>OY728142.1:1730765186-1732099556 GCA_963277665.1 Viscum album
TAAAATAAAATAAAATAATGTAAAACATTTTATTTTATTTCTTTTATATCGCCATGTGTTGAGTTAGTAAGTTAAAAACTCCCCTTGGGATTTGGAGGTGGGACTGTCACATACTAACCTCCCATTTAATGGGGAGGAAGAGGAAACCCCTCAACCCCCCCCCCCCATAAATTAATTTTATGTGTCAATGTAAAATTAATTGCTCTCAATTAATTTAATGTGTCGACGTAAAATTAATTGCTCTCACTTAATTTTATGGGTCAACGTAAAATTAATTTCTATCAGTTAATTTTATGGGTCGACGTAAAATTAATTACTGTCAGTTAATTTTAGGTGTCGGCGTGAAATTAATTGATGTCAATTAATTTTATATGTCAACATAAAATTAATTAGTGTCTTATGTTTTGATGTTGGCTATGTGGGAGAAACTTCTTGGCATCCTCCCCTCTTATGTTTTTCCAACTCACCTCTTAAATTGCGCCAACGCAATTTAATTCGCCTGACCCCCTTTTTAAATTAAGTAACTGCATAATTGGAATTTAGGAAGGATCCAAATAAATGAACCGTCATAAATTCCATGATAGTTACATACCTCTCCACCTATCCTATATATAGGGAGCTTGGGAGAAGGTTTTGGGTTGGCTTCCCCCAGCGATGAAGCGCTAGTAAAGTATCGCGACTCCCAACACTTGGGGAAATCTTATCCTCTCCAATGAAGAACGCGAAGAATGCCAATGACGATCTTCCACACGATTCATCTTCGACCTTCCTTCCCCAGACACCTATCCTCCGCAACATCGTCAACAAACCGATGAAGCTTGGAATTGGGGACGTGTGGTGGATGCGACGAATGACGGTCTTCATCATCTTCGTTCCGCAAATCCACCAATGAGTGACGAGCAAGAGGTATGGGTTTTATTTTATTTAAAGTATGAACCTTTCACATGTTCTTCCATTCTATCAAAACAAATAACGGTGGTTTTTGTGCTTCATACATGCGAGAAGATATTGCTACCACCCTAAACGCGGAGGTTCCGGGCCAAACCAACATGGCCTGACCCCTCCATTGTTCTTTTTGTGTTGACCCCAAGATGGTTGGCAATGAGGTGACGGCGACGAAGGCGGTGAACAAAGGCCGCGCTACTCGTGACCTCCATGAACTACGCCACCCCTACGGCTCCCTGGAACACACTCAGTGCCCTGCGCCCCTGTCGGCGTACCCGCGGCACCCTGCTAGCCCCCCACCCCCCCCCCCCCCCTCGGTGCCCTGCCAGTGCAGCCCGGCGCCCTGCGCCCTTACCGGTGACCTACCTGGTGCCCCCCGGCACCCATGCCGGTAGCCTTCCCGGCACGCCCCGGTGCCCCCACGATGCCCTACCACGCTACCTGGTGCACCCCCGCTCGCATCCCGGCTTTCGGCACCCTGCCTGGCGCACCCACGCCCTACCCGGTGCACCCGCAGCCAGCCCAACGACCATCCGTCCCACCCATATCCCATGTAGACTGCCTGCTAGCATCCCGATCACTAGCCCACGATGCCCCCGTGGAGTCGCCGGTCGAATCAGCCCGGTCTCCCGGACCGAGTTACCGAGCCGCATACGTGGCGACTATCGGGCCGAACCGCCCTCGCGGTCTGCTAGGCTGGGCCCATTGGACTAGGTCAAAACCTAGCAGACTAACTCGCCCAATAGGTTGGGTCAGACCCAGCGAGTCTAACCGGGTTGACCCAGACTAGGTCGGCCCAATTTGGGTTAGGCCAAGTTGGTCTGACAAAGTCGGACCGGACCCGGGCTCATTACTGGCCCATTACCTTCTTGGGCCATATCATTGGCACCGGACGTCCGATTGACGAATCGTCAGCGGCGCCTCTACTCTTGGAGCATATCCATCCCTTTGAGTATACCCCATGGGAGTTTGGGGTATATATGAGATACGGTCATGCTATTTTGTACACGAAACCCATCGGGGCCCCAGGACTAAAAAGCTAATAACTCACAGAGCAGGCATCTGATTGAGGCTCCGTATATTGGGTTGAGACCCCTATGATGAGGAAGTCATTTGTGATACTTCAACGTGAGACCTCATGACACTTGGAGGTAACGAACTGTAGCTCATGGAGCGGAACCTCCCAGAGACGAGCGTAAGGAGTGTGGAGACCTAGTAGTTGTAGACCTGACGGTAGCTTAACTGATTCTAATCGGAGTGATTAGATTATCCCAGTGGACATAGAGCCCGGTATTTGGCGTTAGACCCACTGTGGATGGAGCACCTGGTAGTTTGCAGCAGACCCGCGGTACTCGATAAGAGGACTACCTCTGTAGGATATTAGTGGGGAGCGCCCGATATTTTGCGGTAGATCCACAATGGATGGAGCGCCCGGTATTTGGAAGCAGTGCAATGGAACTCGACTGGAGGAGTACCTCAGCAGTCTATGGTTAGTGATTAATTCCTCAAAGTCGTGATAGGGCCACTATACTCGGCAGAGTAGGAGTTCTCCATTAGTTGTGGTTTCGATAATGAAATTCTTGGTTTGAGCTGAGTCAATGACCTTTGTGTTTTCCTCGTGATTGAGATGGGTTACCTGATAACATATGTATATGTATGGGAATATACCTAATTAAAGGTTATCTGTTGAGATATTTCTTTGTGGTTTATCCTCGTTGGATTTAGTGAGACCTTGAGGGTCTAGGGGTCCCTACTGAGTATTGTTATACACACTCATGCACGGGCTACGCCCACACCTCATTGTGTTTGTTGCAGACGACGGACATCACTGGTCATGGTTGAGGCTTGTAGATCTGGACGGTAGCCGGAGGTGGACTTCATGATGAGACGGTACCCAGAGGTGACAGCCGGACGTGGAGAGCTGAGGTGGTCATCTGTACCTACCCTACAGGTAGGAACCCGGAGGACGATCCCGGATCTGCTTCACCATTCAGTTGTTGATTTTTAGTTGTACATTATTTTCTATTGTAGTTGTACCTTTTTGTTGGGAATGTATTTCTAGCCCCTTTGTACTTTTAACACACTTGTTATATTGCTTTACTTAGTGTTTTCTTCTGCTTTTTTCTCTGGTTGTGTGTGTTTACGTTTTATAAAGGTAATTCCTTCCCAGTTTTTATGGAGTTACGCCTTTGTTTCTAGTCACCAGCCCCTGGCCTATGGAAGGCGGGTTTGGGATAGTCACAATATGGGTCCCGAGGGACGGGTTGTGAAAAATTGGTACCAGAGGAGTCGGTTCTACCACAGAACATAGGATTCTGATATTTTCTTTTCTGTAAATCAATAGTGTTAAGCGTACTGAGAGTTGTTTTCAGTTCAAAGAGTCCAGTGTTCGTGCAGTGGCCTACGTATACATACAACAGGACCCTGACTTTTGATTTCAGACTCAGTGCAGGAAAACACTTATTGCGTCTGTGTTTCCAAAAGTTTTCTTTAAGTCATCTTAAACCAGGTCATCTCACCAGGTATAGTCTTTTTACTGTGTCACATCTATTTCTTTCAGGATGTCTCCCTGAGGACGACGAGCTAGAGCCCCGAGATTTGTACGTATTGATATCCCACCGAGCGACGAGGCCTCAGTACAGGGCCCTCTTCTAGTTGAGGCACCAGTGGAGGAACTATCGGTACTACCACCCCTTGGGCGACTGATGCCACCAGCCCCCGCATTAGGCGCCATAGGCCACCTAGGTTCAGGGGAGAGATAGACCCACAGGCGGCTGGGGATTGGCTGGAAGCTGTGGTGAGAGTCTTCAGGCTAGTAGGTACACCAGCGGACTTCATGGTGATCCTTGCTGCCATCCTCTTTCAGGCAGCACCAGGCAGATGGTGGAGCCTGATGTTCAAGATTCCTGACGAGGCATCACTTCTATGGGCAGACTTCGAAAGCCTATTTCGGGAAGAGTTTGTAATAGGCACCCGTCGAGCAGTGCGGAGATAGGAGCTACTTCAACTACAGCAGGGCATCATGAGTGTAGCTCAGTACTCAGCGAGGTTCACAGACCTCTGGCGATACTCCACTGATATGGTACGAGACCTGTTCCTTAGGGCCCGAACTTTCGAGCAGGGACTCATGTGAGATATCAGAGCTTTAGTTATCTCCCACAACATTCAGACACAGACGAGAGTGTTGGAGTGACCCTTTCTAGTGGAGATTTTCCTTGCTGAGCAGTCTCTAGTAGCAGGACCCACCACTAGTCGACCTGCACCAGAGTCTTTTGTAACTGGCCATAGACAGATGATACAGGGGTCCAAGAGGACTAGACCCATGGGTGGCCAACTACACGACTCAGGTTCAGTGGTGCGGGGAAACCAGAGTGGGGACAGAGCCAGTCGTGCCAGGGGCGGGTAGTGTTACCCCTACGTCGGGCTTGGTCACATGGCTCGTGATTGTTCGACCTGCCGTATAGATGATCAGCAGATAGATGAAGGACCTCCCAGGTAGAGGAAGAGGTTCTATCAAGGAATACCACAAGGAGCAGGCGATCGTGGTAGAGGAGTTGTCCATGCAGCTGGTGGTGGACGACGCTACGAGGTGTTTCCACCACCTCTACCAAGAGGACCACCCCGACTGCAGGGAGCAGGTGGACATGGGAGAGCACAGCTTCAGGAAGCTGAAGCATATGACTATGGAGCTCTGGAAGCAGGTGGACAGGAGTGGGACTAGTTCCAAGCATGGAGGCCTTTGTTTTTTGTGCTTCTAGAGTCCATGATGTTGTTTTTTATGGTTTTTGTGTGTCTTTGTACATGAGATGTATTAACAAAAGACACTTTTCACTATGACACTTTCTTTCCTTCCCTTGTGTGTGGTTGATACTGAGAGGTTCTGGTTAGAACTGTTGACTTGACCCTCACTTTTGAGATTCCTACTACAGGAGAACCAGTGACCACACACTGATGCTGACAGTGTGACTCAACCCTTGGAGGTGAGTGTGACGGTTGAATCTCTTGGTAGTAGCATCGAGGCCTTACGACAACATCCAAGATATGAATTGTTCTATTCATGTCAAGATTGACTATACTAGGTGAAGAACGTGTTTCATCCGAGGATGAGACCAGATTTCTCTTTTTCAGCAAAGGGGAAATCTAAGTAGCTCTTATAAGACCAGAGATGTTGCAGGCTACGATGGAGAAGGTGCAGATAATCCATGAGGAGGTACGTGCATGACCCAACCCACATCATCGATCACGGGGATCTGGACATCAATGACGAGGAGACCTTCACGGAGGTTCCGGTGGAGACCGATGATTGATAGGAGAAGGTCGCTCGTGGATGGTCGATTCCTCTAGTGCGCGATCGTTTGCAGCACGGGAACCCCAGGAGAGCACTTGGGAGCGGGAGGCCCAAATGTGTGCTTGATACCTCCATTAGTTTCCCTAGTTTGTGTTATAGCTTTACGGGGACGTAAAGCCCTGATGTGGGGGTAATGTAATGAACTGTAAATTTAAAAGAATTTTCTTCTTAAATTATTTGGAATTTTACAAGTACTCAGTTTCTAACGACACCTGATTCCAAGACCTGGTGTGCCCTGAATAATTTTCAGAAGTTTTGTTAAGTTTAAATTAACATGCATAAGCAGTTTTCCTGAAAAAGTGGAATAACTCATATATGGTTACTCAGATCAGAAATCTGAGGGCATCGTTGTGCTCAGGATGGCCGGTTTACCCCAGGCGTGACTTAATTTTAGTCGGCGCGGGCTTCCTGTGAGAAAACCCGAAATGGCATAAATGTAAATAAAATAATTAAATAATGTTATTTTATTTTTTAAATTATTATATATCACAAAAGGTAACTCGGATTAAAAATCCAAGACCACTGATAAACTCTTGAGGGTATGCTTTCTTTATGAATATAATAACTTTGTCCAGTAAGGGCCACCTGAGAAAGCTAGTTTTTGGCTATAAATAATATAATTAAGTGACAATTATTTTATTGTAAAATTCATAACTTCTAAACAGTAACTCGAATTCAAAATCTGAGAGTACCGTTGAGTTCGTTGGAGCGTTTTTCTCCTAGGCAGAGCCTAACCTTGACTGCAATGGGTCGAGGGTGACTGATAATATTTTTCAGAACTTTTTTTCGGGTACGTTCAGTAAACATACGAGCAGCGTCTTATAACTTCTGAACCGGTGCTCAGAATCAAATTCTTAGGGTACCGTTGAACTCACAGTGCCGATTTTTTATTTATAAAACTTTCAACTAAACAACAGATGAGTGGGAATAAAAGTTAGTTTTTTTATTTTTATAAAAAAATAAAATAAAATAAAGTACAAGACTTTATTTTTTTAAGTTTCCATGTGTTGAGTGAGTTGGTTAAAACCTCCCCTTGGGAGTTGGTGGTGGGACCGCCACACCCTAACCTCCCATTTAATAGGGAGGGAGAGGAAACCTCTCAACCCCCCCCCCCTAAATAAATTTTATGTGTCGATGTAAAATTAATTACTTTCAATTAATTTAATGTGTCGACGTAAAATTAATTGCTCTCAATTAATATTATGAGTCGACGTAAAATTAATCGCTGTCAGTTATTTTTATGAGTAGACGTAAAATCAATTGTTGTCAGTTCATTTCAGGTGTCGATGTGAAATTAATTAGTGCTAATTAATTTTATGTGTCAACATAAAATTAATTCGTGTCTTATGTTTTGATGCTAGATAAGTGGGGGAAATGTCTTGGCATCCTCCCCTCTTAAGTTGTGCCAATGCACCTCTTAAATTGTGAAAACGCAATTTAATTTGCCCGACCCCCTTTTTAAATTATGTAACTGCAAAAATGGAATTTAGGAAGGGTCCAAATAATTGAAAAGTCATAATTTCCATGATGGTTACATACCTATCCCACTCTCCTATATATAGGGGGCTTGGGGGAAGGTTTTGGGGATGGATTCACTGAGCGACGAAGTGCTGCTAAAGTATCGTGACGCCCAACACTTGGGGAAATCTTATCCTGTCCAACGAAGAATGCGAAGAACGCTAATGAAGATCTTCCACGTGATTCTTCTTTAACCTTCCTTGCCTAGACACCTATCCTCCACAACATCATCAACGAACTGATGTATCTCGTAATTGGGGACGTGTGGCAGACACGACGAATGACTGTCTTTATCATCTTCCTTCCGCGACTCCACCAACGAGCAACAAGAAATAGGTAGGGGTTTTATTTTATTTAAAGTATGAACCTTTCCCATGTTCTTCTTTTCTCTCAAAATGAAGAATGGTGGTTGTTGTGCTTCATACTTGCGAGAACCTATTGCTACCACCCTAAAGACGGAGTGTCCAGGCGAAACCAACAAGGCCCAACCCCTCTGTTGTTCTTTTTGTGATGACTCTACGACAGCTTGGAAATGAGGTGACGGTGATGAAGGCGGCAAACAAAGGTCGTGATACCTTTGACCTCCCTGAACTCCACTGCCCCCGCGGCTCCTTGGCGCACACCCGGTGCCCCGTGCCTCAGCAGGCGCACTGTCGGCGCACCCCCGTCACCCTGTCGGTGCACCCCCAATGCCCTGCTGGCGCACCCCGACACCCTGACGACACAGCCCGGTGCCCCCCGGTGCCCTGCTGGCACAGCCCGGTGCCCCCTGGCGTGCTGCCTAGCCAGTCCGGCACCCTGCGCCCATGTCGGATGCCTGCCCGGCGCCCCCGGCCCCCCTGCCGGTGGCCTACCTGGCGCCCCTGTGATGCCCTTCCACGCTACCTGGCACGCCCCCCGTGTCATGGCCGGCATCCAGCACCCTTCCTGGCACACCCGTGCCCTGCCCGATGCACCCGCTGCCAGCCTGGATTCCAGTTGGCTCGCCCACACCCCACGCGGTCTGCCCACTGGCCTCCCAGTCACCGGCCTGCTAAACCGGCCCGCGATGCCCCTGCGGTGTCGCTAGTCGAACATGCTCGGTCTCTCGGGCCGAGTTACCGAGCCGCCTACGTGGCGACTATTGGGCTGAACCGCCCTCGCAGTCCGCTGGGTCGGGCCTAGTGGACCAGGTCAAAACCTAGCGGGCTGACTCGCTCAATGGGTCGGGTCAGACCAAGCGAGTCTGACTGGGTCAACCCAGCTAGGTCGGCCCAGTTTGGGTTAGGCCGAGTTGGTCTGACCGGGTCAGACTGGACCCGGGCTCATTACTGGACCATTACCTTCTTGGGCCATATCATTGGCACCGGATATCTGTTTGACAAACCATCAGTGTTGTTGGTACTCTTGGAGCATAGCCATCCCTTTGAGTATACCCCATTGGAGTTCATGGTATATTTTAGATACGGTCACGCTGGTTCGTACACGAAACCAATTGGTCCCCCGGGACTAAAAGGCTAATAACTCATAGAGAGGGCATCCGATTGACACGCCGCATGTTGCGTTGAGACCCCTATGATGAGGTGATCTTTTGTGATACTTCTACGTGAGACTTCGTGACACTTGGATGTAACGACCAGATGCTTGTGGAGCGGAACCTCCCAGAGATGAGTGTACGGAGTGCGGAGACCTAGTTGTTGTAGACCTGACGACTGCTTGACCGATTCAACTCGGAGTGATTCGATTAGCCCAGTGGACGGAGTGCCTGGTATTTGGCGGTAGACCCACTACAGAAGGAGTGCCTGGTAGTTGGAAGCAGACCTGCGGTACTCGACAGGAGGAGTACCGCTATAGGCTATTAGAGGGGAGCACCCGGTATTTGGCGGCATACCCACAACGGACAGAGCGCCTGATATTTGGCAGCAGTCCCGGGGTACTCGACCGGATTAGTACCTCAGCAGTCTATGGTTAGTGAGTAGCACCTCGGAGTCGTGACATGTCCACTGTACTCGATAGAGGAGGAGTTCTCCAGAAGTTGTTTTTTTGATAATGAAAATCCTGGTTTGAGCTGAGTCAATGACCTTTGTGCTTTCCTCATGATTGAGATGGGTTACTTGATAACTTATGAATATGTATGGGAATATACCTAAGTAAAGTTTAACTGTTGAGATCATTCTTTGTGGTTTATCCTTGTTGGATTTAGTGATACCTTTAGGGCCTCGGGGTCCCTACTGAGTATTGTTATACTCACCCCGGCATGGGCTACACCCGCACCTCGTTGTGTTGGTTGCAGACGACGGACATCACCGGTCATGGATGAGGCCTGTAGAGCTGGACGGTACCCGGAGGTGGACATCATGACGAGATGGTACCCGGAGGTGATAGATGGATGTGGAGAGCTGAGGTGGCCATGTGTACCTACCCTACAGGTAGGAACCCGGAGGACGATTCTGGAGCTGCTTCACCATTCAGCTATTGTCTTTTCAGTTGTACTTTACTTTCAGTTGTAGTTGTACCTTTCTGTTGGGATTGTATTTCCGGCCCCTTTTTACTTTTAGCACACTTGTTATATTTCTTTACTTAGTGTTTTCTTTCTCTTTTTCTCTGGTTGTGTGTGTTTACATTTAATAAAGTCAATGGCTTCCCATTTTTTAGGGAGTTACGCCTTTGGTGCTAGTCGCCAGCCCCTAGCCTATAGAAGGCGGGTTTGGGGTAGTCACGATTCGGGCCCCGGGGGACGGGTCGTGACATGAAACAACAAACAAAAGGAACATATTACCCAAAAAACTGATAGAAAACAGAAACACACCAACAGATTAATAAAATATCATCTGCAGGTCTTTCATGATCTGTCAAATCAAGTGAACAAGTTATAACATACAACCATGCAATACAAATTGGATTTATAACCAAAACACACTTCGTTCACACAAGAATACCATATAAAAATAAAACACAAGTAAATATATTTCCAAAACATCTTTCTCCCCCAAAATAAGTTGATGACAAATAAAAAATAATAAAACCCTTAAATCTCAATTAATCCATAATAAAAAAAATTGAAAATCCTTACCTGAAAACCATGGAAAACCCACTTCCCTTGATGGAAGTGGCTAGAACCAACCTCGATGTAACCCGACGAACCATAAAAACAAAACACAATCAAAAAGAGAACACAAAAACATGTTATGGTTTGGACAAGAAATTTGCACCCCTTGAAATCAAATGAAACAAAAAAATACATGAATGGGGAGGGAGAAGTGGCTCGCCAGAGAAGAAGAGGGTACAGCCGGAGGAGGGACGCTTTCCAGAGGGTGAGGTAGGCTCATCGGGG
The DNA here is from genome assembly GCA_963277665.1 of Viscum album. Classification (NCBI taxonomy): domain Eukaryota; kingdom Viridiplantae; phylum Streptophyta; class Magnoliopsida; order Santalales; family Viscaceae; genus Viscum; species Viscum album. The sequence goes on from OY728142.1 coordinate 1,730,775,311, forward strand.
CTTCTCCCGATCGGTTGGGTCATGCAAATAGTGGGGACTTGGCCTTGTGAGGATGGAGGATCTGCCGCACATGAGGGAAGCCTTCGTCGTTGGGAGGGAGGCACACCTAAGGGCCCTCGGATGGTGGGGTAGAGCGTGAGTGGGATAGGGAGGAGGTGTGCACCGGCAGCTTTGGTTGAAGGGTAAAAAGATGAGTGGGTTGAGGGGGGAGTAAAAACGTATATTGGGGGGAAGGGGGGTTGTGACGGGCTTGATGTAACAAAATAATAATAATAATAATAATATAAAAATATTTATAAGTAAATTAGTAAGAAAAATATTAATATTATTAATAATTATCATAATTAAAATTATAATAAAAATTGTATGATATTAATAAACCTAATATACTTAACAAAATTAATATAATTCTAATAATAATAACATGATAATAATAAACCTTTATTAATAAATTTGGTGTACATAATAATAATAATAATAATAATAATAACCATTATTATAATTATTAAAATACATCATTAAAATCCATTTTATTTATTTTTCTTGAACATGTGTTCGGTCGCACGGTGACCCAGGAAAAGCTATGCAGTTTTGAATGTGCCCTGCCCATGAACCAGACGATGTCAAGGGAAAATCATTCATTCATCAACAAAATGAAAAAATTTCAAACAGGCTTGGCCTACAGCTCAATAGAAATTTTCAAAGTCAGATAAAATAATAAAATAATAATATTTTCAAAGTTCAGGTGTGAAAATTCTCCGCACTATAAAAAACATTCTGCCCCCAAAAAGTCACCCATCCAAATGAGGAACCAAACTCGAGTTTGAAACTGAACGAGGCCAACAAAAACACGAACTCGGTATGAATTTCCACTCCATCAGTCACACCTGACCAACACTAAGGGAAACTACAAAGAGAAGAGCCATCAAGAAACGAGGAGGGTTCTCCCCACCACAAGAACCCGACTAGCACAACAACCACTGAGACTCTCAGCATGGGATAACACTGGAACTGCTAACTTGATCCAAGAGGAAACCACCACAGAGACAAAACCATGAAGAAGGAACGACTAGATTCACGGTGGGTCTCCCCCCATTTAAGAACTGACCAACTTAATCCAATTAGCACAAACCGATACGGGCCCACTAAAACTGACCCACGAACTCTTCGCACAGACTAGACCCCCACCTCATGGGGTCCTTGACGAAAGACCCCAAACCGAAGGGTGGACAAAAAACCTACTCATTATTTCCCAAGACACGTGTGTATCCAAAATGAGAATGTCCTAAAACAAGAATGGTTCACCAAAGGAGCTAGCCACGCAAGAGAGAAAATCATCTCGAGACTCACAACCATAGAGAGAAAACCATCAAGGCTCACATTTGAGGAGCCACAACTTATAGAATTTCTATAAAATGATATCCCCATGCCTTTTTACCACCAAGGTGGTGTATTAAAAGAACATAGACCACAATGAGAAAAAGAGAACTATGCGCCTTTTATAGGAAAACATAACCTTCAAAGAAGAGGGAGCTATAGAAGAAGAATTCAAGTTCTCCCTATTTTATAACTGAAGAAAAAAGATAGACCAAGGTTCCCCACACCCAATGATTCCTGACTGTGTGAAAGGCTTCACTCTGAGACCTGTGGCTAGATCTCTGATGTCTTGATCCTTCTGCTTCCCCATAGTAAGGATCTAACATACTCTGATCGGGACTCCTGACGATGCCGCTAGCGGAACCTCTCTATGTGTCCCAAATGGCCACACTGGCGACAAGCCTTTGGGGGGTGATGACAAGGCAACATGAAGTACCCCAATCAGCCACACTAGGAGCGAACAAGATAGTGGAACGACTAATAGAAGATGAAATTGACATGAAAACGTGTCTGAGATAGGTTCCTCTAGTTCTCTCTCCTCACAAAATGGGGAACCATCCCAAACACAAAAAATTTAGTCCTTGAACCCTAGATGAAGACCCCACATGAGATAAACATTATTTGATTCTACAATGATACCTCCAGAGAGAAGGGAATCAACCCCTTGAAATTCTTGACGTAAGCCCTCACTATTTTTTGGCCTCACAGGACACTCATGATCTTTTCCAAATTTCTCACCATCACTTCCACAGGTATAAACCATTGGACGAGAGTGGTCTTAAAAACTTTCTAAGACATGCCGTCATACAATGATGTTGGGATCATCTTCCTCCATCAATCCAAAGTTGAACATTCAAATGAACCCAAACCAGAACAGACATTCATTGCTTTGGGAGATTTCAATAACCTAAAAAGACCAATGATATCACCAAGCCAATTTTCTACCTTCAATGGATTATGATCACTACAAAAGATAGACAAAAATTGAAAAGATTTCAATTCCACCACTTTGATAAGATTCTGGGTAGAACCAACAATTATAAGAGACTCATTAGAACCCTTTAGGACTTTTTGGGCGGCATACTAAAAAAAGGCAAAAAGCCGAATCAAAACTCATCATAAATAAAAATTATACACCTCAGTCACAAACTAAATCTCAAACTCAAATCACTATTCCAACCACAATTCAATATGTCAAAAGCCAAGAGCCCACAAAAAATAATGCCAAACACGAAAAGAAAACACTAAACAATTGCTTACCTTTCAAAACATTTAAATTACCTTTTTAAAAACCAATTTTTAGAAAACAAAACAACTTTAGTACCATCCATTGGTATCCCATGAAGCCTCACATATACATATAACATTTTTCTAGCTCATTCACCCATCCACATACAAACAATTATCCATGTTCCACATGCACACCTCTATATATCTGATCCCTCATAAGAATACCAATGGTAAATTCAAGACACTTCTAATTCTCAAAATAGATAATTCAACATAAGGCAAAAATTCTCTACCAATTTGAAAAATTCATTTATCATTAAAGAAACACATTATCCAAATTCGCAAACATTTTACAAATCACATTCCAAGAAGCATTAATCAGTTCCAAAAACAACATCCAAAGCACCACCCATTTTCCCCTTGAAACCACATTCCATTAAAAGAATACTATTTCCAATTCAAAACCATAAAACAATCAAAAACCATATTACCTTTTGAAAATACTTTTTTCTATGAACCATTTTCATTTTTGAAATCCACTCTAGTCAGTAAAAACTAATTCCAAACATTACCCACATCAAAACTTCAAAAAATAAGGGACTAGTGGCTATTCCAACCAAGTAACATGGCTTAGCAGACCATGCTCTAAGTGAGCATTAACCACAGGAAGAATCTTGAATAGTGAACTTAGATTGTACATGGGTCACTAATCCATGCAAGCCTGCCGTGTAACACTAGGTCACTTTCTTTGTCATCCCTCATCCACACAGACCAATCCAAAGAAGAAAATTCAAATCTTGAACTACCCTTGGAAACTCGAGTCTCGGGATGGGAAAGGGTTCATGACATCCTTTCCACACCTACCTCTCGAGTCCTGACACACCTAATCACCAAGCTACCTAACACCCCTAATAACAAGGTATCCTCTGATACCATTTTGTCACGAAGCAAATCAGGTCGGCCCAGAACCGGTCACCCGATTTGGTCTACGACTTGCCCCGAAGGGCGTTCCCAATCCCCATGGGCTGGAAACTATTGTTGGGCATCAAAATAAACTAGTTGGGAACAATTTGGCCCATAAAAAAGATAAATAGTCATAAACTGAACAAGAAGTTAAATAAAGGAAGATAAACTGAACAACTTGGTAGTGGAAAAAGGAATAAATGTTGCAATGTGACATACCTCATGTGACCCTGTAGGTAACCACAGAACATAAAATACACTCTCTCCCAAAAGGGATCCAAGACTGAAGCCTAAAACTAAAACGTAACATAGGAATGAGCACCGATATTCTCAGTAGGAATGCCAAAATATAACCACGTCCTATGCCCCTACCTTTAGTAATAAATCCAATCATGCCATTTTGAAAAAAAAAATATAATGAAATAATGATTTCCCTTATTTTAAAATTCAATTAACGAGTTTTCATTTTTCAAGTAAAGCATTTCACTCCCATTAAAATTTAAAAATAGGTTCCAAGAATGCATTCACATTTTAAAATGAAAAGAAACCAGTTTCGATTAAAATATGTTTTTCACAAATAATACATCAAATATGAACACACTGAAATAAAAATTACATCACAAGTAGCATGTCGGAAATGAGCACCATGGGTAATCCCTATAGGTAAATAGCACAAGTGGTAACTTAAAGACCTCGATCCTTGGTGAATTGTGGCTTAGAAACCATGACCCTTAGAAAACGTGGCTTAGAAGACCACGACCCTTAGAAAACGTGGATTAAGAGACCACGACCCTCTGAATTCCTTTGTTTAGTTAGTTTTGTTGCATTAATCATGTTAGAAAAACCGGGATGAACCCATACTGTGTCATCTAGCATATGAGTCCTCGTCACCCACCTAGATACCTAGGTTTCCCATTGTGCTCTATTTCAAAGGGTTGTGAGGATTTATCAAATCACACTTGTGAACATAACATTTTCTTTATAAAAAATACATTCAACCTTTCACAACCGTTCTCCCTCTTTAAGTGCATTCCCCCTTTCATGTCATATAAAATCGCATAACCCTTTTCATTAGGTACATATCACAAATCATGCATTTGACATACATATCATGTTTCTAAAATAATGGGGCATGCCTTAATAAGGGGTTTTCACTTTCACTGTTCATTTTCCAGGTACCAAATGGGCCTCATTAATCCATGAGAATGATTTTTCTTTAGAAAACATGTTCACCCAAAGCTCATTTTGGAGATCATTTTGGAACTTATTTAGAAAACAACTTTTCATTTCACTTTTACAACTAAATCGAACGAAAGACAACGTGTCTTTGGAAATACCCGCTTTATGATTAAAACATTAAATATATCAATTTTCATGAACCAAAACCATTAACATATATATATATATATATTTCATATATATTTCATGTAGAAGAATAATATGCACTTTTAATAAAACACTAAGCAATAATAGATATTCTAATAAAAGATTTGGGCATAGGGTACCTACCGCGAACATGCCTCTATTTTTCAACGACCACAAAAAATGACCCTGACCACTTCCATGCACATGCATTTATACATATCTATATATATAAACAACCCTAGCTGCATTTCACATATTCCCTGCACCATGATCTAATATGTACAAAGACGGAATTTATATATATATTCCCTACCTTATGCATACACATGTAGGAATTCTTGAAACCCACAAATTGAAACCATAAAGAGAGTTCAACATGATACAATACAAATATTATAAACCTTAAAACAAATAAAGGTACATGTTAGGGTGTTTTGAAACAAAACAGAAAGATTTAAACCTCACCTTGAATGGAAATGACACCCCAAAATCACATGGTCCCTCCCAAAACCCTACTAATTAATTAAAAAATATGTAAAAATCCATAAACCCTAATAATAGATGTGCGAAACAACAAACGAAAGGAACACATTACCCCAAAATATTGACGGCAAACAGAAACACACCAAAACGTTACTAAAATATAATCTAGAGCCCTTGAATGATCTTTCAAATCAAGTGCACAAGTTATAACATACAACCATCCAATACAAAATGGATTTATATCCAAAACGCACCCTGTTTCACACAAGAATACCATATAAAAATCAAACAAATTTAATATATAGACAAAACATCTTTCTCACACAAAATATGTTGATGAAAACTCAAAAATATTAAAACCCTAAATCTCATTTAATCCACAATGAAAAATTTTCAAAATCCTTACCTAAAAACCATAGGAACCCACTACCCTTGATGGCAGTGGTTATAACCAACCTCGACAGAACCAGACGAACCCTAAAAAACAAAAATCAATCAAAAAGAGAACCCAAAAACATGTTAGGGTTCAGACAATAAATGTTATCCCCATGAAATCAAATAAAACAACAAAATAGTGGAAGGGGGAAGAGGATCACTAGGGAAGAAGAGGTTCCAACTAGAGGATGGTTGCTCACCGAAGGGTGAGTGAGGTGTGTCAGGGCTTCTCCCAGTTGGTTGGGTTGTGTGAACAGGGGGGAGGATTGGCCACAGGAGGAAGAATGCTCTACTATGCATGAGGGGATCCATCATTGGAGAGAGGGAGGCTTGCCGGAGGGCCCTCGGCCGGTGGGGTGGAGCATGAGTGGGATAGGGAGGAGGTGTGTGCCAACGGCTTCGGATGAAGGGTAAAATGATGATTAGGTTGAGGGAGGGAGGAAAATTGTAGGTTGGTGGAAGGGGGGGTCGCGACGGGCTTGATCTAACAAAAAATAAATAAATAAATAAAATAATAATAATAATAAGATAAAAAAAATTTTATGTAAATTTGTATGAAAAGTATTAATATTATAAATAATAGTCATAATTAAAATTATAATAAACATAATATACTTCACAAAATTAATAGAAAGTTAATAATAGTAACTTAATAATAACAACCCTATATTAATAAACATGGTGAACATAATAATAATCATCATCATCATCATCATCATCATCATCATCATCATTATAATTATTAAAATATATCATTAAAACTCAATTTTTTTATTTTTATTGACCATGATACATGCCGAACGGTGACCCGGTAAAAGCCACATTATTTTGAATATGCCCTTCCCATGCACCATATGATATCAAAGTAAAATCATTCATTCATCAACAAAAAGAAAAAATTTCAAACAGGCTTGGCTCGCAGCTCGATAGAATGTTTCAAAGTTGGATAAAATAAAATAAATATTATTATTTTAAAAGTTTGGGTGTGATTGTGAATTAAGAATATAATTCTCTAGCCAATGCATAAACTATATTCCAATGTTTCTAATGAATTAAATAATGACACTACATGAATAAATTACCTCTATAAAGGTTTATAAAAAATAACTGATGTCAATAATCTCCAAGTCCTATAAATAAAGGGTGAGCATATTCCATTAAAACCATGGATATGGATACTGAAAATGAAGTGGTGAATATTATAGTAGATATTCATTCAATGATAGTGAAATTGCTATTTTATTTTGGTTTGTAACATTATTTTATATCATATAATGTTACTATAACTATTCATACAACCCCTCAAATAATGGAAGTTGAGTTATCTATGAAAATGATAAATGGATCAATTGTTGAATCCTATGAATATAAATACTTCCCTATCAAGAATTGTTGGCTAAATTTCCCGAAAAAACTTGTGATACTCTCGTTATTTTAATTCGATTCTATTATGGGAATGGTTTTGATTTCTTCTATTAAAGACAATATAAATTTATAAAAGAAGAAAATATCTTCTATATTAAAAATTACTCTCACATTCTATACATGTTCAAGGAAAATGATGATTCTTATTTGGTTCCAACATCTAAATCATGTATATTATTTCCATGGGTGAATTTGTATCTATATAAAATGATTGATACAAATGAAATGATAGTCCTTAAAGAACAGTTCATTGTAAGGGAATTGACTGATGTTTTTTCATAATGAACTATGTTGTTTTCATTCTATCCATGAGGTTTAGTTCTAAATAAATATAAAAAATAGTTTATTTCCAATATCTATGAATATATATATAATTTTTAATTCTAAACATGAGGTCTTCAGGAAAAAATAATTAGAGAATCCAGATAAAGGTTTTATTTTGGAAAGTGCATCCCCATGGGGTGCACTGGTCTTCTTTTTGAAGAATAAGTATGGGTAAATTTACCTAATCAAAGATTTTCATGAGCATACAAATATCATGATAAACAAAAAGTATCCTAATTCATTGATTAATAACTAATTAAATCATCTATGTAGATCACAATTCATCTCTAAGGTGGATATTCAGTTGGGATATTTTCATGTAATGGTAAATAAGGAGGATATTCCGAAGACTTCTATTATTATAATGTACCAACACAATGTGTTCATGGTGATGCCATTTTGACACACTAATTATTTAAAATCATCATGAACTATATAAATATATTCTATAATGATTACATCAAAAAATTGTGTAGTATTATATATGAAGTTCTTATCTACTACAAAAGAGAGTTGAAACATAAGTAGAATTTAAATACTATACTTAAGAAATTATCGAAGAAAATTTTATCTTCTATGTATACTAAATGTGAGTTTTTGGATGGATTATTTAAATTTTTCAAGGCGTGTAATCATAAAAAATGATATGTATGTATCTTTCAGAAAAGTTGATATTGAAGGATGGAGCTACTTAGTAACTATGATAGAAATACATTGTTTCAGTGGATTGGTTGGGCACTATCACCAATTTGTGAGAATCTCCTCATGATTTTCAAGCCCATTAAAATACTTCTCAAATAGGGATTCATGTTAATCTATATTGATGAATTCAATGAAACTTTTTAAATAGATGAAGATGAGGCTAATCACTGCACCAGTAATCACATTAACCACTAGTAGTAAAGGATTAATGATCTGTATTAATGTTTTGCAAAAGAAATTGGGTTTTTTACTCATGAAATATAAGTACCCAGCCTTAATTAATTACATTATATTGAGATAAGTTAATAATTTTTCTTTAATTGACATCGAGCATCATTTCGGGTTTAGAGTTTTAAAGAATTAGGCCATTTTTAATATATATCATCCAATAATCATACAAGAGGATAATATAAACACAATACCAATTTTTTCGACAAAACAAAACCCTTAAAAAGAAAGGATTTATTTTCTTGATAAAAATATTCTTGACTTCATCTTTAATCTTACTCATCATTATACACTGTGAAAACAATTCAAAAAACCGTGTGATGAGAATAAAAACATGGTAAGGGATAAAATAAAGAATGAAAACACTGGTCCATGAATATTTATAAACCCATGAATTAATTAGAATCCTGAAAACTTCATAGAAGTCAAAAATCATAAAGGTAACTTGTGGCATCCATATCATAATTTATAGGATTCACATCCACATATGGAGTAACCTTCTTGGTTACGTGTGGAATACCCATCAAAGTATATTCCCTATTTTCCATTGGAGAAACCGTAAAGTTTACCTTTGTTACATTACGCAATTCATTGGAGAGATATCAAGAGCTCACCCACCAATGGTTTATCATGGAACCACCAATATATATTAGAAATTACCAAGAACCATACCACAATCATAACACATGAATTAGAATGAAGGAAAAATAAAATTTCCACATTCCAGTCATAAGAGATAAGTTCAATATATTGATATAATAAATACATTTTTAAAACCATTTTAAATACCAAAATACCTAAAAAGGGAATATGGTATTAAAATTTATTTTAAAAAACATTATCGCTTTTATAGGAGGCCAAATATCAAATAATATTCACGGTGGTAGAAAGGTCGTTATTACGAAGCACATTAAAAAGAAACATTCATTGTTTCATTTAGTAATAAGTTTCATAAAAAATATTATTTTTGAAACCCTTTTAATTAAATTAAAAGTCAAAGGGTTTGATTATACACTGTATAAAAGAAGTTCTTATTTAAATCAAAATATACCCCAATAAAAGGTATTGAGACGATGTCTGTTACCTTCAATATGATTTGTTAGATTCATTATTTTATTTAATGAATTATAATAATATGTTAAGTTATAATATCTTTAGAACCATTTTAATGTCAAATTTACATTTTATATCACTTATTACCATGTTATAACAATTAGATAATTATTTGAGTTCATATTGGCCATTATATCGATGTTCGGTACTTGAGTCAAAAATGAATTTGTTTTGATGCAAATTATCTATGTGGTCATAATTCTATTATCTGTAGAAAATTATTCATTATTTAAATATCATATATATTCATTGTATATGTATTAATAATAGTTTATAACATTTGTAGATAATAAATGAAATGCATCGTTCGTGGAGACAGTAGGTCGTACGTATGCTTGAACGCTACTTTCATTTCTTTTTCATATTACTAGAATGAAAACTAAATGATACATATGTATATTGTAATAACAGTATAATATATATGTTATATATTTTACATAAGTTCATTCTTTCTTTCTTTTATATGGTCCATGTATGGCATGAACGATTCATATCACAATAAGGGGTAGTAGTACACACATTCTCAAATTAAAATATCATATTTACACATTATTGAAATCATAAATGAATGTTGTAAATAAAAATTAAAGAAGAATATACACAATATAAATATAATATATATTATATATAAATGTAGTTGCATCATAATGGACATCATGATAGGTGCTAGGAGAAAATTGTAGAATCATCATTTCGTGGGGCAGTAGTTCGCCATACATAGAAATAGTAAGTTTTACATCCCATAGATGGATGTGTGTGTATGTTTAGTTAAAAACATTATCATAAAAATATACTAGAATATTTTGGATACTAGTTTTATTATAAAATAATTGAACAAAGTCTTTTATGGGGTTGGAGAAGGAAAATAAATGAAAGGAGCTTGTGAGAAGATGTTAACTCTAGATCAGGTAACTCTTTTTGAACTGGGCCAAAAGGCATTCTTGAACTACCTTCTACACAAGTAAAGGATTATAGATGGAATGGAGGTTTGTTGAAATATTATTTGATCATAATTTGGATGAGACATGCGGATTTAGAGGTGTTCCTATGTGGTTAGAGGTGGTGGCCTTTTATAAGAGGGTGGAGAGGCTCTTTTGGAAAGTCTTGAAATATTATTTTATTAAAAAATTATTTTCAAATGATAATATTTATAAAGTTATATATTTTGATGATATGATGATATTTTCTCTAAAACCATTCATAAAATAGGTTTTAGAAAAGTTCTGTTTAGAAAATTAACATTATCTTTTAGCTTGAACCCTTGGTTAAAAACAGTAACTCTTATAATGTCTTCTTGTGTTTTCACAATATATGGATACTATAGTTACTATAAAATGCCATTAAAACCACAAGTGTATCATTAATGAAATCTTCGACATTATATAAGTCATTTGGGAGAATAATGTATCATTGGGACTATTATATAATTTAATTTAATAGTAATTGTATTAAAAATTCATTTATGCATATTTTTGGAAGTATTTCGAAATTGATTTTGTTTAAAGCCATAAAAACATTATTAATTCAAAAAAATACATTAAATGAAAGATAAAAAGTCATTCTCATCTATAAAATTTCTTTATGGAATAAAAATGGTTTAATTATATTTATTTTAATCTCTATAATATCATTAATTTGAATATTTATTTAATAAGGTAATGACTCCATCACCATTGTGTTATAAATAAATTTATTTATTTAATGTATAGAAATTATAAATAATATACCATAATATAGGAAATATATTTATATTTCTAATGAGGATTTATATTCAAATATATCAGTTATGTGACCCTATATTAAAATTGATTTAGGAAAAGATATGTGTTTAGGTTATATTTCTCTTTACTTTAAATTAATTATTATTACATGTCATTTTCACACTGAGGTGGCTCTATAAGGCACGAGAATCGACCCAAGGTTTCCCATGGTCAGAAATATCACATAAAATAGGACTAATACACATGTTACTGTACTTTTATATTTTTATAATATTATATTTTACCCTTACTTTCCTGATTTACCCTTTAACTGTGGTAAATAAAAATAATTACCTTGGTTACAATTCATAATGACCAAAAATAAAATGCAGGTATTTACATAATTTCGACCATATTATTTCAAATATTGAATCATTTTTTAAAAATTAAAAACACATATGTTTTACTATTTAATTTAAAATTAATTCTTGTCAAAACCAGAAAGCAGGTTTTAATGAAGTACAAACTATGAAAATATAGATATGTATTTATGTTCAATTTCAATGTGAAATTACCAGAAATGACTAAAATTTTATTATATGTTAAAAAAATAATCCAATTAAAAATTTAAACCATTCAAAAATATAATCTCACTATATAAATAAATGATATGAAAAGTAATTATTTATTTAAAATACATAATCATTTACTATTCATTAAATTATGAATTTCATCAGAAAATTAACAAAATTTCATCCAAAGTAAATTTTGATTTCCCAATTAAAAAGAAGAACATTATTTTGTCAAATATAACATATAAATGTGAAAAAAACTAGATTTTAAAATTGTTCTCCTTCAAACGGTGGTAAAACAACCTTTTAAAAATATTAGAGCATTTTATGTATAAAATTGGATTCCTTCAAATTTTAAGCCTCTAAAATTTCATAGATAAATGTAAAAATTTTATAAAAGATCAAAAATCATAATTTTTTTAGTTCTATTCATTCCCTCCAATAAAAGGTTTAACCATTAATTATCATTGAAAATAATAACAATATTATTGTATTATTTTTTTGTTATAACTCAATGTTGTGAGAAACATATGATTTTGGAGACACCCATTATTTTGTGTCGAGTACGCTATCTAAAAAAGTGTCATATTTAACATAAAATTAATTCCATATCCATAAATATTAATATATATGAAAATATATTATTCTATAAATACATAAGAAGTTACATCCTTCCACCCTTTTGGAAATTGTGTCCTCATGATTTTGTTCACTTATCAAATAAGTGAGGGTATTTATCCCATATATTATTTTTAGATTCTCATGATTCCTCTTTAAACATATGGGTTTTCCAAAAAAACATTACTAGATGAATCACCTTATTTTGAATCACTTTCCCTTTATAGTCATGAATCTTCATTTGATATTATTCATAAGAATGATTCTCATTCAATTGAACAACCTATAGATTCCAAACATGAGATGGATTTGAAAAATACAATCTCAACTTTGAAATAAAAAAAATGTGTACCTAGGATAAGCATGGAGGTAAATCCACTCTTTAGTAAACTGATCAAACTTTCTATAGGATTTCATAAGTTCCAATTAACCGTGGAATCATCTTTCCCTTCTTAACAAAATTTGTTAAACTATTCTATGGAGAATCTTTTAGAAATATGTGATCACCTACCTAAAAAAGAAATATCTTTCATCTGATTATTCGCTTAATGTTTCTACCTGCTCCGAGCTATCATACTGTTCTTCTGAATCAATTGAACTTTTTCAGCCATCTCTTCTACCAATTCTGGACCCATCAACATCCTTTCACCTACATCATCGCATATAGAAGAAGTTTGATACCACTTTATTTATATTTCCTTAAATGGTTCAAACTGTATACTGGAATGGAAACTATTATCAAAAGAAATATAAAATGACTAAATAAGTTGATCCCAACTTCCATGGATATCCATTGAACAAGAACGTACAATATCCTCTATGGTCTGAATTTTTCATTCTAACTACCCACCAAATTGTGGAGGAAAAGCTATACTGAAATTTAATTAAGTACCCAACAGCTTCTAAAGGCCTTTGAAAATATTAGAAATGAATCTAGGATCATGATCAGATACAATGGGTAAGGTAACTCTATGTAACCTGACTATCGCTTTAATATACAATTTAGAATGTTGATCTAGATAGAGAGTATCACAAATAGGGATAAAATGGGTATATGTAGTCAATTCATAATCAATAACCAAGATTTTATTGTCACCTCAAGTAGTCTTTGGTAATACCACTACGAAATCAATGTACACAATTTCCCATATCCACTATAGCACTGGAAAAGGAAGAATAATCTCTTTTGATAAATACAGCACTATTTTAACATATTGACATGTCAAAAACTTAATAGTAATGTCAATAATATCTCATTTTATTTCATCCCAGCAGTAACACTCCTGAAAATCTCCATACATTATAGTACATCTTGAATAAACTAAAAATAGAGATCTATGATCTCTACATACCAACTCTTTCTTTAATTGTGAATCACAATGTATAGATAAAATTTTCCCAAATCTCAAAACATAGTCTTTATCAATGTCAAATTAATGCAACGTAGCCTTCTGAACCAATTATACATTTTTATGAAACTCACTCACTTCCATCTGTGATTGCTTAATTCCTTAGATTAGAGATGATTTCAGTAAAACCTGATACAAAAGAGAGGAACTTCTTTCACCAACAACTTCCATGGAAAATTTCATCAAATAATTTATCAAAGGGTCATGTTCCAAACTTAACATGGTTAATGTATAATTAATTTTCCAACTCAAACCATCATCTACATTTTCTCTTTTCTAGGATGGTAATGAATCATTTAATCATAATTCTTGATTATTTCCAACCATATTATTTGTCTCATGTTGAAATAGTTCAAAGTAAATATATAATTCAAACATTTATGGTCATTATATATTTCATATTTTAATCCATAGAGTTGATGACTCAAAATTTTAACAAAAAACAAAAGAATCTAATTCAAAATAATTTTTATGGTAATTTAACTCATGTGTTTTCATCTAAAGTGAATCATAAAAAATCACCTGATCATTCTGTGTTAGAAAATAGAAAATTCCTTTCAATGATGCATCACTATAGATAAAAAATCACCATTTCTAGAAGGCAGTGCCAAAAATAGAGTATTCTCAAATATTCTTTTCAATTACTAAAATCATTCATCCCATTATTTTGTCCAGATGAAATTAACACATATTCAAGTTAACTTAGTCAGCGGGCTAGATAACCTTGAAAAATATTCGGAAAACCTCTAGTAATAACCTACTAAACTAAGAAAACTACAAACTTCGGTTATATTTATGTGTCTTTTCCTTTCTTCAAAAACTATTGTTTTAGCATGATCAATAATTATCCCATCTTTAGTAACAATTTCACCAAGGAATGAAATTTGTTATAACCTAAAGTCACACTTGCTGAATTTGAAATATATTTTATTTTCTTATAAGGACTAAATGACCACACATAATGACTTTCATTCCACCTTTATATTTAGGATATACCAAAATATCATCAATAAAAGAAACCAAACACTTATCCAAGAACTAATAGAAAATTCTATTCATAAGATCCATGAATACAGCTCGTGTATTGGTTCACCCAAAAGGCATAACAAAAAATTCATAATCACTGTAAATAGGAATAAAACATAGTATTCAAAATATCTGCATCCTTTACATTCAACTTATGGTACCCTAACCTTAAATATTTCTTTCAAAGATACTGAGCTCGCTGGAGATGATCAAACAAATAGTCAATATGAAAAAAATGATACATTTTCATAATAGTGATGATATTGAAGACTATATAATCAATGAAAAGTCTTATTGAATCATCTATCTTTTTAAAAAACATTATAAGGGGACTCTATGGTGATGTGCATGGTCTAATGAAACCTTTATCTAATAACTATTGAAGTTGATTCTTTAACTCTAAATTTTCTATTTGATCCATTCCATTAGGGAGTTCTCAATTGGATTAGCTTCAAGAACAAATTAAATAGTAAATTCCACATCTAAATCAGGTATTATACTAGGAAACTAATCTTGAAAAACATCACGATACTAATTTATCACTGACACATCATTAATCTGAATAGTTATTTTGTCTCTAATAATATGTTCATGGTAACATTGATTTCCTTCTTTTACTAGTTTCTTCGCTTCTTGGTATGTTATCAATAGTAAGGGTTTATTCTTGTACACAAACTGATTTTTTTTATAAAAAAAATTAATCCACTTTAGCCCTGTAGTAAATCTTAGCATGATAAACAAAAATCCAATCTGTAACCAAAATTACATCAAACACTACTTCAGAATAACAATAAATATTGTATGTATATTCATTCCAATGATAAAGAAAATAAGGTTCTATTATTTTCTTATTATCTCTAAATTTCCCATAGGGGGTTTTACTATAATTTCATATTCATTTCTCAAGATGGAATTCCCAATTTACTAGAAACTTTTTCAGAAATGAAAGAATTTGTATACCCGGAATCAAAAAACACATTGGCATAATCTGAATAAACAAACAATGTACTTGATACTACTTAATTTTATGGAATATCATCTTCCGAAGTATTTTTAAAAGATTTCACCACCCCTTTCAGTTTGTAGTCTAGTTGTCTTCCACCATTTTAGTTCTTCATCAGACACTCATTTCCATTATGACCCATCTTACCAAACTTAATACATTTTATTGACATTAAATCATATTTTTTCATACTACTACTATGATCTTTTTCAGGGTAACTATTAGCCTTATGTTCTATTTTACCACATCATATTAACTCACTAAAATTCAAAAGGTGTTCCCAAGTGTGCTTTTCACCATAATTTTTAAAAACTATAAACTTATTTTTCTTACCATCAGACATTTTTATATGTTATTTCATTTTTTATACCACCTCGACCAATTAATCTGTTGTTTTTTAAAGAACATGTGATCATCGAAAAACTCTATTTCCACCTTATATGCACATCAAAGAAGTTTTTCATAACTTTTGAAATCAATAGAATATATTTACCTTATATTTTTTGGCTTCAATCCAGTGTAAAATGATTGACTTACTATCAATATCCTATAATAAATTTGGTTAATTCCTTCCCAGTCGAGTGAATGTTTCTTTAAAGCCGTCCACTATGTCATCCTCATGCATCAATTCCCAGAATTTTTTTCACCCTATGTCGAAAATCCTTGGGAAAATATTTCTCAGGAAACATAACTTTGGATTCATCCCATTAATGAGAATCAATATCCTCATTATCCCTAATATTTTTATCCATCGACAACCACTGACCGACTTCACCTACAAAATGATAAATAGCAGACTAACCTTTTTATATTCAGGACACCCCATGACATATAAAATATTTTATGTGTAATTAATCCACTCTTCAGCTAGTATAAGGTCAGATGGTACTCTGAATGATGGTTGATGTTTCCTTATGAAATTATATACTACCGATATGGTCCTCTATAGTTGATATGGATGATCTGGTGCATGGATACCAGCACTATTTATAGCCCGTGTCAACTATGAAGTCACTGTAACATACTGTTCAGTTCCGATTTTGACCATCTCAGGTTATTGATTAAGAAGGTTGTTTTCCTCTTGATGTTTCCCCGCACATCTCTCTGTTTTCCTGTATAAAACCATTCTGAGCCAACATATCTTATAGGAAGCAACATTGTAATCCTAAAATTCTATTTAAATTGGCCATGAAGTCAAAATAATTTATGGATATTCTATTAAAAATATAATAACCCATAAATTTATCTAAACACCTCTAATACCAACTATAAGGCCCCAACCTTAAATCATTACATTATCTTTAGATATTTCAATAATTATACATTAATTTAATTCGAGGATCTTTTTAGGTTTAGTTTTTTAAAGAACTTGTCCATTAATAATACAAATAATCCCATAATCATACAATAGGATACTATGAAAACATCATCCATTATTACCACCAATGAAAACCATTTAAAACCCAAGATTTCATTTATTGATAAAAATATTCTTGACTTCTTCTTTAATCTTACTCAACCTTTTAATTTGTGAAATCATTTAAAAAAAACATGGGATTAGCATAAAAACACAATAACGCATAAAATAAGGATAAAAAAAGTAGTCCATGAATATTTATAAACTTATGAATTCATAAGAATCATGACCACTTCATATAAATCATAAATCATAAAGGTAACATCTGGAATATATATAATACTTGATTTATAGATTTCACAACCACATATGGAGTAACAATTATTGTTACGTTTGGAATACCTATCGCAGTGTATTCCCTAACACTCATAGGAGAACCCTTAATGTTTACCTCTTTCATATTAACCAATGCATTGGAGAGAAATCACAGGCTCACCCTCCTTTGTTTTATAACAGAAGCACCTATATTCTAAATTAATTCTTAATAATCATAACAAAATCACAACACATTAACAAGCCTAAAAGAAAAAAAATCCACATTGTAATCATAAGACATCATTTTAAGATATTGATATAATCAATACATTCTAAAAACCATTTTTAAAACCAATGTACCTAAAATATGAATATTTTATTTAAATTCCTTTTAAAAAACATTTTATCTTGTAGAGTAGGCCAAATATTAAATAATTCTCATGTTGGTGGAAAGGCTGTTGTCACCGCGTATGTTAAAAAGAAAATCATTTTTTTAGTTTAGTAAAAAATTATGTAAAAAATAATATTTGATTTAAAAAATTGTTTCTTTATATAAAACTTCAATGGGTTTTATTATAAAACGTATAAAAGAAGGTAGTATATAACTCAAAAATTTCCTCAATGATAAGAGATTTAGACGAAGTCCCTTACCTTGAATCAACTTGTCTTGTTCGTCATTTAATTTCCTGAATAATAAACTTTAGTAAATTTATAATTTATTTAGAACCTTTTTAATGTTTATTATTCATTTTATATCACTTATTACCTTGTTATAACAATTAGAATATTATTTGAGTTCATATAGAATGTTTTGTCGATGTTTGGTACTTGTGTAAAAAATGTACTTGTTTTGACGCAAATTATCCATGTGGTCATAAGTCCATTATCTACCGAATATTATTCATGATTTAAATATCATATAAACCTGGTATATTTTATTTATAATAGTTCATAAAATTTGTAGATATGAAAACAAATTCACCATTCATGGAGACGGTAGGTCGTACTTACGCTGGAACACTACTTTCAATTCATTGTCATATTAAAGGAATGAAAACATAATGATACATAGGTATATTGTAATTTCAGTATAATATCCATGTTATATATGTTATATAAAATCGTTAACTCTATAAATTTTATTTTCCATGAATTTTAGGAATGATTCACATTACTTTGACGTGGTGGTAGTCCACAATTTCTCAAATGAAATTATCATATTTACACTTTATAGAAAGAATGAAGTTATACTATAAATAAAAATTATATAAGTATAGATATAATATAAATATAATATATATCATATATAAATATAGTTCCATCATAATTTTCACAATGATATTTGGTTGGATAAAATTTAATAATCATCATTTCGTGAGAAAGTAGTTCACCATTCAAAGAAATAATATGTTCTATATCAATTAGATTGAGTTTTGTATAAGTTTAGGTCGAAAAAATTACTTAAAAACATTCTAGTATATTTAAGATACTACTGTGGTAATAATAAAATGCAATAAAAAGAGGTTAGGGGGTTTGAGTAAGATAAGAAATGAAAGGAGGTTGAGAGAAGGCATTACCACTAAATCGGGAAAATCCTTTTTATTTGATCCAAAATGATATCTTTAATTGCTTTCATCCCATTTTATGGATGTTAGGTTGATGTTAGTGATTTTGGGAGCTTATTTGAGAAGATTTTGGGCAATTCAATTGGATTTAGTGGTGTGAGTATGTGGGTTGTGGTGGTGGCCTTTTATAAGAGGGGAGAGGGGCTCTTTTGAAATGCCTTTAAATATTATTGTATTATAAATATATTTTCAAATTATAATAGTAGAAAAGTGATATATTTCAAGGATATGATGATCTTGTGTGGAAATATTGTAATTCAATAAGTTTTAGACATGTTTATGTCACAAAATTATCCTTATCATTTAGTTTTATCCTTTAGACAAAAACATTAACTTTTACTATATTTTCATTTATTTTAACAATATATGGTTACTATAGATACTATAAAATTTTAAGAGAACCACAAGTGAATCATTAATTAAATTTATAAAATTATATATGTTAGTTGGACACATATATTATTTTTATAACTATTATATCTTTTAATAAAATATTATTTTTATTAAAAACTCATTTATGGAAATTTGGACACTATTTAGATTTTTTTTTGTTAAATCCATAACAACTTGATTAATTATAATAAATAACATTAAATAAAATATAAAAATTCCTAATAAACCATATAATTCTTGTATTTCCGCAATATTTTTATGTTAAATTAATTTTAATATTTATAAAATCATTTTTTTGAATATTTTATTAATATGGTAAATATTTCACAATCATTGTGTCAGAAATAAATTTATTTATATAATTTATAAAAACTATAAATAAAATAACATGATGTAGGAAATTTATTTATCATTTAATTTAACATTTCTGTTCATATATATTAGTTATATTAACGTATATTAAAATTTTTCTAGTAAAATATTCATGTTTCTATTCTATTTCTCTATACATTAAATTAATTAGAATAACATGTTATTATCACACCCAAGTGCCTAAATAGGGTCATAAAATAGACCCAAGGATACCAATGGTCCTAAAAATATCATATAATAGGATTAAGATAGTTCTTCTGGTAGTTTTATGTTATTATAATATTATTTTTACCCTTATTTACTTGATTTACCCTTTAGCCATGGTAAATGAAAATAATTATTGATGTTTCTATTCACAATGTCCAAAAAAAAGGTTCCAATTTACAAAATGTTGACCATATGATTCCAAATATTGAATAAATTTTTCCGAATTCAAAATAAATAAGTTTCATTAATTAATTTAAAATTAATCCCCCTAGTCAAAACATGAAAGTGTGGTTTTAAGAAGTAAAAACTATCAAACGATTGACATGTGTTTATATCCATATTCAATGTGAAATTAAATCACATTACCGTAAATGGATTAAATGATTAAAAAAATAATCCTACTACAATTTGAAAACAATTAAAAATCTAATTTTACTATATAAATAAATATTATGATATGTCAATTTTGAATTAAACTGTTGTTTTTTTACTGTTCAATAAAATATGAATTTCATCAGAAAAGTACAAAAATTTCATAAAAAAGTAAATTTTGATGTACATCCTCAAGAAAAGAAGTGTATTTTTCAAATATAACCAATACAAGTAAAAAAACTAGATTTAAAAAAGGGTTCTCCATTATAAGGTGGTAAAACGAACTTTTAAAGATGTTAGATTATTTTATGCCTAAAATTGGATTCATTCTCACTTCAAGCCTCTAAAGTTTAATGGATAAATGAATAAAAATTTATCAAACTTGTATAATAATATTTTAGTTATTTCCATTCATTACCACTAATTGAATATCTATGTTTTAACTACAATTTAAATTAATAATAATATTATTGTATAATTTCTCTGTATAACTCAATGTTTGGTGTGATTTACGATTTCAGAGAAACCTATTGTTTCATGTCAAGTAAGATATAAGACAATGTTTCATCTTTAACTTGTGATTAATATATTATTCCTAAATATTAATAGATATGAAAATATATTATTCAATAATTACCTAGGATGTTACATGCACAATTAAAAAATTACAGTCACTGATTACTTCTTATTTAAGATCCATGAGAATGATTACCAAGTTCATGATTTAGAATGGGTAACAATAATAATTAAGTTGAATACCTGGTGAGATTATCTCTATAGATAAATGTGTGAATTATATATGGATCCTATAATCCAAAATTATATATTCACAAAAAAGGATATTAATATTCGGAAATGATGATGGATTAAACTAATCAAGGATTATGATTGTTCAATCCATTACCGTCATGGAATAGAAAAAATTGTGGTAGATTCTCTCAGTTAAAAGTGTAACGAACCAAAGTTTCATTAATGGAAATCCCTCTTGATCCAATTAAATGTCTCTTTATGTTTATATAAAATTTAATCTTCTTTGGTTTTATGTTAATAATTTTTACCATTTCTAATATAGCCGTTGAAAAATGATCACAATATTTGTATAAATATAGTGCTTTAACAAATCCAAATTTACTCAGAAAAAGGAAGTGATGACCTCATCCAGTAGAATTGCCCTATATGAAGCCCATTTTTTGGAGTTCTGGAAAGAGGTGTCATCCTTGGGCTTCGCTCTTGACCAAGCCCAACCTGAGCTTCATCATATCAAGCTCAAATGGTACCGTCTATGGGAGAAGTGGAACATGATAGAAATTACCACTCTAGCGATGTTATCCGAGCCACCCCGAGAGTCTGTCACTATCACACACCTTACCCTTAGGTCTTATGCTGCTGTTTTAAGGGGTTATGTAACAAATAAATAAGTACTATGTTCATGTACATTATTTCCTGTGTATAATAATGAATATACATTCTTGTCATTATTGATAGATTGTAAATAGTTTTTAAAGTACAAATAATGTTTTTAGTTATTATTTAATTAAGAATTATATTTTATTAAATTAATGTATTTTTGAATTAAATAATATTTTAAAAAAAATTATTGTTATTATTAAATTAATTTATATTAAATATAAATAATCTTATAATTTTATGAATGCAAATGAAATTTTTATTAAGGTTTGAAAGATATTTCATTCAAAACCCATGGATTTTCGATAAATGTCGGTTTTTATTTTAAAAGTGAAAATTAACATATTTAGAAAATTATTTAGATAAAATAAATGTTATTTATGGAATTAGGACGTCGAAATTATCCAACGGTGAATTTTTCATAATTTTCTGAGAGATTCAAATTTTTGGGTAGAAATTAAATACCGTTTAAATATATAATATGTTTTAGGACATCATAATGAACCAATAGTGAGGTAATAATATACTATAAGCTTTATGTTCATCCAATATATGTTTTACCATTAAAATAATGTGATTTTGGGTTTGTTTGAATTACTTTTCAAAGCATTAATGTACCCCTCAAGACTTATTAAACACCTTGTCTTTTTAAATTGTGTTCCATGGGAGTGTGACCAACCTCCACATAAGAAACCCTATTATTTTCAGAAGTATGTACTTTGTTGGTATAAAAAAAATTTCCTCTTCCCTTTCCAAAAACAATTGGAAAAAACCATGGGATGGTTTGTGGTTTGGATTAATTTAATGTAAGGGGTCCCAAACCTAAATAATATAGAATTCCCTCACATTTCCTATATAAACCCTCCCAAGCTCCCACTTCCTCCTCACTCAAAGCCTTAGGAGTTCATCCAACCTCTACCCTACTCTCTCTATAATCCTCCCAAGGTTCCCCAAGCTCCCAAGAAGCCTCTCTCAAGCCTCTCTCTAGCCTTTGGAAGCACACTTCCAAGTAAGGGTTTTTTCTTCCTTTCTCATTTTTGTCCAATTTTCTTTAAGTTGGTTTTCCCATTTAATATCAATTATGAATTTTGGGTATGGTTTCTCACCTTCCTCATACTGCCCTCTTTATGTTTTAATGATGGGAGACCCCTTTCTCTCTCATTTACTTCCTCCCATGTACACCCATTACTATGCGAAAATTCTGAAAGGAACTCCTCTCTCCTCATTTACATTTAAGAAATACTTTTGTATCATGAATCTAAATTCCATTACAGTTGTTGGTACATGTATCTATATGACCTCCTTACTTTCCATTACATTTAAA
The DNA here is from genome assembly GCA_963277665.1 of Viscum album. Taxonomy (NCBI): domain Eukaryota; kingdom Viridiplantae; phylum Streptophyta; class Magnoliopsida; order Santalales; family Viscaceae; genus Viscum; species Viscum album. The sequence continues at coordinate 1,730,798,656 of OY728142.1, forward strand.
TATGATTAGAAACTCATTTCTCTTTCATAAACCATTTTTTATGAATTCTTATGTCACGCCGTTATGCTACCGAAATCGCACCGATTTTCTAAGCCAATGCCTTTGTGTAGTGAATACCATGTCCATTTCTCCATCAAGGGTATTCACCTTTATTCATATTTACTTATTTATTATAAAGTTTCATATATTAATTCTACATTCCCTTATCGTGGAATAAATTATTATTTTTTATGAATCCATGTTTTATGATCCATGTGGCACACTTATGCATGAAATGAAATGTTTAAGAAGGGTGTGCCCTTATAGCACTCCAATGCATTGGGTAAAGTATAGTATCATGATACGTCATGTGCAATTAGTTTTGACTCATGATAATTCAATTCAAATGAGGGTTTACTCGTTCTTCATGTGCAATGAGGATTTACTCATGCTCTATGTGCAATGAGCCTTGGCTCATGCTAATTCCATGTTAAGTCTTATTACCACATTTCCATGTTATGATTATCATGCTTTATCATGCCTTTATGTTCATGTTTCTCTTGTGCTCTATTGATATTCCTATAGTATAAAATGTATTTTACTCCTCATATATTCCATGTTTATTATCTTACTGGGATTTATAGCTCACCCCTTTTCTTATGCATGTCCTCAGGTTATCCCATGAAATGCAAGTATGAGGGAATGTAGTGGTCATGGAAAGGGAGTTTTCAATAAAGATATTGTATTTCATGTTTTAAGTTATTATGTAATAATCCTAATCCCCAAATACAATATACCTCTTGATCATCCTTGTTGTATCAAGTGAATAGTTTATGTAATAAATCATGTTTAAGTTTGTAATAAAAGCAGGGTTGTCATAGTTGGTATCAGAGGATAGGTTTAGTTATTTTTGTGATTAGGATTAAAAAACCCTAGTAAAGCCTTAAAGATAAGACTAAGTATAATAAAAACATCCCTATGTTTTGGTAAGTACAGAGTAAGTGGTTTATCAATCGAATACATCCCTGTCTGGATACAAGCAGGTAGAGGCGGCTCTGGCACAGATGTATCCTAGGGGTAAAACCTGAAAACACCGCTTTGAGCTAGACTCGAATAAGAACTAGTGCACGACAACGGGCCTTGCTGCACTCTTGGTTATGACACTCCTAGGGGATATGTTTTTACAAATTCACAAGCTTCGTATGAACCCTTATTAAGGGAATTAAAAAAATGTCCGTAAGAATATATGTTAGAAAGTAGATCATGAAAATCCATGATTGAAGCCTATAGACTCATGAGTTAAGGAAATAAAAGTTTATTTATAAGTCATAAACTTTTGTCTTTGGATTAACCTTTATGTGTTACCCCTTACTTTCCTTTTATTCCAGCCAATGGCCGCTAATAGGAGGACTCGTGCTAATAACCATTGTGAAGATTAGTGTGATGACTGTACTAATGAGATGCCCAATCCAGTGGGGGCGGGAATCGTGAAGTTTTTCACGCTTCTATCTTAGATAACTCAAGTTTTGAATAGAAACACAAGTCAAGAGGAACGTTCAACCCATCTTAAGAAAGAACAGGTCACTATCGAGAGCTTCATGAGACAAAGGCATCCTACTTTTAGAGGATCATTTGATCCCATGATCGCTGAACAATGGATCAATTCCATTGAAAAGATCCTCTCCATCCTTCAATGTTCTGAACAAGAGAAGGTCCTCCTAGAGGCTTATTGTATGGAGTGTGAAGTTGATCAATGGTGGATGTTGATCAAAAATATGAATCCTGCTAAGGAGATCGAGGCGTTGTAATGGAAGGATTTCCTGAAGATGTTTTTCGATAAATATTTTCCGCACACCCTCCGGCTTAAGATAGAAAGGGACTTCCTTTCCCTCAAGAAAAAAGATGAAGAATTTGTTGGATCGTACGAGGAAGACATCACAAGGCTTGCATGATAAGCTTCTGGCTTGGTCGTTACCCCAGAATGAAAAGTTGACCGCTTCTTTGTTGGGCTGAAGCATAGCCTATGGAAATCATTAGTGATCCGTGACTTCGACAGATATGAGGAAATTGTCTGATGTGCCCACAAGGTTGAAAGGGAGATCAGAGAATCACAGGGGTATCATGGGAATAAGAAGCATAAGGTAGAATTCAATGCTGGTGGTCTGATGGATAAATCCAACAGTGTTAAGAAGATCCAGCACCCCACTAGCCAAAAGTGTGGAAAGAAGTACCCTGGAAATTTCCTTAAGGGGACAAGGAAATTCTTTAGGTGTGTAAGAGAAGGGCACCTAGATGTTAACTGTCGGAAAGAAATACCTACGGTTGTGATAGAAGAGAGGAACTCTCCGTTCAAACATCAACGAGTTGTTCAATGCTACAAATGCAAAAAACTGGGTCATATTGCAAATCAGTTCCCTAATCCAAGGGTTTTCAGAGGCAACCAACAACCTCCAAGCCAGCAAGGAATATCTTTTTCCATTACTTCTATAGAAGTGAACCCCGACAAAGAAGTGGTGACAGGTATGCTAGTTATTCATTCAATAATAGAGAACGTACTTTTTGATTCAGGTTCTATGCATTCTTTTATATTGTGAATGTTTAGTAGAACAATCCCAGCACCACCACAAATCATGGAAGTGAAGATGTCAGTGAGTACCAAAAATGGGGAAATCATTGCATCCCATGAATATAAGTCCTCCCCTATTATAATATGTGGATTGAATTTACTAGAGAACCTCGTCATACTCCCTCTGGTGGAATTTGATGCAATTCTTGGCATGGATTGGCATTCCTTATATCGAGCCAACATAAATTGTCGGGAGAGGGATATCACAATCCATATGGAGAATTGAACCCCGATTCTTTACAAGTGTAAGGAGGAAGATGAATCTACTTTAGCTCCATCATCTCAAGAATGGATATTATTTCCTTATAAGAATGCGTATCTGGCTCAGATGATTGAGTCCAAGGAAGAAACCATCCTTGAAGAAATGCATATTGTGAGGGAGTTCGCGGAAGTGTTTCCTGAGGAATTGCCTGGTCTTCCTCCTAAAAGAGATGTTGAATTCTCAATTGAACATATACCTGGGGAATTACCACTATCCAAGACCCCATATAGAATGGATTTTTTAGAGCATGAAGAGCTGAAGAAACTACTACAGGAGAATCTAGATTCGGGGTTTATACACCCAAGTGCTTCACCATGGGGTGTACCAATCCTCTTCGTCAAGAAGAAGGATGGGTCAATACGCCTTTGCATCGATTATCGTGAGCTCAAAAAAATCATGATAAAGAACAAGTATCATCACCCACAAATTGATGACTTGTTCGATTAGCTGTGTGGAGCACAATACTTCTCCAAGGTAGACATGCGGTCGGGATATTATCAAGTAAGGGTGAAAAAGGAAGATATCCCCAAGACTGCTTTTTGCACAACATACGGGCACTATGAATTCATAGTACTACCTTTCGGACTCACTAATGCTCTATCAATCTTCATGGACGTGATGAATAGAGTCTTTAGAGATTACCTCGACAAATTTGTGGTAGTCTTTATAGATTATATTATAATATACTGCAAAACCAAGGAGGATCATGAGGATCATTTAAGAACGGTATTAGAGACATTGTGCAAGGAGAATCTCTATGCAAAGTACAGAAACTGTGAGTTCTGTTTGAAGGAGGTCTCATTCTTGGGCTATATCATCACAAGCAATGGGATATCTGTGGACCCCTCCAAAACAGATGCAATTGAGGGATGACTGAGGCCAGCATCGGTAACAGAAATCTACAGCTTCTTGGAGTTAGCTGGATATTATCTATTATTTGTGAGGAATTTCTCACGATTTTCCAACCCTCTTACCAAGATAACTCAAAAGGGAGTAAAGTTTTCTTGGAGTGATGAATGCGAAGAAAGATTTGAGGAGTTGAAAAGGAGGCTAATCACTGCGCGTGTGCTCACTTTACCCACAAGTGGGGAACATTTTGGGGTATTAAGTGATGCTTCAAAGAAGGGATTAGGTTGTGTGCTGATGCAGAATGATAAAGTGATATCCTATGCCTCAATCCAATTGAAAATCAATGAGAGAAGCTATCCAACGCATGATCTGGAGTTGGCAGCGGTGATCTTTGCCTTGAAAATCTGGCGGCATTATCTCTATGTGGAGAAATGTGAGATATATACTGACCACAAGAGTCTTAAATATATATTCACACAGAAATAGCTTAATATGTTCCAAAGAATATGGATAGAACTCATCAAGGATTATGACTGTTCAATACATTACCAACCTGGGAAAGTTAACTAGGTGGAAGATGCCTTAAGTAGAAAAGACCCAGCGATCCTATCAATGATGAGAATTGAGAATGATCCAATCTTCTTAGACTTGATGAAGATGGACATGGGAATCATAGATAAGGGAACATCATCAATCCATTCACAAATTATTGCTCAACCATCTCTTTTGGAAAGGTTAAAGGATGCTCAAAAGGATAATGTGGGAATTCAAGAAAAAGTGGAAGCTATCGAAAAAGGGAAATCCTCAAATTTTAATTTTAATGAAGAAGGAATTGTGAGGTTTGGGAAAAGACTATGTGTTCCCTAAAGTATGGAGTTGAAGAAGGACCTTTTGGATGATGCACATAGTTCAAATTTCTCTATTCACCTAGGGAGAACAAAGATGTATCGAGATCTCTAAGAAAACATTTGGTGGGATAATATGAAGAAAGAGATCGCTGAATATACATCAAAGTGCCTGGTGTGCCAGGAAGTGAAGGCAAAGAGGCAGAACTCTAAGGGGATGATGCAACCATTGCCCATACCAAAATGGAAATGAGAGAAAATCACCATGGACTTTGTCACCGGACTTCTGAGGACATCCAAAGGCAATAATGCAATCTGGGTCGTTGTGGATCATCTTACAAAGAATGCACACTTCATTACTATTCGGGAGGATTTCTCATTGGATCAACTGGAATAGATATATATCAGGGAAGTGGTAAGGTTTTCTGGAGTACCACTATCTATTGCGTCTGACCGAGATCCAAGATTGACCTCTAAGTTTTAAAAGAGTCTTCAACATGCTCTGAATACTGAACTGAACTTTTGTATGGCCTATCATCCTCAAACTGATGCCCAATCCGAGCAGACTATCCAGACACTTGAGGATATGTTGAGAGCGTGCTCAATGGACTTTAAAGGAAGATGGGATCAACATCTTCCTCTGGTTGAGTTCTCTTATAATAACAGTTTCCACTCGAGCATCCAAATGGCACCATATGAAGACCTGTATGGGAAAAGGTGCAGAACACCGGCATGTTGGCATGAGGTTGGTGAACATAAACTGGTTGGACCAGAAATGGTTGAGGAAATGGTGGAGAAGGTGAAAACCATTCAGCAGCATATCAAGGTAGCCCAAAGTTGACAGAAGAGTTATGCAGATAATTGTCGATGAGACCTTGAGTTTAATGTTGGATACATGGTTTTTCTAGGAATATCTTCGTAGAATAAGGTCTTGATGTTTGGAAAGAAAAGGAAGTTAAGTCTAAGGTACATCGGGCCCTTTGAGATTTTTGATCGTGTCGAGGTTGTGGTCTATCGACTATAACTTCCACATACTATGGAAATATTACATGATGTCTTTCATCTATCCCTCTTAAATAAGTACATACCAGACCCTTCACTTGTACACTCTTCTAAGGTGGTACAATTGGAAGATGATCTTTCTTATAAGGAGAAACCAAATTAAGATCTTAGATCGTAGAGAAAAATTTCTATGAAATAAGACAATTCCCCTTATCAAGGTGTTGTGGAGAAACCACAAGATTGATGAAGCAACTTGGGAATCAGAGGAAATGATGAAGCTGAGTTACCCACATCTGTTTTGGTGTTGGAAATGGAAAATTTCGAGGGTGAAATTTCTTAAGGGGGGAATATTGTAGCGACCCAAAGTTTCATTAATGGAAATTCATCTTGATCTAATTAAATGTCTCTTTATGTTTATATAAAATGTCAACGTATTTGGTTTTATGTTAATAATTTTGACTGTTTCTAATATAGTCGTTGAACAGTGATCACATGATTAGTATAAATATAGGGGTTTAACAAATCCATATTTACTCAGACAAAGGAAGTGATGTCCTCATCCAGTATAATTTCCCCATACGAAGCCCATTTGTTAGAGCTCATAAAAGAGGTGGCATCCTTGGGCTTCGCTATTGACCAAGCCCATCCTGAGCTTCATCATTTCAAGCTCGAATGGGACCATCTATGGTAGAAGTGGAAGTTGATAGAAATTACCACTCGAGCGATGTTATCCGAGCCACCACAACAGTCTGTCACCATCGCACACCTTACCCATAGGTCTTGTGTGGCTATTTTATGGGGTTATGTAACAAATAAATAAGTATTATGTTCCTGTACATTATTTTTTTATATAATAAAGAATATACTTTCTTGTCATTATTGATACATTTTAAATAGTTTTAAAATTATAAATAATGTTTTTAGTTATTATTTAATTAAGAATTATATTTTATTAAATTAAGGGATTTTTGAATTAAATATTATTTTAATAAAATATTATTATTATTAAATTAATTTTTATTAAATATAAATGATCTTATAATTTTATGAATGCAATTGTAATTTTTATTAAGGTTTGAAAGACATTTCTGTCAAAACCCGTGAGTTTTCGATAAATGTCTATTTTTATTTTAAAAGTGAAAATTAACAAATTTTCAAAATTATTTAGATAAAATAAATGTTATTTCTAGAATCAGGACATCGAAATTATCCAATGGTGAATTTTTCATACTTTTCTGAGACAGTCAAATATTTGGTTAAAAATAAAATACCGTTTAAATATATAATGTGTTTTATGACATCATAATGACCCAATATTGATGTAATAAAATACTATAAGCTTAATTTTCGGCCAATATATGTTTTACCATTAAAATAATGTGATTTTGGGTTTTTTTGACTTACTTTTCAAAGCATTAATGGACCCCTCAAGACTTATTAAACACCTTGTCTTTTTAAATTGTTTTCCATGGGAGTGTGACTCACCTCCACATAAGCAACCTTATTATTTTAAGAAGTTAGGACTTTGGACTTATAAAAAATTGTTTTCCACTTCCCTTTTCCAAAAAACATGGGCAAAACCCATGGGATGGTTTGGGTTTTGGGTTAATTTAATGTAAGGGATCCCAAACCTAAATAATAAATAATTCCCTCACCTTTCCTATATAAACCCACCCAAGCTCCCACTTGCTCCTCACTCAAAGCCTTTGGAGTTCTTCCAACCTCTTACCTACTCTCTCTAGAATCCTCTCAAGGTTCCCGAAGCTCCTAATAAGCCTCTCTCAAGCCTCTCTCTAGCCTTGGGAAGCACACTTCTAAGTAAGGGTTTTTTCGTCCTTTCTCATTTTGTCCATTTTCTTTAAGTTATTTTGCCCGTTTAATACAAATTATGAATGTTGGGGTATGGTTTAGAACCTCCCTCATACTTCCCCCTTTATGTTTGAATGATGGGATACCCTTTTCTCTCTCATTAAATGCCTCCCATGTACACCTTTTACTATGAAAAAATTCTGAAAGGAACATCTCTCTCCTCATTTACATTCAAGAAATACTTTTGTATCATGAATCTAAATTCCATTAAAATTGTTGGGACATGTATCTATATAACCTCCTTACTGTCCATTACATGTAAATCTGATGACAAACCCATTTCTCTCTCATGAACTATTTTTTATGAATTCCTATGTCAAGCCATTACGCTGCCAAAATCGCACTGATTTTCTAAGCCAATGCCTTTGTGTAGTGAATACCATGCCCATTTCTCCATCAGGGGTATTCATCTTTATGTACATTTACTTATTGATTATAATGTTTCAAGTATAAATTCCACATTCTTTTATCATGGAATAAATGATTATGTTTTATGAATCCATGTTTTATGATCCATGTGGCGCACTTATGCATGAAATAAAATGTTTTAGAAGGGTGCACCCTTATAGCGCTCCAATTCATTGGGTAAAGTATAGTATCATGATACGTCATCTGCAATGAGAGTTGACTCATGATAATTCCTGTTAAACGATGGTTTACTCATGATTCATGTGCAATGAGGATTTACTCATGCTTTATGTGAAATGAGACATGGCTCATGCTAATTCCATGTTAAGTGTTGTTGTCACATTTCCACGTTATGATTGTCATGATTTATCATGCCTTTATTTTCATGTTTCTCTTGTGCTCTATTGATATTCCTATTGTCTAAAATGTATTTTACTCCTCATGTATTCCATGTTTAATCCCTTACTGGGATTTATAGATCACCACTTTTCTTATGCATGTCCTTAGGTTATCTCATGAAATGCTAAGTATGAGGGAATGTAGTGGTCATGTAAAGGATGTTTTCAATAAAGATGTTTTATTTCATGTTTTACGTTGTTATTTAATGATCCTAATACCCAAATACACTAGACCTCTCGATCATCCTTTTTGTATCAAGTGAATAGTTTATGTAATAAATCATGTTTAAGTTTGTAATAAAAGCAGGGTTGTCATAAAAAGTATCTCGCAACCCTATCCTTGATGATGATTGAAAGGGATATAATTATAATGGACATGAAATTTATAGATATTGTAAAAAAAATAGATATGTATCCTACCTTGATCAAATATATTCTCAACCATCTATTCTTCAGAGGACCAGTGAGGCCTAGAAAAGGGATGACTAACTATAAATTATGGTATAAAATATTCATGAGATGAAAATTTCAAAATATGTGGTAATAATAACTAAAAACATATATTTTTCCCTAAAAAGAACTAAATAAATAACTCCATGATTATTTTTATAAATCATCATTCAGTTTTCATCGAGGATTAATTGTGATGTATAGAGATTTGGAGAAAAAACAATGGTGGGAAAACATAAATTTGGATGGTGAGGAGTTTGTATCTTAAAAGATTTGTATTCCAAAAAGTTATGGGGGTAGGAATTATAACTACCAATATAATGAAACCATTTCCCATAAATTTATATAAATGGGAAAACATACATATTGATTTCATTGTATTTCTCCCCATAACATTTATCGTCAATAAAACCACTAAGGTGGTAGCTAATCAACTTACAGTGTAACAATATTTCAATGATATAATTGATGTTTTCTCTCTTTATCACCGCATCCTGATATACAAAAGTTATGTGTAAACCTTTCATAGAGTTCCACTATCGTTGTATCTTCCTGAGAATTGGGGTTTATAATGATATTTTCGAGAATCCATCATCAATTGTTGGTTAATGAAGTAATATTCATCACTACTTGTCACCCCAAAACATATTTTTTGTTTGAATGTACCATTCAATATCTTGAGTATATGATGATATCATGTTAAATGGATATCCATGGATATTGCGACTTTCATCTTCCCCTAGTGGATTTCTCTTATAACAACAATTTCCATTCTAGTATTCTTGTGGAACCTTATGTGGCTATATAAATTAAGAGGTGTCGAATTCTGAAATGTTGGGATATATCTAGAGAGAGGAAGATGATGGGACACAGTCGTATCCATGAAATTATAGTTAACATCAAAACTATTCAGTGTCATTTTAAATATCCATGGTGTCAAAAGATATGATACATGGGAAATCATTGATAGAACTATGATATTATTGATAGAGATAATTTTTTCATGTATACATTGTTGTGAAAGAAATTCATGATGATTAGAAAGAATTGAATTATTATTTCTAGATGAATCATTCCCTTTGATATCTATGATCGCATAAGAGTGGTATCATATAAACAAGATGTCCCACTAAACCTATCTCGAGTACACGATTCTTTCCATGTATCCCTCTAGAGGAAGTACGTAACAGAACCCTAACATGTATTAAATTGTTAGATGGTACCTTTATATAATGATATTTCTAATGAGGAAAATATATTAAATAACTTATATTGTAGATACAATGTTCTACAAAACATGAAAACTAACATAGTCAAAATGTTTTGGCGGAACCATATCATTGAGGAAGCAGTATCAAAACTATAATATGTGATGAAATATAAGTACCCTTAACTCTTTTGATGTTTGAATTGAAAATATTGAGTGTGAAATTTTCTTCATGGGGAATAATTTAATGACCTGAACATTTATAAATTAAATTACCTTTTTAATTGAATATATTCATTTATAAAAAATGAAATTATAGAAACCACATGTACTGCTTTGGTTTTTGTACCATAATAAGATATATCAATCAAATTTTAAAAGAACATAGAACATCATAACTATTGATTTTATTTGTGTCATAAAATGATCATATTATTTACATATGTATATATATATATATATATATTGTGTTATATTAAATTCAATTAATACATACAATGCAAGAATTGGCCTCAGCCAGCAAGATCATACCATATGTAATACATTTATCAGAGCTTATGATGGAGGTAGAATTGATGTGATTTCCAAATAAGTATGTCCAATAAAATATTCAAAAACTAAATCATTATAAAACCGATTTATTAAATAATTTCAAGATCATCTATATCATGTCTTAAACAATGCTCTCTGAACCACCCAATAAAAATATAACCATCGAACACCATGCCCATAGAGAATTTACTAGTGTGATAAAGATATTTTTATCTAAACCCTATCAGTATGAATTTTTATATTTAAAATAAAAATATATTATTATATTTATTCATTTTAATTTATATATATATATATAATTTTTATATAATGATTATAATAGAAATTATAATTCAATATAATGAGAGCCAAATTTTAATTTTCCTAAATATATTGTCTAAATAAAGATACTCATTTTAATAAATTCATAAAATTTTAAAAATAAATGAAATTTCAATAAAATATAATTATTAAATAATATTTATTAAACATAATTTAAAATATAATTTAATGCAGTCAAATTGAATTTTTATAATCGTGATAAAAAAATTATAAAAATTAGTATTTTTTAATAAATTAAGATTTTGGATTAGAAGTGTTAATTAATATAATTAGATAATTAAATTGAAAAAATAAATATTATTTTTTGTATCAACATGTATATATTATCCATTCGTGTTGTTTTCAAAATTTCTTGAGATAGTCTTATTTTTTAGTAAAAATTAAATATTATATAAATATATGATATGTATTACAAAATATAAAAAGACTGAATGTGATGTATTAAGTACTATAAATCATGTAAGTGCCCAAATTTATGTTTCTAGATTAACATAATATGATTTTTACGTTATTTTATTAACATTTTAAACTCTTAAAGAATCCTCCAAAACCTATATTATATTTTATGGTTTTACAATAAATTTATTATAAAAATGACTCTCTTCCATATCACCATGGGTATTGTATTAATGTGTTCAGTTAATAGCCTCTCAAAATAATTAAAACCCCCACTATATGGTAGAATACATTTCAAAACCCATGGGATGGTTATTTTTTTATTACATTATCTTATAAAGTTTTAAACCAATGTTTAGAAATTAATAATGAAATATACTCTATTTTTCTATGAACCCCAAAAAACAAACCCCTATTTCACTTCAGTAAAAAATATTAGATCATTTTTTAAACATTCATTACATATTTAGATATCTTTCATGGGTTACTATGTTCCCTATATTCTCAAACCATGATTTTAGAAGTTCCTTCGCAAGATAATCGATCCTCTTCTTTACTTATTTATTCATCCATATCAATTATGAAAATACATTTTATTTATAAATGGTCATATCAATATATATTTCAACACATTTATCTCACTTTACTTATGAATCACATGTAATCAGATACCCATTTCTCTCTCTTTTACCCCTTTAATAAACCTTTAGGTCCACGCTTCATGATGAAAAAATTATCCTATGATTTTTTGTGCCAGGAATTTGTATAGTGAAAACCCATCTCTGTTTCCACGAATTGGTATTCACAAAGTTGTACCTAATATTATTTGATTAGGTAATTGAATTACTATAACCCACACTCATTAATAATTTGATTACAATTTATTAAACAGATATTTATGGTGTATGATCTATGTGGAGCACTTATACATGTGTGATATGAAAGTGACGATTGGGCCTGGAGTTATACAGACCTCCAAAGCATTGGGTAATGTTTTTATATCATTAGATTACATGTGTGGTGAATGTGAGGTTATCCTAATAACACTATTTTATGTTTTCTTATTGGTTATCATTGACTTATGTTTATGAATCCATTTTTAATTTGTTTGACACATTAAAATGTTATCTTTATAGTATATTATAATTCCCGTCATCATTTTTTTATATTATGATTCTAAAACCTCTTATTTTACTTTGATATTCTTCTTGGATCGCATTTTCTTCTAGAACTTGTTCTATACTTTGGCTATTCCCTTACCAGACGTTGTAGCTGACACCTTTTGTTATGTATATCCCTCTGTTATCTGAAATAGTTTTATAGGATTTTTGCGAACATTTAAAATTATTTTAAAATAATAATGTTGTACACATGTATCAGGATAATTTTTTATGTACCGAATCTTCCAAAGATAATATGACTAATGATCATATGGGGTTTAATTATATGTATATTTTCTTAATGAATAATTAATTATGATGTAATAAACTACATGGTTATCATAGGGATGGTCATATATGATTGTTTAGGAGAATAATAATGTATGGAGTGGAATGACATCAATATAACATTTTTCTAGTATGCATTCCTTGAATCAATCATAATGGTGAAATCTATGGAGTTCCCTACCATTCATAATGTTGATGGTACTATAATGAATTATTCCTATTACATTGTTGCAGTGGTTAATTTTTTCTTGATATTATTTTCATTGATAAGTTGAAGGCTCAAAGGTTTCATATATGATTGAGAATACATATTCGATCCTTGATTTTATATAGAATCTTAACACATATTCTGAGGTTTTATATAGAGCCATGATTGATGAAATTGACATTAATTAATATTTTTATTAGTAGGGATTCATCATATTTATATTCATAGCATTAACAACAACTCTAGAAAGATGACTTTGTGGAGAATGATTCACATGGGTGGTGGGAGTGGATCATAAGGATTTATGTACCACCACTTTTGTGGTATCTAGTAGCACACCTAACCTGAAAAAAAAATTATTTCAAAAGGAAATTTTAAGGAAAAAGTGGGAAACCACAGAAACTCAACAACAAGGATCAATGAGTGCAGAAGGAAATAATAAAATCATATAAAATGACACTAAGATTATTGGAATCGCTTACCAAATATAGCTCCCACTGAAGTGTCTTGACCATCATATGCGGATCCTCCTTGATTAAATCGTCAAAATGATCGACCAGCTTGTCCCAAGTCAAAATGAAATCCTCCGCGTCTATCTTCCCTTCATTGAATCCCCGTGAAAAAATTTGGTCTTGTTGGTAGATCCAATACTTTTTTTCCTTTTTAACATTGTTCTAAACCTCTCTTTCTAATATTCTATTCAACTCCTCCTCTAGGTAATTGATCTAAAAACCCCCTCCCAGTACTTCTATTTTAGAATTAAGAATTATGTCGAGGTATTTCTTTGTACCCCCATCTCATTTTTCTGCTGCATCACCCATCCCTTGGACCTCAACAGATACACTCTTCACCTTAATCTTCCACCTAATAATATCTTATCCTTTATTTCGATCCTAGTCTTGAACTGTTGGTATGATTTCATTCTCCTTGACCCTTTCAGTAGATCTTGTTTCCATCAGCTTAGGAAGATGGGAGTAATATTTATACTTTTTAGCCTTCTTCCCTTTAACTACAATACAGCCCCCCACATCACGGTTCCCCTTTCTTCATTTCTTCTTCCTTGGACTGTGGATTACTCTAACTCATTCAATAATATCAATAGAGAGTTGACTAGAGAGCTCATCATCATCCTCTTGTAATGGTGTCTGCATGCCCAGTTCATGAGGTTGTTCTAGAACCAAGCATACAGCCTCCAGGTCTCCAAACTAGTTGGTTAGGTTGGTGGATGGAGAAGAAATGTTATGAGATACCCTACCTGACACCTTCACCCATCCCTCATTATACCCATGGGCCCTACTGTCCAAAGAACCTCCCTCTGTAGGCACCTCCGGATTAAAGCACTCAGTCCATGTCTCTTCCTGGTTTCCAACGATCTGTTCCACCACTTTCTCCATTCATGCAATGGGGGAACGAAAAGGTGGAAACTCTTACTATCCACTCCCCCCAACTGCCACAATTTGAGAGAATGAGGGGATATTACTGGCCTCCCCCTCCTTTGGCACTGCTTGCTTATCCCCACTAAAACTATAGCAAGGAGGGACCTCAACCATCAAAGAAGGAAGATATGACCCACACTCTAGCCGAGGAGGGTCAGTACATATTGATTGGGTCGGGAGAACTTTAGAACAGCTCTCCTTCGGGGCCGAGTAGCATGACACACGATAATCCTTATACAGATGTCTGAGATAACAGCATGAAAGACAAAAATCGTACATGTACTCACAAATAACAGATTGAAGGCATCACTGTTCTCCACTTACCTAAATCAAGACAACTTCAACCTGAGGTTTATAGATGTCCACTTCAACCCACATACAGGTAGAAATTCGATGGAATAAGGATCACGATCGCTCGTTAAAGTCAAGGAACTTCCCGAAGTGATTACCTAACATCCGGAGAATATAAGGTTTTGGGAATGGGAGGGGAAGGCCTGGAAGAGTTACCCAAATCACCGAAAGGGGTAGATCACATTTCTAGTGAAACTCTTAGCTCCATCGAAGGAGGAAAAAATGAGAACCATCGCTGGATAGACACCCTTTCGAACAAGCTGTAGCAAGATCTTAATTATAGGAAAAGTGAAGGAGAAAATGACATGTATCTAGAAGGAAAACTATGAATAGATCATGTATAGGCCAGATGCCATTAACAAATCTATCGAAACTGTCGAGGGAAGGCCATCTATGACTGAAGCAAAAAACCCAGGATAACCCTTGAAGCAATGTTGCCTTTCGGAACTCCCCTAGAGATAGCAGAAGTGTAAGAGCCCCATGGTGAAGTGCGGGGACCTTCAGGAAAAGGTGGATAGGGGAAATCAATGAGAGAGGTAGGATTTGTGAATAGAAAGAAAGCCTAATGTGAGGAGAAAAAGGGGATGGGTGGGTCGGTCATCTCCGCTGCCCGAAAGGGCTGACGCCACATCTAGGGTTCCCAAAAGAAGGATAGGTATTCACCTGATATATTAGTATCACACATTTTACTAGCTACCTATGTTGAATGTTATGGAACACAAGATATAATCACCCCATGCATCATCATATTTGTAACTTTTGTGTACACCAAGGTCACTTATTGATGTTTTTTAGGATATTTCTATATATTAATGTTTTATATGATTTTAATAACATAAATTTTCTAGGATACAATTGAATTATTTAATTAATTATAGAATCTTGCTACCTAACTATAGAAAAAAATATTATCATGTAGTGGACGATTCATTGGTGGATGTTTATTTGCAACTTGAAACTACGAGAGGGACTATAATTATTAAATTTTATTTAGAGACATATTTATTTGATATAAGTTCCTATAATTCTTTAATACAAACAAATATCATGATCATGTTAAAACTTATAATGAAACTCCATCATTTTTCTATGCATTTGGTGGAACATCTGGTTAAAAAAAGAGAACCATTTTCAAATTTCACTCTTATTATAATTGGATAGCAGATGTTATGTTGGATTTTTTCAATATAAATTTTTAAATGGATCTCATTAATGTTATATTTTTGACATAATTTATTCTTCCCAATAAATTATTCATTGATTATTATCATTAGTGGGTGTTCTCTATATTCGTTAATGGGAGATTTTATGTGATTTAGGGATATTGGGATCCCATGTATAGTTTATAATGACCTCCTCTACAAGAACATTGGTAATTGAAATATGTTTTCAAAGTTATAAATTGGTATGAACCTAAGAATATTGATCTTATATTGGTGGTTAATGAATTTTCTTTATGTGTTTCAAGATGATATCAATGGTCTTAATATAAATATGGAATCTGAGTTTTTGATCGTTTTAGTGCTGATTAATTAGCTGATATCCATGCCTTAATTTTATGTATTGGAGATAATATATGTAATTAATGTTTTGGGTTAATTTTTTGGATGTTAAATGATTATTTAATCATATTTTATCACCTTCAATATCCCCAATTCAATTCATGAAAAAGCATCATATGAATATTAATCTATGATTCGATTACATGATTATTTTCTATATAATGGTTAATAATAATAATTTGGTTCCCTTTTTTTAGGAGATGGTTGATATTTTAAATGGAGAAACGTGGTTCTTAAAATTAAGCCTTTAGTTTTCATATCATTAGCTCAGTGTTATGGGGCCTGATTTTCTAAAGGGTACCTTTATAAGTAGGTATGAAAAATGTGATTAAATTATGATATAATTTTTTGTAACTGGAGATCTATCTATTTTTAGTACCCAGATTTATAACATTCTCCATTGGTACATTGATTCCATTTTCTTGGTGTTCATTGCTAGAATTTTGGTTTACCCAAGAACTATATAACATCATGATTGTTACCTAAAATACATTTTATGAGTCTAGAGGGACCACCATAATAATTATAATATATTCAATGTTAATTTATGGATTAAAGAAGTATTTTTTTTTGGGATATGTATTTTTAGAGCTTCAAATCATAGCTGATCATGGGAACATAAAAAATTGTATTCTCATGTTATGAACCAAGAAATTTATTACTGATTTTATTATCTTTTAGTATTGGTAGGATATTTTTTTATCTATAGTAAGGATTCAAGGAGAATTAATCTCAATTCACTTCAATTAGCTAGAGAGGGGTGAAATAAATATCAGATTCTAAGTATCATAATTATGTTTTTGATGTGAAGAAAGGACTAACCTCGTCACTTTTTTTGACTCTACAAGAAGAAGAATGTGTATTTTTTTGTTATGCCTAAGGTGATGGTTTGGTTTGTGTTCCTATGACTGTATATTATATAGTGTAATATTACTAGCACCATATTTGGCCCCATGTGAATAATTACCCAAGCCATTATTTATAAAATGAAGTAGTTATGAAATGTTCCATGGTTTGGTGACATAAACCTTTGAGGAAATGTTCACTATTGAATCCAAACATAAATATTCAAGTCACATCATTTCATAAAAGATCCTAAAACATGATAAGAGTTTAATGGTACATAATATTCTTTTAAATGACCTCAACATATCCAATACCTAAAAAATGAATGGTTGTTTCTGAAAGTATATGTTTAATGACTCCATCTCAAGCAGTAATGGAATGAAAAAATGAATGGAGCATCATCATACTTTTTTATTGGATTATCATAGATGTTATATAAGAAGAGACTCGTATTGTTCTGTTTAGTGATCAGTGGACCAAATAAATTCTCATGTTTATATTTCATGTAAAATATTAGGATAAATATTTTATGTTTATAAAAAACTAGTTATATGATTGTAAGAAAATTTTTGAGTTGTGATTCTCTGAGGAATGATACCATGGATTTGAAAACAGGTATTTCATTCCTTCACAAATTAGGAGATCTATGGTATTTTTTTCATTATGCATGTTGTCCTATTCATCTTCTTATACTAAAATTGTACCATGACATGAAGCGTTTGTTTTATTGGATAGGATTGAATTGGAAATAACATATATTGGGGCACATTGTTATATATTTTTAGTAGATTTAATGTAACATCCTAGGTTAATACAGAATATGAAATTTTCATATTTATTAATATTTTTAAATTAATTATTAATTTTACCTTGAAGGGGATGCCATGTTTGATTGAATACCTGATACACAACTGCATGATTTTTTGAAATCTTAAGTTGTACACAATGTTGAGTTGTTCTGAGAAATAATATAATATTATTATTATTTTAAATGGTTGTTAAAGCCTAGTCGTTGTATTGGAGGTAATGGACAGAACTAACTATAATATGAATATACTTGTTTTGTTAAATGTCTATACAATTACCCAATAAATTTAAGAGGCTTAAAATAAGAAAGAAATTAATTTTAAGCAAAATTTACTTTAAAATGTTGATTTACCACCTTTTGATGGAGAACTCTCTATAAATATAATTTTGGTCACTTTTAAATGTTCTATTTGACCTAATAAAATTCTTATTTAGAATTTGGACATCGAAATTTAATTTGGGAAAATTTTTGGTATTTTTCTGATAAAATTCACTTTTTAATGAAATGATAAAAATATTGTATGTTAATTCAAAACTGCCTTTTAATATAATTTATTTATATTGGTAGATTATCTTTTTAATTGTTTTTAATGTTTAATTAGATTATATTTTACCAATTAATCCAATTTAGTCATTTGAATTTATTTAACTTTTAAATTTGACATAAACAAGTGTGAATCTTTTGATAGTTAATATTTCTAAAAAACACACCTTTCGTTTTGACAGCGGGAATTAAATTTAAATTAATTTCTGCCACTTATTTGTTTTGAATTAAAAAAAACTGGATTTCATATCTGGAATCAAGAGGTCCAAATTGTGAAAATAAGTAACTTTTATATTTAGACATTATGAATATTTACTATAGTAAAAATTTTATTTACCATGGTTAAAGGGTAAATCTAGAAAATAAGGGTAAACAAATATTATTATAAAAATACAAAATTACCCTAAAATGTGTTCTAATATAATTGGTTGATAAATATCCGACCATGGGAATCTTTGGGTTGACTTTTGGACCCAATGGAGGCACTTGGTAGTGATAATGACACATTATTTTAGTTAACATAAAGTAAAGACAAAAATGACATTAAAAAATATCTTTTAGTAAATTATTTTTTACATAAAATTATATATGTTACATTTAGAGTATTAGATTTTTTTGGAAATATAAAAATATTTCCTACATCATGGTAATTTTTTTATAATTTTTATACATCAATTAAATTAAATTATTTATGACACAATAATGATGGAGTGTTTACCTTATTAATAAAAGACTAAATTAAATAAGATTATAAAGATTAAAATATTATCCAAAACCTGTAAAACTATTATTTTATGAATATATTTCGATCATTATTCATCTTATATTCTACTTTAATAAGTTTTGAACCTTTAAAACCCGATAATTATTATATAACAAAAGAATAGTTTCACACTTTCCTAAAGATCCCCACCTCCCCCTTATAAAAATCCATCACCTCTAACCCATTACTAACACCACAAAGGCCCCTTGGATCTCCCAAAACCTACCCAAATAAGCTCTCAAGATCCCTATATTCCTCCTAGAATCCTTACTCTAGTCATAAATCCCTTCAAGTAATCCTTTTGGTTCAAACCAACAGCATATAGCCAATTTAAATGTAACGTTCTCTATTAAGTCTTTTTGTTTTATTTTACATCTCCAACCCCCTAAATTAATTTTATTCCTTTCTTTTTTAACAAAAACAATATCCTAAATATAATTGTTTTTTTATTAGAATTATTCTATCTACACATACACACACCACCATCTAATGGGTAAAGAACATATTGTTTTTTTTGATGGAAAACTAACGCCTCACGAAATGATGATTGTTTAATTCTCTCATACCACATCTTATGGTGGCTATTATGATGGAACTGTATTTATATATGTTATATATTCTGTTTCTATTTCTTTTATTCTTCTTTGGTTTTAAATTATATCATACCTTTATGGTTTCTATTATGAGGAAATGCGAAAATTTCATTTGAGGATGTGAAGACTATCGCCCCCATAATGTGATATGAATTTTTCATACCATACGTGGTATGTATAAAGGATGGAGTTATTAAAATTATATATGATATTATACATGAATTAGAATATAAATATTTATCAATATTATTTTATTCAATTGAAATACAAAATAGAAATGAAAGTATTGTTCATATGTACGTATGGTTTACCGTCTCCATGAACGGTGCATTTCATTTCATATCTCCAAATGTTATGTACTATAATAAATTCATATATATACTATATATATGATATATATGATATATAAATCATGAATATCATTCTGGAGATAATTGAATCCTGACCACATAGACAACCTGTAATTATAAAGAGTTTATTTTGGTCTCAAGTACCAAATATCGACAAAACGACCATTATTAACTTAAATGATTACATAATGATTATAACATAGTAATAAGTGATATAAAAGGAATAATAAAAATAAAAAAGGGTTCTTAATCAATTATAAATTATCTTATTTTTATTATTTAGGAATAACACAGAAAAACTAGTCAAGTCGGACAAAAGGAAAGGATTTTCTAATCTCACTTTTAATTCTGTGAGATTTCAATTGTTTGCCAAAAATTTATTGACTGTGGTTTTTTGTGTACTTCCATTTTATATATATTATCATGATTATATATATATTAATTTTATTATATGAATCATTTGGGTTTATTAACTTTTTTTCATGTGACGTGATTGATTATAATGTGGAAAGGTATTTTCATCTCACTTTTTATTCTCGTGAGATTCATGCTATATTTGCCTCTATTTCCTTTTTTGGTGTATGTACTAACTATTATTGTATTAATTGTGTAATATAATTCAATTTATTGGCATTAACATCTTCATTTTATGATCCTTCTATCAAGGGTTGTATGTTTCGTATGTTACCAAATCGTTAAGGGAAACTTTTAACCCAATTTTCATTCCTTGGGTTAATCTTCTATTTCATAATTTTGTCATGCTCTGATTCTGTGTGGAATATATTTTTATTTATTTATGTTGTAATATCCACTATATTTTTAATGGATATACTTTTTATAGACATAATCACTCCATTTATAAATTCTCAAGTCATCTATATGAACTTAATAAGAGTAATTTTAACTCAATTTCTATCAATTGACTTAAACACCAAGTCATTGGTTTTGTCATAAAAAGAACATTTGTTAATTTCCTATTATTTATTTACACTAAATATCCAATCATATTTAGTGTATTTATATTTTTCACACATTATTATGTAATTTATTTTTCTTTAATCTAAATATATAGTTTTATAAGAGATTTTGTCTCAATTTACATTCCATTGAGACTTCATTGTTGTTATGCATCAATTAACTCTTATATGGTGTATATAGTATCCATTGGAATATTATATCATGAATAAATTTATTCTCAGGATATTATAATGTTATTATAAAAATTTTTCCCTCAATTATTTGTTTTCAAGAGTCTCTCATTTTGTTAAAAACACTTTAACTAAAATATAGTTATAAATGTTTTAAATATTTACTCTTCTAAATCTTTAACCTTAGTGTCCATGATTTAAAGAATTGTTTTAATTATTTATATTTATGGACATTATTTTTTTTAAATGATAATTTATTTAAAATTTTCAAAGTGGTATGGGACACTTTGATTCAAAAATCAATTTATTAAATGTTTTAAATGGTTTTGAAAATTATTTGTTAAAGCATTGTTAATTTTAATATCATGATTTGATATATTGTGTTTGTAATGTGTAAATGTTATCTTTACAATATTATTTTTTTATGCGTAGTGAATATGATATATTTATTGGGAATTTTTTAGGGATATGGGTGGTTCCGTGATAAACTTAGGGCGGGTGTGCCCAAGATAGCTCTCCAATGCATTTGGTAACGTGACTGAGGTAAATGTTAATGTTTCTCCTAAGAGATTTAGGGAATATACTATTACGGGTATTCCAAATGTGACTCGTAATGTATATGTGATCACTAAATTGTATTTATGTTATGAATACCATAAGTTACCTTTATGATTTATTATTTTTGTGTGTTATTCATAAATCTTATGATTTTATAAGGTGTGTTATGATTGAAAAGTATGGTTTTATTGATGGGATAATGTTTTCTTTCCTTATTTTATAACCCTTACTGAGTTTTTTATGCTCATACCACGTTTTTGAAATGTTTTTTATATGACGTAAAGATGAATAGGGTCAAGGATGGGATCGAGGAAAAGTCATGTTGTCTAAAACATGGAACTATACATGTTTTTTTTTATGAGTTTTTATTTTATGAAAAATTGATATTGAGTGGTAGTGTCTACCTGTATTATTCATGTTATTATGTAATAGTTATGTCCTAATTATCTAAAACCTTAAACCTGAAAAGATCATCAATGTGAATTCATGACATAATTCAAGATTATGCAATGTTTAAGGTCGATTCTTTATAGTTGGTATTAGAGGTTGGTTTAGATAACATTATAGGTTGGGGTGTTCTTTAAGAATATGTGACATTGGCATAATGGTTAAGATTTTAGAATGAGTCAAAGTAATTTTAGATAAACTGAATGAGTTTAAGATAACAAGAATAAGTATATCTTAGTATTTACCATCATCATAAGTATATCTTAGTATTCATGACATAATTCTAGATTATGCAATGTTTAAGTGGCTGGATCTAGAAGGCACCAATGTAAGAGTGGATGTGAAGAAAATAGTGATGGTTTTCTGAATGAGAAAATGGATGAATTGGGAGATGCAATAAGAACTCTTATCGTTACACTCAACCAACTATCTGGAGTCATGATTGACCACCTAATCCTAGGTGATTTTTATAAGGCATCATATATGCGAGAAACAAATCCCCATAGAAGTTTAGGAAATAATCATAAAGGTAAGTATATTCAAAAACCTATGTGTCAAGGATGTGGAAAGAAACACATAGGAAAATTATTCAAGGGTATGAGATGATTCTATAGATGTGGAAGTGAAGGTCATAAAGCAAGAACCTTCCATGGAAAAATGAAGCATCAAGTTGACTCTATGAAAGGTAAAGAAGTTCTTTTTGTGGGATCAATTGAATGTTTTAAATGTGGTGTGCATGGTCACTATACAAACAAATTTCCTATAAAAAAGTTTTGGGAATGGGATCACTAGAAGCATACAAATATATGTTTACCAGTACCTAATTCTATTCTAATTGAGGATAAGGAAACTGAAAACTAACAATCAAAGGTAGGGAGTATTTCTTAACTGATGTTTAGTCATTATTGAATCTTAAGATATGACCCATGATTTTGTATGTAAGAAAGAAGTATTTCAGAATAAGTTGGAAAGAAATGGTTAATGGATCATTAAGAATGTTGAATGAGTAAGAAGTCAACATATAATGGATTCAAGTGTTATGGTGGATTTTAGGATGGTGAAATACTTTAAAGTATTAATGCTCTTTCGATAATAGGATTACATTAGAAGACTTTTTATTGTATGTGCAACCTTGATATTTGAAATATGGAAATTTTATTCATGGAATAATTATCTTTTGTTTTGTGGATATATTTATAAAGAACAATTTGTGTTTATATGATCCTTTAATTTGAGGCAATTACCGGTTAATATATTTTCGATGCAAAATGAATGTTATTAGATAACATTTGTGGTTAAAATAAGTTATGGCTATTTTTGATTAATTTATCTCATTTTTTGGAATGTTAAGAAATGATATAATTTTTGAAAAAGGATAGAATGTAGATTGTGTGACAACCCATCACTTCTGACAAAGCTGAAGGAATCGAACCCTCAACCAAAGTGTGACTGGGATTTACTGCCTACCACTGGACTGCGTGAAGTCCCCGATTAGTATGACAAATTATTTTTTTTCAGATGATTAAATTAATAAAAATTAACTTTATTTTGGGTTTTATATGGAAATGATTAACCTATCATAGAGAATATGTTACTAGGTTAATTAATTTTCAATATGAGACTTTAAGAGTAACTAATCTTATTTAGAGATAAATGTTAATATCTATCATGAAGACTATGTGATCAAATCCTTTTGAGATTTGGGTTTCAATATTAGTTTTGATAAATTTTAAGAATTTTATGGACAGTTCTTTATTTAATGGTCTTTGTTGATCTTTGGGTATTGTTTTACAAATTTTGTATATTAAGATTATTTTTTATTTTTGTAAAAGATTATCCTTTTCATAGATTATCTAATCTTCTACTAACCATCTTGTTTTTGGTTAATATATAATGACCTGAGAAAAATATTGTTCATCTTTTATGGATTATGTGATTATCTATATGTTGATTATAGTGCTTTCAATGTGAAAAAGTCATCTTGAATACTCGTCATTTGAAGGAAAAAATTAGTTTCTGGTCAGAATTTAGTAAAGGATGAAATTATACATTATATATAAGTATGTTTCCTAATATTTTTAGTTCAGATCACAAATAAATTCCTCATCTTTAAGAAAATTAACTTAAAACAAAAATGTTGTCTGTTAACATTTCATACTGGGTAATCAAAGACCATTTTCCCCATCACAAGTTTGTGATTTTCTAGTGGTTAACTTTCTCCTAATCATGTTTTCAATCACTCTCCATCAGAAAATGATGGTTTTTTTTCTCCTACATATCCATTTTTTCATGGAATCCTAGTATATTTTGTCTTGGGGGACCATTTTATTTCTCTTCCTTTATTTTAACGTTATATATTAATTGACTCTTTCTCTGATGGGTGACTTTCAATGATGTTTCTAAGCCCAATTTTAAAATTATGAGGATGTAATTTCCAAAAGCAGGGAAGGATGTAATATCCCAGGTAAATAACAAATATGAAATTTTCATATTTATTTATATTTTTAAATTAATTATTGATTTTAATTTAAAGGGATTCTATGTTTGATGGCATACCAATACAAAACAATGTGTTTCTTTGGGATCTTACGTTGCACACAATTTTGAGTTGTACTGAAAAATAATATAATAATATTATTATTTTAAATGGTAGTTAATGCCTAGATGTTTTATTGGATAGAATGGAAAACAAACTAAAATATGAATATACATTTTTGTTAAATGTTTTTACATTTACCCAATAAATTTTAGAGGCTTAAAATAAGAAAGAATCTGATTTTTAGTATAATTTACTTTAAAAGGTTGATTTACCGCCTTTTAATGGTGAACCCTATTTAAATAAAATTTTGGTAACTTTTATATGTTCTATTTGTCCTAATAAAATTATTATTTAGAATTGAGACATCCAAATTTAATTTGGGTAAATTTTTGGTATTTTTATGATAAAATTCAATTTTAATGAAATGTGAAAAATGTTGTATTTTAATTCAAAACAGAATTTTAATATAATTTATTTATATGGTAAGATTATATTTTTAATTGGTTTAAAGGGTAATTATATTATATTTTTACCATTTAATTAAAAGTTGTTCATTGGAAATAATTCCACTTTGAAATTGGACATAAATAAGTGTCAATATTTTGATTGTTAATATTTCTTAAAAACATGCTTTTCTTTTTTACAATGGGAATTAATTTTAAATTAATTTCTGCCAATTATGTGTTTTGAATTTGGAAAAATTGATTTCATATTTGGAATCAAGAGATCCAAATTGGGTAAATAGGTAACTTTTTTTAGACATTATTTATATTTACTTCAGTACAAATTTTATTTACCATGGTTAATGGGTAAATCTGGAAAATATGGGTAAGAAAATATTATTATAATAATATAAAATTACCCTAACATGTGTCCTAATTCTATTGGTTGATCCATATCTGACCATGGGAGTATTTGGGTCTATTTTTTGGCCCCATGGATCCACATGGGAGTGATAATGATACTTTATTTTAATTAACATAAAATAAAGAAAAAATTTACATAAACAAATATCTTTTAGTTAATTAATTTTGACATAGGTTATATATGTTATATTTTTAAATATAAATATTATTTGGAAATATAAAAATATTTAATACATCATGTTATTTTTTATAATTTTTATACATCAATTAAATTAAATTATTTATGACACAATAATGATGTTGTGTTTACCTCATTAATAAAATATTTAAATAGATAAGATTATAAAGATTAAAATAATTCCCAAAACTTGTCCAACTCTTATTGGATGATTTTATTTTGACCATGATTCATCTTATTTTTTGACTTTTAAATGTTTTGGATCATTAAGAACCGAAAATCATAACATAATAAATAATAATTTCATACTTTCCTAAAGAGCCCCTCCTCCCCTTATAAAAATCGCTCACCTCTAACCCATACTAACACCTATCAATCCCCTTGGCTCATCCAAAACCTAGCCGAATAAGCTCTCAATATCCCTCTCTTCCTTATAGAAGCCTTACCTTAGGCAGAAGTCACTTCAAGCAATCCTTTAGGTTCAAACCAAAGGGAGATATACAATTGAAAGGTAATGTCTTCTCTTAAGTCTTTTTGTTTTATTTTACATCTCCAACCCCATAAAAACATTTTATTCCTTTCTTTTATAAAAAAAAATCATAAATTTACTAGGTTTTTTATGAGAATTATTCTAACTACACTTACACAGGCCTCAGTCTAATGGGTAAAGAATATAATATTTCTGTGGATGGAAAACTAACGCCTCACGAAACGATGATTGTTCAATTATATCTTAACACCTCTTATGGTGGCCATTATTATAGAACTATATTTATATATGATATATATTATGTTTATGTTTTCTTTAGTCTTATGTATTTTTAATTTATAGCATACCCTTATGGTTTCCATTATTAGTAAACGCGATAATTTTATTTGAAACAGTGCAGACTACCACCCCTCAATGTGCTATAACTCGTTCATACCATACGTGGGATATATAAAGGATGGGTTGATTGAAATTATATATTATATTATACTATAATTATAATATGACTCTATATAATTAAGTTTTTATTCAATGAAAATACGAAATAGAAATGAATGTAGCGTTCATGCGTACGTACGACTTATCGTTTCCATGAACGGTGAATTTAATTTCATATCTCAAATTGTTATGTACTATTATAAATACATATATATACTACCAAATCATGAATATCATTCTGGAGATAATGGACTCTTGACCACATGGACAACATGTAATTATAAGGTGTTCATTTTTTACTAAACTACCAAATATCGACAAAACGACCATTAATGAATTATATAATTACATGAGGTTTATAACACGGTAATAAGTGATATAAATGGAATAATAAAATTTAAAAAGGGTTCTTAATCAAGTATAAATTAACATAAGTTTATTATTAATTAAGAACAAAGAACAAATAAGTCAAGTCAGACATTAGGTAAGGGGTTCCTTATCTCAATTTTAATTCTGTGAGATTTCCATTGTTCACCACTAATTTATTTAATGTGGTTTATTGTGTAATGAAATTTGGTATATATTATCATGATCCTATTTATATTAATGTTATTATGTGAATAATTTGGTTTTTATTACCTTTTTTTCATAAGACTCGATTAATTACAATGTGGTAAGGGATTTTTATCTCACTTTTTATTCCCGTGAGATTCATGCTATATTTGACACTATTTCCTTTTGTGTGGTGTATGTACTGGCCATGATCGTATTATTTGTGTAATATACTAAAATTTATTGGTATTCACATCTTTATTTTATGATATGTCTTTCATGATTTTTATGTTTTATATGTTTCCATATCAGTAAGGGAACCTTTTATCCAAATTTTCATTCCTTGGGTTAATAATCTAATTCCTAATTATGTCATACTATAATTATGTGTGGAATAAATATTTATTTATTTTTGTTGTAATTTCCACTCCCCATTTCATGGATATACATTTTTACCCAGAATCACTCCATTGATAAATTATCAAGTCATCTATATGAACTTGGTAAGAGTAATTTTAACTCAATTTCCATTAATTGAGATAAACATACAAGTCATTGGTTTTGTCTTAAAAAGAACATTTTTGAATTTCCTATGATTTATATATACTTAATATCCATTCATATTGAGTGTATATATATTTTTCACACATTATTTTGTAATTTATTTATCCTTAATCTAGTGATACATTTTTATAATGGATTTTGTCTCAATTTACATTCCATTGCGACTTTGTTTTTTTTATGCACGAATTCACTCTTATATGGTGTATATATTGTCTATTGGAATATTATATCATGAATCCATTTGTTCTAATGATATTATAATGTTCTGATTAAATGTTATTCTACAATTACTTGTATTCAAGGGTATTTTATTTTGTTAAAAACACTTTAACTAAAATATCGTTTTAAATGTTTTAAAGAATTATTCATCTAAATATTTATCATTAATGTCCATGATTGAAAATAAAGGTTTTAAGGATATATATTTATGGAAATTAATTTTTTTCAAATGATAATTTATTTAAAATTTTCCATGTCATATAGAATACATTGATTCAAAAATCTCTGTATCAAATGTTTTAAATAGTTGTGAAAATGATTTGATAAAGCATTGTTTATTTCAATATCTTGATTTGATATATTGTGACTGGAATGTGGAAATATTATCTTTCGTTTATTATTTTGTTATGTGTTATGGATATGTTATGGTTATTGGTCATTGTTTAGGTATATGGGTGGTTCATTGATAAACCTAGGGTAGGTGAGCCCGAGATAACTCTCCAATGCATTGGGTAATGTGACGGAGGTGAATGTTAATGTTTCTCCTAAAGGATTTAATAATTATACTATGATGGGTATTCAAAATGTGAATCCCTATGTATCTGTGATAGCTACAATGTTTATATTTTATGAATGTCATAAGTTACTTCTATGATTTATGATTTTTGTGTTTTATTCATAAATCTTACTTTTCTGTAAGGTATGTTATGATTGAAAAGTATGGTTTCAGTTATTTGTATTTATTGATGGGATAATGTTTTATTTCTTTATTTTATAACCCTTACTGATATTTTTATGATCATCCCCAGTTTTGGAAATGTTTTCTACTAGACTTAAAGATGAATAAGGTCAAGGATGGGATCGATGAAAAGTTATGATGTCTAAAACATGGAACTATATATGTTTCTTTTTAAGAATTTTTATTTTATGAAAAATGGATACTGAGTAGTAGTGTTTACATGTAATATTCAAGTTGTTATGTAATAGTTACAGCCTAATTCTCTAAAACTCTAAACCTGAAAATATATTCAATGTAAATTCTTGACATATTTCATGATTATGTAATGTTAAAGGTTGTGTCCTTATTTTTTAGATAAAAATAAAAAATAATTTCATCTTGATTAAGTTTTATATGTACCCATACTGAAATGGGATAAGATATATATTTATTTATTCATTTTTTTTCACATACTTCCTTATGTAAAAATTATATCTTAGGTTTTATTTACTGTCTAACTAAGGCTACTCAATTCATTTCATTTCAACACAACACTAAAGTTATGGGTTTGTAAAGGATGTAAATTAAAGAATATTGTGAGGTTCAATGGGGTACTATATGCTGTAATATTTAATAAGGACCCCTATAATACCTATAATTTTTGGAATGGACTCTACTATGAAATGGGTTCCCAAGGTATGTTGTGCATGGAAAACCATCCTCAGATAGATGGACTTACAAAGTGAGAAATTCATTGTTTAGGGGATATGTTTTATGTATGTGTTATAAAAATTAGAAAATCATGTAAAACAAAATTAGGACTAGTCATATTACCTTATAATAATAGTTATAATTCATTCACTATAATGTATCCCATTGAGGTTTCATTTAGTTGACCATGTAATTAACACTTTTTTGAGGTGGGTGAATTTTTTCATTATGGTACTATGTAATTTTAAGGATATGTTAGAACATATTCATATTTTTCACCTGTCATTATAAGTGATCATATTTTATATATATTATATAGTGATTATCACCACTTTATGTTGTTATTTTTTTCATGTGATTCAATTATATTTAATTATTTATCTTATTTGGTTCACCGCCATCTTAGGAAAAAAACAAAATTGCTTTGAGATATATTGTACAATTTCAGATCACTGAGAGAATTGGAATATCATATTATTTGTTTTTTCATTATTATATGAAATCTTTTCATGATGATTTATTTGTATCTCATATTTAGATGTATCCTCTAGATCCTGCTCATATTTTGAACTAGGAAGAGCTTATTATGGAATTGGGTATGTTAGCTGTTAAACGAGCACTTTGGAATATTAATTACTGAGAGAATATTTTTAATAAGAAATATATTCTATTAGTCTAAATGTTATTGTTGAATATAATAGATTCACAATATACAAGAGAATGAGAGTTGATGATTAGGTAGAAGTGACATTTTCTTTTAATTAATACTACTTCTTCATCATGATTTTCTATGGTCATAAATGTTACAATATGGAGAATTTACACATATTGTTGTCACATTCAGATATATTAATTCATTTTTATATCAATTTTTTGAACCATTACTGATTAGTTCTTGGTAATTTTTGTGAAATTTTAGTTTTCTTTGGGTAGGAACATGGATAGGCCAAACCATGTAGAATTATTATGAAACTGTGTGACCTGTTGTCACAAACTAAATCTGTTCACCACCAATACTGGCACCTAAACTGGCCTGTGGCATGGCCCGAAGGTCATTCCCTATCCCCATGGACTTCAATAAGTTCCTAAGTGTCAAAAAGTATGTTTTAAAATGATTTAAATGAGTATGAAAGCATAAAACCTTAAATACAATCCATAATATAAATCTTAAATTTTCTACCAAACAACTCTTAAGAAAATACTATAATTGAATACATGATTTTGAGTCAATTACAAGAGGTCCAAATAAAAATATAAAAAGTAGAAACACAACCACAAGGACTCCACACAAAAATGGGTCATCACCCCCATGTCATTTCCATAACTATGCCCCAAGGAAGGGAACTAACACCCCAAACTGTCATCTCCCAAAGCCTTCCCATTACCTGAGTCAAGAATAATAAAGGATACTTATACCCAAGGGGTGTAATTAGTGTTTGAACCTAATCCCAATAGGATTAAACCTAATTATTCCAAATTTCATTCTATACAAGTTGAAAAATCAATCAGTTTTAATATGCAAAGAAAAGTGGAGACAATTTCCAAGAAATGCAACTTTCAATTGAAAATGGTTTTCAGGATAAAACTTTCAGAATGTTAACAAATATAAATATTAATGTTATATAGTTTAATATACTTTCAATAACACCCTAATAAAATGTTAAATACCATGAATCCAACGAGAAATAAAAATGGGAACACCCCAAGGCACTAGATAGTCACGGGCCCTATGTACCTCGTACCTCGGTGTAAAGTAACAGTAGTAAAATCCATTATCATGCTTGAGACACTAGTAGGGAACATACCCATAACATAGTGGTCCCCAATAATCATCCATATAGTTTAGTTAGATTTTTTCATTTTCCAAATTCTAAGTGAAACAGGCACAAAACCCATCTGGTCCACTAGCAGTACTAGTATATATCCACCCCACCTAGGTACTCGGGCTTCCCCCGTTTGTGATAAAAAAAATTAAGCTTTATACACGAATACATTTTCATATAAAACACCAATATGGGTCACATAAAATCAGTACAGTATCTATAAATATTTTAAACCACTTATAACTCACAATAAAACACTTGGAGTTTTAATAGAACAATTCCTCAAAAATCCCGCATAGGTTTTCACCCAAAACTCTTTGAAATACCCACTTTTCATACCATGTGCATACTCAAAAGTCACCAAAATAGAACTAGAAGCCCAAATAAATTCCAAAGAAACCAAAAAATCAATTTATGGGAAGCCCCATGTGAAACAATAAATTGTATCACTGTAAAGCATCCATTTTTAAACAAACGTGGCACTTAAAGTTCACAAGTTCAAAAAACACCATTAAAACCCACTTTTGTATCAACTACCAAAAGGTTTAACCATTAAAAAAAATATTTTATGCCCTATTAAATTTCAATAATATCAACTATGTATTTATAAGTCAACCTAGTGGAACCATTAAAATATTTCTAGGAAAAACTCCCCAATTTCACATAAAGTGGGCACTAAACCATCATTTTCATTACAAACTCCACTAAAACCAGTTTTTGTAGAAATAATCAAATGAAATAAACATTAAAATACCGTAAAAACAGAATTCAAATTCACGTAAATTTAATAAAAATGGAATCACCTACCAAATTATCAAAAACCATTGAATCCTTTGTGCGAAAATTCAATCGCACCACCACCACGCCTCAAGGAGGTATATTGAACCAAAAATCAAAATATTGTACAAAGAAAACCCAAAGTAAAACCCTAGATTCTAAACCCTAATTTCTGGACATTAGTAACCTCAAATATAATGGATGAAACCCTAATAAAATTGAATGAAACACTATGATAAATGAAAGAAGAATGACGGAGACCCACTTACATGAGGGATATTGAACAAATATCCCCAAATACACCAGTAAATGATTTTAAAAATAGAAAAACATTCAATTCAGGTTCTAACAATTATGAGGATATCATTTAGGAACAGTAATGGAGAGAAATCATGAGAAATGAAGGAGTTATGAGGGAAATAAGTTACCTATTCAAATATTGACGATTTGAGAACACCTATGAAGGGAATCCCTAATTAGCGATGCACACGATCTCCAAATTGGGGGGATGGTAATGGGGACGCTCCTAATGATGTTATCTTTGATTGGGGTGTTGAATTACTAAAAAAGAGTAAAAATGAATATGTTATTAAACAAAAATAATAATTTTTAAAACTGTAAATGGGCTTCTTGGCAGGCCCAATCCCTTAAATAAAATCCCAAATCCACCTTTCTTATGGATTCCTAAATAGTCTAAATTAATATGGTGGTGTTAATAGGTCAGGGGAGGCGAAGTAGGAATTTAATAGATTAAAAATTTTGAAAAATGAAGGGGTTATAAAGGAAAAAAATAATTTTTACATTTGGAATTGGTCTTAATGTTTGGCCTAAATCAGGAAACCTCACCCATTCCCCCCAAAATGCATAAGAAACCCCCCAAAACAATGCAATAATGGAAAATAAATTAAAAATACATTTAAAATATGTCATGTATGGGACGCCTATAGTGTTAAGGGATAATGTATTTTCTCACTACAATTACACGATTATAATAACTATGTAACTAAACCATGTGACGATATTCACTGGACATAAATGATTTTATGATTTGTACTATTTTTTCTTAAACCATTCATCCAAATCATATGATTTTATTTAAATAATATGAAAAATATTTTCTTAAACAAAATATTATATTGGTTCTTTTATTTCTCAAAAAACACAGGATATTGACTATGGGGATTCGTACAGTGGATTTTGAATATCCCAACCCTTTTTGAGATCGATTCAGATAGTTCTTTGGGTGTTGAATCTATGTAACATAATGAAAAATATCATTCATCATTTCTCCATATATTTCATAACAATCATCTCACTTCTTCATTAATGGAACCATATATAGGGGATACTAATAAATGGTTTATGGGTTGTATCATGATATGGATGATTGTATTATAGATCTGTTATGAGAGAGTAAGGATGAGATATGATTAACCAAGATCATTGTGTTCTTTCTGAGGAATAGTCATAGTAAGTGGTTTCTTTTGTCTCTTTTAGACTAAAGTTTGTTGAATCAATGAGTCTTGATAAAGGATTCATGATTTTTGGATAGACATTAATTCCAATGATCCCCAATTCCATTTGGCATGTGGATCCTAGTTGTTTATTATTAGTACTAAGTGATAGAGGAGTTGGTTTAATGAAAAATCTTTAATTATAAACCATGATTTATTGTTAAAATTCTGTTTTTTTTTAAAAAAAATTATAATGGAATGATTTGAAATTATTTAAATTTTATAATTTTATATTTCCTTAGAAAATTTATATCCTATTTTAATTTAAATTGAATTTTCATTAAAATAATGTTTTATTGTGAATTTGGGATATTTTATTATTGATGCATGATTTCCCACTGATATATTTTTAACCATAAAAATAAATTCCTCTTTCTATTGGATAATTAAAAAATTTAAATCCATTATGTTTGGGATATGGAACATGGGAATTAGGGGTACTTAATAAGCCGAAATAAATCGATTTTTATTCTTGGATAGTTATCTAATACCTATCTTATATTAATGCTAAAACATTAAATAAATTTTTTTATTACAGTTGTTCTCATATCCGGGTGTTATCTCATCCCTAGACACCTATTTTATGTATTTTTATTCACGTATTCTTTTTTATCACTATGGTGTGAGTATCTCAGCTAACCCAAACCTAACATATCCAAGAACTACATTCCAATATAATTTTTTTAGAAATGTTTATTTATTAAATTATTTATAAATAGTTTTTTAAAACTTATTAAAAGTTTTCTTTTGAAAATATGTTTTATAAACTATTTTTAATTTCATATAAACATCTTCTAATAAATGAAAATAAATTTTATTTTTTATTCCATACCATTCTTTAGATTATACAATTCCATATGTTTTCTATTCTTTTATTATATAATAATTACTAGGCTCTTATTAGGCTTCTTATTATCATACCTTTCATATTACATTGGTTTATGGTATCACTTGGTGGTGAAATGTTGGGTTGTTTTCTCGCATATCTCATTGTGATGGGTTATTTTCAGTCTAAGATACTTTTTTTAACCTATTATTTTTTGAAATTTGTATTTCCCTCATTCGCATTAACATAATAAATCTAATAATTTATTATAATGTTATATTTGTTTTATATATCGAAAAAAAAAATTTATTTTATTTGATAAATTTTTCTTAATGTTTATTCTTGAATATTAAGTCTTGTTGACAGACCATGGGGATTGAGAAAACATTTTGGGCCTTTCCATAGTCTTGATTAGTTGTTGACATATGGGATAACCTAGGTTTTTTTATTTTACATGCATTGGAATTATTTATGTTTGTTGTATGAACACAACGAATTTTTATTGATTCCATTTTGACATACAAATGAGATCTATATCTTCATTGATCTACTTAATAAAGTATATTGGGATTACCTTTAACATTGTTTGGTAGACTTTATTAATGATATTATAAAATATTCCCAGATCAAGGAACAACTAGAAGATTAATTGAGAATTATTTTGAATAACATGAGAATTTATAAATTTTTTCTATATCTAGAAAATGTAAATTTTGGATTTATAAATTATAATTATTTTGTCAACAATTTATAATAGAGGATGTATATGTAGATCTGTCAAAAGTAAATGGTTATTAATCAATGTTACATACCATCCAAGATTATTTTGATATATAGGTTAATTATATTAGCTAGATATTATCAATTATTTTTGATAATTGATTATGAATATAAAATCCACTAACCATGACAACATGGAGGGGATCCATGTCCAATTGGTATGATTAATGTTGTGATAATATTATGGATCTATAGTGAGGGTTTGTCAATACAACTATACTTATACAACCATTCAATGGAGTAGGATTTTTGATATAGATTATTAAAAGGAAAAAATTTATTTGGATCTGTTCTCATCCTAAATTAAATGATAGTAGAATATACCTTATTTAAATTAATGATTCAAGTGAACAATTAAATGAATTATAACTCTAATATGGCATCATTAATTTATCCATTAATTTTTTTGATACATTTTTATTATTGTGAAATGTGTGATATATATTCATAATAAAATCACATGATATATATTCTCATAGAAATAGTATAATATATTCCCTGTTATATGGTTTTATTTTATTAAATAGTATAACCTTTAAACACATTACCTACATGAGAAGGTGAAAAAGGTGGTGAATGGTTTGATCCATAAAGATAATGTTGGCTTGACCATGATAAGGATTGAGAAATATATATCACCTAAGAATTTTTATTATTGGTACCTCTAAATCATGGAGAATGAAGATAAATATTATTTTTCACAAGTTAATGTTCTTTTATCCATACATATGATAAATAAAGAGATTCAAAATGAGAATTTTTAATTACAAAAGATGATAAGGATTGGTATGGAGGTCATCCATGACCATGAAGGAATTACATGATTCATTATCCAAATAAATCCCCTTAAATACTAAAAATTAATAAGGAAATATTCGTTTAAGAACATAAAAAATCACTCTCTATCCATCATGGATGAAAAATGTGCGCAATGATCTAAATGAGAATTTTTTTTCAGAAAACATAAATATTCGTATTTTATATTATGTGCATGGATTATTGGTATATAAACAAGTTAAATATTGGAATTATAATTGTCATGAACCCTCCCTTTATGTATACCCCCTGGGTTGGAAATGAAGAAAGGGAGAAAATGACCCCCGATTACCACATCCAGTAGGCCCCGGGATGACAATTAGAACCATGGGTACAAATATCTTATGATATTGGAGACATTACCATTTATAAGAAATTAATATTTGGGGATAGGATGAATCAACCAATAAAACTCCATGAAATATATTAATCAAATCCAAACCATAACAAAATTCATTTATATATCAAAACACATACATATAAAGGTATCTAAATGAAAAAAAACAAATAAAAGTTAAGGATACGATATATAAATCGCTCCAAAATTTTAAACCATAAATGTTCAGCACAATCCGCAAAGACCTCATAAGAACCTGGAAATAATTTTCATATACATATTTTGATAATAAAATTATAATCAGAAGGAAAACCAATATCTGTCATTTAGCTATGAAAAGAGAATACTATTTCACCCATGTGATAGAAGTAATACAAAACGACACCTAAACATGTATACTAACCATCCCAACCTCACAAAGGAACACACTCCAAATTATGTATGCCATGTAATGTAATATAGTCCGCACATCACTGATTTGGGTTCCCTACACCACTTCCCACAAGTTAACTACTCATACCCTAATAGAGAACATCCTGACACTTCCACACTATTTCATAATCCCCGCATCACACCTTCCCACACACACTTGGGCCTCAGAACTAGTCCCGCAACCTAGGAAAATGAAGCTCACCACATCCTGCATGCCGACACCTAGGCAAAACCACATCACATCCTGCCCGAAAACACCTGGGTCACAACCATATCACATCCCTCCAACAAACATATTCTCCTCATGAACCACAACATAATCCTAAAGACACTTGGGAAAGAGTAACACACATTATCTACATGAAACATAGGAAATCAAAACTCACCCGTAGAAACCTTGGCCTCACCACAACCTACCCGAAGTGTCTTGGTTTACCAATGCCTAAAAGATAGAGCACTGAAGATTCAGTAACCAGCCATCAACCCTTCTACTAGAATGATTGAAAAAACCACACCCCCTATGAAAATGGAGGTGTTCTGGACATAATGCTCAACTAGGGTGGGGTATGTTTTGAAATAAAAATGAAAATATATTATATATATATATACAAAACCCTCAGACCATCCTATGGGTTTTCCATCACAAAACCACCACACAAAAAACTTAAAACTTTGTTTCCACCACTAATTGCACAACCACACAATGGGACACAAAATAAATTAACACACCCAGATGGTTTGTTTATATATAAACAATAACATGTGAAACAATACAACCCATCATTAACTTCCTCATTAAACCAATCAATTTGATTTCATTAACATACATAATTAATTCCATTATATCTTGGGTAGATATAAATTAACCAACCACATAAAAAACAAAACCACTAAGCATAACACTAGCCACAAGTCACATTAAACATTTTATCCACATTTAGTTTCTTTAAAGATTTCAAAAAATATGAATAATACCATGTAATAAACATTTTTCCATTAAATTCTAGCATGTTACCATTATTTCCTTATCTGTTCACATTCCAAATTCCATTTTAAATAATCAAATTTTTTAGATTCCTCTCTTGAATATATATACAATTTTAGTTCCATAATTCCTTGGGAACAATAATTAATTCACAAAAAACAATAACCAACACACAGAAAGGGTCACCTCCCAAAAACCCATTACATTCTTTCCAAAAATATCACATCACTATCAATATATATGGACACTATATTTTAACATCCTTGCTACACAACCACACCATAACCATCATACAACCCCGCTATATGACCATACCCATTGCATCCACAATATACAACCATATATACCATTTCAAAAATCACATCCCTATTATATTAAAAATATCATCCACTCAAACCACATATCACACAACAGTCATGTTCCCTTCATCATATCACCAGAGAAAACCCACATCACAGAATCATGCCCACAAAAATGTTACAAAACATAATAGAGAAAGATATGCTTCTAGATGTAGTAGTGAATCACTTATTAACTCCCCATAATTTAGGGTTTTATCACACAAACCATATATTCATGGGGAATCTATTTATTTTAGATTAATATCCATTGTTGACAAATTTCATGAATTTTTTTAACCAGAAGTAGACCAATATGCATTAAAAACATTCTGTGTGCATCCAAGGACCCCCAACATCCACGGTATTTAGAAGGAATATATCCCATACATTCAAAATATCAACAAATAACTAAGTAGAACATATCACATTTCCCAGCCCCATATATTCATCGTAAACAGATTCAATTATGTCTATTAAGTTAGTATTAATCTATATTAACAATCAATACATTCATACTCTCACTCTGCAGGATACGCAAATAAAATATAGGTGAAGGGATCACTATAGGGAAGATGAGAAAATTAGAAATTCTATAATGTTCCAATGTAGGGGTGTGCATGTAGCAGAAACCTCTAAGGAAAACACAAAGAAAATATTATAGCACTAATACGTGACTCTTTGGGAAGAAAGGGTCTAGGAATTTCCAGTATCAAGAGAAAATGGAAGTGCACAAGATATAAAGTATTTCTTCTTTAAAAATGATTGATCCTAAATTAGTGGATGAAACTAATTTAAAATACATTAATGATGAATCATGACCAAGACTACATGGAATGGATATTTAAGAGCCTCCCAGGTGTTAAGAATTTAACGATAAATTTTATTACCTTAAAACGTCTTCAAAATCACATAAATTTGGTGTTAAACTCAATTTACATCAAATAAAAGGTTAAATGGTTGAATTGTATCAAACTAGAAAATTAGAGAGAAAACTAGAATTTTGACAAACTACTAAAATGAATCACGGGTGGATGACATACCATTAGATGACTTACCGTTAGCTGAACTACCACTAGACAAGTCATTGTAAGACAATTCACCATTGGTTGGGTCTCCATTTAATGAGTCATTATTGCATAAGTCATTGTTAGACAAGTCACCATTGGATGAATCACCATCTCGAGTCACGGTTGGTGACCTACCGTCAATAACTCACCATTGTGATTCATCATTGTGACTCACTACTATGACTAGCTGGTAGATTATCTATTAGTGGATGAGTCACCATTAGTTGACCCACATTTGGTGACATACCGTTGCATCTAACCATTAGCAAGCTACCATTCGAAAAACTGGATTTTTAAAAAACATTTGAAATGAGCCAGTGTGAGTCCTAGAAAACCTCAACCACTATATTTTTACAAGGTAATAGACTTTGGAGGTCCATGACAATTCATTAATTGTTTGAGGAAGAGGAAACATTAACCCATACCAGTTTCAAAACTGGTAAACAAGTCAATTTATTTTTTTACAGGAAACCCCGAGACATCTATATTATAAATTTCATTTCATTTATAGTCAATATACTTTTCAAAGATACTTATTTCATTAATATTAGATAACATTACCCTCATAAAAAATGTTCTAGGATATAAATTAATCAAGTGATATTGATGAAATCGTTTACTATTATCAATTGTATCTTATAGAGATCTGAGGATTACCTCAATGTAATGTAGAAGACTTTGGAAAAAATTTATTATAGAGTTGAAACTCAACAATATATACCATTTAAAGAAAGATAATTCTTATAGGACCATTGAAACACCAGATGATATGTAGATAGAATTCCTTATGGATTTCAAATTATTTTGTTATAAAAAACAATAGTTGAAATTTCATACAATAATAGATTTCAGTCAGGAAATGAGAAGACCCCTTATGAATTCATCTATGGGAATAATTTAAAAACTATAACATTAGGAGATGAATTCGGAACAGATCAGATTTACGGACATGAGCTAGCTTATAAAATTGAATATAATGTCAGACCCATTTATAATCACATTAAATAATATCATACTTGAAAAAATTGTTATAATTAAAATATTTGGTCATATATAGAGTCAAATTTAGTGACTATTAATTCCATATAACATATCATTATAAGAGGTTTGTAATATTTCAAAATAATGTGAATCTAATCTATAGATATGTTTTTTCATTTGATATTATTTATCATATCATGAAGGTATCTTATCATGTTGATGTTCCACCAATCCTCTATATATTTTGAGATGTTTTTATTGTATCTCTAATAATGTTGTTGATAATTAATCCTTAAAATGTAGAAAACCAATTTTGGTACTACACATGTGTAATCATTATTTTTAAGAACAAAAATTGGAAATTTTAGAAAAAATGGATAAAGTGTTATAGATCAATACACCTCATAGGTCATCATTTTTTGACAATACTATTTTTATGATTAGGTTATGTTCGATCCTTGGGATCTAATGAGACAACCTTTTTGAATAATAAATGTTTCTTGAAAATGTGGGTTATATTATTTTTTACAATACATAACTATATATTTTTAATAAGAATAATTTAAAATGTGACCACTAAATTTTTTCTGTAACACGACATTTGGACAATATGGATATTAGAAACTATACTCTCATTAATAATTTTAACGTTATCATTACAATTTATAAGTTATATTTTTACAGAGGAAATTTGTTACAGAAAGAAAAGTCAATGGCCTCGACTAGTAGGGTCATTCTGTTTGAAGCCCAATTCACAAATAATATGTTGGAGGTTTCATCAATGGGTTTCTCTATTGACCAATCCCAATAAATGTTTTAATAAGTTAATCTTGAATGAAATCACATATGAGATAAGTTTAAGATAGTGAAAATTACCACTCACTCGATGTTAGCAGAGGCATTCCAAAAATCTACCACCATTGCACATCATACCCTTAGAGGGTATACAGGTGTAATAAAGGGATTTATATTGAGACCATAGTTACATTAATTTTAATTCCACTGTATAAATATGAAATTTATTCCCTCATTTCCATTTTAAGAAATATGTTTTTAATAAAATTGAGATGGAATTTGATAAAATGGTTTTTTGGTCAGAAATTGTACATTCCAGAAATGAAATAATTATTATAATAGACAAATATATTAAGAATAATGTTTTCATTAATTAAATAGAATTATTTAAACACCATTATAAAAATTTAAATGATAATTTTTTTTTCAAGTGTCAGAAATATTACTATGCATTTACTATGCATTTTCTATATATAATTATTTGTAATAAATAGAAATTTTTATTTTTAAAACATACTTTTATCATATTTAGATAATTATTATGATAAAATAAACAATAAATTTTAAATAATAATGCCAATATTAGTTCAGGCTGAATTTATGAGAGTTTTCTAAAATACATTTTTTGTGAATAGTAAATAACACATTTTGAGTTTTTTTTATATTTAGAGACATCATAATTATATAATAATTAATTTAAAAAAATTAGAATTTTTTGGATTAAAATAACATAATAGGTTTCCCAAGTTACCAATACCATGGTAAAATACGATGGTTAAGCACATGGTTTTCCGTTTACCACAGCCTAGTCTTCAAAGGAAATTATTAAAAAAATACTCCTCTTTTGCTATAAATACCAACCCATTTCCCCATTAACATTCACTGAAAATTACATCTAAATGAATATATGGTTATTTTGCTTCCCATGGAACACTTCTATGGTTTCTTAAAAACACCAATTTCCCAATCATTGAGTTGTAATAAATATTGTTCAAGATAAAGGAAATCTCAACTTCTCTTTTCCTTTAAATATTACTTTTTGGGGGTGTATCCTTAAAATTTACATACTATTTTATTATATACATTTTATTATATACCTCTTATATATATGAGTCTTTTATTAATGGTAGACCTTATTCACCTCCCATTTTAAGGTTTGTTTAAAACAATGTTTCATACCTATAATGCTGTTGAATTGTATTTTAAAAATTTCTCTCATTTCTCATGAAATTCTATAATTTTTATTTTTCAATACCCAAAAATATTTCTCTCCAATGGTATTACCATATATGAAAAAATTATATATTTTATTTTGTGATAAAAATACATGAATCCCTCCTTCCTTTTTTAGTTTAATAATGACATAAATATCATGCCTTTAAGAAATTTTTTAGAACACCATGATTTATATATAAAACTTGTTTCTCTAATTATCCATAGATTTTTAAATAAATGATTTAATATAATATATTTTGATCATATTAATTAATTCATATGATTTTTCTGCCATTATAACTCCCTATTTTGTTGTGTTGTGACTTTAATATCTAGTTATTACATGTTTTACGAAACCTTTCTCAATAACCTTAGTAATTTTTATAGCACCTCGTTAATAAACCATAGTGATATTCTTATTAGTGTATAAAATAAATGTCTTAGGAAAATTTAAATGTTATAATTCATGTTATTTTATTTATGATTCGCCACAAGTTCTCTTTCTCATTCCATAATGATATTCCTTATGTTCTATTATAAGTTAACCAAGATCACATGTAAACTATTTCAAATTCTTTTCCACAATGGTCCTTATTCTCACCCTTTATTTTGATGTTTATCCTTGGGTAATAAGATGTAATAATTTTAGATAGTATTAATATTTTATCAATAATTTCTTGTGGTATTGTGTTTTAAAGTTTTATATACCTTGTTTTCCGATAAAATAAACTTTAAAAGATCCCCTATTTTGTACAATGTAGTGAATGTTTTGCAATACAAAAAGAGATTTCATAGTTTTCATCAAACCAA
Source organism: Viscum album (assembly GCA_963277665.1). Classification (NCBI taxonomy): domain Eukaryota; kingdom Viridiplantae; phylum Streptophyta; class Magnoliopsida; order Santalales; family Viscaceae; genus Viscum; species Viscum album. The sequence goes on from OY728142.1 coordinate 1,730,841,655, forward strand.
TGTTTAGTAATATGTGTCAATAATGTTTTGAAATCATTATTATGAACTATATTGAAATGTTTTTATAATGTAAATACATCCCGGTATTTTGGGGAAATATTATGTAAGTGGATTCTGAGCAAATAAATCCTTATTTCGATATTAATTAGTCAATGTGGCTCTGGATCATATGTAACTAAGTTTAAAACTTATAAAAAGTTGTGTAAGGCTTGACTCGTCATTACCTTGTATAGGAAAATGGTTCTTCATGTAATCCCAATTTTACAATACTTTGTGATATGATTTGTTAAATTGATAGTTTTTATTAAAACTATTATGAATTGATAGGAAATGTAATTGATGATAAAAATAATATATTTTCACATAATGATTTAGACATGAGATTACATTAGAATTTTATGATTTTTAAATGAAAAAATATTCTTACTATGGTTTTCTTCTTTTATAAAATTGTGGAAAATATGAGAAACTGTGAAAATGGTGGGCACATTGGACGAAGAGTTGACTTCCTTATTACATATGCTGGAATGGAAAAAATCCTAATAATGATGAATCAACTAACTCATGTTATCATCGATAACTAGAATCATCATGAGAGACTGAAGTCACCTCAAACAGAATAACATTCTATTGTGCCCTTTTTCATCTACAACCACCTTCATTTAGTGTATCTATAAAGCCGTTGATTTCGGAACTATGGATATCCTCTATAGAAATGTTTATTTAAGTACTCCATTGATTGGAAGAATAGAATGTCTCTATGGATGTGTACATATAAGAGGGAGAATATTATCATTTCTGAACTATTCAAATAACATTATGTCAAGAGGGGATATGGAAGTTATGATGTGGGAACACTTCATATGAACATTTTTCAAAAAATATTCCCACCATTAAATAACAAAAAAATGGATATATAATCCCAAAAGATTAATCAGAATGGAAATTGATTTATCGAGATCATTGAGATGAACATTAGAAGACATTCCCATTAAACATTTATCTTTTTCATAGATCCAAACAAAAAGGTTCATAGATTATATCGTGGACTAAGACCACATCAACCAATGAATATAGAAATATGAGTACAACAATGAGGATATTGTAAACAATTTAATAAAGGATTATCTAGAGTTAATATAGATGCAATAGTCCCATATATCGGATTAAATAATGTGATATTTGAGTATAAACATGCAGAGTATCTTTGATCAAAGAAGAGGAGGAATGTAAGTGAAAATTCCTATATGCAACAAATGTGGGAAGAATAATTCCGGGAACTTTTTGTTCATGAATGTGAAATGTTACAAGTTTTTAAGAGATGTCCATATTTATTGGATCTATCATGATGAGTTGAAACCTATACTTCTCAACACTATAGAAAAAGGAAAGATGGGGCAGGCCCTTCCTGAAGTCCAAGGCATGAAATATAGATAGCTTGGGAACTTCTCCAATCACTGTCTAAATCCAATTTTATTGGAGGGAAATCACCATAATCCTCAATATAGGAAAAGGGAGGATGATCATGGTTTTTCAACTAGGATGGATGAAGTTGAATATCTTAATGATGTGGTGGTAGGTACTCTCATTTTTTCTCTATCCTAGAAAGTACATTGTTTGATTCTTTTTATATGAATTACATTATCTCTTCCTTATTTGGAAACAATATAGAATAGATCCTCTAACTACTAGAAGTAGAGATATTATTCATGATACCTCAGAATATTATCTAATCATTAACTGTGCTTAGAAACTATAGTACTCAATTGGTTGAGCACCATATCGTCACAAATCTAGTAGTAATTACCTTGATTCCATTAGAAAATATACTAAGGATGAAATGGATCAAAAATTATAATGATAAGATCATCTATTGATGTAGAGAACTATTTTGAATCTTGAATGGAAAATCAATAACTCTTTTCAAAGGAATGATAACGAAAAATAAGCTTTATCTAGAAGCCCCACCCATATCCTTTTTTATGGAGTGTATCGGTGAATATGGATAAGGAAAAAATGGTATATGAATAGATAATCCCCCATCATTCGGGAATACATTGATGTATTTTTTGATGAGTTACTGAGACCTCCCCTAGAATGAGAGGTATAATTCTCCATTGAACTCGTCCCTGGATCAAAGATAATATTAATGATCCTATATAGAATGGAAAATATGGAGCTATAAAAATTTTAAATAACAACTCAAATATCTTTTGGGGAATGGGATTATTTGGCCATGTGTGTCTCCTTGGGAGCACCAATTCTATTTGTAAAGAAGAAGGATGGATCAATATGGTTATTCATTGATTATAGATAACATAATGGGATCACAATGAAGAATAAGTAATTCGTTCCATGAATTTAGTATTTATTTGACCTACATTATGGGGATCAATTCTTCTATAAGAATGATCTTCTATTTGGATATCATCAACTAAGGGTAAATAAATATATTCCAAAGACCATGTTCTGATCCCGATATGGGCATTATTTTTTTTTTGTTATTCCCTTTCGATTAACTAATTATCAATATTAATTTTAATTTTGTGAATATATTCTCTTAGTACAACCTTTATAACATTGTGTTAGTATTAATTCACGATATTTTGATACATTCAAAAATACACGAGGAGCATGAGGAGCATCTAAAGATTATATTTTAAACCCTAAGGAAAGAGAAGATATTTGAAAAGTTCAGAAAATGTGAATTTTGGTTATAATAGATTTATTTCTCGAAGCACATTGTAACCAATGAAGGAATCTCAGTTGATCCTGTAAAGAAATTGGTTAGGGAGGAGTAGTGTCATACTAAAAAAGAAACATATATTTATAGTTTCCACTAATTAGTTATATATTATTGTAAGTATGTGAAAAATATTTCTTGACTTTATAACCCACTAGAAACTTTAAATAAATAGGGGTTAAAGTACCTCTTGATTAAGGAGTTAGAATAATGTTTCTAATAGCTGGAGAAGAGATTAGTTACTACACCCGTGTTAACTCTACCATCTATTAGAGATGATTTTGATATTTTTATTAATGCATATTTGAAATGGATAGGGTTTCTCCTCGTGAAATTTGTCAATGTGATTACATATGTGTCTTAATTGTTCACACCTTAGGAGAAAAATTATCCTATGCATAACCAGGATCTTGTTATAGATGTTTTTTCTATGAATATATAGAGGCACTATCTTTATGGGGAGAAAATTTTTATATACACCAACAATCAAATCTTGAAGCATATTATCATGCAAATAGAATTGATCATGAGAAAGATGAGATGGATGAACCTTCTTAAATACTATTCATTATCATTTTAGAAGAGAAAACAATATTCCTCATGTATTAAGTATAAATGAACATGTCATTCTATAAATAATTAGGATTCTATGCGATACATATATCAAAGACCTATAAAAACTAGACATGTGAATTATAGGGGAAGTTACATCATTAAAAATATTTCAAATGATTTCTCAGCCATTATTACTAAAGATGATCAAGGAATATCAAATAGATATTCATTTTTTGCAAATGAATATAGAGGCTGTGAAGGTTGGGATTTTTTTGATTTCAATATTGATCTATAATTTTCACTAAAATTTTAAATAGAACTATGTTTTATATCTATTCCAAATAAAGAAATAACATATGGATGAATCTCATAGTTCTAATTTTTATATACACCTCTAATAATTAAATTAATAGGGACCTTCGTGATAATTAATGGCAGGATAAAATGAAAAGGTAGATTATTGACTACACTAAAAGTTGTTTGGTATGTTAAAAAGTGGAGAAATACGGACATATTACTAAAGGGGTATTACAACCTCTACCAATTCCAGTGTGGAAGTGGAAAAATATCACTATGGACTTTTCACTAGACTACCGAGAAAAACCATATGAAACAATTTGATATGGGTTATAGTGGATTGTCTCAAAAAGAATACCAATTTCATCACAATTAGTGATGATTTCTCTCTTGACCATCATTCCAGGATATACAAGAATAAAGTGGTAAGGCGACATGGGCTACCATTTTTTGTCTTATCAGATCGTGATCCAAAGTTACAATCTAATTTTTTGATAAGTGTTCAACATTATCTAAGTATTGAATTAAATTTTATTATGACCTATCACACACAAATTGATGGTCAATTAAAAAGGACTTTTAAAAAATGTGAGTACATGCTGATATATGTTTCTATGGAATTTGAAGGTGGATGAAATCAATATCTCCCTTCAATGGATTTTTCATTCAACAAAATCTTCCATTCAACTATTAAAATGGAACCTTGTGAAGCTCTATATGGGAAGAGATGTAAAAATTATAATTGTTGTGATGAAGATTGTGAGAGAATGAATTTTGGGCATGATCTTGACCAAGAAATGATAGATTTGTTTCATGATTTCTAACAACAAAAAATGGATGAACAATATCGGATGAATATCTATGTTGACAACCATTGAAGGGTCTTCCGGAATGGTGGTGGTGAAAATGTATTCGTTCAAATATCACCTTGGTAGAGGTTCATGTGATATGGGATGAAATTGAATCTTATCTATAGAAACATCACACACCATGAAATATTTGATCTCCTAGAAGAGGTGCCTTATTTTTTTGCACATCCTCCAAATCTAGCTCATGTTCATGATTTATTCCTTGTATCTCTCATGACAAGTACATATATAGCCCTTCACATGTACTGGATTTTATGGTTTTATAATAGTTACATGGACACTCTTATGATGAGATATACAAGGAGATATTGGACCATAGTGTGAAGGTTGTATGCAAAAATAAAATCCAGTTCATTAAAGTGTTTTCAAGGAACAAATAATATGAATAAGTCACTTGGGAATGAGAGGAAACAATGAGAAAAATAACCAAAACCTCATCCCAAAAGATAGAACATGTTCAAATGTCTAGGATGAAATTTCTTATAGAGGGATTAATGTAACTTTATAGACATTTTGAATAATAATTGTTTCCTGAATATGTCTGTAATATTATTTTTTTACTCAACACAACTATATCTGTTCAATAATTGAGTATAATTTACAATGTTACCATCACATTTAGGCCATTGTATGACCATTGTTAAATATGAATATTGGTCAATATGACCATTTTTCACTATGACTGTTGGTAAATATGACAATCAGAAACTATACTATCATTAATAATTTTAGCATTATTATTTTATTATCAATTTCAACATTTGAAAAAGGAATATTCTTATAGAATGAAGAGTCAATGGCCCCCACAAGTAGAGTCATTCTGTTTGAATCCCATTTCTTAGATCCTGGGATGGTGGTTTCATCACTGGGATTTACACTTAACCCATTACAATATGAGCATCAAGAAGTGATTCTTGAATGAAATTACTAATGGGAGAAGTTAAAGTTATTGGAAATTACAACTCGGTCGATGTTAGTCAAGGCACCCCACGAATCTACCACCATGTCAAAACCTAATCTCAGGTTGTATGTGGGTATCATAAGGGTTTATGTGTGAAAAAACTAGTAACATAAAATTTAATTACTTTATATAAATAAAATGGGTATTTCATCATTTCCATTTTAATAATAATTTTTCTTAATAATATTTAGATATATTTAGAAAAATTTATTTTTATGATAGAAATTATAATTTCTAGAAAATAAATAATTATTATAATAAACTAATAAAATATAAATTATTTTTATTTTTATGAAACAATATGATTTAAACACTTTTATTTAAATTTAAATTATTATATAGTTTTATTTCTTTCTCGTGTCTGAAAATTTACTATGCATTTTACTATGCATTTTTTATACAATATTAGTTTTAAGAATAACATTTCTATCGTTAAAAGTTAAATTTATATTATATTATGATAAAATAAACGTCATTTTTGAAATCATAATGTAAAAATTAGGTTAGGGTGAATTTATAGGAATATTCTAAAATACATTATTAGTTCATGAATAGTAAAAAATCTGTTTATGTTTTTTAGTATGTTTAATGACATCGTAATGAAGTAATAAGTAATATAAATTGATGGTCAAATCTTGTGGATTAAAATAAAATTAAAAATTTTCCATGTTTCCTATACCATTGGAAAATTAAATTGTTAAAGCCCATGGTTTTTCAATTACAACTAGCTAGCTATCCAAGGAAACAATTAAACAAATCTTCCTCTTTTTCTATAAATACACACCCATTTTTCCATTTTCATTCACTAAAATTCCAAATAAACTAACATATTATAATTTACATCCCAAGGAGTTTTTAAAATAAGTACTTTTAAGGTTTCATGAATCCCCCAATGTCTTAATCGTTGATTTTTTAGAGTTACTCTTCAATATAATGGAAATCTCAACTTCTCTTTTCCTTTCAAGAGTCCTTTTTATGTGATATGTCCTTAATATTTAAAAAAATGTTATTCTGTCAATTTTATTATTTCTATTAACTGTATTAAGATTATTTTAGGATTTTTATAACCTTTTCCCATCTCTTCTTAATTTTTTTTCAAAACCATGTTTCATACCCATTATTCTGCTGAATTTTTTTCTCAAAATGTATCTGTTTTTATAGAAAACTTTTATTATCATATTTTGTAAATAGACAATCTTATTTATTTCTATGGGTATACGCCTAGATTAAAAAGTTATATTTTATTAAGGAATTAATATACATGAATCCCATATTACTTTTTCTTCGGTTGATAATGTCATAAATATATGGTCTTTATGAACTACTTTTTAAAACACCATTTTTATATAAAACCCATTTCTTTAACACCAAAAATGTTATTTATAAAATATTTTATTATGATATCTGTGTATAAAATTAATTAACACATTTTAATTTTGATCCATTATAGTTAACTAATGCATTGGGTAATGAATTTAATCTCTATATATGACATATTTTATGATTCCTTATAGAATAACCGTAGTAATTTTTATGACACCTCTATGAAAATAATCGGTGATGTGATTAATAATATATAGAAGAAATGTTTTATACCCATTTATATATTTTTATTCATGTTATTTACTTTATTATATGCCTCATTTTCTCTTTGACATTCCATAATGATATTTTTCATGTTCTTATTGATTTTCCACAATAACACATGTAAACTATTTCCATTGGTTTCTATTACTGGGCCTTTCCTCACCCTTTCTTTTGATATATGTACCAAGATAATGACATGTATTAATTTTACATACTATGAACCATGGATTATGCTTTTCTAGTGGAATATAAGAATGGTGTATGTTTTCATGTATTATGTACCTTTTTTCCAAAAAAACTAGACTTTTAAAGAATCTATATTTTGTACATTGTAATGAATATTATATAATAAATATTATGGATTCAAAAATGATGTATATGTATTCGAAAATTCATTTATGAAAATAATGTAATATTTATTGAAAATTTATAATATGGTGGGTATAATGTAACAACTTCTAATTTTTTGATATATTTGTCAATTAAAATTTATATTATTTATTCAACAGGATGAGATTGGAGAAACAAAAAATGAGTAATGATTTATTACAATAAAAAATGTAATATATTTTTAAATTATTACATGAAATTAATAAGAAGTTACTTTTTGACTAAAATGGTTCAAATTCACATAAGATTATGCAATTGATTCTAAACATATTGTTTTTAAGTATTGTGTTGAAATATTTTTTTTAGTTGAATTTATTAATTTTAAAGAATAATATAAATATAATTTATTGTCTAATTTAAATTAATAATCTATAAAATAAATTAATGAAATCCAAAAAATGGTTATGTTTAATATGTAATAATTTTATTAAATTTATTGGATAAAAAATAGTTCTTTTGTTTGCAAACATTATTTTATTATATATGTTCTAATTTAGATGTTAATTTTCATTATATAGAATATTGTAAATATGGAAAATTATTTGCTAACCTATAATGAAATGAATAATTAATCATTAATAGATTACTAATTTTTTGGATATGATGAAAAAGTAATTTGAATGTATAAAAAGAAATTTTCCAAAAAATATTATTAATGGGAAATATTTTTTAATATTATTATATTAAAATAATATTGATGAACTATTTTATTATAATAGTTATATAATATATATAATTAAATAATTGTATATTTTTCTAATTTTTATATCTATGAATTTAATATTACTTGAATGATTTTTTATTTGGAAATAAATATTTTCTAATTTTTTATGAATATTTTTCTATATTTTTTAAATTATATTATGCCACCATCATAATTGAATATGATAAAATTGATGCCACATTTGAAATATTCATTTCTAGGTTTTTATATCATTTTTTTTACTTTTATTCATGAATAATAGTTACCAAGTTAATAGTTAAGTCATCATGGTAAAACTGATAATTGTTGAATGGGGTAAAACTAAGGAAAAATGTTAAAAATATAAGAAAATAGTTATTATTGATTAATTTAGTGAGTGAATTTTAGCACATAAATATAATATAAATATTATTATTTAAAATTGGAGACACTTTACGTGAAAATTAAATTTCATATATTTTTAAAAGATTTAAATATTTATAAAGGTGAAACTCCCAACAATTATAAAAGGATCCCTTCACCACTCACTTTTTCTAAAATGTTTATCACTTTATCCTGATCATGATCTACCATGGCCATATTAAAAATAAATTTTACATGAAATTGGGGTTTTTTAATAACCAAAAGATAAACCCAAGAAGCCTTTGGAAGAGATACAAAGAGTGATTCACAAGGAAGAGATAATAATATTAACTGAGTTCTTCTTTGTTTCATTATTCTTCAACCTCTTCAAAATAATATATTAAAACCTTATCATAATGGATGAAAAATAATTATTATAATTAAATGATATTATACTTATGAAATAATTAAAATCTACATACTTTTTATCTAATGAAAATTGACGTTGTCTCCCATGCATACATGCAGATTACATCCTTAATGAAGTGAAGAATTTAATTTTTCATCATTATCTCTACAGAATATTAATAAATATTGATTTACTGAATATATTGGATATTTATGATATATTTATTAATTTAAAAAAATAATATATTTTCCAATTTTCATCCCACACATCCATTGGAAAATGGAAATGTTGCTTGTGTGTATTGCAGAGTTGCTCCTCCTTGAAAGATGTACCCCATTTTTCATCACCAAAATACATGAATAGATATAATTTTTTATAATAAGAAGGATATTTATGATAGAATTTTTACTTTGGAACAATTACCAATGTTTATGTACATGAACCTCCAAACTAATAAATTCATTGAATATGGAACAATTTACTATCCAATATTGAATTTGACAAGGAATTAGAAATATACGGGTCAAAATAAATATTAGGTGAATAACATATAAAAATATAAATTTAAAAATTGTATTAATATTAATTTATATTAATTTTAAATTTATTATATTACATTATAGATGATGTTCGATTAAGCTATTGTCCGAGATAAGGGTTTATTTTATAAGATCACTTTTACTCTAGGTTGTTCATGTTTAAATTGTGTTTTCCCCTACAAGGATTCATTCAATGACATGATAAAAAAATAGGTTTTTAATGATAAATGATATTAAAACATTCCTATATTTTCATAAATAAATAAAAAACTATATCTTTTTTTCTCATTGATATAAATATACTGAATTAAAACCACAAAAGATGATAAATAATTATAATTTATTTCCAAAAATTGGGACAGTAAATGTAGGATGAAAAGGAAAATTGATTGATAGAGTTAATATTTTTATTATTAATAATATGTTTTTCAATGATTAAATCCTTCCAAATAATTATATTTTAGTATATTTGAATAATTTATGTGCTTTTGGTGTATTTTGGGCTTAAATGTAAAAATGGGGTAGTTTTATAAAACTGAATGTTTTTTGGAGATTATGCTTTTTCAGGAAAAACTTTTACATTATTAATCCTATTGAAGTGAATCCTTATTGAGGCTTCATATTCTTGTGGTCTTCAATTTTCCTTCTACATGAAGACCCAATTCTAAACCCAATGGTAGAGAAAAATCAATCAAATGGAGAAATCTATCTGGATGGCAGAATTGACCCCAATACATTAAATCTGAAATATCTCATTAAACTGACCTTAAAATGTTGTGATTTCTACTGTTTTCGATAGATAACATTCATGGGATAGTTCACATTAAATCTCAGAAAATAATAATCTTATCAAGACATCTTTTGGGCTCTTCTATGTTGAGTGGGTGAAACAATTTTTAAGGGATAGAAGAAGTTAAAATCACAAATCAAGAAATTTATTCCTTTCAACCTATTAAAAGGATTTTATATTTAAAGGATCTATGGAAAAAAAATTTCACACATCTTTTAAGAAGGTAGAATGGCTTGGTTCGGATGTCTGGTGGGCATAACAGTGGCAATCTTCTGGAGGACAGATTCTGGAGGATCAAAATTTTTGTTCTTACTATTATTTCTTTTGTTCATCTTAGCTTTGTAATGACTTATTCTTCCCACTTCAACTTGATTACCCTTACAACGGTGGGGTATATCTTCTGGGTGATTAGGGAGGGGAAGGTTTACCCTTCTGTAATTCTTAATTTCCTAAACATAATGTTTTAAAATCCTCTTTTCTCTTCTGCGAATCAGTTTCAATTTCATATAATAGTATTTATAACCATGTATGATTGTATCTGATTTTAGATTCTGTTGTTTATTATTATTTTTTCAAGGATCAATATCTCCCTCCACTAGGTTCTAGTTTATATATGATGGAATATTTCTGGACTTAGTGGTGAAGTACACGGTGATCACTAGTACGTGTGGGAGGAGTAGTGAATGTTCTTGATTTCTTGGGATGAAAAAGACCTTATTGGAAATTGCCTAAGATAATTTGGGGTATTTTCTAAAACTATATTACACATTAGAAGGAGAGTCGAACAGTCTGAGGTTTTAGAAATCATTATTATCACATTATTATTTGACAAAGGGATTGAGGAGAAATGATTCAAGATTCCAAATCTTAACGACTTTGAAGAAGAGAATTGGGTAAAGTGAACTATGATAGAATTAAAATTGGAAACCCAACCTTAACCTAATCACCATTTCATATAACTGATTTAAGTCAAATCTTTTTTAAATTTTTTGAAAAACATTCACTTAATTGCTTTACTTTATTAATTTTTTATCTTGTATTTCCCAAATCAAACAATTTCAATGACAACATCACTTCATTATATTATTTTAAGTGAAAAACACTATTATTGAGTACTCCTCTCTAGAGAAAACCTTGGTAACCCACTATAATATATTTTAACTGAGGTTATATTTTCTTTTTCCACACCCCATGACTGGAACATGTCAAAACATGGCACCGTTACTAAGGAGGTAGCGCCAACATTTGTTTTCTTTTAATTCCTTTCTCTTTTCATCTTTTCTCTTCAAAATTGCATGAATAGAACCTCAAAAACTGAAGCTTTACCCATATATCATGGAATTGAAAGAACTTTATTTTATATAATTAGAAACATTAACTTTAAATATGAATTTGAATAGATTCCCCTTGTAGACTCATGTAGAGCATCATGTGTTCACTCTGAGTCTGCCATCATGGCTAAAAATCAAAACCCAACTCTTAGAGACCTCTATGAACCAAAATTACTTATGAAAAAAAATCAACATGTCATTCCAGTGTTACAAAATGATTACCAAATGAAACATAACATTATTCCTTTACTTCCAATGTTTCATGGTTTGGCAGGTGAATATCCCAACAAACACATTAAAGAGTTCACACATGTTTTTTTAACATTCAGACCCTGTGGAGTAGATAAGGTGTAGGTAAAGTAGAAGGAATTTTCATTTTCATTGGATGGGGCTATAAAAGAAGGGTTGTACGACCTACAAATAAGAGATGTGCATGTCTGTAATGACTTCGTAAGATGTTTTATGAAAAGATTCTTCCCAAACTCAAGATGCACAATCATTCGAAAGGAAATATATGCCATAAGAAAATCATCTATAGAAACCCTTTATGAGTACTCAGAGAGATTTAAGAAGATATCTGCTAGGTTCCCACATCAATACATTGAGGAACATCACATTATTTTCCTATTCTATCATGGACAACTAGACATTGACTGAAACCTTCTTGATGCATCATCAGGAGATGCATTGATCGACAAGTCATCAGAAGAAGTCAATGGCTTGATTGAGAAGATTTCCCCGAACTCATAGTAGTTGGGAACAAGAACTATTCATGAGGTACATATATTTCATCCATCACCCTTAATAGAAACTAGGATTGAAAAGCTAACTACTTTGGTGAGGTAGATGGCCTTGAATCCTGTTAGTGACCAACAAGAGCCTCCTATGGTATATGGTTTATGCTCATCACCTGATCATTTCACTAACCAATGTACTGAAATACATCAAATGGAAACATGTGTAGAAACCATTCCTCAATGATAGTTCCAAAAAAATCAAGGATGGAGAGATCCTAACCCAGTCAAATATGGGTTTAAAAATCAGTGGAATCAAGGTAGATCCTCGTACTAAAAACAGTTTCAAAACCAACCACCATTCCTAAACCAATTCCAAAACCCACCTCCATTTAAACAAAATTAGTCTCATAACTAGCCTTATTACAAAAAACCAACCATTTTCCAATTACCCTACGAGAAGCCATCCACTAGTTCACAACCTCCAATTGAAAAACAATAGAAAAAATTTGAGTTTGAGGGGTTGAAGGACGTTGTTAAATATTTGTCCAACATTTTTGATGGTCTCGTGAAATTTATGGAAAAAAATCCAGGTAAAATCCCTTTCCCAAACAATATCAAACCCGAAATAGAATGTTTTTATTATTAATACAAGTATTGGAAATGAAATCCCACCATCATCCACCATTGAGACAAAAACAAGACCACCTGGGCTATGGGAGAATAAAGATAGAATTGATGAATATTCTATGAAAATTCATCAGGAAGAAGATATGGAAGAGGGGTAGGGGAAGGATTGGACAAGGGATAAGAAACAAGTAACACCAATTACATGTAAAAAGGGATAAAAATAGATATACCCCCACTATTTCCATCAATGATGATTAAATCAATGAGGTTGCAAGAATAAGAACTGCAAAAAGAAATTATGGACACCTGCCAGAAAGTGGAAATCAACATTGTTGACCTCACCTGTTTTGATAATCTCAATCATGTATTCATATGTGTTGAAAATCCCAATTATGTTTTCATTCTATATGATATTGTTAAGTATCATTGATCTATACTTTAATTCTTTCAAATCTATGATCAAACCAATAATAATTTTTAAAATAGTCTTTGAAATATGTTAATCCTCATTTATCCTTGTTCATACAAGTTATAAATTGATTCTAACCCAATCGGATGTGTTCTGCATAAAACAGATAAGTAATCTGCCTATAGCAACTGATAATGAGCTACCGGTAACTAGTCTACCGATAGAATTAGTCTACCGACAGACAGCTACCGATAGACTTAACACAGCGCTACCGATGTGCTTATAAATGTAAGCTACTGACTTACAGACAGCTACCGACACAAATATAGAGCTACCGGTGTAAGTATAAATAGATACCGATGGAATAAGAGTCACCGATGGACGAAGCTACTGACAGAATCACAGCTACCGATACCAACGCATGGAGCTACCGATGCATGTACCTACCGATGTTCAAGCTACCGATGTTCAAGCTACCGATGTTCAAGCTACCGATGTCCAAGCTACCAATGCTGATCACCTACCGATCACTCGACGCATTGTTTGAATTTCATTATTTCCTATATTTAATCTATCCAACGGTCATATCATGTACATTTTAATGATTTGTCAAATATCTGATAAAGGTTGTCGGATGTCAGGAACCCGTACCTTGTACCTGCAGAAAGGAAATCTTTTCTGTCTCCTGTTGCACGTGACATAAATACAAGAAGACTCTGCTGAAGAGATAAGCGAGACAACACACACAGAGACAAGGAAGACATACGACATACTCAAGAAAAAGCTCTGTGCATACAAGAAGAACCAAGCAAGACAGAATCACATATAAAATCAAGCATACTCGAGAAGAGTCTTGTGCATTCAAAAGAATATCAAAGAGCTTCATCGACTACATCTCACTACCTACGAACCTGGAGCATACGACACTCTGTTTCTCAAACAGAAATGAGAATAGGACTCAAACTCACTTCTGATCGAATCCAAAAAAGTCCAGAGCTACACTGAAATCACCAGAACCACTTCTAAACTCTACAACTCTTGTTCTGTGATTTATTATTACTCTTTTCGAGCAGTGTGTGTTATCTTCTGTATCTAACACATACACTGTCTCCTGTACTCAAACTGAAGGATTTGTAAATCCTTACCAAACTCTTTCATTCTTTCTTTCCCACGAATAACAGTGGTAGAGGTCATGTGTGACCTGGACAGCTGGTTGCTGTTGTACTGTTTCCCACGAAGAACAGTGGTAGAGGTCTTGGACCTGGACAGTTGTAAACTGTTGAACCCCGATCCAGGGTGTGGATCATTTTTATATAAACTTTTGAGAGGACTAAGTCTCGGCTTGAGACTGAACCTCTTGGTTACATTGTTGTGCCATCTCTTTCAAAGTTTTATTCCGCTGCTAATCACTTTAAAACCAATACTGTTTTTAAAGTTACTTTGATAATTAAATTAGCAAGTGTTTATGTTAAGTGTAGATTAGTAAGTTAGTTTCAAAAGATAATCACACACTCCTGTGTTGATTAACTGGGAATTAATCAATCCCTTGAGAATCTGACAGAACCTCTACTTTAATATAAATTCACTACAGTTTAATTTATTATTTTATTTGGGGGTCTTTAAGACACTGTTTTTTTTTAAATATAGAAATTTTAATTGGTACTCAATTCACCCCCCTCTTGAGTAAACCACTCCAACCAACACTTGGTATCAGAGGTTGAAAATACTTTCTAAAAGCACTCTACTTTTGAACTGTGATTTTAGTTGTATTTTAAAGTTCTTAAAATTTCTGTTATATCTAAATTTTTATCTCTTTAAAATTTTCTCATCATAGACAATAGACTTGAGGGTGCTGCTACTAACCGGCCACCTTTCTTCAATGGAACTAATTATGCTCAGTGGAAACTGAAAATGAAAATTCGTCTAGAAAGCATAGGTTTTGATATTTGGACTGCTATTGAATCAGAATACAAAATTCCCACTACTGCTAGATCTACTTGGGATGAACCTACAAAGACTGCTTACAATAACAATTGTAAAGCTATGAATGCCTTGTACTTTGCTCTAGGAGATGAAGAATTTAATAGAATTTCCTCTTGTAAAACTGCTTATGAAATTTGGTATACCTTAGTTGTTTCTCATGAAGGAACAACTAATGTTAAAGAAATGAGATTGATTACTTATACTATCAAGTATGATAATTTTAAAATGAAGCCTGACGAACCCATTTCTGACATGTATCTCAGGTTCATTGAAATTGTCAATACAATGATCTCGCTGGGAAAGGATGTCTCATCGAAGGAACAAATTATGAGAATTTTGAGGTGTCTACCTGATAGATGGAGAGGCACATCTGTATCAATCAGAGAATCATGTGACATTGCTGCTCTACCTGTCAAGGAACTAATTGGCAAGCTGATGATGTATGAAGAAGAGCTTAAAGTGAACAAAGAGTATGAAAATGAACCTGCAAGAAAGTCTGTCGCTTTCAAATCCTCAACTTCAAAGAATAAGGACAAAGAAAAGCTTCAAGCTGTAGTTGAAAGTTCAAGTTGTGAAGACAGTGGAAGTGATTCTGACAGTGATGTTGAGATGGCTCACATTGCTAGAAGATTTAAGAAATTTTATAGGAAAAATAAGTTCTTCAGAAAAACAAATTATAAGGGTAAGTATGATCACCAAGGAAAACGGAAAAAGGATTGGAAGAAGAATGACAAATCAGATGATGTTGTCTGCTATGAGTGCAAGAGAAAAGGACACATTAAAGGCGATTGTCCAAAGCTGAAGTATAAAAAGAAATATGAATATAAGGACAATAAGTTTAAGAAAGCCATGAAGGCTACTTGGAGTGCTTCAGAAGACAGCACAAGTGAAGCTGGATCTTCAGACTCTGAAAGGAATCAAGCCAACAAGTGCTTTATGACAAACACTTCTCAGGTAACTGCTGAAACTCCTTCTTCAAATTCATATTATTCTGGAGATGATTCTGAAGGTGATAGCATGTCTAAATCTGAATTGTTTGAATACTGTGACATGTTAGAAGAGACATGTAATGAACTTAAGGATAAATACAAGTCATTAAAGAAACAGCATGCTCTCACCACTACAGTTAAAACCGAACTCACTATTGAAAAAGAGAAAAATGCTCAACTGCTAAAGGAGAACACTGAACTGAAACTATCTAATGAACAACTCAGAAAAGACTTAGAGAAGTTCACAAATGGAAAGAATACTCTAACACAGATGCTAGGAAAGCAAATAGCACCTAAATATACTACTGGTATAGGATACCAACCTGGACAAAGGAAAATTGCCAAAACTAGATTCATTTCTAAATCTGGACAGAATGAAGGTAATTCTGGAACTTCATATGCTTCAACCAGTTATATACATATCTATGGATCTAATAAAGTTTATCTTTCAAAGAATGTCATTTCTACAAATTATATGAGACCCATTAGACAAATATGGGTACTTAAAGTGTTATTGGCTAACCTGTCTGGACCCAAGAAAATCTGGGTACCAAAATCATCTCCCATCTGAATCTGTTTTGTAGGGAACTTGCTTGAAGAGCTCCTGTAAAGAGACCTGGTATTTGGACAGTGGATGTTCAAGACATATGTCAGGAGACTTCTCTTGTTTCAAGAGTTTAATAAAAGTTGATAGAGGCTTTGTCACCTTTGGTGACAACTCTAAAGGAAAAATCATCGGCCTAGGCCAGATTGGTAACACTGATTCAATTTTGATCTCTAAAGTTTTATTTGTTGATGGCCTTAAATACAATTTATTAAGTATTTCTCAGTTATGTGATGATGGTTTTCATGTTAAATTTGAAAATGATTCTTGCAAAGTTTTTAATTCTAAGAATGTTTTGGTATTTTCTTCCTTAAGAAATGAGAATGTTTATGCTGTTAATCTGAATTCCTTAGCTAAGAAGAATATTACTTGTTTGAATGATTTTCATAAAGAATCTTGGATATGGCACAGAAGATTAGGACATTGCAACATTCACTCACTTAGAAAACTTTCTAGGAAAAACTTAGTTAGAGACCTACCTAAATTAGAATTACCAAATGATAGAGTGTGTAACCCCTGTCAAAAGGGAAAACAACACAATGTTTCTTTTAAATCAAAGAAAGAAGTTTCGACTTCTCAACGACTTGAATTGGTTCACATGGACTTGTTTGGACCATCAAGAGTTTCTAGTTTAAATGGGAAGCACTATGTTTATGTTCTTGTAGATGACTTTTCTAGATATACTTGGGTATATTTTCTAGCTCACAAAAGTGAAGCTTGTTCTTACTTTGTCAAATACTCCAAGTCTGTAGAGAACCTTAGTGGACTTAAGATTAAAACTTTGAGGAGTGATCATGGTCATGAGTTTGAAAATCAAGATTTTGAATCTTATTGCTCACACAATGGCTATACTCATAACTTTTCTGCTCCTAGAACACCCCAACAGAATGGTGTAGTAGAAAGAAGAAACAGAACCCTGCAAGAAATTGCTAGAACCATGCTCAATGAATATGACCTACCTATTTATTTTTGGGCTGAAGCTGTAAATACAGCTTGTTATGTCATTAATAGATTCTCAATCAGACCTGTTCTTAAGAAAACCCCTTATGAATTGTGGAACAATAGAAAGCCTAAGGTTAATTACTTTAATGTTTTTGGTTGCAAAGTATTTATTCTGAATACTAAAGATAATCTGGATAAGTTTGCTTCCAAAAGTGATGAAGGAATTTTTCTGGGTTATTCTATCTCTAGTAAAGCCTATATAGTATTCAATAAGAAAACCAAATGTGTGGAAGAATCTGTTCACATCAAGTTTGATGAAACTGATCCACATTAGCCTAAAACCTCTCTTGAGAATCTTGAAGAAGATTTATCTATTCTAGACCTTAATGATAAATCTAAAGAACCTGCTATAAAAGTATCCAGTTCTGGACTTTCTCCAGAATCTGCTTCTGTTGAACCTGAACCTATAGATGAACCTGAAATTTCTAGTCCAACCTTTACCAGATCAACGAGGATTCTAAAGAATCATCCTTTAGAAGCTGTTGTTGGTAATCTTGATAGAGGAACACAAACTAGAGCTTCTCTAAGAAACCAGGTTGAACATCAAGCTTTTCTTACACAGCTAGAACCCAAAAATATCAACGATGCTATCAATGATGAATTCTGGGTAATAGCTATGCAGGAAGAATTAAATTAGTTTGAAAGAAACAAAGTCTGGGAATTAGTTGATAGACCCAAGGACACTTTGACAATACGCACAAAATGGGTTTTTAGAAATAAAGTAGATGAATCCGGGAATATAGTTAGAAACAAAGCTAGACTAGTTGCACAAGGATATAGTCAAGAAGAAGGTATAGACTATGAGGAAACTTTTTCACCTGTAGCTAGACTAGAAGCCATTAGGATCTTACTTGCATATGCTGCACATCTGGATTTCAAGTTATATCAAATGGATGTGAAAAGTGAATTTCTAAATGGTTTTATAATTGAAGATGTTTTTGTAGAACAACCACCTAGATTTACTAACCCCCATTTTCCAAATCAAGTTTTTAAACTTTCTAAAGCTTTGTATGGTTTGAAACAAGCTCCAAGAGCTTGGTATGATAGACTTAGCAATTTCCTTATTTCAAAAGGTTTTACTAAAGGGATTGCTGATCCAACTCTTTTCATTAAAAGAATTTCTAAAGATGTTTTAGTTGTACAAATATATGTTGATGATATTATTTTTGGATCTTCTAAACACTCTTTATGTACTGATTTTTTAAAAAGTATGCAAAATGAATTTGAAATGAGCTTAATGGGAGAGCTTAAGTACTTTCTTGGATTTCAAGTATTTCAAAATGAAAATGGTATTATTTTGAATCAAAGTAAATATACAAAGGATATTTTAAAACGTTTTGGTCTGGATAGTATCAAGGGAAGTGAAACTCCTATGAGTACTACCTGTAAATTGGATGCAGATGAAACTGGGAAACCAGTTGATCAAACAAATTACAGAGGTATGATTGGTAGTTTACTTTATCTTACTGCTAGTCGACCTGATATTATGTTTAGTGTGTGTATGTGTGACAGATTTCAAGCTAATCCAAAAGAATCTCATTTTCTTGCTGTTAAAAGAATTTTTAAATATCTCAAACACACGGTTAACTTAGGTTTGTTTTACCCAAAAGGACAATCCTTTGAGTTAATGAGTTATTCAGATGCTGACTTTGCTGGTTGTAAGTTAGATAGAAAAAGCACATCAGGAACATGTCATTTTCTTGGAAAATCCTTAGTTTCTTGGTGTAGTAAGAAACAGAACTCAGTTGCATTATCTACTGCCGAAGCAGAATATATAGCTGCTGGTAGTTGCTGTGCACAAATTCTGTGGATGAAACACACTCTTTTGGACTATGGATATGTTTTTAAACATGTTTCAATCAACTGTGATAACACCAGTGCAATAAACATCTCTAAGAATCCTGTATCTCACTCTAGAACCAAATACATAGATGTAAGACACCATTTCCTAAGAGATCACTATCAAAAAGGTGATATTTCTCTTGAATTTATTGGCACTGAACATCAATTGGATGATATTTTCACTAAACCTCTAATTTCGGATAGGCTAAGTTACATAAGACACGAATTGGGAATGTTTAATTACAACCGATGTGAAAATCCTCACTGATGTGAAAATTCTCACCGATGTGAAACTTCTCACCGATGTGAAAATTCTCACCGATGTGAAAATTCCCACCGACGTGAAAATTCTCACCGATGTGAAAATTCTTACCGATGTACAATTCTCACCGATTTGTTTTTCTCACCGATGATTAACTCACACCGATGCAATGTTTTTAAAACATCTGTCTGCCGCCAAGAATACGAATCGTTTTATATTATTTTTATTACTCTATTTTAGTCGTTTATTTGGAATTACTAAATGATAAAACTAAGTCTAAGCCACTTCTTACCTCACCGAGCTCAAAATCCCTCACCTTCGAACCTTAGCTCCCAAATCGACCAAGAACCCTAAACCCGCGATGGCAAAAACCAAGCTTCCTATCGTCAGAGATGAAAGAGTAGAACCAAATGCTAAGAAGCAGAAGACACAGCATAAAGCCAGTGTTAGTGAAGTCAGAACTAGATCGGGAAGGCGACCAGTGAATCCTCACTTGCAGAATAGAGACATAGTGATCGAGAAGGAACTGTGCGTGGAATGGCTACTGCCTAGAAAATCATTAGTACTCGAGATTCTGGAGGACCAGAAATGGGTGGATTGTTTCTCGAATAACAATGGCCCATACTACCCGAAGTTGGTAAAACAGTTCTATGAGTTTGTAACCTTTGATAAGTCTAAGAATGAGAATCGAGTAAGCTCTTTTGTAAATGGAAAAGAGATGTCTTTTTCTTCAGTAGAGTGGGCTGAGAGTTTGAAAGTACCACATGAAGGTGTCTCCGGGTATGTATCAAGAGCAATTCCACCTAGCAGTGACATCTTTGATTATGAAACCGCCTTAAAAAAGCTGACTGGTAATGGAAATCAAAGGCAAGTGGTTGCTGCTGAAATGGATGGAGAAAATCGACTGCTTTTCAAGTTTGTTCAACATGTGTTGATACCAAGGTGAGGAGATTTTGAAAATCTAAGATATCAAGATATCTATCTTCTTCATTTGCTAAGACATGGTGTGAAGATCAATCTGTGCAGATTGATAATGCTTCAAATGGAAGACATGATTAGACCAAAGTCAAAGACTAATGCTTTGTTCTTTGCCAAGATGATTTCAGTGATGATAAAAGTGAAAGAAATAGCTGAGTCTCAGGATAAGACAGTTGTAGTCAAGAACAATTTCTGCATCACCTCGACTGTTTGCAAGTACATGAAAATTAACTGGAACCCATGGAAGGGTGAATGGGTCAGTGATGATCAGAAGATTTATGATAGGTTTAATCCTATGGATCATCCCTCAAGACCAAAGGATGAGAGAGATCCGAGTCTGAGACCTGATGAAGAGGAACCTGTTTATAGTGATGAAACAGAAGAAGAAGAAGAAGAAACTCCTATGGATGTTGGAGGAGATCCAGACTTGCCCCCAAGTCCTGTTGCAGAATTGGTCTATTCTAAGAAATGAAAGGTAGAGGAAATTGTATCTACTCATGAGGAAGACCAGTCTGTACCTCACCAAGAAGAAGAGGAAAAGGAAAATGTATCTGAATTTTCTGCTTCCGGTAGTTTAAGTATGAGCCCTTTGATTGGGAACTCAGCTATGCCTGCTGATGAAGTAGAAAGAGTTACAGAAGAAGCTGTACCTGTATCAGAAAATCTTCAAGATGCTGCACCTGTGGAACTTGTAGTAGAAGATTCTGATGAAGAGAATCCAGCACCAAATGCTATTGTGATACATGAGAATGCACCCATTTAGGGGGAGCATCAATCTGTTCTTGGAAATGTTACAGTAGCTGTTGAGCTTGGAGACTAGGTAGAAGACCCAGGGTTTATAGTCTGTGGATTGGATTATCCAGATTCAGATAATGAGATGTCTGTGAATAGACCGAAGACCAATTATGATCTTGCTTCTGAGATGTTGCCAGATGATGTGGTCAGATTTCATGATTTGAATAAGCTGAAAGAGGACCTCAAAACCAGTTTTTTTGAAGAAGTGAAGTTAATGGAAACCTCTCTTGCTTCCTCAATTAATTCAATAATGACTGACTCTGTAGTTAGTTTGGCCTCAGCAAGAGGATCTGCTGCAGTTGTCCCAAATGATTTTGTCTCTAAATCTGATCTTGAATCCATGAAGAATGAGCTGAAAGAATAATTCAGTGTATCAGTTGCTGAGATGAAGCAAAGCTTTTATGAAGAAATGAAAATGTTAGAGAGATCTTTCGAGCTATCTCTGGCTTGTAATTTATCTTCTTTTATGTCTGAGCTTATGGAAGAAGTGAAAGAGTGCCAGACTCAGTCTTCAAGAATCGAATCAGATCTGGAAGCTCTCAAGACATCAGTTGCTGCTTTGGATTCTTATATGAGCTCCAAGTCTCAAGCTGACAAGGACCTAGCTTATGTGAAGAGTGTAGTAAGCCAGTTTGACTCATTGTTTGAAAGTTT
Organism: Viscum album; assembly: GCA_963277665.1. Lineage (NCBI taxonomy): Eukaryota > Viridiplantae > Streptophyta > Magnoliopsida > Santalales > Viscaceae > Viscum > Viscum album. The sequence goes on from OY728142.1 coordinate 1,730,864,053, forward strand.
CAAAACCTCAGTGAAGGATCATGTTCAATTACAAGACTCTCAAGTTCAAAGCCTAATCAGTGGTTTTTCTAAGAGTTTTAAAGAAACTGTTTCCTTCTCTCTTGGCCCTCTCACATCCAAACTATCAGTTGACCTGAATCAAGTTCGAGAAATGTTAAAGGAGGAGATTGGTTCTATTTCAACCAGTAGCTCTGTGGACTCATCAGAGTTGAGCCGAGTGGTTCTTTCTACAAGAGATTATGCCAGAGAAATAATGAAGATTGTTCAAGATTATATGAGAGAAGCCTCTGCCTCTCAAGAAGCCATAAAGAGCAAAGTGGACTACTACTTCACCAAAATTTTCACCAAGCATCAACTCGAACACCACTTCAAGCTGATGTTGGAAAACATGAAGCTACCTCCAGTCACTCAAGCTTTCAGAGAACAAGTGAGCAAGCTAAGAGAACTGACTCCTTCCTTAGAGAAATTCATGGAGAACAAAGATGATTTCATCTCTGCTATGGAAAGAGGAGGAGGAATTATTATGGATTTTAGAAATCTGCTGCTGCCCTTCTTGCATGTTGATGCCAGACCAGTCATCATACCTCCTGCTTTTCCTGCTTCTGCCTCAGCTGCTTCTACAGTCCAGCTGACTCCTGCTCAAGCTATTCGCAGCCTCACACCGATGATCACCCAAATATCTTCAACCTACAGGCCTGACTCTGTGTCAGTGGCCCAGCCTCCTTTGATCTTTTCTGGGATTCCAAAACCTTCACCTACATCCTCACCACCTGAACCTTCTTCTGATCCCAAAGGCATATCTCACGAGGAAGAGGTGGAATGATCCAGTGGCTAGGATTTTTGATAGGAATTCCTTTGTATTCTATTTCTGTACTTTTTGACTACTCTAATACAGAAGAACTCCTTTTACTTCTCATGTTTTATTTGTCTCTTATATATATGCTTTCCCACTTTTTGATTATCACAAAGGGGGAGAATAATAAGGAGAATAAGGGGGAGAACAAAATGAGAGAATAAGGGGGAGAACAAAGAGAATGAAAAATATTTTCAATGGAGAAACATAAGGAATAAGGGGAGACACTTTACCCTTCTTTTCATTTTTCCCTCTGATACTTTATGTCTATTTAGTACCTTATGATTGTTACCTCTGATAACTTATGTCTATATCATACTATTTCTATTATCTCTGATGCTATTTTCAATAAGAAAATTGAATTCAATATTATACTCTTTACCATCATATTTTCACTATGTTAAATGCCCATATCATAAATTGTGATTATCAAAAAGGGGGAGATTGTTGACCTCACCTGTTTTGATAATCTCAATCATGTATTCATATGAGTTGAAAATCCCAATTATGTTTTCATTCTATATGATATTGTTAAGTATCATTGATCTATACTATAATTCATTCAAACCTATGATCAAACCAATAATAATTTTTAAAATAGTCTTTGAAATATGTTAATCCTCATTTATCCATGTTCATACAAGTTATAAATTGATTCTAACCCAATGGGATGTGTTCTGCATAAAACAGATAAGTAATCTGCCTATAACTACTGATAATGAGCTACCGGTAACCAGTCTACCGATAGAATTAGTCTACCGACAGACAGCTACCGATAGACTTAACACAGAGCTACTGATGTGCTTATAAATGTAAGCTACTGACTTACAGACAGCTACAGATACAAATATAGAGCTACTGGTGTAAGTATAAATAGCTACTGATGGAATAAGAGTCACCGATGGACGAAGCTACTGACAGACTCACAGCTACCGATACCAACGCATGTAGCTACCGATGCATGTACCTACCGATGTTCAAGCTACCGATGTTCAAGCTACCGATGTTCAAGCTACCGATGTCCAAGCTACCGATGCTGATCACCTACCGATCACTCGACGCACTGTTTGAATTTCTTTATTTCCTATATTTAATCTATCCAACGGTCATATCATGGACATTTTAATGATTTGTCAAATATCTGATAAAGGTTGTCGGATGTCAGGAACCCGTACCTCGTACCTGCAGAAAGGAAATCATTTCTGTCTCCTATTGCACGTGACATAAATACAAGAAGACTCTGGTGAAGAGATAAGAGAGACAACACACACAGAGACAAGGAAGACATATGACATACTCAAGAAAAAGCTCTGTGCATACAAGAAGAACCAAGCAAGACAGAATCACATATACAATCAAGCATACTCGAGAAGAGTCCTGTGCATTCAAAAGAATATCAAAGATCTTCATCGACTACATCTCACTACCTAAGAACCTGGAGCATACGACACTCTGTTTCTCAAACAGAAACGAGAAGAGGACTCAAACTCACTTCTGATCGAATCCAAAGAAGTCCAGAGCTACACTGAAATCACCAGAACCACTTCTAAACTCTACAACTCTTGTTCTGTGATTTATTATTACTCTTTTCGAGAAGTGTGTGTTATCTGCTGTATCTAACACATACACTGTCTCCTGTACTCAAACTGAAGGATTTGTAAATCCTTACCAAACTCTTTCATTCTTTCTTTCCCACGAATATCAGTGGTAGAGGTCGTGTGTGACCTGGACAGCTGGTTGTTGTTGTACTGTTTCCCACGAAGAACAGTGGTAGAGGTCTTGGACCTGGACAGTTGTAAACTGTTGAACCCCGATCCAGGGTGTGGATCATTTTTATATAATCTTTTGAGAGGACTAAGTCTCGGCTTGAGACTGAACCTCTTGGTTACATTGTTGAGCCATCTCTTTCAAAGTTTTATTCCGCTGCTAATCACTTTAAAACCAATACTGTTTTTCAAGATACTTTGATAATTAAACTAGCAAGTGTTTATGTTAAGTGTAGATTAGTAAGTTAGTTTCAAAAGATAATCACACACTCCTATGTTGATTAACTGGGAATTAATCAATCCCTTGAGAATCTGACAGAACCTCTACTTTAATATAAATTCACTACAGTTTAATTTATTATTTTATTTGGGGGTCTTTAAGACACAGTTTTTTTTTAAATACAGAAATTTTAATTGGTACTCAATTCACCCCCCTCTTGAGTAAACCACTCCGACCAACACATGGTATCAAAGGTTGAAAATACTTTCTAAAAGTTCTCTGCTTTTGAACTGTGATTTTAGTTGTATTTTAAAGTTCTTAAAATTTCTGTTATATCTAAATTTTTATCTCTTTAAAATTTTCTCATCATGGACAATAGACATGAGGGTGCTGCTACTAACCGGACACTATTTCCATCAAGGATGATTAAATCAATGAGGTTTCAAGAATAAGAACTGCAAAAAGAAATTATGGACACCTGCCTGAAAGTGGAAATCAACATACCTCTGCTTTATGCACTTAAAAAATTCCAAAGTATGCTAATTTTATTAAGGATCTTTTCACCAAGAAGATGAGACTTCATGGGAATGAGAGGATCAATTTGGTAAAAAGTGTCTCAACCCTTATCACACAACAATTACCAACCAAATGTCAAGATTCATGGACGTTTTCTATTCCATGAACTATTGGTTCATTAAATTTATATAATTATTTGTTTTATATAGGTGCATAAATTAATGTATTTACTCACTAAGTATATACTTATTTGCATATGGGATACTTGAATCCCATAAGAATGGTGGTCCATTTGCAAACAGATCCATAGTTTTCCTAGTAGAAATTTTGGAATATGTCCTGGTAATAGTCAAAGACCATTTATTCCCTGATAACTTCTATGTGTTGAATATAGAAGATTATAGGATCCCAACACACTCACCCATAATTTTTGGGAGACCATTTCTAAAGATGGAAAAAAACATCATCAATATTTATGAAGGGACACTGACAAAGGAGTTTGGGGACATCACTGTCCACTTAAATATTTTTGAATCCATTAGGCACCCATCAGATGGTCATTCACTCTTCACACTATCCCATGAAGATGGTACATAACCAATTGAAGAATCAGGCATGTTTTATGAATTCATATCATTAGTAGAGAATTTTTCAATTAAAAATATCACTAAACATATAGATGCCCAAACTCCTGGAGATTCTGATTTCCTATTGGAAGAAGATGTAAAATATGATTTCATTGATAATATGTTAAATAATAGTGAATATGATATGATTTCTTGAGTGAATGATGTCAACCCATTGGAAGTGGAGAACCCCAATTTAGTTTCATCACATGAGCATCCTCTTGGTCTAAAATTAAAACCACTCCCCACTGATTTTAAATATGTTTACCTAATGGAGGGAGAGAAATTAACTGTATTGATTGATACTAATCTATCTGAAACTCATGAAAAATAATTGATCTACATTTTTATAGGGAATATACAATCAATAGGGTGGATATTAGGTGATATCCTTAGAATAAACCCAAAAATTTCCTCACATAGAATTTTTCATGAGGGGGATACCAAACCTGTCAGAAAACCCCAAAGGAGGTTGAACCCCACCCAGAAGGAGGTTGTAAAAAAAGAGATTAAGAAGCTGTTAGAATTTGGGATCATCTATCCAATATCTGATTCATAATGGGATATCCCTACCCACATAGTCCCAAAGAAAACTGGGCTAACCATTTTGAGGAATGAATATAATGAATTAATCCCAGGGAGAATTTTGAATAGCTTGAGAGTGTACATAGATATTAGGAAGTTTATTCAGGTCACTCAAAAAGATCATTTCCTTATCCCTTTCATTGAACAGATGCTATAGAGATTGGTAGGGAGAAATCATTATTTCTTTTTTGATGGATTTGCAGGTTATTTTTATGTACCCATCTCTCTCGAGTATCAAGAAAATACTAAATTTACATGTCCTTATGATACCTTTGCATACCAAAGGATGCAATTTTGATTGTGGAATGCTATAGGTACATTTCCAAGTGTATGGTATGTATATTTTCAGATCACATTGATAATTTTTTAGTGGTTTTCTAGGATGATTTCACAGTTTTTGGAAATTCCTTTGACCATTGTTTGAAAAATTTAGAAAAAGATTTGAAAACTTACATTGAAAATATCTTAGTTTTGAATATTGAAAAGTTTCATTTTATGGTTGGGAGAGTAATTTTCTTTGGGAATGTAATTTTAAATAAAGGCATTGAAGTTGATAAATCAAAAATTAATGAGATAAATTCTTTTCATTACCCAACATGTGTCAAACACGTTAGATCATTTTTAGGACATGTAGGATTGTATAAAATATTTATCAAATATTTCAGTAATATTTCTCTCCCTCTCTCTATAATACTTTTTAATGATGCTGATTTCAATTTCAATGGTTCAGGTAGGGAACCCTTTGATGAGTTGATTATGAGATTGATTACACCACAAGTAATGCAGCCACCCAATTGGGAATAAGAAATCAAGCTACTTTGTGATTCTTCAAACCAAGCAGTTGGAGCAGTCCTTTCTCAGAGAATTGAGGGAAGGAAAAAATTCATTGAATATGCCTCAAAAACCTTAGATGTGGCTTAATTCAACTACACAACAACAACAAAAGAGTTTTTAACAGTTTTTTTGCATTATAATGATTAAGATCATATCTTCTTGGAACTAAAGTCCTTTTTTTTCTGGTCATGCAACTCTTAGGTACTTATGAAGAAGGCTGAAGTAAAAAAGGCTTGGGAGATGGATTATATTACTACAGGAGTTCAAAATAGAAATCAATGATAAGAATGGATCTGATAGCCATGTTCCTGATCACTTAAGTAGACTACCCAACAATACTTATGTCGAAATTCCAAACACTGAACCACTAAATGATCGCCTTCTAGGAGAGCAGTTGTACATAATTGAAGGATAAGTACATAGGTATATAGAAATGGTAAATTATCTGGTAACATGTCAGGTTCCATCTCATTTAAATTCTCAACAAATTCACAAATTTAAAGTTGAACTTAGATATTAAATCTGGGATGATCCATTTATTTGTAAGATTTGTAATGACCAAATAATCAGAAGATGTTTACCTAAAAATGAAATTGAATCGGGATTTATGTTTTTTCACACATTAGATTATGGAGGCCACTTTTGACCTCAAATGATAAAAATGAAGGTTTTAGAATATATACATTATTGGCCAACACTTTTATAAGATTCTCATGAATTTTTCAAATGGTGTAAAAATGTCAGATTATAAGATATTTTCCAAGAGACAACAAATAGACCAAAAGACAAATAATTTTTGTAAAATTTTTTAAGATTGGGGGATTGATTTTATTTTCCATTTCACAATATCAATTGGAAATTATTATAATCTACTTGTTGTTGAATATGTTTCCAAATGGGTGGAATCCAAATCCACAAAGACTGACAATGCTAAAGTTGTTTGTGAGTTTTTATGGACTAATATTTTTGGTAGGTTTAGAGTTCTCAGAGCCATCATTAGTGGTCAAGGGACTTACTTTTTCAATAGGATAATGGAGGATTTTTTAAAATAGTTTGGGGTGCATCATAAAATATCAACCCCCTATCATCCACAGACTAATGGGAAAGTTGATGTGTCCAATAGAGAAATCAATAGAATTTTGGAAAAGACTGTTAATCCAAATAAGAAGGATTGGAGACAAATGTTAGAACAAACATTATGGGATTATAGGATATCCTATAAAACACCAATTGGAATGAGTCCATATAGGCTGATTTATGGGAAAAGTGGTGACCTACTTGTGGAATTGGAACACAATGCATATTGGGCTGTGAGGAAGATGAATCTAGATCCAGAAAGTGTTGGGAAAGAGAGAATATTTTAATTACATGAGCTAGAAGAAATTAAAAAGAAAGCATTTGAAAATTCTAGGATTTATGAACAGAGAACAAGAGTGGATCAGGACAAACTGATCCATCCAAAAGACTTCCATACTAGTGACAAAGTATTGTTTTTCAATTCAAGACTCAAGCCGATGCCAGGTAAACATCATTCTAGATGGGAAGGTCCATTTATATTTACACATGTATATCCTTTTAGATATTTGGATATTGTGAAAGATGGAGGGAAGGATTCATTCACTGTCAATGTAACGACCCAAACATTTTGAGTAGTATATTAACTTACTCTTAATGATTAAATAGAGATGTTAATGGTTAATGTAGAAAGAGGAGTCGATGGATTCATCTAGTAGACTCAAACCTTATGAGGCCCACTTATCAGAGCTTGGGAAGGAGGTTTCATCTTTGGGCTTCGCTTGGGACCAAGCCCAAGCCGAACTCCGTCGTGTCAAGATTGAACGGAAACGCATATGAGAGAAGTTCAAGTTAGTAGAGATTACTACTAGAGAAATGATATCTGAGCCTCCCTCAGATTCTCTCACCATACACACCTTACATTTAGGTCATATGCTGGTGTTATAAGGGGCTATGTGATGAGACCCTAGTTCTTTGTGTAATCCTTTGGTATGAATAAATTGAGATTTCTTCCTTTAGTGATGTTTGTGAAATTTCAAATGTCCTGATTTTTTTAGGATGTATTTTATTGATGAATTTTGGAAAAAGGATATTTTAAAATATTTATGTAAACCTTAAATAATTAATTATGTGTAATTATTTTAAAAAAATTGGTCTTCTGCAAAAGTGTTCAGTAAGGAATTTGGAGTCTAATAAGATCAACTAAGTTTTTGATGAATAGTAAATTATAAATAGTGATTTTACACTTAGGATTAGTAATGTGACCAAATGGATTAGTAATATCACTTAAAGAAAGTTTTAATATAATTTAGACACCTTGATTAAGTAATGTGATTCAATAAAATGGTTAAATAACGGCTTCATAAATTATTAATCAAGTATTAGTTTTTTCAGGTGAATAGTGTTTTTTATTTAAAAATTTAATTAAAATTATTTATAAAATTATTTTTATAATATGGGATTTATTTTTGAACTCAGAGCAAAGATATTATGTTATGGTAATTTTTTGGGATTTTTCTGAGAAAGATGAATTTTTAGTTAATAGTAAAAATGCAGTTTTAGGGTTCCGGTATGTTAAATGACATCATAACTATGTCATGATGATGTCATGAAATATTTTAAGGTATGGTCGACTATAGGGGATGAATTATTTTGTGAGGTTTCCCAGATGGCCAATACCATGGGCAAGCCCATGGTTTTTCCAAAACCACCAATGAGGTGTCCCTTGGCCATTAATGCCTTGTCCCCTCACTTTCCCTATAAATACCAAGCCCTCCTCTCATCCATTCGACTCCAAAACCATCCTCGACGAAGTTCTGGTCTCCTTACCTCCCAAAGAGTCCTCCCAAGGTTCCCCCAAGCCCTCAAGGTCCAAACCTTTGAGTTTTAAGAGTTACGTTTTAAGGTAAGGGATCTGACCTCTCTCTTTCTTTTCAAGTAATCGCTTTTATGTCATTCCTTTTATGCTCCATGTTCTTATGTTGGAGTATGTTCTTTTATATTTCTCTTAATTGCCTTTTCATGTTCATATGATGATAGATCCTCTCTTACTCTCATCATTTTGTTTTATGAATGTTTAAGTGGCGTCGTTAGGCTACTGAATTTTTAAGGAATTCTTTCACCCTTCTCATTTCTCAAGTTCTATTTTCATGTCATGTCTTTCAAGTTTCTTTTTATTATGTTGTGGTATGATATCTATATCTATCATACTGATATTTTATGATCATATGATGAGAGACCCTATTTTATCTCGTCAATTCATTTTTATTGAAGTTTAAGTGACGTCGTTAGGCTGCCAAATTTTTATAAGAGAAATCTTATTTTTGTCTTACTACTATGTTTTTCATTTCAAATGGTATGTACTTAAAATTTCATTAACATGATTCATATCCTTTATATTCTGTCCCTATACTATTTTTATAGATAGTTTTTGAGTGGGTGGCCCATTTCCTCTCTCTTTTCAACGTTTTCTAAAACCCTGTCACTTAGTCGTTATGCTGTAGAATTTTCGTCTCAAAATGCCTCTATCTTTTCACAACATTATTTTATGTTTTTAAGTGAATACTCAAAGCTCTTATTTCTAAAATGGTATTCAAATATATATCAAAATTTTCTATTTTAAATTCTGGGATTTACATACATGAAACCCTCTTTCCCTTTCCATGGGTTTAAAGTGACATAAAGATCATGTCTTTAAAGCAGTTTTTAAAACTTTATGATTATAAAATGAAACCCATTTCTTTTATACTATATGGGTTTTTTATGAAATGATTTATTATGATATATATGTGCCTCACATGATAATAATGACATGTCAAGGGTGCTCCCAGATAGCGCTCCAATTCATTGGTTAAAGACTTAATCTCTAGAGATGACCTTTTAGACTGATACCTTGGTGAATAACCTTCGTAAATTTTAATGACACCTTGGGGATGGACCTTGGTGAAACTAAATGATTGTCAATATTAAATGTTGTAGTCACATCTTCGAGTTATGAAAATTTTTATTTTAATTATGATATGCCTCATTATTTATTTCTCATGCCTTAAAGTTCTTTTCATGACCTTGTTGAAGTATCTCAAGTTCACATGTAAAATGTTTCTCTTGTTTCCCTTACTGGGCCTTCTGCTCACACTTTCTTTTGATGTATGTCCCTAGGTTAGGAGATGTAGTAATGAAACTAGGATGAACTTAAGGAGAATCCTTTCAAGTGTTTAAGAAGAATGTTTTTGTTGTTTTCATGTATTATGTTCTTGGTTTCCAAGACACTAAACATTAAAGATCCTCAGCTTTTTGTAATGTAATGAAAGTTTATATTATAATAAGGTGGGATGCCACAGTTGGTATCAAAGGATGGTTTAGTTATTTGTGGAAATTAGGATATAAAAACTTTAGGAATAACCCTATATAAAAGTTTAAATATAGGAAAACTTCCTGGTATTTTGGTAAGTATTGAGTAAGTGGTTTATCAAACAAATACATCCCTGTCTGGATACGAGCAGTTAGAGGCGGATCTGGCACAGATGTACAAAGGGGTAAAACCCGAAAACACCGCTTTGAGCTATACTCGAACGGGAACTAGTGCACGATAACGGTACTTGTGGAACTCTTGGTTATGACACTCCCAGGGGATATGTTTGGTTAATCACAAGTTTTAATGAATCATTATGAAGGAATTATAGAGAAATGTAATTGTCTAAGCCTGAAGTCTTAGTTAAAAGATTCATAAATAAAATAAGTTTCTCACTAAGGTTTTATCCTTTTAGAAAATGGCGGTCAATAGGAGGAATCGTGTAGATGGTGACGGCAATGCAACATATGCTGACGGCCCTCCGATGGAAGCTTGAATGGAAACATTCATTCGAATGATGAACCAACTGACTCAAGTTATGAGTAATAAATTGAATCAAGCTGAGAAGATGACCTCACCACGAAGGGAAAAACACTCTGTTGAGTACTTCATGCGTCAACAGCCACCAAAATTCAGTGGATCTACTGATCCATTGGTTGCAGAACAATGGATAAGCTCCATTGAAAAGATCTTTTCTGTACTCCTTTGTTCGGAACAAGAAAAAGTAACCCTTGTTCTTTACCGCCTAGAGGGAGAAGCTGATCAGTGGTGGTCACTGGTCAAAAACACAAAGCCTACAGGAAAGATGGAAGCTATGGAGTGGGAAGAGTTCTGGGGAATATTCTTTAATAAGTATTTCCCTCATTCCATGAGAATGAGAATGGAGAAAGAGTTTCTCGAGCTGAAGTAGAAGGAGAACAAATCTGTCGGAAGCTATGAGATGAACATCACCCGACTTTCACGATATACCTCTAGCTTTGTCATGGATCCAAGTGAAAAGGTTGATAGATTTTTTGGTGGACTGAGACCTCATCTGTGGAAGAATTTAGCCAATCGGGACTATGATAGCTACGAGGAGATCATGCGGAGTACAATGAAAGTCAAGCTAGATTTTGGTGAGAAACAGTGGTCTTGTAAATCAAATGACAAGAAAAGATCTTTTGAGCTTAGTTTAGGGAAGACTTTTGACCAGGGAAGAGGCAGAAAGCAAATGAAACCTACCACATGCAATAAATGTGGGAAGAAGCATTCGGGGAACAGCTTGATCAGAAGTGGAAAGTGCTACAAGTGTGGAAGAGGAGGCCATATTTCTCGGAATTGTCGTAGTGAGGTGAAGCCTCAACTCCCCAACACTAATGATAGAGTAAAGATGGTTCTCTCCTTGCCCATAGTCCATTGCTTCAAGTGTGGATAGCTTGGGCACTATGCTAATATCTGTCCAAATCCAAGGGCAGTGGAGGGGAATCACCATCAACCTCAACAAAGGACAAGGGAGAACGGTCGTGCTTTTGCTATCACAACAACTGAAGTTGAAGCTCCGAATGACATGGTAGAAGGTACTCTTGTTGTCCTCTAAAAACTAGCAACTACTTTGTTTGATTATGGTTATACGCATTCCTTTATTTCCTCCAATTTTTCAAAGAATATATAATCAATCCCCAAACTGCTTGAGGTAGAGTTTTTAGTCAAGACTCCAAGTGGGATTATGCACGCATCAATAGTGTTTAGAGACTCTAGTGTTTACTTTAGTGAGCACAATAATATCGCAAATCTAGTAGTCATTCCTATGTTGTAATTCGACGTTATACTAAGGATGGACTGTCTCTCAACATATAATGCTAAGATCAAGCGCATAAGTAAGAAAATATCAGTATTCTTGAATAAACGTCCTAAAGTTATTTTCCAAGGAGATATATCCCGAACTGATCCCTATCTAGAAGCACCTCCTATAGCTTTCTTTATGGAGTTAATCGGTGATGATGAAGAAGTAAAAGGGAGCATACAGATAGAAGATGTTCCGATTTTTTAGGAATACATGGATGTATTTCCTAAGGAGTTACCTGGACCTCCCCCAGAAAGAGAGGTATATTTCTCTATTGAACTCGTACTTGGGTCTCAACCGATATCAAAGACCCCGTATAGAATGGAAAATGTGGAGCTATAAGAGTTAAAGAAACAACTCCAAGACTTGTTGGAGAAGGGGTTTATCCGACCGAGTGTGTCTCCTTGGGGAGCACCAGTTCTCTTTGTGAAGAAGAAGGATGGATCAATGCATCTATGCATTGATTATAGAGAACTGAATGGGATCACAGTGAATAACAGATACCCTCTTCCAAGAATTGATTATTTATTTGACCAACTTCGTGGGGCTCAATTCTTCTCCAAGATTGACCTTCGATCTAGTTATCATCCACTGAGGGTTAAGAAGGAAGAAATTCCAAAGACTGCCTTTCGATCAAGATATGGGAATTATGAGTTTACTTTTATGACCTTCGTCTTGACTAATGCTTCTGCTATTTTCATGGATTTGATGAATATAGTCTTTAAGGACTACCTTGATAACTTTTTGGTAGTTTTTATTGATGATATTTTGATATATTCAAAAGTTCTTGAGGATCATGAAGATCATCTGAGGGTTATTTTGAAAACTCTGCAGAAGGAGAGGCTCTTTAGAAAGTTCAGCAAGTGTGAGTTTTGGTTACAACAAGTGGCTTTCTTGGGGCACATCGTAACCAATGAAGGAATCTCGGTTGACCCTACAAAGACAATGGTTGTGGAGGAGTGGACTCAACCCACAACAGTAACTAAGATTCCTAGTTTCCTTGGTTTAGCGGGATATTATAGGAGGTTTGTGAAAAACTTTTCATGGCTTTATAATCCGCTAACCAAGTTGACTCGAAAAGGCATTAAGTTCATCTGGACAAAGGAATGCGAGGAAAGTTTCCAAGAGCTGAAGAAGAGATTGGTTACTGCACCTGTGTTAACACTACCCTCTATCAGAGATGGATTCGTTATTTTTAGTGATGCATCTATGAAAGGGCTTGGGTGTTTCCTCATGAAAAATGACAAGGTAATTGATTATGAATCTCGTCTGTTGAAGATTCATGAGAAGAATTATCCTACGCATGATCTAGAGCTAGCGGCAGTTTTTTTTGCTCTAAAGATATGGAGGCACTATCTTTATGGGGAGAAATGTGAAATATACACTGACCACTAAAGTTTAAAGTATATTTTCACACATAAATAATTGAACACGAGACAAAGGAGATGGTTGGAGCTTATTAAAGACTATGATTGTTCAATTCATTATCACCCTGGAAGAGCAAACAAAGTCGCGGATGCGTTAAGCAAGAAAGACCCTGTTGTTCTGGCAATAATGAGGATCCTAGGAGAACCCTTGATTAAAGATCTAGTAAAACTGGAAATGGGAATTATAAGGAAAGGGACATCATCAACCCTATCCCAAATGATTTCTCAACCTTAATTACTAGAGAAGATCAAGAAGTCTCAAAAAGAAGATCCTTTGCTGCAGGAGAAGTTGGAGGCTGTAAAATATGGGAAGTTCCATGATTTCAATATTGATCAAGAAGGTGTATTGAAATTTCATACAAGACTATGTGTTCCATCTATTCCGGATATAAAGAAAGAACGGATGGATGAAGCTCATAGCTCTACTTTCTCTATACATCCGGGAAGCACTAAAATGTATAGAGACCTTCATGATCATTATTGGTGGGATAACATGAAGAGGGAGATTGCTGATTAAACTACAAGGTGCCTGGTGTGTCAACAAGTTAAGGCAGAACGACAACTTCCTAAGGGGGTATTACAACCGCTACCCATACCAGAATGGAAGTGGGATAATATCACTATGGAATTTGTAACTGGTCTCCCGAAAACATCCAAATGAAACAATGCGATATGGGTTATTGTGGATCGTCTCACCAAGACCACCCATTTTATCTCTATTCGAGAAGATTTCCCTCTAGATCAACTTGCCAAGATATATGTAAAGTAAGTGGTGAGGCTGCATGGGGTACCACTATCCATCGTTTCTGATCGTGATCTAAGATTCACATCAAAATTCTAGAGAATTCTTCAACATGATCTGAATACTGAATTGAATTTTAGTATGGCCTATCATCCTCAAACTGATGGCCAATCTGAAAGAACTATTCAGACACTCGAAGACATGCTGAGATTATCCTAAATGGAATTTAAAGGTGGATGGGATCAACACCTCCCATTAGTTGAGTTCTCCTATAACAATAGCTTCCAGTCGAGTATTCAGATGGAACCCTATGAAGCTCTGTATGGAAAGCTATGTAGAAATCCTACTTGTTGGGATGAAACTGGTGAGAGAAAGCCTCTTGGGCGTGATCTTATGCAAGAGATGACAGAACAGGTTCATACCATCCAACAAAACATAAAGGCTGCTCAGAGTCGGCAGAAGAGCTATACTGACAATCGTCAAAGGGACTTGGAGTTTGGTGTTGGAGACAAAGTCTTCCTTCGAATTTCTCCATGGAAGAGAGTCATGCAGTTTGGGAAGAAAGGGAAGCTCAGCCCTAGGTACATTGACCCCTATGAAATCCTTGATCACATAGGAGCAGTGGCCTATCGTCTAGCACTTCCACCGAACCTAGCTCAAGTTCACAATGTCTTCCATGTATCTCTCTTGAGGAAGTACATACCCGACCCTTTTCTTGTACTGAACCCAGAGGTGGTACAACTAGAACATGAACTCTCTTATGAGTACCTAGTGGAGATCTTAGACCGTAGAGACAAAGTTCTATGAAACAAGACTACCCACCTTGTGAAAGTGTTGTGGAGGAATCATAAATATGAAGAAGCGACTTGGGAGCCTGAGGAAACAATGAGGAAAAAGTACCCTCACCTTTTCAACTAGGCCTCATGTATAAATTTGGGGGACGAAATTTCTTAAGGGGGAGAGAATGTAACGACCCAAACTTTTAGTAGTATATTAACTTACTCTTAAGGATTTGATAGAGATGTTAATGGTTAATGCAGAAATAGGAGTCGATGGCTTCATCCAGTAGGCTCGAACCTTATGAGGCCCACTTATTAGAGCTTGGGAAGGAGGTGGCATCTTTGGGCTTCGATTTGGACCAAGCCCAAGCCGAACTCCAGTGTGTCAAGAATGAACAGAAATTCCTATGGGAGAAGTTCAAGTTAGTAGAGATTACTACTAGGGCAATGTTATCTGAGCCTCCCTCAGATTCTCTCACCATAGCACACCATACACTTTGGTCATATGCTGGTGTTATAAGGGGCTATGTGATGAGGCCCTAGCTTTTTTGTGTAATCCTTTGGGATGAATAAATTCAGATTTCTTCCTTTAGTGATGTTTGTGAAATATCAAATGTCTGGATAATTTTAGGATGTATTTTATTGATGAATTTTGGAAAAAGAATATTTTAAAATATTTATGTAAACCTTAAATAATTAATGATGTGTGATTATTTTCAAAAAATAGTCCTCCGCAAAAGTGATCAGTAAGGAATTTGGAGTCTAATAAGATCAACTTAATTTTTGATGAACAGTAAATTATGAATAGTGATTTTACATGTAGGATTAGTAATGTGACCAAATGGATTAGTAATCTTACTTAAAGAAAGTTTTAATATAATTTACACACCATTATTAAGTAATGTGAATCAATAAAATGGTTAAATAACGGTTTCATAAATTATTAATCAAGTATTAGTTTTTTCGGGTGAATAGTGTTTTTATTTAAAAATTTAATTAAATATATTTAGAAAATTATTTTTTTAAAATGGAATTTATTTTTGAACTCAGAGCATCGATATTATGTTATGGAAAATTGTTGGGATTTTTCTGAGAAAGATGAATTTTTAGTGAATAGTAAAAATGCAGTTTTAGGGTTTCGGTATGTTAAATGACATCATAACTGTGTCATGATGATTTCATGAGATATTTTAAGGGATGGTCGACTAAAGGGGATGAATTATTGTGTGAGGTGTCCCATGTTTCCAATACCATGGGCAAATACCATGGGCAAGCCCATGGTTTTTTCAAAACCACCAATGATGTGTCCCTTGGCCATTAATGCCTTGTCCCCTCACTTTCCCTAAAAATACCAAGCCATATTCTAATCCATTCAACTCCAAAATCATTATCAACGATGTTATGGTCTCCATAACCTCCCAAGTAGTCCTCCCAAGGTTCCCCCAAGCCCTCAAGGTCCAAATCATTGAGTTTTAAGAGTTACATTTTAAGGTAAGGGATCTGACCTCTCTCTTTCTTTTCAAGTAATCTCTTTTATGTCATTCCTTTTATGCTCCATGTTCTTATGTTGGAGGATGTTATTTTATATTCCTCTTAATTCCCTTTTCATGTTCATATGATTATATATCCCCTATTACTCTCATCATTTTGTTGTATGAATGTTTAAGTGGCGTCGTTAGGCTGCTGAATTTTTAAGGGATTCTTTCACCCTTCTCATTTTTCAAGTTCTATTTTCAAGTCAAGTATTTGAAGTTACTTTTTATTATGTTTGGGTATTATCTCCATATATATCATACTGATATTGTATGATCATATGATTAGAGACCCTATTTTATCTTGACAATTCATTTTTATTGAATTTTAAGTGACGCTGTTAGGCTGCCGAATTTTTATAAAAGAAATCTTATTTTTGTCATACTACCATGTTTTTCATTTCAAATGGAATGTCCTTAAAATTTCATTACCATGATTCATATCCTTTATATTATTTCCCTATACTATTTTTATAGATCATTTATGAGTGGGTGAGACATTTCCCCTCTCTTTTCAATGTTTTCTAAAACCCTGTCACGTAGCCATTATGCTGTAGAATTTTCGTCTCAAAATGCCTCTCTACTTTCTCAAAATTATTTTATGTTATTAAGTGAATACTCAAAGATATTATTTCAACAGGGGTATTCACATATATATCAAAATTTTATATTTTAAATTATGGGATTTACATACATGAAACCCGCTTTCCCTTTCCGTGGGTTTAAAGTGACATAAAGACCATGTCTTTAAAGCAGTTTTTAAAACTTTATGATTATGAAATGAAACCCATTTCTTTAATGTTATATGGGTTTTTTATGAAATGATTTATGATGATATATATGTGGCTCACATAATAATAAAGACATGTCAAGGGTGCGCCCAGATATCACTCCAATGCATGGGGTAAATACTTAATCTCTAGATATGACCTTTTAGACTGATACCTTGGTGAATAACCATGGTAATTTTTAATGAAACCTTGGGGATGGACCTTAGTGAATCGAAATGATTGTCAATATTAAATGTTTTAGCCACATCTTCAGGTTATGAAAAATGTTATTTTCATTATTATATGCCTAATTATTTCTTTCTCATGCCTTAATGTTCTTTTAATGAACTTGTTGAAGTATCTCAAGTTCACATGTAAAATGTTTCTCTTGTTTCCCTTACTGGGCCTTCTGGTCACCCTTTCTTTTGATGTATATCCCTAGGTTATGAGATACAGTAATGAACCTAGGATGAACTTAATAAGAATCCTTTCAAGTGTTTAATATGAATTTTTTTGTTCTTTTCATGTATTATGTTCTTGGTTTCCAAGACACTAAACCTTAAAGATCCTCATCTATGTGTAATGTAATGGAAGTTTATGTTATAATAAGGCGGGATCCCATAGTCAATGGGAATATGTTGAGAAATTCTTAGGGTCCATGCCATCAGATCCAATGGAGGAGATCACATTCTTCCAACATTTTTATCAATATACTCCATTAGGTCATACATATCCTATATATTTTCCTGATTCCTGTTATTCAATTTCAAATACTCTTACATGTTAAATCCATTGGAATTCATTGCGGACACTGCATCATTTAGGTGTGCGGGAGGGAACCTTTTTTGTTTAGGATTTTTATTTGTTAAAATGTGTGTGTGTTTCAAAATTTTTGTGTTTCTTTTTAAAAAAAATTGTGTGTTTTTGAATCATTTGAGATTAAATGATTATCTTTTTTATTTTTGAAACCCATTTCCATGGGAGAAATAGTTTATTCCATGAAACTATGCTAAAATGAATGATGAAAATGACTTTGTTTCAAGTTCAATTATTTGAAAATTTCATGAAAAGTACTCTAATTTTTGAATCCCAAGCCTTATACCACGGTCTTTATATTTGAAATCAACTTCTTGTGAGGCTTATGAACCTATTTTATACATATTCTTTACATTCTCCTAACTTACAGAGAGAATAAAACAATGCATAATTTAACCAGAATTATATTTATTCCTATAAAAACTTGAGGGTCTGAGGTACATGTGAATTAAATTATTAAGGAATTTCATTGGTATTAAATCACCCTTTTCAATAAAATACTCTTTATTATGGCCCACCTTGAATATTTAAATCTTCTAGCCCATAGAATCCCTAAACAACCTGTTAGGATAAACCCATTACAAACCAATTTTCCCTATCCAACCTGCTTTTGAAGTAAAATTGCATGATCTAGTTGAACTTATGTGTGGGGAATATTTATTGTATTGTGATACCTTATTTTGGGATACTTTGGGAAAATATAATATGTTGGAGAGATGTTGTTGCTGCAAAAAAATCTTCTTGTTGGAAGTTGTCCCTTTTCTGGTGCTTCTAATAGAGAAAGAAAGTTGTACCATTTATGGAGCTTTCAAAAAATATTATGTTTGATAAGATTGATATGTTTTCCTCTGAAAAGATTAACTTCTCGAACATTCCTTGATATTTCATGAATATGGGGCTGATTTTCTACTCAATGGAGTGAAGAGGAGACCATACCTGTGTGAAAATTAGAGTAATGAAATTGTGCTTTAAAAAGAGCCAAGCCCTTTTTATTCAGCCTCATAATTTTCACATCTAAATCCTAAAAACCTAATGCCACAGAACAAACTTGAAAAGTTCTCATGATAAACAGATGTCTTTGACTCAAATTGATTGTAGATGTAGGAATTTATCAATCCTATGGTGTCCCTTGTATGATTTTTTATGAGAAAGACATTGTTAAAAAAATGACCTTGGTAACGTCTCAGATCTGGGTGCCACACAACAGGTGCCCTGAACCCAATTGATCACATGACCTCAAGAGAATTTCCCAAAATTACAGAGGATACAGACTAGTAGTAAGGTCCTAGGTCTGATAGTGGGGAAACTGTGCCCTCATTTTTCAAAGTGAAGCATAGTGGATAAAATACAAACATACTAAAAGCAGAAGTGGTAAACAATACCAAGCTGAAATGGACAAAAGTACAGAAGTAGATGACAACAACAGTCATATATAAGATGATTCAATATGTCCCTAAGTCTATGAAAGCTTCCAAAATAGGATACACTCCAATCTAAAACAATACAGTACAAGGTACAAGTACAGCAAAACAAAACAAAACGTTACTGCAGGAACTTAGCAGCATCGCAAGCCTAACCTTAGTCCCAGGCTCTCCAACTCCTCTAAAACACTCAAGTATCTATATAGGGACTCTTATCCTTATCAACACTTGTAGCAATATAATCTGTTTGGGCCCATGACATGACCCAAACAGGGTGTGAGAAATAAATCCCAGTAGGCAACCACCAAAGGCATGTGACCGACTGTCAGTGAAAATGTGCAACAGTAGTGTGCAATAATGAAATGAAGTAAACTAGAAAGTACTAAAAAGTAGATAATCCAACCAGTTCCATTACCATTTAATTATTATAAAGCAATTCTTGAAAAATGAATTATAAGTTCCTTACACCCAGCCTCGACCAACAATATTCTATACAGTGTCGCAGCAAAAACCACAACAGGCTATCTAACAAGTTGAAGGTAAAAAAATTCCAAGCCTATGATTTATCTTGGCCAGTATAACATGAGAAAATCACCACATTGAATACTCAAAGTAAATATTTTCCTCAGACATGAAAATCCTTACCCTCAGGTAATCAGAATCGAAACCCTCAGGTGATTTCCCTCAGGCATAACGAATATTGTCCTCAGTCATACGGGATATTTCCCTCAGGCATGGATGATAATTCCCTCAGGCATATTAAATGTCACCCTTAGGCTAAACAATAGCATTCCCTTTGGCATAAGAAACACTGACCTTAGGCTAATCAAACCCTTTCCCTCAAGCTAATCTGAACCTTTCCCTCAGGATAATCAAAACACTACCCTCAGGCTAAGCAAAACACTACCCTCAGGAAAAGCATGTAACCGGGTCGAGCCCAACACATAAGAAATAAATTCATATATATTTTCTCTAAATAAAACTAAAAGAATTCTATAATCATGGAATACCCTTGAGTATCCTAGCCAAATGGCTAAATAAAGAAAAACGCACCCATGGGGTGGTCCTGGATCAAGGCAGTGATCGCAAAAAACAGTTTATACATAATCAAAATATTAGCTACAAAATTCTAGGTATTTAATCCGTCGAGGACTCGGCCATAAGACACCCCAAACATGGGAACGTAGCACAACGATACACAAAAACAACTCTATAGTTTGAAATAAACACCAGACCACCTACCTAGATCTCCCCTGATCAATATACGTGAACGATGCCTCCCGGATCAACCAAGAATGATGTAGATATGGGATAAAAATTTACTCATTCAAACCCAAATAACATCCCTTTGGAAAATAATTGGAAGGATAGGTTAAAGAATAGAGAAGAAATCACTCACGCAGTTCAAACGAAATCGACGGTGAAGGAATCGGATTCCTAGTGTGCGGTCAGGAGATCCTCCAAGCTCCGGCCTTCTCTCCCGTGGCTCTAATCGAGTTCTAAGAATCCTATGTCGAAATAGGAGGCTACTGAATGTTTTTAATGAAACAAACACAACTACACGGCATGTAATATCAAGTACACAGAGTGTACTTTCCATTTTTTTAACTGTTCCTCTATGGCCACTTTCCACCGCCTCATTGTTCATTAGCCGACTTGGTTACACGACATGTATTTCTAAGTACACTGTGTGTACTGTCATTCCACTAGAGGCCACACCCACCGCCTTACCTTTCACCTTCCGACTGATTACACGGTCTGTATATCCTAAGTACACGCTGTGTAGTTAGTTTTTACACCCTTCATCTCCGACAGGCCTACACGCCCTGTATACTCATACCACACCGCCAAAGTACATAGCATTTGAAAAAGTACATGGCGTGTACCCACAAATTTTGAAATTTTTCCCTATTTTTTTATTTTCTCAAAAACCTTAAAGGAAAAGGTAAATAAAAACCCGTACCTCAAGAATAAGAACCATGTTATTACAAACTTCCCCCCTTAAAGAAATTCATCCTCGAATTTCCCTTCCAATGGTGGTGAAGATAAAGCTAAGATTAACTCTGGACACTGAGAACGTACCTTGGTATCCCACTCTCAGGTTTCATCTTGCACTGGCCATGCTGCCATAGCACCCGTACGAGAGGAACTGACCATCCACAGAGAACCTTCGTGCTCCTATCAACAATACAAATGGGATGATCCTCAAAGGATGCATCGACTTGAAGTTCAACCTCCTCGGGCTAAAAAACGTGAGATTGGTCTGAGTGATAACGGCTAGCTGAGATACGTGGAAGATGTCGTTCATGGCCCGGTACCTCTGTGTTAGCTGAAACTAATAGGAAACCGACCCGAATTTCTCCAGAATCTCAAATGACCCCACATACATCAGTGGAATTTTACCATGTCTCCTGATCTGTCTATGTCCCAACCTCAGTGAAACATGAAGGAAAGCCTGATCCCTTACCATGAACTCCAAGAATGGTCTATAGTGATCAGCATAAGAATTCTGACGATACTGGGCAGTAGCCATTCGCTTCTAAATCAACTGGACCTACTCTGAAGTCTCCTGCATGAGATGTAGTCCCAGTAAAGCTACTTCACCTACCTCCAACCAGCACAAAGGTGAACGGCATGGCCAACCATATAAATCCACATAAGGTTCCATCTCAATAGTTTCCTGAGAACTATTATTGTAGGAAAACTCGACGAGGGGTATGTGCTTCTCCCAAGATCCCCCAAAGTCTAGGACGCATGCACACATCATGTCCTCTAGCACCTATATCGTACACTCTGACTGGTCATCGGTCTGAGGGTGGTAAGTTGTTCTCGTAAGAACCTGTGTACCCAATGCACTCTAAAAACCTTTCTAGACACAAGAAATAAAATGGTTGTCCCTATCTGAAACGATAGAACAAGGTACCCCATGAAGACTTACTACCTCTCAGATATACAACTTCTCGAGTTCGTCAACATCGAAGGTCTCCTTGATCAGTAAAAAAATGATCTACCTTCGTAAGTCTGTGTACAACAACCCATACGGCATCACTACCTCAAAGTGAACTCGACAACCCCGTCACAAAGTCCATCGTGACATCATCCCATTTCCATTCCAGAATGGGTAACTGTTGTAATAGTCTGGTGGGCCTCTGATGCTCTGCCTTCACCTGCCGACAGGTGGAACCTCTTATAACAAAACTAGCTACCTCAATTTTCATACCCGGCCACCAATACTGACGTCTCAAGTCAAGGTACATTTTGGTTACTCCAGGATGCACTGCCCAAGATGAAGCATGAAATTTTCGCATCAACTCCTCACATATATCCCCTGGAACCCATAATCATCCATGGATACACAGTACCTCGTCATCACCTATCGTCCAACTGGGAGGAGGGTCCTCACTTGCCACTGATTCTCGTAGATCTAGGCCTTCTAAATCTAATAGTTGTCTCATCCTTACTCTATCTAGGAGGATAGAAGTCACAACTAAGGATAAAAGATAGGCTCACCCCTTACTATCATGCACCTCCAAATGAATCTTAGAGAACAAAGCCATGAGTTTCCACTCACCACTAGGCTCCTGCACTGTTTCTAACTGATTCCTCCTACTCAGTGCATCAGCAACAACGTTATCCTTTCAAAGTGTATAGGCAAGATCGAATTAAAACGAATAAATGTATTCAGCCAACCTTTGCTATCGTAAATTCAGGTTACACTGGGTAATGATATATTTAAGACATTTTTGGTCCGTAAAAACCACAAAATTTTCTCCCAAGAGATAATGTCTCAAACAGTGTAACACATGAACAACTATAGCCAACTCGAGATCATGCGTCGGGTAATTCCTCTCATGTGGATTCAAATGCTGAGACCCGTACGCAACTACTCGATTGCCCTGCATCAACACTACTCCCAGCCCAATACCTGATGCATCACAATAAACTATATATCTCTTCCCTTGATCTAGAAGTATTAGGACTGGTGCTTATGTCAACCATCCCTTAATCTGATGAAAGGTTCTCTTTCAAGCTTCTAACCGAACGAACTTCACACCCTTCTTAGTCAAACTCGTCAATGACACTGCTAAGTAGGAGGGGTCCTGTATAAAGCGCCTATAGTAACCAGTCATACCCAAGAAACATTGTATTTCAAACACATTCTTATGATGCTCCTAAGAAACTACTACTCTCACTTTCGTAGGGTCTACCACAACTCCTGCCTCTGAGATGATATGACCCAGGAAGTGAATCAGGTCCATCCAAAAGTGGAAATTTCAGATCTTAGCATATAACAGATTCAATCTCAGTGTACTCAGTACGATCTCAAGATGGGTGTCATGGTTTTTTCGAGTGTGAGTGCACACCAAGATATCATCTATGAAGAATACCATAAAAGAATCCAGATATGGGTGGAACACATGATTCATCAGATCCATGAAAACTGATGGCACATTCGTGAGTCTGAACGGCATGAAAAAGTACTTGTATATACCATATCTGCTCCGAAAGGCTGTAAGCGATATGTTCAATGGTATAACGCACAATTGATGATATCCATAACTCAAGTCAATCTTCAAAAACACTCATTATCCTCAAATTTGATCAAAAAGATCATCAATCCTTTGCAAGGGATATTGGTTCTTGACCATCAACTAGTTTAGCTTCTGATAATCCACAAACATTCTGAGGGTATCGTCCTCATTTTTTGCAAACAAGATAGGTGAACCCCAAGGAGAAGTACTGGGTCGGATGAAACCCTTTTCCTATAACTCCTCCAACTGCCTCTTGATCTCCTGAAATTCTGGTGTAGCCATCCTGTAAAGAGGAATGGACACCGGTGCCACTCCTTGCACAAGCTCAATAGAGAAATCCACCTCTCACTCTGAAGGTATACTTGAAAAGTCATCCGGGAAGACATCTTTGAAACGATCAACCACTAAAGGGAAAAATTTTTGAAGAGTTCCCTGGTCATCCAGATATAGGCTCTCAATCTGGGTTGTCACTCCACCTCACCCACGATGCTCGGGTCCTGCTCGGCTCGTGTGGACATTCCATTCACCCTTGTATAGAAATTCTCCACCCTTTGGTGACGTGAAACTCACCCTATAATGATAGAAATATATAAAGGCTCAATAGGGTACCAACCAGTGCATCCCAAGAATGAATTCATAACTAATCATATCCAAGACATAGAGGTCCCATAGAAAGAGACACCCACCAACCTCTAGGCGTAATCCCTGAACTGACACACACATGCCATTATAATCCCCAACAGAGTGTCTAGCGTCATGACATCTGAAGAAGAAGAAACACATATCCCAAGGATCTCCACAACAAACACTAATATAAAGATATGTGTAGCACCAGTATTGAAAAGTACTGAAGATAAAAAAGAAGAATCTAGAATAATACCTCTGAAAGAGGAAGGACCAGGATCCTACTCTTATTGGGTATTTTGAATTGTATATGCTTGCCTAGTGCCACGGCCCGGCGACATAGCATGGCTACCCTGAACAGACTCGACCTACTGTCTCTGATATCCTGGTGTCTGGTTACCGCATCCATGACCACCACCTCAGCCTAAACATCCTGACGTGTTCTAATTCCCTAACTAGTAAGAAGCTTCTGGACCTCCTCTTGCATGCAGTGTCTGCACAGAACCCCTCTCACTAGTCACTGGTGGAAATGCCCTTTCAAAATGTAGTAGATGACCCATCTTGTCGCAAGCTCGGCACTCTACTGGGTCATGTGGACACTGAGGTCGCTTGTGCCCCTCTTTACCACACTGGTAACACATCACCGGGCTACCTGAAGAATTCTTCTGGATAGTACTACCACTATGATGGAAATCCATCTATATATTCCTCTTACTGGTAGAAATAGTACCAGAAACTGGTGTCGAACCTCCCTAGCCTACACCACTATCTTCCTGCAAGTTATGTTCAGTAATCAGCTCCTAGTTCACAATAGCATGAACTATAGGCATCCTGAAAACACTCACCAGTGCACATATATCATATCTAAGACCATCCTCAAAGGTTTTATCCCTCAATGTCTCATCACCCACCAAAACAGGTGAAAAACATTATAGCTCAGTGAGGCAGGCATAATAGTCAATCACTAACATGGAGCCCTGCTATAGATTCATGAACTCTCGAGCTCTATCTTCCCTTAGCATCTACGGAAAGAAAAATTCATATAAGACTACCTAAAAATCATCCCACGCCATATCTTTGGGATTCTCAGTCTGGGTGGTAACATCCCACCATCTCTTGGCGGAATGACGCAGCATGTAAGTAGTGAGCTTGACCCTCCTCTGAGGAGGCATCTTCAAATGATTGAAGTTTGTCTGCATAGAACCCAGCCATGACTCCGCAACCTAGGGTCCGCCATCCCCTAAAAAATGAGGTAGATGTTCCTGCGAGAATATACGTGTCATCTCTACCATAGATGTGCAAATCGGCAGTTCTCCCTAGAAGGTCTGCATGAACCATATGAAGCCTTCATGGAACTGCGCATCCACGTCGACATCTGGTGTAATGGATGGAGCCACATCTGGCTCTGCAGGAAGATCCATTGGTAGCCTTTGGCCTACCATCAATGGAGTGCAATCCTCACCACACTCTTGCAGAACAACTTGTGGTCGTCTCAGTGGCATGAATCTACAAGTTCAAACATGCACCTTAGCTACAGGTCATCAAAGACTAAGAACTGGGAGTGTAGGAAGGGAACAAGGAAAATAAAAAATTCAAGTTGAAAAAACAAGACTTCACATCATGTATAATAACTACATAGAATGTTCCCTTAATTCTTTAACATGGTCGTGCACTTCTTCTATAACCGGTCATGTAACACCCCAAACACACAGCGTGTTGTCCGCACACATGACATGCACTTGAATTTTCTTCCCCTGCTCGAGTTCTTCTACACGTCTTAACGACACAGCTCTCTTTTTAATAAGACTACACTGCGTGTATAAGATCTAAATGGCATGTATTATATGAGATTCACTGTCCTGTGTTGTCCATGACATGGTCGGGTACATAGCTCACACTACACGGTATGTTCTAGATGGACACGACGTGTATAGCTTAGGTTCCAACTGCTCGTGTTCTTAGTGACACAGTCGGCTACTTGCATAACACTACATAGTGTGTTACATCCGCACACTGTGTGTACACCACCCTATTTCCCCAACCACATGGCCAAGTACACATGGTCTCTCATTGTTCAAGACTACACGGCGTGTCCCACAGGTACACGGTGTGTACTGGACGAGCTTCATCGACCCGTGTTTATTAGAGACACAACCAGATACATGGATCACACTAAACAGTATGTTTCAGATGGACATGGAATGTACTAGAAAGGATAACACTGACCCGTGTTTTTAGTTACACTATCAGATTACCAGATTATACTACACGGCATGTTCGAAAGTGGCATAGTGTGTTTAAGCGAAGATTTCTCCATCCGTGTTGTTAGTCACATGGTGGATACAGGGTCAGCACGACACAGAGTGTACAACCAGTACCTATTTGTTCCCTCTATATTTTTCCCAATCCTTGAGTTTCTGCCTACATAGCCTATGACATTGTTAGAAACTACACATTGCATACATAAGGTACACTGCGTGCACTTAAAAAATATTCACATCTTCCCGAACAGAAGAGTAAACAGCGTGTAATCAAAAATTAAACTGCATGTATTCTAGGTTTTTCTTGACAGTATGCCTCAGAAACTATTCTGAAGTCAAGAAAACCACGGAAAGAACACCAAAGTTCCAAATTCAGATCTGGGAGGTCCCATACTCCCTGAGAACCAAAGCATGGAATCTAATACGTGTTATGACAAAGTAAACAAGTCGATGATCCACCAAATTCCAGTTGATGAGGGCCCATACTCCTCAAAAACTAAAGTTTGGTGTTCATTTAAAAAACCTTACATAACAATACCCTATCAAATAGCAGTTATTTTATCAAGGCATATATCACAATAGCATGCATTTTCTAGAAGAACATCTATCACAAAAACATGCAATTTTCCAATTCACCTACATGGCATGAAAACTATGCATGGCACGTGATTATTTCATGTACCTAAATGATATATGAGTTGGAATACCATCATCTCATCAGGATGCAACTAAATAGATCCCAGGTATAAAAATATAAATAGCATACCACAATTGCATTACCCTATAGTGAAAATCAAATCAGCATTAATAATCATAAACAGAAAATCACAATTTAATTCGAGGCAATCCGGCTATTACATGTACACGGGGGAGCTACTCCCAGGCCTAGTAAAGACCGAAACCCTTAACAACAAATCTCTTTTCATCATCACTAAATAATAAATTAACTCAGATAAAAGAAAAATACCACTGATACCACATTGTAACGTCTCAGATACAGGTTCCACATAACGGGTACCCCGAACCTGGTTGATCACATGACCTCAAGCACATTTACCCAAACTCCAGAGGCTGCCGACTAGTAGAGAGGGCCTAGGTCGGATATTGGGGAAACTATGCCCTCATTTTCCAAAGTGTAGTGCAATGGAGAAAATACAAACATACTAAAAGCGGAAACAGAAAACAATACCAAGATGAAATGGACAATAATACAGAAGTAGAAGACAACAACCATCATATATATGATGATGCAATATGTTCCTAAGTCTAAGAAAGCAGCTAAAACAAGATACACTACAATCTAAAACTATATAGTACAAGGTACAAGTACAGAAAAGAAAAACAAAACAGTGTCGCAGGAACTCAGCAGCATCGCAAGCCTAAGCTTGGTCCCATGCTCTCCTTCTCCTCTACAGAAATCAAGTACCTGTACAGGGACTCTTTCCCTTATCAACACATGCATCAATATAATTTTTTTTGGGCTCAATACATGACCCAAACATGGGGTGAGAAATAAATCCCAGCAGAAAACCACTAAAGGCCCATGCCCAACTTTCAGTGAAGATGTGCAACAGCAGTGGGAAATAATTAGATACAGTTAACTAGGAAGTACTAAAAATCATATACTCCTACTAGTTCCATTACCATTTAATTATTACTTAATAATTCAATATAATTGAATTGTAAGTTCCTGAGACCCGACCCCGATTGACAATCTCTTATATAGTGTCGAAGCAAAACCCACAACAGGTTATCTAACAAGTAGAAGGTAAAACAATACCAAGCCTGTGCTATATCATGGAAAGTATAACAAGAGAAAATCACCACATTGAATATTCAAAG
Source organism: Viscum album (assembly GCA_963277665.1). Taxonomy (NCBI): domain Eukaryota; kingdom Viridiplantae; phylum Streptophyta; class Magnoliopsida; order Santalales; family Viscaceae; genus Viscum; species Viscum album. The sequence goes on from OY728142.1 coordinate 1,730,892,387, forward strand.
AAAACGGTGTCCTTAGACATGAAAATACTTAACCTCAGGTAATCAAAATCAAAACCCTCAGGTTATTTCCCTCTAGCATAGCAAATATTGGCCTCAGGAATATGAGATATTGCCCTCAGGCATGGAAGATACTACCCTCAGGCATATAAAACGTTACCCTCAGGCTAAAAAAACACTTTCCCTTAGGCATAAGAAACGTTTCCCTCAGGCTAATAAAAACCTTTCCCTCAGGATAAATAGAACCTTTCTCTCAGGATAATCAAAACACTACCCTCATGGTAAGAAAAACACTGCCCTCAGGCTATGCAAGTAACCGGGTTAATCCTAATACATAAGTAAGAAATTCATATATATTTTCTCTCAAGAAAACTCAAATCATGATATAATCCTGGCATATCCTTGGGTATCCTGGCCAAACGGCTAAACAAGGGAAACGCACCCACGGGGTGGCCCTAGATCAAGGAAACAATCCCAAACAACAGTTTATACATAATCAAAAGATTACCTATAAAATTATAGGTATTTAATCACTCAATGCCTCAGCCATATGAAACTTCAAACATGGGAACATAGCACAATGGTACACAAAAACAACTCGACAGTTGGAAATAAACACCAGACCACCTACCTCGATCTCCCTGATCGATATATGTAAACGACGCCTCCCGAATCAACTACGAACGACATAGATAAGGGATAAACATTTACCCATTCAAACCCAAATAACATTCCTTAAGTAAACAATTGGAATGATTGGTTCAAGAAGAGAGAAGAAGTCACCTGTGCAGTTCAAAAGAGATCTATGCGGAAGGAATCGGAGTCCTAGTTTGCGGTCGGGAGCTCCTCCAATCTAGGGCCTTCTCTCCCGCACCACTCGTTGAGTTCTAAGATTCCTATGTCAAAATAAGAGGCTACTGAATATTTTTAATAAAAAAACATAACTAAAAGGTGTGTACTCTCAAGTACATGGTGTTTACATCCCATTTTATTAATTGTTCCTCTGGTGGACACTTTCCACCGCCACACTGTTCATCAGCCGACTTGGTTACACGGTGTGTATTTCTAAGTAAATGAAATGTACTTCCGTTCCACTGGCGGCTACAACCACTGCATTACTGTTCACTTTCCAACTGAGTAAACGGTGTGTATATACTAAGTACATGACATGTAGTCAGTTTTTACACCCTTCATCACTAACAGGACTACACGCCCTGTATACTCATCCCACATGGCCAAAGTACACAGTGTGTGGAAAAGTACACAACATGTACCCACAAATTTTGGCATTTCTCCCCATTTTCCTTATTTTCTCAAAAACCTTAAAGGAAAATGAAAAGAAAAATCATGTAACTCAAGAATAAAAATCAGGTTCTTACAAAATTTGTGCGATGAGAGATAATAAAAGTTAGGTAAGTGTTTCGGGTGAATGGGAAGAGAAATGAAGAGGAAATATATTGAATGATATGAAATTATGAAATTAAAATAATATTTTGTAAGTAGTCATGGTATATTATTTTTCTTTTTGTCAAATTGGTGGATCTCATGGATATGTGTTTTAAATTTTCTTTGATTTTATTTTGATTCTAACTTGTCCAGGAGTCCAAGTGATAAGTGTGGGGGAATTAATAGAGTTAATATTTTCATTAATATTAATATATTTTTTTAATGATTTATTCCATCCCAATTATCCAATTTGACTATATTTGCATCATTTATGTGTTTTTGGTGTATTTTGGGCTTAAATGGGAAAATGGGGTAATTCTGTAAAATTGAACGATTTTGGGATCTTCTGCTTTTTGTGAATAACTTTTACATTTTTATCCTATTTAATTGAATTATTTATTGGCTTCATATGATCGTGGGCTTAAATTTTTTCCCCTGGACCAAGACCCAATTCGAATCCCAATGGTACATAAAAATCAATCAAATGGAGAAATCAGTCTGACTGGCAAAAAGGACCCCACTACATTTAATCTGTAATATATCATTCAACAGGCCTTTAAATGAGGTGATTCTAGTTGTTTTCGATAGATAAATTTCATGGTAAAGTTCAAATTAAATCTCAAAAAATAATACGCTTCTCAAGATATCTTTTGGGAGCTTCTAAGTGGAGTTTTTGAAACAGTGTTTGAGGGATAGAAGAAGTTAAAATCACTAATCAATATAAATATTCATTTCCACCAATCCAAAGAATTTGATAATTTGGGGATCGATAGAAACCTACATTTCCCACATCTTATAATAAGGGATCTTGGCTTGGTTTGGATGTTTGGTGGGCATAACAGATGAAATATTCAGATTTGATAGATTCTAGAGGATCAAAATTCATATTCTTGTTTTTCTTTCTTTTGTTCTTATTATTTTTGTAATGAATTATTCTTCCCACTTAAACTCGGTTACCCTTACCATGGTGGGTTAGATCTTCTGAGTGATTGGAGAGGGGTCGGTTTACCCTTTTGTAATTCTTGAGTTCTTGCACTTAATGCTTTAAAATCATCTTTTCTCTTCTACGAATCAATTTCACTTTTTTATAATAGTTTCTATTACCATGTACGATTGTATCTGATTTTAGATTATGTTGTTAAGTTTAATTTGGTCAATGATTAATATCTACCTCTACTTGTTTCTGGTTTATATATGATAGTATAGACCAGTATATAGTGGTGATGTACACGGTGATCACCACCAGTACATGTGGGAGGAGTAGTGAATGATCTTGATTGCTTGGGATGAACATGACCCGATTGGGAATTTCCAAAGATAATTAGGGGTATTTGCTAAAACTCTATTACACATTGGAAGGAGAGTATACCAATATAATGTTTTATTCAGGCATATTCTCACATTATTATTTGACCAAGGGAGTGTGGAGAAACGATTCTGGATTCTAACTCTTAATGACTTAGCAGAAGATAATGGGGTCAAGTTAACTATGATATAATTAAAATTGGAAAACCGACCCTAACACAATCATCATTTCATATCACTGATTTAAATCAAATCATTTTTCAATTTTTTGTAAAGCTTTCACTTAATTTCATTACTTTATTTAGTTTATTTCTTGTTTTTCAAAAATTAATCATTTAAAAAACAAAACAATTCTTTCTCTTATATTATGTGACAAACACTATTGTTTAGAACTCCTCTCTAGAGACAACCAAGGTAACCCACTATAATACATTTTAACATAGGTTTTTTTTTCTACAACCCACGACAGGAACGTGTCAATGAAAATCTATTATAATACACTATTACTATGATTTTTTTAAAATTTATTGAGTAAATTAACTATCACTCTTGGTTCACTGCCAATCATGGGATGGAAATTCAATACTCTCCTAACTAACGTGTACTCACTATTCCATTTATATCATTACATTTACTTCTCCAATCAATTTTGATTACATCATAACTGGTGTGTCCTGAAGAACTTATTTCATACAAATGATAAATTAAAATTAACATATTGATTTTTGAAAATTATATACAGGATCACAAAACACTCACATCAATATAAGCTTTACGCTTTCTACATGAATCATTTTGAAATTTTTTTAACTTTTCAGAATCACATGAGTTCTAATATTCCATGAAACACACTCTATCATATAGAAACATGTCACTTTATTTGTGTAAATTATTTTCAATTAATTGGTACACATGAGAAGTTTGGTTTAATATGCCTTACATGAAAACAAGTCCCTTATATTCTCTATTCTTTTTTCCCTTAAAATAAAGGGAGGTTTCCTTATTTATTTTCTTGATCGATGGTTAGCACATCTTCTATGTTATTCGCACAACGTTATATATCTTGATAACAAGGTTCCTCAATTATAAAAATTAATGTATAACATTATCATTAAAATAAATATATCATCTTAATTTATAACGTTAGTATATCTCTATTAGATTCATTTAACTCCATATTTTATGAATTTTCAAAACCATAATGAAACATTCGACATTAAAATAATTTAATGAGGTGTTCTCCAGTAACAATTTTTATGAAAATTTGAGAATGTTCACATAACTTATCAAAAACAATCAACAACATCAGTTCCCCTTATTCATAATTTTTTTAGGTTATCCATGGTCTTGGATCCTTTTTAAAAATTGCACTGGACATTGATAACTATATTTTATAAGAAATAGAATAATCCAAACACATTGAAGAATAACCAAGTGGTAAATTTTTTAATAAAATATCCCCCATTTAGGTTTGTTTATATCATTTTTAAATCAATTAAAACATTTTATTGAAAATTATAGTGTGAAATATTCTCCAACCACCATTCACACATCACTACTCTAAATAGAAATCAAATATTCACATTTTGTAATCATAACCAATAAACCATGAACTAAAATAAATCAATGAGTTTGAATATGAATAGAAACAAAACATAATAAATAATTTAACATATTAATTTTATGTGATTTCTTAATAACCAAACCAAAAAAAGTAGACACAAGAAAAATATAATCCAACCAAACCAACACTAGATTATATAAACTGAAATGCACCATATTGAATCAAAGGAATTTAAAGAAAATAAAATCTTCTAGAACTGAATGAAATGAAAATTAACATTAATGATTAATAGTAGATTGAATGTGACAAACATTGATAAAAATTGAAAATGGAAATAGAAAATAATTTAAAATGAATAAAATTTGATAAAAAAAATACTCAAATTAACATTTCCGAACAACATAAAAAAGATCTTTATTAAATTATTTCCCATTATTAAACAAAAAAACTAAAAAAACTAAAAATATTTGACAATTATTTTATTAAAAATTATTAAATGAAACAAAATATACCCCAAAAAATCATAAATTGTACTAAAATATACTGGATCCATCAAATAAGTGAATAAATTTAATTTACCAATAGAAAAAAAATCTTGGTTAAAAAAATTCTTATATAATTAATATCAAAATATTTATACTAAATAAGACAAGAATTTAAGGAAACTGAACCAACTTAACAATAATAAATCCAAGATTAATGAAAGAAATATATTTCTAATAATAAAAACATACTCGAAATAAAATATAAAAAAATGAAAAAATACACTAAAAATTTTGATATGATTTTTTTTAAATAAATTTATTATAACAAAACCTGCCTGAGTAAATATAACATAAAACATACAATAATAAATCATATTATTTTAAATACATATAAATCTAAAGGAAATGAAAATTATTAACCAAATAAAATTAAAATTAAATAAATAAATCTAATTTATAATAAACAAGTCAAATTAAATTGGAAAAAATAAGGTAAATATAATAAAATATTACATCTCAACAAAATTTAAATATATTTGATACTAACCAAATCGAATGGATTTGATGTAACCAAGATTAACATATAATAAAATAAGGAATTTTTATAATGTAACAATTAAAATGATTAACATGGAATAAGATCAGGAAAATGTTACCTAGCCCAATATTACATATCTTGAGAAAAACACATTCATCCTGGACAAAATCAAATGGGATCAAAACATTCTGGCCTAAAAACCACACCCAAATTAACATCAATTATAATGACTCTAAAAGTGTTCAAAACACATAAAGGTATATAAGTTAATGTTATTTCCTCGTTAAATCATATGTCGACATATTTTTTATAGTTAAACATTTTTGTGAAATATGTTTTAGTGTTTAATGATATTATTATTTTAATATGTTTTTAATTTTTTTAGAAATGGTATTTATTTTATGATATATATGATTTATTATGTTACATCAGGGATAATTATTTCTAATATTTTTATTTTAACTGAATGACATTTATTTTTTATATTTTATTAAAATTTGAGATATATTTCTTAGTTATTTTTGGTTTTCCATGTTAAATTATATGATGCATTTTTATTTCATTATTTTACCTAAAAACTAAATAGTATATTTTGGTTCGTGAACCTCAAAATACCATATTTTGTATAATAAGGATAAATAATGATTATGGTGAAGTACATACCGACACCTAAGAATCTATTGCCTATGTATTTTAGTTTTGTAACGTCCTAGTTTTGGAAGCCACCCAGAGGCGCCCCGTACCCGATTGGTCACATGCCCTCAAGCGCATTTCCTCAAACGCAAGAGGCTGCCAACTAGCAGCGAGGGCCTTGGGTGTGATAGTGGGGAAACTATGCCCTCATTGGCAGACTACACAGCGGAATAAAATAAACATGTAATAGCGGAAGTAGTGAATAACCAACAATAATAACAGCGGAAGACTAAATCAACAAACTAGAGAAAATATGAATATATGGAATGATGCAAGATACAACTCTAGGAAAGCATCCAAACAATTCACAATGATGAAACACCATAGTACCAAAACAATTACAAAAGAAGACTAAACAACTCCTCAGCATCGCAAGCCAAAGCTTGGTCCCATGATCTCCTGCTCCAAGCAATCAAGTTCCCGAAGTCGAAGGGTTATTTACCTTGTCTATACCTGCAACAACACAGTATTCATGGGCCCAAAAGCATGGCCCAAATAGGGTATGAGATAAAATCCCAGTAAGCATTCACCCGAAGATCTGTGCCTAACAGTCAGTGAGTATATGGAAGGTAAAAGTGCAATAAGCAGTAAACAGCAACAGAAAGCAGAAGGCAGTTAACAGTAAGTAGTAAAACATGATGATACATAGCAGCAATCAATCCAAAACAAAACAATAGTAGTGAAACAAACAGCTAACAAGCCATAAACCCTCTGGGAATTACTCGAAGCCATCCCCTCTGGTCCTATCCAAGATGTACCACAACCCTCTTAGAAGTTCACTCATCCTAACCCCTCTGGCTTGGTCATACGAATTTATGAGACTCTCTGGGTAAGCTCACTCGGTCAATTCCCCTTATAGTCTAGGGTAGTTAGGGAATCTCTTGAGGATGATCATGCAGTCTAACCCTCTTAGCCCCAAGTTCTAGAGACTCTCTGAGGAAGCTATCTTGGTCAATTCCTCTTGTAGCCTCAGGTATACCACAGACTCTCTGAGGAAGCTCACTCGGTCAATTCCCCCACTTTCCTAGGAAGGTTCTTAAAGAGATTCAAACAAGGTAAGACTTCAAAGGAAGCTCACTCGGTCTACCCTTCTATATTCTATAAAATCCAAGACTCTCTAAAAGCTCACTCGGTGCATCCCCTCTGTAGTCTGTAATATCTAATACTCTATGGGAAGCTCACTCGGTCTATCCCTTATAGTCTACAGCACTAGGTTCTCTCAGCCCCATGCCAGTTTGTGCATGATAATTACATAAGGCCAAAGTACACCTATAGAGCTACTTATCTAAATAGTCTACAAGGTAGAAATCATGTCATGAGTTTCACTTCATCCTATAACTGCATGGCATGAAAACAGGTGTATCAGCCAAAGGAAAACGAGACCCAAAGGTCATAAATAGAAAAAATCAAAGGATAATACATTCAAGAACAACAATTTATCCTATAACATGGTCAAATTACCTCTACACAAGCATACAGTCAAGGCAAGAAAATAATGAGTGTAAAAAGGTAAACACACAATACCCCGTTCATGGGTATCGGTGAAAATTTTCACATAAAACTCAGAGACATTGAACGGTAAGGCACAAACCACCTACCTTGATCCCAGGAGATCGATATACTTGAAACACAATGGCTGATTATCCCTAGAACGTCGTATATTTGAGAAAATGCACAAAACGTTCAACCTTAGATAACTTGATAAGGAGGAAGAATTGGAAAATAAGGCTCAAGCAGAAGTAATAACTCACCTCTGCGCTTCAAACGCAATCGACCGTGCTTGAATCGGAGAACAGATGGAGTGGCAGGAGCTTGGGGAAGATCCCGTTGTACGGGTCGCTCTCAGACGAACCAGACCTTGAAGAAGATGATTTTGGTGATTAGCCACGACCATGGTCCGTTTAGTGAAAAACAAGTACATGGCGTGTATTTTTAAAATACATGGCGTGTAGTGGGTTTTTCTGTACTCCGCAAAAATCAGCCTCTACATCACCCCTACACACCGTGTGTGTGGCCCGAACATGGACAACACAAGGCTTCGAGCATGAAAAGTAGTACACGGCGTGTACTCAAAAAGTACATGGCGTGTACTTCAAAAATTTCCAAAAACTCCAAAAATTTTCAAAAACTCCAGAAAATGAAAGACATATTTGAAATGAAGATCCGGGTTCTTACAAACTTCCCCCCTTAATGAAATTCATCCCTAAATTTCCCTAGATGGGCGTAGAAGAAGAAACTTCGAACAGCTCCGGCCACTATGATCAAACCTCATCCACCCTCTCCCATGTCTTATCCTGTACTCGCCTGTACTGCCATAGAACTCGTACTAGAGGAACAGACCGGCCACAGAGAACCTTCGTACTACGATCAACAATTCGGATGGGATGCTCCTCAAACGACGCATCCACTTCGAGCTCAACCTCATTGGGCTGAAAGGCATGGGATGGGTCTGAAAAGTAATGTCGGAGCTGAGAGACGTGGAAGACATCGTGCATGTTCGGGTACCTCTGATGTAGCTGCAACCGATAGGCAACCGACCCAACTCTCTCCAAAACCTCAAATGGACCGACGTACCATGGTGAAATCTTACCCTTTCTCTGAATCCTCTTGTGTCCCAACCTCGGTGTGACACACAGGAAAACCAGATCCCAGACCTCGAACACCAGAGGTCGTCTTTGCTGATCAGCATAAGACTTCTGTCGAGACTGTTCTGTATTCATCCTCTTCTGAATTAGCTATATCTACTAAGAGGTCTCCTGAACAAGACAAGGTCCCATCAAAGCTACCTCTCTTGCCTCCAGCCAGCATAAGGGTTATCAGCATGGCCTACCGTATAGAGCCTCGTATGGTGTCATCTGAATGGTCGCCTAAAAACTGTTTTTGTAGGAGAACTCAACAAGAGGTATATGCTTCTCCCAAGAACTGTCGAAGTCAGAAATTAAAGCTCAGAGCATATCCTCAAGCACCTGGATTGTACGCTCAGAATTTCCATCTGTCTGGGGATGGTATGTTGTACTCAAAAGTACCTATGTACCCAAAGCCTTCTAAAGTCCCTGACAGAACCGGGAGGTAAAGCGTGCATCCCTCTCTGAAACAATGGAGTATGGAACTCCATGTAGATGTACAATCTCTCAGATGTACAGTCATCCCAGATCATTAACACTAAAAGTATCCTTGATTTGAAAGAAGTGTGAAACCTTTATAAGCCTGTCAAAGACAACCCAAACGTCATCACTTCCCCTATGTGACCTCGGTAACCCAGTCATGAATCTCATTGTGACATCGTTCCACTTCCACTCTAGAATGGGTAACTTCTGTAAAAGCCATGTTGGTCACTGATGCTCTGCCTTCACCTGCTGACAAATAGAACATTTCATGAAAAAACCAGCAACATCCTTCTTCATACCTGGCCACCAATACTGGCGGTGTAGATCACGATACATCTTGGTGACGCCAGGATGAACTGCCCAAGCTGAGGAGTGAAAATCTTGTATCATCTCCTCGCGTATGTCGGATGGCACCCATATGCGTCCCAGGAAACACAAGATCTCATCCTCACCCACTGTCCATCTAGGAATAGCATCCCCTCCTGACACACTCTCCCGTAGTACCAAGGCCTCTGAGTCTAATAGCTACCTCATTCATACCCAATCAAGAAGTGTAGAGGTAACAACCACAGATGAAAGAAAGGTATGTCCCTTCCTATCGTGCACCTCTAGATGCATCTTAGAGAATAGAAACATAAGCTGCCACTCACCGCTGGACTCCTAAATTGCCTGAATCTGAGTCTGTCTACTCAACGCATCTACTACCGCATTTCACTTTTTCGGCGTATAGGCGAGTTCAAAGTCGAAATACTAAAGATAATCTACCCACCTGCGCTGTCTCAGATTCAAATCACGCTGATTAAAGATATATTTCAGAGTCTTGTGGTCGGTAAAAACCACAATGTGCTCTCCTAGAAGATAGTGTCTCTAACAGCGTAAGGCATGAACAACTGCTGCCAACTCCAGATCGTGCGTCAGGTAGTTCCTCTCATGTGGCCTCAACTGCCGAGACCCATACACAATGAATCCATCTCCCTGAATGAGCACAGCTCCCTGCCAGAAACCCAAAGCATCCCAGTAAACAGTGTAGCCCTTTCTCGGCTCTGGAAAGACTAGTATCGGTGCTAGTGTCAACCTCCCTTTCAGCTCCTGAAATGCTAAATCACAAGAATATGACCATAAAAACATTGCCCCCTTCTTGGTCAGACCTGTCAACGGAGCTTCTAGGCACGAGAAGTCCTAAATGAAGCGTCTGTAGTATCCGGACAGCCTTAGGAAACTCTGCACCTCAATGGCATTCTTTGGCTGCTCCCAGGAAACTACAACTCTCACTTTCTCTTGGTCGACTAACACTCTTGTCTCTGAGATAACATGACCCAGGAAGTGAATATGATCCATCCAAAAGTGGCACTTCGAGAGTTTAGCATACAACCGATGCTCTCTCAGTGTACTCAAAACGATCTCAAGATGTGTGTCATGGTTGTGTCAAGTGTGATAGTACACCAAGATATCATCCACAAAGACCACGACAAAGGAGTCCGAGTACGGATGGAACACTCGGTTCATCAGTTCCATGAACACAACAGGCGCGTTCATGAGACTGAACGGCATGACTGTATACTCGTAAATACCATACCTTCTCTTAAAAGCTGTCATAGGTATATCTAATATCTAATGCGCAACTGATGATAATCGGACCTCAAGTCGATCTTCGAGAACACCCGGGCTCCTCAAAGCTGATCAAAGAGGTCATCGATCATCAGTAAGGGATATCGGTTCTTGACCATCAACTGGTTCAGCTTCTGATAATCCACACAAAGCCAAAGGGTACTGTCTGCCTTCTTCGCAAACAGGACAGGAAAACCCCATGGAGAAGTACTGGGTCAGATGAAACCCTTTGTCTGCAACTCCTCCAACTTCTTCTTGAGCACCTGCAACTCAGGTGTAGCCATCCTATAAGGAGGAATGGACACTGGTTCCGCTCCTAGCACGAGCTCAATCGAGAAGTCTACCTCACGCTCCGGAGGTAAACCTGAAAAGTCCTCTGTAAAGACATCCCTTAAAGGATCCACCACTGGGGGAATGTCTAACTGTGAAGCCCCTGGTCATCCAGATAAAGACTGGAAATCTGGGCTATAACTTCCCATATCCCATGATGCTCGGGTCCAGCTCTACCCGCCTAGACATCCCACTCACCTCTATAAAGAAAAGATCCTCCCTTTGGTGATACAAAACTAACCATGCGGCGATAGAAATCGACGACTGCCTGGATAGGAACTAACCAGCCCATCTCGAGAATGACATCATAGACTGTCATTTCTATGACATAGAGGTCCCATAAGAAATGAAACCCTGCCACCTCAAGAGGGAACTCTTTTCACTGTCGTGCGATATATGTTCTCGATCCCAAAGGTGTGTCAAGAGTCAACAAGTCTGCAGACGAAAAGATACAGAGCCCAAGGCTCTCCACAATCGCAAAAGAGATAAAGCTATGGGAAGCACCAGTATCAAAAAGAGCTGAAGATAAAACTAAGGATACTAAGATCGTACCTCGAACTGTAGGAGGGTGAGGATCCTGCTTCTGATAGGTCTCCTCCCTGGCGAAAGACTAGCCTGCACCGCAGCCCTGTGCCCCTGGCTGACCGCTCTGAGCTGATTTACTCTGCTGTCGCTGATGACCTGGTGACTGTCCACCACGGCCGCGACCTCCACCTCGGCTTGAATGGAAAAAATAACTCCAGTTCCCTGACTGGGGGGAAACTGGTGAAGCATCTCTACAACGAAGGGTCATAGAGGAACCGCTACCACTAGCTAAAGGTGAGAAGATGTGACAGAAACGTTGAAGATGGCCCATCTTGCCGCAAGACCGGCAATCCATCAGATCTCTCTGGCACTGAGTCCTAGTATACCCACTCTTACCGCACTGGTAGCATACAACTTGGCTGTCAGAAGATGCATCCCACGAACCTTGATCTCCTCGAGAAGACTCTCTGTGACACTTCCTACTGTCTGTAGGAGGAACACCAGCTCTGGATGACAAACCGCCCTGGGTCACTAATATAGAATCCCTCAGGTTGTGCTCAGTGATCAGTGCTTGGTTGACGATGGAGGATATCGAAGTCAACTGGAAGATATTCACCTGGGAATGGATCTCCTGCCTGAGACCATCCTCGAACTTCCTAGAAAGTAACAACTCATCACCTGTTGGGATCGGTGTGAAACATTGTATCTCAGTGAAGCGAGATGAGTACTCCATAATAGAGAGATTACCCTGCTGCAGACTCATAAACTCCCAGGCTCAATCGGCCCTTAGGGTCTTCAGATAGAAGTAGTCATAGAAGGTGCGTCAAAAATCGTCCCAATACATATCCTGCTGACACCTTGACTGTGAGATCACCTCCCAACACCTCTTGGCGGTGTCCCAGAGCATATAAGTAGCCATCTTTACCCTTTTCTCTAGAGGGATCTCTAGGTGCTCAGAGATGGTCAATGTGGCCTCTATCCATGAATCTGCAGCCTGAGGTCCTCCATCCCTAGAAAAAGTAGGAGGATGCTGCTATTGGAAGACCCGCATCAACATAGCCATCGACGGGGCAGGAGGCGGCGCTCCCTGGAAGGTCTTCATCAAACTCAGGAAGTCCTCCCGGAATTGTGCATTGGTGTCTGTGACTGGAATGACAGCCAGTGCCAAGGCTGGCTTGACTGGCGGATCGGCAGGAAGTCCCTGATTAGCCATATCTGGCGTCTGATCACTACCTGACGACAGTCGTACAACCGGAGGATGTCTCAGAGGCATAGATCTGAAAGATTAAAATTATACCTTAGATTAGAAAACAAGGACAGATAACACAAGAGTAAAAATAGGAATAGGGGGAGAAAAACACACAATTTTACAAAACATGACTACACGGCGTGTATAAAAACTACACTGCGTGTCTTCTTAAGCCACTGACATGGGCGTGTACCCCTACCCTACAGGTCGTGTAACACCTCAAACTACAAGGCGTGTTGACCAAACACACGGCATGTACTTGAAGACTATTCCCATGACCAAGTCTCTTTACACGGCTAACTCACACTGTTCAAACTAACCTAAGACTACAGTGTGTGTTCCCTAGGGACCCTGCGTGTACTAGACACTGACTCGGCGACCCGTGTTGTTTGTTACACAGCCTTCTACATGGCTAGAACTTACACGGCGTGTTCTGAACAAACACGGCGTGTATAAGAGAAGGTGACATTGTCCCGTGTCATTCGTGACACGGCCGGGTACCTAGGCAAGACTACACGGCGTGTTCCAAAAGCAACATGGCGTGTCTTAGAGAAGGTCATGTCGGCCCGTGTTCTTCGTGACACGGCCGAGTACCTAGACAGAACTACATGGTGTGTTCCTTTACAACACTACATGTTCTACTCGAGCTTCCCCGACCTATGTTGTTAGTGACACGGTCGGGTACAAGGCTCAACACTACATGGTGTGTACATACAATACACAGCGTTCTCCTGACATTTTTTTTCACAACATTGTGTTCCTACACACACAGTTAGTAACACAGCCTAAAAACTACACGGCGTGTAACCAGAAAGTACATGTCGTATATTCTCGGTTTTTTCTGGGAAGTAGCTCAGAAACTCCACAAACACCCAGAAACACTAAAAACAAGGTAAAGAGGTTCCAAATTCTGATCTGTGAGGGTGCATACTCCCCACGAATCAAAGATTGACATCTCCTATAGTCATGTACAAGAGAAAACGGGATCGTGATCCACCAATTTCCTATTCAAGAGGGCCCATAACACCTCAAGAAACAAAATTTGGCATTCATTTAAATAAATTACAACACAAACAATTCTCTAACAAGAAGAAGAGATTCTATCAAACATCTACCACAACAGCATGCATAATCTATACAAATTCTATCACAACAGCATGCAATCACTAATACACCCTAAATGGCATGGAAAGAATGCATGTCATATGATTTCTACAAGTTATTATATGATGCATGAGATGGAATACCCTCATCTCATTGGGTCATGACAGAAATAGAACCGTAATATCAAAACAATAACAGTATAAAACATGTGAATAACTCTAGGTGAAATCATATCAACCGTAAAATCTCAAAACCAGAAAACTGCAATAAACAAGGTAGTATGGATTTTCCCTGTACATGGGTTAGATACTCCCAGGCACATCTTATTACCAAGTACCGAATTCGTCCTATCCCTGGCTAAAGACTCCAAATAGTAATGCAAGAGAAAATAATTCCTCTGATACCACTTTGTAACGTCCCTGTTCTGGAAGCCACCCAGAGGCTCCCCGTACCTGGTTGGTAACATGACCTCAAGGACATTTCACCAAACACCAGAGGCTATCGACTAGCAGCAAGGGCCTTGGGTGTGATAGTGGGGAAACTGTTCCCTCATTGGAAGAGTACACAGCGGATGAAAATAAACATGCAATAGCGAAATCAATGAATAACCACCAATAATAATAGTGGAATACTAAATCAACAAATTGTAGAAAATATACATATATAGAATGATTCAAGATACAACTCTAGGAAAGTAGCCAAACAAGTCACAATGCTAAAACACCATAGTACCAAAACAAGTACAAAAGAAAAGTAAACAACTCCTCAGTATCGCAAGCCAAATCTTGGTCCCATAATCTCCTACTCCAAGCAATCATGTTCCAGAAGTCGAAGAGAGTTTCCCTTGTCTATACCTGCAGCAACATAGTCTTCTTGGGCCCAAATGCATGGCCCAAATAGGGTGTGAGGTAAAATCCCAGTAGGCATTCACCCTAAGATCTGTGCCTAACAATCAGTGAGTATATGGATGGTAAAAGTGCAATAATCATAAACAGCAACAGCAAGCAGAAAGCTGTTAACAGTAAGCAGTAAAACAGGATGATACATAGCAGCAATCAATCAACAACAAAACAACAGCAATGAAACAAATAGCTAACATGATGGAAACCCTATGGGAAGTACTCGTAGCCATCCCCTTTGGTCCGATCTAAGATGTACCACAACCCTCTGGGCAGTGCACTCAGCATAACACCTCTGGCTTGGTCATACGAATTTATGAGACTCTCTGGGGAAGCTCACTCGGTTAATTCTCCTTATAGTCTAGGGTAGTCAGGGACTCTCTTGAGGAAGATCACGCGGTCTAACCCTCTTATACCCAAGGTCTAGAGACTCTCTGAGGAAGCTATCTCGGTCAATTCCTCCTATCACCTCAGGTGTACCACAGACTCTCTAAGGAAGCTCACTCGGTCAATTCCCCCTCTAGCCTGGTAAGGTTCTTAAAGAGATTCAAACAAGGTAAGACTCTCTGAGGTAGCGCACCCGGTCTACCCTCCTGTAGTCTATAAAATCCAAGACTCTCTGGAATCTCACTCGGTCCATCCCCTCTATAGTATGTAATATCTAAGACTCTCTGGGAAGCTCACTCGGTCTATCCCTTATAGTCTACAGCACCAGGTTCTCGCAGCCCCATTCTAGTATGTGCATAATAATGCTATAAGTCCAAATTACACCTATAGATCTACTTATCTAAATAGTCTACAAGGCAACAAGCATGTCCTGAGTTTCACTTCATCCTATAACTGCAAGGCATAAAACAGGTGTAGCAGCCAAAGGAAAACGAGACCCAAAAGTAGTAAAAAGAACAAAGCAAGGGAAAATACATTCAAGCACAAAACTTTATCCTCTAACATGGTCAATTTACCTCTACACAAGCATACATGCAAGGAAGTAAAACAATGAGGGTAAAAAGGTAAACACGCAATACCCCATTCACAGGTATCGGTGCAAATTCTCACATAAAACACAAAGACTTTTAACGGTAAGGCACAAACCACCTACCTCGATCCTAGGAGATCGATATACTTGAACCACGACGGCTGATTCTCCCTAGAATGTCATAGATCTTAGAAAACTCGCAAAATGATCAACCTTATATAACTTGAGAAGGAGGAATAATTAGAAAACAAGGCTCAAGAAGAAGTAAGAACTCACCGCTGCGCTTGCAATGCAATCGACCGTGCTCGAATCGGAGAATGGACGGATAGGTGGGAGCTCGGGGAAGATCTGGTCGTACAGGTCGCTCTCGGACAAACCAAACCTAGAAGAAGATGATTTTAGCGATTAGGTGTGACCCCGGTCCATTTAGTGAAAAAAAAGTACACGGCGTTTATTTTTAATGTACACGACGTGTAGTGGGTTTTTCCGTACTCCACCAAAATTGGCCTTCACGTCACCCCTACAAACTGTGTTTGTGGCCCATACACGGACAACACATGGATTCGAGCGGTAAAAGGAGTACACGACGTGTACTCAAAAAGTACACGATGTGTACTTCAAAAATTTCCATAAACTCCAAAAAATATCAAAAACTCCAGAAAAGGAAAGACATACCTGAAATGAAGATCTGGGTTCTTACAAGTTTTCCTTATTTTGATTATTTTTTTAACATTAATTATTTTATCATTTTAATTAATATAAAGTATCCCTCAGAAGAATGATGTATGAGGATTGGATGTAAAATAACCAGATAATTTTAGCATGAAGAATCATTTATAGCATGTATTAGGTGATGAGAACATAGGACTGATGTGTTGTATTCCATGGAAAATTATTGTACCTTCTATATTATAGTATTCAAATTATATTTTAAAAAAACACATGGTATTTTTATATATAATTAGATTACTGCTAAAATCAAACAAAAAATATAAAAAGTTTCTAAACTCTTAAAGATGGTAAATAAATCGGTCATGATATCCTTGTAATATATTTCTTCCACACGTCCAATGTAGATTATTGTGGTAATGAATTATTTTTTTATGAGGATGATAAAGACTATTTTAGATGGATCGTCTACTCCTTCAATTGATTTAGGTTTTGATCGATAGTGAAGATAATGGTGTTGACATTGGAGATAGTGATGGGGATTCTATAGAACATTTTTATGAGGAGGGTGTTAATAGGATAAGGAGGGTCTGGACCCAACTAACACTACTTATGAGTATCATTTTTTATTGATTTTTTTGTTTATAATGAATAAATTGTGATTTATTATAAATTTTGTTGCATATTTATTTCATTATCACTTGTGTGTCAACATTTGGTAATATTTATTAACATAAAACAATCATGTTGAATATCAATATCTGAGTACCACATAGACATGGGTAGATATCATGAATATAGCTAATATAAATAAATTAATGGATGCATTTATATATCCATGAGTGGATAATAAGGGACTAAGTAAGATTTCCATTGGTGGCGTTGATAGAAACATAACTACATCCATTGGAAAGGATCATTACAATAAATTTAATTCCACCTATGATACCTATGGATATATACATTATATAGTTGGAATGAATCCATGGATATAATTATTTATCCATGGGTGATACTCATGGATAATACAAAACAAAAATTCTGAGAATAAATGGTTCCATAAATACAATGATTATTTCTATGAGATACAGCATTGGTTTTTTTCTATAAACAAAATTTTCACCATGAATATAAACTAATATTTTAGTCTATTGTCTTCATGTGATGAAAAATTTTCTCACTAAAATATCAAAAACATCCCAAACATTCTTTATCCTTGTGATTTAGTATATAATATATCTCTACATGATAGTCACCATACTCTCCCGAATAATAGTTTTAGTAATTCTTATATCCTCCCATTCACTTATTTCACAATCATATTAATAGAACAGAAACATCACTCTTTTATAACATGGAATATGAAAGTAATACATATCATTATATAAGTAAAATATTAAAACACCACATGGAGGTTCAGTTTTACATCAAAACTAATTAGGTGAAGAGGGTCGGGCATTCTAAAAGTGAATGCTGATGGCTTTCAAATGCTTCCCTGGGTAAGGCCTATGTCAAATCTCCATGACGTGATGTTTTATAGGCACATTATCTAAATTAAAATAACCATTGTTAATATTATCCATGAAAAATGATACATCATATCAATTTTAGTTATGATCAAGTGATGAAATAGATTTTTCTATGATTTATAATTGTTCAATTATCGTAATTAATTCTTATTAGAGTAATATATTCCACTATATTTCCTTCACTATGATGAATTATCCATAGTAACTATGTCGGGAATTGAGTTTTGAAATATATATATATTTATTCTATATTTATAATTGAAATCATTTCTTATTTTCATCTATGAGATTAAATATAGAATCCTCCAAGATATAATCCATGAGCTTGTATTGAAATCCTATCATCCACTAAACCAGACCAGTATATATTTTTATATCACAATAACTCCTAATATGATGTTTCATTATGGAAAAAATAAAATACACCCTCACTTTGATATAACATATTTAACATTTTACCATGGGTAAGTGGATTTACTTAATAGTACATTGATATCATTCCACCTAACATATAGCAATAATATTTCCAGGCCATGACACTATTCTATACAAAAGGATCTAATTATTCTAAATGTTTTCAATTATGTTGGCTAATTAACATTCATCATCCTGGAAACATTTATTCAGGTAGAAACCAGTGTTTTGATTTACTTTTAATATTCCATTATAAATCTTCTATGAACCCCTTGGTATGTTTATATTGGAAAATAAATGTTTCATGCCGTATGTGAATCACCTATAGACCAAGGAAACATATTTTCTCACCCATCATTAAAATTTTAAATACACATTCTATGAATAAAAAACGATTTCAATGCACCATATTTTATCTATAAAATAATACTTTTGAAATTCACCATCTTTTTTATCCCAGGGACCCTCATATTATTGATATAGAGATTATAATCAACTCTAACATGATAAAAATTAAACATATTTATGTATTGATATAGTCTTTAATACTGTGATACGAGTCCCTATATTAGACTGTAATGTGTCTTTTTTATCAAGTAATGATTTTTTTATCATCATAAATTAAATTAAGTAGTTCGATGTACAATGTGTGTCATATATTTTAATTTAGAAATTCTATCTTAACATCCCTCTATAAAAAAGTAAAAAAAAATTATGTAATGGATATAAGTAGAATAACTATCAATAATTGTGTCACATGTTAAAATATATCATCAAAATTAATGACTTAAATAAGGTATTACCCCTTTCACATAATTCTTCCATTTGTTAATAACAATTATATCTTCATTTATATTCGTATAGAAAATAAACATGTTCCGAATGATGAACTAATTTTTGGATCTAAAAAATCTTTCTCAATTCACATTCTTTTCTACATGGTTATGTTATTCATTCATCACATGAACCTAATTGTATTTTTTTATAATATTTAGAAATATGCCTTTACATGTGAATAGAATGATTTATTAAATGGTAATTCATTCTCCATATATACATAGATATTGTTTGATTATCGATGATATTTTTTAAATCAATTTCATCTTAGTTATTTGGATCCAGTTTAGATAAATGTTTAACATAGCCATTATAATTATATGTTTCTTAATTTTCATCTCTATAGAAACTTTTAATACCCATGACTTACTCATATCTTCCTTACTACTAACTTATTAATATTAATTTATTTATTGATGACTATACTAATTTTCAACTATATAGATATCATTTCATTGATTAAACACTGTTTTCCCCTAATGAATGAATTTATATTGATTGGTTATATATAGGAAAATAATATTTTTTCACCTCTATTATATTGAAAAGTCTTATGTTTCATAGCATTTATAATGAGACACGGACTTTTAAATACTTGAAAGTACATCAGCATTATAATTTACTAACATGTCTCGCCCACATTTTTTATACCTATGTTATCCATCATAAATTATTTTATCACATATGTTATCTAGGTTAAATAAATAATACTGAGAGTAAAAATTTATATAATTATATAAAAAATTTCATCACACATTGAAAACATATTACTCGAGATCTTTAATACATTTTAACAAACCTTCCATTTTCATATCCAAACCATTAATAACACAAGATAGTTTTTCAACATAGATAATATACACAAAGACCTTCTTTGATTTTTTTAGATATGAATATTTGAGAATTTTATTTTTTCCATCAACATTGAAATCTATATTTATTTATAATGAATATAGATTATTTTATCATAAATCCTAATATTGGATTTATTCATTTTATCTCTCAAGAAAACTATCTTATCACTAGAAGTATGAAATTATTCAGGGATATCATTAATTTCATACAATTCTCCATCTCCATCATCATTCTCATCCCTTGTATGGTAGTTATCCAAAACATTCACCATATAGTTTTCTTTAAAGTCATTGTATTCTTATATTTATAGAACATGACTTTTTTATGAGCTGTCATATTCTCATAAAATCATATTCATATTTATGAATATGATTTCATTCATTCAATTACTACCTTCACATTTGTTAAATATTACATGAGTAGAACATTAACATCCTAACCATCATCATGAAACATCCTGAGACACTTGTATGAATTGTTTATAACCATTCCAGATTGAAATCATGAACAAAGTTTCCATTTAAATATTCATTTTTTTCATTTTTATATTTTATAAATAGAATTTTGTGACCTCATTTGCAATATCCACATCCTTAAAATACTTTCCAGTAAGTTTCTTCATGCCCATGAATGGAACCCCCTTAGAAATTTATTTTCTATAGCTTAATTATCACCATTTAACATCATGTATGTGACAAATAAAATGTGAAAACTGTCTAATAGAAGATCTATTGGATCTTCATAATAATTTTAATACAAATTCTTTTTCAAACATGGTGTAAAAATTCTCCTGATAAACATTACGGTTGTTATATCATTATTTTATATATAAAACCATGTAGGTCTTATGTAATCATGTTAAACTATTCAAAAAATTATGCTATTTATTTATTATAGTGACTTCTTATGAAATCATATATGTTCATAATTTTTCACTTTTTAAATTTGAATCTCTTTACAAGTTATTTAATATATTTTCCCACTATGAATGTTTTGATTTAAATAATATCACCATTGTGTGGATTATGATAAATAGATCCCCACCAAAAGAATTTATTACCCTAGAATCAATATCAATTTCTATTATGTTTTCTAAGATAAATACCCACTTTCCTTACTGACCAAAATCCCTTGAATAATAGTTTTGTAAGAATTAATTCCTCATGATAAAAATCAGTGTTCTTATATAATTATTTCATATTCATAAATGTTTCCCTAAAAATTGGAATTAATATCTGAATGAATATAGATGTAAAATAAAAACAAATATGTTCACTCACTTTAACTTTTTCTCAAATTATCCTTCGGTCCATAAAAATTTAACTTTTATGAAAAATTTAATCATGATTCAAGAACAATTGGAATTTTCATAAAACATTTAACATTTTCATGACTTAAAATAATTCAAGAATCCCACAACTAGTCCCTTTCATTTCTAAACTAATTTTAATGTAATAAATTTTTTCCTGAAGTATATTCACATTTGTATTATGTTAAAACAAATTATAGATATTCCCTATGAATTTAACCTTCAAATAATGGGTATATTATCCTATTTTTTTGTATAAAAACCCCTTCATGAAAAAAAAATCATTCTAATGTTATTATATGTCAAAGAAACATATCTGATTAGATATATCTTTTCCCATGTAACTCAATATCATCAATAATATTTCAATATTAATTTATATCATTTAGGAATTCTCATTTGAATCCCATAACACTATATTTATAAAATTCCCAAAATATCATGAAACTATTACCTTTAATGTACTTTAATATGGTAACCTAAAATCCCCATATTTAAGAAACATGGTTTATTCTAACACAACCATTCACATGAAAAAAAAACCCATACTTTAGTTCAAAATCAACATGGATATTCCTAGGAAACATCACCAAATTTTACGTACACAATTTTGTACACCATAAAGATCTTCTGAAGACCTTGTTTAAAATAATAAGGGTATTTCTATTCATTGATGTTATTAAACAAGTACATTATAATTTTTTTAACTTTTTTTAATCAAAAAAACAAATGTCTAAAAACACTAAAGCATCATCTTGAGTGATTTTCACCCAAAAAAACTATTTGATTAATTTTATTCTCTCTCTCTCTCTATTTTAAACCTAATAAGTTTTAATATTATCTCGTTATTTTTTAGGGTTACATGTATTCTTATCATACCATTCATTTTTTTCAAAATTAATTTGTATGAATGTTTATAATATAATCCAACATTATCTCCACATTTATTTCAGACTATTTTTCAACAATTTTCATGATCTTTATATTTTTTCAGGAATAAATTTTCTTTAAATCAAATTTTTTAAGGTCATTTTGAAATATCATTTATTATTTTAAAATGCTATATTTAAAATGTTTTATTTATGGTTATATTATAAATTTCCATGTAATGGTGTGAAAATATTGTTTTTAACATTTAACATGGGAACACCATTTCTATTATCAGGTCCATTATTTTTAATGAGTCTTACATTCCAAATTTCAATATTTTTTCATAAATAATTATATTCCAATTATTCTAAATATTTTTAATTACCTTTAATATTATAAACATAAATGGATATATTTTCATATTTTAAAAATTCATATTTAATGGTTTTATAAATGTTTTTTTCATCTATACTAATAAACATTAATAATAATTATCCTATAATGGGGATACTCACAAATGATAACATATCCATTATTTATAAGGATATCATATATTGGTGTTTTTAGAAAAAAAAATAGGAAGCCTATTTTTTTATACTAGTAAATTGATCATTGAAGTAATGAAAAATAATTTCTTTTTCTTGTGGAATAAATTTTAATAGTTTAATCTTAGGTTACATGTGACTGTTTTAAATATATTAAATTCATTTACTTATTTTTTAAATATCATGATCATGATTTGGAACATGGTCAGTTATCTCAGGACCATGAAAGTACATGATTAGTTTACCCAAGCCCACCAAACAAGAATGTCAGGGTGGTGATCCTTATTATATTATTTCTATTCTTATGTTAATACAACATCCTAAGGGTTGTTATATGTTATCATGTAAAAATATTAATTTCTAATAACAAATATTTATACCAAACATTTTATTCTATTATTATAATATTTATTATTCACATATTAATGAGTATAAATTTATTATGTTGTATCATTTAACTTTGATAATGTTCTCATATCCACATTCTCATCATATTCTCACTAACTATATTTGATCAATATATCACACGTTTACCCTTACTCGGTATCTAAGATCACTATTATTATATATTTCCATTCCCTAGGTTATAAAGAATGATATTGAGTATAATATTCAAAGAATTTTATTATATGTATATAATGGTTGTCTCATGCATGTGACATTTACTAGTGTGAATTATTAATTATTTTTCTAGAATTAGAAGATTGTGTATCTAGTATTTAAAGAAAAATAACCATTTTTCCTCTCTAGAATCGATTATTATGATACATATTCTATTTTTTCTATATTAATCAATATGTATATTATGCATGGGTTGACTCAATATATTCATATTTTAAATTGGATAGATATCATTTCCAAAAAACAAATGTCAATGCTTAATGTTTGATAAGTTCAACTGGTTTTAATACATTAGGAATATATATTCCTAGGGGGATTATATATATATATATATATATATATATTTATTTATTTATATTTATACTTATAGATATATATTTTTTATGAATTCTTTATTATAATATGATGAAAATTTTATTTATGGTGGAGAGGAAAATGAGGCTCATCTAAAATTTGTTCTTTTTTGTTGAAATAACGTGGAAGAATGACACAATGAACAATTATTTTATGATGTATATGATATAGAAGATGATACAATGTTCATTATTAATATAATTAACATATTCCATTTGTTGGTGTTGTAGTTTATACAAGAAAAGTAATTTATAGGTCTCTATCATCTTGTGTGGAGAAGGATCCATATAAAATTTCTTAATCTCTATTATGATTTAACCTTATGTAATAGAAATACCGAAATGATGATATTATTTATTCCTATTATGTAGATTTATAATCATTTAATGGATCATCTTCATGCTACCTATAATTGGAGAATTTATTAGGATTTGATTATTCTAGTACCCTACTCAAAATAATATTGAATCAATTTATGGCCCATGAATCCATCCTTAGATAGGCCAGATGTTAAATTATAACACCATGTATATAAATAAAAAAATTTAAGTAATTGTCCTCTAAAGGATATAAAGAAGTAAAAAAAGTAAAATTTTAGACATTAAACCATAAAAATAATTAATCAATAAAAAAAATAACATAAAAGATTTATAATACCTGAATAACATATATAATGGCAAACAAAATATAGATAATGTGTTATATGGAAAAAATTTCAAATATATAACACGAAATAAAAAATACATATATACCATAGTATTATTTAAAAAACTTTTTCATACACTCAGATCTGATAATGAACCATTATTATCAAGATAACACATCATAATAACTCATTAAATATATTCATTTTAAACTATATATAAAATTAGGGTTGAGTATATTAGAAAACTCATGTTTTAGTCTATAAATTGTTGAAAACCAAGTCAATATATGGAATTCATACAACTAAAAGGTTTGAAATTATAATAAATAATGTTTTCACATTAACCAAAAAAATTGTGGAATTTTCTATCAGGAATATGTTATTCAATATTCTCACCTGAATGAAAATCATAAGATTCTATTCAAATTAGTTTTTTCAATATATTTGAGATTCATTATCTATATGTATAATTATTTAGAATAATTCATTACCATCTACAACACATGAATCACTAACTAAATAATAATGTGTATGTAGTAAAAACCATTAATATATATAAGACCACCCCTAAATTTACTCCTGCCAAACTAGTCAAAAATAGTCATAATGGAACATTTGATTATGGAAATCAATATTGAAAGCTTCACCTCATGATCATGAAAACTATATAGAAACATCATAATGGAAAAAAATAATGTTCAACTTATCCTTTAGATTATATCAATTATATATACAAAAATTAATAATATCCAAGTTTTGGGAGGTGAAAATTTCTACTCAATATATATCATAGTATCCCACTTTAATAGTGTGTATCTGGCCATAATTGGAAAAAATCACTAAGATCCTATGTGTGTAGTGATCAGTAATTACATGTAATAAAAATATATATAATAACAAATAACTCTCCAAATCCCATAACCTTACCATTGAACTCATAAATATCTTATTTACATTATGTATAACACATAATATATTAAAAATCATGTTTCTAAAAATAATAATTTATAAATAAATCACTAACAAGATTTCCATGTTATTAAGTGACCATAAAATAATCAAACCACCATAGGAAGAATACACCCAGAAAAATAATACCATACTAACAACCTTTAAAAAGGTTAAAATTTGTAGGTATAAGTGAACAAAAATCTAAAAGTCATACCATGTGCTAAATAACAAACATATAGGTGTTATATAATTTCATAATATCAGAAGAGGTATTATATTCCCTAAAATCAAAGTCAAAATGAGTAAAATAAATTCTAATTTCTATCAACTTCTTATAAACTCATCATAATACACATTATATCGTTATAAACTAAACTATATCTCAAGAATTCTATTAGAGTATGTTTTTCTACAAGCAACCTACGAATAAAATTTTATTATTTATTTTGGTACACATAAATGTAGTTAATTATAAATATATATTATATTATTATAAAAATATATAATATTTATTAAATACATTTTATAAAAATACAAAAATGTCATTAACATGGGTTTATGAACCTATGTCAATAGACCACTATCTCCCCCTAATGATCCTTTTGATTAATTCATCTTCAATTTAATATTTACTAAGGTTAATCGGATGTTTCAAAATCTACTTAAATATAGTCTTAAAAATAGGCATGGGGATTGAAATAAACCTAACCCAAACTAATATCACAATAAATGGAATCATTATGTGCATATCATAAAAATTGTGATGGGAATGAAATACATGTAAATGTTTAAAATGAAATTAAGTAAAAATGTTATGACATAAATTTCTAACATATATTATTAATAAAAGAAATATAATATATAGAAATTTTTGTTCTATTAAGACACTAAAAATAAAAAATATGTAAAAAACATCCATTTACACCCGTTTGGTTATTATTTTTTAAAATAAACTTATAATGATATTAGAATATGAGTTTGATTTTCTAAATATTTAATTGAATATTTTTAAATGTTATTTAATTAAAAAATATTATATTATTAATAAAAATTATCTATTTGAAATATTCTTCATTATAAGACTAATATAACTATCTAATTTTTTTCCATTTACATGCATAAATTATGTTATTAATCCCTAAGTCTAAAATTTGAAAAAAAAACCACAAAAATAGAGCAAACACATGACTTAAATTTTTTCCCTTTAAAATATTCAATCATTCAAAAAAAATTATCTTGAAAAGACATAATATAATTATCATAACCATAATACCTATAATATTCTAACATTATTTCATGGTGTAATGAAAATTATTTTTTGAAAATACATTTAAAAAAACTCACTCACAATAGATCAATACTTTAATCCATCTTAAATATACCCATTCAAATGGTGAAATCCATAATTATATAATTTGAAACCCATCATCCAATTAATTTCATTTTTCAAATTCATTTAAAAAATTTATAATATTAATTATAATGATGAATATCATCATGAAGGAAATAAAAATAATATTATTCTCGAATTTTCCCCCATTCAGAATTCTAGATCAAAGAGTATTGCCTTCAAAACACTTCAAAAATTAAACTAATTAGTCAAAAATCCTCACATGAATTGTGTTTTATGGCCCCATTTTCTCCAAAAATATAATACAAGATCGTAATAGAATATGATAAAGTCTTTCTTACACTAAAATGAAACCATTTTTAGAAAATCTCTCCTTCAAATTTTTTTGAAACCATCATAATGAATGAAAATTAATATGGATAATATATCATTTATTTTCATTATGTTATCCACTAGAAATAAATGAAATACATTATCCAAAATACAATGACATATAATAACATTTCCATTTATTTTATTAAATTTTATTGGATTTGAAATTCTGTAGTATTGAATTATGGTATTAGATCAAATTGATTGATAAATAAACCATATATTGAAACCACCACACACTCTTGATAATAAAAATGAATATCCCTGAAATATAACATACTAATTGAGCTCCATAATAATAGTGGTAGTTTGATAAAGTTAGTTACATAAATGAAATGGAATGTTATAGAATATTTTAGTCAATAGTAATATGAATAATATATAATTATATGAAATCACATTAATTGGAAGACCAAAAACCCTATACATCTGTATTTGGTGATATAATAAATTATTCTAATACATTTTATGAATTATAGCCAAATACCAAGATAAAATTATTTATTTCATTGTTAACTAGGCACATAATACATCATTAGTGTATATTATTCCATCAAATATAACTAATTTCCTCATCATTTTCCATCTATTATATTTCATATTCTCAATAGTTTAAGAAATATGCTAAGGAAATAGATGGATTAAAGGGTGAGAAATCAGTCATTTAAGAATAATAAAAAAAGGATAGAGAATTAAAAATCAAAAAATAATTCAAATTTGAGAATAATCATAATGATAATTTTATAAGAAAGTAATCATCATAAAATTAATGAATATGAAATATGTAAAATTCAAAATAATAATCCATTATAACATTGATCTCAAACCCACATATAGATAATGATAAAATCTATAATTATTCTCATGAATTTTTTATAAATAATAATATCATAAAATGTTTAAAAAAATCTTGCTTATTTTTCAAATATAATAAGAAATATTAGGAGATATATCACAATATCAATTTCATTATATGGATATACAACTCTAGGGACACCCATCATATCATTATATGATCATAATCATACATTACACAAGGAATAGAATCATATAACAATAATAAACATGAAATATACCCATAAAAAGTAGAATTTATTTACATTTTATAGTTAATATTTCAATTAAAAATCATTTAAGTAATAAAAAAGAATAATTAAAATACATAATTTTGATGTTTAATATTTTCATTAATAAATCCTATTTCATTGAGAATAACAGACATCCCAAGTATAATGAATGATATATTATTTTTAAAATAATATCTTCTTAAAATCCATTTGAAATCATCTCAATAAGGTAAGAACTTATATATCATTCGATCCAAAAAGTGAATGAATTAAAAAATACATTAATAATGCATTTATAAAAGCCTTGTAAAAATGGAAGAGATATGTGTGATAATATGAAAAGAAAATAATTGGGGTTGACATTACAAATACCTTAGGTCCCATTATATTTAATCACTTATACACACCCTTTATAATAATCATATATTTATTAAATAATCAATCCATATGTGAATTATCTTTATTTTTTTGATTATTTATCTGTTACTATCATTATTGTTTATATATTAGTATTTTAATTAAAGAGATATTTACTTTAAGTTTTTTTGTCTTTTAACATTTCGGATATTGTTTCCATATCATGATTTTTCCTATGTAAAATTTATGTTTTTTTAAAAAAAATATTATTTGAATCCTTGAATACAATAAAATACTATTCTATTTTATAACTAGACAGGTCGATAGGGATAGGTAATGTAATAAATACATATTCATAAGCATGTGAAACTAGCCGTTAATAGTTAATTTGAAATGAGATTATGAGAGAGAGTATAACATATTACAATCATAAAATGTGAGAAACAATAATTTAAAATGATGAATTTTTTCTGATATTGTATGTGACATGCAACACCCAGATTAAACAACCAAAATTATATATTTACATAAATTTTATCTATTCTATTGTTTGTAGAACATAAAACCATGATTAAAAAATAAAAAAAATATATCACCATTATAAAATATCCAATAAATTACCAGGTATTAATAGTAAAACAAAAATTCTGAAAATTTTGGATATATTTTTAAATAAAAGAAGAACCATTTAAAAGAGAAAGAATGGTTTTCTGATAGATTATATTTTTTCAAAAATAATGTTTTTCCACTCTTGGAACACTTAATTTAAAATTAATTTATACCACTTATAGAAAATTTATTTGAAAATTGGAATTTAATTATTGAAATCATTATTTAAAAATTATCTTAGGGTGAATTTTTTTATTTATATAATTTGTTTCATTTTTAAATGAATAAGGAAAATAATTAATTTTAATTAAAAAAACCATTTTAATTTAAATTATTTTTAATGACAAATTAAATTTTTAATTAAAGTGAATTTTCTAAAATTATATATCTATTAATACAATTTAGGCCATTGTAATATATTTATATTGATTTATGAAATAGAAACATTATAACCATTTGAACAATTTCCCTTTATAAATTTTTTTTCTCATCACGTCAGAGAGATTAATGTTATATTAACTTTTCCCAATTTTCAGAAGGGAATTTCAAAAAATTGATTCCATGTTCTTTTTCAGAATGATTTATAATTTAAAATAAGTCCAAACAAATTTTTGACCATAATTTATTGTGAAAACTATAAATATTATGAACCATGATTAGGAAAAAAATAGAAATATCGGGGGTAAAACAAAAAATATATGGGTCAAAAATGACCCACAAAATTTTTAAACACCAATTTTCTAAAAATAGTTTTAATTTATATCATCTATGTTCTAAAAGTTTCCCTAATGGATCCATTTTTAATGATAAAAATGTGTATATAATTAAAATTTTCAAATATTATAGGTTTCACACTCAATCACATAAAAAATGTCACCCATCTCCTTTATTCTTCACACCTTTAACGAATTTTGGTTTGGCCAATACATACCAAAATAACATCCAAACATCACCCCTTTATTCTTAATATCCTTATTTTTGGTATAAATGTAACCTAGAATGGCATGTGGAGAACATCTAAGGAGGATACTCGAAGAAGTGTTAATGTTCATCAACAAGACCTTTTTATTTCATCCTATACCTCCTAAAATTATTATGAAAACACGATTATATAATAAAATTATTATATTTAATATTCTTATTTTTTTAATGTTATATTAATTACATAAAACCATCTCTAATTCCATAAAATTGGATAAAAATTCATCATTTAAATATACGACGGTCTACCGCCATGCGAACTGATGTCATTCGTTTTTCTAGTACCACCTCACATAGTTTTGTATAATGAAGTATATAAAGTATATATATGTCATGACCCGTCCTCGGGGCCCGTTCCGTGACTACCCCAAGCCCACCTTCGATAGGCCAGGGGCTAGCGACTAGAACCAAGGCGTAAATCCCGGAAAAAGTGAAGGCATTGCCTTTGTAAAGTAAACCACAAACACCAAAGAGCAAGCAGGCAGAAGTAAACACTAAGTAAAAACTGGTACAACAGTAAATGCGGAAAAGTAAGTGGGCCAGTATACAAACCCAAACTGAAAGTAAAGTAAAACTGGAAAGGGAAAACAAAAACTAAAAAGTAAAGCCGCAACGTCGAGCTGTCCACTGGAAATCCCACCTGAAGGGTGGGTACAGAAAGCCTCCACTGCTCCTCGGGTCCAGCTGACAGCTCCGAGTACGTCCCGCCCAGTGGTCCACCTCCAGGTATCGTCCTGCTCCGCAAGCCTCCACCATGATCAGCGTTGTCCATCGTCTGCAACCAACACAACGTAGTGTGGACATAGCCCGTGTAGGGGTGAGTATAATCTACTCAGTAAGGACCCCGAGACCCCCTAAGGTCTCCCAAAATCCACAAAGTATAATCCACAAAGGAAATATACAATCACGAAGTAACATCTGACACTTCTTAGGTATATTCCCATACATATACCTAAGTCATCAATTCTCGCTCCGCTCCAACATCTGAGCTCAAGTACAACCCAGTCAACAAAGGAAAGAAAAACGTAAATCCACAGAGGATAACACAATACAGTCCATAAAGGAGAGCAAAATAGGATTCAGCTCACACAGGTATACTTCTTCATATGACGATGAAGATGACCAGATTTTACCACTGATTCATCTAAGTCATCGGACCCACAAAGGATCGATAGGTATTAACCCCCACAATGACCCACATAGGATCAATAGGTAACTAACCCCCGCAATGACCCACAAATGATCTGACCCGCACAGGATCGATAGGTAATTAACCCCCACAAAGACCCACACAGGATCGGACCCACACAGGATCTGTAGGCGCTGGCCCACAAAGGTCCACTGAGCGCTGACCCACATCGGATCAGACCCACACAGGATCGGTAGCACTGACCCACAAAGGATCTCTCAGTGCCGTAGTCGTCGTCGTCGAATCCACTGAGGATCTTTGTACAGTCGTCGCCATCACAGTAGCAGTCGCAGCCAGCTCTAGGGTTCCCGCACACAGCAAGCTCATTTTGGAGGATCTGCTCCACAAGCCGAGAGGCTGATATATCAATTGACACATAGTCCAGAGATGATGTATCCCAAAAGTTCCGTATCGTCAACAGGAACTCAACGTCGCAGACGGCGCGTCAATCGGACGCCCGGTCTGAGAGTTATTGGCTTCTTCGTCCCAGGGGCCCGGTTGGTTTTTAAGGAAAAACCAACCTGACCATACTCCACCGGTCTCCAAACCTTGGAGTAAGCCAAAAGATCCATCTCACTAAGAGAAATCAAACAAAGTTGACGGCACGTCAATTGGACGTCCGTAGCTCAAGATATGAGCGTTTCCGCTCCGAGGGCCCGGTTGGTTTCGGGTACGAACCAGTCCGGATGAACCCAAAGTATTTTGAAACCTTGAGTGTAATATACGAAAACAACCGTCTCGATCCAAGGATTGCATCGCCGCTGACGGTGCATCGATCGGAGGCCCACAGCTCGGGTTATGAGCAAAAGACAGAAAAGGTCCGAAAATGGGGGGTTTGGGCCCGGACCGACCCTGCCCAACCCCCCCTGGGTCGGCCCGAACCGGGTCGACCCGACCGGCGCGGCCCATCCAAGCAGGGCGCGGCCCGGCCCAGTGGTCCGGCCAGGCAGCTCGGTCGGCGCACTGGCGCTGGCCAGGCGCCGCGCAAGGCAGCCACGGCCCCCCGCGCGAGGGCCGCTCCGTGACACCCGGACGCGGCTTAAGCCGCGTCCCTCCGCCACAGTCCCGTGTGGCCACGGGACCGGCCAGCACCGCCGCAGCTTCAGCCGCGGTGGGTCTTCCCGGCAGCGCGTCCGGCGCCACCGCATCCTGGAGGCCGGCTGCCGTGCCGGCGTGGCGCGCCGGCGGGGGCTTCCGCGGACCACCGGACGCACTCCGGTGGTCCGATTTGCGTGTGGTCTTCACCAGTTCCCATCCCGGGACTCGTTCTTCACTACAAAGCCTTCAAAATTAACTTACGGCCCTATTTGTCATCGCCCGCCAATCCGCGCATAACAAACAAAAAGGGCGGTGGGTTCGGACTTGTTTGTTGGTCCGCACCCACCGCGTTAGTGGTTTTTAAAGTCTCACAACATTCATATTTAAAAACTGGGGATATAAATCACATATATTTAAAAGGAACAACCACTACCTTGTCATATTCATTGGATGAGTTCTTCACAGAATTGATCGTCACGGAAGAAGAGGATTGTCGCGTCGCGGAAGGGCATCGCGTCGTCGCGGTATAAAGCGTCGCGTCGAAGATCTCCGAGGGTTAAAGAAAAACACACAGATTTAATTTCACGAATTAAATCCATGTTAAGGATAAAATCCACAAAGGAAATATTAAAAGATCCCCAATCTCCTACCTTAATCAGTTGATCGAAGATTTGTCGCGGGGAAAGAATTGTCGCGGAAGAAGTGTCACGGAAGGAGAATCACCAGCGTTCTTCGTCGCCTTTCGTCGAAGGCCGGTGTTCTTCACGTTCTTCACGTTCTTCGCGTTCTTCGTGTTCTTCGAAAAGAAAGATGAAGATCTTCTAGCTTCAGAGATTTCTCCAAATCCTCAAAACAAGACACCCCTCAAAAGACAAGTGTTGGTCTTATTTTTTAATATCATGCCAACAATTGATTTCAATGATAAGTAATGAACAAATTAATTCATAGAATTAATTGCAACGAATTAACCGCCCAATTAATAGGGGAGTTAAGAATTTAGAATACGCATCAGTTGACATTCATTTAAAAGGGTTTTTCGTGGATGCATTACTTAGAGGAAAAGAAACGGTGGGGCTCGTGCGGGCCCTACCTCACAAATATCCTTCCAGGAGGGTAGGATATTTTGGGTTCCACCCTATCCTCTTCAACTCAGCTTATGTGGATTTTAAATGGCTTTAAGTGGATTTAAGTGAAATAAAATAAAGTTGTCGCACCACTTTATTTTATTTTCTTCACTTAACCCCAAAAATTAAAAACCACACCTGAGAAAATACAACTCCAGAAGAGGCGTTTCTAAGCAAGTACTGGCGTTGTGATTCCATCGGTGCCCTCGGAATTTGATTCCGAGCACTGGTTCAAAAGTTAGAAAAACCCGCTCGTTCGTTCACTAAACGTACCCGAGCCAAACTTCGGAAAATGATCCCGGGCACACCGGGGCTCGGAATCACGTGCCGTCAGAAACTGCGTAATTGTAAAATTCCAAAGAAAAATAAGAAAAAAAATTCCTTGAAATTTACGGGTCTTTACATCACTCCCACCTCAGGGATTTACGTCCCCATAAAGATACATCATAATCTAGGGAAACAAATGTGGGTACTGAGCACTCATCTGAGCCTCCCGCTCCCAAGTGCTCTCCTGGAGGTTCCCGTGATGTCATCTGATTCGCACTAGAGGAATCGATCATCCACGTAGGACCTGCTCATGTTGATCCTCGATCTCCTCCGGGACCTCCGCAAAAGTCTCCCCATTATCAACGTCCAGCTCCCCATGGTCAATGATATGCGTCGGGTCATGCACGTATCTCCTCAGGTGAGATACGTGGAAGACGTCGTGCACCCGGTGCAACTGAGGTGGTAGAGCCAGGCAATAAGCCACCTCGCCAATCCTTTTGAGGACCTGGAATGGTCCGATGAAGCATGGAGACAACTTTTCGCCTTGTCCAAATCATCGTAATCCACGTCGAGGTGAGACACGCAAAAAGATGTGGTCGCCATCCTCGAACTCTAGTGGCCTTCGCCTCCTGTCAGCATAAGACTTCTGCCGGATCTGAGCTGTCCTCATCCTCTCCTGGATGACTTGGACCTTCTCTATCGTGGCCCGGACCATCTCCGGTCCCATAAGTGATAACTCCCCAGGGTCTTTCCAGCACAAAGGAGATCTGCAAGGTCTGTCGTACAACGCCTCGTATGGTGTCATCCCGATGGTGGAGTGGTAGCTGTTGTTGTACGCAAACTCCACCAAGGGTTGGTGGTCCTCCCAACTGCGACCAAAGTCGAGGACACATGCGCGGAGCATGTCCTTGAGAGTCTGAATGGTCATCTCCATCTGACCATCCGTCTGAAGGGTGAAAGGAGGTGCTCAGACGTAGCTGCGTCCCGAACACCTCTTGCAACCCCTTCCAAAGTCGGGAAGTAAAGTGAGCATCTCGATCGGGGATGATAGATGATGGCACACCGTGAAGCCGTACAACCTCCTGAATGTATAGACGCCCCATGCTCTCCACTGAGCCCTGCTATCTGATGGGTAATAAGTGATCCAACTTGGTGAGTCGGTCGACAATCACCCAAATGGAGTCGTGACCTCTGGAAGTGCGTGGAAGTCCAGTAACAAAGTCCATAGATATCCTGTCCCACTTCCAATCTAGGACCTCCAAGGGCTATACCAAGCTTGCTGGTACCTGATGCTCTTCCTTTACCTGCTGGCTGGTGAGGCATCGAGAAACGAACTCTGCCATAGCCTTCTTCATACCCGGCCACCAGTGCTGTCGTCTGAGGTCCTGGTACATCTTCGCCACTCCAGGATGTACCGCCAAAGAAGAAGTGTGAAACTCTCTCAGCACCTCCTCTCGTAAAGTGACTTGTACTAAGGTATGTCCTCTGAAAAGGATGTTATGCTCTGATCCAAAGGAAAAACCATCAGGTGCTTGTCCTGAGGATATCTGTGCATGCTGCGTCTCAGATTCATCATCCCCACGATGTTCCTCTCTGACCTGCTATAGTAGTGGAGGGGTGACTGTGAGAGACTGAAGGAAGTCTGCTCCATCTCTATCCACGAAGGATATCTGCAAAGTGGCTAGCTGCTCTATCGCCTCCTCAAGTAGGTGAGTGCCCGTCCTCCTACTGAGGACATCGGCTACCACGTTCCCCTTCCCAGAAGTATAGACTATCTCAAAGTCATAGTACTAGAGGAACTCGAGCCATCACCACTATCTCAGGTTCAGGTCCTTCTGAGAGAAGATGTACATGAGACTCTGATGGTCAGAAAAGACTGTAAAGCACTCACCCATCAAATAGTGTCGCCATGTATTCGGAGCGAAGACCACTGCTATGAACTCCAGGTCATGGGTAGCGTAGTTCTACTCATGTGGACTCAACTGACGTGATCCATAGGCGATCACGGCCCGCTCCTGCATCAGGACACATCCGATTCCGGTCCCTGATGCATCGCAGTAGACTATGTACCCTACTCCCTTCTCAGGTAACCTCAAGATAGGGGCGATGGTCAATCTCTGTCTCAGCTCATGGAATCCCTACTGACATCTGTCTGACCACACAAATGGTTTCCCCTTCTTCGTTAAAGCCGCGATAGGTGCCGCAACTCTAGAGAAGTCTGGCACAAATCTCTGATAGTATACAGCTAGTCCCAAGAAACTCCGCACCTCCGTCACGCTCTTCGGCGGCTCCCAAGCTAGCACTGCCTTGATCTTCGCAGGATCCACTGCAACTCCCACCTCAGAGATGATGTGCCCCAAGAAGTGGACCTCGCGTATCTAGAACTGACACTTTGAGAGCTTTCCATAAAGCTGGTGCTCTCAGAGTGTCCAGTACAACTCGCAAGTGGTAGGCGTTCTCCTCCTCAGTCGTCGAGTAAATCAAAATGTCGTCGATGAAGACCACAACAAATCGATCGAGATATGGCTGAAAGATCCTATTAATGAGGCCCATGAACAACGCTGAAGCATTGGTTATGCCAAAAGGCATAACCAAGAACTCATAGTGGCCATACCGACATCTGAAGGCTGTCTTCTGCACGTCCTCGTCCCGAACTCTGAGCTGATGATAGCCTGACCTGAGGTCTATCTTCGAGAACCACCATGCTCCCTTGAGCTAATCGAAGAGTTCATCAATCCTCGGTAGCAGATACTTGTTCCTCACCATCACCTAGTTCAGGCGATGATATTCAACACAAAGTCGCAAGCTCCCGTCCGCCTTCTTGGAGAACAATATCGGGGAAGCCCAGGGTAAAACACTGGGTCGGATGAAACCCTTTCCCTGTAAGTCCTCCAAATGTACCCATAGCTCTCGAAGCTCAGAAAGGGCCATCCGATATGCTGGAGTGGATATCGGGGTTGTCTCGGGGTACAGATCAATATGAAAGTCTACCTATCTACAAGGAGGTAGTCCTGGAACGTCGTCGGGAAAGACGTCCGCATACTGATCCACTAATGCAGGAAAAATAGGACTCCACACATCAACTGCTCCTAGGATGAGGCTAGCCAACAGATTAGTTATGGGTTGTCCTCTCCTCTGTGGAAGTACATCATGTGATGCAAAGGCTCCCTTCTCGCTGGTGAAGGTGAACCAGCTCCCGTCAGTGCGTACACATCACACCTTGTGCCTAATACAGTCAATCTGTGCATGGACTGTAGATAACCAATCCATTCCCAAGATGACTTTGTAAGGCCTCGACGCCGCTACAAGAAGATTCCAGCCGAAGCTCTCACCTCCTAGAGTAATCTCACACTGTCGACACCAGTGCGTGATCGTCGAGTCCGCTCCCGTAGGAGTCTCTAGCCGTAAGGATCAAGCTAACGGCTCTGTCGGAATCTCCGAGCTCTGAAAAAGGGCAGAGGCTATGAAAGAGTGGCTCTCTCCTATGTCTATAAGAACTTCAGAAAGGTTGGAATAGAGACATATAGTACCTCGAATCATCTCGGGCGCACTGTGGTCGTAGGCCTCCGCTGCCTGGAGTTGTGCATGTCTCCGCCCGCCATCTCCCTGTGGTCGGGGTGGACCTCCTGGTGGTGGTGGTGGTAGATCCTCAAAGCATCGGCCACCACCTGCTGCTCGGCCAGCTCCTCTTCCTCGTCTGCCTCCTCCCTTCGAACTGCCACGGTCGACCCTCTGCCTCTGCCTGGGTGGCCCTTCAACCATCTGTTGATCCTCGGCACGGTGGGTCAGGCAGTCACGAGCCATGTGGCCCTGCCCGCCGCATGTGTAGAACTGCCTACCTCTCGAAAGACTGGCTCCATGTTGTGTGCCACGCACTGTTGAGCCAGTGTCCTGAGGCCGTCTGTATGAGGGTCTGGTCTTCCTGGACCCCTGAGTCATCTGTCGACTTCCTGCTATAGAAGACTCTGCTACGTGTCGCCCTGCGGTAGGTCTCGCTCCTGATGAAGGCTCAGCAAGGAAGCTCTCGATCAAAAGGGCTCGCTCTAGTACTCCTGCCTAAGTCAGAATGCTGAGGGAGATTAGCGATGACCTGATCTCATGTCTCAATCCCTGCTCAAAGGTCCGGTCCGAGAAGAATGGGTCTCGTACCATGTTTATCGAGTAACGCGAGAGATCGGTAAATCTCGCCGAGTACTGGGCGACCGTCAAGCTGCCCTGCCGCAGCTGAAGAAGCTCTTGGATACGCACCGCACGGAGGGTGGCCGGGACAAACACTGAGCAGAAGAGGACCTCAATTTCTATCCAGAGGAGAGATGCTTCATCGTGCACCTGGAGAATCAAGCTCCACCATCGGCCCGCTGCTGCGTGAAGTAGGCTCGCTGTGAGGATCACCATGAGGTCTCATGGTGTCCTCACTAGCCTGAAAACTCGTACAAGTACCTCCGGAAAGTCCTCGGTTTCCTAGGGGTCTATCTCCCCATGGAACCTAGGTGGTCACTGGTGCTGAAACTCATGCAGAGCTCCAAGGAAACGTGCATCGTCAGTGGCTGGGGCTAGAAGCATCCGTGGCTCGGCGGGTAGAGGTACTGCCGGTGCCTCAGCTGTCAAAGGGCCATGTACCGAGGCCTCGTCGCTCAGTGGGCTGTCGTCACACTCACCTCTCAGAACCCTAACTGGCTACTATTGTGGTGCCATCCTGAAAAGAAACAGGTGTGCCACGGTCAGAACAGTATACCTGGTGAGCTGACATAAAGTAATCACAAAGAAAACTTGAAACACAAATGCAATCAATGTTTTCGTGCATTATGTCGGAAATCAGATGTCAGGGTCCTGGTGTACGGATACGTCGGCCGCCGCACGAACACTGGGCTCACTGGACTGATAACCACACTCAATACTCTTAACACTATTACGTCACATAGAAGAAATATCAGAGTCTGCGGTAGAACCGAACTCTTTGGATACCAATTTGTCACGACCCGTCCTCGGGGCCTGTTCCGTGACTACCCCAATCCCGCCTTCCATAGGCCAGGGGCTGGAGACTAGCACCAAGGCATAAATCCCAGAAAAATGGAAGGAATTTCCTTTGTAAATTAAACCACAAACACCACATAGCAAGCAGGAAGAAGTAAACACTAAGTAAAAACTGGTACAACAGTAAGTGCGGAAATGTAAGTGGGCCAGTATACAAACCCAAACTGAAAGTAAAGTACAACTGAAACGGGAAAACAGCAATAGAAAAGTAAATACGCAACGTCGAGCTGTCCACTGGAAATCCCACCTGAAGGGTGGGTACAGAAAGCCTCCACTGCTCCTCGGGTCCAGCCGACCGCTCCGAGTACATCCCGCCCAGTGGTCCACCTCCAGGTACTGTCCTGCTCCGCAATCCTCCACCATGATCAGCGTTGTCCATCGTCTGCAACCAACACAACGTAGTGCGGGCATAGCCCGTGCAGGGGTGAGTATAAGCTACTCAGTAGGGACCCCGAGACCCCCGAAGGTCTCCCAGAATCCACAAAGGATAATCCACAAAGGAAAGATACAATCATTAAGTAACATCCGACACTGCTTAGGTATATGCCCATATATATACCTAAGTCATCAATTCTCGCTCGGCTCCAACATCTGAGCTCAAGTACAACCCAGTCCACACAGGAAAGAAAAACATAAATCCACACAGGATAGCACAACAAATCCACAAAGGAGAGCAAAACAGGATTCAACTCACACAGGTATACTTCTTCATATGACGATGAAGATGACCAGATATTGCCACTGAGTCATCTAAGCCGTCGGATCCACAAAGGATCGATAGATACTAACCCAATAAATGACCCACAAAGGATCTGACCCACACAGTATCGATAGGTAACTAACCCCCGCAATGACCCACAAAGGATCTGACCTACACAGGATCGATAGGTAACTAACCCCCGAAAAGACCCACACAGGATCGGACCCACACAGGATCTGTAGGCGCTGGCCCACACAAGACCGCTGAGCACTGACCCACATAGGATCGGTAGCACTGACCCACAAAGGATCGTTGAGTGTTGTAGTCGTCGCCTTCGAATCCACTGAGGATCTCTGTACAGTCGTCGTCGTCATAGTAGCAGTCGCAACCAGCTCTAGGGTTCCCGCACACAGCAAGCTCGTTTTGGATGGTCTGCTCCACGAGCCGAGAGGCTGATACATCAACTGACACATATTCCATAGTTGATGTATCCCAAAAGTTTCGTATCGTCAACAGGAACTCAACGTCACAGACGGCGCGTCAATCGGACGCCCGGTCTGAGAGTTATTGGTTTCTTCGTCCCAGGGGCCTGATTGGTTTTTAAGGAAAAACCAACCCAAACGTACTCCACCTGCATCCAAACCTTGGTCGGAGTAAGCCAAAATATCCTCCTCACTAATAGGAATCCAAAACAGTTGACGGCACGTCAATCGGACGTCCATAGCTCAAGATATGAGCATTTCTGCTACGAGGGCCCGATTGCTTTCGTGTACGAACCAACCCGGCTGAACCCAAAGAATTCCGAAACCTTGAGTGTAATATACCGAAACTACCGTCTCGATCCAAGGATCTCATCACCACTGACGGTGCGTTGATCAGAGTCCCACAGCTCTGGTTATGAAAAAATACCGAAAAAGTCCGAAAACGGGGGGTTTGGGCCCGGCCCAACCCCCCTGGGTCGGCCCAAACCGGGCCGGGCGTGGCCCGGCCCGGCGGCTCGACCGGCGCGCTGGCGCTGGACAGGCCCCGCGAAAGGCATCCGCGGCCCCCCGCGCGGGGGCCGCTCTTTGACACCCGGACGCGGATAAAGTCGCGTCCCTCCTCCGCGATCCCGCGCGGCCGCGGGACCGGCAAGCGCCACTGTGGCTTCAGCCGTGGCAGGTCTTCCTGGCAGCGCGCCGGGCGCCGCCGGGCGAGCATGGCGTGCCGGCGGGGGCTTCCGCAGACCACCGGACACGCTTCGGTGGTCCGATTTGCGCGTGGTCTCCGCCATTGCTTGTCTCGGGAGTCATTCTTCACTGCAAATCCTTCAAAATTAACATGAGGCCCCGTTTGTTGTCGCCCGCCAATCTGCGCATAACAAACAAAAAGGGTGGTGGGTTCGGACTTTTTCGTTGGTCCGCACCCACCACGTTAGCGGTTTTTAAAGTCTCAAAACATTCATATTTGACAACTGGGGATATAAATCACAATGATTTAAAAGTAACAACCCCTACCTCGTCGTAGTCGTCGGATGAGTTCTTCACGGAATTGACCGTCGCGGAAGAAGAGGATCGTCGTGTCGCGGAAAGGTGTCGCGTCGTCGCGGTATATGGTGTCGCGTCGATGATCTTTGTGGGTTAACAAAAAACACAAAAATTTAATTTCAAAAATTAAATCTGTGTTGAGGATAAAATCCACAAAGGAAAAATTAAAAGATCTGCAATCCCCTACCTCAAGCAGTTGATCGACGATTTGTCACGGGGAAAGAATCGTCGCAGAAGAAGCGTCACGGAAGGAGAATCTTCGGCGTTCTTCGTCGCCTTTCGTCGAAGGCTGGCATTCTTCGCGTTCTTCGCGTTCTTCACGTTATTCGCGTTCTTCGCGAAGAAAGATGAAGATCTTCTATCTTTAGAGATTTCTCAAAATCCTTAAAACAAGACACCCCTCAAAAGACAAGTGTTGGTCTTATTTTTTAATCTCATGCCAACAATTGATTTCAAAGATAAGTAACGAACAAATTAATTCATAGAATTAATTGCAACGAATTAACCACCCAATTAATAGGGGTGTTAAGAATTTAGAAAACTCATCAGTTGACTTTCATTTAAAAGGGGTTTTCACTGGTGCGTTACTTAGAGGAAAAGAAACGGTGGGGCTCGTGCGGGCCCCACCTCACAAATTTCCTACCAAGAGGGTAGGATATTTTGGGTTCCACCCTATCTGCTTCAACTCAGCTTAAGTGGCTTTTAAGTGGCTTTAAGTGGCTTTAAGTGAAACAAAATAAATTTGTCTCACCACTTTATTTTGTTTTCTTCACTTAACCCCAAAAATTAAAAACCACACCCGAGAAAACGCAACTCCGGAAGAGGCTTTTATAAGAAAGTACCGGCACTGAGATTCCATCGGTGCCCTCAGAATTTGATTCCGAGCACCGGTTCAAAAGTTAGAAAAACCCGCTTGTTCATTCACTGAACGTACCCGAGAAAAACTTCGAAAAACTGATTCCGGGCACACCGGGCCTCGGAATAACGTGCCGTCAGAAACAAAGTTCTTGTAAAATTCCAAAGAAAATTAAGAAAAACATTTCCTTGAAATTTACAGGTCTTTACAATATATATATATATGATATTTGAAATATAATTATAAATATTTATTTATTTTATCATGTATACATTTTGTAACTTTCCATTCAGTAACGGATACGATAACATCACTTGTGTGTATAGTGGACAATTTCCTTGAGAAGTGATTTGATTCATCTTTCACTAATGCTTTACTTTAAAGGTGATATGGATAAAGAAGATAAATACTTCTGATATAAATGAAATAGTTATGGTATTAATCACCTACATATCATTAAAAAAAGTTAATATATATTATTTTATTTATTATCTTTTTTATATAATGAATGATGATAATGTCGATCATGCCTATGAGGACTACCACCTCATAAATGAGGTGACTCTCTATTCATCATAACACCCCATGGATGATATATATAAATATATTTAAATAATTAGTATTGTATATATGATATTTTTATATTTTTATAATTATACAATATTAATTAACTCCATTCTATAATGGTTAT
The DNA here is from genome assembly GCA_963277665.1 of Viscum album. Taxonomy (NCBI): domain Eukaryota; kingdom Viridiplantae; phylum Streptophyta; class Magnoliopsida; order Santalales; family Viscaceae; genus Viscum; species Viscum album. The sequence continues at coordinate 1,730,934,975 of OY728142.1, forward strand.
TGAAACAAACAAATGTTACTGATATGTACGTACAACCTACATTATCCATAATTAACCATAATTAATAATTGGTTTCAAAAGTATAATTGATATAAAAATATGATAATTATTTCATGATTAATATTCCGGATATGATGAAACTATATAATATGATCATAATGGTATCTTTCATGAAACAATACTGATGATAAAATAAGGAAATTAATACATGAATTAATGGAAATAATTAATGATTATTAATGATGGAGTGATAATATTTACTATAAGGGTAATATATGATATTAAAAATATTTATATGGTTCTGTAAAAAGTTAATAAAATATTTAGAATAACAATAGTTGATAATAAATCATGTTCAACCAAAAGTAATTGTGGGGTAAGAGATTCCATCTCATCTTCATTTCATTGAAACATTTTCTAAAGTTATGCACTTAGTGTCTTTTATATAGTGTATATACATCCCCTTTTATAAGAAATGATTTGAAAAATTAATTATTCATATTATTTTGTATTTAAATTTGAATTATTTCATTAAATTTGGTTTTAATTGATGGATACCAAGGGTAAATTAATTTAATGCCTTTATTTCTTTTCATTTGGTTATAGCACTTCTTTGCCTTATTTAATATTCTATGATTATGTGTGTAATTAAATTTTTTTATCTATTTTTTATTTAAAATTTTGATATTTGGATTTAATATTGATTCAAATAATCGAATAATTGAAAAATTATCACTTCAATATTATGATCATTATAAGGGGTTTTTCATACTCTCATATTCATTGAGATTGTTTATTCATGAATTTCAGTTGATAGAAATTATTTGATCATTTTCTACAAAACACATATAATTCTATTTACCACTAGATAATCATAATTAATTAATGTAGTAGAAACATTTTTTCACTATTTTGTACTTAATATAATGGGGAAAACGGTTTTTTAAAAATCCAACTGAATATCTCTCTTTGTCCTGAAATCCATTTTCTTCCAAAACCATGTTTAAAAATTTTTATTAAAAATTATTTTTAACCACTTCAAAAGACAAGAATAAACTATTTTTAAATAAATTTTTCTGAATACCATTTTTATTGAAAGTTATATTCATTTATATTTTCAAATAATACACTTTTAAAATCTTTTTACAATGAAAATAAATGTTTTAACTTTTACATCATGTTTGAAATTACCCACTATAGTTATTTTCATTTAATTTAATCGCACATTTAATGTTTACAAGGATCTATTTAAACAAAAAAAATCTTAATAATTTCAAAATTCCTTGTTTTTGAAATGAATTTTTTAAATAAGAAAATTTAAAAAATGTTTTATATTTTAAAATTTTATTTTAAATTAAAAATGATATGTTGTTGAAGAATGGTTTTGATGATATATTATATTATGTGTTTTCATCAAAAAAATAAAATGTATTTCATATAACCCATTAGGGATATGTTGTATAGAGACTATAATTATTATTCTTCTAAATGGTTTATGATTATTATAAATAAAGATAATATCTAAATTCACATCCATGATTCATTTTTTGTAATCAATAACATTCCATTGAAATGTTCGCTTTCCAATTTTCATTTGGCCTTAAATTTCTCATAAATATCAATATTATTTATCATGGATATTTTTTTATTTATATCATAAATTATTTCAACGTAAGGTGTTCTATATTAAAATTCAGTTGTTTATCTAAGGAAATATTTATAAATTTGTATTCCATAATCAATATGAATTAGTGATGATAAGGCAGATTATTAAGATATGAAATAAATTATTTGATATACGAGGAATGATATGGACATGAAATCCATGGATGGGTAACAATTATTGATATCCCCTCGATGCATCGATAGTCTCATAGGACGGAATAGTTGGATCGCATTAGTTAAATGGGTTTCAACCTATCTGTTTTAAACAATATTGAGGATAGATCTTGATAGTTAAGGCACCATGTTTCTGAGAAACATGGAATCCAATAATAAATAATTTCCATTTTCAAAATTCATTTTTTTTTATCCATGATATTTTTTAACTTCTATTATCTATAGGTGAATTTAATTTTCTATTAATTAATTAAATGGCATGTGTTTTCAGTTGCTGAAATTTATTTACTGATTATTCCTATTATATTTTTTATAGTAATTTTATTTATTAAATGGAATGGGCTTTTAATTATTATCATTTACATATTGATTGTTATAGTAAAATTGTTTAAATAGAATTAGTGTAGTTTATTAACTTTCTAGGTTTATTATACTCATTGATTCATGATATATTTTGTTTTACCTAACCCTTATATAGAATTTTATCTCACCCTTATTTTTATTCCTTTCCCAATAACGAATTAACTCTACTATGGAATAAATTTTTGAATATGCTATAGGAAATAATTTTTTTTTTGAAAAAAAAATCATTGTTTTTTCTATTTATATATAAATGGGAATAATGTATGTATATAGTTTAAAAATATTAATAAAATATTTTGACCTTATATATTTGATTCCTTCTATCATATGTAAATGTATTAATGTAGGCACTGGCTCTTGGTTACTAGGGTCATGGTCATTATAGTTGGTATGTGAAGAATTTAGTAGAATCCATGCGAACTAGTTTATAAAAACATATATTATAGAACATAACACTATAATAGTCATTGAGAATAAGTATATAAGAACATTATAATGTTTTTGAATAGAAATTATTCGGTGGGTTTCCAAGAAATATATCACTTTTTGGATATCATAAGTTGAAGTGGATCTATAATAGAGGAACCTAGTTGTAATAACTCTGATATGGGAGCATTAGTCTACACCTGATTTTAATTTAGTAAATGAAAATAGGGCCTTACTATGTAATAAGTTAAAAATTCCATTGGGATATTCTTTAGATAATTTACATTTTTTTACAAACCATTTGGAATGATTTTAAAATAATGTAATCTTGGGAAGTAACCATCTTTATGATTCATCTATTAATAATTCATAACTTTTAGTTTATGATATGTGTTACAACATATTTTTAATTATACATTATGATTAAAAATTACTAATTTTAGGTGATAATATAGTATATGATGTTATCTAGAAATTTTCCCTTGAAAGAAGAATGGTATTAATACTCATAAAAATTTTAAATATTTCCATGATGAGAAAGAAAATATAGTAGGTATTATAATTGAGAAAATTGTAGCCATATTACGGAAGAAAATCATGTTAATGAAAAAAATCTTTTCTCGGGTAGAGAAACTTGCTCCACTGTGTGAGTCTCCTAGTTTAGATCACTTTATGAGACATAATCCCCCATAATTTTTTGGTACTACTAAACCAATTGGGGAGTGGTAATTTATTAAGTCACTATATAAGATATATATTAAGATAGGATGTGGTGAAAAGGAAACAATCAAATTTATAGTGTATTATATAAATGATGATGTGAATAAATGTTGGTAATTGACACAAAAAAATAATGAATAAGGGAAATTATAGAAAATAGACTACAAATATTTTAAGGATATATACAATGAAAAATAATTCTCTCATAGAAAACTAACTCAGATGAAAAAAATGTACCCACGATTAAAAAATAAAGAATAAAGTTTTCAAGAGTAATAATATTCCATTATCATATAAGATATACCTGATACACATTAAATAAGTAACACAGAGTACATGATTAACCATTTCTATGAAGATATCAGGGAAAGTCTCAAAAGGGTGATGGTCACTCAAAATTATTGTTCATGTGATGCAATATTTTTATTTGCTATCAAGATAGAAAAAAGATTATCCAAGACATATTCATTTTAAATGAAGAAAGTGAAGATGATGAAATAGGATAAAAAATGTCACAAAGTGAACAAGGGAAAAATTTATTTTCTCACTTGTGATAATTGTTGAATGAAAAACATTGGATGTTTCATGAAAGGAATGTGTGTTTTCAATAAGTTTGGAGAGAAATTACAGAATGCTTATGACTATAAGAAGAGGAAATAAATTTACAATGTTTAATTATTACACTATAAGGTCATGGGTCACTATGAATATGAACACCCTATGAATCAAGGGAATATACCTTAAAATAATATAATTGATCAAGGTCATGCTTATGAAGATGAGCTAACTAACATGAAATGATTAATGTTCGTGTGTGTTTGGATACATGAAAATAGTTGTAAATGTAATTTATTTATGATATGCGTGTTATATGAATCATTAAATGTATATGGATTATAATGAGGTACTATTTCATAAATGATGCAAAAGAATGTGTCAAATGGTATTAGGAAAAGTTATTTTGTGGAAAGTTGATCTTTTTGGAAAACACATTATTGCAAAAAGATTACCCATAATATTTGATCTATTTTGAGATAATAAAAATAATGAAATTTTTATGGAATATTATTGGTGACCATAAATTTGTTTAGTGATTGGATGATTTTATTATCTTTCCTGGAGTATGATAAATTTTTTGATCAATGGAGTATATTCGATAATGTATGATATTATTTTTGGATGTATGCATGTTTTCATTAAGGTTTTTTTATGATAAACATATTCAAATATTTGGAATGTGAAACTAATATCCACATTATATTTTCTATGTAATATAATTTTGATTTAGTAACATTCTTTCTAAAGTTGGATAAAAATATTCTAGATGGGCCTTAATAAAAACTATTTATAAAAGGGATTAAGGTGAGATTTAGTATTCATTATATATATTTTTTGAACACTTTTGGTATTGTTTATTATAGGAGGAATATCATATTAATATTTTATAGATTTTATGACCTGTTAAAATTTAATTTCTATGTACTAGAAAATAATTAAATCATTTTTGGATATTAATTTCATAGAGTAATATATGTAGTAGAACATGATAAAATCATAACAAAATGATGAAATTGTACCTAAAAAATATAAAGATACCAAGTACATATATTTACTCATATTCTTATAGAGAGAAATAAAACCTCGAATCTTGGAAAATAATATTGAAGTAAAAATTATGTACTATTTGAATTATTTTTTACGACATCAATGACCTCTTTCACACCACTTGTGTATGGTTGTGTGGTCATTAACATCTTCCTGACCACAATCTCTATCACTATTTATCAGTATTTGGTAGTTATTTTTCCTTTTGATATCCATGTATTAACTTCCCACCAATGTAAACATATTTCAAAACATATTTTTTGTTATTCCATGTATCCATTTAACATCCTTTTATTTCTTATTCGAAGGATTCTTTATTAAACCTTTTTTATATGTGGGTTTTTTCAATAATGGTATTTCCATATTCGAAACCATTGATTACCAAGATCAAGTATAAATTGTAATGACTAAATTTATTTATGTTAGGTAGAATTTTAAAGCCAACTATTTTAAATAAATGAAATTATTTCTAATATTGCATATGAAAATCAACAACGTGTTTTAAAAACCAACAAAATATATTTCTTAAATTCAATCTCTTTAGTATCTTGTGGAAGACGTAACTCTAAGTCAAAATAATCCACAATATAGCATATCATTATAACATATCTGTTAAATTTGAAATTATGAATAGTAATAAATATATTATTAAAATTATGGTTATCTATTTATCAAAAATAAAATAAGAAAATCTTAAATGATATGGAAATGTTTTCAACAAAATTGTATTTATTTCTAAAAGACACTTTAGTATCGCTTTGTGAAAAAATTGTAAAATTAACTACTTATATTTTTAGAAATAATATTAGTAAAATTTAAATTAATTTTTTAAAAAATAAAATAAAAATTGTCTCAGGTTGAATTTTTTGGATTTTTCTAAAATGTTTCACATTTCTATTAATATTGAAAAATAATGGATTTTAATTGAAACTATTTTTTCATATCAATTATCTAAATTGATAAATTAAATTTTGAATTGGATTTAATGTAAATGTAGTCAAATTATATATCAATTAATCATATATATTTAATTAAAATATTTTTTTATTATCAATTTTTAAATAAAAACATTAAAACCATTCGAAAAGTTTTTCTTTAAAACCCAACTCGCACATTGCGTATGTGGGATTAATTTTAAAATTAAATTTCCTCACTTCTGTTAATATAATTTATAAAAAATGATTAAATATTTGTAAAAAAATAATATATATTTGATATTAAGTTGATGTTAACTATATACCATAATTAATAGTGAAAACATTAAAAATTATTTACTGTTATTAAGGTAATTACAGATTTCAAGGGGGCCAAACTAAAGAGGTAAAGGTTAAAAATCACTCACCAACATGTCCAACACAAATTTTCTGACCCTATTTACACATTATATGTTCTATATCATAAAATGAAACTTTTTTATCCTTGTATCATGTTAAAACCCATGGTATAATTGAATATTTTCTAAAATTACAAGTGTTCACCTCGCCTCATTTACAAAAGGGCACCACCTATACTATCTTATTCACACCATTAAACCCTTTTTTAAGACAATACCTATCCAAATAACTTACCCAAATCCCTAAAAAATAATATAATCCATATCTTGTGAAAAAAACTATCATTGGAAGGTGTTTTTTAAAACCTAAGGACAATACCTGAAGAAGAAGTAATATTCTTCAATAATAATTTTTATTTTATTTCATCTTCTACCTACAAAAATTATTATTAAATGAGGATTATATAATATAATAAATATATTACATATAATTATGTGTTTTTATGTTATTTTCATGTCGTAAAAACCTCTATAATTAAATCAAATGGGTTATAAAATTATTATTCCCATTTGAGGTGGACTAGAGCCTCGTGAACTAATATAATTCATTTTTCCATTTAGACATATCACGTTTGGGAATGATAATGGATATAAAGTATATATGTGATATTTATTGAATATTTATATCAATTTTGTACTTATAAGATATATACCATCTTAACTTCCAATACGTAGGAGATACAATATCATCGCTCATGCATACGGAGGAGTACTGCCTCACGAGGCGACCAGATTTGTCTTACATTAATGCTTTACATGGAAGGTGATAAAGATGAAATTAATGACTATATGTTATATAAACAAATACATGTGATATTAACTAGATATTTATCATTATAAAATTTAATAATTATCCTTTTTAACTACCTTTTCACTCATTTAATGATTATAACATTGTTCGTGTACATGTGGATTACCGCCTTTCGGAAAAGATGTGAGAGTTTTTCATCACCACACCATGTGGCCGAAAAAATAAAGTATATCTAAAGAATTAATATGTTATATATTATATTATTATTACTATATAAAGATAAAATATTACATAACTTCATCTCATAATGATAATTAAAAAGAGAAATGTTACACATTCATTTGTATGAACTACTATCTCCATAATGGTAATATAGTTTTATCTTAATAACCATAAATAATTAATGGTTTAAAAAGTATAATTAATGTAAAAAATATGGAAATTAATTAATTACTATTATTCTATTTTGATTAATCTATATAATATGTGAAATAATAAGATCATTCATGACTAAACACACATTAGAAAATAATGCAATTAACACATGAATCAATAAAAATAATAAATGATAATTAATGAAATGGTGATAATATGTAATATAATGGTTATATATGATATTATAAATTATAATATGGTTTTAAATTAGTTTATAACTTTCTTAAAACAACTATAAAAGATTTAAAATCACATTCAACTAAAGGGAAGCATGAGGTAATGGATTTTGCCTCAATTTAATTTCATTGAGTCATATTTTACAATTATGCATTTAGTTTCTTTCATATGGTTTATATATTTAGTCTCAAACATGTTGTATCCTAAATAATTCATTATTTATGGTATTTTACGTTTCAATTTTAATTATTTCATATGTGTATATTTCACTTAAGGGTTACCATGTCATATGGAATGGTATAACTCAATTTCTATTCATTGGTTTATATCACATCTTCTTCATCATTGATATTCAAATATTTTGTGTTTAATGAATTTTTTTTATATATTTTTTTATTTAATCTATTTTATGTGTATTTAGTTTTTATATACATATTATATTCATTGAATAATTCACAATTCAATGTAATGATCATTTTGAAAGATCATTTCAAAATCTCATTCCCACCATAATTATTTACTCTTAAATTTTAGTTGATGGAATTTATTTGGTTATAGCCTAATTAAACCATATAAGGTTTTTATCATATGGTAATTAATAATATTTTCAGGTAATAGTAACATGTTTTCACTATTTATACATAGAATAATTGAGAATTTTTTTTAAAACCCGACTACATTTCTCTCTTCGGTTGGAAATCAAATTTCTTCCTTAAAAGTGTTTTTTAAAAATAGTTAGAAATTTTTTTAGTCTCTTAAAAAAAATTATTAAAAACAATTAACCTTTTTTACTTTATAAAAAAATTTGAAAGGAAACTTCTTGTCATTTTCTAAATAAATCACTTCTTAAACCATTTTATAGTGTAAAATGGATATAATTTTTAAATTGCATGGCATGTACAAAATTACCCTCTATTATGAGAGATATTTTTTTTATTCTTCATTTTTCATGTTTACAATGATATTTTCAAAGAAATATTTTCTCATTATAATCATGAAATTCATTATTTTTTAAAAATAATTTTAATATAAAATAATTTTCACAATGTTTAATGTTTTTTAAAGATATTTTCGAAATGAAAATTATATATTCCTTATAAATTCTTTTAATGATGGATTTATTTTATTTATATTTTTCAATGATAACAAACACTTATCTGAAACATAATAAACTACATATATATTGTATTAAAACCATCCTTATTCCTCCTTGGGATGTTTTGTTATTATTTTGACCATGGATTAAATTTAATATCATTTTCATGATTAATTTTTGTAGTAAAAAATCAACCCAAGAAACTTTTCACTTTTGTATGATCATTAGAAGTTATATTTACCCTAAATATCAAAATTATTTATCTTGGATATGTTTACTTTTTAAACTAAATATCGTTTCTACATATATTGTTTTAAATTTAAATTCCAATTTTTCTATTGGGAAATATTGATAAAACTTTTATTCATTAGTAAATATAGATATTATATGATAATGAACATTTTTTATAAATTAAATCGATTATTTGATATAGGAGGAATGATTTGGATATGAAATACTTGGGTGGGTTTTTTATATAGATAGCCAATCAAAGCATTATTTGTCTCATGGGATGAATCACTTGGCTATCCATAGTTAAATGGGTTTCTACCCATTAGTTTTAAACTATCTTGTTGATGGATCCTTATAATAAAAGTTGTATGTTTCTAAAAAACCTGAAATCGAATAATTTTTAATTTTATTCATTCAGGATTCATTTTTTATGATCCATGATTTTTTCAAAGTGATATTATCTATGAATAAATTTCATTATCATTGTATTGATAAATTTTAAAATGTTTTCAATTATTTATATTTACACATTGATTATTTCTTATTCAGTTATGATAGTCATGTTATTGATTAAATTGAATTTTTTTAATCTTTTTAACTTTCTAGGTTAATTATGTTAAAAAAATATTTAAATGATACGCGTGTTTAGTTATTTACGTTTCTATGCTAAAAAGTATCATTGATTCATGATAGTTTCTCTTATGCTTAACCCTTACTGAGAATTAGATCACGTATATGTTTTTTTTCATTTCCCATAAATCCATGAAGTGTACTATGAATTATATGCAAGAATATGCTAGAGGGAAAATTTATATTCAAAAAAATTTGTGTTGTAATTTTGGTATTTAAATGTATAATTTGGATCATGTTTTTTTCTAGTTTATAAATATAAATACATCATTTGTTCCTTCAAGATAAAATTCCTTGTATCTAATGCCAATGTATAAAATAAGGAACAGACTTCGGGCTATTGGGTTTAAGGTTTCTTTAAAAAATCAATATCATAATTACATTACTATGTCATATAATTATATATAATATATTTTTAAAAAAATAGATATTTTGAAATTGATTAAGATAATAAAAATATAAATAAAGATAAAACCATAATTGGATAGAGGTTACCACTTCATTGACGATTGAGTCCGTTTCTAAAGCCATGATAGATTGGGGTTGTATTCGTAAAGAAATTCCATATGGCTAATATATGTATTCTAATAGGGGAAATGGGATTACCTTGGATATTGATATGTGACTAGGATGTGATTATCCAATAGAAATAATATGGAATTATATATATACTTAAAGATAATGGAAATTTTTCATTTAAAATATTGATTATTTTATCAGAGAGGCCAAAATGTTTTGAATAATAATGGCTGATAATAAATATTATAGATTGTAATTGAATAAAGAAGTATTTTTTCATCCAATGTACTAAAAAATTTCATGGAATCTTGGAAACACTTTTTTAAAATTATACAATCAAAAAAATTATTTGAAAAATATATAACTTTGGTTTGAAATCATCAAAAAAATTGGTTTTAATTCAATATATTTTTTATAAATGAAATATTTTACTTCCTAAATATATATTTTTTCTTGAAAATCATTTAAATATTTTTAAGTCATTTCATACATCTTAATAATGTCAGAATGTTATTGGTATTTGTAAAAAAATAAATTTATTACTATTCACAAATTGAACATAAAAATTATAAAAAAATTAGACTATGATAATTTGATAAGAAAAATATAAAAAAAATATTATCATATTAAAGTTATAGAAAATGTAAGTTTAACTTTTTAATAAATTCATATATTACATCGAAAATCATTTTTTAAAATAAGAATTTCTTTTTTAGTAATTAATGACTACATTAATATAGTAAATATCTATTAATTATTTTAGGGTTGATAATTTATTATTTATAAATGAAAAAAATATGATTTTAAAAAAATGTTTTTATAATTTATTTATAATTTATCTACTAATTTCCTTATTTAAGAAATAATATTATTTTAAAACGTTATACACTAGAATTTAAATTATATGTCTTGTTTCATTTAATATTTATAAAAAATACATTATAAAAAATATATAAATATTTTATAATAATAGTAAAATATAGAAAATATAAATTAAATTTTCCAATAATGAAAATATATATTTAAAAAATATTTTTTAAAATGTTACTCATCTTTTAAATAGTGTGCAGGTGGTGACACATGGTTCCAATACAGACAACCCCTAGGTGAATTTATGATATAGGATTTGATGAAATAATTGATGTGGGATGGTGGTTATGTAAACAATGAAACAATTTATGGATTCATGATTGATGTAGAAAGGTGTGCATACCCATTTTAATTTCCACCAAACCACTGGTCCTTTAAAAAAATCAATGTTATGAGCATGATATCGAGTGCCTCAATCATTGGAGTGGGGTGTCATGTCTTTACTGGCCAAGGGGTGTGTATATTTTTTACATTTCTTATAACCTCTTTGACTAAAAATAAATATAATGTAATATATAAATCATGAGAAATTATTATATGTGTGGAAAAATGATACTATAATATTCATCATTTTCTTCACATAAAATGTTATATTTTATTAATTTTATTGGTTATATTTTATATTTTTTTTACTCTGAAATAACATATTGTTAGGTATTTGAGTACAATGACTTTATTACGTTGATGATATAAAAATAAATGTTCTTTTACAAGTAATTGTTTTATCAAATAAAACAATATATGTAAAAATAATCATGATTATAGTAAAATAAATTTTATAAAAACATCTTAATTCATAAAATTTCATTACAATTGAATAATAAGTAATGTAATTAATATGGTTGAATAAATATATTATTTTTTACTATCATTGATTACAAAAACAATGAAATTAATCTAAAATTTATAAATTGAATTTAAGAGAAAATAATAATAAATAAATTATCCATTACAAATAAAGGATTTTACATTCATCCAAAAAATTTGATATTGAATCCTTGGAATTTCACCCATTGATGAAAAATTATTAATTATTGTTATTATATTAATGAAATTTGTTAATATATTTTAATATTTAGTTAAATATTTTCTCTGTTTAATTATATGTGGACTTTCTAGTTATACATAACCTACTACTCTATATAAAATTGTTATCTACCGATGGATATATAGATAATTATTAAAAACATTAAATAAAATAATAACCATAATCTACTATGATGTAAAAGTTGATTTCCCCAAGACATCCCCTCAAAGATCTAGTACTAATCCAAAAATAATTAAATACTTTCATAGAATTAAAACAAACTTTGAAGAAAAAAATTAATTAATTTAATATGTATAAACATAATACACCGTTAACTTATATGGTAAAATAAAATATAACTACATAATTTTTCATAGGCCTAATATCATCTTTAATATTGATCTTAGTATATATAATACATCATTCCAATGTAAATTTCGTTATTAATATTTCCTAAAGACATTAACTGGTACGAGGGCCTAAATTAGTGGACCCTAAGAAAGTCCACATGTACAAGGTCATCACACTCTGGAAGAAGGAACCACAATTTAGAAAAGACCATACAAGGGTTTTCATGAGAGCCTTTTGAAGCCATGATGGCTTCCACCTTGTTACCATAACTCCATAAATGCATCATATTCATATTCTTTATGATTGCCTTATACTGAAGAATAAAATATATGACAGAACATGGTATCATAATCATATTCTAGAGTGATTTTTTCCCAAAATGGGGGTTCTAACTCACCCTATTCAAAGAATATATTACACAAAATACAAACCGCAAGAACAATAAGCATAGATAATTCCTTCTCTATTAGAGAATTGCATTTCCATAGAGAAAGATGAATGTGAGAAAAACAGATCCTACTCTAGAATACACCTCTCACCCATAGAATGATCCATACATGACAAGATCCTTCAATATTGTATTTTATCATGTGACTAGGTGGTTACCACCCAACCCATATCCTCGGAGTAGAAATTATGTGTAATAAGGGAATGGGATTCCATCTCACCACCACTATCTTTGTAGGGATAGAATAATTTCAATTATATATAAGAAATACATGTTTCATGAATAGAATATGGAATATACATAAATGGTTATGATTGAGGTCTAAAACCCTTCAGTCTGAACCTTATTCCTTTTTATTTAGATAATCGACCATCCCACATAAAATAATATCTTTCGTGATTTCTATTAAACTAAACTCATCCCCACACTTGGGATCCAACCCTATTAAAAAAATACCAAAACTCCACTATTTCTAAAATTAATGGGATCACTATTTCAAATCTAAACCGTTTTCAGCCATTCCCCATAATAAAAAAGAGATGATGGGTTATCTAATACTTGGTTTTCCAACCACACAAGTGTTCAGAGGCCATCCAAACCACCTTTCAATTGATCTCCTCATCCATAGGCCTTATATTATTCCCAAAATTAAATACTATAAAATTATACTTCTCAAGAATATCATTACACTAAAGGGCCCTATCCCTCCATTCTGAATAGATATAGCATTCAAATATTTACAATACACCTTGACTGAAATGTAACCCAGTACTGCCCCTATGAGGAAAAGGTGATCTAGGCTAGAAAAAAACTTTATTTCCTTGAAAAACATTAATTATTCATGATTTAAAACCACATAAATTAATATAGGATAATTTCATTCTAGAGAATATTTAATTTTAGAAGTTAGGAACCCTTGAAACCTAAGAGTGAACCCGATCCAATTGTGATATAAGAATAAAATCTCCCAAGGACAGAAAAACTATTGTGATAGTAGTTGGTGATTTTTTAAATTCTAACACAACATCTACCATAGAGTGTATATCTTCCTTTATGATTCATCTAGGTTTTTCTATATTTCACTATGATGTATCTTCCGTAGAGAAATTGACCCTTTAAGACATCTCATACATGTTTGGAATATAAGCACTATAGGTTGACCTAAAAAGATCTTGAGATTGATTCTACCTACCTCCAATAGCTTTATAAATTTAGTAATATTATAATATAAATAAAATAGTGTTTGTGGAAAAAAAATTGTAAAAGTTGGAAACAAATAGAAGGAATATCATACATGAATATATATTGTACATGGTTGATAATAATCATCATTTTAATATTATATCAAAATAATAATCATTAAAATAAAGGGAAAATAATTTGAAAATTAACTAGAATTTTGTAAATTTATAATAAAATAAGTATCAAAACATTTTTATCATTCCCTACATATATGTTTGGAGAAAATATAGGTTCTTGATCACACATAACATTTATGTAAAAGTCCTAATATAAAAAATTTTCACAAATAGGTAATCAATATCACACATAATAAATAATTTTCTAAGAAATATCACATTCCCCAATGCTTTGAAGAGATATATTATTATGAGTATCATGTTATATCATAATACTCTCGCAATAAATAACACCATACATATAGGAAACATATAAAAATATAAAATGAAATATAACCCTAGAAAATAATACTTTTCATGTATATCTCCAAAATTAAATTTCAATGTATAACCATATAGGTTCCCAGATAATGAATGGAAAAATTATTTTGTATTTTTTCCATTTTTATAAAAGGTTCAATGATAAAATATAAAATAAAAATAATGAAGATGAACTGAAATGATATTTTTTAAAAATTATACATAATTGATTATTGGTGGAATATAAATCATCCCAAAAATTTAAGAAAATGTATGTTCTCAAAAAAATGGGGAAAATAAATAATATGAAATTATAATGGATGAAAATATTTATTTTTAGAAGAAAGAGAAACAGTTGACAAACTAAAAATGACAGAGTTTGGTTTGAGTTCACCTTACCAAAGGTTATATTTTCATTATCCACATCTAAACAACATATCTAATAATTTTATTATTTAATAATGAATAAAATTATATTATATTTTGTTTTTAATTAAATATTAGTTATAATAATTGAAATTTAATTATTACTATTTTTTAGAGGGATAATTTCATAAAGAAATGTATTATTTAAAATTTATTCATTTTATTTTAATTTCATTATTTTGATTATTTTTTCAACTATAAATTTGTAAAATTATATGATGAATCTTATAATAAATTCAATTATATTTATATTACATATTACAAACTATCCTACCATATATGTGGTTAAATGTAAAATAATAGGAATTTATTCATAAGCAGATCAAATCGGCCATCAATGAGAAATATCAAAATAAGGATAATGAAAAAATTTACTATAAATATATATAAATAAATACAATAGTACCATAATAAAATAATAATTCCATATAATTTTATATGAAATATTTAGAAATATAGAAAATTAAAATTACTTACGTGAGTAGAAATATGAATATATAAAATTAATAAAAAATATAATCTAGTGTAACTCCTAGACATGAACCACTAGGTCAGATATGGAAATCCTCTGGACCTCATAATAACTGCCTATTATAAATGATTATTCAAACTATAAGAGATGGTTTAAATGTCATTATTTTATATACAATACCCTATGTATCATTTTCTTGCACTAATAGTGTAAAAAATACATAACATCATAGAAAAAACAAACATAAGACTTAATAAAAAAATTAATAATAGATGAAACAAATTTCATAAATTTAAATAAATTATTTGGTTTCTCAGTGTGGATATTTAAACCACTATATACATTCAAAGTCAATAAATATAAAAAATTTCTTATTCTTGTAAACTATAGCCCAGTCGTACCATCATCTTCCTACTGTATAACTTAGCCATCTTCCATGGGCCCTTTTCTCTTAGATAAATCCCTACACATGAAGTCAAAATTCACTTCATGGTTTATGTGAAGGGTGAGAGTAATAAAACCAGTTAGGATACCATTATTATATCCTCAACAAGTTTAAATAATTATAACAATTGTATTCCATGATAATAAAAAATATGCATGAATGAATAAATAATAAAACACCGAGTGTTTATGTGATATCCAATAAATATTAAGACTCAACGAAACCTGATTCAAATACATTGTGTAAATTTGATCAATGAGGAATAATTTTAATGTAATCAACTCACAAGGATAGTGAAATTTTACTCAATGTCTATAAGGCTTAAATACTAGAGTCAAACCACTTGTTCTACTATAGAACATGTACTTATTATCTCCAATACATCAAGTTCTAGTCTGGTTGACTCAGTATTTGGATGGTACAGAGTTCTCGTCTAGGACATGGAGGAGTCATGCTCTGACCTATTGTATGGTTCTAACACCATCATCATCACACATCATGAACACCCCCTATATGGTTACATCATACTATAGTGGGGAACCTTTTAAAAATATGATGTCAATACCTTCAATGAATAGTAACTAAAAGTTGTTTATGAAATCCTTTTAATTCAGGTATAACACAACATCATGATAATATAAATGTATCATATAACAACATGTCTTCAAAATATGGCATGTTAACAAGATAATATATCAACACTCAACAAATCTATAATAATATACGGGTATAAAGTTATATACACCAACCCATATGAAATACCCATCAACATGGGAATAAAGATATTCGAACACAAAGGAATCAAGGAAACAATTGTTTACAAATCACTAAAATATTAAAGAACATACTAAATAATGGTTTTTTATGAATTATCTAATTCATAATTGAGGATTTAATCGATTAATATGTTTCACATCCATATAAAACATTCTCACATGAAATGTATTTTAACATTTGGTTCTAGTTCAACAAGAAAGTGGTTTATAAAGAGAATCAATTCGATTATTTATAAGTAAGGGTAGTTTTAGAATCATTTAACTTAAGTATTCTACCAAAGATACCAATTCCAAGGTATATTAAATGATGGATTTCTAATTCTGTGAATATTATGTTAATTCAATAATGGATAATGAATTCCGTATTAATTATATAATATAAATTTGATTCTAGAAAATGATTATTTATCCATTATAAATCCATAAACAAAAAATATATTCAAGACCAGATTCCATAAATAGATATTCTCAAGATGATTTATTTATGATTTATTATTAAAAAAAGTCAACCATCCATGAGTAATTTATCTCTAATAAAATGAGTAATCATTATCACATTGAGTCTTTGAAAAATATACAAATGCCATATCAATGTATTATAGATTAATAATAAATTCACCATTAAAATTGGTTTAAAAATATTAATCATAAATATATTCCTGTAAAATATCCACAAATTTTATAGATCTTTATTTTATCAAATAACATCGTTATATCACTATAACACTCATTGACATATGTAAGAATATAGAATTTATAAAAATATAGAAATATAAAACATAGATCCATCATATATCTATCCTCATCTAATAAAAAGTGAATAAAAGTTTGTGTATATATAGAAAAAACCCACCATTCTAGCAAAATTGGATCAGTCTAATCATGATAAACCAAAAGAAGATGAATGTAAGAGATATAGTGGCATGATGGGAGGCCTCAAATTTTAAATATTCCCTTTTTGAATAGAATTTTTTGTTTATGAGAGTCCAACAATATTGGGATTAAAATTCCTCAAGGATCATTTAATGCACCCTCACACTGGGAAAAACTGTTGGCTGGTGGAGTTATAAGATTATAAAAAGACATATGTAAAATCCTTGTCCTGGCCGATAATAGTTTTCAACCACCACAATGCCATGTCCCCACCACTCTCATTAACCACTAATTTTTTTTACCCCGTCTACTAAATAATCCTATTAAAATAACCATAATATACAATAATTAAAATAGGAATGAGATATTTTATAATATAAAAATATCATACATCAAAATATTATGAGGATGTCATAATTACCCGATAAAAGAAATTTATCATCCCTGAGATGTAAATTAAATGGTTCTTCTCAAATAATTGAGGCCATTAATCATAATCATCATCCACATTCTCCCAAGTCTCCTCGTAGATCCATCAATGAAACCATAAAATATATACTATTCATATTTATTCTTTCATAGTACTATCATTCTATGATCTATAATTTCCAATAAGAATTCCACATACACTACTTTAGGCTCTAGCTCAAAATTCTAATAGTCGATTCCCATCATATGATCGACCATGTAACTCCAATGTTGATATAGATCAAACAAATTATACACACCACAATATCAAGAAGTTATATATATGTGGTATATTATTATTAAAATACACTTTTTTATCCCAAGGGTTATAAAATAGTCTATTGGTATCATTACAAACATCCAAAAACATTAGTGGACTTATAGAGGTGTCACTATAATAAATTTATGATATCATGTTGAAGACTCCAATAGTCTTCTCTTATGGTTGGTATAAGAAATATAACTTCTATGAGTAGTGATCAACCACTTCTGAATCATTATCACTCTCTCATACATCTTCTATATTATACCGGGCTCCATAATTACTATATCACTAGCCTCATTCCAATAAAGTGGTGACCAAAATATCCTCCCAAAAGTGCCTCATATGGTTATATCTAAATCAAATCCTGATAAATATTGTTATATGGTAAATTAAATAAGAAAAGGTGATCATGATAATCTAAATAAAAATTTATAGTGAGATCCATAATAATATCCTCTATTATATGAATTTGCATATAAGACTCTCTATATCTCTCTGGATGGTAGACTATTCAAATTTTCTACAGATCCAGTAATTCCTTCTAAATTCCATGAGGAAATAAGAAATAAAAAATGTTTCTCTATTATATGTAATGCATAAGTGAACATTATGAAAGCATGCTATCAAACATTCATATTTCATTCATAGAATTTTTGTTCAGTAAGTCCAATAGTTTTGTAAGAAATGAACAAATTTGTTAAATGTTCGGAAATCAGTTTTACATCATCATATCTCCTCAGGGTCATGGGTAAATACAACACAATTTCCATAATGGATTCATCTAATTTCTATATAGTCATAGGATGTGGCCATATCATACCATCATGTTGATGGTTATTGATAATTATCACCACTCGGGTAAGGCATTAGAAAATCAATACAAAAATATCCCTCTACATATTTAGCTACATGAACTACAACCTAATGTCATGGTATATCTTTTCAATCTATGGATACCCACTCACTTATTGGTATGAACATACCTAATAAATTCATCATTCACATGAGTATGTACTACAAGTCCATCATATAATAGGATCACATCATCATTGTCCAATGAGAAACCAGGTATTATGTTTCCACATAATAGCTATTTCAACATCAAAGTGAACTCTTTGATGGACTTCTTCTCATCCATTAATTGGTCTAATAAATATAATATGTTAACTAATGGATTATAATTCCTGAATAGCTGTTCATTAGAATTATATATCATTTAATATGATAAAAATCTCATCAGGAACCATATCTCCTCTTAAGTCTACTCGTCATTCTCATGAGGTACCTCTATCTTATGGATGAGAGAATGTGAAATGATGTTTTCTAACCATTATTAATAATCCATCGCAATATTGAAAATCTCTAGGTACAATACATAGTTCATCTACCACATTTTAAATACCCAATATGTGATAACATAAGTTGTTTTGGTCTATGTAGACAATAATCCTCTCAATAAGGAGATGGTGTAACCAAAATAGTAAATAGTGGACCATGGAAATGGACTTTATGTAATGGGTATGTTTTTTCCTTACATAGGATCACAATTGACATGCCCTGTAATCTATTACCCACTCTATCTATATAAATATTTCCACTAAACCAACTCATGATGCATCAAAATATATGGAATAACCAAACCATATATCTAGAAGAACCACTACTAGAGTTGTAGTAAACCTCTTTCTTAATAGATGAAATTC
The DNA here is from genome assembly GCA_963277665.1 of Viscum album. NCBI lineage: Eukaryota > Viridiplantae > Streptophyta > Magnoliopsida > Santalales > Viscaceae > Viscum > Viscum album. The sequence goes on from OY728142.1 coordinate 1,730,954,882, forward strand.
ATCCTCGCACTTGTCTGACCACTGAAACATTACATTTTTTTTATAATTTTAATGGGGGTTGTTAAACAAGATATCTCCTGAATAAAATATTGATATTATCCTACTAATCCCATAAATCTTTTAATCTCGAACACATTTTGGGGATGTGTCTTGGAAATCATTATTTCTATTTTCTCTAGGTTCATAAGTATAAAGATATTGGAAGCTATGAGAATAGATAATTTGACCACCAAAATTCAAATGATACCCTACAATAGCTTGTTCTAAACTTTATGTGTTCACTTATGCTCAGTAATATCTTGATATATTAGTTATACTACATTGGGTTCAGTAATAAAATAAAGAAGTATTCAATGAACATCACGATGAATGAGTCCTGATATGCGTGGAAGTTCATTTTCATAAGAGTCAAGAACAATATTTTCACATTTTGTAGTCTAATAAACATAAATATTTACTCTTATATATCATACCTACTCTAAAAACCATCTTTTGTATGACCTCCACTCTAACTATCAATTAGTGACAACCACATCCAAAGTGATTCTTATGGAACCATCAGGCTCCCCATAACTGATTAAAGACATTTCTAAGACTAGGAAATTGAAAACTGTGTTTCATGGTCACCAGATTCAGCATATGACAATCTATACAAATTTCAAGACTACCATCTATCTACTTCAAAAACTGAACATGTGTACCCCGTGCTTATAAACTCAACCTAATAAAACCTTTCTACTCTAAGTCCTCGAGATGTTCTAGGATATCCATCAACTCAACTGGTTCCTTATGAAAAGTGTTATCAAAATAGGTTGTTCTATTGGAAAATATTCTATCTAAAACTAAACTAATATATTATGGTGATACCTATGAAGTAATTCAGAAAGACATCCTGATACATATACACAACTGGATGAGAAGATAAGGAGGTGGGGTTGCACTGAACTTATAGAAATATCCAAACCTATGATATATTCTTTGATCATTCCTATATGGATTATATCTAGACAAACACTTCCTGCTCCTAACTCCATGTCATCACCTTTCAAAAACATCTCTCCTATGGGAAATGTAAACAATAGCCCTCTCAAATAGTAATCAATATATCCTTGGATTATTGTTGTGATTCCATGAAAATAATAACATAAGATTTCTTTATCTCTATAAAAATTATGTCCCATATATATCCATATCTAGGAAATAGTATTGTACATTCTTAACATCAATAAAGATAGTCAAGTGTCATTCCCAAGGATCTATCTAAGAAAAAACACTCAAAACATAACTCGATAGGATATTCATTTCTATTTATACCTTGTGATAATATGTAATGAAAAAAATAAGGAATATCAAATAATAAATCAAAAAATATATAAGTGATTAATTCCATAACATGAATAGTATAAGATCCCTCACCACCATCCATTGTGGTCTAATACACTATAATCTTGTCCTACTATAGCTCTATGAAATTCTCCTTGAGTTACAAGAATCGCCTAATTAATTTTCATATCAGACTACTGGTGAGGAATCAAACAAGATACTAGTCTCATAGATCATGCAAGTCATACACCATTATGTAAACCCATACTAAAATCTCATGAGTAGAACTATTTGATATTTTCTTTCTTTTCGCACTATTGACACTTGATTCAAGGTGTATCATCGAAATTCTGACAATGTATGGATTTCCAATAGAGTAGGAATTGTGGAACACCGCTTAAGCAGATGCAGAATTCATAAAATACTCATCATTATTTCAACTATCCTTATTATTTTCTTATATCACTCTCTTCCTTCTATGATAAGATAAAATCATCATTTCAATAGAAGGTCCAACCACCCAAGTACTTAAGTGTAGAAAAAAATTGATTGATCATCTTCTATGTTCTTATCAATAGAGAATAAATTATACAATACATTTATGTATTTCATTATCTTGATGCTCTAACCATGTCACGTAATATTGGTGAGAAGAAGGATGTCACAAATTCTGGACTTATGTGCCTCGTTTCTATAAAATTGAGGGGAAAAGAGAAGTACTTCTAAGAAACATGTTAAGTCTGAGGATAATGTAATTCATACATAGAGATAATGTAGTATTCACTAAGGACATTCAATATTCAATTTATTAATAATGAATCCCCAAAAGAATATGTCCTTGAAGTCCACAATGATGAGACACTTATATTTGTCTCCATGTCCCATCTAGCCCCACCATCTCCTAGTGGGACTGTATAGCATGAAAAGAACCAGGTTAACATTCATTTACAAATAACTCTCAATGATCTCAAACACACTATAAAATAATATTTATTGATTATCCTTTCTTCTTATAGTACCCAAGTTCATGGAAATTCTAGTACATGAAGGAGTTTAATTTATCATGTGTAATAAACAATAGAACACAATGCACATCCACCCAATTATGGTACATGTAAAGGGACTATCATAAGATGTGGTTATACAACATGAGACACTATAGTATTTGTGGGAGTGTGTTCTTCTAAACCCTCCAACACAACAAGTGATTCAATGGATAATCCTCTATATAATTATTATTCCAACACATTTCATTAGGAGGTCCCATAATTCTTCATTAGGGAGGCTTTTTCTTGATACTCAAAAGATGATTTAGAAGAAAAACTATTGTTTGTAAATATCCTATTCAATCAATGGGTTCATGAAATGATCAATGATGATTCTACAGGTATACCAAGGTAGAAACCTTATAATACTAACCCTACTCTCAATCCATTAAAATTATTCATAGTATGATATATATATATATATGTGTGTGTGTGTGTGTTTGTGTGTAACATAAAAATGTGATAAAGTTGGAATAATTAATTCCAACAATTTTTTTAAATGATTTTGGAAAATCCCCTTTTATTAGAAATAATCAAGTGAACAAATGGTCCAAAGACGGAATGAGGGTGAATAATGAAAAATTCCCAAATCATAAAATATAGGTACCAAACTTTTTCATCATTCTTTAAAATAGTTTTCTTTCATCCACTCAATGAGAATACCAGTTAACTCTTCCATTTTTATACCCTCAACATCTATATATCGATCATGGAGTAAGATCATTAATCCTTTCATACAGGGTATCAACATTAGTGATTTTTGAGTCAGATATTTCACATTTATTATATTTTGTTTTTTAGGTGATGTGTACCTTGACATTGAATTCATCAATCTCTCTACCTTCTTCGATCCGGCCTAAGAAAGAATCTCCTAGATTTTTTATTTTTATTTATCCTATATCTCAATAACATAATCAATTTTTTTCTCATATAAGGTAGAAATATTACCTACTTCCCTAACCAACACTTTTGGATTTATCTGAGACCTTTTATTGTTATATGTATTAAGTTGAAAACCCTCATTGTCCATGATGGATTTTGAAGGGGAAAGAAAATTTTTATAAGTCATTGGAGAATCAACTTAAAAGATTTTATTACCCTTTATATTACCTAAATCATCCATATTCTCCAATGAAAGATGGTGGTAAACCTCATTTTTTATTTATTCTTCAATGACTTGCTCATTCATTTCATTATCACTGCATGTAATTTAAGGAGTCTCCAAAATATGAGTTTGTTTCATGTCAATAGTTTTTAAATTCTTAAAAGTGTCGAAAACATTGTCATTTTCCTCATTAGATAATATTGAATCCAAATATTTCTTGTTTAGCGGAGGATTTGTGAACAAAAACTTTTCATTAGGCTCTTCAGAGTCACAAATCAATACCTCTACCGCATTCTAATCATTAGGGAAGTCTCCATCATGAACAATAGATTTTGGCAGGCCTGCATTTTCCATCTTTGGTTTCTTTCAATAGAGATTGGATGAGTGGACTCTCATCCCACATCCCTCATATGAAATCTTCTTCTAATATGGATCCAATGTGTTTTAAACATCCATACATTCATTGTAGAAAAGAGGATTTTTTTTTCATACTCATCATAAATATAGATGTTATCCGAGGGTGTTGAAAGTGTTAGCCTGTCAATAAATCTCTAAATGAGATCAATCTCCATCAGCAACCTGGCATAGTGACTAAACTGAACATCCTCTATATCCTTTTCAAGTAGGATAGGGGTCCCAATTTTCATTAAAATGTAATGTAATATCTTAAAATGTGAAATGAAACATTTGAGTCCATGCATAAAAACCCAAACATAACAAAAGGAATTCTGAACATGTGATACCATAATTCCAAAAGACCATTCATGTAAATGTTCCCAACCAGGTTTCACGTGTAGGGATCTAGTTCCCCATGCTCAATGATTCATGTCATCTGAAGGAAACATGTTGTGAAAAAATCCTTAATCAGGATATAAACATTTACAAAAAAAATAATCCCCATAAAATTGAGATTCTAAGAGTCAAACCATCCATCCAACAGGGTTATTAACCATTAGGTAGCATAGTGCATAAAATCAGATATTTTTTTCCAATATCCATTCTCTTAGAGAATTTTTGGAGGATTTTCTTCAACATGGGAAGATCATCCCTTATGAAGGATTCTTTCCATACATGAGTCTTTTAACAAATACAACAATCTGGATCCACCCATCATCAGACATTTATTTGCTTTAGCATACAAATTGTGTGACTCATCTTGAGACTTAATAGTATTCTCTCGAGCTTCCTGAAATATTGAATCTGAGGTAGAACACCTCATAAAAATTTCATTTTTGTGGATTACTAGCATCGTATCAACTAATATAAGGACCTAAACCTAAAATAATCTTTAGATATTGTGACTAAACATGGATCTGGGATCTATTAATGTATGTTTGAAGCTTTCGGATTCTATTCTACAAAGGTTCGAAAAGCCTCAGAGTCACGCATGATACGAGTCACTGAAAATAGATTCAACATGTAATGATCCACCGACACTATACCACAAGGATGAGGAATGATCTTCAATATAAGGAGGGGGAGGACAGTCATGAGTAAGTATAAACCCTATTAGTCATTGATGCATCGAGGGAGAGAGCTCCTACTTTCCATCCTCATTGATACAACCCCAACTAATATACCAAAAAATCCAAAAAAAAACAGATGTATCCCCCAATCAAGATTATATGGTTTTCTAAAAAGGATTTAATAATCAATGAATTAAATTAAATAATTAGTATGTAGTACAAAATAAGTATATATATTGTGTTTGATCTTACATGCAATGTCAGGATGCATGAACCCACCCGAATACCATAAAACAGTAACAAATATCCCATTACATTTAATTCATAAGTTCATTCTAGATAAACTATAAAATAATATGGAAACACCCCTACATAAGTACCACATATCCTATATTGGTTCTATCATGTCTCTACTTAGTCTGAATAAAATAAGAAAAGGAACCTCATATACTATTTTTCAACACACTAACTCATACCACTATGTCTGACTATCAGAATCAAAAGTACTCAGGTGCCCCTCCTAATACACAAGAGGGTACCTACTAGTATCAATGGTTTTAATGATGTCATTGGGGATAATATACCCTCATTATCATATCATTTCACATATAATATATAAAAAATAACATATCTATACAAAAAATAGTGACAAAAGTATAAAATATAAATATTCATGGAAGACCTCTCATATAGATAAATTAGCATACCAAGATCCTATTGTGATGAATTGGACTTGATTATATAGAGCTCATGTAGATAAATATATAAATCTATAGAGTCCTATGGAGTACATATTATCCCCATGAATATAAATATTCTCTATAATGTATCCTTCTCATAAGGGACCCTTTCACATGCTTTCATGACTATAAATTAAGACTATAATGCATCACGATTCACAATTAAAGTGTGAATGATAAAACACAGTATGATAGTACTAATGTGTATTTAAAATGCCATAATTTTCATAATAGTTTAATTCTATTATGCTAATAAATTACCAAGAAATCTTAAAAAATACATAAACAGAGAATTCATGTTCTAACCATACCACCATCAGCCTCATTCATAACAATATTAAATTCATTATTAATGTATGACCAAAGATGCCACAAGTGACCATGAGGTATCCAAAGTGTATCACCCTGAGATTTTGGGAATTAAATTTTTTGAATTAATTTAACATTTCAATAATTTTCATTTCACAAGACACTAGAAATAGTTCTTATATATATATATATATATATTAAATCACTAAGTAAGACATTACTTTTACACACAATACCAACTTGGCTTGTGCTTTCAGAAATACAAACTTGACTTGTGCTACAAGCTACACCGACTTGGGGTAGGATGTATGCAAAAATGAGTTTCTAAAAAACATCAATTTTTATTGTTTTAATTATTTAAATAATATAATTATAAAATTGACATTAAAATTAGTAATAAATTTTTTTAAAATATTTTTTTTATATAAATAAAACATATTGATACTGAAAGATAATGTTTTTGGTAATGTCCTTTTATATTAAAAATGTTGTTTTCTTAAATGAATAAATTTATATAAGAAATGTAATATTATAAAAATTTAGATATTTAATTTGATAAATATTCATCATTTTTTAATTCAGAACATTGAAATTAGTCTTGGGATAATTTTTGGGATTTTCCTGAGAAACATCATTTTTTATGAATAGTGAAAAATACTGCTTTTTAATTAAAAATATCCTTTTGTCTGATTAATGATAAATGATATTATCAATATTTTGTAAGGTAACATTAAATAAATATTACATATATTATTACAATTTCATTTAGTAAAAAAAATTTCACTAGGAAACATTATGTAAAATCCAAACAAACATTTTACCTTATTCCTACTTTAAACCCAAGTTATTTCATCCCATCTCTGAGATTAGCACTAATATTAATTTTTCCACTTCTATGACTATAATTTCAAAACTATGAAATTAACCATTTTCTTTAATATAGTTTTTATATTTTAATAACTCCATTTCAATATTTGATAAAAATGATTAGTAAAAGTGATTAAAATTAATCCCAGTAGTTAATGCCAAATTAAGCTCAATTAGGTACTAAACCTTAATATTAATTTCCCAAATGACATAGAAACGGGTAAAACACCATTTAAAGTCAATTTATCATCCAAAAAAATCCATTAATGTGTTTGGTTAGTTTGTTAATACTTTTTTCAGTTAAGAACATATGCACACCAAATTTGTTTCTAAAAATTTCATGAGAGTCATTTTCCTTCCCTATAACAGGATAACACCTCCACCCATTACTCACACCTATTAAAAGTTTTAAGCTTGTCCAAGATCTACACAATTATACTACCAAAAATCCTCTATTTGTCCTTTATTAATCTTGTGGGAAGAACCCTTATCAAGAAAGAATTTTGGAACAAACCAGAATGAGTTACCCGATTAAGAGGCAACATCTTCTCTCAAGCTCATTTCCATTATTTTCCTTCTCCTCCATTGAATTATATTTATTCACATATTGTGTTAAAAAAACCATTATATTACATATAATAGAATTTTTTTATGAAATTATTTTGACCTACACTAACACACACCTCAATCTAATGGATGTTGAACATACTGTTTATATGTAAGATGAATTACTGCCTCCCAAAACGATGATTGTTCATTTCTCCATTTTCCAAATCATGGTGGACATTTTGATGTAAAATCAATTTCTATATGTAATATTTTATATTTATTATTTCTTAAAGCTTATTTATTATTTTCATAATACATATTTTTTTATCTTTCCTTTTGTGTTTATATGATAATCTCGTTTGAGGAAATGTGGACTACCTCCCCCTCAAAGCGATGTGATTCATTCACACAGCAAAAAGAATGTATTAAGGATGGATTTAATGAACTTATATGATATATATGATATATAATTGAAAATTTAATAATGTTATATATATATATATACATACACATATATATACTTATTTCATTTACATACTTTCTTTCAATAAGATAATAAAAACAGAAAACAACATTCATCCATATGTACGGCTTACTGTATCCATGAATGGTGAATTAAATTATGTAATTCATTATGAAATATATTATTATAATATAATTATAGTAGATATACCAGATATTTAAATCATTTTCTAAATTCTGGAATCATGGTATAAGTATAAGGATCAACAATATAACAATTTAAGACACATGGGAAGAACAAATTGAATATTACCCAAAGCGAAACCTTAACATATAATCGTTAACTATAGAATAATATATTTTTATAGTCAAATAATATATGGTAACATACATAATAATATTATTCTATAAAATATTTATAATAACCATATATTTATTATACATGAATTTTGTATGAGTATGGAGAGTTTCAAGACAAAAGGTAAGGGGGTTTCATCTCATATTTAATTTCAATAAGATACAAGATATGTTCACCACTCTTTAATTTTTTTGGTGTAGTTAATTCCCATGAATTTTTTATATTTATATAATAAATAAATGTCTTTTTATTCACACCCCCATTTTATGATACTTCTTCCATTGGATTTATCATTCAAAATGTACCAAATCGGTAAACCAATTTTGTCTCAATTTGACTTGTTTTAGATAAATGATTTATTGTGCACCTAATATCATCATATATGGGTATATAATTACATTTAAAATTTTATATCATCAAAATAATTATTTTAATTATATATTACGAATCATTTAATATCCATTTTTTAAATAAATGTATGATCCCAAGATATCATGTTATAAGTGTTAAAAGAGACAATCTCATCATTTTTTGGATTTTTTTTATGTTATCGATTCGCCTGAAGAAATAATATGATCCATATACTAAGAATATTAATTATATTATTTATAATATTTTATTTAATTATATACTAATTTATTAGTACCATATTCTCCTCTTTGTTTTATAATATAGTTAAGAACGTTTTTTTTTGGAAGCCCAACGTTACCATTTCTTGAGTCAAAAATATATGTTTTATAAAAAAGGGATTACAAGAATATTATACCATTATCATAAATTATTATAAATAGATTTTTCCCTTTTTTTATTTTACTAATCACATCAAGGGAATATTATTTTCTCTTTTCAAACAAGGCATTCCTTCTAACATTTTTACTGTGAAAAAAGAATGTTATTTCTTAATTCGTATGATGTGTATGGATTTACCCACCATCATTCCATTGAAGATTACTATTCATTTTCAAAAGTATTATCTTTTAGAAATTATTTTAAAAGTAAATTTCAATGAAAATGTTTTAAAAATGGTTTCATGTTTTATTTATATGTTTACAATGTGTTTTTTTAAATTATTTTTAAATTGTTTTATTTATTAACAATCCTTCTTCAAAGAAAACGGGATATTTTCCTCCAGAAACTTTTTTGAATGATTTTTCAAAACGATTTCCCATATATGATGACATCCATTTATGTTGCTACTAAAATTTTTGAAAATATATAAAGGTTCCATTAATATCCTTTCTATGAATGGGTCACGCTTAATGTCATGCTTTTTATGAAATCGGTTTCTCATTCATGGGTTATATGTTTATGAAATCTATTTCTCTTTCATGGGATATTTTTTGATGAAATGGATATGAAACCTATATATTTTACATGGTTTATGTTTGGATGAAATGTTAGGGATACTAATTTCATTTTATGGGTTATGATTTGAAATTTACAAAACCTATATCTTTTTATGGGTTATGATATGATGAATGTTTTATTATCTTTTGGAACATGTGTAAATAATTTTAATATGAGATAGGTAGGAACTATATCTCTCTCAAATACATTGGGTAATCATAATCATTATATGAGATAAAAGGGTATACATTTTGTATCCCAAGCATGAAAATAAATAGGGTTTACGGGTTGTAAACTAATCTTAAAAAGAATGAGGGTGTTTGAGTTGTAGCCCAATACCAATAAATATTGGGTTTATGGGTTGTAACCCATGAATAAATGAAATAGGTTACATGGGTTGTAACACAAAAACTGAAATAAAAGGGTAAATGGGTTGTATCCCAAGCCTAAATAAAGGAGGGTACACGGGTAGTAGCCTGTGCCCGAGATAAAGTAGGTACATAGGTTCTAACCCATACGAGATATAAAGTGGGTACACTAGTTGTTATTACCATCCCGAAGTAGTTACATGGGTCATATCCCAAGCTTAATATGTTATAAATGTATTGGTAGATAGCCTTGACAAAAAATATTTTATTCTTATATGTATGTCACAAATCCTCTAACTTATTCCTCAGTTATGATTTCATGGATCATGATGTTTATTTCATTATTATTCATGTATTATGAACATCCAAGATGTATCCCATATCAAATTTTTATGACCTTTTATATGAAGGGTATGATCTCTTAATGTTACTATCACATTACCATACTTATATGTTTATATTTAATCTTACATGTCTCCCTTTTCTACCCTTATCGGGCCTCTTAGATAACTAGCTTCTTATGTTTCCTTTCTCCCGTTTATGAAGAAAGGACTTATGTATAAGTGATAATAGTGTATATATTTGTGGAATATGTTCAAGATATTTCAACAGGATAGAATAATTGGTTTCCATGTTCCCAAAATCACTAAACTATTTTGTTCCTCTGGCATGTACTTTTTTAATCTATATAATATTCATCTAAAAAGATGTAATATTTATGTATGTTAATCCTGGTAACATATATTTTGTATTAATGGATGGTTTTAGTAAAAATTTTGTAACTATGATGTGAAAACATTAGTTATATCTCTTGGATTACATATAAGGATATGTCTAGGTATGTCTCTAAGGATATGTATAATGATAGGTTATCATTTATGAAAATGTGATGGAATTTTGGTAATTAATATAGTGATTGGTTTACAAGAAATAAAACCATGTATGGATGATAAAATTTGATGTTCATATTTTATATATGTACCCAGGGGTAACAACTCCATCATTTTGTTATGTCCATGGAATAGGGTAATCTAGTACCCAACAATGGTCCTTCAGGCACACCTAATTTCACACTCTCAGGGGATATGATTTGGAAATTCAGAAACTCTTTATGCACAGTCATGAAGGATTTAGATATAATTTGTCTATTAATAACCAAGGACAAACCCTAGGTGCCATATTTTATGGAAGGTATCATGATTTAGACATCCTATAAGTAACACTTCACATGACTATGTGGTTTTATTCTATGATATGTAATGATCACACTATGCTTTTGGTTTTAATCAATGGAGAGAACTGAATTAATGTTGAATGTGATAGAAGAACATCAAATGGGAAGTCATGGTGGGTGATAACTTGATTGAATGTTTTTGTGATCATTCCAAATCAATTTTCGTGGAACATGATTAAATTTTTTTACCTTAAACAACTCTCGAACTCACCATAGAAGAGAAATAAGGAGTTCTCTAGTAGCTCAAGTAATGAATACCATGGAGGGAATAAGATTAAGATTCTTTGGTGTCAAGAATATTTAAAGAATCACCTAATTGAATTTCTTAGAATAATAATTTGGTTTTTTACTATGGAAAATAAGGACAAAAATAATGTGACTAAAAGGGAAAAATAAATAGTTTTTTTTTTACCAAAATGGATGGGAATTTTGGCCTCCCTAAGTCCTCATATAAGGTTATGTGTTTTATGTATAGAGAAAATGGTATTTATAAAGAACAATGTTATAAGATGAATGTTATTGAATAGAATCATCAAGGTGGTGTGAGTAATTGTTACATTGTTGTTGATGATGAGACTACAGTTGAATTGTGAAATTAAAGAGGTATTATGTAATAAGAATATTTAACATTGTTAAAGAATCAAGGATGAAGTAATCAATTTATTTATGTATTTGGATTTAATAATTAATAATGGTTAATAATGAATGGATTATTTATTTTATGTTTTGCTATGGATTTACATTAATATATCGAATGGTCACGGTGGGATGTGAAGGTTATCCCATGAAATTTTTCTTTTTCAATAAGGGAAGGTAACCCTTAACATATTCTTTATGTTAACCTAATGTTGTAAGGATAAATATATGTGGGATTTTAACAATTAAATTGGACTTTATTGATTACCTTGGAACTAAGTAAAGACTTGTTGAAGGCTGTTTTATGAAGTCATTGATGAAGCTTACAATGTTTTTGGATTTAAGGAGTAAATCCAATATACTTCAGAATGAGGAAGAATGCATGTTTTCCAAAAGGATTTATGGTAATTCAGGTTGTTAAAATGTTTCAAAAGAATATATGGTGAGTGTATTCACATTTTTGGAATGTGACTACCAAGAGATACTTTATATTATATAGGGGAATCAATGTTAAGTTGATTTTGTGACTTCTTTCTAATGTTTTGGATTTTCATCCTTTGGAAGGGTTATATGGTTAACCATTTATGTAAATATTATGTATTATCTTACCACATGAGGGTTTATGTATAATTGATATCCATTTATAAAAACATGGTGATGATGATAACATATGACATATGGGATGGAATATCATGGAACTCGGGATTTGTTAGTACATCATAAACGAAAAAGTAACTTTTTTATATTAAAATAAGTTATTCTTATCAATAAACAACAAATGGTGAAATTTTCTAGAAAAAATGAATGTTTATATTTTAATGAAAATTATGTAAATTTAGGAAAATGGATCTTCAAACCTAAAATGATACTTTATACCTACATTTTCAATGAAGCAGAAGATACCTTATTTTATTCAGATTTATGGATTTTTGGTTGTTAATTATCCCTTAATATTGTTTCTATCACTCTCCATTAAAACATAATGGTAAAATTTTCTTCCATATCCATGTTTTCACTTTCCAGCTCTATTCTTTCATGTGGGAATATATTTATATCTCACATTGGGTAATTGCTTTGGTTCCTATTTTTCATTTTTAAGGGAAGTTTTTTGATCCATTTTTTTTATTTGGGTTTCTCTGAATGAATCATTCAATAATTAAACCTTTTATAACCAATATTATTTTCAAGGGAAAAATTCATATTAATGGGGGTAGAATCTAACACTCCCAAATATTGAGAAATATTTGTTTCGAATTAATTTATTATTTCAATATTTTTCATTTCAAAAGACACTGGAAATAGTTCTTTATATATATAAATCAAAAAACTATTTCAATCATTCCTTTTAAACAAAATACCAACTTGGCATGTGCTAAACACAATACTAAGGCTTGCGCTACAAGCAATACGAACATAGAAAATGGGGCATGTAATAATGATTTTCTACAAATCATATATTTTAATTGTTTTAATTATTTAAATAATATAATCATAACCTATCTGTTAAACAAATTAATAAAAAAATTCAAATAAAACATATTGATTATGAAAGATAATATTTTTGGTAATGTCTTTTTATATTAAAAATATTGTTTTCTTGAATGAATCACTTTTAAAAAAAATTAATTTTAGACCAAGTTTTAAATCAAATTTGATAAAATACACTTCATTTTTTAATTCCAAATGATGAAATTATCCTAAGGTGAATTTTTTGGATTTTCCCGAGAAACTTCTTTTTTTGATGAATAGTTAAAAATAATTTTTTTAGTTAAAAACTACAATTTTTTCTAATTTAATATTAATGATAAATGATATTATAAATGTCCTTTAAGGTATCATTAGATAAATAATAAATATATTAATACTATTTAATTAATTATAATCAATTTCATCTTGAAACTTAATGTAAAATCTTAAAAACAAATCTTGAACTTATTCCTGCATTAAAACCCCATTATTTCGTCCCATCTATAGGATTAAAACTAATGTTAATTATTCCTATTCTTTTATTGGAATTTCTAAAATATAACATAAAAATGATATTCAATATAATTTTTAGTGTCTAATAATACAATGTTAATTTTTGACCAAAATTATTATAAAAATTGATTAAAATTAATCCTAGCAGTTAAGGTCAAATTAAGCCTAATTATGGACTAAACCATAATATTAAGGTCCAAGATAACCTAGAAACTTTTCCAAAACCCATTTGATGTAAAAGTTTCTATGAAAAAAGTTCAATTATTTAGGTTGTTTTGTTTGGTAATACATATGTTGTTAAGAACATGAACACATCTAATTTGTTTTTTAAAATTAATTGTGAGTCCTTTTCCATCCGCATAAAAGGTAATCACCTATACCTATTCCTAAAAACTCTCAAACCATTTACATTCGGCCATTATTGATCAAATAATACTCTAAAAAATAATACTTCTAACCTTGAATCATCTCTTTGGTAAAAACCCTATCAAGGAATCCTTTTGGAAAAAACCAAAAGGAGTTGCCAGATTAAGAGGTAGCATCTTCACTCAAGATCCTTTCCTTTATTTTCCTTCTATGACCCTCCAGTCTCTTTTTTCCCTTATTTAGTGTCCATAACAGTATCCTATATATACTATGATCTTTTTATGACATGTTTTTTATCTTTACATACACACACCCACATCTAATGGATACTGAAAATACTATGTCTATTTACTGCGAACTACTACCTCACGAAACAATGATGGTTAATTTCTCCTTTACCACCAATCATGGTTGGAACTATGATGAATAATCCATTTATATATGTATTATATTATATTTATTATGTATTTTATCTTCTTTATTCCCATTAAAACACATTGAATGTATTAAATCTGAGTTTAATGAACTCATATGATATATATGATATATTCATTCGATATTAATAATTATATTTATATATATATAAATTTAATTTAAATAATTTATTTCATTACAACAATAATGATGGAAAACAACACTCATGCATACACACTATTTATTGTGTACATGAATAGTGAATTCCATTATATACATCATTATGATATAAATTATTATAACATAATTATAATTGATATAATTGATAGTTATATCATGTTATATATTTTTTTAATAATTATATAAGTATAAGGATGAATGATATTACAAATTAAGACACATGTGAAGAACAAAGTAATTATTACCCAAAGTGAAACATTAACATTTGATCACTAACAAGAGGGTAATATATGGTTATAATCAAACCATATATGGTAATAAATATAATAATTTTATTATGTAAAATATATATAATAAACTTATATATATTATATAGGAAGCGTTTATGATTAAGGATTGAGTCAAGACACAAGGTAAAGAGATTTCATCTCACTTTTAATTTATGTGAGATACAAACTATGTTCATCACACATTCCTTTTGTTTGGTGTATTTTCTTCTCATTTTTTTATTATATTTATCTTTCACATAAAATATTGGGTATTCACATGACCGTTTTATGATCCTTATTTCATGGTGTTTAACTTTTAAAAGTTACTATATTGGTAAAACAATTTTGTCTCAATTTTCCTTCATTGAGATTCATGTTTCTTTATGCACCTAAAATATTCATAGAGGTGTATATACATCCATTCTACATGTTATATCATGAATATAAATATTATCATGATATATTTATCTTCATTTAATTTCCATTTTTAGAAGAAGAGTATGATCCAAAGTTAATATTTTATAATAGTTTATCGAGACAATCTCATCGCTTTCTGAGATTGATTATGTTATTACTTCCCTTGATGAAATATTATGATCCTTATATCATTAATATTAATGAGTTTACTTATGCTATGTTCTTATATTACATATTCATGTATTAGTTCCACATTCTAATCTTTGTTACATAAGATATTTATTAATGTGTTTTTAGGAAATCTCAACTTTACCCTTTGTTTGGTCAGAAATCTATGTTTTCCAAAAAAAGGGTTTCCAATAATATTGTACGATTATCTTACCAGACTTTAATTTATTTTTTAACCTTTTTCCATTTACCAATCACTTCAAGGGATTTTTCTTGTCGTATTCTGAATAAGTAATTCTTTATATCCTTTTTACCATGAAATAAGCAATGTTCTATTTTACTTGGTATGACATGTATGGATTTACCAAACACTATTCCATTTAAGATTCCTCTTCATTTTTTAGAAGCTAAATCTTTAACAAATTTTTTTAAAAAAAAATTATAGAAAAGGTTTTAAAAATGGTTGGATATCTCCATTATAGGTTTTCATGGTATTTGATTTGAGAAAATAATTTTTAAATGGATTTATGTATTAATAATCATTTTCATAGAAGAAATGATATTTTCCTCAAGAATAGTTTTCAAAAAAAATTGAAAACTATTTTCCATATATGATGAAATCCATGGATTTTTCTCATTTCCTTTTGGGAAATTATCTAATGGTTCCATTAATATCCTTTCTATGAATGGGTCATGCTTAATGTAACTCTCGTTATAAAATCGATTTCTCTTTCATGGGTTATATTTTTATGAAATATTTTTATCTTTCACGGGTAATGATTTGATGAAATTTTTATGAAATATATATCTTTTCCAAATTTTATGATGTTATGAAATATTAATGATACCCATTTTCATTTTATGTGTTACAAGTTGGTGTTTAAAAGAACAATAACTTTTTATGGTACATGATATAATGAATGTTTTATTATCTTGTGGAACATGTGTGAATGATTTTACTATGAGATGGGTGGGACCTATATCTCCCTCTAATAAATTGGGTAATAAAATTTTTCATATGAGCTCAAAGACTACACTGGTTATAAGAAAAACTGAATATAAATATGTTGTATGGGTTGTAGCCTGATCTTGAAAGGAAAGAGGGTGTTTGGGTTGAATCCCAACCCTAAAAAGAAAGAGGGTGTATGGTTTATAGCCTAAGCCTAAATGAAAGAGGGTACATGGGTAGAATCCCAATACTAAAAACAATAAGTTACATGGTTTTTATCCCATGACTAAATTAAAGAGAGAACATAGGTAGTATCCCAAGTTTTAAAATACGGATGTACACGGGTTACATCTTACGCATGAAAGAAAGTGTGTACATGGGTTTTTAGCCCAAGACCCTAGTAGGTACAAGAGGTGTAGATGAAGACTTATATGTTATAAAGGTCTTGGTATATATCCTTGACATAAAACATTCTATTATTATATGAATTCTACAAATCAAATATTGTATTCTTTAGTTATGATTTCATACCTCATGATGTTTATTTCATTATGTTTCATGTCTTATGAACTGTGATCCTTTATCCTATAAATCATGTTTAAGACATTTTATATGAAGTATATGATCACATAATGTTATGATATCATTATAATACTACTATTTTCATTCTTATTCTTACATGTCTCCCTTTTTTACCCATATTGATCATCTAAGATCACCCATTTCTTATGTTTTTACTCTTCAGGTTATGAATAAAGGTTTTCGGTATAAGTGATAATGGTGTAGATCATTGTGGGAGATGTTGAAGATATTTCACCAAGATATAAGATTTTGTTTCCGTGTTTCGGAAGACACTAAACTATTATAGTCCTCTTGCATGAATTTTTTTAATTTACTAAATATTCATCTAAAATGATGTAATATCCATGTATGTTAATCATATGTCTCTATAAGAAGACAATAAAAAAAGTAACTTACTGCCCTTATGGAATCGATTATTAGGTCAAGACACAAATTCGACTATAAAACTAGTACTAAATATCTGTAAGAGATCAAGATCTATTCATGTCTACTCAGTATCCAAAATACATCTAGTTCCATTTGGGGCTAGAGGGTTGTTATCCTCGTACATAGTTTAAGGGTAAACCATGTATATTATCTCAAATGATTCACACTATCCCATATAAGGGAAATCATACAATCATGGTCTAACTAGTTGTAATACCATGAAATTCCCAAGAAGGCATGGTAAATAAAAAATAGCATGGAAAATAAAAATAATTCCACTATAGAATTTCATCATAAGAATATAGTGGAATTATATAAAAACACGTGATCAATATCATGAATTATAATAACCTGCCATAGAAATAATCCTAGAATGAAGTATCATATTTGGGTATCACGGGATACACACACACGCATATGAAAACAAAATCAACAAGAGAAATATGAAAATATAATAAAAATAAATCCAGGTAAAAAGAGTGTGCATGGGACTTAAGTGGAGAACAACTTCCTACCCAAATGTTTTTTTATAATTCATTCCAATTTTTTTCAAGGATCAAAACCTAAATGGAAATACACACCCGTAATTAACTTTATCTCATTTTAAGGATTTTTAACTCTGGTTCTAGTTCAACAATAAATGGTTTTATAAATAGAATCAAGGAGATTACATGTTGATGAGCATGGTATATAATCATATAACATAAGGAGTCATACAAGGGAAAAATTGTGTTGTATTCCAAAATAATTTACATTAAATAATTAGATCCATTATTGATTTAATAAATAATCAATAATTTCATGTTATTTATATAAGTGATCCTCATGTTTGTCCATCTATCATTATTGAATCATCATTTAATCAAACATTATTATAATTCATGATGATATTAAATAAATAGTGAATCTAAAGATGATCCAACTATGATTCCATAACCAAAAACATTCATCATCCATAAGGAATATAACTTTGATCAAAAGGGACATTATTGACATATTGAATCCATTTAAAATCTATAATGGATCATCAATATATTATAGTTTATTAAACAATTCACAATTTATAAAATGTTTAGAAAGATTATTCGTAAACAAATACTCATATAATATCTATAATCTATGGTATATCTCAATTCAATAATGGAATGGAATTAATTTTCTTGTTCAACTAACGATGTGTGGTAGAAGGAAGAATTTACTATTAGAATGGAAAAGAAACAATAGATAAATAAAATATCCGTGATCATATTACATATATATAGAGAATGAGGTGTAGAAATAGAGAAATCCTGGAAACATAGAATCACCAAATATTTCCCTGATTGATGAACCAATGAGAGACAATTGAGAGAGATCTTGAGACCTAAGAGAGGTCTCAAATTCAAAATCTAGTCATTGTGGTTATAATTGGGTGTTATAGTGGGAAGAAATATACTGGTTTGAAAATATGATTGGTTATATTTAATGAACCCTCAAACTAGTCCCATTAGCAAGTTGGTGGGCCACATTGTCCAGTAGGTCGGGTATGTATTTTCATATATAATATCATCAACTCCACACATTGAAAGTTATTTTTTGCTACAAACACTAAGTCATGCCTCCTATCTTATCTTCAACCACCTATTCCTAAACCCTTTTCATTAAAATATTACCTATTAAACACCCATAAGAGAAATTAAATATTAAAAATGGTATATTATATAATCCAAACATCTCATACATAACATTAAGGTGAGGATGTTACATTTGGGGTAACACATTGTTAAAGAGTTAATTCATTTTTATACCTATGATTGAATGGGGTTGTGTGACTTAAAAAATGACCTAAAGGTATACACTAGAAATAGAAATGGTCATATCTTTTTCTTTGATATATTAATATGAAGTGATTCACCAAGGGAAATCTTAGGGGTTATTTATAACTAAGGAGATGGTTTTTTGTGTTAATTTTTTTGTTATTTTATCAATTATTACAATGGAATTTGACTACTAATATAAGGCCCCGGCCTTAAAGCTTACTTAATCTTGAGTTATTACAAGATTACACATTGAGGATCTTTTCTGGTTTAGAGTTTTATAGAATTAGATCATAAAACTTGCATTACATTCCACATTTAAAGAAAGTGGTTACATAAAGATAGTATTCATTTTTTCCCATCAACGGAACATATTTAAAATAAAACATGGATTATTTCTTGACACTTTCTTGACACTATCATCATATCATGTACCTTTCCCTTGACCTGTGAAAAACATTTCAAAAAAACTTGGGATAAGCATAAAAAGCTCAGTATGGGTTATAAAAATCTGGAAAGGAAACATGAGTTCATATATACATAAGAATGAAATCATACTTTACCCATAAAACATAAGCACTTTAACATACCTCATCAAATCATGAATAAATCATATAAATCATAAGACATAATGGTAACTTGAGGCATTCATAACATTCTTACGTGGGGAGTAACCCTCTTGGTTATATTTGGAATACCCATCACAGTATATTCCCTAAATCTCTTCGGAGAAACCGTAACGTTTCACTCCTTTGCTTTACCCAATGCATTTGAGAGATATATCGGGCTCACCCACCCTTAGATTATCACAGAACCATCCGTCTCCATAATAATTCCCAAGAACCACAACATAATCGTATCACATAAAACATGCATAAAGGAAACATAACATTTCCACCTTTCAATCACAAGATATCAATACAACACATTGATATAAAAACATTATGAAAACAATTTTCAATACCAAAATAGAAGAAAAGTAAAACATGGTATTTATTTTTATTTTAAAAAGAAGGTATGGCTTGTAGAGGAAGCCGAAACTCAAGTAATGGTCACATCGGCGGAGAAGTCATTGTCACCGCATACGTACGACAAAAACATTCCCTTTTGTTGTTTAGTAAACGCTTCGTATAAAAAATATTTCTTTTGAATAAGCGTAAAATTCAAAGGGGTTTATACACCGTATAAAAGAAGGTTGTGTATAAAAAAAAATATGCCTCAATGAAAGGAGATTGAGACGAAGTCCCATACCTCGGGTCCGACTTGACTCGGTCGTTCTTTAATCTCCTAAATAATAAACTTGAGTTAATTTATACTTGTTTAATAACCTTTTTCAAGTTCATTATTCCTTTTATATCACTTATTTCCATGTCATGAACACTATGTAATTATTTAAGCTAATAACAGTCGTTTTAATGATCATTGGTACTTGAATCAAAAATAAACCCTTTATAATTACAAGTTGTTCATGTATCCATTATATCCAGAATTATAATCAGGATGTATATATCATATATATCATATATATCCAGTATATACATGCATTTATAATATTACATAATCATAAAGAGGTAAGAAATGAAATGCACCGTTCATGGAGACGGTAAGCCGTACGTACGCATGAACGCTACTTTCATTTCTATTTCGTATTTTATAGAATGGAATCATAATGATATAAATTTATATTATAATTCCAGTGTAATATCATATATAATATCATAACTTCATCCTTTATACATCGCACATATGGTATTAACAAATCAAATCACTTTGAGGGGGTGGTAGTCTGCACTTCCTTAAATGAAGATATCGCGTTTACCCATAATGGAAACCATAATGGTATGCCGAAAATGAAAAATACAGAATCTTAAGGAAAACATAAACATATTATATATCATATATAAATATAGTGTCATCTTAATGTCCACCTTTCAATGTGTTAAAAAAAATTTTGAACAGTCATCGTTTCGGGAGGCAGAAATTCGCCATCCACGGAAACAATATGTTCTTTAACCATTAGATGTAGGTGCGTGTAAGTGTAGCTCAAATACTTCTTATAATAACATCCTAGTATATGTAAGATACTGGTGTTGTTAAAAAATAAATGAATAAAAAGATTTTAGGGGGTTGGAGAAGCAAAATAAAACAAAAGGACTCAAGTGAAGACATTACCTTAAAATCGGGTAACTCCCTTTGGTTTGAGCTCAAAGGCTTCCTTGGGAAGACTTCTGCCCAAATTGAGGCTTCAATGAGTAATAGAGGGATGTGGAGAGACAAAATGGGCTGTGTTTGGCTGAGCCAAAGGCTTTGGATGTTTGGGTAATGAGGTAGAGGTGGGGGCCTTTTATAAGAGGAGAGGAGGGGCACTCTTGGAAAGTAAAGAAATGTTACTTTATTTTAAAATGAGTTTCGGATTAAAAAGGTCTCACATTGATATAAATCGAGGGTAAGGTGATACGGGTTCGAAATCCACCCATACAATAGGTTTTGGACATGTGTAGTTCATAGATTTTACATTATCATTTCATTTTATTTAAATCATTTATTAATGAGGTAATCGCTGCATCATCATGATGTCATAAATAATTTAATTTATTTAAAGTATAAAAATTATAAAAAAAATACTATGATGTAGAAAATATTTTTATCTTTTCAATGACTATTTATAATAAAAAATCTGACTTGTATAACCCCATGTAAAAATTTTTTTAGTAAAATAACTGATGTTCGTGTCATTTTTAATTTAACATTAAATAAAAAGTTATTTATGTCATCCCCCAACCAAAGTGGCTCCATGGGGTCCCCAAGTTGACCCATGGATTTTCTCGGTCGGCCATGATACATCCAATTAGGGTAGGACATGTGTCAAGCTCATCTCATATTATTAAAACATTATTTTTACCTTAAACTACACTAATTACCTCTAATCGCGATTAAAAACATAAAAGTTACTATTCACCAAAAAAATTATTTTAATCTCATTGAACCACATTTTACTTCTTAATGACAACCATGTATGTCGGATTTTTGAAAATCAAATCACAGAAGTGGCAAAGTTTAATTTAAAAAAAATCAGTTTCTTTAACTACCACTTAGTGGTTTCAATATTCATTAAAAATTGATGTTTTTCAGAAAAATATCAAAACTTCACCCTAAGCTATATTTTATATTCTGAATTCAAAAATGATGTCTATTTTAAAAAATTCAAATTATATAAGTTACATTAATTAATTTAATAATTAATTCCTGCAGTCATGACAAATAGTGTGTTTTTATGAAACAATAAGTATCAAAAGATTGACACCAGTTTAAGTCCAATTTCAAAGTGAAATTGATTCCAATGACCACCATTGGATTAAATTGTAAAAATATATTCCAATTTCACTTCAAAACCAATTCAAAAGATAATCTAATCATATAAATAATTTAGATTAGAAAGAGGTTTTGAATTAAAATACAATATTTTCACTATTCATTAAAAAATGAACTTTATCGGAAAAACCAAAAATTCACACAAAGTAAATTTTGATGTCCCAATAATAAAGAATAAGTTTATTTAGACAAACATAGCTTATGAAATTGTCAAAAGATATATTTAAAAATGGTTTTCCATCAAAAGGAGGTAAAATAATCTTTTAAAAATATTAGTGTATTCTATGCTTAAGATTGGATTTATTTTCATTTTAAGCCTCTAAAAAACTATCTAATTCATTAATAGACATAGATAAAAATATCTATTATTCATTACTTACTTGGGATGTTACATACTTCCCCCCTTTAGAAAATTGTGTCCCCGTAATTTATTTACTTATCGAATAAATGGGGGTACTTATCCCTCATTGCATTTTCAGATTCCCATGTTTCCTCTTCCATAATGTGGTTTTTCCACAAAACCTTTACCTGATTAATAACCTTATTCTGTAACACTTTCTCCCTGTGGTCAAGAATCTGGACCGGTTATTCCTCATATGATAGGTTCTCTTCCAGCTGAACTACCTCTGGACTCAAAACATGAAATGGATCTGGCATGTACTTTCTCAACATCGAAACATGAAAAACATTGTGTACCTGAGATAAACTCGGAGGTAAAGCCACCTGGTATGCAACTGATCTAACTCTCTCTAGAATTTCATATGGTCCAATGAACCTTGGACTCAGCTTTCCTATCTTACCAAATCGCATCACACTTTTCCATGGTGAGACTTTGAGAAAAACATGATCACCTACCTCAAAATATAGATCCTTCCACCTGTTGTCCGCATAACTCTTCTACCTGCTCTAAGTTGTTCTCATGTGTTTCTGTATCAGCTGAACTTTTTCTTCCAACTCTTCTACCAATTCTGGTCCCATCAACTTCCTTTCATCCACTTTATCCCAGAAAGATGGAGTTCAACACCGCTTCCCATATAATGCCTGAAATGGTGCCATCTGTATACTGGAATTAAAACTGTTATTATATGAAAATTCAACCAAAGAAAGATGTTGGTCTCAACTTCCCTGATAATCCATCGAACAGGCTCATAGAATATCCTCCAAGGTCTGAATTCTTCGTTCTGACTACCCATCTGATTGAGGATAAAAAGATGTACTAAAATTTAATTCAGTACCCAATGACTTCTGAAGGCCTTTCCAAAAGATAGAAGTGAAAATAGGATCACGGTCAGATACAATGGAGAGAGGAACTCCATGTAACCTGACTATCTATTTAAGATACAAACGGGAAAGTTGATCTAGGGAAAAAGTATCTCGTATAGCAAGGAAATGAGCAGATTTAGTCAAGCGATCAACAATAACCCAGATTGCATTATTACCTCGATATGTCTTCGGGAATCCCACAACAAAGTCCATGGATATATTCTACCATTTCCACTCTGGCACTGGTAGAGGATGAAGCATCCCTTTCGGTAACTTCCGCTCTACTTTAACCTATTGACATGTCAAACACTTCACAGTAAAATCAGTAATATCTCTTTTCATTCCATCCCCCCAATAATACTCCCACAGATCTCTTTACATCTTAGTACTGCCAGGATGAACTGAAAACGGAGAACTATGAGCTTCAAATAACAACTCTCTCTTCAACTGTGAATCACAAGGCACACACAATCTCTTCCCAAATCTCAAAACGCAATCATTATCAATGTTGAATTCAGGCAACTTACCCTTCTAAAGCAGCTCTACCTTTTTCTGCAACTCACTGTCTTGCTTCTTTGCTTGCTTAATTCTGTCTGATAGAGAATATTTCACTGATACCTGAAACAAAACAGAAGAAAATCCTACACCAACAACTTCTATGACAAAGTTCATCAAATCCTTAACCAAAGGATCACATTCCAAACACAACATTGCTAATGAAGCATTACTTTTTCGACTCAAAGAATCAGCCACTTTATTAGCTTTTCCCGGATGGTAATGAATTGTACAATCATAATCATTGATTAATTCTAGCCATCTCCTTTGTCTCATGTTCAATTATTTCTGATGAATATATACTTTAAACTTTTGTGATCGGTATATATTTCACACTTTACTCCATACAAATGATGCCTCCAAATTTTTAAAGCGAAACAACAACAGCTAATTCCAAATCATGTGTAGGGTAATTTACCTCATGAGTTTTCAACTGTCGTGATGCATAAGCAATTACCTGATCATTCTGAATTAGTATGCAAACAAGTCCTTTCAATGAAGCATCACTATATATAACAAACTCACCATTCCTAGAAGGAAGTTCCAAAACTGGAGCATTCACCAATATTCTTTTCAACTCCTGAAAACAATCATCACATTCTTTGTTCCAGATAAACTTAACACCCTTCCGAGTTAGCTTAGTAATTGGACAAGATAACCATGAAAAATTTCTAACAAACCTTCATTAATAGCCTTCCAAACCAAGGAATCTACGAATCTCAGTTACATTTGTGGGTCTTCGCCAGTCTTCAACAACCTTTGTTTTTGCAGGATCAACAGTTATCCAATCTTTAGAAACAATATGACCAAGGAAAGAAATTTGTTCCAACCAAAACTCACACTTGCTGAATTTCCCATTGAATTTCTTTTCTTTTAAGGTTTTCAAAATAACCATTAAATGTCTTTCATGCTCCTCTTTACTTTTAGAAAACACCAAAATATCATCAATGAAAACCCCCACAAACTTATCCAAGAACTCATGGAAAATTCTATTCATTAAGTCCATGAATATAGCAGGTGCATTTGTTAGACCAAAAGGAATTACTACAAATTCATAATGGCCATATCTTGTACGAAACGCAGTCTTCGGAACATCTGCTTCCTTTACCTTCAGCTGATGGTACCCCGATCTCAGGTCAATCTTTGAAAAATACTGAGCTCCCTAGAGCTGATCAAACAAATCATCGATATGAGGCAAAGGATATTTTTTCTTAACAGTGATGTTATTCAAATCTTTATAATCATTACAAAGTCTCATAGAACCATCTTTCTTTTTAACAAATAAAATAGGAGCACCCCATGGTGACGTGCTAGGTCGAATGAAACCTTTCTCTAATAAATCTTTCAATTTCTCCTTCGACTCTAAAAGTTCAATTTGAGCCATTCGATAAGGCGGTTTTGAAATTGGCTTAGCATTAGGAAATAAGTCAACAGTAAACTCAACTTCTCGATCTGGTATTATTCCAGGAAACTCATCAGGAAAAACATCAGGATACTCATTTACCACTGGCACATCATTAATCTGATCAGTTCCTTTATTTTCAATGATGTGTTCAAGGTAACATTCATTTCCATCTTTTACAAGTTTCTTGGCCTCTTGATAAGTTATCAACAGTAAGGGTTCATTCTTTTACACAAACTGAAAGTCTTTCTGAAAAGAAACTTATTTAGCTCTACAGTAAATCTTAGCATGGTAAATAGAGATCCAATCCATACCCCGGATAACATCAAACTCTACTAGAGGTAAAACAATAAGGTTCGCAAGTAGGTTCATTCCACAGATAAGGATAGGAATATTCTTATAAATTCTCTTTGCCTCAACATTTCCCCCAGGTGTTTTTACCAAAATTTCAGGAGTCATTTCTTGAGATGGTATTCCCATTTTACTAGAAAAGTTTTTAGAGATGAAAGAATGTGTAGACCCCGAATCAATCAACACACTGACATAATATGAAAAAACAAACAAAGCACCTGATACAACTTCATTTGATGGCCCAACATCTGCTGTAGTAGTTGCAAAGGATTTCACCACCCCTTTCTGCATGTAGTCTAACTGCTTCCCATCACTAGAGCTCGTTGTCGAACACTTGTTTGCATAGTGACCCATCTCATTGCACTTAAAACATTTCACTAACTGTAAATCAAATTTGAACTTACCATCACCTTGATCTTTTTCAGTGCAATCACGAGCCTTATGTCCCATCTTACCACATCGGTAGCACTTTGCAGAATTCATAAGACACTCCCCAACATGCCTTTTTCCACATTTATCACAAACTGGAAACTTAGATTTCTTACCATCAGACTTTTTTGAAGAATTCTTCCCTTTCCCATACCACAGCGGTATCTTCTTCTGCTGGTTTTTATAGAACACTTGATCATCAGAAAACTCCATTTCCACCTTCTCAGCACATCGAACAAGATTTTCATAACATTTAAACTCATGAGAATCTAATGCCCTTCGATATTTTGGATTTAATCTTGAGTAAAAATTATTGATTTTACTATCAAGGTATCAGATAAAATTTGGAGCATACCTTGCCAATCGAGTGAACCTCTCTTCATAGGCAGCCACTGAGTCTTCCTCTTGCCTCAATTCCAAGAATTATTTTTTCCATCCTAAGTTGACAGCCTTAGGAAAATACTTTTCAAGAAACATACCTTTGAATTCATCCCAGTCGAGAGCATCAATCTCATCAGCATCCCTGATATTTTTAACCATCGACCACCACTGATCTGCTTCACCCTCCAAATGGTAAATATCAAGACTAACCTTTTGATTTTCTGAACACCCCATGACATCAAAAATCTTCTCCAGTTCTTTAATCCACCCTTCAGCTAACACAGGGTCAGATGATCCTCTGAATGATGGGGGATGTTGCCTCATGAAATGTTCCACCTCTGCCATGTTCCTCTGCGGTTGATCTGGCTGATCTCGTGCATGCATACCACCACCATTTATCGCTTGAGTCAACTGCGCCATTACTGCAACAAACTATTCAGTTCCAATTCCGACCATCTCAGGATGTTGATTCGGAAGGTTATTTCCTTCTGTATTCCTTCCTAGCACTGCTTCCCTGTTTCCTCTACGAAAAACCATTCTGAACAAACATGTCTTAGATGAAGCAACATGCTAATCTTCAAATGCTATATCATTTCAATTTAACCATAAAAAACTATATTTTTGGATAATAATTTAATATAATTATAACTCCTAAAGTTATCTAAACCGACCTCTAATACCAACTATAAGGCCCCGGCCTTAAACCTTACTTAATCTTGAGTTATTAGAAGATTACACATTGAGGATATTTTTGGGTTTAGAGTTTTAGAGAATTAGATCATAAAACTTGCATTACATTCCACATTTAAACAAAATGGATACATAAAGATAGTATTCATTTTTCCCATAAACTGAACATATTTAAAATAAAACATGGATTCTTTCTTGACACTTCCTTGACACTATCATCATATCATGTACCTTTCCCTTGACCTGTGAAAAACATTTCAAAAAAACTTGGGATGAGCATAAAAAGCTCAGTATGGGTTATAAAAATATGGAAAGGAAACATGAGTTCATATATACATAAGAATGAAATCATACATTACCCATAAAACATAAGCACTTTAACATACCTCATCAAATAATGAATAAATCATAGAAATCATAAGACATAAAGGTAACTTGAGGCATTCATAACATTCTTCTGTGGGGATTAACCCTATTGGTTACGTTTGGAATACCCATCACAGTATATTCCCTAAATCTCTTCAGAGAAACCTTAACGTTTCACTCCTTCGCGTTACCCAATGCATTGGAGAGCAATATCGGGCTCACCCGCCCTTAGTTTATCACGGAACCACCCGTCTTCATAATAATGCCCAAGAACCACAACATAATCGTATCACATGAAACATGCATAAAGGAAACATAACATTTCCACATTTAAATCAAAAGATATCAATACAACACATTGATATAAAAACACTATGAAAACCATTTTCAATACCAAAATAGAAGAAAAGTAAAACATGGTATTTATTTTTCTTTTAAAAAGAAGGTATGGCTTGTAGAGGAAGCCAAAACTCAAATAATGGTCATGGCGGCAGAGAAGTTGTTGTCACCGCATACGTACGACAAAAACATTCCCTTTTGTCATTTAGTAAATGCTTCGTATAAAAAAGATTCCTTTTGAATAAATGTAAAAGTCAAAGGGGTTTATACACCGTATAAATGAATGTTGTGTATAAAACAAAATATACCTCAATGAAAGGAGATTGAGACGAAGTCCCATACCTCGGGTCCGTCTTGACTCGGTCATTCTTTAATCTACTGAATAATAAATTGAGTTAATTTATACTTGTTTAATAACCTTTTTCAAGTTTATTATTCCTTTTATATCACTTATTGCCATATCATGAACACTATTTACTTATTTAAGTTAATAACGGCCGTTTTAACGATCATTGGTACTTGAGTCAAAAATAAACCATTTATAATTACAAGTTGTTCATGTATCCATTATATCCAAAATTATAATCATGATGTATATATCATATATATCATATATATCCATTATATACATGCATTTATAATATTACATAATCATTTAGAGGTAAGAAATGAAATGCACCGTTCATGGAGACGGTAAGCCGTACGTACGCATGAATGCTACTTTCATTTATATTTCGTATTTTATAGAATGGAATCATAATTATATGAAGATATATTATAATTCAAGTGTAATATCATATATAATATCATAAATTCATCCTCTATATGTCCCACATATGGTATTAACGAATCAAATCACTTTGAGGGGCGGTAGTCCGCACTTCCTTAAATGAAGATATCGCGTTTACCCATAATGGAAACCATAATGGTATGCCCAAAATGAAATATACAGAAGATTAAAGAAAACATAAAAATATTATATATCATATATATAAATATGGTTTCATCTTAATGGCCACCTTTGAAGGTGTTAAAATAATTTTGAACAATCATCTTTTCGGGAGGCAGAAATTCGCCATCCACGGAAACAGTATGTTCTTTAACCATTAGATGTAGGTGTGTGTAAGTGTATCTTGAGTCCTTCTTATAATAACATACTAGTATATGGAAGATACTGGTTTTTTCAAAAATGAAATTACTAAAAAGAGTTTAGGGGGTTGGAGAAGCAAAATAAAACAAAAGGACTCAAGTGAATACATTACCTTAAAATCGGGTAACTCCCTTTGGTTTGAGCTCAAAGGATTCCTTGGGAAGACTTCTGCCCAAATTTAGGCTTCAAGGAGTAAGAGAGGGATGTGGAGAGACAAAATGGGCAGGGTTTGGCCGAGCCAAAGGCTTTGGAAGTGTGGGTAAGGAGGTAGAGGTGGGGCCTTTTATAAGAGGAGAGGAGGGGCACTCTTGGAAAGTAAAGAAATGTTACTTTATTTTAAAATGCGTTTCGGATTCAAAAGGTCCCACATTGATATAATTCGTGGGTAAGGTGATAAGGGTTCGAAATCCACCCATACAATAGGGTTTGGACATGTGTAGGTCATAGATTTTACATTATCATTTCATTCTATTTAAATCCTTTATTAATGAGGTAATCCCTGCATCATCATGATGTCATAAATTATTTAATTTATTTAAAGTATAAAAATTATAAAACAAATACTATGATGTATGAAATCTTGTTATCTTTCCAATGACTATTTATAATCAAAAATCTGACTTGTATTACCCCATGTAAAAAAATATTTAGTAAAATAACTCATGTTTGTGTCATTTTTACTTTAACATTAAATAAAAAGTTATTTATGTCATTTCCCAACCAAAGTGGCTCCATGGGGTCCCCAAGTTGACCCATGGATTTTCTTTGTCAGCCATGACACATCCAATGAGGGTAGGACATGTTTCAAGATCATCTCATATTATTAAAACATTATTTTTACCTTAAACTACACTAATTACCTCTAATCGCGATTAAAAACATAAAAGTTACTATTCACCAAAAAACTATTTTAATCCCATTGAACCACATTTTAATTCTTAATTATAACCATGTATGTCGGATTTTTGAAAATCAAATCACAGAAGTGGAAAAGTTTCATTTAAACAAAAAATCAGTTTCTTTAACTACCACTTAGTGGTTTCATTATTCATCCAAAATTGAATTTTTTCAGAAAAATACCAAAACTTCACCCTAATCTATATGTGATATTCTCAATTCAAAAATGATGTATATTTTACAAAATTCAAATCATATAAGTTACATTAATTAATTTAATAATTAATTCCCGCTGTCTTGACAAATAGCGTGTTTTTATGAAACAATAAGTATCAAAAGATTGACACCAGTTTAAGTCCAATTTCAAAGTGAAATTGATTACAATGACCACCATTGGATTAAATTGTGAAAATACATTCTAATTTCACTTTAAAACCAATTCAAAAGATAATATAATCATATAAATAAATTATATTAAAAAGAGGTTTTGAATTAAAATACAACATTTTCACTATTCATTAAAAAATGAACTTTATCGGAAAAATACCAAAAATTCACACAAAGTAAATTTTGATGTCCCAATCATAAAGAATAAGTTTATTTTGAAAAACAAAGCTTATAAAATTGTTAAAAGATATATTTAAAAATTTTTTTCCATCAAAAGGCAGTAAAACAATCTTTTAAAAATATTAGTGTATTCCATGCTTAAGATTGGATTTATTTTCATTTTAAGCCTCTAAAACACTATCTAATTCATTAATAGACATAGTTAAAAATATATATTATTCATTACTTACTTGGGATGTTACAACTAATGATTCTCAAATCCATTTTTTCTTTATAATTACATAATGTAGGGTTATATATAAGAAAATATAAATGATAATTGATTGGAATCTTGAAAAAAAATTAAAGATAATGACTCAAAATTAGAAATTTATTAGAATAAAATATATATTATGTTCCAAAACACCAAGCATTATGATATAAAAAAAACATACTATTTTTTAAATAAACTATTTTATACCTTAAATAAAAAAATTCATGAAAAATGTTTTTAGAATATTTATTTCATGCTTACATCAAGATGATTTCATAGTAGTCTTGTTATTTGTAAAAAACTACCATTATTACAATTCACACAAAATATTAATTTTTTTGAAAATTTTTATAAATTAACACAAACGTATATTAAACATGAAAATTATGAAAATGAATTTCAAATTATAAATTTATTATTATTAAAATTATATATTTAAAATTTAAATTAAATAATATAATACATTTTGAAATAATTAATTTAGAATTAAAACTATTTCATTTATTATAATTTATTGCATCTATATTTTTTTATTAAGAGTTAATTATTATATGATTGAAAATTAATTATTTTTAACATTAAAAAAATTATATTTTATTAAATAATTATTATAATTAATATTAATTTTCATTGATATACATAATTGTAAAAATAGTGTTTTTTTAACAAATATTATACACTCAGATGCAATTGTATATCAATTATTATTATGAATTTCAAATAACTAAAAAATTAATACAATAAAAAACATTTAATTAAAATAATAATCTATATATAAGTGAAATTAAATTTTACAATTAAAATAATAATTATTTTATAATTTCATTTTATTATAGTATATGCTTGTTAACATTTTAAAGTATACATTTTTTAAGTAATAAATAATATTAATATAATTTGATAATAATTATTTAAAAATTAAATGAACTATATACTTAATTAAAAATTCATGATGGATTATTATTTTAGTGATGAAATAATATTTTATCATTCATCATATCTTTCTTATAATATTATATACAATAATATATTCAGTTGTTTCATGTGAGAATCTTGTTTCTTTAAAAACACATGCCATACATTTATAGCAATTAGATTATAATTTATTAATTACCATGAACATATGAAAGTAAAATATTATTAACTATAATATAATTATCCCATGAATTTTTGTACACAAAAATAATTATTACTACATTAATATTGATTTTATAACATCATTTTAAAAATTAATATTCTATTATGCATGAATTATTGGTTAGGAAACTAATTACGTTAATATATGTATATAAATTATTTTCTAGTAAAATTAAAAAACAATGAAATGAATTTTACCAATAGATATTTAATTTTAGAATAAAAAACCGATTAAAAGGCATTGATAATAAATGGTTTAATATTGATTGATTCATCAATAATTATATACCTCATTATATTAAATTTTTTATTACAATAATTTTCAATCATGCAAAAAATATTATATTCTGCCTCAATGGGGATTCTCATTCATTTTTACATTTCTAAATTATTAAAAATTTTGGATGAAATCATGGTACAACCATATGAAAACTAATCCTATCACACTATCATACTAAATAAACATCAATATTCTATAAAGATAATCCACATTATACACCATAATCATTATATGAATACACATGTTTTATGTCACAAAAAATAGTATATCATTTTAAAAACTACATATTATATATCTATTACATAAATAATTATTATATGTATAATTTTTAATGATTTTATCATCTTTTAGAAAATAATATATATTTTTTTATAATTTATGATATGGATATCATTATTGTCTTTTTTAATCATGTTGTGTGATAGCACAACTCTATCATTCATCTATAAGATATATTATGGTGGGACTCATTTATATTAATTGAAAATTTAATACCATGTTACAATATTCATAAATATACTATTAATGTTTTATATTAATTCATTTCATCTTAAATTTATAGTTAATTCATATTCATTCATCAAAGGTCATAAAGTCCTCATGAATACATAAGATATCAATTTTTAATTTCTATTTCTATTTTTATTTCAAGATTATTAAAAAAAATCCCAATAGTCATTAAAACTTCTATAGAAGTAGAATTATATAAAAACCAAGAAGGAAATGATTCATAATTTTACTAAAAAACATATATATTCACATTAAAAATGCTTTCTACTGAGGACCCATGAAATCGTCTAAATAGAATGTAGACATGTTAACTATAATGAGATTAAATGGCCTACTATAAAAATTAGGAAAAACACATGAGGTAATAATAAACCCTATTGAAATTAAAATAAAACCATAATTGTGGTAAAATATTTAGGAATAATAAAAAATATGGGATTCATTGAGGAAAAACTCCACACACATAAAAAACTATTTCATATATTCATGTTATTCCTATTAGTAATAACTATTTATTTATGTATTCAAACCACAATGGTTGACCAAAACTAAAATACCTATCATGAAGGATAATATTATCTCTCCACCCCAACTAGAATACATTCAAATTATCATTAACATGACTTTTTAATGAGATATGTTAACATTATAATCTAGTTTAAATTTATTTTCCCTGATAATCGAGCAATATTATTCCTACATAGGAAAAATAAAATTGTCAAAAATTGACAAGGGAAAATATATATATCCAAATTAGATATTATAAACCCTAAAAACAATGAGGTGATATCATAATGTAGAATTATCTACTAAATTTTTCTCACAGTGGTGAGTTACAACATATTTTAGTAGAGTTTCACCATCGATAACATGAAATATTTTTACAAAATATTAACCCTTAGATATTAAATCTTTTCCATGGCACATAACTATATGGATGTGATAATATTTTCATAAAAATTTGTCTTTAATAATAAAAATCTAGTTCTAAAATAATAATACGTTGAAATAGATATCAATGTGAAAAAATATCACCATCTTCAACAGGTAGCTGGGTTATAAAATATCATCTAATGATTCAAAAATATATTAAAAAATACCCCAAAATATTTAACCTATATCCCTGAGAAATACATATCAAATTACATTTTTCATGATATATACTAAATTTCACAGTTACAAAGACCTTATATAGTGAATTATAAACTCAATTATTTTTTAAATTTACCCATATCTTGAGGATAAGTAATCACAACACTACCCATTCGTTCTTGCTATAAAATAAGATCATCAAAAAATACCATCCATCAGCTCCACGGATACAGATATCTAAAATTAAATATTATTATAATTCTTAATAATAATTGGAATTTCATAAATGGTTAATGATTTCCCAACATATTAATAAGAAAATAAACCTTATCCAATGATATGTTCCAATGTGGGATGTATACTACTAACAAACTATTATAGGATATAACATGCAATTACTCATCCCTCTCACATAGACCCATAATATCATCTCCAACCTTCTAAAAAACACAATACAACATAAAATCAATGATACAAAATATAAGTTTTGAAAATTATTTTTCACCCATTGTACAGGAGTCGTTAGATGAAATCCTCGCCACCCTCATGGTAAACAATTCATTGTATTTTAGAGGACCATTCTCAATAATCATTAGATAATAAAATTACATTATAATTCCCACATAATATGTTAATAAAATAAATACAATTCTATTACATTATATGTTTATAAATAAATGATGAGGGAAATTCAAAAGGTATCATAATAATTTATTTACTATCCATTGAATTATTATTTTATATCCACATGAATTATTCTTTATAGAACATGTGTTTTAAAATATATGACGCATCCACTTACATAAAATCATAATTTAAAAACTACTCTATATACTCAAGTTAGTTTGTAGATTATTATATTCAATGAATTAGAATGTAAATCTCCCCAAAATACACATTGTTTGGTCTCATGAACTATATTCATAATATTTATACAAAACATAATTTTTAGCAAACTCCTATAAAAAATTTTACTATATTCAGGAACTAGGTATATTTATGTATATATTAGGTGCTTCAGGTACAACTAAATTAATCACAAACAAACCACACACAAAGTTCAGAAATTTATGACATTTCCTCCACCCCCCAGGGATATCCCACCCATCAATCCTTATATATAGATTAGAAGTCCTAAAGTCATATTGGGCATGAAACCCATTACATCGCCCAATGCCCAATGCAATGTCATTCCAAAATCATACTACCTACATCATTAGGCCAGCATCATGAAAACATCACCACCTACACACATCATGCATACGTCACTATCTTCCTGTAGAAATTAACTCCATCCCGGATTTGAAATTGGGTTTGATACAAAATTATGTGGAGCCTATACCTCATGCGTATGCGTTAATATTCCAAAAAGAACACTGGGTTTTCAGGCCTAGGGGGTTACAACGTATATGGGGTCCGTTAACCACCACCAAGAACCATTATGTTCTTCTGCTACAATATTCCCAAGTGTAATGGAACCTGGACTTTCAAGCTAGTTCTCAATGATATAGAGGGGTCCATGATTGATTTCTTCCGAAATCTCAGGTGTTTCTATAGTGGGGACTGGAACCTGGAACCTCGATGATAGAATCAACACCAATAACCAAATCACCTATTCCCTATGAAATTTAGTATATAGTTATGTAATATATAACAAAAATATACTAATACCATATAAATTAATCAACTCATTCATTAATGTACAAAAATAATAATATCACAATCTCTTAAACAATAGTTTAAACATGGGAATTGGGAAAATAAATGAAATCAATAATATCAAATACATTATTAGGGGAAACATTAACATTGACAATATAAGACTTATTTATATATTATACCAAATTAACACACATAATCACCGGATAATTGACACTACTAATTTATTTAGAACATGAAATCATTAGAAGTGACCACTATTGATGAAAAAATATCATATCATGGAGTTATATAAGCAAACTGATGATCTATGTATCATAATATATGTAAAGGATTACGAATATAAAACTATAAGATAATTATCATAGTCCACGATAATATAAAATAATATTATAAATAATGAAAATTACAGGAGATCATAATTTTGGAAAATATTTTTCCTTTCAATCATTTTTTACATAGTGGACAAGGATAAACACCTATAAACTATAAAATAATGAACTATTCTGACCACATGATCACCAAAATATTGTGTAATAGGTTAAATACCATTTTTATAATGGATTGAATAGGGAAGACCAACCATGTCCCATAATATCATAATCTACTAAGATATAATGCATTAACTGATTCATTATATGGATATAAAATATCAAGAATACAAATCTTGGAATGATATATCTATACATATTTATTTTTAATGAATATGAAAATAAAATTAGAGTCCTATTGATATCATTTTAACA
The DNA here is from genome assembly GCA_963277665.1 of Viscum album. NCBI lineage: Eukaryota > Viridiplantae > Streptophyta > Magnoliopsida > Santalales > Viscaceae > Viscum > Viscum album. The sequence goes on from OY728142.1 coordinate 1,730,991,678, forward strand.
TTATACTATAGAAATAATATAAATAAATAAATAAATAAATAAATAATATATATATATATTAATAAGATTTAATTATAATAATAATTATTGAGCTATTAAGTACATAAAAAATAAAATATTAACTAGATAGGTAAATAATTTTCTCTAATTAATCAAATTGTTACGTTATATATGAGGACACCTCAAAATCATAAGAATAAAGTATTATGCATTTATTCTAGAATGGTATTTTAATAAATATATTAATTTAACATGATATATCATAGAAAAATATAATTTATGCGATGGATTTGTACACTCCTAAGGATATCAAATTCACATTACAAGTTTTGAAAAAAAATTGATTACAAATTAAATATTTATTAAACTATAGTAAGATATATAAAATGATTTTATGAAAGATAATATTACATAAGTTCTATAAAATGGTTATATTTACAAAAGACCATTTCATGGGTTATAAATATTTTATAAAATTAAAAAATCGAATAAATTTAAAAAAAATTGTCATAGATTTTACACAATTATAAAAAAAAATAGGAAAATTTATTTTAAAGTATATATATAAATGATTATTTAAATATTAATAACATAAAAATTAATTTATATTACAATATGTGATATGAGTCACATCTCTGAAAACTAATCTTTATAGGAATATATATTATAATGGAATAGAAATCACGAAAATAATTTTTACAACATTGAGTGACAATGAATTACATATAGGAAAATTAGTCAAATAGAAAATGTTTATTATAAATGGTAACAATTTTAATTAAAAATATATATTTACAATAAATTTCCACATTGATGAAAACATGAAAATAAATTTATTTAAATTACAAGAAACATTATTTTGAATATGGTAAACTAAATGTATTCTTATTTATCATTGTAGAATTTTAATTTTAAAAATAAATGTAAGGGATCCCTAATGGAATGAATATCCTCAAAACATGATAAGGTATGGAAGTATATAGAATATGATGTAACCATATTAGGATGATAAAAAGAGGAATATTGAATTATAATGTTAGAAAGAGTACATAACTATAATAAATAAGTATAGTGGGAAACAACTAATACAAAAAATGTAAGATATAAAATTTTAATATATAAGAGAGTTAATTAGACATGAAATTCCTAAAAATTAATTTTTAAAAATTATTAAATAAATAAAAGGAATTGGAAAATATATTATAAATAGAATTTATGCCAATTAGGATCAATATATGAATATAATATTTTTAAAATAAAACCCATTCCTTATGTCATGAATCACATTTTATATTCTCTATCATCATATATAATTTATATCCTTAATTTTCTTAAATGAAAAAATTTTGAATGTTGATATTTTTAGTATTACCTAATACTGTACATTTATAATATGAATTGTTTATTTTATGGATAAATATCACATGCATCGGTATTTGTGAGGTTATTAGTTCATAATTATAAAACTTCTTTGATGTACTGGTAGTTAAAAATTTCCAAATTCCAATGCTTCTATACAGACAATTTATTTAATATTTTATAGTCAGTCATCTGAAAATAGAGGATTAAATATTTTATTGAGTAGTTATAATCTAGGGAGTTTACCTCGATAATCCTTTTTCATAAGGTATAAAAAATTTGATTTTTTACATTCAATAATATAGTTACCATGCTTATTATAAAATTATAGAGTAAATAAAATGAAAATTTTAAATTTTTAATGTTATATTAACTAATGAAATCTATTTTTATTTTTTCTCAATTAGTGCATATATGAAATATTAAAATCATGCTTCTCTTATATAATATAAATCTATAAACGTTCATTTTTTATTCAAAAATATGTAAACGAAATGAAAAACAATAATATCTATGTTTTATAAAATAATTTTTTTTATAAATAAATGATTATTTCAATTATTATTTTAATGATCACTTATATTATAGAATGGGTAAGAAGATAATTGAAATTAGATGATATGAGTATTGATACCTTTTCCATGCTCTTTGATTTTCATTATTTGGATTCCAAGTAAAGCATTTTGAGGTGGGAATTTTGGATAAACCTAGGAAAATAGTAAATTTCTATAATACATTAGACATGGATTAAGGATAAGTTTGTTGAAGGTTGACTTTATTTAAGTGATGATAAGGTCTTGTTGGGGGTGTTTACATAGCATAGGGGAAGGATAATATTGAAAAATATATCAATTTTTTATTATTTATAGTCAAAAAAGTAATAGTGTCGATTCTATAACTTTTAGATATTTTTTATTACTAAAATTTAGGATTATTTGATATGTAAATAGATAAAAAAATAAACAAAATCAATGAAATATATTTTTATTGAAATAAATAAAAAATATTATTTATCCGAATTATAATATAACATAATATTAGAAAAGAAATTGAGCTTATTAATTTCATTTTATTAATTATAATGATTTTTATCACTCATTAAATACATTTAATGTCATTAAATTTTTTGTATGAATTATTTGATCATATTTACATCACGATGACCTCAAAAATAGAATCTCGTTCTACAAAAATTTATATATATAATGATAATAATAAATATCAAATTTCTTAAAATAATATCAAAATATTTTTCCTAAGGAAATTTTGATATTATAAGTATGAAATTTAAAAAATAATTTATTAAATTCACTGAATAGTTTATTTTATTATTAATTTTAAATAAATATTTATGAAAAATGTATTATTATGACATACAATATCAATACCACAGAGAATACTACTAAAACATTGATATTATTTTCTAAATTTTTTAATATAAATTTGGGGGAAATAGAACATTAAAAATATAAAATTAATAATTTTTTAAATAAACATTTTAAAAATATTTAATATATTAATTCCCTTTTAAAAATTTACAATATGATTGAAAATAAAAAATTTAGAGTAGCACAACATGTAGTTTCAATATTATAAAAATCATAATAAAATTAATATGAAAATATGAAAATATTATTTATCAAATCATTTTATATGATAATAAACCTAAAATTTCATATCATATTTGTAATTTGATAATTACATTAAATGGTTATATAGAATACTTAATTTATTATTAAAAAATTATCATACATCATTACTAATAAAAATAGAATTATTATTTTCAAATATAAATATAAATTTAAAAATGAAAATATTAAAATTTAATGTAGTAATCACATAAAATTACTTGTGTAACAATAACTTCGAATACACTATAACAATTTTTCTGTTGAAAATTTTAAAAATAATTATTTATCATAGTATTACATTATGTTAAATGATTTAATAGTAGGTTATATTTATTTTATATTATATAAAAAATAAATTAATTAAATATATATATATTCCTTAATGTATATATATATATGAAAAATAAAATTCATCATATCATTCATTATTATTTGGAGTTAAATAATTTTTTTATTTTGTAAAAATTCAATACAACAACCTATAAAAGAAATATATATATAATTTCCCGGATCATATCATTAATATAAAACAATAAAATCATTTAATATGTTAATTTTATTGTGATAAAATTCATAATATTATTTATTCCAAAACTGTGATATTACATCATATTCCCTAATGAAATCTTTTCCTAAAAGAATTAATCATTGATAATCAAATAACAATGTGTTCAGTTGTTTTAATGAATCATACTAGTAAATTGTAATTATTCGTTAAACATGAACTATGTTAGGGTAATTATATGAGTCAAATGTTTTTAAAAAAATCTAAACTTTTGTTCTCATTATATTTATACATAACCAACTATTTAAGACATATTGGTTATCTATTTTATGATTCAAATATATTTTTTTTATATTTTAATTCCAAATAAAAGATAAAAGCTCATGGATGACAAATAAAATTCCCCTGGTCCTTCTTTTTGTCTTATGGTGCATCACATACATAATTTCCACAAATAACAAGAAATAAAATATACTTCAAACACCAAATTTTTTATCTTTGGGAACTAGGTTCAGAATAAATCATTATCTTATATTTATAGAATATAATTCAATAAAATACTCTACCAAAGACAACTTATTACCTAATCACATTAACAATAATACCTATAATCACATTGGGAAATAAGGGCATGTATAAAATGAGGTGGTTCATACCATAAGTCCATGGTAATACATTACTAACAAGACATGGAGTTCTTATGAATAGAATAGAAAAATTTGATATATATTAGCATGGAAAAAACTCTATAATTAATGGAATAACATTATGATATGAAAGAAGAGATCATGAGGTATGTTATCATAATCAATGGTCATGTAATAATATTTTTCAAAGGATAATCTTCATATCATAACCTAAACCATGTTGTATGTTTTTGAATTCAAAAGATAATAATCATAATTAATTTTCATATAAAATTTGGATGTGTAATGACATTAAAATATTGAGGATAAATAAAAATAGTATATCATTATCATATATAAATTTTTTTATACTATGACATAAATGTCGCAATAGATTAGGATATCCAATTATATCCCATAACATAATAGTTTGGGCTATCCATCTGAGACTTATAACACATTTGAGTGGGATAATCACCCGTATCCAATAAAATTTTAGAATTTTTATATAAAAACCCATACAAAAAACAACCAAACATATTCATTTCATATGAACTATTAAACTTTTTTATAAATTCCCATGATATTTTAGGATTAAAATTTCAGATAAATCATACAAAAATATTTCAAATATAACCCTTAAAAACAAGTGGGATAACGAAAAAAATTATACATTTTTCCAAAAAATAAATTCAATACAAAGAAAGTGTTTTTTTATTTATGGTAACTACCATTACTGGAAATTTCACATTATTTATAGTACTTAAAGTACTTAAGTACTATGGAAAACATTTTAAAATATGAAGATGATAAAAAACTATCTAAGGAAGGATCATAAAATAAATTAAACATACTAGTCATTTGGTGACCCAAAAATTCCATTATAAGGATTAAATTTTCTTCAAAAATATTGACATAAAAATATCATTTACTTATCCAAGAAAAAAATATAATTCATATATAATTTACATAAACCATTTAATAATAAATCATAAATTAAAAAAAATATTTCAGAGGTATTTATGGAAGAAACATGAAAACTCAAGAGTTCTTATACTGAAAATAAAATCCTTTTACCAGTTAAAATGTTCATAAAAAATATTTATCAAAACAATATAATTTATTTACCATTTTAAAACAAAAGGCATATTTTTCAAAATAAAACATTGGAAGAAGAACATATATGTTATTTAGTAAATTATCCTTATATTCTCCCTTACAATAAACATTAAATTAGAATTACCTAAATTGATAATTCTCATATCTATTAGGGATAACCTATGACCATTAAACTCTGTCGCATTAACTAATTCACTGTAGAGAAATATTGACATCGCCCTTTATTAGATCTATTTAAACCTCGCCCATTATTCATATAAAATTACTATGAACCATATAATGAATTAAGTACATATATATTCTAATTTAATGATAAAAATGATTTTAATTGGTATTCAAGCCCATATGAAATGTAAAATAATTTTAACTCATAGAAATTTGATGAAACTTATTTTTGGATTGAAATATTTTTTATGCTCAAAATATAAAGAAGTGTGAGAATATAATTCTATTTCAAAAACTATGTTAACTTGTAGATGATTCATTAAAAATAATAAAAACAATGATGGTATTAACATATTCTCAATTCATTTAGCTAGAAAAACAATCTTTTCAAACATTTTGAAAATAATAGAAAATAATCCATAGAGAATACATCGAAAATATTCCATTTATTTATTAAGAAAAATAATAGAATGATTAATATGAAATTTATCAACATATGATGCATAAATAAAAAAATTATTAATTTATAATAACATCAATATGGATGAATGTGTCTTTTATAGAAATCATTAAAACGTTATTTATAATAAAAGCCATTTCCAAGAGTCTGGACCTGTTTTGTTCACATGTTTTCCCAATTCAGTAATAAAATTACATTAGATGTATTATTTCATATGGTTCATTTTTGTGTTCATTTTATAATAATTTTTATCTTCTTTCATTTTTTGAAATTATTTATTTATTTATTAAATTTTTTATGCCAGAATTATATATTTTAATAATGTTCGGTTTATAAGTACAAAATGACCTCGATTAGTGGATGATGGAAAATGGACTATTTTTCTATAATATAGGGAATCATAATCAATAAAATTATTATTTTTATAAATTAAAATTATTTCTTGAAATAAATATGGAATATTGACATGAAAAAAATCACATCACTTCATCAAGGTGGTTATGTACATGTACGCACAAGCGATGTTTTCATTTTTTAATAGATTGACAGGTATAGTGTTCTGAAATGTCATATAATTATATAATTAATAAATTAATAACTATTTTATATTTTATTTAATATATAATTTTCGATATTAAAATGATCATATGATGAAAAACAAGTCACATCACTTCGTGGACATGGGTGTCCATATGTAAAAATAAGTGATGTTTTCTCATCCCAAGGGAAGTATAAAGAGTTAAAAACAGTTGTTCCAAAAAAATAACATTTGAATATATTTCTGATATTTATGTTATCATATAATCAGTGTTATATTATATTTGATTGATTTTTTGTATTAAATAAACCTAAAAATAGTTGGTTAATATTTGTATTTTTTTATAAAAGAACGGTTGGCTTACACATTAAGCCTTATTGGATTGTATTTTGGTGAAATTAAAACCTATTGAACATCAGTTGGAATTATTCCACAGTTTACATGTAACAAACCTTGAATTTATAAAATAATTTGTTTTCATTCTGTAATTTAATATTCAAACTCATTATAATCGTATAATGAAATAAGTATTATATATAGAAATTATGGAATTTATATTGTTGGAATAATAGATTGACAGTAGGAATTATAATATGGACAATAGAATAGTCAATTAACCTATGAGATTATAAATAACATTTTTTTATCCTATAATTGTAATAATGGTATATTTATAACATGGAATAAGTAAATAAATATTTTGGAGGTGATAAATTAAGTGTTTATATTTTTTTAAGTCATAAATATATAATTATAATTTTATAATAAAACTAATTACTTAAAATAAATTATATTTTCATAAAATAGATTCATATATAAATATTTTTTCCCTTGTGGTTAAATGAAAATTTTATCAAAACCTTAATTAATTTTTCAAAGTGTTATAAAATCAGTTATAGATAAAAAAATGGGTGTTTTGGAATAAATTTTTTATTTTAATTAAAATTATTTATCTTATATATATATAATTATTATTATAAAATTCAGTTCGTTTTTGAAATCTATACATGGAAAAATGGTTGTTGTGACCTTTTGGTATTTTTCTGAAATAGTTTAATTTTTGGTGAATAATAAAATTAAATAATTTATAGTATAAGATAAATACATGAATTATTGAGTCATATAGGATGTAAGGATGATGGATAAACATAATATCAAACTATCTATCATTATTTTAATATAATTACTTATAATTATCAAACTATTCATAGTATTCATCCAAAATGATAAACTAATGAATATAATAATGAGAAAACACCCCTCTCCTCCTCTATAAATACCACACCATACAACCTATTATCCTCATACCTCAATGCCATATAGGTTTTTTAATTTCTGACCAATTATCTTCCCAAGACTCTTCTCTATATCCGAGACCTATTGTTCATTCCAAAATTTCAAAACCAAGGCCCTTAAGGACGTTCTCAATGAGGGGAATTCAAGAGGTAAAATCCAATTTCCTTTTCATTTAGTTTTTTAACTTATTTTGAATTAATTTTCTCCCTTAACCTGCCATAATTCAAGAGGAATTAAAAATCCCTTATCTTATATATACTATAATTATATCATGCCGATGGAAATATTCATTATCAAACTTTTTCTCCAACTTTATTTATTCTAAAATTGATAACATCATCTGTGATGTGTCGATTTACCGTCAGCGTGGATGATAATCATTAAATTTTCCAAATACCCTTAAAGGATGGTCATAAAACCATTATTATGGTTAAATAATATTTTATTATACATATTTTATTTTATGTAACCATTATATAAACATGATATTGAATAAAATGATATACATCTGTGATGTTCATAAAGACCTCCAATATAAATTAAATCATTCTCAATAATGATTTATCTAATGATTTACCCATATATAAAAATTGATATGTTGTATGATTTAAATTTATGGAAACATAATAACACCATTTCATTTACCTTCTAGTTTTTTCCATTCAAAAATCAAATCCATAATAAATCGACCTTGGAAACCATGAAAAAACACACCTGAATAAATGGAAATTGCAATATATTAACAATAAATGGGTTGAAAAGTTTTAAGAAGATATTTTAAGGAATTATAAACATGATCATAGTTATTTAATAAATTAATAACACTCTTCCAAACATTATACCAAAGGTATGAACACATTTCAAGGATGTCTAACCTGTGGTAATGGACTCTTCAACTAAACCACTATTTTATATGTTTTAATGACTTAATATTATAAATTTTTATATTTTATGTCAATGTATTAAAAATAATTTTTATAAATGTATTTATACGGTTGTTATTATTTTAATTTCTCTTAATTGTTTTTAAAAAAGATATTTTACTATATTATATAAGGAAAATTCCTTTTAAAATTCTTTTTTAATGCCTATTTTTTAACAATTCGAAGGCCATTTTTTATATATACATCATGAAGGTTTTATACCCCTTTTATAACCCTTTATTATTATTATGTTTTTCATATATTTTTTCATTTTTATTTTTCAATAATATGATTTCATTATTATGTTCACAGTCATAAAAGTGATTTTTATGAAAAATGGTTATTTTGATATATGAATTTGTTTTTCTCAAGAGTTTAAAAAGGTTATCAAGAGTGTTATTCATGATATATACCTTGAAAATTTCTTATTATTGTATATTACCATTATAGATCATTATATGGAAGTTTTAGCCCCATTATATCTCAATATATGTTAGGTTTATTCCATTATATCCCAAGATATGATAGGTGACTACCATTATAGCTATCTAATTCATTGGGTACTCCGGAGATGGAAGTTTAGTGAAATTTTATTCCATTTATTGTTATGAATGTATGATTGATATGGTAATGATTTCCAAAGGTGAATACATGATTTTTTTTCATGCTTATGTATTTTCATGAAATGTGGATTTAATGGGATTTCATGTTTTCACTAGACTAAAGATATTCTTTCTTTATGTTCTTTACTGAGATTTTTGTGATCATACTATATTTTGAAATTGTTTTTAATAGGGTATAAGGATTTATAGGGGGAATAATAATTTCATGTTGAATGTTATGAAGAGTTTTCAAAGAAATCATGTTTTATTTTTAAATGCTTTATATTTTGAAAAAATTTGATACATTTTAGTAGTATCGTTAATATATAAATATGGTTTATTTGGTACATATTTTGTACTAATTCTCTAATGATATAAACATTAAAGTTTAAAAAATTTGAAATAAATTATATTCTCGACTAAAACTCAATATTATTAAAATTTTAAGGTTTTTCCATTATAGTTGGTGTCATAGTGTGGTTTAGATAAACTTCGGGGTTAAGATAATGTTAGTATAATGTTTTTTACATTATGGTTATTTTATAATTTTATAGAATTTGAATATTACCATGTTTCTTCCACTGTGATATATCTGTTCAGAATGGATTTCCACATAATATATAGGGAATATGTTGTTGGTATCCACCAAGAGGCAAATATCTATCTGAATCTGCACCCTAGACTAGTGGGAATTTGAACATAGTAGTTTGTGACAGTAATGGATCAGTTGAAATAGGTGATAAATAGTGGTGGTATTCATTCCAAATAACAACCTAATATACCATTAAGGAAAATTTATTATTTAGATAATTTCATGAGGCAACATCCCCCATCTTTATGTTGATCATATGACCCAGTGGTAGCTGAAGGATGAAAAAACAATCGGGAAAAGATATTTTATGACATGGGATGTTCATAACATAAAAAGGTAACCATTTTCATTTATCATATTGAAGGTGGTGATGATCAATAGTGTTTCTTGGTTGATAATAACATTATAATAATAATATCATTATACCATGGAATGGGGAACATTCAAGGAAAATTCTCATGAGAAATATTTTCCAATGGTAGTTCTACTTAAAATGAAAAACAAATCTGGAATTGTGGGAAAAGGGTGAAGATTCCATAACCGCATATAAAGTTAACATTGAATGATAAGAAAGGAATGTGCTAGATTTATTTCAGGATACTAATAGTAATGGTAACTGGTATTAATCAATATTGAAACCAGTTTTACAATGATCTTTCGCTACATGATAATTTAAAAGATATAATAATTTTTTTATCAATGATTAGAAGGTTGAAATATAGATTTCCGAAACATCTATTCGTTGATATTACAAGAATAAGAAGGGTTTGCGTTATAATTCATTTGGGATGAATTCATCAAAATAAACCCGGTGGTAAGAAAATCAATTTCCCTTCTTACAAAAAGTGTGGTAAAATGATTCCTAGAGAATGTGTCATTTATTAGGGGATGTTCTACAAATGTGGAATTTTTATATACATGGATCAACTATGAATGTAAAATGATCATAATAATGATATGAAGCCGATGATAATATTTTTTAACAGTAAACATTTGGGTCATTTTTCTAATTTGTGTCCAAAGATAGTCAATTATGAGGGAAATCAGCATGATTAGAAAAAAAAGGGTTTGAAAAAATTCTTTGTAATAACATCATTAAATGTTGATCAATTAATAAAATTATTATTAGGTACATTATCTATTCATCCATTCTTTTAAAATGTTTTGTTTCATATAGGTTCTACACATTCATTTATTTATATGAAAATGTTTTAAAAATTGGAAATTTTACATCACTAAGTGAGACCAAAACATATAGTTAAATCACTAGGGGTATATATCACTGCAAATGGAATTATAAGATTCTTATTATTGTTTTATTTGTAAATAAATTACATAAAATCCTTTTTTTCATTACCCTTAGTTGAGTTTTACATTATTCTGTGTATGGATTTGATTTCTGTTCTTAATAATAATATTGATTGTCAAGATAATGTAGTTTTTTTTAGAAATAGTTTCATTTTTTATAAAGTAATAAAAATACACAGTTGATAGCATATCATGAAGTGTATAAAAATTTATAAGAAAGAAATGAATGTCATATTTAACATATTGTTGAAAATACGGGAACTGTATAGATTAAAGATGTGACAGTGGTAAAAGAGTATCTTGATGTTTTCTTTACGATTTTTAGGTATTTTTCTAGACGTAGAGGTTGAGTTTAAAATTGAATTGGTTCATGATTTTAAGAAAATTTTATAAAACCCCTAATACAATTGATCATTTATAACTTCTAGAATTAAAAAAATAGTTTAAATAATTGTTGGAAAAAGGATTAATCCAACCTAAAAGTTTTACATGGGGTTATCATATGTGACGGACTAGCCTGGGAACCCCGGTAACTTGATAACTGATCCAGTCCTAACATAGACAGAATGGAATTCTTGATCCCCAAGGGCTGGCAACTAGCTCCTAACATCATAAAACAGACAATTGGGAATGATTTTTTCCACAATAATGAATTTAAAAATATGCAATACTATATGCATATCAAAAGAAAACTCCACTAAGAGTAATGTACCAGAATACAATAAGGAATAAAAAACCCAAAGTACAATAACCCAAGTGCTAAAATAGGGAAAAAGATCCAAGGTCCCAAAATACACAACTCATGAAGTCCAAAGCTCAACAGATGGATCCTTCGCCAATATATCCCTTCCTATTGCTCGTGTAACGTCCCGGTTCCGGGTGCCACTCAAGGGGTTCCCCGAACCTAGTTCACCACATGACCCCAAGCGCATTTCCCCAAATGCCAGAGGCTGCCGACTAGCTGTGAGGGCCCAGGTCTGATAGTGGGGAAACTATGCCCTCATTTTTTAAAGTGTAGCACAACGGAATAAAATAAAAAGAATACAAAAATAGGGGAAGCAATAAACCATACACATTTAATATAACAATTGCATTAAAGGATAACCAACCAGATATACATATATATATGGTGCAACATGTCTCATGTTCTAAGAAAGCATCCAGAACATGTTACATAGCAGTGCAATACAATACAGAGTACAATAAAACAGAACAAAGCAACTGGTAGCATCACGAGCCAAATCCCGGTACCATACACCCCTACTCCACAACAGCAATCAAGTACTTGTGTAGGGACCCTTTACCTAATCTATACCTGTAGAAATGTAATCTGTTTGAGAAGAAAAGCATGACCCAAACAGGGTGTGAGAAATAAATCCCAGTAGGCACCCACCAAAGGCCCGTGCTCAACTGTGTGTAAACATGCAACAACAGTGTGCAAAAGTAAATGATATAAACTAATCAGTACTCAAAAGTAACTAACTTTACCAGTTATTGCCATTTTAACATTCATTTTATTATTTATTATTTAAGAAACCACCACAGTGAATTTCTATGTAAACCGTCAGTGTCCTTAGACACGCAAACCTTTACCCTCAGGTAATCAGAAACGTAACCCATAGGTAATTTCCCACAAGCATAACAGATATTTCTCTTAGGATTATGAAGTGTCACCCACATGCACAGAGTCTATTGCCCACAGGCATGGAAGAAGTTTCCCTCAAGCCGAAATAACCACTGCCCTCAGGCTAAAGGTAACACTACCCTCAGGCTAAGTAAAGAACTTACCTTAGGCTAAGCAAGTAACTGGGCCATGCCCAACATATTGACAAGAAATATACAAACAATTCCTCTCAAGGAAATTCAATAAACATTATTGCAATGGCATACCCTCGGGTATCCGTCCAAACAGCTAAACAGAGGAACGCACCCCCGGGGTGGTTCTGGATCCAAGCAGCAATCCCAAACAACATTTTAATATCACATTTAATTACTTATACAATTATAGGTCTTTAAAATATCCCCGGCCTCAGCCACACGACACCCCAAATATGGCTTCGTAGCTCAAAAACACACAAAAATGCACGACAGTTTGAAAATAAACACCAATCCACCTACCTTAAACTCCCCTGATCAGTATACTCGAACGACGTTCCATGAATCATCCATAATGAGGTAGATCTGAGGTGAAAGAAAACTCTCTTAAATGCAAATAACATCCTTATGGAAAAAAAATTGGTAAGAACTACTCATGGAGAACGGATAACTCACTCGTGCGGTTCCAGGGAGATCGAAGGTGCAGAAAACGGATTCCCGACGTGCGCTCGGCGGATCTCCAATGATCCAGCCTCCTCTGTCGCTCCGTCCTCCGGTTCTAATCCTTCCCTATGAACAGGGGAGGCTACTTCCCATTTTAAGTAGAAAAAAAAGTACACGGTGTGTATTTCCAGGTACACGACATGTACTTCCCATTTTTTAACTATTCCTCTGGCAGTTTCCCGCCAGCGTGGAACTATTCATCTGCCGACATTACTACACGGTGTGTCTTCTTGGGTACACGGAATGTTCTATCGCACAGCTAGCCACCAACTAACTATTTTCCTGCTGACTGAATACATCGCGTGTAAAGAACCGTTACATGGCATGTAGTCGGTTTCTACACCCTTTGTCACCGACATGGCCACACGCCCCGTGTACTCATCCCACACGGCCAACAGTATACAGCGTGTGGAAAATTACATGGCGTGTACTTCCAAAATTAGGTATTTTTTCCCATTTTCCTTATTTTCTCAAAAACACATAAGGAAAAGAGAAAAGAAGAAATACTTAACTCAAAACTAAGAACCAGGTTCTTACAAACTTCCCCCCTTAAAGCAATTCATCCCCGAATTTCCCTACCAAAGGTGGTGAAGATATAGCTATGAATAAATCCAGCCACTGAGCATGTACATCGGTCTCCCGCTCCAAGGTTTCATCCTGCACTCGGCTATGCTGTCATAGCACCCGTACGAGAGGAACTGGCCGACCTTAGAAAACCTCTGTGCTCCTATCAAAAATACGAATCGGATGCTCCTCAAAGGACGCATCAACCTCAAGCTCAACCTCCTCATGCTGAAAAACGTGAGATGGTTCTGAATGATAGTTGTGCAACTGAGATACGTGGAAGACCTCGTGCATGGCTAGATACCTCTGTGGTAATTGTAACCGATAGGAAACCAGCCCGAACCTCTCCAGAATCTCAAATGGCCCCACATACCTTGGTGAAAGCTTACCATGTCTCCTGATACACCTGTGTCCCAACCTCGGTGAAACAAGCAAGAAAACCTGATCCCTGACCACGAACTCTAAAGGTCATCTGCGGCGATCAACATAAGATTTCTGACGAGACTGTGTAGTAGCCATCTGCTTTTGAATCAACTGGACCTTCCCAGAAGTCTCTTGCACGAGACGTGGTCCCAGTAAAGCTTCCTCACCTGCCTCTAACCAGCACAAAGGTGATCGACATGGACTACCATATAAAGCCTCGTATGGTGTCATCTCAATAGTTTCCTGGAAACTATTATTATAGGTAAATTTGACTAAGGGTATATGCTTCTCCCAAGATCCCCCAATGTCTAGGATGCATGAACTTAGCATGCCTTTAATCACCTGTATCGTACGCTCTAATTTTCCATCTCTCTGAGGGTGGTAACCCGTGCTCAGTAGCACCTGTGTACCCAGTTCCCTCTAAAAACTCTGCCAGAAATGAGATGTAAAACAGGCATCCCTATCTGAAACGATAGAATGAGGGACCCCATGAAGACGTATGATCTCTCGGATATACAACTTCCCGATCTCGTCAACACCAATGGTCTCCTTGATCGGAAAAAAGTGATCTACCTTTGTGAGTTTGTCCACAACAACCCACACGGTATCATTGCATCTAGGTGACCTCGACAACCTGATCCCGAAATCTATCGTGAAATCATCCCATTTCCACTCTGGGATTGGTAACTACTATAACAGTCCCACTAGCCTCTGATGCTCCTCCTTCACCTACTGACAGGTGGAACACCTCGTAACAAAACCAGGTGCACCTCTCTTCATACCCGGCCACCAGTAATGACGTCTCAGGTCTCGGTACATCTTGGTAACCACAGGATGAACTTCCCAATATTAATCATGAAACTCCCACATCTTCTCCTCACGTATATCCCCTAGAACCCAGAATTGACCATGGAAACGTAATACCTCATCATCGCCTATCTTCCAACTAGGAAGAGGGTCCTCACTTTCCGCCCACTCCCGTAGAACTAGGCATTCTAAATCAAATAGTTGTCTCATCCTCACTCTATCCAGGATGGTAGAGGTCACAGCTAAAGATGAAAGATAGGTCTTCCCCTGACTATCGTGAACCTCCAAATGCATCTTATAGAAGAAATACATAAGCTGCCACTCACCACTGGCCTCCTGCACTGCCTATATCTGAGTCTTCCTACTCAGTGCATCAGCTACTGCATTACCTTTACCAGGTGTATAGGCAACCTCAAAATCAAAGGGATGAAGGTATTCAACCCACCTTCGCCGCCTCAGGTTCAAGTCACGCTGGGTAAAGATGTAATTGAGACTTTTTTGGTCTGTGAACACCACAAAATGTTCTCCCAAGAGATAGTGTGTCTCAAACAGTGTAACGTATGAACAACTGCAGCCAACTCGAGATCATGTATCGGGTAATTCCTCTCATGTGGCCTCAACTCTCGAGACCCGTACGCAACTACTCGATCTCCATACATAAACACATCTCCTAGCCCAATACCTGATACATCACAGTAAACTTTATAGTTCTTCCCCTGCTCTGGGAGTATCAGGATCGGTGCTGATGTCAACCTTCCCTTCAGGTCCTGAAAGGCTATCTCGCAAGCTTCTGACCAAACAAACTTCACACCCTTCTTAGTCAAACCTGTCAATGGTGATGCTAAGTGGGAGAAGTCCTGGATGAAATGTTTTTAGTAACCATCCATCCCTAAGAAACATCGTATCTCAAACATGTTCTTAGGATTATCCCAAGAAACTACTGCTCTCACCTTCTCTGGGTCCACGACTACTCCTACCTCTGAAATGATATGACCCAGGAAGTGAATATGGTCCATCCAAAAGTGGCACTTTGAGAGATTATCATATAGTCGATGCTCTCTCAGTGTACTCAATATGATCTAAAGATGGGTGGCATGGTCGTGTTGAGTGTGAGAGTACACCAAGATATCATCCACAAATACTACCACAAAAGAGTACAGATAAGTATGGAACACATGATTCATCAGTGCCATGAAAATTTCTGGTGAGTTCGTGAGTCTGAATGGCATAACCCTATACTCGTATACACCATACCTGCTCCTGAAAGCTATGAGAGGTATATCAGATAGTCTAATGCGCATATGATGATATACTAATCTCAAGTCAATATTCGAGAACACTCGTGCTCCCAGAAGTTGATTAAAAAGATCATCAATCCTTGGCAAGGGATATCGGTTATTAACCATCAACTGGTTCAATTTTTGATAATCCACACAGAGTCTGAGGGTACCGTCCGCCTTCTTCGCAAAGGGAACCGGCGAACCCCATGGAGAAGTACTGGGTCGGATGAAACTCTTTTCCTGTAACTCCTCTAACTACCTCTTGAGCTTCTGCAACTCTGGTGTAGCCATCCTATAAGGAGGAATGGACACTGGCACTGCTCCTGGAAAAAGCTCAACAAAGAAATCCACCTCATGCTCTAGAGGAAGTCCTGAAAAGTTATCCGGAAATACATCCCTGAAAAGATCAACCATTGGAGGTAAATCCATCTGACAAGTACCCTGATCGTCCAGATATAAGCTCCCAATCTGGGTTGTGACTCCACCTCACCCACAATGCTCTGGTCCAACTCGACTCGCCTGAACATCCCATTCGCCCTTTTATAGAAACTCTCCACCCTCTAGTGATGTGAAACTCACCTTGTGACGATAGAAATCCATAAAGGATCTAAAGGGAACCAACCAATCCATCCTGGGAATGACATCATCGTTCGTCATCTCCAAGACATAGAGGTACCAAAGGAAGTGACACCCACCAACCTCAAGGGGGAACTCCTTGAACTAACGTACACTAGCCGTTCTAGTCCCCAACAGAGTGTCTAGTTTCATGATATCAGAATAAGAAGAAACATCGAGCCCAAGGCTCTCCACAACGGGCACAGATATGAAACTATGTGTAACACCCATATCAAAAAGTACTGAAGACAAAACAGAAGCTACTAGAATAGTACCTATGATAGTTGAAGGTATGGGATCCTGCTCCTGCTGGGTCTGTTGCACTACAAATTCCTACCCAGTGTCGTGGCCCTGCGACACAGCCGGGATACCCTGAGTTGTCCCACCCTGCTGCCACTGAGATCCTGGTGTCTGGATACCACGGCCACGACCACCATCTCTGCTTGCATTCCCTAATGTATTCCAGTTCCCTGACTGGTAAGAATCCACTGGTCCTGCTCCTACACGCGGAGTCTACACAGAAACCCCCTCACTAGCCATCAGTGGAAACACCCTTCAAAAGCACTGCAGATGACCCATCTTGTTGCAATCTCGGCACTCCACTGGGTCTCGTGGACACTGTTGCCTCTTGTGCCCCTCTCTACCACACTGGTAGCACATGACCTAGCCACCTAAAGCATTCTTCTAGCTTTTACTTCCACCATGAGAGAATTCCATCCATCGCTTCCTCTTACCAGTAGAAATAGTACCAGAAACTGGTGCTGAACTTCCCTGGGCCCCACCACTAGCTTCTCGTGGGTTCCTCTCTGTGATCAGCACCTAGTTCACAATAACATGTACTTAAGGCAACCTAAAAACATTCACCTATGCTCGGATTTCATACTGAATACCATCCTCGAAGTTCCTGGCTATCAGCATCTCATCTCCCACTATAACGGGTGCAAAACGCTGAAGCTCGGTGAAATGAGCAGAATAATCCATCACCGACAAAGAGCCATGTTGCAGATTCATGAACTCTCGAGCTCGATCTGCCCTCAGTGTCTCTGGAAAGAATAATTCATAGAATAATTCCTGAAAATATTCTCACGCCATGTCTTTGTGATGCTTTGACTGGGTGGTAACATCCCACCACCTCTTGGAGGAATTGTGCAGCATGTATGTCATGATCTTGACCCTCCACCCTAGAGGCGTCTCAAGATGCTCAAAAATAGTCTTCATTAATACTAGCCAAGACTCCGTAGCCTTTTTTCCACCATCCCCTAAAAACATAGGCGGATACTGCTACTGGAAGATATGAGTCAGCTCATCCATAGATGTGGTAGCTTGCGGTGCTCCCTGAAAGGTCTGCATAAACCACATAAAGCCTTCACAGAACTGCGCATCTGTGCCTGTGTCCAGTATAACAGCTGGCACCGCATCAGGCTCTGATGGAGGATCCATTAGAATCCCATGGCCCACCATCTCTAGAGTATAATTTTTTCCGCTCTCCTTGAGAACAACGCGCAGTCGTCTCAGCGGCATAACATTACATGGTCAAACGCACACCTTAGAACAAGATTATCGTAGTCTGGAAACGAAGGAACTAAAAGGGAAATAGAAGGAAGAAGGCATTCAAGATTTCACAACAAGACTACACAGGGTGTATACTGACTACACAACATGTACTTGACTTCTCTTCCCCTGCCCAGTTCCTTCTATGTGGCTAAGACACATAGCTCTCGTTGAACAAAAACTACACGGCGTGTATATAACCTACACAGCGTGTATGGTGTCATTTTCTAACATCCCGTGTCATTTGTGACACGACCGGCTACTCGGCGTGATACTACATGGCGTGTTACACCCGCACACGGCATGTACACTACCTCGTTTCCTATCCACACGGCTAAAACCACACGGTCTGTCCTCGGACAAGACTACACGACATGTCCCACAGGTAAACGGCGTGTACCAGACGAGCTCCACCAACCCATGTTGTTAGTTACACGGTCGGACACATGGCTCACACTACACGGCGTGTTCGATATTTACACGGCGTGTACACGAAAGGATTACACTGACCCGTGTTTTTTAGTTACATGGTCGGGTCCCCAGTTCAGACTACACGACGTGTTCCATAGTGGACACGGCGTGTATGTCTTAAGGTGTCTTTCGTCCATGTTGTTAGTTACACGGGAAAACTCCGGGTCAACACTACACGGCATGAACATATGGTACACGGCGTTTTCGCCCCAAGAATTTACCTTCCATGTGGCCTCGCCCACACGGTCTGTGACACGGGAAGAGACTTCACGGCGTGTACTCTGGTTACACGGCGTGTACTCAAAAAGTTTATTTTTTCTTCATGAACATAAGGCCATACACTACATGTTTAAAGAACTGCACGGCATGTATACTAGGTTTCCAGATAGTATGCCTCAGAAACTCCTCTGAACCTAAAAAATACTGAAAAAAAACACCTAAGTGCCAAATTCCGATCTGTAAGGGCCCATACTCCCCGTGAATCAATGTTTGACATCTTATATGTGTTATAAAAAAATAAACAGCTAATGATCAACCAAATTTCGGTCAATGAGGGCCCATACTCCCCAAAAACCAAAGTTTGGCGTCCATTATTTAAACAGGATCATACCAAAATACCCTATCACGTAGCAGGTATTTATCAAGTAGCTATCACAACAGCATGCTTTTCTAGAACAACCACTATCACAACGGCATGCAATTTCTAATGCACCTACATGGCATGGAAAATATGCATGGCATATGATTCCTAGCATGTGCCTAAATGATGCATGAGATGGCTTACCTCATCTCATCGGGTTGCAACTAAATAGAACCCATAAATAAAATATAGACAGCACAATCACAATCTGTCACACAATGATGAAATCAAATCAACTGTAAATTTAAAAATCAGTAAAATTGCAACATGAGGTAAATTGTCTTTTCCCTATACACGGGTTAGCTATGCCTGGGAATAGCTTATTACCAACTACTGTTCTATCCTATCCCTAACTAAGGCTCCAAATAGTAAGTCAAAGAAAATAAACTCATTTGATACCACTTTGTAACGTCCCAGTTCTGGGTGCCACTCAACGGGTGCCTTGAACCTGGTTTGCCACGTCACCTCAAGCGCATTTCCCAAAATGCCAGAGGTTGCCGACTAGCAGCGAGGGCCTAGGTCTGATAGTGGGGAAACTATGCCCTCATTTGTCAAAGTGTAATGAAGTGGAATAAAATAAAAATCATACAACAACAGCAGAAGCAATAAACCATACACATTTAATATAACAACTGCAATAAAGGATAACCAACCAGATATATATATATATATGATGCAACATGTCTCAAGTTCTAAGAAAGCTTCCATAACATGTTACATAGCAGTGCAATACAATACACAGTACAACAAAACAGAACAAAGCAGCCGGTATCATTGCGAGCCTAAGCCTAGTTCCATGCTCTCCTACTCCTCAGCAGCAATCTAGTACCTGTATAGGGACCCTTTCCCTTATCTACACCTGCAGAAACGCAATCTGTTTGTGCTGAAAATCATGACCCAAACAGGGTGTGAGAAATAAATCCTAGTAAGCACCCACCAAAGGCTCGTGCTCAACTATGTGTAAAAATGCAACCACAGTGTGAAAAAGTAAATGCAATAAATTAAGCAATACTCAAAAGTAACTAACTTTACCAGTTATTTCCATTTTAACATTCATTTAATTATTTATTATTTAAGAAACCACAATAATGAATTTCTATGTAAACTGTCAGTGTCCTCAGACATGCAAACCTTTACCCTCATGTAACCAGAAACGTATCCCACAGGTAATTTCCCACAGGCATAACAGATATTTCCCTCAGGCATACGAAGTGTCGCCCACAGGCACAAAGTCTATTGCCCACAGGCAAGGAAGAAGTTACCCTGAGTCTGAAATAACCATTGCCCTCAGGATAAAGGTAACACTTCCCTTAGGCTAAGTAAATCACTACCCTCAGGCTAAGCCAGTAACCGGACCATGCCCAACATGTAGACAATAAATACATAAACAATTCATCTAAAGGCAATTCAATAAACATTATTATGATGGCATACCCTCGGGTATCCGACCAAACTGCTAAACAGAGCAACGCACCCTCAGGGTGGTCCTGGATCCGAGAAGCAATCTCAAACAACATTTTAATATCACATTTAATTACCTATACAATTCCAGTTCTTTAAAATAGCCCCATCCTTAGCCACACGACACCCCAAATATGGGTTTGTAGCTAAAAAAACACACAAAACGCACGACAGTTGGAAAATAAACACCAGTCCACCTATCTTAAACGCCCCTGATTAGTATACTCGAACGACGTTCCACAAATCGTCCTAGAACGAGGAAGATATGAGGTGAAAGAAAACTCTCTTAAACACAAATAACTTTCTTATGGAAAAGAATTGGTAAGAACTACTCCAAGAGAAGGGAGAACTCACCTGTGCAGTTCTAGGGAGATCGACGGTGTAGAAAACGGATTCCCGACATGCGGTCAGCAGATCTCCAAATCTCCGGCCTCCTCTCATGCTCCTTCCTCTGGTTCTAAGCCTTCCCTGTGAACAAGGGAGGCTACTGCTCATTTTAAGCAAAAAAACAACGTACACTGCATGTATTTCTAAGTATATGGCGTGTCATCCCATTTTTAACTATTCCTCTGGCGGTTTCCAACCAGCGTGGCACTGTTCATCTGCCGACATGACTACACGGTGTGTTTTCTTGGGTACACGGCGTGTCCTGTCGCACAGCTGGCCACCGCCTAACTATTTTCCTGCCAACTGACTACACAACGTGTAAAGGACTGCTACACGGCGTGTAGTCGGTTTCTGCACCTTTTGTTGCCGACATGGCCACATGCCTCGTGTACTCATCCCACATGGCCAACAGTACACGGCGTAGAAAAGTACATGGTTTGTACTTCCAAAATTAGGGATGTTTCCCCATTTTCTTTATTTTCTCAAAAACACTTTAGGAAAATAGAAAATAAGAAATTCGTACCTCAAAAATAAGAATCGGGTTCTTACCGCTCGAACTTAGAAGAATAAAGTCTAAAAACATATGATAAAAAAATTAGGGTGTGATCCTATTAATAGTAGGATACCACCAAAGATTTCATAAAAGATTCCAAATATTAATTATCCAAATAAATGATTTAAATTTTCAAAATAAATATTTTGGAAATTCAAAATAATATTTAAACAAAACATGATATACATTTTCAAAATTTTTGAAAAAAAACATTTAAATCCCAAGAATTACATTACAAGAGATGCAATATTACTTAAACAATGTATTAAATAAAACAGTTACATAAATAATTTTATGTGAATCCAGTAAAGGCATATAATTTTGTTTTACAAAATTGTCATACATTTATATCTCAAATATGAATAAACATGTCAGTAATATGGGCATTATCCAAGTAGGCATGATTTTATCAACCAACAATAGGATTTAACACACTATAATTGATCACAAAAAAATGAGTATACTCCGGTCCCCCTAAAATTTGATAGAGGTGACTCATCAACCTCTTATCATGAATTTGACCCACTGTAGGTATGTTTTTGAATGTTGTAATATCTTTAAGTGTATCCAAATAACTCACCAAAAATCTAAGGATTTCATGTTCTATTACATGATGGGAGACTTATTTTATTATTGTTTCAAATACTATAAATCCCATTATTCCATTTCCAAAATTCCAATTTCTTTCCATTTAAAACCAAAATTCATTTTAATAAAAAAACATTCCTTTTACACAAGATAAAACCACTTGGATTCTATCAAACAAAATGTCATTTTCACAAGTTTAAAATCCATTAAAACCAAATCTATATTTTTTTACAATCCATTCCCATAATTAAATTCTAAATTTTAATTGGAATCATTTCCAAAAAAAAAATATTTCAATTCAACCATTTAAATTAGCCAATTTCCATAACACTCCCCAATTCATGAGAATTGGAGGGTTTCAAAATTTCATAGCCAAAACCATTTCAATTCTCATTGTTCACTGGATTTAGGTTTTATTAATTTCATTGAAAGAACAATTGGGAAACTGAATTTAAATAAATAATTTAAATAAATAAATCAATATAAATATAATCAATTTTTTATATCAGGATGGAACCCCCAAATTCTTCCTGAAACTCTAAATCTGTAACGACACCTTTTAATGAGAAAAAAGGTGTATAAGAACACATAACTCAACCTAGATTCAATATTCAACACTATATTTAATATATCCATCAATTAAAATATGATCCATTGAAAACCTAAGAGTTGAGAATGATAGAGACACAAAGAATTAAGGAGAACACTTACCCAGTTATCAAGAGCTAATACAATGATGATCAAACGCCAAAAGAGTTTCTCTAGTAGGGTAGGAAGGATTTTAAATAATATAGGGATAGCTTTGGGCTAAGGGAGGAGAAACTGGAGAAGAAGATGACAGAAATTCAAAGTGCACTGTTGCATTTATAGGCAGATGTCGAGGCATTAAACGGTATGTAACCCAGTTTCACACCTTGAAGGATATAATTTCGTTAACAGGGAAGACACATTAAATCAGTAATGCTACATTAAAAATGGGGTATTACATGAGGTGTAACCCCCATTAATGTCATGTAATTCCTTGGATGCGTGAACATGGAAACCCATGTCATTATGTATCAACGCCCAACCTGAAAATACTTCACATCATGTAAATGGAATTCATGGAATGTACCAATCACATCATGAACCATGCTTCATGGCTTCCACCTATTAGTAGTTACACGGTGTTTAATATACTATAAGATTACAATTACCCCTTTTTAAGGATGAAAAATACAACAAGTGTATGAATTTACCATGATACGTATCCTTCCAATCCAAACTCAACACTCACCCAGACAATGAAAATGAAAAATCATTATAATTATTTTGATTTAACTTTCAATTTGGTAACAATATGTCACAACCTCCCCACCATAAAATCTTTCTATCCCTAGAAAACCTATGAAAAGGATTCCATTCCAAAGAGAAGAGTCCACTTCTTTTTCATTCGTTTCTCATTTTTTCATGACTTATGATTATCATAACCATGATTCTATGGGAAAAACCAAAGGTATCTTCTTCCCACAAAGTATTATAGCCTTAGAGTCAGTATCCTTACTTGGCTTCTCTATTAAAGATAAATCAGGTTCAATCTTATTATCAATCTATCTCAATACATGAGATGGATTAGAGAGATATTTTAGTAGTGATGCATGGAACACTTTTTGTATTGATGTCAACTAAAGTGGAAGTTCCAAACAATATGAAACACTCCCCACCCACTAAATAACTTTAAACGGTCCCATAAAATGAGGAGAAAGATTCCCTTAACTCCTAGGATATCGATGAACCTACTAAGTTGAATCTTTTGAGAACACCAAAACCCAAAATAAAGAATCTAAAGGTATATGGAGTCAATATGAATAAGACTTATATAATCAATGTGTTTTCAACATTATCTGACTAATCATCTGAATCTTAGTTGTCTTCTCCTGCACAATAATTGGTCAAACTAATGAACATTCATAAACATCAGACAAGCACAATCGATATTTACAATTCCATCCATAAAAGGACTAAAAATGTTTCATTTTGATCATGAAGAAGTAACTACTTTTAGAAGAGAACTCAACTAGTCCCAAGTGATCATCCCAACCCTCCCTGAAGTCGAGGACAGAGGCATGAATTATATCCTTAATATTCAATATATCCCTCTCTGTCTAGCCATTTGATTTGAGAGGTTAGGTCGTGATCAAACAAAATAGATATACTAGTGCCTCTTGAAGGACTCTCCAAAAGATATAGGTAAACTGAGTATCCCTATCATATACTATAGCTGATCGCACTCCATGAAAATGAATATAATCTCTTTCACATAGTGACTTCTTAACACCCAAACATTCAATGTATCATGAATTGGTATAAAGTGATCCAATATTGTCATCTTTATAATCAAATCCCATATTGAATTATTCTTTCTCTAGGTACATGGAAACCCAACCATAATATCAATAGAGATCTCATCCCAAATTGATGTAGGGACTAGAAGTTTATGGAGAAAACACAAATGATTCTAGTTTTTGGCCTCAACTAGTTGGAATGTATAGCAATGAGAGAAATTCTCAATAATGTATCACCTTATCCCAAGAAACCAAAACTTATGATGAATATTATAGAATTTGTTTTGTTAATGGGTTCACGTACAACTCGGAATTATTGAAATACCACTTCACAACATTCATTTCCACTAAAGCCACAATAAAGATATTCAGATAGCATAGAAATCCTCTTTAGAGAATGAATACTACGAAATGATATCCCCACCATTAAGAGAATCCCTATTGCTACGTAATTCATCATCAATATTTTTACCATGAATAATAATCTAGAGAAAAGTGGATGATACCTAAATATTGTATAATGAAAAATCTTCCCCATTATAATGAACTTCATTAAGAAACTATGAAAAGAGAGGTATCAAATTCCACTCTTCCAAAGATTCTTTCACTACTCGGGTTGTATGTTTCCTTCTAAATGCATCTGCAACAACATTCCCTTTATCTGGGGTATATGTGATGTCGAAGTTGAATGATAATAGGTACTCCATCTAGCACCTCTAGAAAAGATTAAAATATGTTTGAAGGAGTATATAACTTAGGATATTTTGTTCTGAAAATATGGTAAAACTTTTTTGATATTGGAAATTCCTCCAAATCTTAAGCATGTGTATTATAGATTCAAGTTCAATGTCATGGGTATGGTAATTATTATCATTTTTCCTAAGATGATTAGATCCATAAGATACTACACGATCACCCTGCATAAGAAAAAATACCATGCTTGACCCTAATGCATCAAAAAATACCGCATTTCCCTACTCGGGCTCTGGAAGAGTCAACATCCGTGTTGTAGTCAAATGTTGTTTCATCTCAATAAACTAATAATGAAATTTATAATCCCAAAAAAACATCACCCCTTCTATGTTATAGTAGTCATTAGAGAAGAAAACTTTGAGAAGTCCTTCATGAACCTGCTGTAATATCAGGATATGCGCATGAAGATCTAGATCACAATGGCATTTTTAAGTGATCTGAAGTCATAAAATCCTTCACCTTATTAGATCCAACTAATATACTCTATTTAGACACCACATGCACCTTTAATTTCACATCCCGAATCTTGAAATCACATTTCAAGAGCATTGTGTAGTGTCAGTGAGTTCTCATTAGACTCAAAACTATTCTCAGATGATATACATGTTCCTACTTGGATTTTGAGTAAACAAGGATGATGTCCACAGGGACTACTAAAAACTCATATAGATAGTCATGTAATATACTTTTCATCAAATATAGTATATCTTCTATAAAAAATTTTAGACCAAAGTTAATAAAATCGTACTCATAATGGATGTACCTACTCGAAAAGACGGTTATTGGAATGTCACATTCTTTTAAATTAAAATGATGGTAACCAAAATTAAGATCGACCTTGTAAAATCTCTATAAACCTTTTAAATAATCAAATATATCATCAATAAATGAAAATTATAATGGTTATTTATCATGACTCAACTGAGTTTCCAAAATATGTGATGTTTTCCATCAGCCTTTTAGCGAAGAAAAGAAGTTCTGCTCAAGGTGACACACTCAGGTTTATAAATAAATTCCTGAAAAGATCATCCAACATGGATTTCAGCTCTTTTAGTTTAAATAGTTCAATATGGTAATAGGGACATGAAATTTTTTTACTACTCGATAGTAATCCAAAGGAAAACTTATCCTCTCTCACTATTGGAAGACAAGATAATTTTGTAAGAAACGTGTCAGGAAACTCCTAGAAGACTAGATCGAGATCACCCCTTAAAGATTCCCTCTCCAAATAAAAATAAAACACTAATATTACTTCCCCCTACCCTAGAAAGGAAGGTTTGTCTCTTCTCAGCCTTGGTTCCCCATATCCTTGAAAGAGAAGAGATACACCATTCAGTGTAGTAATGTAGACCCACTGAAGATAACAATCAATATAGGATTTATTGGAAATGTGCCAATCCATCTGGAATATAACTTCATGATATTTCATATAAAAAACCATAAATTTCCAATCAATATCTGTATCTAATATAGTTAAGACCCAAGAAGAAATACAAAGACCCAACTCTCACTTCATACCAATGGGTGTAGTAATATCCATTACACAAGATAAAGTTTCCATATAAATATTTCGTAGAATAAAAATATGATTTTAAATAAATGAATTGGATGTGCTAGTTTTATATAGATTAGTCACTAATGATGATATTTTAGTATTGGTACCTCTCACGGTCGCTGGTCCTAAGTCTGTTTAATCTAGGAACTCATCCTCTATGTTAATGATATTCATTCCAGATCCCTGTGGATGGAAACCTTTTGTACATGAAGCATCTAAATTACCCATAGTGATAGGGTCTATTGATGATATTGTTCTATTATGATGAGTAGATAAGTTATGGAAGAATCTATGTAAGTTCCCTAAACATCCACATGAGCTATATTTCAGGGGTGCCTTAGTGAAAACCCTCTTAGAATATCCTGGATTTCCACACTGATAGCAAGTTAATGAACTTCCTCCTGGAGATGTAGGAGGTCCGGATTGACTCTGTTGTTGATAAATATCGTGAGAATCATCATGTGTCCATTTTCCTTTGAACGAACCAACACTTACACTTGTTGATAAAGGAACACTCGTCAACCTTGACTTACCATCCATGTCCATCTCAACCATCATTTAATTGTCCAACAATTCAGTATAAGTGGGTAGATTCAGTAAGAAAACCTAAGAATGAATATATGATCAAAGTACCAACTCAAATCATTAATCTTTAATCATATCATTAAATACTATATCATATGAATACCACACCAGATCACCAATGTTATTTAGTACTTGGTCATGGTTTTATTAGCCTGATCAAGCTTGAAAAACATCATAGCCTTGGCCAACACAATTTACTCTTGATAGAACTGGTCAGTTAACAGAATCTTAATGTCCTTAATCTCTATTCCCTCATGTTCCCTTTTTTCACCATCATGTCCCACCATCTCATGGTGGGTCCATCCTATAAGAAGGTTGAACACTTTACCTAGATCATGTTTGGTGTTTCCAAGAACTCAAGTAGAAGTTCTGTCATTGTAAACCATTCCTCACTAAGTTGAGGATTAGTGTAGCCAATGAAAACTGGTGTTTTCTGGTGAAGGAATTATTGAGAATTACATCAATGGACATCACCTAAGGATTCAAAACTAGAGCCTGAATGGGGAATGAATGTGGTTCCTTTCCCAGAGCTTTGAAAGTGTTCACAATCACCTCAACTTGATTTAGATCTATAATAGGGTTTTCTTTCTGATTTTCAGCAGTAACATCTTCACGTATCTGATTCACACGTCTTCCCAGAGGCATGATGCTACACAACATTAGAAGATAAAATGAAGATAATATATTTACAATAAAATAGATAAATAAAAGAAATTATTCCATATAGATGTTACAACCAGATTTGGATTCCTCTTTGACCAAATCATATTAGGAAAATCACTATAACTAAGCCAAAAGATGTCCTTCCCTAACTACCATTGGTGACTTAAGATTCATTGTGGTGAGAGATAGTAGGGAATTAAACAGAAACTAACACCTATATCCTCAAAGGATTTAACAACTGCATATTGACTTCAAGAAAATGTTATACAACTTCCAATGATACCACTTTCTTACAAACTAGCTCAGGCACCCTAGTAACGTGATATCTGATCTTGTCCTAACACATCCCAAAGGTCATTCATGAACCTCATAGGTCAGGGACTATCAAATGGTATCGTACAAAATACATGTGGGAATGATTTTTTCCACACAAATGAGGAAGGAAAATAAGTAAGATAGTATGCATAGAAAATGAAAACTCACATAGGATTAACATACCAGAATACCAAAAGGAATAAAAAGTCCAAAGTACTAAAACCCAGGTACAAAAATGGGAAATTATCCAAGGACCCTAATATAAAACACACCAATACAAAATATCAACTACTAGATCCAACTCCAAGAAAACCCTTCCCTTTGCTCAAACCCGGAAGAAAAAGTATACAAACACCTGAAGGAAAAAGTAGGTTGTGAGCATAATACCTATTGGATACCACAAATGATTCCATAACAAATTCCAAATATAGATATTCTAAATAAAAACATTAAATTTTCGAAATAAATATTTCGGGAAAATGAAAAAAAATTAAGAATATCATATACATTATCAAAATAATGGAATGAATTCTTTTAAATGAAAGGATTTACATTGAAATTGATATAATATTTATAAAATAATGGATTAAATAAACTAGTTACGTGAATTAGTTCATGTAAATACACAAAAGTAATGTAAATAATTTTTACTAAATTTTGCATATATTTATATCAAAAATATAAATAAACATGTGTGAAAATAGTTATCTTCCATGTAGGTACAATATTATTAACTAGCTATAAGATTTTTCACTCTCTATGTGATCATAACCAAATGAGTATACTCACGTCCGCATGACACATGATATATATGACTTGTCACCCTCCCATCGGGGATGTGATCTGACACAGGTATGTTTTAGAACCTTGTAATAGCATAAAGTGTATCTAAATAACTCTCCAACTACATATGGATTTAATGTTATCTTATGTGATGTGAAAAATCTTTTAAGACTACTTAAAATACAATAAATATCATTATTCCATTTCAAAAATTCCAATTTTATTCCATTTAAAAAAATAGTTTTTAATAAAAAAATGTCATTTCTACAAGAGGAAACTACTAGGTTTACATCAAATCATTTTTAATCCATTTCCATAATTTTTTAATCCTTTTCAAAAAAATCCATATTTTTTACAATTCATTTCCACATTTAAATCCACCAATTTAATTGAAAAAATTTCCATCATATCCAAAATATAAATTCAATAATCTAAATCATCCAATTTCCAAAAACACAACCCATTTCAAGGGAATTAGAGGATCTATAAATATTCATGCCAAAATTATTTCAAATCTATTAGTTCACTGGAATTGGGTTTTATTAATTTAATTGAATGAAAATTTGAAAAATTGAATTTAAATAAAAAAATCTAATAAATAAATAAATTCATGGATAATTAATTTGGATAATCAGAATAGAACCACCAACCTCTTCCCAAAACTCAAAACTCTCAACATCACTTCTCAATGGGAAAGATGTTTTAAAAGAACTCAAAAAACAATCTAGAAGAAAGATCCAACACCATAAGTCATAGATCCACAAATTCAAAGATGATCCATTTAAAAAGGAATATAGGATAAATAGAGAAACACAAAGAATGAGCAGGAACACTTACTCAGAAATCAAGGCCAATGAAATGAAAATCAAACACCAAATGAATGAATTTGGTAGGGTAGGAAGGCTCGTAAATGTTAAGAACGAAAAGGGACCTAGATACCCTGAGAGGGGGGGGGGGTGAATCAGGGTAAGGATATTCTATTTCAAAATTCATTTTTTCCCACTGGATCATAACCTCTATATTATAAGGGTCACTTTGTTTTCTCTTAAGTTTTTAATGTTTATCTTGTTCTTTCTTTATTTATCTGATAAACTTGATTTGTATGCAATGCAGGGAATGTAAAGACCTGTAAATTTCAATGAAATTTTTTTCTTAAATTATTTGGGATTTTACGAGTACGCAGTTTTTGACGGCACATGATTCTGAGGCCCGGAGTGCACGGAATCAATTTCCAAAGTTTATCTCTGGTACGTTCAGTGAATGAACGAGTGGGTTTTTCTATCTTTTGAACCGGTGCTCGGAATTGAAATCTGAGGGCACCGATAAACTCACAGCACCGGTAATTGCTTAAGATGACTTTTACTGTTGATGCGTTTGTTCGGGAGAAGAATTTAAATTTTGGGGTTTAAGTGAGAAGTAAATAAAATTGTGTACAATTTTATTTTATTATACTTGGAAGTTAAACTCTCTCATGGGAAGTTGTTGGTGGGGCCCACAACCACCCAACTTCCCATGTGTGGTTATGAAGGAGGTGGGGCCCACACGAGCCCTCATCTTTTCACATTCCATAACCCTTAACCCCTTTGAACTCCCATGATAAATACATGGAAACTCCTTTTTAATTTTTGGTATCCTTTAATTGTGTAACTCTCCCCTCTCTCCTCTTTAATCTTGCCAACACACCTCTTCAATTAATTGATCTAGTGTTTTAAAATTTTAAATTTTGAAATGCTTTGCAAAGTAAAATAAAATAAGGAGAACCTTATTTTATTTTTTTTAGCTTGTTGTGATGAGGATTGGAGGAGAGAGAGCTCAAGTTTTTGAAGAACTTCATCTTCCCGCGAAGAACGTCTCCACTTCAACGAAGAACGCTAATTCTCCAACGAAGAACATCGACTCGGCGGTTCTGGTTTTCTACATCCTCTTCTTCCTTCACGACAAGGGAGGAGACACTGACGACGATGGGAACGACGCCATCATCTGTGACGCTTGACAACCGCGAACTTCCTTCGAGGTAGGGGTTATCTTTGTCCAAGTTTAATTTAACATTATTCTTTGATTGTTTTGGCTGCTTGATATCGACATAATGGGAGGAGATCGGACCACACAAACATGGCCGATCCTCCTCCCCTTTTATTTTTGATCCTCATTGATCATTGCGGAGAAGGTGGAACGATTCCATTGCACCGCACGGGAATGAATCGGACCGCGGCTGGAGCATTCCACAGTGAAGGTGCACGGCGCTGATGCGCCGCGCTAGTGATACTGAAGGAGTCCGCGGCCCGGAGCGGGCATCGGCGGAGGGGCATGGCGCCGTTATACTGTGTCGGTCGGACAGAAGCCGTGACGGTTTTTCAAAGGGGCGGCTGGCTAAGTTAGCCGCCGGCGCCAACTGGAGGCGGGACCCCTCGGGTCTCGTGGTTCCACAAGTTCGGCCGTTTCGGAAACAGGGGCCCCCACCTTCGCACCCCGGTCGGCCGAGAGCCGATCCGCGGCCGGCTTCTGAGCCGAGCCGCAGGCCGCCCGCGCCAGCTGGGCTAGACCCAAACCCGGGTCGATTCATCCTGGTTCGGGCCCACCCAGGGGGTATTAGCGGAGAGTTCCCTTCATCCACGAAGAACAACTCCCTCCCTCGACGAATAATGGTTCTCCATCCGTCGGATCTCCAACAAACGACGCTCGATCCGGATAGAAGGCCTTTGAGGAAACGACGAACGCCAACTACCATTGTCACCTTCACCTCTTACCTTGAGATGACGTCAACAAACCAACGTCCACACCCTTTAGTGATATCGTCAAGGAGCGATGAACGACTAGAGGTAGGGGTTTATTTCGAGTGGTTTTATCTCAAGAGCATGTGCGTTTATTTATTTGATGTTTGTATAATTTATTCGTGAATAAATTATACCCTTGTAATTGATGGAATATAGTGTTTGTTGATTGACTGTTTTCATAACGCCTAACGCGGAGGGCACGGGCCGAAAAAACATGGGCTAACAACCCTCAGCAGATTGTTTGTTGATGTGTGGATTGATGGTCGACGACGAAACGGGCCGCAATGGCGATTTAAAGCCTCCGTAGTGAAGTTCGGGTTCCGTGGTGACCATAGGCATAGACGGCGGTCGGAACAGACCACCGTTGCACGTCTGGTGGTCCGCAGAAAGAGGCGTCGGTGCGCTACCAGATAAGTCTTCCGCGGCTGAGCCGCGGCCGCGGGAGCTGAACCGGAAAGGAAAAGCTGTTCCAAATTTGGGAGGTGCGGCTTTAATGTCGTGTCGGTTCAATCAACCAAGGGGAACAGTGCCCCCTGCTCCGCGGCGTCCGCTCGGCCATGCTGGCTGAGCCACAACCGGCCGGTTCGGGCCACCAGCGCTGGGCCGGGCCGCCAGCGCCGGTCCGGGCCTCCCCAGGGGGTATTGGGCCGGGTCGGGTCGGGCCCAAACCCCCTATTTTCGGACCAGGTTTCTTCAAAGGCCAATATCTTGGGATAATGACCTCTGATAGACCCACCAGTAGTTGTGTAGGGATCCTTGGATCGAGACGGTCATTTTGGTATATTGCACTCAAGGTTTCAGTGAAGATTTGGTACAGCCGGGTTGGTTCGAACCCAAAACCAACCGGGCCCTCGGAGCGGAAACGGTTATAACATGAGCTCTGGACTTCCAATTGATGTGTCGTCGACTTTGTTGGTTTCCTTTTTGTGAGAAGGATCTTTTGGTATACTTACTTTGAGGTTTGGAGGTAGATGGAGTATGACCGGGTTGGATTGTACCCGGAATCCAACCGGGCCCCTGGATCGGAAAAGCCGATAACTTTTAGACCGGACGACATTTTGACGAACCGTCAGCGGCGTCGGTAATCATGTTGAGAAACGGTCCCAATGAGTATACCCTATGAGAGTTCGGGGTATAGTTGAGATATGGTCGGGTTGGTTCGTACACGAAACCAACCGGGGCCCCGATACGAAAAGGCAAATAACTCACAGACTGGGCGTCCGATTGACGCACCGTCTGTTGAGTTGAGACCCCTGTGACGAGGCGGTTCATTGTGATACTTCTTCATGGGACTTTGTGATACATGGAGTATCATCCTGTAGTTCGTGGAGCAGATCCTCTCAGAGACGAGCATACGGAGTACGGAGACCTTGTAGCTTGCTGAGACCTGATGACTGCTTGTCCGATTCAAGTCGGAGTGACTTGTATAGCCCAGTGGGGAGCACTACTGTATTTGGGTGGTAGACCCATGGCGGGTAGCACTGCTGTGTTTGGGTAGAAGATCTGTGGTACGCGACAGAAGGAGTACCTCTGTAGGCTATTAGGGGGAGCACTACTGTGTTGGGGTGGCAGACCCATGGCAGGGAGCACTACTTTGTTTGGGTGGAAAACCTGTTGTACCCGACAGGAGGAGTACCTCAGCAGTCTAAGATTAGTGAGTAGCACCTCGGAGTCGTGACAGGGCTACTTTACTTGATAGAGGAGGATTTCTCCAGCAGTTGTGGTTTTTATATCTTTAATGAAAATCCTGGTTTGAGCTGAGTCGTTGACCTTTTTGAATTCCTCATGATTGAGATGGGTTACTTGATAACGTAGGTATATATATGGGTATACACATAAGTAGTGGTTATCCGTTGATTTCATATCTGTGTGATACCTCATGTTAGAGATAGGTTACTTGATAACTTAGGTACCTGAAGGTGGACCTCATGAAGAGTCAGTATCCGATGGTGGACTTCAGGATGAAATGGTACTCGGAGGAGGTTGACGAGTGAGAGAGCTGAGGAGGCAATCTGTACCTACCCTTCAGGTTGGATCCATGGTGGATGATCCAAGGGCTGTGCTATCTGTACCTACCCTTCAGGTAGGATCTGTTGTGGACGACCCAGGAGCTTCTTTTATCTTCCAGTTGTTTTTCTTTTCTGTTGTACTTTCATTCAGTTGTTTCTATACTTTTCAGTTGGGTTTTTATTCTGTCCCATTTACTTTTCAACACTTTATTTTTTACTTTGTGCATTACTTCCTCTTGTACTATATGGTGTTTGTTTACTTTTATAAAGGAAATGTCTTCCCAGTTATCGGGATTTATGCCTTTGGTACTAGTCGCCAGCCCCTGGCCTAAGGAAGGCGGACTTGGGGTAGTCACGGCATGGGCCCCGAGGACAGGGTCATGAAAAATTGGTATCAGAGGAGTCGGTTCTACCGCATAACTTAGGGATCTGATATTTATTTTTTATGAAGCAATAGTGTTAATGGTACTAAGTGTGGTCTTCAGTTTAGGGAGTCCAGTGTTGGTGCGGGCAGCTGACGTATCCATACAGCAGGACCTTGACTTATGATATCTGACTCAGTGCACGAAAACAATGATTGTGTGTATGTTTTCAAAAAGTTTCTTTTAAATCAGCTCAAACCAGGTCATCTCACCAGGTATAATCATTTGACCGTGTCGCATCTATTCTTTCATGATGTCTCCCTGCGGATGACCAGTTAGAGCCCCGAGAGTTGTATGTACTGACAGGCTGCCAAGTGATGAGGCCTCAGTACAGGGCTCTCATCCAATTGAGGAACCAGTGGTACTACCACCCGTTGGGCCACTGATGCCACCAACCCCAGCAGCAGGCGATGCACGCCGCTTGAGCGCGCTACACGAGTTCCAGTGCCAAAGGCCACCCAGGTTCCAGGGATAGATGGACCCACAGGCGGATGAGGATCGACTGGAGGCTGCGGTGGGAGTCTTCAAGATAGTAGATACACCGGCGGACTTCATGGTGATCCTTGCTGCCAACCTCCTTCAGGAATTAGTAGGCATATGGTGGAGCCTGATGCTCCAGATGCATGACGAGACGTCACTTCTATGGGCAGACTTCAAGAGCCTGTTCCGGGCAGAGTTTGTACCAGCCACCCTTCGAGTGGTGCGGATACAGGAGCTACTTCATCTGAATCAGGGCAGCATGAGTGTAGCTCAGTACTCAGCGAGGTTCACAGTCCTCTCGCACTATTCTACAGACATGGTATGGAACCCGTTCTTCTGGGCCCGAACCCTCGAGCAGGGAATGAGGCATGAGATCAGAGCTTTGACGATCCCTCTCAGCATCCTGACTCAAGCAGGGGTGCTGGAGCGAGCTCTCTTAGTAGAGATTTTCCTTACTAAGAAGACTCCAATATTGGGTCCCACCACTAGTCGACTTGCAGCAGAGTCTTCTGCATCTGGTAGTAGACAGACGACAAAGTGGTCCAGGAGGGCCAGAACTACATGTGGTCGACCGCACGAGTCAGGATTGGTTGTGCGAGGCACCAAGGGTAGATACAGAGCCAGACCTACCATGCTATGTTACACATGCAGCAGACAGGGTCACATGCCTCATGACTATTCGACCCACCGCTCGGATGATCAGAAGATAGATGAAGAACCTCCCATGAAGAGACATAGGTTTGATCGAGGAGGACCACAAGGAGTAGGAGGTAGAGGCAGAGGAGCTGGCCGTGCAGATGGAGGTGGATGACGCTTCGAGGTGTTGCCCCCACCACCACCCTGAGGACCACCCCGACCACAGGGAATGGGTGGATTTGGGAGAGCTCAGCTTCAGGCAGCTGAAGCATACGACTACGAAGCTCCAGAAGCATGTGGACAAGAGTAGAACTAGGCATGGAGACCCTAGTTCTTGGTGTTTTTAGTTTCCATGTTGTTGTTGTTGTGTTTGCTTTGTGTCTTTGTACTACGAGCTGCAGTAATAAAAGACACTTATCTTTGTAACTATTACATTCATGTCCTCTCATTATGGTTGATACTAAGAGGTTCTGGATTAAAACTGTTGACTTGATCCTCACTTTCGAGAGACCTTGTAAAACCCCGAGATTTTATGAAAAATATTCTTTTAATTTCATTAATGTCTTGTGTTGTACGCTACACCAAAAGCAGATTTCACAACACGCATCCTTGACTTGCCTTGGATTACATGCAATCGCGACCTTCCTCGATAGCATGTGTAGTACGCAATACTGAGTTTTACTAAACAACGATATGATATTAAAATATTATTAAAACTAGCTATTATGAATAGTAATAACCACTTTTTGAAATTTTGTAAATTTTATTTTTCAAAAGGGACTTCATTTTTGGATTCGGAATATCAAAATTAGCTTAGGGTGAAATTTTGGTACTTTTCAGATAACTTTCATTTTCTGATGAATAGTGAAAATTACTAAAATTTATTTAAAAACAACCTTTTTAATCAAAATAATTAATAGTGATAAATTATTAATTTGAGTGGTTTTAAAGTATATTTAGAATATATTTTTACAATTTAATACAATGTTGGTCATTGGATGTAATTTCACATTTAAACCAGACATAAACAAGTGTGAATCTTTTGATAGTTATTATCTCTTATGAACACGCTATTTGTTTTGACGACGAGAATTAATTTCTAAATTAATTAATGCAACTGATATGTTTTGAATTTGGTAAAATAGACATCATTTTTGAGTTCATAATATCAAATATATCTTAGGCCTAATTTTTGATATTTTTCTAGAAACTTTCATTTTTTTGATGAATAGTGAAACCACTGAGTGTTAGTTGAAAAAAAATGAATTTTTCATAAAACATAATTTTACCGCTTCTGTGAGTGAAATTTCAAAAATCTGAGAGACACGGTTGATGTCAGTAATTAAAATGTGGTTCAATGAGATTAAAATAATTTTTGGTGAATAGTAACTTTTTACTTTTTTTTCCACGGTTAAAAGTAAATAGGGCAATTAAGGGTAAAAATGATATTATTATTACCCTAACACATGTCATAATTCTATTGGATAAGTGTAATTCGACCAAAAACAACCTTAGAAATAAAATAAGACCATTTAGGCCCACTTGGATTAGATTAGGACATTTATTATTGATTTATTTAAAGAAGGGTTGAAATAGTTAAAATCAAAGTTTAATAAGTAAATCATTTTTAATATAGGTTTATACATAAGATAAATTCTACTATAAATATTAATTAGAAAGATAAAAATATTTCCTACATAATGGTATTTTATTTGTAATTTTTAGACATTAAAAAATTTAATTTATTTAAGAACATGCACTAATTATCTTATTAATGAAATATTGACATAATTGATGTTATAAATTCCCAAATAAATTTAATTTGAGACTTTTTATGAATTAAACTAATTTTATAGGATAATATGACATGTTATTATTCATTTAGTTATCTTTTTTCGAACTAATCATTCTGTTATGATTTTCACAAAAATCAATTACTAAATAGTGTCAAAATTGACATAAAATAGTTTTTAAAACAAATATTATATTATTAATTGTTATTTTATTTCTAAAAATCTAAGGTTAGGCCAATTGACTTAGATAAGGTTATATATATTAATAATAAAAAACTTGGGGTTCGTTTGGCTTTTTATAGTAAGTTTATTAACCTTATAGTGTAAGAACACAAAAAGACACGGTAAAAGTAAAATTATCTAACTTAAAGTTAAAACTAACTGATAAGGTTAAAATAGTAATCTAAACTTGTCCAAATTCTATTGTATGAGAGTATTTAGACCCATACCCACCTTAGATTCGAAATAACCCAATTTGGAGCTATTAATAACCGAATATGACTTTATAATAAAATAATATTTTTAGTTATTCCAAAGGTGCCCCTCTCCTCCCTTATAAAAGGGAACCTCCTCCCTCTCTTCCTCACACAACTTTGAGCCTTCAAGCTCAGACAACCCCTTCCAAATTATCTTCTACACTTCCCTAGAAACATCCTAGAGGTTCTGGTCTTCTTCAAAGACCAATTTTAGTTCCCTAAGAGAAGGACTCAAAGAGGCGCTTCAAAGAAGAGGTAATGTTCGTTACCGATTCTTTCAACTTTATTTCTTCTTCCACTTCTTATTCATAGGTTGTTTCATTATGAAGTAATAACATCAGTATAACTAATATACTTATATGTTATTATAAGTATGAAACAACCCTACTTCACCATCTATCCATCCTACAGAAAATGAAATCACCACGCGTGCGTACGTACG
Organism: Viscum album; assembly: GCA_963277665.1. NCBI lineage: Eukaryota > Viridiplantae > Streptophyta > Magnoliopsida > Santalales > Viscaceae > Viscum > Viscum album. The sequence goes on from OY728142.1 coordinate 1,731,030,471, forward strand.
GAATACCGTCACCACGTCGTGGTGTAATCTATTTTCCACCACCACCTTACTTGGATGGGTATAATGGTGTAAATAATAACTATATATTATTATTGTAAATTTATATTGATTCTAAAATTGTATACATACACTCCAATACAATTCCACGATCATGAGAATGATATCATCGCTCGTGCGTATGTACGGACTACCGTCTCCATGACGCGATGAGATTCATTCTCCATGTTAACCATTCATGAATGATTATAAAGTATATATAATAAGTAATCATGAAATATATGACATAATAATGATACTGTATTTATGTGTATATATATGTATTTCATCTACTTAATTCCATTCAACTCAATAAGGAAACGAAAATAGCGTTCATGCGTACGTACGGCCTACCGTCTCACTGAACGGTGTATTTCATTCCCTTTACTGATCTATTATATATATGTATATTCAAAATATATATTATATATAAATAATGTTTTATATTCTGGAATTAAGTAATCATGATCTAAGTAATCATATGAATAATTACAAGTCAAAACACGGACGACAAATGAAACGATTTTACCCAAAACGCTCTTTAACATGGAATTTACAAAAGAACGGGTAATATAAAGTCATAAGTGAACCATATATGATATCATAACAATGATTATAATTCTGTAATAAGTCAATGACATTATTTAAATCATTATACAGGAGTTTCGGACACTTACGAAGCAAATCGTACCTAAGGTAAGGGAAAATATCACAATCTCATTTTATCCGAGATTGTTTATACTTTGGTATTTACTAGGGTTTATTTTATCATCCACATCCATGTTTCCTAAATATTTAATATTGTTTCAATCCACCTACAATTGTTTAAATCTAATTTTACCCTTCGGTGAGTTTTTAGTAAAACATATGAAAGGAATCTTTTGTTTTTTTTCGTACGAGGTAATTTTTGACTTTTCTGACAAAAGTACGAGAAGAATGTTTTTTTTAATTATAGAACATGAATGGATTTTTAAAACAATATTTACAAGAAGCTTCATTTACAAGTTTTCAAGTTTATTTTTAATCAACTTCTTTTAGTTTAAAATTGTATGACATGTTAAGAAAGGAAAAATGTTTTTGAAGTAGAAAGGATATTTTCCTCAAGAATGGAGTTCAAGTGTTTTATCAAAATTATTTTCCACCTAAGATAATATAGGGTTCTGTTTCTATCCTTATTATTACATTAATTTGACTATGTTGTGATGGAAATATTTTTATGAATTCCTTTATCTTATATGAATTTTTTTATGAGTTAACGATGTTTAAGATTCCCATTGTTTATTACATGGGTTATTCTATGATGTATGGTTTATGATTTTGTGGAACACATAAGAATGATATCATTATGAGATGGGTGGGGCCTATATCTCCCTCCAATGCATTGGGTAAAGATTTTATATCTCATGAGATAGACATTGCTGGAATGTTAGGTTAAACTGGTTCAGTGAAACAGGACTGAAACGAGGAGTGAACTCGGTTCCGAAATGGACATTTTCCACTAAGATAGTCTTGGAAATGAGTCTTGACTAATAAGAAATGATTCTCTGTGATTATGTGTGTATGCCACAAAGTTTCTTGTTTTATTTTATGATTATTGGGATTACATTTAACTACTATGATTTATCCCATGTTATGATATTATGATCTCTTTTGCAGGTTAAGATTCCTAAAATGTTATGTTCTTATGAATATGATGTGATTGATATTTCTTTTGTTTAACCTTACTGAGCATTTGAGCTCACCCTTTTATGTTTTCTTTTCCCCTGGATATAAAGAAAGGTTCTAGGTAAAAAAAAGGAAGATCTTTATGGGAGATTTTGAAGATCTTTCACCACGATTAGAAGATTATATTCCGAGTTTCCAAAGACACTAAACTATTATGGTCCTTGTGTGTGTGTTTTTGTTATGTACTAATTATTCCACAAAAGTAATTTAATGTCCATGTACATTAAGATTTGGATCTCTACATTTGGTATTAGAGAAAATGTTTAGTCAACCTTTGGAAACTAGGATGCGAAAATGTTAGTGAGATCCCTAGAGATATTTCCAAGGCATGTCTAGGGATGTACCTTAGGATAAGTATACGTATAGGATATAGTCCTAGAACTATGGTAACGATCTTTGAATTTAACCTAAGATGTTAGATATTGAGGGTTCTCCCCCTTTACTATGTTGTTTTCCCTAGCATGATTTTTTCCTCTCACACTATACTTTTTGGGTTTTAGAAAATTGCTCGAAACAGGAAGATTCATGATAATGGAGGATATGACGGACAATGGAATGATATTCTTCCTGAGAAACCAAATGAAACGGGATTTGGAAGCCCAAACATTGTTATTATGCCTAATTAGAAATCTCATAATATGATCAATAATCTCAACTTTGGTAAGTTTCCCGACTGAGATAATAAGAGAAAGATGGAGTTTCATGATGATCATATACAAAAGAAAGTTCAATTTCCCTCATGTAAATCATGTGGGAAGAGGCATCGGGGAGATTGTTTCAAAGGAACTGGAAGATGCTTTGGGTGTGGAAATGAAAGACACTAAGCCAGTAAGTGCAAAGGAAAAGGTTTAGTTAACACCAGGGATTAGGATAATGGTATTTCTATGACATCAACAATGGTTAAATGTTTTAAATGTGGAATGTACAGGCATTATGCAAAAAAATGCCCTAAGGGAAAGTCTCATGAAGATAATCAGTACAGTCGTATGGGTAGTATTTATGTTGATGATGATGAAGAGACTACAAATGATATGTGAGATGAAAGAATTTTTGAAGCTCGGTCAATGGTTTAAGAAGGTAGTGTAATGATTACATGTTTATCAAGTGTAATTTTGTATAAGTAATCTCATGGTACTATGGAATAAAGAGACATATAAGGATTGTTACACTATTTTCTTTCCTTCAGTTTTGAAAGTGTATGATTAATGGTACCAGTATCCATGAAAGGTTATTCATATATTTTTGGAATTTAGATGATATGCACATAATGAAGGGATAAGGAGAAAATTAAATGTTTGATAGTATTCATGATCTCATGACTGATATAAGGAGAAGGTTATATCATGGTGTGAGTATATAGAATTTTTTGATTTTGGTATGTGGAAAGAGTTAACTTTTGACAGCATTCATATTTTTACTAAGGTTTAATGGGTATTCATTTTTTCAAGAAAATACATGATTAATGTATTCACATGATTGGAATTTAACAAACAAGATATATGGGGGATAAATGATGGTATTCACATGCTTGGTTGATGACATTTCAAGTAATCGTTTTCTTTATACTATGAGCTTGGACCGAATTATTTTAGATAAGCCTAAAGATTGGAATGGATTATGTTATACATAAGTTAGTATTGTTTAATGATGGATCTTTTTTTGATATTATTGATGGGGTGTTATAATAATGTAGTTTTAGAAAAAGGACATCCTACAGGACGGGTGACAACCCATCGCGTCGGACAAGGCTGTGGGAATCGAACCCACAACTGAAGTGCGACTGACTTTTATCGCCTACCACTGGCCTACAGAAAGTCCTTGTTTAGTAGAAACTAGTTTTATTATATTAATCAGTATGATATATGAAGTATAAGTCCATTTTAGGAACCATATATGATTAATCTCACTATAGATGGACTTATGTATTTTTTGATAACTTTTCTAACCTTTTGTTTGAGACAGATGGAATGACCCATCATTCTATCACATGATCTGCTAACACATCATGAATGGAAAATTCAACTTCATTTATTTAAGAGATGAAGTGGAAATTGTTCATGGCACGAACAACAGTGAGATTGTACAAAAATCAAGTAAGTATTTCTTTTGAGTCGAAAATTATTCAACTCTAGAGAAATGATCCTGAAAACCAAAAATGTTGTCCTAGTGCTCTTATATCCTATGAATCAGATGGTACATTAGATCATCACAAATCTATGGCTCTGTGATTGATGGATTTTTCATATCCATGTTCTCTACCACTCTCCATCAGAACTTGATGGTTAGATTTTTCTTCCATATCCATATTTTCACCTATATTCTCCTACGTGGAAACCCAGTGATGAGTTAATTTGGGTAACCGTTACATTTCATAATTTAGTTTCTAAAGCCAAGTTTTGGTATTCCTTTTTAAGATGTGGGTTTCTATTAAACAAACTTTTGAGTAGTAAACCATTTATAACCCCGATGAATTTCGAGGGTGAAATTCATTTTAAGGGGGGTAGAATGTAACACCCCGAGATTTAATGAAAAATATTCTTTTAATTTCATTAATGTCTTGTGTTATACGCTAAACCAAAATCAGCTTGCACAACACGCATCCTTTACTTGCCTTTCATTACACGCAATCGCGACCTTCCTCGATAGCGTGTGTAGTACGCAATACCGAGATTCACTAAACAACGATATGCGATTAAAATATTATTAAAACTTGTCGTTATGAATAGTAATAACCACTTTTTGAAATTTTGTAAATTTTATTTTTCAAAAGAGACTTCATTTTTGGATTCAGAATATCAAAATTAGCTTAGGGTGGAATTTTGGTACTTTTCGGATAACTTTCATTTTCTGATGAATAGTGAAAATTACTAAATTTTAATTAAAAACAACCTTTTTAATCGAAATAATTAATAGTGATAAATTATTTATTTGAGTGGTTTTAAAGTATATTTAGAATATATTTTTACAATTTAATACAATGTTGGTCATTGGATGTAATTTCACATTTAAACCAGACATAAACAAGTGCGAATCTTTTGATAGTTATTATCTCTTAAGAATACGCTATTTGTTTTGACGACGGAAATTAATTTTTAAATTAATTAATGCAACTGATATGTTTTTAATTTGGTAAAATAGACATCATCTTTGAGTTCATAATATCAATTATAGCTTAGGCCTATTTTTTGGTATTTTTCTGGAAACTTTAATTTTTTTGATGAATAGTGAAACCACTAAGTGGTAGTTAAAAAAAATGAATTTTTCATAAAACTTAATTTTACCACTTCTGTGAGTGGAATTTCAAAAATCCGAGAGACACGGTTGATATCAGTAAGTGAAATGTGGATCAATGAGATTAAACTAATTTTTGGCGAATAGTAACTTTTTAGTTTTTTTACCACGGTTAAAAGTAAATAGGGTAATTAAGGGTCAAAATCATATTATTATTACACTAACACATGTCCTAATTCTATTGGATAAGTTTAATTCGACCAAAAACAACCTTAGGAATAAAATATTACCATTCAGGCCCACTTGGATTAGATTAGGAAATTTATTATTAATTTATTTAAAGAAGGGTTAAAATAGTTAAAATCAAAGTTTAATAAGTAAATAATTTTTAATATAGGGTTATACATAAGATAAATTTGACTATAAATATTCATTAGAAAGCTAAAACTATTTCCTACATAATGGTATTTTATTTTTAATTTTTAGACTTAAAAATTTAATTTATTTAAGAACATGCAGTAATTATCTTATTAATGAAATATTGACATAATTTATGTTATAAATACCCAAATAAATGTAATTTGAGACATTTTATGAATTCCACTAATTTTATAGGTTACTATGACATGTTATTATTCATTTAATTAACTTTTTTCTAACTAATAATTCTGTTATGATTTTAACAAAAATCAATAACTAAATAGTGTCAAAATTGACATAAAATAGTTTTTAAAACAAATATTATATTATTAAATGTTATTTTATTTATAAAAATCTAAGGTTTGGCCAAATTACTTAGATAAGTTTATATATATTAATAATAAACAACTTTGGGTTCGTTTGGCTTTTTATAGTAAGTTTATTAACCTTATAGTGTAAGAACACAAAAAGACATAGTAAAAGTAAAATTATCTAACTTAAAGTTAAAACTAAATGATAAGGTTAAAATATTAAACTAAACTTGTAAAAATTCTATTAGATGAGAGGATTTATAACCCTACCCACCTTAGCTTCTAAATAACCCAATTTGGAGCTATTAAGAACCGAATATGACTTTATAATAAAATAATAGTTTTAGTTATTCCAAAGGTTCCCCTCTCCTCCCTTATAAAAGGGCACCTCCTCCCTCTTTTCCTCACACCACTTTGAGCCTTAAAGCTCGGACAACCCCTGAAAAATTCTCTTCTCCACTTCCCTAGAATCATCCTAGAGGTCCTGGTCTTCTTCAAAGACCAATTTTAGTGCCCTAATAGGAGGACTCAAAGAGGCACTTCAAAGAAGAGGTAATGTTCGTTACCGATTCATTCATCTTTATTTCTTCTTCCACTTCTTCCTATTAGGTTGTTTCATTATGAAGTAATAACATAAGTATCACTCATATACTGATATATTATTGTATGTATGAAACAACCCTATTTCACCATCTATCCATCCTACGGAAAATGAAATCACCACGCGTGCGTACGTACGGAATACCGTCTTCACGCTGTGGTCTAATCTATTTTCCACCACCACCTTACTTGGATGGGTATAATGGTGTAAATAATAACTATATATGATTATTGTAAATTGATATTGATTCTGAAATAGTATACATACACTCCAATACAATTCCACGATCATGAGAATGATATCATCGCTCGTGTGTACGTACGAACTACCGTCTCCACGACGCGATGAGATTCATTCTCCACGTTAACCATTCATGAATGATTATAAAGTATATATAATATGTAATCATGAAATATATGACATAATAATGATACTGGATTAATGTGTGTATATATTTATGTCATCTACTTAATTCCATTCAACTCAATAAGGAAACGAAAACAGCGTTCATGCGTACGTACGGCCTACTGTCTCCATGAACGGTGTATTTCTTTCCATTTAATGATCTATTATATATATGTGTATTCTAAATATATATTATATATAAATCATGTTTTATATTCTGGAATTATTTAATCATGATCTAAGTAATCATATGAATAATTACAAGTCAAAACACGGACGACAAGTGAAATGATTTTACCCAAAACGCTATTTAACATGGAATTTACAAAAGAATGGGTAATATAAAGTCATAAGTTAACCATATATGATATCATAACAATGATTATAATTCTGGAATAATTAAATGACATTATTTAAATCATTATACAGGAGGTTAGGACACTTACGAAGGAAATCGGACCTAAGGTAAGGGAAAATATCACAATCTCATTTTATCCGAGATTGTTTATACTTTGGTATTTACTAGGGTGTATTTTATCATCCACATCCATTTTTCCTCAATATTTAATACTTTTTCCATCCACCTACAATTATTTAAATCCAATTTTACCCTTCGGTGAGTTTTTAGTAAAACATAAGAAAGGAATCTTTTTTTGTTTTTCGTACAAGGTAATTTTTGACTTTTCCGACAAAAGTACGAGAAGAATGTTTTTTTTACTTATACGACATGAATGGATTTTTAAAAAATTATTTCCAAGAATCTTCCTTTACAAGTTTTCATGTTTATTTTTAATCAACTTCTTTTAGTTTAAAATTGTATGACATGTTAAGAAAGGAAAAATGTTTTTTAATAAGAAAGGATATTTTCCTCAAGAATGGAGTTCAAGTGTTTAATCAAAATTATTTTACACCTAAGATAATATAGGGTTCTATTTCTATCCTTATTATTACATTGATTTGAATATGTTGTGATGGAAATATTTTTATGAATTTTTTTATCTTATATGAATTGTTTTATGATGTCACGATGTTTATGATTCCCATTTTTTATTACATGGGTTATTCTATGATGTATGGTTTATGATTTTGTGGCACACATAATAATGGTATCATTATGAGATGGGTGGGACCTATATCTCCCTCCAATGAATTTGGTAAAGATCTTATATCTCATGAGATAGACATGGTTGGAACGGCAGGTTAAACCGGTTCAGTGAAACAGGACTGAAACGAGGAGTGAACTCGGTTCAGAAATGGACTCTGTCCACTAAGATAGTCTTCGTAATGAGTATTCACTAATAAGAAATGATTCTCTATGATTATGTGTGTATGCCAAAAAGTTTCATGTTTTATGTTATTATTATTGGGATTACATTTCACTACTATGATTTATCCCATGTTATGATATTATGATCTCTTTTCCAGGTTCTGATTTCCAAAATGTTATGTTCTTATGAATATGATGTGATTGATATTTCTTTTGTTTACCCTTACTGAGCATTTGAGCTCACCCTTTTATGTTTTCTTTTCCCTAGGATATAGAGAAATGTTTTAGGTAAAAAACGGATGATCTTTATGGGAGATGTTGAAGATCTTTCACCATGATTAGAAGATTATATTCCGAGTTTCCAAAGACACTAAACTATTATGGTCCTTGTGTGTGTGTTTTTGTTATTTACTAAGTATTCCGCAAAAGTAATTTAATATCCATGTACGTTATGCTTCGGATCTCTACATACCTATTGGAGGAGACCCAGTGACCACACGCTGCTGTCAATAGTGTGACTCGACCCTTGGAGGTGAGAGTAATTGTTGGATCTCTTGGTAGTAGCGTTGAGGCCTTACGACATCATCCATGGCATGAAATAGTACCATTGATGTCATGATTTACTGTATTAGGAAAAAAACATGGTTCATCCAGGGAATGAGACCAGATTTCTCTTTTCGGAAGAGGAGAAATATCAGAAACTCTTGAAGAACGTAAACAATGAAGGGTGGAGATGAGTTCTTACAATTGGCTAGTCACACCATTGTTCGTTGAGCAAACGGTTTACGATTCTCTCCATCTCAATAATCTCAGGAGTTTCTTCTTTTAGAAGTACATGAACCTGGGACATCGATGATAGGTTGAATTCCTCCAGGACTATGACTACGAGATATGTTATACTTCTGGGGAGGGGGAAGTTGTTGCAGAAGCGCTCATCATGAGGTCTGATATTCAGCTGTAAGGGGTGGCGAGACAGCAGCTGGCCGCGTTTCAGATATCCTTTGTGGATAGTGATGGAGTTAGATCGGTTAGAACCAGAGATGGTTCAGGCTACGAAGGAGAAGGTTCAGATCATCCAGGAGTGGATGAAGACTATACAGAGCAGACAGAAGTTCTATGTTGATAGGAGACAAGACCACTAGAGAACGAGGGTGGCAACCACGTCTTCTTACGGGTCTAACCTAGACGAGGTCTAAGGAGATTTGGCCAAGGCGGAAAGTAATCTATGAGGTTCATCAGCCGTTTCCTGGTCCTCGGCAGGGTAGGCAAGGTGGCTTATCATTTTTCCCTTTCACCTTAGTTGCACCAGGTGCACGACGTCGTTCACGTATCTCAGCTGAGGAGATGTGTGCATGACATATCTGTCATCATCGACCACAGAGAGATTTACATCGATGATGGGGTTACTTTCATGAGGTTCCAGTAGAGGTTGAGGATCAAAAAGATCGGGTTCTACGGGGACGGTCGATTCCTCTTGTGTGCTTTCGTTGGCAGCACAGGATCCTCCAGGAGAGCACATGGGAGCTGGAGGTTCAGATGCGTGCTCGGTACCTCCTTTAATTTCTCTAGTTTGTGATGTAGCTTTATGGGGACATAAATACCTAAGGTGGGAGTAATTTAAAGACCTGAAAATTTAAATGAAACTTTTTTCGTAATTTATTTTTAATTTTTCAACTTCTCAGCTTCTGACGTCACCTAATTCTGAGACCCGTTGTGCCCGGAATCAATTTTTGAAGTTTAGCTCAGGTACGTTCAGTGAACGAATGAGCGGGTTTTTCTATCTCTTGAACCAGTGCTCGGAATTGAAATACGAGGTCACCGATGAAACCACAGTGTCGGTATTTGCTTAATTGGACCTTTACCGAATATGCGTTTTCTTGGGAGGAGTTGTTAAAAAAAAGTGGATTAAATAAAAAGGTGAATAAAATTTGTGGTGCAATTTTATTCCTAACTAAGGTGGTTTTATCCTACATGGGGGAGTTAGGGTGGGACCCACTAGCATCCTAACTACCCATGTGAGGATAAATGTTCGGTGGGGCCCGCAATATCCCCAACCCTTCACATTCCTTAAAACCCCCTTACCCCCCCCCCCCCCCATTAAACCCCTTGTATTTAATTGGGTGACTTCTCCTCTACCACTTTAATAATGCCAACACACATTTAATTAATTAATTGATTTAAATGTTCAAATTTTGTAAAATTGAAGGCATGGAATGGTAAAATAAAATAAGGGGAAGATTATTTTATTTCGGTTTTCTTGTTGTGTGGAAAATTAGAGGAGAGTTCCCTTCATCCGCGGAGAACGACTCCCTCCCTCGACGAAGAACGGTTCTCCATCCGTCGGATCTCCAACGAACGATGCTCGGGCCAGATCAAAAGCATTTGGGGACATGACAAATGCCAATGACCATCATCACATTCACCTCTTACCATGAGACGACATCAATGAACTGACGTCCACTCCCTTTCGCGATATCGTCAACGAGCGATGAACGACTAGATGTAGGGGTTTATTTCAAGTGGTTTTATCTCACGAGCATGTGTGTTTAATTATTTGATGTTTGTATAATTTATTCTTGAATAAATTATACCCTTGTAATTGATGAAATATAGTGTTTTTTGATCGACCCTTTTCATAATGCCTAATGCAGAGGGTGCGGGCGGAACAAACACGGGCCGACAACCCTCTGCAGATTGTTTGTTGATGTGCAGATTGATGGGCGACAAAGAAACGTGCTGAATTGGAAATTTGAAGCCTCCACAGTGAAGTTGGGGTTCTGTAGTGACCATAGGAGCAGAAGGCGGGCGGAACAGACCACCAGTGCGCGTCCAGTGGTCCGTGGAAAGTGGCGGCGGCGGGCCGCCAGGGAAGACAGTCGCGGTTGAGCAGCGGCAGCGGGAGTTGAACCGGAACGGCAAAGCCGTTCTGGATTTCGGAGGTGTGAATTTAGTGCCGCTCCAGTTCAATAAACCGGGGGGAACGGCTCCCCCCTCTCCGCGGTGTCCGCTCGGCCACGCTGGCCGAGCCACAACCGGCCGGGCCGGGGCGCCCGGGCCGGGGCGCCGGTGCTGGGCCGGGCCGCCAGCACCAGGCCGGGCCGCGCCGGGCCGGGACGGGTTGTGTCCAATCGGGCCAGACTCGAACCTGGGTCGGTTTGACCCGTTTCTGTCTGACCCATGGGGTTTTGGGCCGGGTCGGACTGGGCCCAAACACCCTATTTTCGGACCAGGTTCATTCAAACGCCAATATCATGGGCTACGGACCTCCAATCGATGCACCGTCAATTGTGTAGGGATCCCTGGATCTATACGGTAGTTTTGGTATATTACACTCAAGGTTTCAGCAAATATTGGGTATGTCCAGGTTGGTCTGAACCCTAAACCAGTCGTCCCCTCGGAGCGGAAACAGTTATAACTTGAGCTCCGGACGTCCGATTGATGTGTCGTCGACTTTGTTGGTTTCATTTTAGTGAGACGGATCATTTGGTATACTTCACCTGAGGTTTGGATATAGATGTAGTATGGCTGGGTTGGATTGTACCCGAAATCCAACCGAGCCCCTGGATCGAAAAGTCGATAACTTTCAGACCAAACAATCGTTTGACGAACCGTCAACGGCGTTGGTAATCATGTTGAGAAACGGTTCCTGCGAGTATACCCTATGAGAGTTCAGGGTATAGTTGAGATACGGTTGGGTTGGTTTGTACACGAAATCAACCGGGCCCCCAGGACAAAAAGGCTAATAACTCACAGACCGGGTGTCCGATTGACGCACCGTCTGTTGCGTTGAGACCCTTGTGATGAGGCGGTTCTTTGTGATACTTCTTCTTGTGACTTTGTGATACTTAGATTATTGACCAGTAGCTCGTGGATCGGATCCTTCTAGAGACAAGCGTACGGAGTACGAAGACCTTGTAGCTGGATGAGACCTGATGACTGCTTATCTGATTCATGTCAGAGTGACTTGTATAGCTCAGTGGGGAGCACTACTGTGTTTCAGTGGCATACCCATGGCGGGGAGCACTACTGTGTTTGGGTGGCAGATCCGTGGTACTCGACAGAAGGAGTACCTCTGTAGGCTATTAGGGGGAGCACTACTGTGTTGGGGTGTCAGACCCATGGCGGGGAGCACTACTTTTTTTGGGTGCCAAACCTATGGTACTCGACAGGAGGAGTACCTCAGCAGTCTAAGGTTACAGATTAGCGCCACAGAGTCATGACAGGGCTACTGTACTCGACATGGGAGGAGTTCTCCAGTATATTTGGTTTCGATATCTTTAATGAAAATCATGGTTTGACCTGAGTCATTGACCGTTGTGAATTCCTCATGATTGAGATGGGTTACTTGATAAATTAGGTATATATATGGGCATATACCTAAGTAGTGGTTATCTGTTGACTTTATATCTGTGTGATACCTCATGTTTGATATAGGTTACTTGATAACTTAGGTCTAAGTATGGATTATACCTAAGTAAGGGGTATCTGTTGAGGTCCTTCTTTGTGGATATCCTTGTTTGATTTAGGGAGACCTTGAGGGTATCAGGGTTCTTCTGAGTATCGTTATACTCACCCCTACATGAGCTATGCCCACACCTTGTTCTGTTGGTTGCAGACGACGGACAGTTCTGAAGGAGGCCGAGCGTATGAGGACTGGACGGTACCCGGAGTTGGACCTCACGATGAGTCAGTATCCGGTGGTGGACTTCACGATGTGACGGTACTCGAAGGAGGTTGACGAGCGAGAGCGTTGAGGAGGAAATCTGTACCTACCCTTCATGTAGGATCTGTCATGGACGATCCAGGAGTTGCGCTATCTATACCTACCCTTAAGGTAGGATCCGAGGTGGACGACCCAGGAGCTTCTTCTATCTTCCAACTGTTTGTCTTTTCTGGTGTACTTTCATTCAGTTGTAGCTATACTTTTCAGTTGGGTTTTTATTCTATCCCATTTACTTTTCAGCACTTTCTTTTGTACTTGGTGTATTACTTCCGCTTGTACTCTGTGGTGTTTTTTTACTTTTATAAAGGCAATTCCTTCCTAGTTATCGGGATTTATGTCTTTGGTGCTAGTCGCCAGCCCCTGGCCTATGGAAGGAGAGCTTGGGGTAGTCACTGCATGGGCCCCGCTGAAGGTGAACCTACTCCCATCAGTGTGGGGCACACGCAGCAGAGCGAGTCATACGAGAGGCAGACAGTGATATGTATGTGGTGGGCAGGGTCACATGGCTCGTGACTACCCGACTCGCCATGCAGAGGAGGAGCAGAAGGTTGAGGGACCACCCAGAAAGAGGCAGAGGTTCGAATGTGGCGGTCCGCAGGGAGAAGGCGGATGAGGTAGAGGAGCTGGCCGAGCAGCAGGTGGTGGACGACGCTTTGGGGATCTACCACCACCACCACCAGGAGGTCCACCCCGACCACAGGGAGCTGGTGAACAGAGGTAGGCTCAGCTTCAGGCAGTGGAGTCCTACGACCATGGTACACCTCATATGATTCGAGGTACTATCTCTGTCTACTCCACCCTTACTGCAGTTCTTATAGACACAGGATCGAGTCATTCTTTTATTGTCGCCACCCTTGTTCGGAGATCGGAGATTCTGATGGAGCCGTTGGCTCGATCCTTACGGCTTGAGACTCCTACGGGAGCAGACTCGATGATTACACACTGGTGCCGGAAGTGTGAGCTTACTATAGGAGGTGAGAGATTCAGCTGGGATCTTCTTGTAGAGGCGCAGAGGCCTTATGACGTCATCTTGGGCATGGATTGGTAATATACGGTTCATGCTCAGATCGACTTTATTAGGTGCAAGGTGCGGTGTGTCCGCACCAATGGGAGTAGTTTCACCTTCACTGGTGATAAGGGAGCCTTTGCATCGCAGGATGGACTCACACATAGGAGAGGACAGTCGATCAGTCATCAGTTGGCTAGTCTCATCCGAGGAGCAGTTGATGTGCGGAGTTCGAGTTTTCCTGTTGTGGTGAATCAGTATGCAGACGTTTTTCCTAACGACGTTCCAGGACTTCCTCCTCACAGAGAGGTAGACTTTTATATTGACCTGTACTCCGGGATAGCCCTGATATCTACCCCAGCATATCGGATGGCTCCCACTGAGCTTCGTGAGCTACGGGTACAGCTGGAGTACATGCAGGGCAGAGGATTAATTTGACCTAGTGTTTCACCCTGGGCTTCCCCGATTTTGTTCGCCAAGAAGGCAGATGGGAGCTTGTGATTGTGTGTCTACTACTGTCGCCTTAACCAGGTGACCATGAAGAACAATTATCCACTTCTGAGGACCGATGACCTCTTCGATCATCTCAAGAGAGCACGATGGTTCTCGAAGATAGACCGCAAGTCAGGATATCATCAGCTCAGAGTTCGAGACGAGGATGTGCAGAAGACGGCCTTTAGGGGTCCGTATGGCCACTATGAGTTAATGGTTATTCCTTTAGGCGTAACCAATTCCCTAGTAGTGTTCATGAGTCTCATGAATAGGATCCTGTAGCCTTACCTCGATTGATTTGTCGTAGTCTTCATCGATGACATTTTGATTTACTCAACCACTGAGGAGGAGCACGCCTACCACTTGCGGGTTGTACTGGACACACTCCGAGTGCACCAGCTTTATGGTAAGATCTCGTGGTGTTAGTTCTGGATTAGAGAGGTCCACATCTTGGGACACATCATCTCTGAGGTGGGAGTTGCGGTGGATCCTACGAAGATCGTGGCAGTGCTAGCTTGGGAGCCACCTAGGAGCGTGACGGAGGTGCGGAGTTTCCTAGGTCTGGCTGGGTACTATCAAAGATTTGTGCCAGACTTCTCCAGAGTTTCAGCACCACTTTCGGCTTTGACGAAGAAGGGGAAACCCTTCGTATGGTCAGATAGATGTCAGAAGAGCTTCCAGAAGCTGAGGCGAAGATTGACCAGTGCACATATCTTGAGGCTACCGGAGGAGGGTGTAGGGTATGTAATTTACTGTGATGCATCAGGGACCGGACTCAGGTGTGTCCTGATGCGAGAGCGGGAAGTGATTGCTTATAGTTCATGACAGTTGAGGCAGAATGAGCAGAACTACGCTACCCATGACCTGGAGTTAGCAGTAGTGGTCTTCGCCTTGAAGATGTGGCGGCACTATCTGATGGGTGAGTGCTTTACAGTCTACTCTGACCACTAAAGTCTCAGGTATATCTTCTCACAGAAGGACCTGAACCTGAGACAGCGGCGATGGCTCAAGTTCCTTCAGGACTATGACTTTGATATAGTATATACTCCTGGGAATGGGAACGTAGTATCTGATGCTCTCAACAGGAGGTCGGGCATCTAGCTACTTGGAGAGGCGAGAGAGCAGCTAGCTGCGTTGCATATATCCTTCGTGGATAGAGATAGAGAAACCTTTCTTCAGTCACTCACAGTCACTCCTCCACTACTTCAGCGGGTCAGAGAGGCACAATGTGGGGATGTTTACTGTGGGACGCGACATGCACAGATATCCACAGGACAAGAACCTGATTGATTTTCTATAGGAGGAGAGCACGTCATCCTTTTCAGAGGATGTACCATGGTACCAGTTTCTTTACAAGAGGAGGTGCTGATATAGTTTCACACTTCCCCATTGTAAATACATCCGGGAGTAGCGAAGATGTACCAGGATCTCAGACGACAGCACTGTTGGTCGGGTATGAATAAGGTTGTGGTGGAGTTCGTTTCATGATGCCTCACCTACCAACAGGTGAAGGCAGAGCACCAGGTACCGGAAGGTTTGGTACAGCCCATAGAGGTCTCAGAGTGGAAGTGGGATGGGATATCTATGGATTTCGTGACGGGACTTCCACGTACTTCCAGAGGACATGACTCCATATGGGTGATCATAGACCGACTCGCCATGTTGGCCCACTTTCTACCTATCAGAGAGCAGGGCTAAGTGGAGAGAATGGGACGCCTCTACGTTAAGGAGATCATACAACTTCATGGTGTTCCATCGTCTATCGTCTTTGATTGAGATGCTCTCTTTACTTCCCGTATTTGAAAGGGGTTGCAGGAGGCATTTGGGACGTAGCTACGCCTGAGCACCACCTTTCACCCTCAGACGAATGGTCAAATAGAGAGGACCATTCAGACTATCGAGGACATTCTCCGTGCATGTTTCCTTGACTTTGGTCGTAGCTGGGAGGATCACCTACCCTTGGTGGAGTTTGCGTACAACAACATCTACCACTCCACCATCGGGATGGAACCATACGAGGCATTGAACGACCAACCTTGCAGATCACCTCTGTGCTAGACAAACCCTGGGGAGTCAGCACTTGTAGGACCAGAGATAGTCTAGGCCATGACGGAGAAGGTACAGATCATCCAGGAGCAGATGATGACTACTCAGAGACGAAAAAAGTCCTATACTGACAGGAGGTGGAGACCACTAGAGTTCAAGGATGGAGACCATGTTTTCTTACGAGTCTCACCTCGATGCGGATTATGGAGATTTTCCTGGGGAGGAAAGTTATCTCTGTGCTTCATTGGACCATTCCAGGTTCTCAGCAGGATATGAAAGGTGGCTTATCACATGGATCTTCCACCTCAGTTGCACTGAGTGCACGACGTCTTCCACGTATCTTACCTGAGGAGATACATGCATGACCCGACGCATATCATTGATCACGGGGAGCTGTACATCGATGATGGGGTGAATTTTGTGGAGGTCCCGGTGGAGGTGAAGGATCGATAGGAGTGGGTCCTATGTGGATAGTTGATTCCTCTAGTGTGCATCAGGTGGCATCACGGGAACCTCCAGAAGAGCACATGGGAGAGGGAGGCTCAGATGCATGCTCAGTACCCTCATTTGTTCCCCTAGTTTATGATGTATTTTTATGGGGATGTAAATCCCTGAGATTTGAGTAATTTAAACACCCATAAATTTCAAGGAAATATTTTTCTTAAATTATATGGGATTTACGAGTATGCAGTTTTTGATGGAACCTGATTCTGAGGCCCGGAGTGCTCGGAATAAATTTCCGAAGTTTATCTCGGATACGTTCAGTGAACGAACGAGCGGGTTTGTCTATCTTTTTAAATGGTGCTCAGAATTGAAATTTTAGGGCACTAATTAACCCGCAGTGTCGGTATTTTCTTAAGATGACTTTTATCGTTGATGCGTTTTCTCGGTGGAAAAAGTTAAATTTTAGGGTTTAAGTGAGAAGTAAATAAAATTGTGTAAAATTTTATTTTATTATCCTTGGAAGTTAAACTCTCTCATGGGAAGTTGTTGGTGGGGTCCACAACCACCCAACTTCCCATGTGTGGTTATGAGGGAGTTGGGCCCCACATGAGCCCTCATATTTTCACATTCAATAACCCTTAACCCCTTTGAACTCCCATGATAAATACAAGAAAACTCCCCATTGATTTTTGGTATCCTTTAATTGTGTAACTCTACCCTCTCTCCTCATTAATCTTGCCAACACACCTCATCAATTAATTGATATTGTGTTTTGAAATTTTAAATTTTGAAATGCTTGGGAAAGTAAAATCAAATAAGGAGAAAATTATTTTATTTTGGTTAGCTTGTTGTGTTGGGGATTGGAGGAAAGAGAGCTCAAGTTTTTGAAGAAATTCATCTTCCAGTGAAGAACATCTCCACTTCAAGGAAGAACGATAATTCTTCGATGAAGAACGTCGACTCAGTGGTTCCGGTTTTCTCCATCCTCTTCTTCCTTCGCGACAAGAGAGGAGACACTAACGACGACGGGAACGACGCCATCATCTGCGGCGCTTGACAACCGTGAACTTCCTTCGAGGTAGGGGTTATCTTCATTCAAGTTTAATTTAACATTATTCGTTGATTATTTTGTCCGCTTGATATCGACATAACTGGAGGAGATCAGACCGCACAAACATGGCCGATCCCCCTCCCCTTTTCTTGTAGATCCTTGTTGATCATTGCGGTGAAGGCGGCGTGGTGTCGTTGTACCACACGGGAACGAAGAGGACCGCGGCCGGAGAGGGCCGCGGCGAAGGTGTGCGGTGTCATCGCACTATGTCGGTGAGACCTGAAGGAGGTTGCGACTAGGAGCAGGCCGCGGCGCCATTGCGCCACGCTGGAACTTCGAGGGGGCCGGGCTGGGGCGGGCCACGGTAGAGAGGCACGGCGCCGTCGCACCGTGCTGTTCAAACAGAAGTCGCGGCCCAAGGCCACGGAGGTTTTTCAAAGGGGCGGCCGGCTGAGCCGGCCACCGATGCCACCTTGAGGCGGAACCCCCTCGGGTCCCACAGAAGCACAAGGTCGACCATTAAGGCCGACCGTTTCGGAAACAGGGCCCCCCCCCCTTCGCACCCCGCTCGTCCGAGAGTCGAGCCATCAGCACTGGGCCGGGCCGCGCCAGCTAGGCCGGGCTGCGCCCAATCGGGCTGGAGCTGGACCCGAGTCGGGTCAACCCGGTTCGGGCTAACCCAGGGGGTATTGGGCTACGTCGGACTGGGCCCAAACCCCCTATTTTCGGAATACGTTCGTTAAAATGGTCATATCTTGGGGTACAGACCTCCGATCAATGCACCGTCAGTTGCGTTGGGATCCTTGGATCGAGACATTCGTTGAAGTATCTTACACTCAATGTTTCGGAAAATTTTGGGTATGGGAGGGTTGGTTCATACACGAAACCAACTGGGCCCTCGGAGCGGAAAGAGTTATAACTTAAGGACCGGACGTCCGATTGACGTGTCGTCAATTACATTAAATTTCTCTTAGTGAGACAGTTTTTTTGGCTTACTCCACTCGAGGTTTCGATAGAAATAGAGTATGGTCAGGTTGGTTTTAGCCTAAAAACCAACCGGGCCCCTAGGACGAAAAATCCAATAACTCTCAGACTGGGCGTCTGATTGACACGTCGTCTGTCACGTTGAGTTCCTAATGACAAGACGGAACTTTGTGATACATCAACTCTGGACTTCGTGATAGTTGATGTATCGACCCCTTGGCTCGTGGAGCGGACCCTCCCGGAATTGAGTGTGCTGTGTGTGGGAACCCTAGAGCTGGCTGCGACTGCGACAACGATGACGGCTGTACTTGGATCCTATGTGGGTTCGGCAGCGAGGACGATTGTACTTGGATCCTATGTGGGTTCGGTAGCGAGGATGACTGTACTTGGATCCTACCTAGGTTCGGCTGCAAGGATGACTGTACTTGGATCCTCCATGGGTTTGGCAGTGATGACGACTATACTTGGATCCTATGTGGGTTCGGCAGTGATGGTTACTGTACTTGGATCCTATGTGGGTTTGGAAGCGATGACTTCTATACTTGGATCCTACGTGGGTTTGGCATGGGAGATGATTCAGAGGATACATCTATCATCTCCACCCCTCTTTGTGAGTAGTATACCTGTGTGAACTGAGTCTTGACATTCAATCATTATCTATGGTATGATTGACTTGCTTTCCTGTGTGGATTGGGTTGTTATTTCCTGTGTGGATTGGGTTGTGCTTTCCTGTGTGGATTGGGTTGTGGTTTCCTGTGTGGACTGGGTTGTACTTGGGCTCGTGAGCTGGGGCCGAACTAGAATTGATGACTTAGGTATATGTATGGGAATATACCTAAGTAGGGTTAGTTGATTTTTCGTGTTTGTATCCATCATTTTTGGTTTGTCCTTTGGGGATCTTGGAAGACCTTTGGGGGTCTCGGGGTCCCTACTGAGTATCGTATACTCACCCCTGCATGGACTATACCCGCACTACGTTTTGTTGGTTGCAGAAGACGGACAACGCTGATCATAGTTGAGGCTTTTGGAGCAGGATGGTAACCGGAGGTGGAGTATCATGCGGAACGTACACGGTGTGGAAGGACGGACTCGAGGAGCTGAGGAGACCATATGTACCCACCCTTTAGGTGGGGTTTCTAGAGGACGTCTCGGTGGTTGCTTCTTTACTTTTTAGCTGTTGTACTTTTTTTTCTCAATTGTATCGTACATTCAGTTGGGTTTGTATACTGGCCCATTTACTTTCTAGTACTTACTTTTGTACTCAGTTTAATTAGTTTTTACTCTAGTTTGTGTACTCTGTTGTATTGTTTACTTGTATAAAGGAAATGCCTTCCCTTTTTATTGGGATTTACGCCTTTGGTGCTTGTCACCAGCCCCTGGCCTATAGAAGGCGAGCTTGGGATAGTCACGACACGGGCCCCGTGGACTGGTCGTGATAGGGAAGAAAACTGGAAGACATGAATATTTTTACTTTCACCCTCATTGGGCTACGTCCAAGGAGTATACAATGGTGATGTTCCACTGTACCAAATCCACTAAATCTCACTGCCAATTTACAATGTTCGGGCCAGATCACTTCTATGCCCAGGCTCACTACCTTCTCAACTGAAGTGATCTCACTACTTCTTCAGAAGAACCACTCACAATTTATAGATTTTTAGGTCTCTTCATTATCTATAATGAATTATGTATCCTTAAATATTGATATAATATCTGTTGATGCACAAATTTCACCCGTAGATGAATTTCTCTTTGCACGGGGTGTACCGAGCAACCCCAATTTTTACGCATAGCCCTTACTGCACCTTTCACATAATTCCCATGTCTTGCATGAAATACAATTTCTTTACAACACCTCTTTTTCGTGCAACCTTTACTTTTCATGTGCAACCTCTACACTTCCTTGCCTGAAATTCCTTGCTTTTGCGTGAAATCCACTTTTCGTGCACCATGTTGATATTTCGTGCATTATTTTCTTTTTTGCGCACCACGAAAATATTCCGCGCACCACTTATTTTTTTGGGAACCATGATGATATTTCACTTAACACTTAAGTTTTCGTGCACCACTCAAATTTTTCGCGCACCTCCCTTTTTCCAAAAACTCATCTCTCAATTTTCTGATTTCAACCCCAAAAATTTGGTAAACACTAGAAAACTGTGCCACCTAGTATTTTCTCTTTTTGTATCACCTCTATATCGTCTATTCCATTGCTGAGGTTCTTCAATAAAACATGAATAGCCAACAACATCTATTGAACATGACAAATCACCATGTAAACCCCTTTATCAACAAATTATACATCGTGGTCTGATTTGTGAACTATCACAATACGGAGGCCCGCTTTGTCAACAAACACAATCACCTTAAAAATGATTCAATGATGCCTTGAAGGATTTTTACCCAACAATATCCCTCTTTGGGTTTGTTGAAATCTCTTCTCATTAAAATTCTCTACACTTTGATACCCCATTAACACTGCTTCCAATTTCTACCACCATTCGCCTCTTGAGATACTGATAGTGATCAAGGATTCACTCAACGCATACTCTAAGCCCACATAATCAATTCTCGGCATGAGAAACAAGAGTAAATGAAATTTTCATCAATGAATCACTTCATTTCTGACACAAACCATTGACACCCGACTGATACCAATTTGCTAACTAATACTAATTGATGATACCACTCTAAAAACCAATTGGTTATAGCTAGAAACCTTCTGACACCATTCTAACCCCACTATTCTACTTTTATCATGATCCTCAGCTGTTGTGATATCTATTCTTTGATCGATCACTTATAGCATTGTCAGATTTAATACTATCCCCATGTCTCATTGCTCTCCCCCTATCTCGCTGCTCCACCTGTCAGCTTCTCCCCTTGTCTTTGACTAAGACATTTTCTCCCTTCCTTATCAACGGTTTCACCCACTAGAGGAGGAACTATTTCTCCCCCTTTTTCTACGAACCTAATGGTAACGCTTTTGTGATCTCCAATAGAGTAGATAAATCATATCATCACATTTGTGATAAACACACCATACCTCCGGAAGAGGGGGGTAGGGTTCCCACAACCACACTATTTCAAGTGTGCGGAGTCGACTGAACTCCTAGATCCAGTTGATGTCGTTCAGAAGCTTCCTTGGGTAAGGAAATTGTTATAATGTCTACAACCTATAGCTCTATAGGCACATACTCCAACTTCATGATTCCCTGCTCAACCTTCTCCTTGATAAAATGATACTTTATCTCAATGTGCTTTGTTTTTGAGTGATGAATGGTATTTTTGCTAAGATTTATAGCACTTGAGTTATCACACTGGATTCTGATCAGAGACATCACTTTTACCCCCATATCATCAAGATTCTACTTCATCCACAATAATTGTGTGCATGCTTGAGTGGTCGTAATATACTCTGCTTCTACGGTGCTTAATGAAATGTAATATTGCTTCTTCCTTAACCAAGAAATACATATTCCACCAAGATAGAATGAACCTCTTGACTTTGATTTCCTGTCATTAGCTGAACCGGTCTAATCTGCATCAATATATCCCAATAACTATATCTGAGATTTTTTATTATACATCAAGACAAAATCCACCATTCCTTTGATATACCGAAGTATTATTTTCACTGCAATCATGTGGATTTACTTAAGATTATTCTGATATCTCGCTGATTGGAATGTAGCAAAAACAATATCAGGTCTCGTCACTGTTAGGTACAGTAAACCCCCAATAATATAACCATATTCTATGATATTAACTGCCTTTCCATTATCATATTTTGATAATTTCATCCAGGTAGCAACTGGAGTCTTTATCTCCTTGTAATTTTCCATTCCAAATCTTCTTAGAACCTCCTTAGCATATTTTCGAAAACAACCTTCATTATGATTCATCAGAAAATGATCTTCTTGAAATACTAATCCAAAATTGAATACCATTCTCTTCTAACTGCTTAATATTCAATTCTTCTTCTAGAATCCCATTTAAAAATGCTGACTTAACATCCATCATTTGTAACACTTTGAACTTACATTGCACTATATTGGCAAGGAATAATCTGATTGTCTATATCCCTCATCATCCATGTATGCATTGGCACTATCTGATTACCAACTATATCATTCAACTCAAGTTCATCTCATCTCTTCGACTTTCATCACTTTCAACATAAAACTTGTTACTATGTCATTGTTCAATGACTTTATTTATTTCAACTACTTTTCTCAGATTCTTGTTGAAACACCATTTATATTCTCTCTCAGCTTCTTGGTATCCTGAAAAATAGTCAGCTGATACCAAAATGTTAGAATAGAGTAGATAATTATAAAATACATGAATTTTTCTGCTTCTCCCGCAATATGTCTTCTCTTGATCTTCTCTAGATAGACAATGCCTAAGTTGTGTCATCCAATTGTTGCATTGATGGCTCTTGTATCTAATTATGATATCGCATGCTCCCTCTATGATGTGCAACACTTTCTATGGTTAGGCCCACTTTTAGATCCATAATCATTCTTGTTATCCTATGTCATTTATTCTCATCTAGAACTTAAAATTTAGTCATCAACAAAATCTCTAATCCAACTGAGTTGGAACTCATTGTAGGAAAAAATAGATAAATTTAATAACACAATCACTTTTTATTGTTCTCAGTTTCTCCCTTTCTTCATCAAGTCTAGAGCCTGAATTGAATCCATTGAAACTCAGGATCATATCACCTCATCACTTTTCATCTTTAAATGCCACATCCCCATGGATTGTATCTCCCTATAACCTTAAACACATGAATCATCAGTTAACAACATTTTTAAACATAGGAAGGGGGTACTTCTTAAATACTCAAGAAGAGGATTTTGGTTAATCCTGATGATTCGTCCCATTGATTCTTTCTTGTAGAGCATATCACTCCATCCTCGCTTCATCTAGCTGCCTAGCCAACTTCAACTATTCTGGTCATATGACTAGGCATTCTTTACCCACTTTCTGAGCCTTTTTCTAATATGTAAATTCTATAGGCTAGGCCTTTCTCACCATTTGGGGTTTAATCCCACTAGTACACATTTCCTTCTTTGATGATCCACCAAAATTCAACTTCCCTTGATTCCTTCTCAGGGTAGGAATCTCTTTTCTTGTATTCACTTCTCCATATGTGGCATGAGATGTGGATTTTCTAAGACATTCTTTATTCATTTTTCTTTTATCAATTGTTTGAATCATGCTACCCTTTGTTGTTGGGATTTAGTTTTCCAATGATTTTTCATTCTTATTACTCACAACTAGAGTAGATCTCCCCTTAATTTTCTAGGTTTGTTCATATTCTCTCCAAGAGAGATGATGTAAGTGTGAAAGAGAAAGATATTTATACACCTTTTGTTTAGCTCATTGTGATTCCCCTTAGGTAGTAAATCTTTTTTCAACTTACCACTTTGTCTTCCAATGTAATATTTCTATTTATACATCACTGGAGTCAAGAATCTCTTTATGGGCTCCTTTTCCTTTCTCGCATTCTTCTTACTGCAATATCATTCCAAATGCCAATGATTAGAACATATGGAACATCTTCCATTAAAGGCATAACTAATTTTATCATCTCTCAACTGAGATGTTGATGTATCTTGTGTTCTTCCTCTTACATTGAGCTCCTGATCTTCCTAACACATATTTATGATGTTTCCCATTCTTCTACAGTAATATCATCTAATGAATGCTTTCCTCTGAGAGACTCTTCTCTATGATTTCTCATGATGCTTCTTCTTATTCTCAGATTTCTTACAGCTTCTGTCTTCACAACATGAAATGTATTCATGATCCTCTAAACAAAAATGTGACTTGTGGCCATGAGTCCCACAAAAATAACACATGTCGTTACTACTTCTAGTAAATGTCATCTTAGGTCTTTCTCAAGCACATTTAGGATTTTCTTCATTTATAGAATTGTTCATGGCTCTCTTTATGTCATGAACAGGAGGGGATTCGTCAAATCCTATACCAGTTTTTCCAAAACTATATGGTCTTTGAGATGATAATATATGGTGTTATTTCCCTTTATAAATAGCATATTTATTATTCATTTTATCATTTATTGTTGAAGGATTATCAAATAGTAAGTGCAAGGCATCCTTCATTTTATAATTTTTTTGTCTAATGGATTTCTCCACTTCCTTCTTTAATGATTCTAGATCTTCTTCTAACTTTTTAATCTTCATATCCCTTGATTCAAGTTCGTAATCAATTCATTTTTTAATAAGATTCCATCTACTCATCTCGTCTTCCAATTAACGTGTCAGCTTATCCACCATGCCACCTTGCTCTTTTACTTTCAATTTTTTCCGAGAAACATATTCAGAGAAGAATGGATTCTCTTTTTGTATCCTTTGATTCTAATGAACTAGCTCAGATAGTTGTGTAGCAATGTCATCATTTATGTCTTTCAAATTATAAATTTCATTTGTGTCTGGATTATTTCCCTTAACATCATCTTTGACCTTTTCTCTCTTTATAGACAACTTTAGCAGTTCTTCATCTTGAGAATCATTATTCTCCCGTAGATCAGTGGCCACATCAATAAGCCTTTGATTTAATCCTCTTATCTTCTTTACCACAATTTTTAATACTTGGATCTGGATATCTTTAGATTTGACTTCATCATTCAATCTCTGCTCAAATTCCTTTTTCATGTGGACATTTACTACTAGTGGCCTTCTAGAAACTTCATCACCGTCCATAGTTTTAGCATCACTTTGAATTTTAAATACTTCACTTTTTCCTACATCATTATTGAGTGAATATACCTTTTCCCTATCAGATTTATCCAAGCCTTCCTTTAGAAATCTATTTGATTCCTTTAGTTGAATCACACTTTTTCCATAAATACTTCCACAATGAGGAACACCATCTAACTTTAGATTCCTCTTTGATGTCTTCCCTTTCCCATGGTACACTGAGATAAGAGTAGACTAGATCTTTAACATGAGAAATCGACTGAACCAAGTTAGAGAAAACAAATCTGATAAAAGAAACCTTCCCTCTGATACCAATTATTAGAACCAAAAAGGCGCCTAGATACCCTGAAAGGTGGGTGAATCATGGTATAGATATTCTATTTCTAAATTCTTTCTACCCCACTAGATCTTGACCTCTATATTATAAGGGTCACATTGTTTTCTCTTATGTTGTCAATTTTTATCTTGTTCTTTCCTTATTTATTTGATAAAGATGCTTTGGATGCAATGTAGAAAAGAAAATTGGAAGACACAAATATTTTTACTTGGTTCAACCACATTGGGCTATGTCCAAGGAGCATACAATGGCGATGTGCTGCTGTACCAAATCCACTAAAGCACCCTGCCAATTTACAATGTTTGGGAAAGATCACTTCTATGCCCAGGCTCACTGCCTTCTCAACTGAAGTGAGCTCACTGCTTATTTAGAAGAACCACTCATAGTTTATAGACCTATAGGTCTCTTCATTATCTTTAATGAATTCTGAATCCTTAAATGTTGATAGATGCTCTATTGATGCTCAAATTTCACCCACAGATGAATCTCTCTTTGCATCGGGTGTATCGGGAAACCCCAATTTTTACGGGTAGCACTTACTACACCTTGCACGTAATTCCCTTGACTTTCGAAAAAATAAAATTTTCATGCAGCACCTCTTTTTTTTGCAACCACTTCTTTTTATGTGCAGCCTCTACACTGCCTTGCACGAAATTTCCTTCTTTTGCACGAAATCAACTTTTCGCGCACCATGATGATATTTTTCCCATTATTTTCTTTTTCGCGCACTATGAAAATATTTCACGCACCACTTAATTTTTCGAACACCACGCTGATATTTCGCGCAATACTTAATTTTTCACGCACCACTCAAATTTTTTTCACACCTCCCTTTCCCAAAAATGCATCTCTCAGTTTTCTGATTTTCAGGCCAAAACATTTGGCAAACACTAGAAAACGGTGCCACCTAGTATCTTTTCTTTTTGTAACGCCTCCCGATTGTCTATTCTGTTGTCGAGTTTCTTCAATCAAACATGAATAGCCAACACCATCTCTTGAACCCGACAAATCACCATGTAAACCCCTTTGTCAACAAATTATACATCGTGGTCTGCTTTGTGAACTATAACAATATGGAAGCCCGCTTTGTCAACAAACACAATCACCTCAAAAATGTTTCAATGATGCCTTGAGGGATATTTTCCCAAAAATAAATCATATGGGGAAGGCTTAGGGTTGATGGAGAGGAAACTAATGTTGAGGATGAGAGAAATTCCAAGCGAATTGTTTCTTTTAGTGGTTGTTGTCATGGAATTACATAACATGTATCCCAGTTACACAACATGAAAGATTTAATTTCTATAATAGTGAAGACATGTCATATATATAATCCCCAATTTGAAATTATGTATTAAATGATGTGTAACCCTATTCACATCGTGTAATGCATATGATTTGTTACCTGTTAAACCACCATCGTTATTCATTAAAACCTGACCAGAAAATAATTCATGATGTGTAAAGGGAATTCATGGTGTCTAACCTTCACACTATGATCCATGCTTCATGGATTGCACTCGACAATAATTAAAAAACATGTAACCTTGTTAAACAGAATATAATATCCTAGAAGTTTACAAAAAGACCTTGTTTAATGTATAAAATCCCAACACATATTAGACCTTACTATTATAGGTATCGTCTCAATCTAAACTCAAACCTCACCCAAACAACAAAAAGAAAAACCATGATAAGGTTTAAGACTAACCTATCAGTTCGGTAATGGGATGTTACATCCTATATTTTTTATTAGAAATAAAGATGGTCTAATTAGACTTTTCATTGATTATAGATCCCTCTATAGCATCACTACTAAAAACATGTATCATTTTCTTCATATCGATGATTTATTTAATTAGCTCTTATGACCTCAATATTTTTCGAAGGTTGGCTTCAAATAAGGATAAAATCAATAGAATTTTAAGGAAGCATACATTATGAAGATTATGTTTCAATAATAGATATGGGGATTATGAAGTTTTAGTTATTCCATCTCGGTTAACTAATGCACCTATTGTACTCAAGGATCTTATAAATAGAATATTCCCTGACTACTTGGATAAGTTATGGTTGTCTTTTTTGATGAAAATTTGGTTAAATCTAGAAGTATATATGAACATTAAAGACATATAAGGGTTTTTTTAAAACCCTAAATGACAATAAACTATATGGAAAATTAAAAAATTGTGAATTTTGGTTGCGAAAAATTTCTTCCATAGTGACATTGTTTCTAAATATGGCATATCTTTTGATACTGCTAAAAAAATTTCTAAGAATGTACAAGAACCAAAAAGAAGATATTTTTAGTTATCTTGGTATAGAAATAAATTACCAAAGGTTTGTTTAATACATTTCATTGTTATCTAGCCCATTGATTATGTTAACACAAAATTGAGTTAAATTCATCTAGATAGAGGAATGTGATGATTGTTTTCAATAATTGAAAATAATATTGGTGAATATCTAGTTTGGGCCTTATATTTTAGAAATAGTGAATTTTTATCTATATTGATGGTTTGTTTAAAGGGCCTGGTTTAATAATAATGCAAAATATTCAGGTAATTGCTTATGATTCACATCAATTTAAAGGTCATGAGTTAAATTACCATACATATAATATTGAATTAGCTACTTTTTTTTTCAATAAAAATATGAAGGCATCGTTTTTTACAGTGTAAAATTTGAAATGTATTCTAATGATAAAAGTTTGATGTATAAATTGTCACCAAAATAATCGATCATGAGATAGAAAAGATGGTTAGAATTAATCTAAGATTATGATTTCACTATTCTTAAACATCTTTGAAAACATAACAATGTATCCACAGTATTATTTCCAAAAAATATTGTTATAATGACCATGTTATTTTTCAAACATGAACCCTTGATTAATAAGGTGATAAATTTGGGCTTGGAATTTTTTCATGCAAGTAATTCCTATGTTTTGTTTTACGTATCTGTGAAGTTTTCCCTATTAGAAATATTTACGCAAGCATATATAGAAGACCATGAGTTATTGAAAAATGTTTAATTGGTGAAGAAATGTAAATTTCCTGAAAATAATGTCAATAAATATTATATTTTTAAATTTTCTAAGAGATTATGTGTGACTTGTGATTCCTAGATAAAGAAATAATTTTTATGTAAACCCTATATTACACAATTTTTCTAGTCATCCAAGATGTAGTAGGACTTATAGAGACATTTTAGAGTATTAATGGTGGGATGGAATAAAAAGAGATATTGTGGATTTTACGATTAAATATTTAACTTGTCAATTAGTTAAAATAGGTATAAAACTACCAATGAGATTCTTTAGCCTTTTCCAATTCCATTATTGAAATGGGAAAATATATCCATGTACATTGTGTTAGGACTACCAAGAATTATCATGGTAAAAATATTATTTGGGTTATTGTGGGCCGAATGACTAAATCATTAAATTTCCTTCGTATTCGATATACTACATATTTGGAGCAGCATTATTGACTATACCTCAAAGAAATTGCCTGGTTAAATGGATTATCTATTTAAATTCTATCTAACTGTGATCCCAAGATCACTTATATCTTTTGGAATATACATCAGAAGTCACTATGTAAATAATAAAATTTCAACACTTCTTTTCTTCATCAATATAATCAACAGACTTTGTGAAAAATTTAGAAATTGGAAGATATGCTTAGATCTTGTTCAATAGATTAACAGGGATGTTGGGATTGACATCATTTTTTTGTTGAGTTTTCTAATAATAACTATTTTAATTCTAGTATATTAAAATAAAATTTTGAATCATTATATAAAATGTTGGGTTGAAATCTATAATTTTGGGATGATGTTTGGGGAATAGAAGTTGATATGACAAGAATTAACAGAGGAAGTGGCTCAGATAGTGAATATGATTCTGAAAAACATGAGAAAATCTCAGAGTAAGAAGAAAATATATGTTTATTACAGGAGAAAACACCTTTATTTCAACGTAGGTGATCATGTTTTCTATTAATTCTTTACAAGGAAAAGTGTTTTGTGTTTTGGTATAAAAGAAAATATAAGTACACGGTCCATTGGACCATATGAAATTATGGAAAACATTAGACCAGTTTCTTAAGGATTACTTTTGACTCCAAGTTTATCTTAGGTACAGAATGATTTTAATTTTTTAATGATAACAATGTAAGTACTATATCCATATCAAGTTTTGATCCTTGAAGTATTTCAGCTAGAACAAAACACCTTTATCATTAGGAAATTCCAATTCAGATTATTGACTGTAGAATGAAAGTATAGAGGAATAAAGTAATTCAACAGGTTAATGTTTTGTAGTGAAACCACATGATTGACAAAGCTACATTGGAATATAAAATTTCTTTGTGGAAAAAATCATTACTTGATTATGAAATGAATATTAATTTTTAAGAAGTAATTTACAAAAGGTGGAGACAATATAACAAATTGAGTACTTATAAAATTATTATTTTTTGAATTTAAAATTAAATAGTCAAATTCATTATAAATTTATGATGAAACAAGTGTTATTTTTATAAATTAATGAATCTATACTATTGGAATTTGCATCTGACCTTACAAATAGTAATATTTCTAATAGAATCGTAACCTCACCTATAAAAGTATAAATAAAATTGATGTATCTTATAAGTGTAATTATAATATATTTATATCATGGAGTAATTAAATTTTATTTTGAAATGATAAATTAAAAGATGGTAGTTTTTTGAGTAAAAAATATTTAATTACATTTTTAAAATTCAAACATTGATTTAATAGAAAATTTATTTTCATAAAATATATTCACAAATAAATATTTTACTCGTTTATGATTAGAATATTATTCTATAAAAATTTCAAATTTTGTTTTTTAGAATAATTTATGAATTCAATAAAAAATTAAATTTCACATATTTAGAAAAATTCATTTCGTAAAATTGTGTCTCTTTTGGAATTCTATAAATTGAAAAATGTTTGGGGTGATTTTTTTGATTTTTCAAAAATACATGAATTGTTGTGAATAGTGAAATATACTAATTTATGATATAACATAAATACATGAATTATTTATTCATAGATGATATAAGGATGATTCAGGATAAAAATTTAAAACTCACATCCATTATTAAATATATATATTTATAATGATCAAATTATTTTTCGTCTAGATCCAAGATAATAAACTAATGAAAATAATAATACGAAAACACCCCTCGCATCCACTGAAAATAAAATCCTCACCATCTCTTCCCATCAAACATTGAAGACTTGTAGAAAGTCTAATTTCTACACAATACCCTTATAAAACCTATTCCCCACATCTAATCCATGATGTTCTATCCAAAATACTAAATACAAGGGCCTTAAAAGGTTCTCAAAGAGGGTAATTCAAGAGGTAAAATCCCCATTCATTTTCTTTTCTTTTATTTTCAATTTCTTTTCATTTATTCCTCTATCTTCTCCACTCCTTATCTAAGAGGCGTGAAAACTAGAGTATATTATATATATTTTACTGATATAGTTTTTATATAAAATATCCTCTTTAGTCTTATAATCCCCCCCATTTATTCTAAAAATGAGAATAACATTCGTGATGTGTCAATTTATTACCATCATCGATGATAAATTTTCATTTTATCATTATCTCATTCATGGATGGTCATAAAACCATTATTATTGTTAAATAATATTTTAGTATTCATATTATAAGTTATAGAACCAATATATATCAACATCATTTATAAAATGATAAATGTTCCTGATGGTAATAAAAACCAACCAAATAAATTAAATCATTCGCATTAATGTTTTATCAAATGATGCATACTCATATCCGAAAAAAATGATATATAGTATCATTTAAAACAATTGTCACATATTAACACAATTTCATTCCACTTCTGGGATTTTTTGTCATTCAAGGAGAAAATTAATAATAAACCGACTTTGGAAACCATGAAAAGAACACACCCGAATCAATGGAAATCGCAATATATTGTTACTAAATTAGTAGAAAATGATATAAAAGGACAATTTAAGGTATTATAAACATTATTATAGATCCATAATAAACTAAACACACTCTTCAAAACATTATAAATGAGGTTTAAACACATTTGAATGATGTCTTGCCCAAGTTAAGGGGTATTTTAACTAAAACATTATTTTAAATGTTTTAATGATTTATTATGATAAATCATTCTATTTTATTTGAGTGTCTTAAAAATGGTGTTTATGAATGTATCTATATTGTTTTTAATATTTTATTTTCTCTCATGTGTTTTAAAAAGTCATATTTTTCTTGTATTATGAAAGGTACTTTCCTCTTAAAAATCTTTTTGAATGTCTCTTTTACAAAATTTAAAAAAGATTATTTTTTATATATACAACAAGAGTGGTTTCTTCCCCTTTCATGACTATTTGTTATTATAATGTTTTTCTTATATATTATAAAGGTTATTTTTGAATAATATGACTTCATTATTATTTTCTATGTTTTAAATGTTTTTATGATAAATGGATATTTTCATATCTGAATTTTTTTTGTTCTTGGGATTAAATTGGTTATAAAGTTTTTTATTTATGATATATTCTACCGACATTGTTTATTATGGGTTGATCCCATAATAGCTCATGATTTTATGGGTCTTGCTACATTATTTCTCATAATCTATTGGTTTGGCCCCGTTTAGCTCAAGATATGATGGGTGATGTATCACCCTGATATTTTATGAAAAATATTCTTTTTAATTTCATTGATGTCTTTTGTTTTACGCTACACCAAAAGGATATTTCACTACACGCATCCCTGTCTTGGCTGGCATTACATGCAATCAAGACATTCCTCTATAGTGTGTGTAGTACGCAATACCGAGTTTCACTAAATGAGATATTATTATAATATTATTATGAACTAGTAGTTATGAATTGTAATACCCAATTTTTGATATATTATAAATTTTATTTTTCAAAATGGACTTCATTTTTGGATTCGGAATATCGAAATTAGCCTAGGGTGAATTTTTGGTATTTTTCTGAAAACTTTCAATTTTTGATGAATTGTGAAAACACTGGGTTACAATTTAAAACTGACTTTTTATTTAAATAATTATTTATTTTATTTAAATTTATTTTAGGTCGAAATTGATACATAATACCTATATAAGTTCAATGTAATTCATTGGAGTCATTTATAATAATTTTCGATATATAAAAAGTTTATTGATCTTTTCACCATCTTTAACATACCTCTTATGAGCTTTTTGCAAACTTACATAAAACTAAAATTTACCCCTTCTGTGAGTGGAATTTCAAAAATCTGAGAGAAACCGTTAATATAAAGGACTAAAATGTGGTTAAATGAGATGAAAAAAAATTTCAGTGAATAGTAACTTTTTACTTTTATTTACCAAGGTTAAAAGTATATAGGGTAATTAAGGGTAAAATGATATTATTATTACCCTAACACATGTCCTAATTCTATTGGATAAGTGTAATTAGACCAAAAACAAACTTAGGAATACAATATTACCATTTAGGTCCAGTTGGATTAGGTTAGGACATATATTATTTATTTATTTAAAGAAGGGCTAAAATGGTTAAAATCAAAGTTTAATAACTAAATCATTTTTAATATAGGGTTATACATAATATAAATCCTACTATAAATATTCATTAGAAAGATAAAAATCTTTCCTACATAATTTTATTTTATTTATAATTTTTAGACATTAAATAACTTAATTTATTTATGACACAATGGTGATGCATTAATTATCCTATTAATGAAATATTAACATAATTAATGTTATAAATACCCAAATAAATGTAATTTGATACTTTTTATGAATTCCACTAATTTTATAGGTTAATATGACATGTTATTATTGATTTAATTAACTTTTTTCTAACTAATATTTCTGTTATGATTTTCACAAAAAATCAATTACGAAATAGTGTCAAAATTGACATAAAATAGTTTTTAAAACAAATATTATTTTATTAATCGTTATTATATTCCTAAAAAACTAAGGATTGGAAAAGATACTTATATCATGATAGGTGTATCATTAATGGACAACTTGGGGGGTCTCTTGGATCTATATGGTATGTTTATTAACTATGTAATATAAAAATACAGAGTGACATGGTAAATGTCAATCTAATTAACTAAGAGTTAAAAATAAAAGATAAGGTTAATATAATGACACAAACCTGTCTAAAATCTATTGGTTGAGAGGATTTAGACCCCTACCCACTTTATCTTTGAAATAAATCAATTTGGAGCTATTAATGACCGAATATGACTTTGATATAAAATAATATTTTAAATTTTTCCTAAGGTTCCCCTCTCCTCCCTTATAAAAGGGCACCTCCTCCCTCTTCTCCTCACACCAGTTTGAGCCTTCAATCTCGGAAAAACCCTGAAAATTTCTCTTCTACACTTCCCTAGAAATATTCTAGATGTCCTGGTCTTCTTCAAAGACCAATTTTAGTGCCCTAATAGGAGGTTTCAAAGTGGCGTGTCGAAGAAGAGGTAATATCTGTTACCGCTTCTTCCAAATTTATTTTTTCTTCTACTTCCACTTCTTTAGTTGTTTCATTATGAAGTAATAAAATCAGAATCACTCATATACTGTTATGTTTTTATAAATATGAAACAACCCTATTTTACCTTCTATCCATCCTACAGAAAATGAACTCACCGCGCGTGCGTACGTACGTACGGAATACCATCTCCACGACGTGGTGTAATCCGTTTTTGACCACCAACTTACATGGAAGGGTATAATGGTGTAAATAAATAACTATATATGATTATCGTAATGTAATATTGATTCTGAAATATTATAAATTGGATTCAATATAATTCCACGATCATGGGGATGATATCATCGCTCGTGCGTACGTACGGACTACCGTCTCCACGACGTGATGAGATTCATTCTCCATGTTAACCATTCATGAATGATTATAAAGTATATATAATGAATAATAATAAAATATATGACATAATAATGATATTTTATTTATGTATATATATATATATATATATTTCATCTACTTAATTCCATTCAATTCAATAAGGAAACGAAAATAGCGTTCATGCGTACGTACGGTCTACCGTCTCCATGAACGGTGTATTTCATTCCATTTATGAATATATCATATATATATATGTATATTCTGAATATATATTATATATAAATCATGTTTTATATTCTGGAAATAAGTAAATCAGGATATAAGTAATAATATCAGGAACAACAGGTCGAAACACGTACAATAAAAGAAACGATTTTACCCAAATCACTGCTTTTATATCGAATTTACAAAAGAACGGGTAATATAAAGTCATAAGTAAACCATATATGATATCATAATAATGAATATGATTCTGTAACAAGTCAATGACATTATTTAAATCATTATATAGGAGATTCGGATACATATGAAGCATATCAGACATAAGGTAAGGGAAAATCTCACAATCTCATTTTTATCCGAGATTGTTTATACTTTGGTATCTATTGGGGAATATTTATCATCCACATCCTTTTTTACTAAATATTTCTTATTATTTCTATCCTCATACAATTTTTTAAACCCAATTTTACCCATTGGTAAGTTTTTAGTAAATGATATGAGAGGAATCTTTTGTCATTTTTAGTACGAGGTACTTTTTGACATTTCTGGCCAAAGTACAAGAAGAATGTTTTTTTAACTTATACGGCCTGAATGGAATTTTAGAACATTATTTCCATTAATATTCCTTTACATGTTTTCAATTTTATTTTTAATCAACTTCTTTTAGTTTAAAATTTTATGACATGTTAAGAAAGGAAAAATGTTTTTGAAGTTGAAAGGATATTTTCCTCAAGAATGGAGTTCAAGTGTTTTGTCAAATTATTTTCCATCTAAGATAATATATGGTTGTGTTTATATCCCTATTTTTACATTGATTTTATTATGTTATTATGGAATTAATTTTATGATGTCCATTTATTTTATATGGATTATGATATGATGGCATCATGTTTAAGAATCCTATTTTTATTACATGGGTTATGTTATGATGTATGATTTATGATTTTGTGGAACACGTAAGAATGGTTTCATTATGAGATGTTTGGGACCTATATATCCATCCAATTAATTGGGTAAAGATTTATATCTCATGAGATATACATGGATGGAACGGTAAGTTAATCTGGCTCAGTGTTACAGGACTAGAACGGGGAGTGAACTCGATTCAGAATGGGACTTTGTCCACTAAGATGGTCTTGGCAGCAATGCCTTGGCTACTATGGAAATCATAAAATGTGATTAATGGATGCCACAATTACATGTTTTATTACCATGATAGTTTATCATGAATAATGTTACGTTATGATCTATGCCTTGTTTACTTCCAATATTTATGTCATTGCTCATAATTTTGATGTTTAGATTTTAGGTTCAAGTTTTTGCATTCAAATGTTTATGGATTGTTTTATGTTCTCTATGCTTACCCTTATTGAGAATTTGATCTCACCCTTTATATGTTTTCTTTTCCCCAGGATTTAAAGAATGGTTTTAGGTATGAAAACAAAAGGGGGAGATCTTTATGGGAGATGTTGAAGATCTTTCACCACGATTAGAAGATTATTTTCTAAGTTTCCAAAGACACTAAAATATTACGGCCCTTATGTGTCTGTTTTCGTTATGTATTAAGTATTCTGAAAAAGTAATGTAATTTCCATGTATGTCAATCTTTGGGTCACTATAGTTGGTATCAGAGGAAAGGTTTAGTTAACCTTTGGAAACTAGGATGCGAAAAATTTAGTGAGATCCCTAGAGATATTTCTAAGGTATGTCTAGGGATGTACCTAAGGTTAAGTATATGTATAGGTTATAGTCCTAGAATTGCGCTAACGATATTAGAATTAAACCTAAGATGTTAGATATTGAAGGTACTCACCATTTATTAGGTTTTTTTCCCTAGCACAATTTTTGCCTCTCATGCTATTCTTTTTGGGTTTTAGACGATGGATGGAACCCGAAGGAACCGTGTTGATAAATGTAATGGAAAATGCAAGGATTGTCCTCCTGAACAAACCAATTTCATTGGAAATTGAGTAAAAATCTTATTTCTATACTTACACAAGCTATGAATCATTCTGGACTTCCAAATGAGAAGAAAAGGGAACAATATTCTATTGAGTCCTTCATGAGGCAACTTCCACCTTCTTTTAGTGGGTCTTCTGATACACTTGTTGCTAAAAAATGGATCAGTACCATTGAAAAGATATTTTCCATACTTCACTATTTGGAACATGAAAAAGTCATTCTAGCTATTTATCGTTTAGAAGGTGAAGCAGATCAATGGTGGACTCTAATTAAGAATACAAGGCCCCAAGATGAAATTAAATCCATAGAATAGGACAAGTTCAAGAACTTGTTTTTCAGTAAGTACTTCCCTTGTATTCTTCGAACAAAGATGGAAAAGGGGTTCCTTAAGCTTAAGAAAAGAGATGATGAATCTGTTGGTATATACGAGGCAAATTTTACCAGAGTTTCAAGGTATCCATCTGGCTTTATCATCCAACCTGAATATAAAGTTGATCGATTCTTTAGTGGCATAAAACCAAGTCTTCGAAGGGAATTAGCTATAAGATACTTTAGTTGCTATGAAGAAATTCTGCATTGTTCTATAAAGGTAGAACTGGAAGTTGGTGTAACATATCCATCTCATGGTTTTGACAAAAAAACAAAAGATGGAGTTCAAGGAGAAATCTCAGAATAATGGTGAAAAGAAGATGAATGTTTCTTTATGCTCAAAGTGTGGAAAGAAGCATGGTGGATATTGTCTTAAAGAGGCTAGAAAATGTTTTAAGTGTGGAAAATAAGTTCATGGAGTAGTTGAGTGTCGAATTAATGGAAAAAGGGTTTCTAATGATGTGAATAAAGAAAATATTGTAGAGAACGCACCACCAACACTTCAATGCCTCAAGTGTAAGGAAATGGGGCATTATGCTAATCAATGTCCTAATCCAAGGGTTACTGATGATCAATGTGAGCAACCTTTTAAGGCAAAGGATAATGGAATGTCACATGCGATCACTATTTGTGATGTTGATTATGACAATGATGTTGTGTAATGATTAAGTGTTTATGTAATGGGATTTCAAAATAGTATCATGGAATCTCATTTATGGTATCAGGGAATTTTGGAATATCTATCTATTGGTTTTCAGTAATTATATGGTACTGGTAACCGTGAAAAGTGATTGAAATATTTTTGGAAAGAAGATTATATGCGCATAATGAAGGGATAAAGAGAAAATGAAATAAGCTCATGATTGATATCATGGTATGAGTATATAGAAATTTTGGGATTTTGGTATGTTGAATGAGTCAACTTCTGATAGCATTCATGTTTTCGCTAAGGTTCTATAGAAATTCATGTTTCAAAAGAATACATGATTAAGGTATTCACATGTTTGGAATATGACCAACAAGATATATATTTTGATAAATGGAAGATAAATGATGGTATTCACATGCTTAGTATATGACCTATCTAGTAATCATTTTCTTTATACTATGAGATTGGACAGATTTATTTTAGATAAGCCTTAAGATTAGAATGAATTTTGTTGGACATAATTTAGTATTGTTTAAGGCTAGAACTTTTTTTGATATTATTGATGGAATGTTATAACAGTGTAGTTTAAGAAAAGGGACAACATGCAGAATGGGCGACAACCCGTCACGTCAGACAAGGCGGTGGGAATCGAACCCACAACCGAAGTGCGACAGGCCTTTATCACCTACCACTAGCCTACAGGAAGTCCCTGGTTAGTAGAAACTAGTTTTATTATATTAATAGGTATGATATATAAAGTATAAGTCCATTTTAGGAACCCTATATGATTAATCTCACTATATATGGACTTATGTATATTTAATAACTTTTACCATCCTTTTGTCTGAGACAGATGGAATGACCTAACATTCTATCACATGATCTGATAACACCTCACGAATGAGAAATTCAACTACATTTCTTTAAGATATGAAGTGGAAATTGTTCGAGGCACGAAAAATGGTGAGATTATACCGAAATAAAGTAAGTATTTCTTCTAATTCAAATTCTGTAACTTTAGGGAAATGATCTTGAAAACCAAAAATGTTTTCCTAGTGCCCTTATATCCGACGAATCAGATGGTACCTTAGATCATCACAAATTTATGGCTTCGTGATTTTTGGATTTTTCATAGCTATGTTCTCTACCACTCTCCATTAGAACATGATGGTTATATTTCTCTTCCATATCCATATTTTCACCTATGTTCTCCTATGTGGAAACCCAGTGATTAGTTAATTCGGTTAACCGTTACATTTCATACATTAGTTTTTAAAGATAAGTTTTGGTATTCATTTTTATTATGTGGGTTTCTATTAAAGAAACTTTCGAGTTGTAAACCATTTATAACCCCGAAAAATTTCGAGGGCAAAATTCATTTTAAGGGGGGTAGAATGTAACACCCCGAGATTGTATGAAAAATATTCTTTTTAATTTCATTGATGTCTTGTGTTGTACGCTACACCAAAAAAATCATTCACTACATGCATCCCTGACTTGGCTTTCATTACACGCAA
This sequence comes from Viscum album, assembly GCA_963277665.1. NCBI lineage: Eukaryota > Viridiplantae > Streptophyta > Magnoliopsida > Santalales > Viscaceae > Viscum > Viscum album. Next base: position 1,731,069,934 of record OY728142.1, read on the forward strand.
TCAAGACCTTCCTCGATAGTGTGTGTAGTACGCAATACCGAGTTTCACTAAACGAGATATTATTATAATATTATTATGAACTAGCCATTATGAATAGTAATACCCAATTTTTGATATTATATAAATTTTATTTTTCAAAATGGACTTCATTTTTTGATTCAGAATATCGAAATTATCCTAGGGTGAATTTTTGGTATTTTTCTGAAAACTTTCAATTTTTGATGAATAGTGAAAACACTGGGTTACTATTTAAAATCGACTTTTTAATTAAATAATCATTTATTTTATTTAAATTTATTTTAGGTCAAAACCGATACATAATACCTATATAAGTTCAATTTAATTCATTGGAGTCATTTTATAATAATTTTCAATATATAAAAAGTTTATTGAATTTTTCACCGTCTTTTACCTACCTCCTAGGAGCTTTTTGCAAACTTACATAAAACTAAATTTTACCGCTTCTGTGAGTAGAATTTCAAAAATCTGAGAGACACCATTAATATCAAGGACTAAAATGTTGTTCCATGAGATGAAAATAATTTTTGTGAATAGTAACTTTTTACTTTTATTTAACATGGTTAAAAGTAAATTGGGTAATTAATGGTAAAAATGATATTATTATTACCCTAACACATGTCCTAATTCTATTGGATAAGTTTAATTCGACCAAAAACAACCTTAAGAATAAAATATGACCATTTAGGTCCACATGGATTAGATTAAGACATTTATTATTAATTTATTTAAAGAAGGGTTAAAATAGTTAAAATCAAAGTTTAATAACTAAATAATTTTTAATACAGAGTTATACATAAGATAAATTCGACTGTAAATATTCATTATAAATATAAAAATATTTCCTACATAATGGTATTTTATTTATAATTTTTAGACATTAAATAATTTAATTTATTTATGACACAATGATGATGCAGTAATTATCTTATTAATGAAATATTAACATAATTGATGTTATAAATACCCAAATAAATGTAATTTGAGACTTTTTAAAAATTCAACTAATTTTATAGGTTAATATGACATGTTAGTATTGATTTAATTAACTTTTTTGAACTAATAATTTTGTTATGATTTTCACAAAAATCAATTCCAAATAGTGTCAAAATTGACATAAAATAGTTATTAAAACAAATATTATATTATTAATTGTTATTATATTCCTAAAAGTTTAAGGTTCGGCCAAGATACTTATATCATGATATTTGTATCATTAATGGACCACTTGGATGTCTCTTGGATGTATATGGTAAGTTTGTTAACTATATAATATAAAAATACAAAGTGACATGGTAAATGTCAATCTAATTAATTAAGAGTTAAAACTAAATGATAAGGTTAATATATTGACCCAAAACTATCTAAAATCTATTTGTTGAGAGTATTTAGACCCATAACCACTTTAGATTACAAATAAATCAATTTGGAGCTATTAAAGACCGAATATGACTTTATTATAAAATAATATTTGAAGTTTTTCCTAAGGTGCCCCTCTCCTCCATTATAAAAGGGAACCTCATCCCTCTTCTCCTCACACCAATTTGAGCCTTCAAGCTCCGAAAACCCCTGCCAATTTCTCTTTTCCACTTCCCTAGTAATATTCTAGAGGTCCTGGTCTTCTTCAGAGACCAATTTTAGTGCCCTAAGAGGAGGTTTCAAAGAGGCGTGTCGAAGAAGAGGTAATATCCGTTACCAATTCTTTCAAATTTATTTCTTCTTCTACTTCCTATTATTTATTTGTTTAATTATTAAGTAATAAAATCAGTATCACTAATATACTGTTATGTTATAATAAATATTAAACAACCCTATTTCACCTTCTATCCATCCTACAGAAAAGAAATCATCGCGCGTGCGTACGTACGGAATACTGTCTCCACGTCGTGGTGTAATCCATTTTCGACCACCACCTTACTTGGATGGGTATAATTGTGTAAATAAATAACTATATATGATTATTGTATGGTTATATTGATTCTTAAATATTATACATGCGCTTCAATACAATTCCACGATCATGGGAATGATATCACCGCTCCTGCGTACGTACGGACTACCATCTCCACGACGCGATGAGATTCATTCTCCATGTTAACCAATCATGAATGATTATAAAGTATATATAATGAATAATAATGAAATATATGACATAATAATGATACTTGATTTATATATATATATAAATTTCATCTACTTCATTCCATTCAATTGCATATGGAAACGAAAACAGTGTTCATGTGTACGTACGGCATACCGTCTCCATGAACGGTGTATTTCATTCCATTTATCGATCTATCATATATATATATGTATATTCTGAATATATATTATATATAAATAATATTTTACATTATTGAATTAAGTAAATCAGGATATAAGTAATAATATCATGAACAACAAGTCGAAACACGTACATTAAATGAAACGATTTCACCCAAATCGCTGCTTTTACATAAAATTTACAAAGAACGGGTAATATAAAGTCATAAGTAAACCATATATGATATAATAATAATGAATATGATTCTTAAATAAGTTAATGACATTATTTATATCATTATACAGGCTTTTCGGATACATACGAAGCATATTATACATAAGGTAAGGGAAAATCTCACAATCTCATTTTTATCTGAGATTGTTTATACTTTGGTATTTACTGGGGAATATTTATCATCCAATAAATTTTTACTCAATATGTTATATTATTTCTATCCTAATAAAATTGTTTAAACCCAATTTTACCCATTGGTGAATTTTTAGTAAAGAATATGAAAGGAATCTTTTTTCATTTTTAGTACGAGGTACTTTTTGACTTTTCTGGCCAAAGTACTATAAGAATGTTTTTTTAACTTATACGGCCTGAATGGAATTTTAGAACATTATTTCCATGAATATTCATTTAAAATTTTTCATGTTCATTTTTAATCAACTTCTTTTAGTTTAAAATTGTATGACATGTTAAGAAAGGAAAAATGTTTTTCAAGTAGAAAGGATATTTTCTTCAATAATGGAGTTCAAGTGTTTTATCAAATTATTTTCCATCTAAGATAATATAAGGTTCTATTTCCATCCCTATTTTTACATTGATTTGGTTATGTTATGATGGAATTAATTTTATGTTGTCCTTTTATCTTATATGGATTACGAAATTATGGCATGATGTTTAAGAATCCCATTTTTATTACATGGGTTATGTTATGATGTATGATTTATGATTTTGTGGCACACATAAGAATGGTTTCATTATGATATGGGTGGGACCTATATATCCCTCCAATAAATTAGGTAAATATTTATATCTCATGAGATAGACATGGCTGGAATGGTAAGTTAATACAGTTCATTGTTAAAGGACTACAACGAGGAGTGAACTCGATTCAGAATGGGACTTTGTCCACTAAGATGGTCTTGGAAGCAATGCCTTGGCTACTATAGAAATCATAACATGTGCTTAATGGATCCCACAATTACATGTTTTATTACCATACTATTTTATCATGAATAATGTTCCTTTATGATCTATGCCTTGTGTACTTCCAATATTTATGTCATTGCTCATGATTTTGATGTTTAGATTTTATGTTCAAGTTTTTGCATTCAAATTTTTATGGATTGTTTTATGTTCTCTATGCTTACCCTTACTGATCATTTGAGCTCACCCTTTATATGTTTTCCTTTCCCCATGATTTAAGGAAAGGTTTTATGTAATAAAACAAAAGGGGGATATCTTTATGGGAGATGTTGAAGATCATTCACCATGATTAGAAGATTATTTTCTGAGTTTCCAAAGCCACTAAACTATTATGGTCCTTATGTGTCTGTTTTTGTTATGTATTAAGTATTCTGAAAAAGTAATGTAATGTCCATGTACATGAAGCTTTGGGTCTCTATAATTGATCCCTATTACAGCTCTCTAATGTAGTGGTTACTCTATATAGGGAAGTAGATTAAAAGTTTATTCCATTTGTAAGTTTGAATGTAAGAGTGATATGTTATTGATATCCCATTGTTACTGCATTGTTAATCTATTCATGATTCTGTGCTATAAATAAATATGTTTTTAATGGGATTTCATTTTTTCACTGGACTAACGATTTTCTTTCCTTATGTTACTTACTAATCTTTTTATTCTCATCCCATGTTCTTAGAATGTTTTTAACAATCTATAAATACCTGTAAGATAAAGAAGGAAGGTAAGTTGAATGATATGAATATTTTTCCAAGAAATGCAGTTTTCTTTTTAGATGTTTTAGATTTAAAAAAATGATACTACATTCCTAGTATCTCAATTATATGAATATGGTTTGTTATGTATGTATTATGTCCTAATTATCTAAATATATAAATTGAAAATATCATCAATGTGAAAGAAATTAAATTGTTGACTAAATCTCAATATTATTTAATGTTTTAAGATTGGGACATTATATTAAAGGTTGATATTAATAGAGGTAAATGAATCATTAAGAGTAAGTAATAGATAAAATGGTATTCCATTTTATATGTGAGTCTGGTGACAATAATGTAAATTCATAAAATATTAATTTATAAAATATTTCTTATTCATTAAAAATATCTCCAATGTGACATATAATAAATTACATGGAGTATATGTAAGAATTTTATTGATCCAATAAAATTTATAAAATTTTATGTATCATTTTGAACTTTATAACTTAGTTTAGCCCCCTCATTATCCATTTTAACCATAAATTTGGTAAAAAAATATCAATCTCTATGGAGCATGAAAATAATTTTAAAGTAAAAAGAAGATAATAAACTAAAAATTCCTTACATCATCAAAACTATTACATCAAATTAAATATTGATTGGATTTTTATGATTCTGTAATGACTTAAAATTTATATTTAAATATTAAATATTATTTAATGTAATTTTTGTGATTATTAATTGCATTATACATTAAATAAATTAAGACAACTTTTAAATACGATTATAAACTCCTTAAAATCTGTTACGAAATATTAATATCCAAAAATTTCTTATAATTCCAAATTTCATTGTATACAAATAATAATAAATGGACTTGAAATAAATTTTATTTTTCTTTCTAACATTTTCATGACAGTTGAATCAGTTTTGGGTAAGAATTAAAGGTAATTATATCATCACTAAAAATTAAATATTAATTATTTTATAAAAATAAAAATTTATTCATAATCAATTTAATCATATGTATTCCTTCATATATCATTTTTATGTCATTAACTCTATTATAGAAATATAATAAGTTGGAGAGAGTGATATTTTTTAATTACTCGTAACATAAAAAATTATCAATATTCTATGTAGAACAATCTGACATTAAAATTAAATATTTTGGAATCTACTATGATAATTTCGTAAATAATATAATCCATTATTAATTATGTTGATTTTTTTTGGCTATCACAATGTTATAAACTTAATTAACATGTTATATACTTTAACATAGTGATTTCGTTTTATAATTTTAAATATTCATTCTGAAAAAATGAAATTAACCTCACTACTAAATTTGATCCTCCTAGTTCCATATGTGAAATCCTATTTGAAATATTAAATTTCAAAAATTTAATTGTGTTATAAGTTCACAAAAGAGAAGGATTTTTTTGTGATGAATATATCTTTTATGCATAAAAATTATTTTACCCCACAATAATGTATATTAATAATTAATATAGTATTAGTTTAAGTATTTTTAATTAAATTAAACTTTTTTTAAATTAAAACAAAATAAAAACCAAGTGGGATAATGATGTTTGTTTGATTCCTTGAAAAAAATGATAGTGTTTTCTGTAAAATGTACGATTTTAACTATTTTCCAGAAAATAAACCTTTTTAGAAAAAAAACATAAATAATTATAATCATATTAGTTGGAAATTATTATTTAAAAAATAGGATCATTTTATAATGGAAAATTTATAAAATTGGAAGAAATAAATCATAATTTCAACACAGAAAACATAATAAAAACATTGATAAAATATAAAATGAATTTATATTCACACTTCTTTAGAAACCATAATTATATGAATGTTTATTTATTTAGTTAAAAATATGATAGGTATATTTAATTAAAATTATTCATATAATGTGATTGAAATAAATTCCATTGATAAAAATGATTTATGGATATAAGATAACTTTCTACAAAAAAATATGTCCATTAATATTATAAAATGTTTTTAAAAAAAATTGAGTTCTTATTTCTATGAAATTAATTTGTAAATTTTTATTAAAAAAACCATCCCATGAATATTTTATAATGCAGATACACATGTTTATACACAACAAAACAATGATAATGTTATAATGTTCAAATTTAAATAATATTATTTTCATAGGATTAATTGTTTATTTGATGTTTGGTACAACATGTGGTATATCAAATCAAAATTAATATTATTTTAAAACAAATATTTTGGAGTAATACATTATCACCCTCTAAAGTATATTTTTTTCATATCATTTTAATTTCATTATCTAAAATGAAATTTTCATTACATTATAATAAAATAAGATATATAAATTATCTTAAGATTTATTCCCCACATCATGAAAATTAGTCTTATTATTTGATATTATAATGTGAATCTATATGAATGAGACATACAGATGTGATTTTAAATGTGTTCCATGGTAGTTGATTGTTACACACAATATAAGAATCAATTAATTTGATAAATTATTTTACCATACTAGTATATATTTTAATAATATATGCATAACTTATTTGTTTCAACCACAAAACTGTATTTTCATACTTCATTTTTTATTCTATATTTTTACAGAATTTTCTCACATCTAACTCTAATTGATGAACATTTGAGATAAATATTATAGGAATGTGTTTTTAAAATTAACATCTCTCATTTCACAATATCCATACAATGATGAAATATTATTCTTCTTATTTCTATCCATTAACCAATAACAAAAAAATAGAAAAATCTGTGATAATATCTAATATAATGAAATACTTCATTTATCCTAAAATCCACAACAAAAAACACACTAATTTCATAATAAATCAATAAAAAACTAATATAAATTTTTCTATCAAAAATTGAATCTCAAATAATAGGATACTTTTTTACCATATACTTTAAGGATAAATGAACAATTTATATGAAAATAACATCAATCGCTCCTTTATGAAAAATAAAATAAAATATATTCTCTAATAATATAGTCTTTAAAATATAATAATCTCTTCCATAAATAACCAGAATCAGTATAAATCTATAATAAAAACATATATGATTCCAATCAATAATTAAATATTTATTCCTAAAATAAAATAAAATCTTAGAGAATTTTATTTAACTTTATCTCAATCATATAACCTTACAAATATAGTGAACTTTTTCAGCAATAATTCTTTTAATCCCTATATAAAGTTTTGGTCCCATGTTTAGCTATATGATAAATCATGGGTTCCAAAAAGGTATAAAACCTTTTATCCCAAATAATACTATTTAACTCTATATCATAGATCCACTTATCCCTAAAAGTTAGAAATAAATTTTATCTTTTATCCAAAAAATACAAATGTTTTTTCCTGAATGAAAATTTTAACTATAATACATGTTAATTGTAAGGGTTTCGTATACATTAAAAAATTATTAAAACACCATAATGTTCTCCCAATGTAGTCAAATCACATAAAAATACACAAAATTATTATATATTCATTTATCTTATGATCCATTGTTTACTTATTAACACATTATGGTATCTAGAAAACATAAATTATCATCTCATTATAACATCATAAATTATAAAATTAAATACAGCCTTTATTTGATACATACTATAACCTTTTTTATCTTTAACAAACCATTATTATGAGTTTAATAACAATAACTGAATTTTTTCTGTATTTTCATGATATCTTTTGTCTTCATTTTTTGAGAATTAAGAAAAATCTAACATAACTAACCTAAAAAATAATTTTGTATCTGCCACACAATATCAATTTTTCCAATGAAACATATTCTATATATAGACACACATTTTTCTTTTGAGATAAATCTCATTCTAAGAACATTGACATCATTATAATTCATATTAGTCCTTAATCAATGAGAAAAAAATATGAATACATGAGTTGAGAGAATTTGTCTCATTATGGTATATAATGGAAATGAAGCCTATTAATCAATTGATAATCATGGAAAATCCATATGAAAGTTTACCTTTTTAGAATAAATATTGATGTTGGATATTCATTTAACTCTAGATAATTTAAAATAATAATTATTCAATAGTTTTATATGAATCTCACCCTCTTATATAATTTCATAATCACAATGATTTTTTATGTCTAACATAATAATTTGAGTGTATAAAAATTATTTTTATTTGATAAAATTCTTAATTAATTATGATGGAAAAATATTTTTTTATAATAATTAATGTTTTTTCAATATTTTCATGTTAATGCTAATATCATAAAAGAAATTTCATGAATCAAGTGAAGTTTTTTTATGGAATATAGAAGTACATGGTGATGTCTTTCATTTGTAACAAATAATTACTAACTATTATAGAGGCAGCAACCATCATATGGTATTTATCTAGATTTTATTATTCATGGGAAGTCAACCAGCCTATTAGTAGACATATTTTGGAAAACCCGCCCAGGAGAACAAATCCATTAGACATATATACGATCCATCAAAAAGTTTCTGGGCAATAATAGTTTTCTTGGGGATTTTTTTTTTGAATCCAAATAGATCAAGGAATCCCACTACCAATCTGGTAGGGTATACCATCTACCAAATAATAGTCGACTATAAAATTAAATGATCATATAATTAGAGGGATCCATAATTTTAATTCACCATTATTTGATGCTTAATTACAAAAAATAATTTCAAAAGATTCTTATAATAATTGGAGGCTATAAATAAGGGACCTAAGAGGCTGGGACAAGTTTATGGAATTGAAAAATGGTTGTCTATTTATTCTACATCTGATCAAAATAATTAATTGAAATAAAATTAAAGGAAATTCATTAGTGATATTTTGAGATATCTTCTCTATAGATAAAATCCTATTTCATTTATCTCATCACCTATCCCATTTTATTTTTATATCTCATATAAAATTGGTTTATCCATATTGATAGATATTGGAGAGATTTTCTAATGGATTTCCACCAAGAAAATATCTCCTCTTATCAGCATCTTCTACAATGGGATTCTTGATACGAACATTGAAATGTAAGGTGTGAATTATCAAAATCACAAAGTGAGTGATATTCATCAATAGTTTATTAATTCAATTAATGTATGTGACATAATTTTCTTACTACAACCAAAACAAATAATGAAGTAACTAGATTCATGATATCTTTTGAAATCAACAAACAACTAGAAAAACATCTCAACCAGAGGGTAAGAGGGGTAAGGGATAACACTGATCTATTGTCAAAATCCTTTATCAACCTTCTCTAAAAACTCTTACATTTATCATTACATCATCATTTCATTATTTCATTCTCAATTTTATTATTTTATATTTTATATCTTCAAATTATTTAATAAAATTATAACAATAGACATTTTAATAGAAAATCACACTTACTCATTTGGTGTAATAAACTAATTTGAATATATTTTTTGTTTGATCTAAAAACAATTAACCAAATTACAATACAAAAAAATATTATTTTACTTCACATGCTTGATCAATACAATTTAACAACTAATTTTATTAATTAATATTGATAGGATCATTAATTTTTTAATATTCATAATTGTATTTTTGTTTTAGTGTTTTATTTGTTAATAGAAATTCCCCCCACCTTTTGACAACCTATTGTAAGAACATCGTATTTTTAATGAGTTATTAATCCCTTTCTCTTAAGTTTAAATAATTTTTTATAACCTTATATGTGTACCCCATTTGAAAACTAGTTGTTTAGAGGTGTGTGGGGCTCGTTTGGAGTTCAGAACCAAGTATTGGATTGGTTTTGGCTTGGCACATAGTTAGTGGAAATAATGTAGGTAAGGATACATGGTTAAACAAACCATGTGATTTTGGGTAGTATGGTCTATCTAGTAGCACAATTATAGTATAGTGTGTGGTAGAAGCTACACATCTATACGGTAGAACACGCACATCCATGCGGTAGGTCTGCTGAAATTGCATAACTTTAATAGAGACTTACCACAATGTTACCACATAGTTAAACAAATTGTGTCAGGGGTTAATCATGCAAGGGCCCTTGGGTAATTTTAGTGATTGTGCGATGTGGCATAAGGTTATAGAAAAAATGTGCCTAAACCGTGAGACCATGTTTTTTGGGTGAAATATCAATTCCTCCTTTGAAATATATTAAACCAATGTATTCCTTCTCTATTGAATCATTTCATAGTAGGGGAACTATCATGTTGGGAGATTTCATTACATCCTAATCTCGTCTCTGATCCCAGTTTTTTGTCTAATCTCTGATACGAAAATGGATCGTCTCCATGCATCCGAAATAATAAGAGCTAGATTCAATTTTTTACATTCTCGATTCTTTTGGAAATAGAAAATGCTATATTATTTTAGGCTCATATTACCTAATATCCATGTCTTCTTAGATTAATCAAGTTTAACCTAAACCTAGATGATTCTGGACTCAATAATGTATGATATCTCCGCTACCGATCCAAGGAAGGTGTTCAATACTTTTCGTTCATAATTGTATGTTTTTTAGAGTAACCAAAAGATTTTTTGGCGTTTTAATTTCTTTTGTGGCGCCATTTTTAGAGGGTTTCTTGTAGTAGATGTAATAATACATAAAGAGGATGCCTATAGGATCTTTTGTGTTGTGTTGAAACCTATTTCCCAAATCAAGGTCACACATGGGGTGATACATTTGAAAATTACTTATGTAATCCATGTTTAATTGAATAAAAGGTAAATGTAATATTTTACATAATTGGGTATAGTCATTGGTTGTATTAAATTAAATAAATGTAATTATTTGAAACTGTGTTAATCTGGTGGGTAGACCCAAGTTTTTTGATAATGATAATTGTGATAATATGGGTTGTTATACCTATATGAATTGATTAAAAGGCAGTGGAATCCATGAGTTGTTATATTCATGTTGTGTCTGACTATGTGAGTGGGTATTCTCAATAAATGAATTCATATAGTTGTAGGGGTGGGTATACCCTCTTGATTATGTTCAAATCCGTATTTAAACTAGTGATTGTTTGGTGTCTAACCCCATAGTGTTTGATTAAATGAATGTTATGAGTGTTTATACTCACATGAATATGTTTGGTTAAATGGGATTTGATTAAATGGATGATATGAGTGGGTATACTCATATATAATGGAATTGGAAAATGGATAATTTTAGTGGGGAAAATCATATGTATATGAGATGGTTTATATAATGGGGTATACACATGTAGTTTAAATTGCATGAATGAATGATAGATTCCATGGAATACTCCCCATGGATTTAGAATGTGGTGGTGGATGCCTTATGTTGGTTATGCCCCTTTGGTCTTGATTCTATGGTATTCCTTGGACCTTACTAAGTCGTGGATCTAGCTTTCTTGGACTCTCATAGGTCATGTCAGTACACAATCTCCTAGGACTCCAACTAGTGTCTGGGCGGAGTTTCCACTAAAATGACCATGGGACTCGATTAGGATCCCTTAGTCTTCTGCAAATTGGATCCTGGCCTATATGGTAGACACATTATTATACTATGAGGTCTGTGGATACATAGATTCTTATAACATCATGGTTGTGGCTTTGTGATACACTTCATTATACGGTTAGGTAGTGGGTGACATACGAAGGATGATTTTATGGTAGGGTTGTGTGACTTGTTTTCATTTATATAGCTGCATTTTTAGGAGATAATGGTTGTTGAAGGGAACCTTGAGAGGATGTTTGTATTACTTGTGCAGTAGAGTAATTCCATGGATATTCACCTTTATGTTACTTCATTACATATAGTTTAAAGCACATTACATACTGTTGTAAGGAACTGTATATACATTTGGGTGGTTTCCTACTAGGATGTTTATCTCACACCCTGTTTCAGAATCCTTGGGGACCCAAAAAGATTGTATTGTTATAGGTGGTGATAGAGGCAATCACCCTAGTTTAGGTTGTTGATAGTTTATTTTGGAGTAGGTGAGCATGGGATCAAGGTGAGGATTGTGATGCTACTAGGAAACCTTTTTATTATTTTTGTCTTTTTCGGAGACTTTTATTTAAATGTATCACCGTGTACTATTCTTGATGATTTTTATATACATGTATTATTTTTACCATTTTATATGTGATGTTCTTGGATTATATATGTACTCCTATCATGTTTTTCATTTTAGTTGACTACATATTTTTTTTCTTTCCCTATTTATTGTGTTTAAGTTCCACTAGGATATTCTAGTAAGGAAAGGAATAGTCTTACCAATGACTCACCTAGGCACTCGATTCAAGTTGGCATCCTCTAGCCTTTAGAAATATGATCTTTAGGCAATGTAGACAACAGGGTTCAGGAACTATTGAGTTGAATCCAGGTACGGGATGTCACAAACTGGTATCATAGGGTCTTTTCTGGTTTTTATTTTTTTCGCACCAATATAATGGGATATGAAAGAAATGGAATTTGTTAAGAAGTGGGGCCTATGAGTTGTTATTCAACATATAGGGAGAAGAAAATTTTCCTTTAATTAAATTATTATTTTTTGGATTTTGACTATTACAGTTAATTCAATTTCACCATTGGGTGAAACAGTTGAGTTATCATGATATTGTTCAAGAAATTGTGGGTTTTATTTCAATTGAAACCCAATTAGATGAGGGAATTCAACCTCATGAATCATTTATTAAAATGTTATAAATCAAGTATCATGCATCATGCCATTCCATTTAGGATTCATTACTTATTTCATGTTATTGTCATTGATGTTGTGATTATTGAGCCAGCAAGGGTGATAGTTTCGTTGTGGTGAATAAAAGAGTGACATCGCCTTCCATTTAATAAGGAAAATGGGCCCTTATGGATTGAGAAATGAAGGACCAATAAAATAAAAATTCTAAAGTGAATTGATATGTGTGAAATTATTGAGATCCAAGTTTGGGGTTCATGAGGTGTTATGGGCCTCATTAATTTATAATTGGTAAACCATTGGTTGAGTTTTCTAAACAATTGAAATTAGAAAATGAAATGGAAACATGAAATGATGGATAGTGGCTTGGCCTAGACCCAGATTTTGAGTGGTAAAGGGGAAGATTTTCTGGAGGTTTTTTGGGTTCTCCAGTATGTAGTCATCAATTTATGAAAAGTTTGTGGGTTGAACTGATCTATTTAGGGGGGTTTAGACCAGACCAATGATTTTGGGCTACAATTATTGATGTTATTATTTTCAAAGTCATGTGTTTGGAATTTTAGAGAGATTCCACCATGACCACCTCAGGTCATACAATGTGAGGGAGGCGACAACCACTCTCCAGAGGTTGGGGCCATAGGATATCGGTTGATCATCCTTTAGTGCCCGTTGTGACACCAGAGGTTGTTCTGAACATAGGTTTTGGGGAATAGTTCTGCAAGGGGATCTTTTTCTATATAAATACATTCTAGGGAACACCATAGCCTACTATTGATATGGATGAGCTGGCATGGGTGTTCCATAAACATCATCCTCCCATGTATTCGTGAGATCGAAGTCCATAGGCTTTTGAGATGTTGTTTGAGACCACATTAGATATTTTTGTGCATCTATAGATGCCTCCTGAGAGAAGGATCATGATCACTACTTACATTCTATGTTGATCAGAAAAGAGATTGATTGAAATATTGAACTAGGATAATGGGATGAGAGATATTGGGAATGTTGACTTCCAAACCTACTTTTTAGACTAATTTTACCATGTGAATCTGTGAGCTGAGAGAACTAGTGAGTTCATGAATCTAGAGTAGGGAGTGATGAAGGTTATGGAATACTCATCAGGATTTTCATATTTAGAGAGTTTTTCAATGATGTAATTTAATGAAGAAATTTTGAGAGTGAGAAACTTTTATGAAGGTATCATACATGCAGTATAATCTTAGGTCTACTTGTTCTGACTGACTTTCCTCACTAATATAGTGAATTAGTCACTGATTATAGAGTAGAACCAATGGGAATCTAGGTGTTTAGAATATGGGAGAGTTGTTTCTCGACCCTGTGGATCTATGTCTTCAGGTAGGAAGTTCTGTTTTGAGGCTTCTTGTGAGATGAGTGCCAGTTAGGTTGTGATTACTTGTAGCTCAGTGTATTGTCTCCAGTGTGGAATGTGAGGCAACATGAAGAATCAGTGTGACCATCACCCAGTTGAGTGTCGATGTTGTAGCTGTATGGGGCACATGAAACGGTTTATAAGGACCTTCTCTCCACATGTGAGTGCTAGGGGGTCATCTACGGCATCTAGTTCAGGTGTAGGTACCACAGCTCCATGTCAGTATGGGAGCCGTACAAGTGATGGTCAATTAAGTAGTGTCATTTCTGGTCATGGAATAGGTATTCATCCACCAATCACCCCTATAAATCTGATTGGGCCTACCCCGGGCAGTGTGGTTGTGTCACAAGGTAGTGGTGCATTCCAGTTCTATTCTACGTATCCTACCCCCAAATATTATGTTTATGGACCATCTAATATGATAGGTACAATTATAGTAACCTCTACTATTTAATATTATTTTTTTATACAACTCCATCACATAGTTTTATATCCACTTATGAGGTGAAAATAATTGGACTTACAATTTCATCTTCTGAGGGAATTATGATGCTAGACACATCGTTGAGAATCAGAACGAGTGATATGCTTTAGTGTATGGAGTTTTAACCTGAGGTTGGTTAGTGTCACTTCTTCTGGAGCTTATATGTCCACAAGATGACAGGTTTTGACTTCATCTCATGATTTACATTCTAGTAGCTTGTTTTTCAAATGTTGAATGATATCACTGGACAGAGAATTTTGCATCACCATATGATGCAATGTTTACTCACAATGATGAATGGGATTTCCAAGTGATTCGATCTAGACCCAAGAATTATGGGATGGGAAGAGTGACAAACCAGATCACTAGTTTATACCTAGATGACTAGGGAGTGAGTTAGGCGGACATTCCTCCAGTGGTTGGGAGCTTTAGTGTTGTATTTCCTGATGACTTTCCTAGTTTACCTCCCAAGAGGGAGTGGAGTACTCCAATGATCTACTTCTAGAAGATGTACCAGCAACCATTACTCCTTATACAATAACTATTAAGGATTATCAGGATCTCAAGAGGCAGCCAGATTATTATGGGGTGAAGGGGTATATTTGACCTAGAGCTTCTTTGTGGGGTTTGCTGGTCCTTTTTTCAAAAAATGAGGACAAAAATATTAGGTTATGAGTGGATTATCAGAAGCTAAATAAAATTATGGTTAAAAAATTATATCCCTTTCCATTGTTAGATGAATTTTTTATCATCTTTGATGAGTTCGAGTGTTCTTGAAAATAGATTTAAGGCCATGATATCACCAGGTGCGTGTTCGACCTGTAGAAATACCTCATACAACATTTTTTTGTTGGTACAACTTATATGACTATCTAGTTATTTCATTAAGTCTCATGAACACACCATACGTTTTCATGGCTTTGATGAACCTGGGGTTCCTTCCTTACATGTATTCTATTATGGTGGTTTTGTGGACGATATATTGGTGTATTGTCTCAATCGACACAATTATGCAAACCATATTGTGATCATTTTGAATGCAGTAAGGGAGCATAAATTATATACTAATATCATTAAGTTTCAATTAGAGATGGACCATATTCAATTCTAGGGTCACATTATCTCGGTGACAGGAGTATTAGTGGACCTAGAGGAGGTTAGAGTTATAGTTTCCAAGGAACATCCCATGAACGTTTTTGAAATATATAGTTTCTTGGGTCCAGATGTATAATACATGAATTTCATATTGGAATTCAAATACATATAAGATATTTTGATGGTATTTACAAGGATGGGTGTGATGTTTTTGTGGTCATATTCTTGTGAGATAATATTTTATGAGCTAAAAGGAAGGTTCACATCAGCACCAGTCATAATACTGCTGGTGCATAGAAAGAGGTACATTGTGTACGATGAAACATCAGTTATTGGGTTGGGGAAAATGTTTATGAAGGGGGATAGAGTCTTCGCATATGGGTCTCAGAAGATGGGGCCACATGAGAAGAATTACCTGATAAAAAATGTTGATTTAGATATATTTGGGCATGTATTGCGAGGTTAGAGACACTATTTACTAGGAGGGAATTTGTTGGTGTACACAGACCAAAAAAGCCACAAGTACATATTTACACAGTGACATATGAATTTGAGGAAGTAAGGGTGGGTATGATACCTTTCGCCATTTTTTTGAGCTTTCATATACATCTATTAAAGGAAATTTAGTAATTGATTCACTGAGTATGTGGACTCAGATACATGCAGTGTAACATGCCAATTATGAGTGGAATATTGTGGAGTTGTTATATGACATGAACATTGAGGCGTAAGATGGTCAGGGAGAACCTTTTCTATAATCCCTAGTTAGGACCTATGCCCCCATTGAAAAAGAGTGATGATGAGGCAGCCCTCAAATTCTAAGGGCCTAGACCTATGGGAATATGTGATAGGTGAGGACCCACATCTTAGATTGATAATTTTTCAGGATGAGATCCTGTATATCCATGGACGTGTTTGGGTTCTAGGGGATATACACTAGGATTTTATGTCATAAATTCATGCTTCATCTTGGGAAATTAATCTCGGGGTCACCAACGTGTATTGTGGCGTGCTCCTTCAGTACTAGCGGCCGGTTATAATGTATGTGGTACCTAGTTTTGTTATGAGGTGTTCCACCTGTTTTTAGGTGAAGGAAGAACACTAGCGAATAGGTGGGATTTTACAGCAGTTACCTGTTCTGGAGTGGAAATTTCATGATGTTGTGATGGATTTAATTACTGGTTTACTAAAGTCGCCTCGATTTAACGGTGTAGTGTGGGTTGTTTTGGACATGCTTAAAACGGATTCTCATTTCCTATAGATCTAGGAAACCATCAGTGTCGATGAGATAAGAAGGTTGTATATTCGAGAGATAATACGAGTCCATTATATCCTTCATTCTATCGTTTCAGATAAGTACACCTAATTTAAATCTCATTTCTAGAAGAGTTGTTAGGGGTGCAGGTACACAGGTTCAATTATACATAGCCTTCCACCCTCAAACTAATGTCCAATTAGCGCATATGATACAGGTGTTTTAGGAAATTCTTCAAGCATTCATCATAGATTTTGGGGGCTCTTGGGACAATCATATACCCATGGTTTAGTTATCATAAAACAATAGTTAATAGGTGACTATACATATGGAATGTAACATCCCAGGTAAAAAAAGAATATGACATTTTCATATTTATTAATATTTGTAAATAAAATATCAATATCACTTTAAAGGTAATGCTATGTTCGATGGCTTACCCAACACGCAACAACGAGTTTCTTTGAAATCTTACGTTGCACACTAATAATATAATATTTTTATTCTAAATGGTAGTTAACGCCAACACATTGTAATGGTGGGAATTAACAGAACTAACTAAAAAATGATTATATTTTTTTCAAATATTTTTACATTTATCCAATAAATGTTATAGGCTTTAAATGCAAATGAATCCAATTTTAAGAATAAATATTCTAAAATTCTTTAAAAGGCTGATTAACTGCCTTTTGATGGAGAACCCTTTTTAAATCTACTTTTTGTCACTTTTATATGTTATATTTGAAAAAATAAAATCCTTCTTTAGAATCATGACATCAAAATTTAATTTGTGAAATTTTTTGTTATTTTCCGATAAAGATCATTTTTAGTGAAAATGTTGTATTTTAATTCAAAACCACCTTTTAATATAATTTATTTATATGGTAATACTATAGTTTTAATTGTTTTTAAAGTTTAACTAAAATATATTTTTACCATTTAATCCCATGGTGATCATTTGAATTAATTTCACATTTAAATTGGACATAAACAAGTGTCAATCTTTAATAAATGTTGTTTCTTAAAAACACGCTATTTGTTTTGCCAGTGGGAATTGATTATAAAATTAATTAATTCAACTTCTATGTTTTTAATTTGTTAAAATTGATATCATTTTTGAATTTTTAATATCAAATATATCTTATGGTGAATTTTTTTTATATTTCTGACAAATGATCATTTTCAATGAATAGTGAAAAATACTGCATTTTAATTCAAAACTGTCTTTTCATCCAAATTATTTATATAGTTAGATTGTCATTTTAACTAGTTTAAAAGTGTAATTTAATTATTATTTTATCATTTAATACAATTTTGGTCATTTTATGTAATTTAACTTTTAAATTGGATGTAAAACCAAATCAATCATTTGATAGATTTTACTTCTTAAAAACTTGTCTTTGGTTTTGACAACGGGAATTATTTTAAATTAATTACTAATATTTCTTTGATTGGAATTTGATAAAATTGATTCCATATTTATAATAAAAAGGTAAAATTTATGTAATTAAGACTCTTTTGTTTTTGGACATTATGAATAGTAACTACGGTAATTATCTTTAATTATCATTTTTAATTAGTAACCGGGTAGTTAAGGGTATTAAAATAATATCATAAAAATATAAAATGACCCAACATGTGTCCTAATGCTACTGGTAGTGTCATGGGAGACCATGGGATGCCTTGTGCCAACCTTGGGACCCCATGGAATCACTTTAGTGTGATAGTGACCTTTTATCATATTTTATTAAAGAAAGAAAAATGTAACCAAAGTATGTAACACCTAAGTAAAACAATTTTAATTATTTCTACATAAACTATATATTAGACTATAAATAGTAATTTGATAGATAAAAATAATTCCTACATAATATTATTTTTTTATAATTTTTTAGACATTAAATAAATTAATTTATTTATGACACCATGGTAATGTAGTGATTATTTCATTAATGAACGATTTAAATAAAATGAAAAGATAAGGTGAAATAAAAGACTTAAACTTGTATAAAACCTTTTGTATGGGTGGATTTCAAACCCTTATCACCTTATCCTCGAAATATATGTTTTTGGGACATTTTAAATCAGAAATCATTTTAAAACAAAGTAACATTTCTTGACTTTCCAAGAGTGCCCCTCCTCCCTCTTATAAAAGGCCCCCACCTCTACCCCCTTACCCAAAACACTCAAGTCTTTTTCTCGACCAAAATTTGATCATTGCATCTCTCCAAATCAATATATTCATCCTATAAGCCTTAAATTATGAATAAATCTCTTCAAAAAATCATTTTTGTTCAAACCAAAGGGAGTTACCTGATTTAAAGGTAATGTCTTCTCTTATGTTCTTTTGTTTTATTTTGCTTCTCCAACCCCATAAACTCTTTTTTTATTCCTTTATTTTGCAACAACACCAGTATCTTAAATATAATAGGATGTTTTTATGAGAAATATTCGAGCTACACTTACACACATCTCCATCTAATGGGTAAAGAACATACTATTTCTGTGGATGGGGAATTACTGCCTCACGAAATGATGATTGTTCAATCTTATCTTAACACCATTCATGGTGGCCATTATTATGTAAATGTATTTTATAAGTGACATATATGGTATTTATATTTTCTATATACTTTTTTATTTTATATTCAAAACATACCTTTATGCTTTGCATGTTGTGAAAATGCAATAATTTCATACGAGGAAGTATGGACTACCGCCCCCTCAAGTGATGTGACTCGTTCATGCAATACATGGAATGTATAAAGAATGAAATTAATTAACATATGTGACCTATATAACACATATATTATACTATAATTATAATATATATATATATATATATATATCTAATTTAGTTTTAATTTTATTAATATGACAAATAAATGAAAGCAGCGTTCATGCATACGTATGGCCTACCGTCTCCATGAATGGTGCATTTCATTTCTTTTTATCTCCAAATGTTATGAAATAGAATAAAATGAATATTTAATGGATATATATTATATTTAAATCAATAATACTATTCTTGATATGATTTACTTAAAACTACATGGACAATCATTTTCAAACAAGTTCATTTTTGACTCATGTACCAAACATCGAAAAAAAACATCTAATATGAACTCACATAATTAAATAATTATTATAACATTATAATATGTGATATTAATTGAATAATAAACCTTAAATTAGGTCCTTAATCAATTATAAATTGACCAAAGTTTATTATTCATGATTATAAATAAATGAACAAGACAAGTCGAACTTGAGGTAAGGGATCCTACCTCTCTCTTTCTTTTTAAGTACTCTATTTTATGTCATTTCCTTTAATCTCCTTTTTATTATGTTGGGGGATGTTATTTTATATTAATATTACTGTAAATTTTATGTTCATATGATGAGAGACCCTATTTGATCTCGTCAACCCATTTTTTTGAAGTTTTAAGTGGTGCCGTTAGGCTGCCGAGTTTTCGTAATGGATTTTTCATCTCACTTTTACTCCTATGAGATTCATGCTACATTTTCCACTATTTATTTTTTTTGGTGTATGTAATTCCCATGATTTTATTCTTTGGGTAATATAATTTAATTTATGGGTATTTAAAACTTCATTGTATGACCCTTATTTCATGGGTTGTACGTTTTGGAAGTTACCCAAATCGGTAAGGGAACCTTTCACCCTCCTCTTTTTAAAAGACTTCTTTTTGTTGGGTATTTTAATTTAAATATTCTTATGTAGAGATATGTTATTATATATAATTATTGATGTTAATGTAATGTACAAGTGATTATATACCCTTCCTATCTCTCATCATCTCATTTTCATAATTTTAAAGTGACGTCGTTAGGCAGTCAAATTTCTGTAGGGGAACTTCTCAACCCAATTTCAATTATTTGGGTTAAACCGCTACGTATTTATTATTTCGTGCAATAAATATGTGTGGATGAAATCTGATTGTTTTACACTGATTATCCACTTATATTTGGTGTATTTATATTTTTCACACATAATTATGTCATTTCTTTATCCATGCTCTAATGGCATGATCCTTGATTGGGATTACATCTCAATTTCTTCTCATTGAGACATTTCTTAATGATATGCACTATAATTATTTTATAAAGTGTATATATAGTCCCCTTTGACATTCCATATCCATATTATGTCTATACTAAAGTCATTTAAATGTTTTTAAAATGGTCTACTTTCATGTGGATTATAATTTAAATGTTCGAAATGGAAAAGGACTCCTTTATTAAAACATTTTTTAAATGGTTTTAAATATTTATTCTTTCAAACATTTATCATCCATGTCCATATTTAAAAAATGGTTTTAATAATTTATTTATATGTACATGAATGTTTTAAAATCCTTTAAAAAGTTTTGAAGTGGTATGGGACACTTTGATTCTACAAAAATGTATTCTTTTTATATTTTCAAATTATAAAGGGATATTTATCTCATAGAGTTTTAATGATTTTATTAGATGTTTTTATTTATGATAATATCATGATGTGATCTATTGTGATTGAAATGTGGATGTTTTATGTTTCTTTTATGCATGTTTTAAGTGTTATGATGATGTTATGGTTCTTGGGCAATGTTTATGAAATTGGGTGGTTCCGTGATAAAATACGGGCGGGTGAGCCCAAGATAGCTCTCCAATGAATTGGGTAATGTGAAGGAGTTAAACGCTAGGGTTTATCCAAAGAGATTTAGGGAATATACTGTGGTGGGTATTCAAAATTTAACCATGAGGGTTAATTCCTACGTAAGAATGTTATGAATGCCTCAAGTTACCTTTATGTCTTATGATTTCTATGAGTTATTCATAAATCTTATGATTTCATGAGGTATGTTAAAGTGATTATGTTTTAAAAGTATGATTTCATTGATTCTTATGTATACATGGACTAATGTTTTCTTTCCATATTTTTATATCCCTTCCTGAGCTTTTTATGCTCATCCCAAGTTTTTGAAATGTTTTCCACAAGACTTATAGATGAATAGGGTCAAGGATGGGATCAAGGAAATACAAGCTATCTAAAACATGGAACTAGACATGTTTCTTTTTAAGAGTTTTTATTTTATGATGGAAACTAAGTAGAAGTGTTTACTTTTTAATCTTGTGAGATGTAATAGTTATGTTCTAATTCTCTAAAACTCAAAACCTGAAAATATTTTCAATGTGAATTATTCATTTAATTCATGATTATGTAATGTTTTAAGGCCGGGTCCTTATAGTTTGTATCAAAGGTCGGTTAAGATAACTTTAGAGGTTAGGGTATTCTGTAAGCATAAGTGACATTACTATAATGGTTAGGATTTCATAAAGAGTTATAGTTTTACATAAAGTGAATGAGTTTAAGATAACATGAATAATTATATCATAGTATCTTATGAATATTCTAATGATATACTCACACTGTCCTTTTTGGTTTTAGTAAATGGCTAGATCTATCAGGTACCAAAGTAACAGTGGATGTGAAGAAAACTGTGACAGTTTTCTGAAATAACAACTGAATGATATGGGAGCTGCAATGAGAACTCTTGTGGTTTTTCTCAACCAAATATCATGAGTCATGATTATCCACTTGAACCTTGGTGAGTTCTCTAATGCCTCATGTATGAGATAACCAACTTGATGTGGAAGTTTAGGTAATAATTATAAAGGTAACCATTAGGGATTATATGATCCTTAATTTTGAGGTAATTATGGGTTACTATATGTTATGATGGAAAATGAAATTCATGAGATAAACTTGAGGATAAATTATGTTATGGTTATTTTTCATGATTTTATCTCTTTTTAGGAAATTTTTTAAGAATTATATAGTTTTGGAAAAAGGACAACACACAGACCATGTGAGAACCTTTCGCGTCAGACAAAGCTATGGGAATAGAACCCACAACCAAAGTGTGACTGGTATTTATCACCTACCACTGGACTACGTGAAGTCCCTAGTAAGTATGACAATTTTTTTTAATTAGATAATTTTATGAATCACGAATAAGTTTATTTTGGGTTATCTAGGAAATTATTGACCTATCATGGAGGATATATGATTAGGTTAATTACTTTTCAATATGAGACTTTAAGATAAACTGATGTTATTTGGAGATAAATGTTAATATTTACCTTGAAAGACTATGTGATTAAATCCTTCAGAGATTTGGGTTTCAATCTTAGTTTGGTTTACTTTGATGATTTTTATGGACAATATTTTATCAAATGGCCTTTGTTGGACATTGGGTTTTATTGGAAAATTTTTGAAGATTAAGAATAGATTTTTTTATTAAAAAGGATTATCCTTTTTGGGTATTATCTAATATTGTACTAGCCTTTTTTGGTTTTGGTTAAGGTCTAAAGATATGGGAAATATATAGTTCATATATTGTAGGTTAGTTGATTCTCAAAAAGTTTATTATAGCACTCTTAATGTGAACAAGTCATCCTAAATACTTGTCTTTTGGAGAAAATATGATTTTGTGTAAGATATCTAGTAAAAGTTGAAAGTCAACATGACAAGTAAGTATGTTTCCTTATGTTTTCGTAATGGATTTTTCATTTCACTTTTATTCCCATGAGATTCATGCAACATTTGCCACTATTTCATTTTGTGTGGTGTATGTACTGCCCATGATTGTAATCTTTGTGTAATATAATTTAATTTATGGGTATTTAAAACTTCATTGTATGGCCCTTATTTCATGGGGTGTACGTTTTCAAAGTTACCCAAATCGGTAAGGGAACCTTTCACCCTCCTCTTTTTAAAAGGCTTTTTTTTGTTAGGTATTTTAATTTAAATCTTATTATGTTGGGATGTATTCTTATATATCCTCATTGTTTTTAATGTTATGTACAGGTGATTATATACCCTTATTATCTCTCATCATCTCATTTTCATAATTTTGAAGTGACGATGTTATGCTGTCGAATTTCTGTAGGGGAACTTCTCAACCCAATTTCAATTCTTTGGGTTAAACCTCTAATTCTTGATTATGTCATGCAATAAATATGTGTGGATGTAATATGATTGTTTTACACTGGGTATCCACTTATATTTGGTGTATTTATATTTTTCTCACATAATTATGTCATTTATTTATCCTTGATCTAATGGAATGATCCTTGATTGGGATCACATCTCAATTTCTTCTCATTGAGACATTTCTTAATGATATGCACTTTTATTCTTTTATAATGTGTATATACAGACCCCTTAGACATTCCATATCCATATTATTTCTACACTAAATCCATTTAAATGTTTTTAAAATGGTCTACTTTCATGTGGCTTATAATTTAAATGTTCAAAATAGAAAAGAAGTTTTTTATTAAAACATTATTTTAAATGGTTTTAAAGATTAATTCTTTTAAATATTTATTATCCATGTCCATGTTTTAAAAATGGTTTTAAGAATTTATTTATATGTAAATGAATGTTTTAAAACCCTTTCAAAAGTTTCGAAGTGGTATGGGACACTTTGATTCTAAAAAAATGTCTTCTTTTAATATTTTCAAAGTATAAAGGGATATTTCTCTCATAGAGTTTTAATGATTTTTTTAGATGTTTTTATTTATGATAATATCATGATGTGATCTCTTGTGATTGAAATGTGGAAATTTTATGTTTCTTTCATTCATGTTTTAAGTGTTATGATTAAGTTGTGGTTCTTGGGCAATGTTTATGAAATTGGGTGGTTCCGTGATAAACTAAGGGCCAGTGAGCCTGAGATAGCTCTCCAATGCATTGGATAATGAAAAGGAGTTAAACGCTAAGGTTTATCCAAAGATATTTAGGGAATATACTATGGTGGGTATTCCAAACGTAACCATGAGGGTTACTCCCTACGTATGAATTTTATGAATTCTTCAAGTTACCTTTATGAATTATGATTTCTATGAGTTATTCATAAATCTTATGATTTCATGGGGTATGTTAAAGTGCTTATGTTTTAAGAGTAAAGTATGATTTCAATGATTCTTATGTATACATGGACTAATGTTTTCTTTCCATATTTTTATATCCCTTACTGAGATTTTTATGCTCATCCCATGTTTTTGATATGTTTTCCATAGGACTTAAAGATGAATAGGGTCAAGAATGGGATCAAGGAAAGACAAGAAATCTAAAACATGGAACTAGACATGTTTCTTTTTAAGATTTTTTATTTTATGATGGAAACTGAGTAGAAGTGTCTACTTTGTAATCTTGTGAGATGTAATAGTTATGTACTAATTCTCTAAAACTCTAAAACTGAAAAGATCCTCAATGTAAATTATTCATTTAATTCATGATTATGTAATTTTTTAAGGTTGGGTCCTTATATGGAAACTTCTTAGGCATTATACAGTAGTCGATGTCATCATCCCATGTTCTGTTAGAGGCAAGTGAGTAAGATTTACATGGACCAAATCTCATGAAGGAGACATTCGAGAAGGTCCAATTGATTTGGAATATGGTGGCAACAACACAATCTCATAGGAAATCTTACACTCATTGTCGCATATGACCTCTAGAGTTCATATTTGGGGATATTTTGTAATGCCCCGACCCTGGTTACCCAAAGTCGGTGCATTATTTTAATACATTGGGATTATTACAAGGAATCAAGTCCCGAAAGACTGATTAGTTTATAATTCTTGGAAAATATATTACATATACTAATGTTACATTGCACATTAGAAAATAAAACATAACATAAATGATCCTATGAGAATTCCAATAATCCCCTAGCTTAACCCTTCTTATCAATCATAAAACACTTCCTGGAATCCTGGGAAAATGAAACCAAAGAAAGGGGTGAGCTGAAACTCTCAGTAAGGGTAAGTAATATAGCAGAAGATAATCATAAACATAAGTTATGTTAAATAATTGAAAACACATGACTTTATAGATAATAAACATGAATACTTTAAGGTAGGAATATGATTTGAGTAAATAATTCCATAATAAAACATAATCACGGGTATTCTACTAGACAAATGACCATATGAACCATTAATATTATTTTCATAATGAGGGAATTTATAGTACCAGACTTCAATTTCTGTGTCAAGGATTTGTGCCTGGACCTAGTGGCTAACTGTAACTTCACCCCAACCCAGAGAGCCTCTGTAACCAGACTCCATCCCGGAGAGCCTCGGTAACCGGACTCCAACCCGGAGAGCCTCTATAACTGGACTCTAACCCAAGGGGAATGTTGTAACCAGAACCCAACCCAGAGGTCTTACTTTTACCAGTCCCCAACTCGAAACATACTATTCAAATACATTCATCTTAATAAAAGGTTGAAACATAACATAAACATTAGTATTAAAACTAGCATACAAAATGTCAATAATTTAACCATAAACCATGAATGGAATAAAAATAACTCATCCAGAATCAAATATATCACAAAACCTTGAATATAATATGGAATATTTGTATCATAATAATTCAACCTCGATCAAGAATAATATCCCGTAAAGGATGTTGACATAGTAGAAAATGATCAGTAAAAATCTTTGAGAGAAATATCCTTTCTTAATGAAATCATTTAAAAGTCACATAATTTATAAAAGAATCAATTTAAAATATATTTTTGAATCAAAGTGTCTCATAACACTTTGAAACATTTGAAATTAATTAACATTTTTAAACATTCATGTCCATACAAATAAATCCTTAAAACCATTTTGAAAACATGGACATTAATGAGAAAGGTTTAGAAGAATAAATCTTTAAAACTTTTTAAAATGATGTTTTAGTAAAAAGAACCTTAAAAATATTCCCTTTTAAAACTATTTTATGAAACATGGAAATGGATAATAAATATGTCCCAGTAGATACTTACGTAAAAACAATCTCGAATAATAAAGAGATTGTGAAATTAACCCTTACCTTGCACTTTCCATTGGTCGAGGGTACATTTAACCTTCTATTTAATGACCATAGTATGTTATTAAATTATACCAGAACAATATTCATATTTATTATATCATACATGATTCATTTATGACTTTATACTACCCATTTAATAATTATATCCATGTTAAATTAACATTTTGGGTAATAATCGCTTTCTTTATTGTGCGTGTTTTAACTTGTTATTCTTGATCGTACTATTTAGATCATGATTTAAATACTTCCAGAAAATAAAACATTATTTATATATCATATATATTTAGAATATAAATATTTATAATTGATATATATATATGAAATGGAAAACACCATTTATGGAGACGGTTGGTCGTACGTACGCATAAATGTTGTTTCTGTTTTCATTTCGTATTGAATGGAAGTAAGTGAATAAGATATATGTAAGTACATAAATACATATACATATATAAATATATATATATATCCATTAGCATTATTATTTCATATATTACATACTTATTAGTAATATATATTTTTATAATCATTGATGAATGGTGAACGTGGATATGAATGTCATCGTGTCGTGGAGTCGGTAATTCGTACGTACGCACGATCGACAATATCATTTCTATAAAGGTGTGGAATTGGATGGTATATTAATTTTACAGAGGCATTAGCATGTTTTTTTTATTTTTTATATACATATTACTCATCCTTATATACATCCAAATAACATAGTGTTGAATAACAAATTACACAATGGTGTAGAGACGGTAAGTTGTACGTACGCACACATGGTGATATTATCATTCATAGGATATATATAATAATGAATATGGTTGTGCCATATTTATAATAACATCACAATATATATAAGGTAGAGGATTTATAATTTTGGTATGGTAATAACAAATAAAGAGTAAGTGGAAGAAGAAAAGAACTTGAAAGAGGGTGGTGAAATCATTACCTCTTCTTCGGGTTCTTCCTTTTGATTTGATCAAAAGGGATCCTTAGAATGGATCTATGATAAAAATAAGGCCTCTAGGATGAAGGTAGGATAGTTGGGAGAATATTTGGGTAGGTTTTGGACGATCCAAATGGCTTTGGAGGTGTGAATTTGAGAGAAGGGGAAGTTCCATTTTATAAGAGTGGTGAGGGGCGCCTTAAGAAAAACTTAAAATATTATTTTATAATAGAAACATTTTCAGTTTATAATGGATCAAAAATGTAATATTTAAAGGATAAGGTGGTTATTGATCTAAAACCACTCAACCAATAGGTTTTAGATAGGTTGGGTTACTATATTAAACTTATCTTTTATATATAACTCATAGTTAAATAGTTTGACATTTACCATGTCTCTTTGTATTTTTATATTATATGGTTAATAAACGTAAAATAAACTTCCAAGAGAACCACAAGTGGTTTTTTAATTACATATATAATATTTTTTAATCCCTTTGGACGAACCTTAGATTTTTAGGAATATAATAACAATTAATAATATAATATTTGTTTTAAAAACTCTTTTATGTCAATTTTGACATTATTTGGTATTTTGTTTTTTCTAAATTCATAACAGCATTATTACTTCAAAAATAATTCATTTAATCAACCATAATATGTCATATTAAACTATAAAATTAGTTTAATTCATAATAAGTCTCAAATTACATTTATTTGGGTATTTATAATATCAATTATTTTAATATTCCATTGATAAGGTAATTACTGCATCATCATTGTGTCATAAAAAAATTAAATTATTTAATATCTAAAAAATATAAATAAAATACAATTATGTATGAAATATTTTTATCTTTCTAATAAATATTTATATTAGAATTTATATTATGTGTAACCATATATTAAAAATGGTTTAGTTATTAAACTTTGAATTTAACTTTTTTAACTCTTCTTTGAATTAAAAAATAATAAATGTCTTAATCTAGTACAAGTGCAACTAAAGGATCGTATTTTATTCCTAAGGTATTTTTTGGTTGAATCAAACTTATTAAATAGAGTTATTATATGTTTTAGGATAATTATGATATCATTTTTACCCTTAATTACCCTATTAACTTTTAACCGTGATAAATAAAAGTCAAAAGTTACTATTCACAAAAAAATATTTTCATCTTATTGAACCCCATTTCTCTCACTGATATAGACCTTGTCTCATGGTGTTTTGTAATTCCACTCACATAAGTGGTAAAATTAAGTTTTATGCGAATTTACAAAATCTCTTAGGAGGTGGGTAAAAGAATGTAAAATGTTCGATAAAATTTTATACATCTAATTTTTTTATAAAATGACGCCAATTAATTGCATTGAAATTATATAAGTATTATATATATTTTTTGAATTATAATAAAATTAAATAAAATAAATAATTATTTAAATGAAAATTTAGTTTTAACCAATAACGCAGTGTTTTTCACTATTCATCAAAAATTGAAAGTTTTCAGAAACATACCAAAAATTCACCTTAAGATAATTTTGAAATTCTGAATTCAAAAATGAAGTCTATATTACCAAATTAAAAAAATAGAAACTGAATTTACTAATTTAAAATTAATTTCCGTTGACAAAACCTAAAAGTGTATTTTTAAGAAATAATAACTACCAAAAGATTGCCACTTGTTTATGTCCAATTTTAAGGTGAAATTACTTCCAATGACCAAAATTGGATTAAATTGTAAAAATATTATCTAATTATGCTTCAAAACCATTTATATGTATAGTTGAACACTGTAAATTATTTTGATTAAAAAAAGTTGTTTTCAGTTAAAATTTGGTATTTTTAACTATTCACCTAAATATAAAAGTTATCAGAAAAACACCAAAAATTTATCAAAACTAAATTTTTATGCCCCTATTATAAATAAGAAGTTTATTTTGTCAAATTTAATATATAAAAGTTTCAAATATTGGATTTTAACAGGGTTCTCCATTAAAAGGTGGTAAAATTGCATTTTAAAAAAATACTTATTTTATCTGAAAAAAATAAATTTGTTCTTATATTATGTATAAGAAACTCATAATATGGATTATAAAATTATAAGGATTATATATAATTCAAAATTCAGTTAATACTATTCATAACTGCTTTTGAATGGCTAGTTTGGTAAGTCTTGGTGCGCTTGAAATCAATGTTGTGTGTAGTGAAAGTTATTGAATTACATTGAAGAAATAACATACTATGAAATCTCAAGGTTTTACATTCTCCCCTCCTTTAATAAATTTCTTCCTCGCAATTTAAAAATTTTCTTTAAAAATAAAAGGTTAAAAATAGAAATATGCCTTTTTGGAGAACCCACATGAGAAATTGGGTTAATAAAATTTAGTCTTAATAATAGGGAAAGGGAAATGAAAAAGGTTACCATTAAATTATGATCTTGATTAGGAGAACATTGGTGGAAATTAGAGTTGAATAATTGGAGGGAAAACAAAAATGTTTATAGGGATTTATTGAGGTAATAAATCACAATATATCATTTAAATATAGTGACATAACAAATCCATTATCAAAACAAATTTCAATACCAAAATACGTATAAAGAGTATATGGTATTTATTTTCTTTTTCTAAAAAAACATTTTGGCTTGTTAAGGAATTCAAAGATCAAATAAAACTCTCCGCATCGGAAAGGTCCTTGTCACCACTTACCTAAAAACATTCTTTTTTTTGTTTATTAAAACGCTTCGTAGAAAAAGATTCTCCTTGAAATGAAAAGTCAAAGGGTTTTAAACACCGTATAAAATAAAGTCCCTTAGAAATCAAAGGATTCCTCAATGAAAGAAGATTGAGATGAAGTCCCTTAACTAAAGTTTAAGAATTAATTTAGTCCTAGAATAAGAGTGAATATATATATATATATATTTGACAAGTAGAGTTATATCCTTTAACTAATTCCTACCACAAAATCATCTTTCACTCCAAAAGATTCCAAAAAAATATTTTTTTATCCTAATAGTATAGGCTTCCAAAAATAATGAATTTATAATTCACCTATGAGACCTTTTAAAAAAACTAAATTATGAAATCTAGGGAAACACGTAGGCCAGTGGTAGGTGATGCACCTTTTTCGCCCTTCGATTGTGGGTTCAAGTCTCGCAGCCTTGCCGGACGCGACTTGTTGTCGCCCAACCTCTGGATTTTCCTTTTTTATGAAAATCAAAAAATAACCATAACAATTATATCCAATTTCAAAACATAATTCATTCTAACCTTTAGACTTATCCAAAGTACTTCTATCCAAACTCACAGTCCAAAAATTATAAGGAAGTTAAACACAATTAAGATTATTTTACCACGTAATAACATGTGAATGCCTTCATCATGTATTGTTTTAAAACATGGTAACTCCCTGAATTACCATAAAACCATATTTATTACATTCATGCTCCTTTATCCTTTATATAATACTAGATATATTCCTTATACTAAAAATATTTGAACATTCCAACAATGATGAAATAAACAAACTATTAATATGTTCCAAGGAAGTCAAGAATATCCAATATATTTTATCCAAATCAAACATCTCTTATTCCAAAATCACTACCTCATTATGAGGACCATATTAAGGATTAACTTTCCTTCAACCATGTATTTTCCAAAAGGTGTATCTTACTATTAATTCACTTTTCTTAGAACCATATAATCTCAAATTCTCAATAAAATAGTACTGTCGTACAATCCTTATTTATCTCCATAATTCATATAACCAGTATATTGTTGATACAACACTAAAATGAAATAATTATATAATAACAACATATGAACACTAGTCATTCCTCTTCATCTGAGGTAGAATCATAACTTTATTATTATCCAATAGCATCATTTGTGGTATACTCTGATGATTTGGACATTGATTCGCGTAGTTTCCCAACTCCTTACAGATGAAGCATTGTACATTTGAAACCTTTTTCTTACCCTTGCAAAGAAGTACTTGGTGTCCTTTTTCCCTAAACATATAACCAACTCCTATTCCCTCCAAGCATTTATCAAGGTGATTATTTCCACAATTATCACATATAAGAAAATACTTCTTTCCCGTCTTCCCTTTATCCATATTTCTCTCTACCATCCTTTTCTTCTCTTGCTTCCCTTAAAAACCATAGGAGTCAGAAAATTCTTTACTTATAATATTAACACATGATAATATTTCTTCATATGTTGAGAATACGTGGGAGACTATTTCCCTTAAAAATGTTGGATGAATACTAGGAAATATATAATCCTTTTTACTTTTTGGACCATATGTATTGTTGGAGTTCTCATGTCTTCTACTAGGAGTCATTTCTTAACAATGGAATACACTTGGCCAGTTTTTGAATCGCAATTCTTAATTCCAAACTTGTAAAATACCAAACATAAATTGAACCGTTTATGGATAAAATCCATAATCATAAAAATGTTTTCTTTGAGGAAGTATTTACTCCTAAATCCTTAATAATGTATTTTAATGAAAATGTGAATTATCCTATGCATATCCCTCGGGAGTGTCGTAACCAAAAGTGAAACAAGGCCCGTGGTCGTGCACCAGTTCTCGTTTGAGTCTACCTCAAATCTGTGTTTTGGGTTTTACCCCTAGGTATATCTATGCTAGAGCCACATCTAGCTGCTCGTATTTAGATAGGGATGTATTGCATGGAAAACTCACAAAATCTATACCTTACCAAAATTCTAGGAAGTTCTTCTATACTAATCCTCAAATAATATCATAGGGTATTATTCTCTAATTAGAGTTTATCTAAATCAATTTCCATGTTGTTGCTAAACTTCCCCTGATAGCAACTGTAATGCCCCAACCCCAGTTACCCAGAGTCGGTGTATTATTTTAATACATTGGCATGATTAAAATGAATCAAGTACTGAAAGACCGATCAGTTTATCAGTCTTAGAAAATAGATTACATACACGAATGTTACATTACACATTATAAAATAAAACATAGCATAAATGATCCTTTGATAATGCCATTAATCCCCGTGCTTAACCATACTTATCAATCATAAAACACTACGTAGAGTCCTAGGAAAATGAAACATAAGAAAGGGGTAAGATCAAACACTCATTAAGGGTAAGTAATACAGCGGAAGATAATCATAAACAATAGGCATGGTGAATAACGAAAAACACATGACTTTATAGATAATAAACATGAATACTTTATGGCAGGAATATGAGATGAGTAAATAATTCCATAATAAAACATAATCACAGGTATTCTACTAGTCTAATGGCCATATGAACCATCAATATTATTTTCATGATGAGGGAATGTATAGTACCAAACGTTAATTTCTATGTCAAGGCCTTGTGCCAGGACCTAGGGGCTAACTGTAACCGGACCCCAACCTGTAGAGCCTCTATAACCAGACTTTATCCCGGAGAGCCTCTGTAACTGGACTCCAACTCGGAGAGCCTCTATAACTTAACTCCGACCCAGAGGGACTGCTGTAATCGGACCCCAACCTAGAGGGCTTATTTTACCGATCCCTAACCCAGAACATACTAGTCCAATACATTCATCTTAATAAAATGTTGAAATATAACATAAACATTTGTATTAAAAATATCATAAGAAATGTCAATACCTTAACTATAAACCATGAATTGAATAAAAATAAATCATCCACAATCACAGATATCAAAAAACCATAAATACAATATAGAAGATTTGTATCATAATAAATCAACCTCGATCAAGAATAATATCCTGTAAAGGATGTTGACAAAGTTGAAAATGATTAGTAAAAATCTTTGACAGATATATCCCTTCTTCATGAAATCATTTAAAAGTCACTTGATTTATAAAGGAATACATTTAAAAGATATTTTCGAATCAAATTTTCCCATACCACTTTAAAACTTTTGAAATGAATTAACATTTTAAAACATTCAGGTCCATACAAATAAATCCTTAAAACTATTTTGAAAACATGAACATTAATGAGAAAGGTTTAGAAGAATAAATCTTTGAAACATTTTAAAATTATGTTTTAGTAAAAAATATATTAAAAATATTCCCTTTGAAAACTATTTTATTAAACATGTACATCTATAATAAATATGTCCCAGTATATACTTATGTAAAAAACAACCTCGGATAATAAAGAGATTGTGAAATCAACCCTTACCTTGCACTTTAATTTGGTTGAGGGTACATTTAACCTCCTTTATAATGACAGTAGTATATTATTAAATTATACCAGAACCATATTCATATTTATTATATCATACATGATTTGTTTATGACTTTATACTACCCATTTAATAATGATTACCATGGTAAATTAACATTTTGGGTAATAATCGCTTTCTTTATCGTACGTGTTTTAACATGTTATTCTTGATCGTACCATTTAGATCATGATTTAAATACTTCTCGAATATTAAACTTGATTTATATATCATATATATTTAGAATATAAATATTTATAATATATATATATATATATGAAATGTAAAACACCGTTTATGGAGACGGTAGGCCGTACATACGCATAAACGTTGTTTTTGTTTTCATATCATATTGAATGGAAGTAAGTGAATAAAATATATATAAGTACATAAAAACATATACATATATAAATATATATATATATATACGGTATAATTATTATGTTATATATTACATACTTATTAGTAATATAAATTTTTATATTCGTCGATGAATGGTGAACGTGGAAATTAATCTCATCGCGTTGTGGAGACGGTAATCCGTACGTACGCATGAGCTACAATATCATTTCCCGAAAGGTGATAAATTGGATGGTATATTAATTTTACAGAGACATTATCATGTTATTTTCATTATTTATATAAATATTACGCAACACTATATCCATCCAAATAACAAAGTGTTGAATAACAAATTACACCACGGCGTGGAGACGGTAAGCCCTACGCATGCACGTATGGTGATATTATCATTCATATGATGGATAAAATAGTTAATATGGTTGTGAAATATTTATAATAACATCAAATTATATATAAGTTACTGGATTTATTATTTATTTATGGTAATAACAAAGAAATAGTAAGTGGAAAAAGAAAAGAACTTGAAAGAGGGTGGTGAAATCATTACCTTTTCTTCGGGTTCTTCCTTTTGATTTGATAAAAAGGGATCCTTAGGTGGGATTTATGATGAAACTAAGGACTCTAGGATGAAGGTATAATATTTTGGAGGATATTTGGGAAGGTTCTGGATGATCTAAATGGCTTTGGAGGTGTGAATATGAGAGAAGGGGAAGTGCCCTTTTATAAGAGGGGTGAGGAGAACCTTAGGAAAAACTTAAAATATTATTTTATAATAAAATCATTTGAGGTTTCTAGTGGCTCAAAAATGTATTATTTAAATTATAAGGAGTTTATTGGTCTAAAACCACTCAACCAATAGGTTTTATACAGTTTTGTGCCACCATATTTACCTTGTCTTTTATATTTAACTCTTAGTTAAATAGTTTGACAATTACCATGTTTATTTTTTATTTTTATATTATATGGTTAATAAATTTACTATAAACTTCCAAGAGAACCCCAAATGGTTAATTAATAGCATATATAGTATTATTTAATCTCTTTTTCTGAACCTTATATTTTTAGGAATAGAATACCAATTAATAATATTTTTTTAAAAAACTCTTTTATGTTTATTTTGACACTATTTGGTATCACTACTGGAAAATAGCCCTATACCCAGGGTTTAAGAAAATTATGGGTATATGTAAAGTTTGGGAACCTATACCCACGGTTTTGGAAAACCGTGGGTATAGGTCACCTATACCTACGGTTTTCCACAAAAATGAGGAGATATAGTTTTTTCAAAGGCCTATACCCACAGTTTTGTATAACCGTAGGTATAAGTGTTTATTTCAAAGCCTATCCCCACGGTTTTGGAAGAACCGTGGGGGTAAAAAAAAATTAACACATATACCCACAGTTTTCGAAAACCATGGGGATAGCTTCAACACATTATGGTGGCAAAAAAATGGGAGGGAAACTAAAACAATTTGGTAGGAAAACTTATACCCACCATCCGAAATAATATATTTAGATTAATAGAAATTTATACACAAATAAATTCTCTGGCTCGGTTGGTTAGGCGCTTCGTATTTGGTGAAATGGTCGTGGTATCGATTCTCGCTGGCCTCTATTTTTTGAATATAGACGCGAATTAATATATTAATATAAATGCAGATGAATAATAACGTCATCGAGTTGGCTTAGTTGGTTAAGCGCTGAAAGAGAGCTGTTTTAGATGCAGTTTCGATACCCGCTGTCATCCTTTTTTCATAACATGCTCAACTATTAATATATATTTAAAAATATAGATTTACAATAACAGAAATGGTGCAACTGAAGTGGTGAAGACCGTCGAAATGCAGGTAGACAGGTGTGTGGCGTTGTGGGTTCAATACCTTCACGCTGCATGTTTTTAAAATTTTCACCCACGGTTTTAAAACTGTAGATATAAGAGTTTGACACGTGGATGAGGCTCTGATGCGGTGGAAAAAATATATACCCACGGTTTTGGAAAACTGTGGGTATAGGTTAAGAACCCTATACCGACACCACTCAGCCCCACGGTTCCAAAAACCGTGGGTATAGGCTATACCCACGGTTTTGGGGGCTATACCCACAGTTTTTAATCGTGGGTATAGGTAGTTTTTCCAGTAGTGTATTTTGTTTTTTCTAAATTTATAACAGCATTATTACTTCAAAAAAATTTCATTTAATCAACCCTAATATGACATATTAAACTATAAAATTAGTGTAATTCATAATAAGTCTCAAATTACATTTATTTGTGTATTTATAATATCAATTATTTTAATATTTCATTAATAAGTTAATTATTGAATCATCATTGCGTCTTAAATAAATTAAATTATTTAATGTCTAAAAAATATAAATAAAATAAAATTATGTTGGAAATATTATTATCTTTCTAATGAATATTTATAGTCAAATTTATATTATGTGTAACCCTATATTAAAAATGGTTTAGTTATTAAACTTTGAATTTAACACTTTTAACTCTTCTTTGAATTAAATAATAATAAATGTCCTAATCTAGTCCAAGTTGACATAAAGGATCATATTTTATTCCTAAGGATGTTTTTTGTCGAATTACACTTATAAAATAGAGTTAGTACATGTGTTAGGATAATTATGATATCATTTTTACCCTTAATTACCCTATTTACTTTTAACAGTGGTAAATAAAATCCAAAAGTCACTATTCATGAAAAATTATTTTCATCTTTTTGAAACAAATTTGTATTAATTATATCAACCATGTCTCTTGTATGTTTGAAATTCCACTCACAGAAGCTTTAAAATTAAGTTTTATGCGAATTTTCAAAAGCTCCTAGGAGGTGGGTAAAAGACTGTAAAACGTTCGATAAAATTGTATACATCTAATTTTATTATAAA
This sequence comes from Viscum album, assembly GCA_963277665.1. Classification (NCBI taxonomy): domain Eukaryota; kingdom Viridiplantae; phylum Streptophyta; class Magnoliopsida; order Santalales; family Viscaceae; genus Viscum; species Viscum album. The sequence continues at coordinate 1,731,107,375 of OY728142.1, forward strand.
ATGACTCCAATTAATTAAATTGAACATATATAGGTATTATATATATTTCTTAATTAAAATAAATTTAAATAAAATAAATAATTATTTAAATGAAAAGTCGGTTTTAACCAATAACGCAGTGTTTTTTACTATTCATCAAAAATTGAAAGTTTTCAGAGACATGCCAAAAATTAACCCTAAGCTAATTTTGATATTCCAAATTCAAACATGAAGCCTATTTTACAAAATTAAAAACATATAAATTTCATTTATTAATTTAAAATTAATTTCTGTTGTCAAAACCAAATATCTTATTTTTAAGAAATAATAACTACCAAAAGATTGACACTTGTTTATCTCCAATTTCAAAGTGAAATTACTTCCAATGACCAAAATTGTATTAAGTGGTAAAAATATAATCTAATTATGTTTCCAAACCATTCATATGTATAGTTGAACAGTATAAATTATTTTGATTAAAAAAGTTGTTTTTAGTTAAAATTTGGTATTTTTCACTATTCACCCAAATATTAAAGTTATCATAAAAACACCAATAATTTATCAAAACTAAATTTTTACATTACAATTCTAAATAAGAAGTTTATTTTTTCAAATTTAATAGATAAAAGTTTCAAATATTGGATTTAAAAAGGGTTCTCCATTAAAAGGCGGTAAAATTGCATTTTAAAAAAAATACTTCTTTTATATGAAAAAAATGAATTTGTTCTTATATTATATATAAAAAACACATAATATGTATTATAATATTATAATTATTATGTAAAATTTAAAATTTATTTAATACAATTAATAACTACTTTTGAACGGCTAGTTTGGTAAGTCGTGGTGCGCTTGAAATCAGTGTTGTGTGTATTGAAAGTTTTTGAATAACATTGAAGAAATAACATACTATGAAATCTTGGGGTGTTACATAGTTTTTCATTGCGTGTTTCACTGAGGCTGGGAAATAGGTGAATTTGATGACATAGTAATGTTTCCCTTTGATATTTTGGGACATTTGAGATTCAAGAGGTAGTCGGTTTGGTAGCCTATCAGTTGTAGTTACCTCATAGGTACTGAGCCATGCACAGTGTCTTCCATGTATCTCATATGCATTGATGTCATTCAAACCCATCTCACATTTTAAATCCAAATTTGATTGTGTTACAAAAAGATGATTACATTGTGGCGAATCTGATATGTATCATTGATATGAGAATAAAGGTTCTCTAAGTCCATTCAGTTCCCCATGTAGGGGAACTATGGCATCACGGCCATTTACAGGATGATACTTTGGAGAAGTAGCCTGACGAATGTGCTCAGTGGCTAGAGTTTTTATTTGATAATTCTTTTCCAAAATTCAGAGATAAACTTAGGGATGAATTGATATAAGGGGGATTGATTGACAGATCCTTGGTTTTCATATGAGCTATGTATCCCTTTCTATTCATTTTAAATCAATTTTTATAGCTATACATGATTACCCCTATTGATCGAGGGTGGTATGGAGGTGTCCAAGGATCATTTGAAGTTCGGAACCCAGTTTTGGGATTCTTTTAGCATATTGCATGATTAGTAGAAACAATGTGGGAAAGGATTAATGATTAAAAAAACATTGGGGTGTATAGAATAACGGTCCCTTTGCCTGCATGAATAGTATCTAGATGAGGTAGCAGCTGCACGACCATGCGTTAGGTCTATTGAAATTGAAGACCTTTGATAGAGACTTATGGCATTGTTACCACATGGATAGATAGACCGTGCGGGGTAACCGTACAAGTTTAATTTTGTACTTGCAGTGACTATACAGAATAATGCACGGTTATACAAACTGTGCACCTAAACCATGCAGGGCATTCTTTTGGGTGAAATGACGATTTTCCAACCATAATTTTTTAAACCAAGGATTCCATTTTCCCTTCCATCATTGAAAAATAGGGTATGGGTCATGTTTGGAGCTTCCTCTTGAGCCTAATATAGGATTTTATCCTAGTCTTCTATCTGGTCTCTGATTCGAATATTGTTCATATCCTTGGATATATAACTGTAATACCTTGATTCTTTTTAATCTATTCTCGATTCTCCTAGAAATCGATTGTGCTATTTTATTTTAGGCTCACATACATTAATATGTTGTTTTTAATCCATTCTTCAGATTCTAAAAAACATGATGAATCAGGACTCGATACTGTATGAGCTCTTCACTATAGATCCTGGGTAGGTGTTCTATACATTTATTTCATAATTTGGTTGTTTTTAGAGGGATCGACCGATATGCTGCCTATTGGAATTTCTGGCATGACCCTATTTTTAAATTGGTTAATTGTAGTATATTCACTTGATGTTAGAGCAGATGAAAATAGGTTTTTTTGTGGTGTGTTGGCACTCGTTTCATGAATCAAGGTCACCCATGGGGTGACCCTTTTTAAAATTTATTAAGTAATCCTTGTTTAATTGAAAAAAAAAGTTAAATAGAATTGTTTACAAGAGTTGGTATACTCATTGGTTGAATTACATTGCTTAAAGGGAATTGTTAGAAATTGTGTTAATTGGGTGGGTAGACTCAAGTGTTGTGATAATGGAAATAGTGATAATATAGTTAGGAATACCTATATGAATAGAATAATATGTAGTGGAATACATGAGGGGTTATACTCATGTTGTGTATGACTATGTTAGTGCATATTCTCACTAAATGAATTGCTCTGGTTATAGGTGTTGGAATAACCTTTTGCGTATGTTTAAATCCTTGTTTAAACTTGTGATCGTAGGGTGGGTATATCCATGGTGTATGTTTAAATGGATGTTATGTTGGGTTATACGCATATGGATTTTTTTTGTTAAATGGTTTATGATTAAATGGATGTTATGTGTGGGTATACTCATATAGAATGGATTTGAAAAATGGATTATATGAGTGGGTATACTCATATGTAAATGAAATCAATTATATGAGTTGGTATACTCATATAAAATGGAATTGAGAAATGGTTTATATGAGTGGTTATACTCATATGGTTTAAATTGAATGAATCAGTGATAGATTCCATGTAATTCTCTCTATAAATGTGGAATGTGATAGTGTATTCCTTTGGTTGATTATATCCCTTGGTTCTTGATTCCATGCGATGAATGGTCCTTCCCACCCCCATGAATTTTACATTCTTTGGATAACATAGGAAATGAATGTACACATGATTCTAGAACTCCAACCTGTTCTTATACTGAGTTTCCACTATGATGCCCATGGGAATCTCCTAGGATGCCTTGGTCATCTACACCATGGATCCGATCCTTTGTGGTCTACACTTTATTATAATGTAAGGTTATGGGATACTTGTCTTCTTATTACGGAAAGTTCATGGATCTGGGATAATTTTCATTATATGGTTAGGCCATGGGTTATATGAGATGGATGATTATACAACAAGGTTGTAAGACTTGTTTATTTGTTTAGAGATACTTTGTTATGAGATAATGGTTGTTTCAGGGAGACTTTATAGGTTGTTGGTATTACTTGTGTAGTATAATTATTCCTTGGGAAATCACTTTTATGTTACTTATTTACAAAAAAAATTCAATAACTTTTCATATTACTTCCTAAATTGTATAGATTTATGGGTGGTTACCAAATGGGATTATTATCTCACGCCCTATTTGGGATTCCTTTGGGACCCAAATAGATTGTATGGTTGCATGTTATGGTAGGGGAAATCACCCTAGTTCTTGTTGTTAATAGTTTCTTTGGGGAAAGAGTATGAGACCAAGATGAAGCTTGAAATTCTACTAGGATACCTTTTGGTCTTTTTGTTATTTTGGGAGAGTTTTATTGAAATGTATGACCATGCACTGTTATGGATGCTTTCTATATACATGTATCATCTAATTCAATATATATGTGGCATTACTGTATTATATATGTATTCATGTCTTCTAATTATTTTTAGATGACTCCTTATTTATTTTCTTTCTCTATTGATTATGTTTTACTTTTACTATTATACTCAAGTAATGAGAGAATTATATCTCTAATGATTCTTCTAGGACATCGCTACTTGTTGGTTGCCTCTATAATTTGATGACATTAACTTGAGTCCATGTATCCCACCGGGTGCGGCCACTGATAAGTGGCATCCTGGTCCAGGACATTACACCTACCACACACTAAATTTTGTATTAAAGTATTCATTAAACTAATACATAACCATTTTCAATATATGATTTTATACATTGAAACATTCTTCATATATCCATGGTTTTATCCCTGTAATCTCATTAAACGTACTCTTTTTAAATTCTCAAACTACTTTTATTGGATAATTTTTATATCTACAATTCTTAGTGATATTTGTTATCCTGTATGGAAAATGGTTATGCATGAATACATTGATATAAAATAATCATAATATAAATGAACTCCACATTATATTTTATCCTTTAATATTAATTGAATATTCATGATATGTCCCCTCTTTGGGTTCATCCAAAATGAATTCATTTATATTTGTTCTTGTAAAATATACCATGAAATTTGGATTTTACTTGATGTCTTAGATGAAGGAATGAAAAAAGGAAAAAAATACATAATATAATTTTATAAAATTATTTGAAAGGTATTATATTTATCTAAATGAGTATATAACAATATATTTATGAATTTTATTGATATTTTTATTTGTATAAATTCCGTTGTTATGGATTTTTCAACAAAAACATTAGTGAAAACGATTATATAGGTATTCTCATGAAATTGGGAACCTAATTTGATAGTGATATAAGAAAAAAATCATAATAAAAATGGTTATTAGGGAGAATAATTAATCTCTTGTGAAATATGATATATCCATGAAGATATATGCCAATGATGATGCTAATGAAGCTAAGGAAGCTGAGGGAGAAAATAATACAATTAATTTTAATGTTTTTAATGATAATGATTCATCCAAAAATAATAAATAAATTTAACATCATTCCATAAAATTGAATAAATTACTAATGAAGTAGAAATTAATCTATAATATAAATAATTAATAGAAAAATAGGAAGTGTGTAACATGATACAAATTAAATAAGAGAAGACACATCATAATGGAATGTACTGTTTATTAAAAGTGGATGAAAAATAACAAAAATAGTATGAATGGTCTTGGGATTTCAACAAAGACTTGTAGTGATGACCCACTCAACTCAATTACATTACCTCTTCAAGTGACAATAATTAAAAATTATATACAAATCATCTCTATGTAAATAAAGAGTTTAGTTATCCTACTTATTCTCACTAAACGTATTCCTCTTTATCATCAAATATCTTAAAATATATAGAGATATAATCTATAAATGATGAACATGATGTATATAGTTGTAAAATTTACATATGTAGAGTGAACTCAAAAAGAAATATAAACATGTTCTTAATGGAAAATAGCATGTCTCTATATAAAATAATACTTTTTTTTAAATTAAATGAACAAAAAAATCATTGATAATTTATAATCTCAAATAAAAGATCGTAAAATGATATTTATTAATTTTACCTTTATGATCAATATCTATATATGATTTTGGGCTCTCATTGATTTGCTAAAATAAATTCCAGAACTATATTTTCCAATACAAATATTTTTTAATTAAAAAACAACTTTTGTGAAGTAATATTCATAAAATAAATTTTATAAATATTATCAAACATATGGGAATATTATTTACTAATTTTATTAAAAAATATAAGACTTTAGAGGAAGAAATATAATCATATGTCATACAATATTTCTAGTAAGAATCATTGTACAAATCTTGTCTGGGTTCCAAAGACACTTTTATATTAAAATCATTGACCCAATATTTCATAACCAAAATTCACTATAATTTGAGATATTATAGGCCACAAAATTAGAAATTATAAAAATATTATATGATGGGTTGTCAATGAAAATGGTCTATCATACAATGATGTGATGATTTATCGAGACTGAAATGTTTTCATTTAAATATTAATTTGTTATATATATTTAGATGTTTCTCTTGATATTATTGATATATCATTTTAGGGGTTCTCATGAAATCATTGATATATCATTAAATTTTTTATCATGATGAAATTTATATATATATATAGATGTTTTTTCTATAATCAATTGATATTATTTTTAATATTATTATATCATGTAGTGATGTTTCTATTTCTACTCTAAGTGTACTATCTTAGGTAGAGCCATTATTGTTGTCAGCCGACTAAGTTTATATGAATATATATTCAATATATGGTAAATATTAATTGATATTATAAGTTATATTTCTTCTATTGAACTTAATTTTTAGACTCTAGTCTCTCTCTACTATATATGTTTTTATATTATTTTTAGGATGGAAATTAATTTTTCAAATATTATTATTTTATATTTTAATGATTTCAAACTCATACGAATTACATTTTGACCTTCATTTTAAAATATTTTTCTCTCTCTTCTTCAAATACATTTAATTTTTTAAAATCTTGATTTTATATCTCATATTTTTCATTGAATTTTTCTAATTCATTTTTTATTATCTTAAATATCATTAAATAAATTTTTGTTTTCCCTTATAAAATATTCATATTTATAATAAAGAATATATAGAAATTATAGAATATATCATTTAATGGGTGATATTTTTTCAAAGTAAAAAAGTGGATACATTTACTAGGTAATTATTATCATATAAATTTTTAAGGGAGAAAATTGTATAATTTTATCATGTTTTCATAAATGGGGATATATTTTGTGTTTATTTTGGTTATGATTATTTCTTGCAAATATTGAATATTATTTTGAAAATACATTGAATACATGGTTAAATGATTCTCTCTAAATTTATATTTAAAATATATTCTTCTATGAAGTATTTATGATCAGAAAAAATGGATATGTTGTCATACCTCTCTCTCTATAATATTTTTTATTGGTCATTAAAATATATGTCTAGTATTTTCATATTAGTGGATGAAATATATTTTATTTGTAAATCATATTGTATAATGATGATATAGATAAAAGTATTGATTGAATTATTTGAGGATCATTTGAAATTTTAATTTTCATTTTGATGTCACTATATAATCTTTTTAATTAATCAATGTTGGTATGAAGAATGATAGATGACCAGAGTGATATCCTAAATCATTAGAAACCATTGAATAACATGTATTTTGGAATTTGAAAACTTGTACAATTCATGAGGACTTGGTTATTCTAATAAGTTCAACCAGCAATATGCTAGAGAGACATATTTCTAAAATTGCTATATAGATAGAGCTAGTAAACCTATATACGGTCCATTAGAAAACCTATAAAATAATTTTTATTATCTATTGAGGTTTTATAGAAACTAATGATATTATGAATCCCTCTAGCCAAGTGAATGAGTATTCCTACTACCCAATAGTGGATGAATATAACTTATCATAACATTTGTGTTCCCTATAAGATTAATTTACCATTTGATTTCACTTAATGACCTTGAAAAATTCTATAAGATTCATTGACTTGTTGGAGGCTATAAATAAAAGAATATAGATTCTTTTAAAATCTCATGGGATTGAAAAAAAAATCTAATACACATTAAATAAAAATGGTGAATTTAAACCAAATTAATGTAGTTTATTGAAATAAAATTTAGATATCCTTTATTGAGACAAAATCTTATTTTATTGACCTTATTTTCATTCTCCCTTATAAATTTACTCAATAAATCTCATATAAAAATATTCTATCAATATTGGATGATAAGGGAGTATGTTTTTTACAATTTTCAATTGGAAAATATATCTTCTTCTCATGTTCTTATATGATGGGTTTCTTTCATAAGACATTAAAAAATATGTAAGTAGATTATTAGAACCAAAAAGAGAGGGATATTCATCAATTTTTGGGTAATAAATTTTTAAAGAGGATGAAATATTTCTTTTTATAACAACTTAAAAGGAATATATGAATTGGTTATAATATCTTTATTGATATAAAGAAAAAAATATAAAACCTCTCAACCTAGGAGAGAGAGTTTATGTGCTCGCGAGGATCTATTGTTGAATTTATTTATCAAAAATAACAATCTCCTATTAATTTACACATTAAATTCTCATTTCATCACCTCATTACCTATTTCATTTTCTATTATTTTATAATTCCAAATTATGATATAAAATTATTTATTTATACCTTTTATTATAATTTCATTATTTCTAATTCGTAGTTATCGATTATTTTGATTATGTTATATGGTTAGATACACTAAATAAATTAGATTATGGTGAAAATAATATTATTCAGCTACAAAAACATGATCAATAATATATATATCCCATGATTTATTTAATTAAGATTTTAGGTTATTTTATTTATAGTTTTATAATTTACCTTTTCACTTAATCATTGTAATTTTTAATGGAAAATTACCCTACATATTTCTATAATACCACACTATATAAATATTTTTCATCATAAATGTCATAAAAATCATAATTGAAAAACTATAATAATTTGGATTTCATGGAAATAATATGAATATTCATAAGTAAATTTCCTTGAAAAAAATCATTTCCCCAGTCACAAACATTCCATAAAAAATAAAATCATTTACACCACATTTGAAATAAAAATATTTCAATTTAAAAATAATTTCATGATTAAATATAGTTAAACGTGAACTACATCATTACATTCATACTAATAAAGTAAACTAAATTTAAGTCACATTACAAGATAATTCCTACATCTCGTAGGATCCAAGTATACTCTGTCACTTTACCATGTTCATTGGAGAGATATATCAAGATTTCCCATAATCTGAGATATTTCGATCTCACCCATAATTCATATAACATTTTGAAGAACCACATCATGAATATAACACATATTTACTTCACATTAACTATTAAAATCATTTTAAATGGTATTCATGACCATGAGAAATATCATTATTAGTTATCTCATTAAAATGATATGAAAGTATCATTTCTTTATATAATACTTTTAAAAACAATAAAAATCTCAAAAGATTAGGAATAAAATATTCTTTGAAAAAACATGTCATCATGATAATAATATTTGATAAAATATTATTATTCATGTCATCGAGAAATTTTTTAAAACTTATATTTGTCCAAAAGCATTCTTTTTTAACTTTTATTAAAAAATTCAAAAATAAACAATATAAAAAACAAAAAAAATATTTTGTTCTAATACATTGTTACAAAAGTATAAAATGATAGAAAAAAATGTTGAAACCTATGCGGATATAAATGATGACATTCTTGATGTATTTAAAATTATATTAACGTAGAATAAAATTTATTGTAATCAACACATTAGAACAAATTTTTTAAAATAAATTTCCTTACAATAAGTTCCGACTAATTCCACTCATAAAAATACCATAATGAATAAAAATATATAATATTTTTATTATTTATTCATAAAATTTTTGTATTCATTAATTTATCATTAATTCATTTATTAAATTTATAAACTCAAAATATATTTTTATTAAAACCATCAAGTTATTATTTGATGATTTGGGGAGGATTGGTTTATATATCCAAGGTGACATCCATAGGTTGAATCTGGAAAAGAAGATCATAGTTCCATCATCTGTAGAATCATAATATTCATAAAATTATTATTTTTATACATTTAAATTTTTTTTGAACCATATATGGAATTCAAATGTGAAAATGAATCTAATATCTTTGTGCTGGTGGTAGTATTCACTTATATGCAAGTGATGTTATAATTTTTCAACTTATGGAAGTGTAATAATGTAAGTAAAATCATGTCATTTTAGAATGATAATAATGTCATAAATATTATTTATATTTATTTTATACCTCATTTTGACCCACTATATGATCTCTAAATGAGAAATGAATGAAATAACCTTGTAGAAGTGGTATTTCACACATATGAAAAAGCAATGTTTTAATTTATTATTGGATTTAAAAGGATTTTAAAAGGGGGTATTCCATCAATATATTAAAATTTAAATATATTAATACTATTGTAGATATGATATATTTATTGTTATATAATATTGGAAGGATATGGAAAAAGAAGAAAACCAAAAACACTTTTTTATGAGTCATACCACTTCTTTGGAAAGAAACTTTTGGCATTAACCATAAGCCTTCAAGGATGGTATTTTAGTAAATTAATAACCAAAATGACATTAGGATAGATTTTTTAATGGTGTTTTTTGGATATTGGTGAGGGTAAATGTCTTAATATGTATGAGGAATAGAGGGGATGTAGATTCCATTAATAGGTATGGTGGAAAAAATGTATTTTAAATTCATTAAATATTAATATAAAATATGTTTTATCTCAAGTAAAATTTATCAACATCAAAATAAAATATAAAATATGTATTATTTGGTGGAAATAAATTAAATCATTAAAACTTATGAAATATAATGTTCCATTTTGAACATCGTCTATTATTTTATAACCCTCTAAACCCTATTAACCATAACCATTGTAACGACCCGAATCTGGAGCCACTCAACTAGTGCCTTGTACCTGGTTCACCACATAACCTCAAGCACGTTTCCCCAAATTCCAGAGGATTCCGACTAGCATCGAGGTCCTTGGTGAGTCATTGGGGAAACTATGCCCTCTTTTGGTAAGGTATACAAAGAAAAGGAAATAAAAAACAATAGCGGAAGTAGTAAACAGTATAAAATAACTGAAACTAAACATTGGAAGAAATTTATAATATAATAATGATTAAAATGATGAAGTGGGTAGAAGTATCTAAGGAAATAAACAAACACAACAATGTGCTGAAATACAACTGAGAACAAAGTACTAAAAGTAAACAACAACTCGAGCAGCATCGTAAGCCTATGCTCGGTCTTATGCTCTCTAGCTCCAACCAGCAATCATGTACCTGCAGTAGAAGGGAAAAATCCCTATCCACACTTGAAACCATATAACTGGTTTGGGATGAAAATCAGGACCCAAATAGGGTGTGAGACTAATCACAGTAGGCAATCACCATAAGATCTGTACCCTACTTTCAGTGAGCAATATAGAAAAAGTAAATGAAATAAATGCAGCAGAGAAATAGGAGTACACTAAGTAAAAAATCCTACAAATCTCCATTCACATTTATTTATTAATTTAATTTAGTCATTTAATTATCACCCAAGGAATCTAGAAACAGCTCTATATTCCCAAAACATAGCAAGTAACACAATAGGTATTTTAGCAGACTACCTAACTACAAGATGTACAAAACACAAGCTTATTCTTTGGCTTGGTGGACTCATCACAACCGACCAACCAATATTCACACTGACTCTCTGGGTGGCTCATACTGGAAGACCCCTATAGTCAAGTAATCATACAAAGGTACAAACACTCTGGGAAGCACTCACTGTCAATTCCCATGTGGTCTTGCAACGATAGGTACAGACTCTCTGAGGAAGCACTTACGCTTAATTTCCCCATATAGTCTTGATACGTAACTAAGGAAACTCTGACAAAACACAAAGTCCAATTCCTATAGGTCCTACAAATGATACTAATTTATAACAGACTCTCAGGGAATCCCTTAATCATCAATTCCTTCTTTAGTCTACCGCACCAGGTTGATACAGCCCTGAGCAGTCTAGTCGTGCGTAATCGACTGTCAGCAGCCTTACATAAGTTCAACAACTGCTTGGCTAATAGCTACAATGAGTCAAAATCATATAAACAGCAAGTAATATATGCAATCAAATATCTCATGGCAGGAAATCAATGAAACAAGGTATGCCACACAGGCAACCTAGGCCAAATGGCGGTAAACAGCCAAAACAAGGGAAACGCCCATGGGGTTATCCTTAAACATGCTAACAAGCAATTATTAATCAATTAATAACCTTAAGCATACAATAAATCTAATGCAGATAATAATACAGGATCAAAACCCTAAACCAAGATACCTGTTACATGGGAATCTGGCACTTTTGCACAAAAACTCAAAGACATTCAACGTAAGGCAACAAACCACCTACCTCAATCCTAGGAGATCGATATACTTGAACCTAGTCTTGTGAATCGGCCTAAAATGGATAAGATCTGCAAAAACTACTAAAACTTTCAACCTTATATAAATCTCATAAGATAAGGAATCAAGAAACTTGGCCAAAGAAGAACCAAGAACTCACCAATGTGATTCTATTGCAATCGACGGCGTTCGATTTGGATAACTGGTGACAGATCAGCAGCTCAGAGAAGATCCGGCCCCCTCGGACGCTCTGGACGTAATTATGTGAGGAAGAAGACGGAAATAGGGATTAAACGTGACCCTGGTCCATTTAATGAAATAAAAACAAAATTACACAGTGTGTACTTCTTGAGTACATGGCGTGTAATCGCCTTTTCCGTACACTACATTATACACCGTGTGTGTGGCTCGGACACGGCCAGCACACGGCCTCGTGCGGAAACAAAGTACACTTTGTGTACTTAAAAAGTACACGACAAGTACTTAGAACATTTCAAGATTCTCCTTTTTTTCCCAAAAACGACCAAAAATGGAAAAACATACCTGAAAAGAATGTCCGGGTTCTTACAAACGTCCCCCCTTAAAAAAAATTCATCCCCGAATTTCCCTAACAAGGTGGCGATTAAGAAACCTCAATCAACTCTGGCCACTGTGATCTCATGTCGGCCTCCCTCTCCCAAGTATCATCTTGTACACGGCTGTGCTGCCATAGCACCCGTACCAAAGGAATAGATCGTCCACAGAGTACCTTTTCACTACGATCAACAATCTTGATAGGATTCTCCTTTAAAAATGCAGCATGCTCCGGCTCAACTTCTTCAGGTTGAAAAACATGAGATGGGTCTGAGAAATAGTGTCAGAGCTATGAAATGTGGAAGACGTTGTGCATAGCATTGTACCTCTGAGGTAACTGCAACCTCTAAGAAACCAGCCCGACTCTCTCCAAAACCTCAAATGGCCCGACATATCTCGGTGAAAGCTTACCATGTCTCCTAACCATCTTGTGTGCCAACCTTGGGGTAACACGTAGGAAAACCTGATCTCCTACCTTGAACTCCAAAGGTCATCTCCACTGATCAGCATAAGATTTCTGCCGAGACTATGCAGTATCCATCCTTTTCTGAATCAACTCCACCTATTATGTGGTCTCCTGAACAAGACGTGGTCCTAGCACAGCTGCCTCTCCTGCCTCCAGCCAACACAAGGGTGATCGACACGACCTACCATACAAAGCCTCATAAAGTGCCATCTGAATAGTTACTTGAAAACTATTATTATAGGAAAACTCCACTAGAGGTATATGTTTCTCCCAAAAACGTCCAAAATCAAGGACGCGTGATTGTAGCATGTCCTCTAGCACCTGTATCGTGTGTTATTACTGGCCATCTATCTGAGGATGGTAAGTTGTACTCAGAAGTACCTGTGTACCCAAAGACCTATGTATCCCTTTCCAGAAATGTGACATAATGTGGGCATCCCTATCTTAAATGATAGTACTTGGAACCCCATGCAAGCATACAATCTCACGGATGTACAACCGTCCAAGCTCATCGACATCGAAGGTCTCCTTAATCGGCAAGAAGTGAGAAACCTTTGTGAGCCTATCAATGACAACCCATACCACGTCATTCCCTTGATTAGATCTCGGTAACCCTGTCATGAAGTCCACCGTGACATCATTCCACTTCCACTCGGGAATGGGGAGCTGCTATAAAATCCATGCTAGTCGTTGGTGCTATGCCTTCACCTGTTGATAGGTGGAACATCTCATCACAAAACCAGCAACATCTCTCTTCTTACCTGGCCACCAATACTGGTGGTGTAGATCACGATACATCTTGGTGATTCCAGGATGAACTGCCTAAGATGAGGAATTAAAGTCTCACATCATCTCCTCATGTGTATCTGCTGGCACCCATACGTGTCCCTGGAAATGCAAGATCCCATCCTCGCCTACGGTCCATCCAGGAGAAGGGTCCTCTCCAGAAATGCTTTCCTGTAGGACTAGGCCTTCAGAATATGATAGATACCTTATTCGAACTCTGTCAAGAGGGGTAGAGGTAATAGGTACAAAAGAAAATAAGGTCTGACCCCGTCTGTCGTGCACCTCCAAATGCATTTCAGAAATAGAGCCATAAGCTTCCACTGGCTGCTGGCCTCCTGAACTACTTGTATCTGTTTCCTCCTGCTCAGTGCGTCTTCTACAGCATTGCCTTTCCCAATCATATAACCAAGATCGAAATCGAAATATTTTTGGTACTCAACCCACCTCTTCTATCTCATATTCAAGTCACGCTGCGTGAATATATACTTGAGGCTCTTGTGGTGAGTATATACCAAAAAATTCTCTCCCAGAAGATAATGTCTCCAACAACAAAAATAATGAACAACTGCAGCCAACTCCAGGTCGTGCGTAGGATAGTTCCTCTCGTGTGGCCTCAACTACCGAGATCCATATGCAAAAACACGATCCTCCTGCATAAGCATTGATTCAAGCATGATGATAGATGCATCACAGAAAACTGTATAACTCTTTCCCAGCTCTGGAAAAACTAGAATCGGTGCTGAATTCAATCTACCCTTCAGCTCCTGAAAGGCTGAATCGCAGGCTTCTGACCAAACATACTTTACCCCCTTCTTATTCAAGCTCATCAGCGGCGTTTTTAAGTTTTAGAATTCATGTATAAACCGCCTATAGTAACCAACCATCCCTAAGAAAATTCGTACCTCAAAGACATTCTTCGGCTGCTCCCAGGTAACTACTGCTCTCACCTTCTCTGGGTCTACTGATACTCCTATCTCTGAGATGACATAACCTAGGAAGTGAATCTCGTCCATCCAAAAGTGGCACTTTGAGATCTTAGCATATAATTGATGCTCTCTCAGTGTACTCAAAACGATCTCAAGATGGGTAGCATGGTCGTGTCGAGTGTGAGGGTACACCAAGATATCGTCCACGAATACCACCATGAAAGAATCAAAGTAAGGATGGAAAAATTTGTTCATTATTTCCATAAAAAATTTTGGCGTTTTTGTGAGACCAAACGACATAACCAAATACTCATACAGATCATACCTGCTCTGGAAGGTTGTAAGAGGTATATCAGATGGTCTGATATGAAACTGATGGTAGTCGGATCTCAATTCGATCTTCGAGAACACTCTGGCTCCTTTAAGTTGATCAAATATATCATCTATCCATGGAAAAGGATATTGGTTTTTAACCTTCAAATAGTTCAGCTTCCGATAATCCACGCAAAGTCTAAGGGTGTCGTCTTCCTTATTTGAAAATAGGACAGGAGAACCCCAAGGAGAAGTATTGGGTCGGATGAAACCCCTTGCCTAAAACTCTTCCAAATAGTTCTTGAGCTCTTTAAACTCAGGTGTATCCATCCTATAAGGAGTAATGGACACTGGTTCCGCTCCTGGCCCAAGCTCGATAGAAAATTATACCTCTCACTCCGGAGGCAAACCTGAAAAGTCTTCTGGAAAGACATCTGGAAAGCGATCAACCACTGGAGGAAAATCTATCTGAGAAGTCCCCTGGTCATTCAGATATAAGATAGCAATTTGGGACGTAACACCACCCAACCCATGATGCTCTGGTCCCGCTCTCCTCGCCTGGACATCCCATTCGCACTTGTGAAGAAAATATCTGCCCTTCGGGGATGTAAAACTCACCCTACGGTGATAGAAATCAACAAAGTCCTGAAAGGGAACTAACCAGTCCATCCTGAGAATGAAATAATAGCCTGAAATTTCCAAAACATAGAGACTCCATGAAAAAAGACACCCACTAACCTCAAGGGGGCAGTCTAAGAACTGGCGCACACTAGTAGTTTTAATTCCCAAGGGAGTGTCTAGTGTTATCATATCCTCATAAGTATAAACAGTAAGTATAAGGCTTTCCATATTATGTAAAGAAATAAATCTATGATAAGATCCTGTATCGAAAAGTGTATAGGATAAAACTGAGGCTACTAAAATCATACCTCAAACTGTAGAAGGTCCAGGATCCTGCTCTTGACGAATATGCTCTACCGCAAAAGTCTAGCCTGCACCACGGCCCTGTGTAGCAACCTGAAATCCCTGAGCTAACCCTTCCTGGGCCTGGCCACTACATCCACAGCCTCTACCCTGAACTCCATCTATCATTCTGCTGTGGAACTACTAATCCTGATCCTATACGTGGAGTCAAAACTAATCCTCCTTCACTAGCTGCTGAAATAAAAACCTTGCAGAAACGCTGCAGATGGCTCATCTTGCCGCATGATCGACACTCCACTGGGTTTCTCGGGAACTAAGGCTTCTTATTACTGTTTTTCCCACACTGATAGCATACCACTTTGTTTTTCAGAAGGAAGATCTCATCTACCAAAAGGAATTTCTTGCTTCCTCGAGTCACCTCATGTAGACTCTCGGTGGCGCTTCTTTCCATCTACCTAAAAAGATTCATCCCTAGAAGCTGAACCGCCCTGGTCTACAGCTCCAGTATCCCCCAGGTTTCTCTTCGTGATAATCACTTGGTTGACTATCAGAGTAATAGAAGTCAACTGGAATACATTCACCTACGATCTGATCTCCAGTCTGAGGCCTTCCTGAAACTTCCTCGCTAAAAACAGCTCGTCATCCCCAAAATGGGAGTGAAACGTCGTAACTCTATGAAGCGAGTGGAATACTCCATAACTGTGAGAGTACCCTGCTATAGGTTCATGAACTCTCTGGATCTTCCATCCCTCAGCGTCGTCGGGTATAAGTATTCGTAAAACGTATGCTGAAACTCATCCCAAGCCATAGCATGTTGGCGCCCTGCCTACGAAACCACATCCAACCATCTCTTGGCAGAATATCACAGCATATAAGTCGCGAGCTTTACTCTCCTCTTTGGAGGCGTCTCCAAGTGCTCAAATATGGATATCATGGCTTCTATCCATGACTACGCAGCCTACGGTCCTCCATCCCCTATGAACGTGGGAGGATGTTGCTGCTGAAAACCCCACGTCAGATCTTCCATAGACGGGGCAGGATGCTGAGCTCCCTTGAAGGTATGAATGAATCTCATGAAACCCTCTCTGAACTGAGCATCAGAACCAGTGTCTGGAATCACTATATGTGACATGTCTGGAACGATAGGTAGAACTACAGGTAGTCCCTGGTCTGTCGTATCAGGCGTACGGTCGTGGCCTAGTTCCTAATGTTCAACGGGAAGATGTCTTGGTGAAATATCTCTGAAAAGTCAAAATCACACCTTCTTTAATGATGAAAACAGTTGTAACATAATAGAGTATTATGGAATAGGAGGGAAAATCTTTAAAATTATGGAAAAACCAGACTACACGGTGTGTTAGTACCACTTCACGACGTGTTTTTTGGAAATTTTACCCTGGGTATGTTCCATGTCCATACATGGTTGTGTAAACCACCCATCTACACAGCGTGTTCTCACACTACACTACAATTACTAACCCTTTTTCTCCCTGCCCGATCACTCCTACACAGCTAGGAACACGGTCTGTCCCAGCAGGAAACTACACGGCGTGTTTGTCCACTACACGGTGTGTCCTTAATATTTTTCCCTTGTCTGTGTCGTTAGTTGCACGGACTGGTACACAGGCCACTACTACACAGCGTGTCAACATGTTACACGGTGTGTTTCCTTGCAGATTTTCCCAACCCATGTATTCAGCTACATGGTGTGGTCATATGGCTCCCCTATGACAAAACTACATGGAGTGTTCAAAGGAGACACAACGTGTACTAGACATGCCTTACCTGGCCTGTGTTGTTAGCAACACATCTTGTCACACGGCCGACCCTACACGGTGTGTTCCAGATGGGCGCGGCGTGTACTTGAAGGAAACCCCCAGTCCGTGTTGTTCCTGACACAACCAGATACCAAAGTCATACTACATGGCGTGTAAACTAGTACACAGCGTGTTCCTACAAGAACTTTCACAACCCTGTGTCCCTGTCCACACATTCAGTGACACGGCTAAAAACTGCACGGTGTGTATTCATGATGTACAATCCGTGTATTATAGGTTTTTATGGACATTAGCCTCAGAACTACACCGGAGACTAGAAAACACAAAAAAACAAACGTTAAGGTGAAAAATTCTGATCCATGGGGGCCCATACTCCTCGCGAATCAAAGCTTGGCATCATAACAATGAATATAACAAGTAACCAGTATAACAAACTCACAACCCACCAAATTCCGATCCTCGAGGGCCCATAACACCTCTAAGACCAAAGTTTGGCATTCATGATGAAGAAGATATAAACAAATGATACCATATCAACATGGCAGGTATTCTATCACAGCATCTATCACAACAGCATACATTGTCTATCACAATTTATATCAAAACAGCATGAAAATTCTAATGCCACCTAGATGCAATGGAAAAATGCATGACATGTGATTTTATAACAAGTGCCTATATGATGCATGACATGGAATACCCTCGTCTCATCAGGTTGCAACAAAATAGAACCATAAACATATAAACAATAACAACACAAAACAAGTGCACCACCCAACGGTGAAATCAAGTAAACTATAACATTTACAAAAGTTGAAATTTTCAACATTTGAGGTAATCTGGAATTTTCCCTATACACGGGTTCTAGAACTCTCGGGCATAGCTATTTACTATTTACCTATTTCTTCTTATCCCTGTCTAATGTCACTAAATAGTAAGTCAATAGAAAATGAAATAACTTCCCTCTGATACCACTTTGTAACAACCCGAATCTGGAGCCACTCAACTGGTGCCCCGAACCCAGTTTGCCACATGACCTCAAGCATGTTTCCCCAAATGCCAGAGGTTTCCGACTAGCAGTGAGGGCCTTAGTGATTCATTGTGGAAACTATGCCCTCATTTGGTAAGGTATACAATGCAAAGGAAATAACATAAAATAGTAGAAGTAGTAAACAGCATGCAATAACTGAAACTAAATAGCGGAAGCAATGTATAATTTAATAATGATGAAAATGATGCAACAGGTAAAAGTATCTAACGAAAGCAGAAAACACAAAAACGTGCTGAAATACAACTGAGAACAAAGTACTAAAAGTAAACAGCAACTCCAGTAGCATCGCAAGCCTAGGCTCTGTCATATGCTCTCCAACTCCAACCAGCAATCATTTTCTTGAAGTAGAAGGGCCACAATCCCTATCCACACCTACAACCATATAACCTATTTGGGCCAAAAAGCAAGACCCAAACAGGGTGTGAGACTAATCCCAGTAGGAAATCACCACGAGATCTATGCCCTACTTTCATTAAGCAATATAGAAAAATTAAATGAAATAAATGCAGTAGAGAAACATGAGTACACTAAGTAAACAATCCTACAAATCTCCATTCAAATTTATTTATTAATTTAATTCAGTCATTTAATTATCACCCAAGGAATATAGAAAAACCTCTATATTCCCAAAGCATAGCAAGTAACACAACAGGTATCTCAACAGACTACCTAACTACAAGCAGTACAAAACACAAGCTTGTTCTTTGGCTTGGTGGACTCGTCACAACCAACCAAACAATATTCACACTGACTCTCTGGGTGGCTCATAATGGCATACCCCTATATTCAAGTAATTGTACAGAGGCACGGACACTCTTGGAAGCACTCACCGTCAATTCCCCGGTGGTCTTACAATGACAGGTACAGACTCTCTGAGGAATCACTTATGTCTAATTCCCCATATAGTCTCGATACATAACTAAGGACACTCTAAGGACGCAAAAAGTCCAATTCCTATAGGTCCTGCAAATGATACTAATTTATAACAGACTCTCTAGGGAAGCCCTTAATCTTCAATTCCCTCTTTAGTCTACCGCACCAGGTTCACACATCCCTGAGCAGTCTAGTCGTGGGCAATTGACTGTCAGCAACCCTAAGTAAGTTCAACAACTACTTGGATAATAGCTAAAATGCATCAAAATAATATAAACAGCAAGCAATACATGCAATCAAATATCTCAAGGCTGGAAATCAATTCAACAAGGTATGCCTCATAGGCAACCTAGGCCAAATGGAGGTAAACAGCCAAAACAAGGGAAACACCCATGGGTTGATCCTTAAACATGCTAACAAGAAATTATTAATCATCTAATAACCCTAATAATTCAATCAATCTAAGGTAGATAATAATACAGGATCAAAACCCTAACCTGAGATACCCGTTACATGGGAATCCGACACTTTTTCTCAAAAACTCAAATACATTCAATGTAAGGAAACAAATCACATACATCGATCCTAAGAGATCGATATACTTGAACCTCGGCCTGTGAATCGGCCTAAAATGGAGAAGATATACAAAAACTTCTAAAATGTTAAACCTTATATAACTCTCATAAGAGAAGGAATCTAAGAAACATGGTCAAAGAAGAACCAAGAACTCACCAATGCAATTCTATTGCAACTGACGGATTTCAATTCGGATAAATGGTAACATATCAGCAGCTCGGAGAAGATTTGGCCTCCTTGGACACTCTAGACGTAATTAGGCGAAGAAGAAGACAGAAATAGGGATTAGACGCGACCCCGGTCCGTTTAATGAAATAAAAACAAAAGTACATGGCGTGTACTTCATGAGTACACGGTGTGCACTCGCCTTTTACATACACCGCTTTAAGCGGCCTCCACATCACCCTTACACACCGTGTGTGTGGCCTGAACACGGCCAACACACGGCCTCACGTGGAAACAAAGTACAGGGCATGTACTTATAAAGTACATGACGTGTACTTAGAAAATTTCCAGATTCTCCTCTTTTTCCCAAAAAAAAGACCAGAAAAGGAGAAAACATACCTGAAAATAAAGTCTGGGTTCTTACAACCATGATATCAAATTTTATAAACTAACAGAGTCATGAAAGTAATTTTAGAACTATAATGTTGAAATAAACAAAAATATTCATGATATACTTTAATGTTTTCAATATAAATGAGTTATTATAATATTTTTATTATTTTCTAATGATCTAGAAAATAACTGTTAAAATTTAAATACCATTTAGGTAATTTTTCAATGTATTCCCAAAATTTGAATTTAATGATATCAAGAAAATAATATAATCAGAATATTAACACTCTAAAAACAAATTATAATCAATAATTATACAATAAAATCATGAACCCAAAAATTCATACATAATATATTAAATTTTATGTTTCAAAAATAATTTACTTCATTTTTCTGTTACTCACACGAGTGTTATGTCAAAATTTCACAAGCGTTCAAGTTAATTATACCACATGAAATATTTTTAGAAAATTTCTTAAAAATATTAATTTCTTAATAAAAAAATTAATCACATATATTCATTAATATATGGTTTTATCTATATCCATATTATGGATACATAATAATTGATAGAGAGAGACATTTTGTAATTTTTTAACATAAACTAATATAAAGGTTTTATTTAATGGATATTGAAAAATTCTATATTTTAAATAATAGGATAATAGGGTTTGAAATAATATATTACATTTAGAATTAATATAATATTTTCCAACATTATTATAATTTTTAACCATATCTAACATCTTTTACCATTTTCCATGGTGAAATTTTTTTACCATAAGAACTATTCATTATGACCACAATTGATATTAACCACATTGATAAATTTTATCCATTCTGCTAAAAATATGTAATATTTTTTTCATGATTAAATTTCATGAAGTGGTTGAAAATACATTTA
This sequence comes from Viscum album, assembly GCA_963277665.1. Taxonomy (NCBI): domain Eukaryota; kingdom Viridiplantae; phylum Streptophyta; class Magnoliopsida; order Santalales; family Viscaceae; genus Viscum; species Viscum album. The sequence continues at coordinate 1,731,129,108 of OY728142.1, forward strand.
TTATATATTCACAAAACACAATGGAAAACTATTTTTTTAAGAATACACATTTTATAAATATACATCTTTTATACTAAAATCATGAATATTTTTGATTCCCATATAATTATTAAAATTATATTTAATTAAATGATAATTATTTAACTTTAAAATAATTCCAAAAAATGGATCATTGAAATTTATTTTGTTTAAATATTTGAAATTATTATTTTTGGAAAATCATAATTTATTACAATTTACAAAAAAAATCAACCATTTCCAAAAAATAAAAAATAATTATTACGGTATTATTATCAAATAATTATTTCCAAAACCATTTCTATATTATTGAATTAAATTTTCAATCATTTCAGATATTATTCAAATTATCCTCTCCCAAAATTTAATAATTGTTTTTGAATCAAAAATTAATATTTGAATTATAAAAGTAATTTATTCCAATTCAATATCGAGAAACCAACATTAGAAAAAAATAAATTTATTATATTAAATATATGATCCATAAATTTAAATAAAATAATCCATCTATGGCTATCATCTTAATTTACATTGATAAAACTTCTTTATTGATATAGTATTATTTTCTTGAAAAATATCACCATTAATATTATACTATTTTTTCTAAAAAATTATGTTAATATTTAATATAAATTTAAAAAAATTGTATTATTGAAATATTCGATACATATATTTCATAATTCAGTTACACATGTTGACTCCCGCTAAACCAACAACTAGGTAATAATTGTAATATTAAGATGACATTTTTTTATTAGTACACCATAGTTCATTTAACGCTTTGTATTGAGTGTGTTTCATGGAATAAGGCACAATCTTTTTTGTGAAAATGAAACCTAGGTTTGGTGCAGTGTTAACCACTAATATCTGATAACATCATTATTTCATGAGATGATAGATAATATGACCATAATAATGAATAATAACATGAAATGGAAATTAAAAAAAACAATTGATATAACATAATAATATATAGAAGTTGTAATAAGACATTTAATACCTATAGAGTAATGATAGATAGTATATAATACCTTCAGGAAATTGGAGAAAATATATATAATAGATTTTTTACCATAGAGGAGAAATAAAATAAATAAATTGTGATTTGAATGAAAAACACATAATTTTTGTAATGAATCATTTCACATAATCTCTAACATCCTAATAATAAACATATATTTATTATTAAATTTTTGAGATACTTTTTTATATTTAATTTTATTATTCCATTTAATTAATTTCTTATGATACATTATTCATTCCATTGATTAATTTTTCTTACATTTTATGTTTCAATACTGTTTTTTAATTGAAATATCTCTTTGATGCAAAAACTAAATATGATGGTATCTGTAAAATTGTTCTATAAGTTTTAGTAGTATATTGGATTAGTGTTCATGGAATTTCAAAAATGATAATGATATGTTATTTGGTAAATAGTTAAAATTCATTTAATTTTCCTCATTAGAATATTTTTTAATTTCTAAAATTGGTGGTGATTATTTAATTTAATATCATTTTTATCCAACCCTTTTTATGACCCCCAAATCCTAGAAATGATTTTATCTAATTATTACTATTTTTTTTCAATAATTAAATCAATTTTTAAGATTATAAATGGTATAAATATGTTTTAAATTTTACATCAATATTCACATATCCTATGTAAAACTACTGTTGTCAGATGATATTTTTCAATGATTATAAAGATGATAAAATAGTAAAAATATTTATGTTTTATCAAATAAATTGGCTATAATTAAATGAATATTTTAATGGTAAATTTAAATATTAAATTTTTATAAATTTTATAATTGGGGAACAAAACTGAAAATACAATTGTTTTGAAACCCTTGTTGTGACCTTTGACTCCCCATCTATGGATTGCATAATAAACCTTCCATAGAGGTTATTTAAGTTAAAACTCATATATATTAATATTTCTATGAGAATATAATGGGGTATTTTTTAGTGATATTGTGAGGTAATATGTTTTCAAAGTGATGAGAAAGTTTCGTATGGGGGTGTTTATTTAGCCATGTTGAAGGGGATTTTTGAATAAAAAATTAATCCTTTCATTTTTTGTGAAGATTGCTAATTTTAACTACTATAAAATAGTCATTTAATAGTGCTACAAATTTCTTTTATCAGTGATAGAGAATCACTTCCAACTAGAGATTGATTAAAATCTATAGGTTTCTATTAGTGTTAGAAAATAACTGATAATGGGGTCCATTATGAATACTAAAAAAGGACTCCTAAAGGGTTCTTTTATCATCTTTTTTATAATAACTAATAAAAAATACTTTTATCTATGATTTTATTTAGCACTTATAAAGGACCCCTTTATTATTACTTCTACAAGTGCTATTAATGGACCCCGTAATCAGCACGTATAAATGACCCATTTATAATGTCTTTTAAAAGTGGTGATAAAGGGGTCCTATATCAGGTCTTGTAAATTTTATTAAAAAAGGAACCCCTTATCATTTGTTCTAAAACATCTTATAAAGTATCCCTTTATCAATTATTTCCAAAGCCCTAACAATTTGGCATACAGTTGTGTGTTGTAATAACAGAACAAAGCACCATAAAAAGAATCATAAAGTTAAAAAATCATGTACCATTAAATACATTAAATTCAATTAAATTTAGTACACATAAATGAAAAAAAATATATTATAGAAATTTGAAACACTGGTTTATAAATTTATATGAGTAAATAAAAAAATTTATATACATTCAAACAAATCAATGATCCCTTACCTTTTTTCCTCGACCTCGACTGATGATATTGCTAACCGAACCAACCCTACTAAAGAAAAATAAAACAATTATATAATAATACAATTCTTATGTTGATATCAATATAAAAAATTAAATTTAATAGAATGGGTTAATTTTTAACTAAAATTATATTCTTACTAAGAAAACTATCTATCAAATTCAGTTGTAGTTGATTCTTCCATGTCACACCATTTATCATGCGTCTTCCATAATTATATCATTCATAATTAACAATATATGTATAAGGGAAAAAAGAGGAATAAATTTATTAAGTAATATCCTATACAAATATGAGAAAATAATCTTGACTCTTTTCATTGGTTTTGGTGATGTGAAGATTGTTTTACACTAAAATGAAACTTACTAAAAAAAATAAAAACATAGAGTCATAATGGTTACACCATGAATCTAATTGAGGTGACTATAATTCCAACACATTTAAAATTTCATATTGATCATTATTCTAAAGTATCCAAAAATCAAAAAGTTTTTTCTTTATTTTTATTACGTTATGTTTCTTTCTTACTAAATGTCATTTTAAACTTGAAACTTTCACTTTGATTCATATTGGTCACATTGTGTATTTGTTTTAAATGATATTTATTCCTAAACATCACATATGAATTATGATTATTTTTCCTAAATTATAAATTAATTAAGATCATGTTTCTTTGATTTTCAATGAGTGACACTTTTTGAATTAAAATATATATTTTAAATTGATAACAGGCACTTTGAGTCACATCATCCAAATCATGTATCAATTTGAGGTATAGATGATTACTACACATAAAAAAAATACTTATTTATTATTTTACTAAAGTACCAAATGAATATGAATGTGGTACCTTGGTTTTTATTTTTCATTTGTCTTTCTTAGTAAAATTAATGTCAATTTTAAATAAAAATATAGACATGTTGACATACCATATACACTGTGACTCATATTGAGGTTCGTCAGATTCCTAAAAGTCAATAATTTAATATTGATTGTTTTAATAATATAACAAAACAATATGAATTCATTTTCATATTTTTAAGTATGTTAATTGTCTTTTTACCTAAAATGTCATTTTGAACATGAAGCAAGCACTGTGAGTCATATTGGTCACATCATGTGTTGGTTTGATGTGACAAAAATTCCTACACATCACAAATAACTTATGAATCATTTTACTAAATTATAAATTCAATATGAGTGCATTGTCTTGGTTTTAAGTGAGTGACACTTTCTGAACTAAAATTTTAATTTTAAATTGATAATAGAAACATTGAGTCATATCGAGAACATAATGTATCATATTGGGGTGCAGAATATTCATACACATCAGAAAATATTATGGATGGTTTTATTAATGTATCAAAACAATAATAATGTGTTTTCTCGGTTCTGAGTGTGTCATTTTTATTTTTTAATAAAATAAATATAATTTTTAATTAAAAAGACTCATTTAGAGCCATAGTAGTCACACTGTGTATCAGATTGTGGTCTGGATGATTCATACACTTCAAAAATGATATATAAATACTTTCACTATAGTACCAAAAAAATGAAAATAATTTTGATAATTTTGGAGTATGTCATTTTTCATTTTTACTAAAAATACCTTTTAATCGAAAATAGTCACTTTGAGTCATACCAGACATATAGTTAGTCGGTTTTACATGAGACTAAATTCTACACATGAAAATAACTTATGGAACATATTACAATATCAACAAGATGCTTTAGACACATTTTCATGGTTTAGTGAGTGACACTTTTTGAACTAAAATGTCATTTTTAAACTGATAGTGGATACCTTAAATCATAATGGGGACATCATGTATCATATTTTGGTGTGACTGAATCCATAATGTCATAAATGACTTATGCCTCATTTTCCTAATGTATCAAAAGACTATGAATGTTTTTTCATCTATTTGAGCATTATTTATGTCCTTTTACTAAAATTAATGTAATTTGTAAATAAAAATACACACATTGAATCATATTGGTATCACCATGTTTTATATTTTAGTGAGGCTAATCCGTACACTACTCAAATGACTAATAGATCATATTCTTAATATAACAAAACAGTATTAACGTGTTTCCTCATTATCGTGTATATCAAAATTATTATTTACTAAAATAAACTTTTAACCTAGAAACATGGAATTTAATTCATACTAGTAAAATAGTGTGTTTGTTTCACATGAGACTGATTCATTCACATCAAAAATTAATTATGAATGATTTTAATAAATTTTATAGAAAATTTGATCACATTTTCTTGGTTATTGGCGAGTAATACTTTTTGAAATAAAATATAAATTTTAAACTAAGAATAGACTCATTGAGTCATATAGGGATCATCGTGTATCAGATTGAAGTGATGATTATTATCACATATTAGAAATGATATAGAGATCATTTTACTAATATATAAAAACAATAAAATTGAATTTTCTATGTTTTAAGTATGTCATTTGCCTTTTTTAATAAAATTAATGTCAAACTAATGTAAAACAGATGCACCTAGAGTCCTACCGGTAACACTATGCATCAGATGGAGGTCAGACTAATATCTACACATCTCAAATGACTAATGGAACATTTTAAAAATGTAAAAAAATAGTAAAAATATTATTTATCAATTTTTAGTCTATCGCTTTTTTTTAATATAATAACATCTTAATATCGAAACATGCACATTGAGTCATACTGGTAACATCGTGTGTCATATATACATGAGATTGATTCCTACACATTAGAAAGTACATTGAATATTTTACAAAAACATTCATGAAAATACAATCATGTTTCCATGTTTTTGAATAAGTGAATTTTTTTGAATGAAAATTTCAATTTTAAAATGTTATTGGACACTTTGAGTCATAACAGGCACATAGTGTATTATATTGAGGTGTAGTTGAATCCTTCATGTCCCAAATAACTAATGAATCATTTTTATAATCTATAAGAATAATGAAAATGATTTTTCTTTGTATTGAATATTTCAATTTTCCTTTTTACCAAAATTGATTTTAAATTTAAATGAAAATATGCCCTTGGTTTCAAACTGCTCACACTATGTGTCATATTGAGGTGGGGATGGTTCCTACAAATCCCAAATTATCAAAAACATATAAAATTAAAATGTAAAAACACATTCCATTTCCATTGTTTTTTCAAACATTTAACACTCCCGATCAAGTCAATGTTCATAACTAAAAATGTTTGTTCAACTAAGAACATTGCTGCAAAATGGATTTTTGGAATTTTGAAAAATATAGGCAATAAAAATAATGGTAAAATATTTATAAATGAATATTGTATCTCTTCTTTGGATTGTTTTATATAGTTGAAATCAATATATAACTACCCAAAATTTCTTTGAGGAAAAATAAATCAGTATTAGATAAAAATTAAAAGGATATTAAATTACAAATAGTTGATAAAATCATGATAAAATTAATTCAAAAGTAGTATGAATTCACATTTTCATGATGGTTGTATATATTCATCACCGATTTTATAGTTTTTATTATTTCAGTTTCAGACTTAATGTCCAATCTTTCATAATAAATGGAATTTTCAATCAAACAACCCCAACAAGAATTAAAGAACCCACCTATACAAGAAAAAAATTCTTATTTAATAATCGTAAAAATAAATAAATTAAATAAACATGAAAAGTATATATTAATTCTATTAATGCTGATTTTATTTTTGAAACATCAATATTACCTCTGTGATTAATTAGAGAAACCATCATTTCCATTCTTGTAATGGTAGTGGAGGAAACATTAATGAAATTGAAAAATGCCAAAACTATATGGGAGAGTGGGTTTTGAGGTAGAAGAAGTATGCAGATGTTTTTGTGCATATATTCATGGGATATGAACATGCATCTTCTAAAATTAATTAACATTTCAATGAATAATGAAAATTAACTCAACATTTAATTATATCATTTTTCTATAAAATAGAGAAAGTATATCTTATTATTTCCTATACATATTCAAAATGGGTTACATTCATTGTAGTCTATTTTTTCTATTGGATTGGTAACATCATCAAGTGGATAAGACATTTTCAAAATTTCATGGGTGAAATGTTTTTGTGGGAGAATACTTTTATAGAACTTTTGGTTCCTAAATTCATGAGAGATAGACAAAAATATTCTAAAATAAATGAAATATTCAAGGAATAATGAAACTTAAAAAAACATTTCTTTTCTTTTATTTTTCATAAAAATAGAAAAAGTATATCAAAATAATATCGTTACATCATCTAAAAGGGTTTCCTGTTATTATTTTCTATTATTAATGGGATTAGTAACATCATCATATGAAAAAGCCATTCACTTCAAAAATATTAAAAAATTTAATTTAGATTATATTAATGTAGTAAAGAAAATAAAATATTATGAGGATAAATTATATTAAAAAAACTTTTACCTTCTCATTGAACTTTATTTTATTTTTTACAAGTTTTGAGGATTTTGATCATATACTAAGAATCTAAATACTTTATATGAAGTCTCCTCTAACATATAATATAGTTTCTATATTAAGAGAGCCATGAACATATTGTGATCACCAAATGAAAGGGTCATCCTAAATTGAATTTTCTTCTTACTTTAAGGTATTTTTAGTCACTAGATGGAAAAACAACCAATTATTATTTGTTGGATCTAAGACATAAAATAATTTCACTTATTACAATTCCATTTTTAATTGATTGTATTTTTTCCCACCCCCACCGATATTTATAGTCAATAACGAAATTTCATCAACTTACACTATAATATCATTATTAACCCATTTCTAATAGAAAATCAACACATAAAATGTTATATAATCTTACACGTATATCAATTTAATAATGAATAAATGTGATATATTTTCACAAATTTTATTTTTATCATTGTAAAAAAACATTTTCAAAAAATTCACCACAATCATAAATATATTATTTTTCATCATAGTATATTCATCATGTTTTTTTGTGTATAATGTATAACCATTTATTACAAATCTAGTGTAAGTTATAATACATGGATTCGGTCTCCTGGATAGAAATCGAAGTCATTCATCAGTTGGAATTGAATTTTAAAATAACTCTTTATAAATTTGATCTCTGAACCATCCTATAAATTGATGATTATATATATTTGATATGCATCCATCATCCCTTTATAGATTCAAATACCTATGAATTTATTTTTGGGAATCAATGTATAGATCAACATCCTTACTATTATAAAAAATGTAAAGGTATGCCTAATCCTTCTTTGTGAAGTTAATTGTAACAAAATCACTTTTGAAAACCCCTATGACCATAATGTGTAATCTATGATGAGACATTAATTAACCATGATGTAAATATTTTATTGGTAATCAGTACATATTTCAACAACTTCTTCAAAATATATTTTTTTAGATTACAACCTTCTGGACAACATCAATTTGTGAAATAACCTTTCAAGATCATTATATAACTCTCAATGGGGTACATCCATCTCTAATATATTGTACCACATATTTTAACCTCTCTAAAAATGCGAACAATTTAGTGGTTCCTTATTTTAAACATGATGGTGGTAAGAACATATCTAATTTACATAATAAGAACAAAACCTCTTTATTTATGATTGTAAACATCATTGGGTCTATATATTTACTATATATGGATTTCCAAAATGATAAAGTATGGTTAATTTATTCCATAAATATTTAGAGAGAAATAAATGGAAATAATCAATTATAAAATATTGCATCAAAACTTGAAGTCTGTGTGATTTTAGTCACTTTTACATAAATTTTTTATTGACATTAAATTCTTTATATTTTATTAAAACCACTATATAAGTTTTACACTATTAATAAAGAAGAATAATTTCAATTTTTCATATATGGATAGAGTGTAAGTTATTGCAATAAGAAAACCCACCCATTACCCTTCACTAGTTCCAAATCATCCCTAATCGCTATGTAAATCATGTCCAACCTTGCCTTGATTCTATCATTCATTTTTTCAGGAACAATTTATAATGTTCCAATAACAATATCAAATACATTTTTTCTACATGCATGAAATCAAAAAATGTTATGACGTATAAACAATTCCAATATTAAAACACAATGAATATTGGCCTCTTCTCCAAACATAATTTCATAATTTTTTTCAAAATGGTTTCCTAAAAACTCTATTGATATCTTATACTTTATCAAATAGTATATCAACTATTAGTGGAGATGGTGTTGTACCCTATTTGATATTACACTAAAATGTCTTTATATAGGATTGGAATTTTATATTATTGAGGTAAACATTTATGATGTTCTAAAAATATATTCTTTGTGAAATGTTTCAACTAATCTAGGTGTATGAATTATTCACAAATGGGTCACCACAACATTACTTTAATTCTATATACTGATAAATTCTATTAAGTAAAAATATCATTTATCGTCCCTTACAATACAAAACTCATTGAGAATTATTTACTTCCATGATAATTATTCATTGTGATATTTGTATAACAGATCAATTTCATATCTAAACTCAATGGATACAAATAGACATCAATATCATAAAAAATTTTCTTTGGTAAAGATATAATAAGATACAACATAATTTATTTTTACTTCATTCATAACTATAGAGAAAAGTTATAAATTACCAAAATGATGGGGCATGTACTGTATGTAATAATTTATATACCGAAAGGATTGATTCCATCTACAATTAATAAAATATGAATGTTTCTCAGCTCATTTAAAAGCTCATGATACTTAATCAATTTCCTTCCCTCTGAGGATAATCTTCTATATGATGTAGGTTTCCATATTAAAGTTTTGTATTTTTATTCTACGTAAATTTTAATCTGGTTTCCAAAAATCAATATAGTCTCCAGAACCATGTAATTATTTAAAATTAGCATAAATATTTCCATGTAATTGATAAATATATATTCTATTATTCTACCCATACTTGGGGAATTTTATAAGTTATTCATAATTCTTGCAAAAAAAAGTGAAATCAATTGAACATGCATGCATTTATTAGAGATCATTCCCATTGAGTGAATATTTATTTTAGTGTCATATTCTTTATATTAAATTTTATTTTCTTATGGAATTATATCATTCACAAGACCAAGTTGTTCTTTCAAGTTGATGTCGCTCCATATTTTACCAGCTTTCAAATTATATACCCTTGATATAACTGATAATGTTGTTTATTTAGTACAACTGGTAAAAAATAGTTTCGTAGAACATGAATTTAACATTTACAAAAAATTGAAAATCACTAATGTCATATTCATTGTCAATTATCATTTCATTCATGTAGTCTCTATCATTATTTACACTAGTATTCATATCAATAGACCCATAAATAGTATTATGATCCCAATCGGTGTGCATGTTCCATTTTTCCCCTTATTTAGTCAAACATTTATAGCTATGATATATTTCATGTCATATAAAATGTTCTTCCAACTATTCTAGACTAATTTTTCTTGAATTAAAAAAATTTAAACACAGAAAAAGGATTTGAGAAGGTTCGAATAAATTCTCTATTGTAAAAAAAGTTAACTCCATAACTCCATTTTCATACTCATTGGTCATATGATTAGCGTGAATCTATTTTTGATTCATATGCATCATATTAAGTTAATGATATATTAATTTTGTAACATAAATAAATAATACATCTAATATATTCATTTTCAATGTTGAAAATTATAGATAATTCTAATAACTAGATCCCAACATTTCATAGTTTCAAATAATTTCCTTATGCTTTGAAGGAAATGGGTAATTAAGTTTAAGAAAATAATTACTACTTTATGGTAAGTGTTATCCTTTTAACTCATCATAATTTTAGTGTTATAGAAAATTGGTGATTCAAATATTTAACCCTACTCATATAAGTGTTCATTTAAGTACAAGTTGGGGATGAATCCATAGGTACTGAAGAACATTCCTAGGGACATTGACATTCTATAGGGTATTGACTATTAGTTTTCCAACTATGAGGCTGATATTAATGTGGAAAATTGAATTATAATTTATCTAAGATAATGTATTGAATAGAATAATAAAACACTTAATTATTTTTATGGAAAAAAATAAATAATATGAGTTGATCCTAGGTTTTCACTGGGGAAGGATTGGATTTATTTTTTTTCTTAGAAAATATCATATCACTAAATCAACATGTACCTAAACAGTGACATAATCAAAAAACAGTATTAATCAATTTAATCATTAATAAATTAATAATGTAATCAATAATTCAAATATAGGATCCCATAAACTATCACCTCAACAAATTGGATCATACTAGCACTCAAAATATGTCATCGTTAGGGTTGGAGAGGGTGAAGAAGAAAATAACACATCTAATGGAACTCTTTAAAATAATGAATGAATTTTAAATATTACATAGAATGAAATAAAATCCAATACATACCATTTATAATCCCATGGATCAACAAAGTATAGGGTTATCCCTCTATTGATTTTATTCTATAAATGTATGTGGGGTATACACTCATTGTGGTGAAATTCAATAAGAAAAACATTAAAAAACCAATCACTTCACTTTTGTGTGAATAATTTCACAAAATATTATGTGATTAGTTTATCTCCCAAAAAAACTATATTAACAAAATATTAATAATAATATAAAATTTAAAGAAAAGTAATCTTTATTGAGAAATTAATGCGATTCATAAAAGTTACATGAGAGAATTAGAATATGTGGTTGAAAATTGACAGAGTAACATTACAATTGAAAGAAAAACATGGATATCAAAAATATCATCACAAACTAAAATTTAAAGAGGAAAATTATTACCCCGGTATTTATCCCCCATCAATTAATTCCTTCCACATTAATTAGGAGAGTTTAAGGTGGGTAGGAAATCAAAAGAGATTTTTCTTTTCAATTTATCCCATAAAAAGAGGATCATATTCCTCCCCTTTTGGACATATAAATATATCATTTAATATGTAGGAATATATAGGGGTTTTATAATGGAAATATGTTTTTCTGTGATTCCTATAATATCCTTCAAAAATTTCATTCCAATTGAATCATCCATTCATATTTTATGGTTAAGGTGTTGGGATGATATTAAGGGACAATAAATTTTTCCAAAAAAAATAAATGAAAACTTGGGCTCCCTAAATATACATGAAATAATAATAATAAGATATATTAAATTATTAATTAAATGATCCCCATATTTTTATATTTCTAAAAAAAATTGTGCTTCATTGGGATTGTTTTTGGTCTACACTTTTACTTGATAGGTCTGAGGCCCATTATGCTCTGTCCAAATAATTTCTTATCAATTTCCAAAAATTTCCATATTCCATTTTTATTAATACATTAATACTAGGAGATAAAATTATTAAAATAATGTGATCGAAAATATCCAAGAATATTAAATTTAGATAATCAAAATAATGAATTTCACTCGCATATGATTCATTTGGCCAAAATTGAAAGTATAAACATGATATTCACAATGTTTTTAAATGAATTTTGATTTATTAAATGAACTAAAAATAGTGTTTATATGTATTTAAAAACATTAATATTAAAATATAAACAATGAATATTATCTTATTTAAGTGTAAAATTACACCCCCCCCCCCCCACTCGAGTTAGTCTACTCTAAAGAAAGAAGTATCTCAAAAAATATGAAATTGAATTCAATTTTTAAAAAACATTTTAACATGTATTAATCACAAAAATAAATCATGATGAAAAATAATAAATACCATAAAATTATTTTTGAAAAGATAGGTTTCCAATATTATCCCAAAACCAAGCCTATTCCATTATTAATATTAATTACCACATTTTATCTAATGTCAATCAATAATGATGATGTTTTTTGTATTTAAAAAGAAATGGGGTCCATTTTATTGTTCATGGGAAAACAAATAGATGCTCTTGATGTGAATAAAATTAAACCCCAGGATAAGTATGCAATGTTATACTTTTTTTAAACCACTATAGAGATGAATAAACTAACTCTGTGAAAGAAAAATATATAGTCATGATATCTAAGTGTAAAACACCATGAATATTGTCAATTACATACTCTAAAATAGAAATTTAATGCCTAAAATTTTGAAATAAATCTATTGATTCATGATCCCCATCTTCCTAATGCCACAAATTTGGAAGAAACATTTCTCTACATGGTTATTATATTCATGTTTTTTGGTAAATAATCAAATTAAACATAAATTCACCCCCAACCACATGATATGGTGAAAGGGTCCAAGGAACTCAAACATACACCCAAACCCAATATAAGATCATTGTTCCATATTAATTAAAAAGTTGAAAATGTTAATGTTCAAAAATCAGATTGTACAACTAATATGTCCAAAAAAACAATGCTCATGGATAGAAATGTGAATTAAAATCATAATCAAGGCATTCAAAATTATTTTAAATTCAGTTTCCATACTTTATAATGTTCATAAATTCATAAAAGATAACTGAAAAAAAAATCATTTTTTTAATCTTCAAAATCATTGATTTCTAATCACTCCAACTTAAAATTAAACTATCCTCAGTTTTGAAATATATGAGAAGAGACAAATTAGAATTGGGAATAAATACAATTAGAATGTGATTTGGAATGAGTTTATGCAACAAAATAACCTATTTTTATGTTGATGTACTATCAATAATAAATTGATCACTTTAGTTTCATGTCACAATTGGACTCCATGGGGATGATAAAAGGTAGTTTTGAATTTTGGAGGGTAATTGTTTCTTTTAGAAATACTAAAATGCTTCTCCTACTAAATATCAATCATAAGAAACATTAAATCACATTGGAAAACCCGATGAGGTCTCCTAAAAAATCACAAATATAAATAACTAAATAAAAAATAAAATCAAAATAATTATAGAATCTGGGTTGCCTCCTGGGAAGTGATTTTTTTAAATTTGTCTGCTCGACTTAGAACCCCCAACATACCCAATACCAAATTTCAATATCTTAAGGATTATAATTCTCAAAACATCCATTAGATCATGATTGAGTCTCCATTGGGGTTCATGGGATGTTTTGGTAATAGATTTTGAATATATTTCTCAACCCTAGTGAATGGGACAATCCTATGAATACCTACAAGTGTCCATCTAATTCCTTTTTTAATCCTGATTAATATATCAAGGAGAATCTTCACATCATTATATTTGATAAAGGATGAAATAAAAATGTTTTTTTGTTATAACCTATGAATTAATAATAGATAGAGGGAAGATAGACCATTAATTGGATCTCAGGTTGGCTAACAGTTTCTTACATAAGCCTAGATCTTGAATTGTACTCTATTATAGTTTCCAAATATTTTAGTTTAATAGGTTCCTTTTTAATATATGTTTCAACCACCTAATTGGCCAGATAATTTTCAAAACATCATATGGACTCAATTTTTATGGTTTCCCCCAATGGTTTAATTATAAATAATGTTAAAAAAATCACTATTCAATCAATCTAAAAGAGAATTAAGCCATGGATACTAGTTTCCCTCATGTGAATACTAAATTTTATTATTCATATTATCATAGACATCTATGAGTAATTACTTGATCATATTCAATTTCATTTTCCACATTACTTATCAAATTCAACTCATGAACTTCCATATCATCACTAATATAAGTGATCATGTTAAATATATAGAGACCATGGCTCATGTTTCTGAAGGTTACTGCCTTGTTCCCATTCTTAAAACATATCATGGAGTTAATTTCTTCTAAGATGGTATGTCCAAGGATGATGGGGGGTTTCCATACTAAGTCCTAATCATGGGTGTCTATCAAGGAGAATTAATTAATAAGGGTAAATGAAAATTTTAACTTTCATTAAAACATTTTTAAAGATACACTTTCGAATATAAACACTATGATCAGTGAGTTTGATAGTAATAGGGGTGGTTTGGGGACCATCATTACCAAGCTGACAATAATATGTATATGGATTGATGTTCACACTAGATCCTAGATCACATAAGTCGTTAATAAATTTTTTCACTCTAGGTTAAATATTTATGTATGGAAAACCTGGGCCTCTTAACATAGGTGTCATTGTTTTATTGATGGTGTTACTCACATTATCTTACAAAAGGACTTCGTTTTTATATAAAAATTTCCTTTTCAATATACACATGTACTTCAAGTACATTGAGTATGAAGTTTTGGTTTGTATTTCATTAACAATGGGTATATTCAAGTTAACATGTAAGATGATTTCATTCAATGTTTCATTTATATATATTTTCTATTTTCCACGCATAGGTTGAGGTAATGGATCAGGGTGCTGGAATTTTTTATGTGGTGCTGGTTCCTCAACATTATCAAAAATATTTTCAGATTCAATGAGTTTTTCATCATCATTTTCATGAGATATTTAAACATTGGATGTATTAAAAATGACTGGTTTATATTTGTAATTGTTTTACTAGTCCTTAAAATATTCACCATATTGAGTTGTTCATGATAGGTTTTTGTGTGACTAGACTCTAACCTCAAGGTCGAGGGAGGAACAACTTGAGTATGTATTGGTGGATTTCCAGTTTTTGTTGTTTTTAGTTCATGTTTAATTAATGATACTTATAAGTTCATTTTCATTATATTCATACATTATTGATCAAGGATTTGTTGAGTAAAAGATATGTAAGGGTATTGTATTGGTTGGTTTTTCTCATGAGGATACTTTGGATATTTGATGGAATATTTATTAGGTGACTAGATAGGTTGTTGGAATAGGATTGGTGGATGTTGGTATTTCACTGGTCATGATTGAAACTAGTTTTGTGTTTTAAAATTTTATTTTGGGTAGGTATTAAGACATTTTTTGTGTTGGTTTTTGATTTTCATTCCAACGTATGCTTTTATGGTCATTCTATAATGGATTTAATGTTTTTTGGTTGTATAGATTTTGATTGTTAAATTCATTAACCTCTACATGTTTTCCTCCAAAAATAACATCATTTTTATATGTGATGATTTAATAGTTTATATTTTTAATGGTAATTTTGGTCAAAAATTTTGAAAATAGGCTTAATAGTTTGTGTTTGTTAGACCTTACTATGATTGATCTCCTAGACATTTCTTGTAATTTTAATAAATTTTTCTCTCTAATTTTATTATTCTCTATAATAGTTAATTACAATATATTTATAGGGATTAATTTATTAAGGATTTTTTCCCCATGTTTGGTTCTATTTATTAATATTTTACAAATAAGCATAAGCATCATTTGGACATTATTTTTGAATGTTCCCCTACACATCATAACAGAAAAATATTTATCACCTCACAATAAACCTTCATAAAAAATTATCACATGTACTAGGATTCCAAAAAAATGGTTTGGTATGATATTTAATGTTTCTTTTAACCTTTAATATGTTTCATAGAATGCCTCTCCATCTTTTTCAAAAAAAATCATGATTATTTGTTTAATTGAAATGGTTTTGTGATAGGAGAGGTATTTTTTTGTACAATTACCTTTGAATTTTTACCCAAGAGTAAGAGGATGATTGTATCAAATTAATTAACCAATTATTTTCACAAAACTTTCGAATAAAAGGGAATGATCTCATTTTAACTGATTAAATATTAATGGTGGAAACATAGTTTCAAAAATGTCATTGAATTATTTGACGTGATGGTTCAACATCTCAAACTTCATCCCACAAATGGAAGGGAGGTGGTTAAATACATGGGGTTTAAAAACATATTAGAAATATACTATTATATCATTCATAATTAATGAGGGTTCATTGGTTGATGAAGGTGTGAGGTATTCATACATTGTTTGTCTTGCAACGATTACCAAGCTAGGTGCTTGAAAATGTTTTCCATTAGGGTTACATCCTTTATTTATGATTTGGATTTTTTGAAGATTATGTATTGTATTGAATTCAAATTTAAAATAAAAAGTCTTAGAAATACTTGAATTTATATAAATGATTCACTGAGAGTCACTAGAAACCTCTCCCCTTAGGTTTTTCAATCTAACTATATGGCTTGATTTTTCATGACGGTATGTGGACATGCATAGAGAGAAAGGGGAAAAGATAAGAGAAATTGGGGTGAGAGAAGTGAAAAGGGGGAGAATATAAATAATTTTTACGATTAATTACTCGTTCCATACAAAATGTCACCAAAAGTTTTTGACACCCAAATTTACAATACTGTTATAAGCGATCATTGAAGTACAAGTAGGGTTCAAATCAACAGGGACTGAAGAATAATACTAAAGAAAAACATTATTTAGAATATTGGATTTGAATTTTTGATATATGAAGTTGACATTAATGTGGTAAATAGATTAATAAAGTACCTAAGATAATAGATTTAATTTAATAATCAAACGCCTAAATATTTTATTTCAATAGATTAAATTTTTTAATTTGATCCAAGGTTCTCCCTAGAAAATATTGGATGTTTTTTCACAGAAAATATTATATCACTAATTATAGTTTTATCTAATCAATAATTTAATTTCAAAAAATCATTAAACAATTTAATTATTACACAATTCCAAGTCTAATCATAAATTCAAATTGAGGGTCACGTTAAAGATAACTAGATGGAATTGGATAGTACCAAATTTTTTCATCATTAATGTTGGAAAAGACAACGAAGAAAATAAATCATCTAATAAAACATTTTAAAATAATGAAATGATTTTAAATATTAAATAACATGACATAAAATACATTACATACCCTTCATTATCCCTTGGATTAATCTACAATAGGGTTATCCCTCTATTGATTCTATTCTATTAATGGAAGCGAGAAGTAGATTCATGAGGCTAGAATTGAAGAAGAAAAACATGGAAATAATGATCACTCCACCATTGTGTGAAAAATTTCATAAAATATATTGTGATTAGATTTTACACTTAATGAAATGGTATCAATGTGATATGAATAACAACATGTGATAGATAATAATTTTTATTAATAAAGTAATTCAATTTTCAAAACATACATGAGAGAATTTGAACATGTGATTAAAAATTTACACAATGAAATTAAAATTAAAATAATAACATGTATCCCAAAAATCACTCCACAAAAAAATTGTAATTAAGAAAATAATTATCTTAGGGTAAATTTTCCATCAATAAATTCCATCCAATTTAATTGGGAAAGTACAAGGATTGTGAGAAAACAAAGGTGATTTGAATTTTCAATGATGCCCATTAAAATGGGACCTGATTCATCCCTATTTTAATGTGGATATTATACATTGAATATGGTTGAATATATAGTGTTTGTAAAAGGGAATCTTCGTAGTATAGTTGTTATATTATATCTGTAAATATTTCATTCCAATTGGATCTTATATTAATATGTAATGGTTAAAAGTGTGGGCTGATTTTATAACATTAACATGTGGTCCACAAATTAAATGTTAACATGGCCTTCCATGATCTCATTGAAAAACAAATAATTATCTCAGGAAAATGTTAAATCAAATTATCTCTATAATTTCTTGTTTCTACATATAATATTTTATCTTCGTTGGTCTTGATTTGGGGCCTCCAAGTTTACTTGCTGGGCCTAAGGCCCCTTATGCCTTATCCAGAAATTTATTCATCCATGGACAAAAATATCCATATTTTCTTTTGATTAATCAATTGATCCTCAAATATAAAATGTTTCAAAGAATATGAAAAATAATATAAAAAATAAGAAATTTATAAAATCAAAATAATGAATTTTATAGGAATATTATTCTTTGATACAAAATTGACACTTCAAACATTAATTTCAAAATTACGTGAAATTAAGTTCAATATATGAAATTAATTTAAATCATTGTTTATAAGAATTTAAAGACATAAATATTAAAATATAAAAAATTAATATTAACCTTTTTCAATGGATAATATACTACTTTCATCCTTATGAGCTTCATATCATGAGTATTTGTTACTGCATTTTATTTTTTGAGACTCATCCCCTATCTCTTGTGGGAATCAACTTATTTTTCTTGATCTAATATACCAATGGTCATCCCATACGACGTACTAGAGATCATATTTGATGAATACTACTCATATTAGTTCGATATACATATATGAGAAGGTGGATGAGCATCATACAACAAATTTGAATAACAACTATTTGGGGAATTATATTGACATGGATGAAACAAAACCTTTATTATCATAAATTATGTGGGTTATTAGCATTTTTCAATGTTTTTATTTACTAAAATAACTATAACATAAATATAAACAATTAAATATTTATTTACTATGGATAACAATAATAAATAATAAATAATAATTCACATAGAATTTAATGTCATATTTGAATATATAGCTATATACTTTTTTTAAAATAAATTTCATAAAGATATTAAAATAAAACTCTTCCCTATATACATTGATATAGTGTTTTATCTTGGTATTATATAATTTTAGAGAATAAATTTGATTCATAAATTTACCCTAAATAGTGTACAGGACCTATAAAGCATAAATATATATATCATGAATTCATATATTTAAAATCATTCATTTTTCTTATTAATGGAGATAAACATATTAATATTCTGAAAAAGTATTATATGTGTTAACCATTGATGATGTTATCATGATATATAAATAAGCATTGTCTTCAAAACGTGTTTCATTTTGGAAATAATCATTTAATGATGAAATAGATACTATTATGAGAAGAAATACTTATAGACTTATTTTTTTGTAAAATATTCAATTAATATTGGGATTAGATTTTTATTTAGATGTATGTTTGACTCCAATTATATTGTTGATGTTTATAATGCTAGATTAGTAATTAATAGTTCCAAAAAATGGAATGGATTTGTTATTTTGATACTAATATTCATTAAGTTCAAATTGAAACAATAAGCATATTATTTTCAATTATATTTGAAAAATAATTTATGTGTTCATTAAACGAATGTTGAAATTGTATTTTTTTAATAGAATTTAAAATAATGGAATTTACATGGAATAATATATATTTTCTCAAAGTTATTTTATGATGACCCTAATGATCATTCCAATGAAATAATAACTAATATTTATGGAATATGTAGAAATATTTATGTGGATATCACTGACTATGAATATGGATTTAAATGAATAGAGATAGTTTAAAACAAATCATACAAATCTATTTTAATCTCTATAAAAAAGTAAAAAACAAAATTGTTTTAGAATTAAAATATTAATTCAAAAATATTCAAAAATGTGTTTCACTCTATAATTCAAGAAATAGAAGATTGAAAGAAAGGTAATGAAGTGATAATACCCAAATTAAAATAATTAATTATTATCAAATATCCTCTAATGGATATTAAAGTAAGTAGGATTAAATAGATTGAACATCTACTAGAATAAAACATATAAATTCATGAAGATAAAATTAGAGAGATAAAAAATATTCTTAATTCAAAATAAAAATATGATAGAATGGGAAAATAAATCTAAATATGAAATGATTTGAGATTTCTACCAAATTGGGGAATATGGAATCAATTCAATCTCTATATTATAAAAACATAAAAATAATGATCATACCCCAAAATATTCCATGGATGATTATTATAGTAGAAGAAAACTATCTGGGGGAATGAAAATCCACATATCATATAATAATATAGATATATATACATCAAAATGGTAATATACGATCTATAGTGAATATAATTGTTATGATAAAACTATTTTCATGGGAAATACATGTTTAAAACATAAATTATGGAATATATAATTCATAAAAACTTACAAAACATACTAAAATACATCAAATGTGCCTGGTAGAAAGTGTATAACTAGTTATTCCACAAATAAGGGTTAACAAATCGATACAATCACTAGAAAACTATAAGTTTCATGTTATGGAAAAACCAAAAAACATGTGATCAAAATAATAAACCATGGATTTTGATTCATTTCATTTTATATAATAAATTTTGACATTTTTCATTGGATATTTTGTACACATTATGAATTAAAAATGTATAATGGAATTCCACTTTTAGGTGTAAATATCTCAAATAAAGTATAATCCATATAAATTTAGCACACACATGTTAAACCTAGTTATAGTTAAAATGATTAGAAATATATGTTGTATTATCAATGGAAGCAGTCATAGTGAAGATTCATAAAGGTACAAATCAATCAATCATGAATGCACTAATTGATGATGAATAACAAGGCATAATGAAAAAACATGATAAATGATATCACCAAACTAGAAAAACAAGTGAGAAAAAAGATTAAAATTAACATTCCTTGGATTAAAGCTTCGATTCCTCTGAGATAAATAGATATATCTCATATGAAAGGATCAGTTGGTTTGATCCTTTGATTGATATATACTAGATTTATTCAATCCTTGTATTTGACCCTTGTATTTGTTCTATACTTGATTTTATGTAAGTTTCAGTGAGGAGAAGCATTGGTGGGAGGTGTCTTTTGCAGATAGCTTGATAAATTGTGAAATATATAGTCTTGATTAGGGCTATTAGATAGATATATGACACTTTTATAAGTTCATATAAAAATTAATCGTTAAATATCCATTTTATCATTGTGAAATTAATAAGAATTTATAAAACCCCATCTTTATCAGTGCTAAAGAAGCACTGATAAAAGAAAAATTTATTGGTGCAAAAACAGTCGCAATGATAAAGAGTTTATAATTATAATTGTAAATTACAAAATATTTGGAAATATATTTATAAATTTATATAATTATTTATTTTCATTTTTATAATGACCCAGTATTAACATAAATATAAATTACATCATAATTTTGGAAAACATAATACATTACTCAAACAGATGCCCAATGTCACACCCAAAATTTTTAATTTATTTTTATTTTATTATTTCTGGGCTCCGCATTCTCACGTCAAGGATCGGGCTGGGTCCCGATATAAAAATTTCTAACGTTTAATGTTTTTGGTGGGTTTCAAACCCGTGTACAGGAACCACATGGTTAGCAATGACTATTTGGTTGCCCCAGGTACTTGTGCGAGTTCCCAAGCGGATTGTGTTGAGGTGTGCAATTTGCGTGCGAGCTTTTTTAATCTTTGTGATGAGCGTGCAGGTACCCAGTTTTCATAATTTGATAATTAAATGGATTATGTTCTAAAAATAATGTTTTTTAATAATAATAATAATAATAATATGCTTTTATTATCATTATTATAATAATTAATATTTTTTTTTATTTTCATTATTATTAATATTAATATTCTGTTATTGTTATTATTATTAATATTTTTAATATTACTAATATTATTATTACTATTATTAATATTATTATGGTAGATTGGAAAAAAAATTAAGAAACCCTAGCATATACCCACATACCCAAAGCACCCCCCCCCCCCTCTTTCACCCCACAACAGACCCTACAGCATTCCCTTTCCCCACACCTAAATCCCCACCGCCTCTCCCTCACCTCAGTAGCAGCACCCCGGCTTCTCCCTCACCAGATCCTCCCCCCCCTTTGGCCTCCACCCACATCTGGCCTGCTCTGGTTCGACAGCCTCGCCAGACCCCAACCCTGCTCGCCCGGGACCCTGCACCTCCCTGTTGTTTCTGGTACCCACCGCCCAACCTCAAACCAGATCTGCCTCCGCCTGTCGACCTCGAACCTCACCTCACCATGGATCCCGTTTTCCACCACCCTCTGTACCCCTTCCCTCGCCACTCCGGTGTCCTTTTACTCTGACCACTCCCAGCCGTCATCCTTCCTCATCTGACCAGCACCACTTCGGCAAACTCTCTTCATTGGTAAAGCTCTGGTGCGACACCCCTACTGGATGACCTTCTCTCTGGAACACTACCCCCCCCCATTCAGTTATGTTTTATATTCTTATTTTGAGTTTTTTTCATTTGGAGGGTATATGATTCATTTGGGGTCATTTTTTAATCTCTATTTGGTTTGAATTCTTTTTTAGGGTCTATTTTCAGTTCGCATGTGGTGTGAATTAGGTGTGATTGGAGATTCGCACATGTTTTGGGAGTTCCTGTTTTTGAGGTAGGTGGTTCCTCTCTTAACCATTATCTGATGAATTATTTCTCCTCTAAAATTAATTCAGCATATTTATTCATTATTTTGTTTCATTAGAATCTATTTTTTAATTGAAGTTGATACGTTTACATGATATATGTGTGTTTTCTGTGAAAAAACATGCTGAATTGTTTATTTTCATTTTTCAAACTATGAAAATTGTTTTTTTGTTTAGTTACTATTTGTTTTGATTCATAGAGGGATGTTTGGTTGAATTTTTATCATTTTGAGTCATACGAAATATTTTAAAAATTGTTTCATAAATTTTCTTGGTGGTTGTCTAAGTGTAAAATTGTTTTTTAAATTTTCATTAGTTGAATTGATGGTGTCAGCGATGTAGATCAAGTTATAAAAAAGATTTTGGGTGTGCGCTTAATTAAAAACAGGGATTTTGGGTGAGTTTGGACGTAAAAGCCTTAAATTGTAATTTAAAATTGTTTTATAAACTTTTAACTGGTTTATTAAATATTATATGTGGTGAGGATATTGTTTTGGAAATATTTTTGAGGCGCACTTGGTTTGAAAAATGATTTTTTACATGTGGAGTATTTTTATTAAGTTGTGCAATTTTTTATTTTAACTATGAAAGTGGTGTGCATTCTGATTTGGTGAGTTGAGAGTGTGTGTTTAATTATAATGAGTGGTTTTGAACAGGTTTTGGGTGTTTAAAGTCATAGGTTCCTCTTTCGAATTCATTTTATGAAATTTAAAGTAGTTTATTAAATAATTCAGATGGTGCGTTTTGTGTGTTGAAAATATATCAAGATGGTGTTTTCATATTTTATTCATTTGAATTATTTTAAGTCTTTGTTAATGTATTTTAGTTACCCTTTCGTTTGTAGCACATTGAAAAGATTTTTTCCACGATTTATGATCATCATCTTGTGAATTCTTGCACATCTGTGTGAGGCGTGTGGCATCATCGTGATTGGTTTGCAAGTTGAGGTAGGTCCCCCAATGCACTCTCCTTTAAATTTAGAATTTATTAATTTCAGTATATTTTATTAATTTTAATAAATGGTAAATAATATAATATAATTAATTTTTATAAGATTTTCTGGTGTAAAAAGAGCCGTTTATTTTATACACAGCACTTGAAATGTTTTCCTGATGAATGAAAACCCAGTAGTGAAAGAATGCATGTTTGGCCTGTAAAAATAATTCACAGAATTTCAAATGTAGTTTTGGTTTATTGATAAATGATTTTTTTTGATGCGTGAACAAGTGTTTTGGTTCTCTTGAGAAATGAGGTTTTTCCTTAAAATTGGTAAAGGTCATTTAACACTTTAATAAAATAATTTTTTTTGGAAAACTCTCTTTGGGTGACTCAGGGGTGATATTTGGTGTGTGTTGACTACATGATTTGTGTGTGATGATTATGCAACTTGATTGACTTTTTTGACTCACCCCTTTCCTTTTTATTGTACGTGTGGACATGGGAACTTGTCATAGTGAATGAATCTTATGAGAATGATTTCTACAGTAGTTTATATCAAGCACTGGCTAATGGCCCTTAGTATGGATTATACTCTGTTAGGGGATTGGGCCCCTCATTTAGGAAAGGAAGGGAGATACTAAGCATTTGGGTATTATGACGTCATCGAGAGTACCCATGCCTTCAGGATCAATCACATGTATGGTATGTTCGGGATTGTTCACGAGATCTTAGGTTCGACCCATGTTTCTATTAGTGTTTATTTGTATGTGGCGGATGATTGAGAGGTCTAGTTCGGTTTTCGTCCCATGTGAGCCACTTTTTCCATTACCCTTAGTATGTGTTATGTGTTTTGGGGTATTCCTTTTTACTAATAACTAAAATTTGGATTTCTAAATTGTTCTCAAAAAATGTTTTAAAATGAAATGCACCTGTTGCTTTCAAACTTTAAACTTGTTTTTAAAATTATAAAGGGAAATGGTTTGTTACTTGTTTCATAAATGAAAGTTTTTGTATAGAAACCCATATTTCATATAACTTAGTTCAAAACTAGAACTAGTAAATTCTTTATTTAAAGGTAGTGCATTGGGAATAGTTTGTTGGGCATGCCTACTATGTTTTAATACTCGCACCTACAGTGTTTTCATATTTTTATTTTTGTTGCAAGTTGATTCGAGCTTACTCACCATGGGTGAGAGTTAGTTATGGATTGGTGAGTGACTCTCGGAGTTGTGAGGAGTTTTAGTCGTGGGCAGGTTAGTTGGTTGTTATTGGCCGTTCATTCTTTTTGTGTTGTTTATTTACTTCATGTTATTCTACTTTTCTGATTCATTATTTATTTTCACTGAGAGAAGTCGTTTTCAATTTTCCTTTATTGATGCCCTGGCACTTGTCGCCAGCCCGGGAAGATCAAGAACGCCTCCCAGGCCTTGCCGCATATCTGCTCGGGTGACCGGTTCAGGGATTAACCAGGTTGGTTCATGACACCCAAAAACCGTATTACTTTAGTGACTTTGAGAACATGGAAACATAAGTGAGCTACAAAGTCTCCCATTATATTCTGCATCACTAGCACTGTTCATAGAGACATCATATATGAATCATAACTTCAAAACCTTGAGGGAAAGAATCATAACAAGGGGTGGGCACAGATACTCAGTAATGTTAAACAAGTAAGGTGTATAAGAATAACAAAAGAATAATGTCATGAGAACATGATTGTATCATTAGAAGATTATACATAGTATATAAAAGATGTAAAAATTTATTATGGAATAAGGATTAGAATTTCATATCATATGAATCATAATATTATTAATAACACACGACATAAAAGCCTAATATATGAATAGAACATAGAATTCTTAAATACACATCAATGTATAACACCATAAACATTTATAATAGGAAATGTGTTCACTCATTAAGGAAATGTAATTAGGCCCACACATATACTTATGGACATAAAACCAGGTCTACACATAATGTTATGAACATGCAATCATGTTCATGTATAACATTGAGATCTTCTAATAAGGTTCATGAATAACTAATGTACATGCAACCAAGTCCTTCTATAACATTGTGAACATGTAATTATGTCAAATATAACATTATGAAAACATAATAAGATTCACTCATAACATTTTTATCATGTAATCAAGTTCATGCATAAACTGGTGGACATAAAACCAGGTCCATGCATAACCATAGGAACTTGTAATCAGGTTCACACATAACATTTACACTCATAATTTATCCATCACTACCCAATTCATTAGAGTGATATATAGGTCACACCCCTCATATAATACATGTGGAAAATATTATAAATAATCATAACAACATAACCTAATAAATGAAATGGGTATCATAACAATTTAATCATATCATTACATATGTAAAAGAGATAGGTATCATAATCATTTCCTCCAAGTATAATCCATGAAAACAAGCGATTTTCAAAATTATATAACCCATTGAAGATAAATTGGTTTCATAATCACCATTACAAAAAAAACCATTCAAAAAAGAATATTAATGGACCCTTTATGTTAATTCCAATAATTGAATGAGTAACATCCACGAATTTCCTGTTATATCGAAAATAATTTTCCAATATCTTAAAAAAAATTCATTAGCAATATTTTTTTCTTCAATGAAAAGTAATGTTAAAACATAAAACTTTTACAATTATATTTTCATTGAAAATGCATTGAAAAAATATAAATAAGGCCTAAAATCATTTTAAAAACGTTTTTCACTTTAAACCATATAATATATTCTGGAAATAATTATGAAGAACATTCTCTATGGAAAAAAACAAAATAATATTTAAAAATATTTGAAAATATTTTTCTATGAAAATAATTTTAAAACATATTAATGAATCTTATAGGTTATTGAAATCCAATTCATGAAAATATACTTTTTTAAAAAATATAATGGAAGATTTGAAAATAATTGTAAACATTTTTTAACATTTTTCACAAAACAATTTATATGAAAACCATTTCCAATGATCATATTTATAGAATATTCAGAAAAATATTCTTTAAAAAAATAAAAATGTAAACAAAAAAATGAATCATCCAGGAAATGACAGTCTTGATGATTATTAGGTCTATACATGTTGAACGTTCCTTTTGCAACATAAACTTTCTGAACAAATGACTTGATTAGAAAGTTATAATAAGATTCCATTTAGAACACATTTTTTATAAAGGAATTACATGGGTAAAAATTCCCTTTAAAGAATATATTATAATATTAAAAAAATGAAATTTTTTTAGAAGAAATAATTTTAACAGAACACATATTTCTGACCGAAATGATATATAAATTCAGTTTTTAATAAAAATAATAATAATTATCTTAATTACCAAAGAGTGTAAAAATATTACCATTAATTTGATATAACATGCATATCTATAAATTATGATAATTAATGATATTTCTTGAGATTCGGTTCATAATGTTTCATCAATGTAAGCATAATAATAATCAAACTCTATAAACGTTGAGATCGATGTTATAGACCGTTACCACATTAGTAAAATTAAATAAAAATAAAATGGAACGATTAAAATTAAATGAAGCATAAAATATCATGAAAATAATTATATTAATGATATAAAATATTAAAATTTAGTATATACACCACATAAAAAAATAATGTTTCTTAACATGCCATGTGTCTCAAATAAGGAAATTGAGACGAAATTAATTTACTGATTTGGTAACTTCTGAAACATTAAACCCATGAAAGAATGATCATAAAAAGGTTATGTAAATAAAATTTTATTTAATTAAATTAATTATTTAATACATCAATAGATATTACTCACACCACCAAAATTAAATGTGTGGTGAATAAATTATGTACTTCATAAAAATAAAAAAGTGAGACGAAACTCCATTACCTTAAGTCTTTCCATTCATCATACACGTTAAAACCTACTATTTATTAAATGTAATTTTATTATAAATATATTAAATAACCAAATTATTATACCTAATACCGTATAATATTTCATTAGGACTTTATATTTCCAATTTAATAACAACTCCATGTTAATTTTACGTTTTGTGTAATATCCTCGTTATTTTTCGTATATGTTTGGAATTTTTATTATTGATACCTTTACATAGATCCTGATAAACATATTTATATAAGTTAAAAAATATAATCTATATCATATATATTTAATATATATTTATTTATAATAATATATATATGATGTAACTATTAAACAAAATACATTGTTCATAAAGATGGTAGGTCGTACATATACGTGAACGATGCTTCTATATTATTATTGTATTGAATGAAAAATTGTAAATGACATATATTTAAATAAATAGAATATAATTTTGGTTGAATTATTATGTAATATATATCATATACTTTTACTAAACATTTCCTTAATACATACAATTCAATGGGTGAGTGAATCTCATCGTTTTGAGGAGGTTATAGTCCACACTTCCACAAACGAAGTTATCGTAGTAACACAAAATAGAAACCATAAAGGTATGTTCAATATAAAAAATAAATAATTATAATTATATTAATAATATAACATAAATAATATATAAACATCATTTCCAACATATTTTATAATCATGAATGTTTGTAATGGAAAAATGAATAACATCATTTTGTGAGGTGGTAGTTCTCTGTATACAAGAATGGAAGGTTTATAACCCTTTAAATGGAAGTTTGTGTAAGTTCTGGTAGAATCCTTATAATAAAAAATTCATAGTATATTTAGGATAATTTTTTTTCTATATAATAATGTAATAAGAATATTTTAGGTTGTGGAGAGTGAAAAGAAAATAATGGAGCTTGAGGGAGGATGTTACCTCTTATTCAAGTAAATTCTTTTGGTTTACACCAGTGGGATTTCATTGATGTATTTCATCCCAAGTTTAGTCATCTATGATGATTTGAGGTATTATTGTATAAATTTATAAATATTTTGGCTGAGAAAATGTGGCTTGATAGGTGTGAGGATGTGGGATGTGTGAGTGACTTCTTATACTGGAGGAGGAGTGGCATTCTTTTACATTTTTGGAAAGAGAATTCCACCCATATTTTCTAGTAAAATATGTCTCATATATAGACCAAATTTTATTAAAGGGATGATAATGTGTAAATAAGTCCATAAAATTGTGTGTGGATCAGGTTTCATGTCATTATGGGCCTTAAGGATAAGGATTAGTCCTTTATGATGTTATTTTTCATCTTAATCATTGAAATTAGTTTTAATTACTTCCACTAATTGTTTATTTAAAACACTAATGTGAACATAATATAAATTATAAATTTTTTTTTAAATATAGAATCTATTTCTCTAAATTCCAATCATATAATTTTTTAAAATTAATTTAAATTTAGTCCCGTAGACAGAACAACAAAGCATGTTTTTAAGGTAAAAATTTTCAATATTTTGGTATGTTTTTATATCCAATGTCATAAAAAAATATATTCAAATTGCCTAAATTGAAATAATTTTCTATATTTTATATAATTTAATATTATAACCTATAAAAAAATAAATTTATCCGTATTAAAATTTTATATGATGAAATAGTTTTAATTTAAAATCTAGTTTCATCATTATTCATCGAAAAATGAAACAACAAGGAAATATACCAAAAATAAACCTTAAATACTTTTTTTGTTTCACTTTAAAAAATAATGTTTATTTATAAATATAAAATTTATAATAATTACAAAATTTATATTTAAAATATATTCTCTATTAAATAGTAGTAAAACTCCTTTTATATAAATATAGGTTTTTATGTGTAATATTGGGTTTGTTGCTATCTAGTACCTATTAAATGTATCTGATAAATGTAAAAAATATCTGATTGAATATATAAAATATATATTTCATTAATTTCTCTCACCAATTTTATTTAAATTAATTTATAGGACCAAATTATTTTATGATCATAAAAGATGGTTTTATAAAAACATTCACGTTATATTTAATTCGTTCTTATATTCATTTCTAATTAATTTTTTTCCAATGAATTCAACCATGTATTTTCATAAGTTTGATAATACTAGTCATAAAATTATAAATCAATGAAAATATTAAATATTATTATATTAAATATTATTATTTTTAATAACATATTATTGTTCTGTTAAATTTGGTCTTTCATGTTATGCTAACCATCGAGGAAAGAATGTCATGTTTATACTTTAAGATAATGTCGGTTTTACATGTATATAAAGATTCAATTTATATTGTTTTTAGTGCATGATTAAATTGGGGTTGCAGATAACGGAATCAAAAAATATTCCTTTCACATAAAATAAAATAAAAATCATTTTTGTGTGAAATGAAAATTATCAAAAAAAATTAAATCAACTCCAAAAAAATATTTCACAAAATCAAAGGGTGTTAAAATTTTGTAATTATTTAAATAAATAAGTATTTATTAAAAATTATATAGATAATTTTAAAACAAATTATAATTATTTATTTATATTTATTTATTTATAATTATAAATATATTTTTTCAGCAGTTCTTAATGGGAATTCTCTGATGACGGTGTGGGCGTCGTCAAATGGATGTTCTAGACCACAAAGGAGACTGTGACGGTGGTGTGGGGCTCAATAGAGATAGATGTCGAATGAGTCAGGATCCATGGAATAGATGATGGATATAAGTACACAGATCTAACCAAATTAGTCAGACTAACCTCAAGGTGCTGCACTATAGGAGAGGTGATGGCGCTAGTGGAAGAAGCTGGTTTATAGTGCAGATGTCCAACAATAGTAGTTACACACAAGCAATGTATAGATGAAACACTACATAGATGATAAATCCTTATCGGTTGATTCTTTGAGCTATTAATATTAGACATTTGGGTCATGTATTGAGCTCCATGTGTACAAGTCCTTCATTCATCAATATGAAAAATAAATAAGTCTTAATGGGTGGGATATCCCTATAGGGGTCTATGGTATGCCTTTTCGGCCTGTGTGTGAGGTGTGTGTGTGTATGATATAATTGTATCTCTAAGAACCTAATATATATATATAATAAAAAAATCAAATATAAATATACATATAAATATGAATATAAATATAGTAAATATATTCATTATTTAATTAAAATTAGTATAATTTTATAAATATCTAAATATATATAATTATATATTTTTAATTATACAAATACGATTAAAAAATATATTTACTTATTTGTAATTGTAGAAATATGAATTTATAAATATAATAAATATAAATTTATAAATATATTTAATTTATACATAATTATAATTATACTTTTAACATTCTAAAAATATATATATAATTTTAAATGCATGTCTCTTAAAAATGAGTGAAATTGAATAATTCAAAATCATTACTCATTAAAAATATTGAAAAAATAGATATGATTTATTAGTAAATATTAATTACAAAAAAATCTATATATATTTTGAAATAAATGTGAATACTTATTGAAAATATTAAAATATTGTAAAAAAATAATAGAAAATGATTAAATTCCTAAAAAAATAATAAATAAATAATAAATAATTTTAATTAGTAATTAATACCTTACTGTAATAATATTTATAATAAATAAATAAAAATTACCAATTAGAGAGTTAATATATTAAATCTATCATGTTAGAAGGAAATTATAAAATTAATACTACTATATGAATAAATTATATAAATGTTAGTTATATGTGTTTTTATACCTGATTTCAATAATTACGTAAATATTTGTGTGTGATCGTCATATATAAAAATTTATTAATTATATATATGCATGTGAAATAAATATAACACATGATTGAAATATTTTAAATTGAAATGTGAAATTACATTCAATAATGTTCATCACTCAGTGAAGTTGGTCAGTATTTTTAGTTCATATTAATTTTTAACTATAATTGAGTCTTCACATAAATATATAACTTATTTAATATAATGAATCAATTTTTTGTATCATATAAATCATATTTATATAATATTATATATATTTATATATATATATAGTATACTAATTATTAAAATTTATAATCTATAAATAAGTATATTAAATTTATTAATTTTTATCAATATTTATTTAATTAATAAAATTTTTAATATATTTCTTAATTTATAGATTTTTAATTTTTATTTGTTTACTTTTTTATTTTAAATATCTATATTTTTAATATATACTATTTACTAGTATTTATAATATATATATTTTTATAATCTATTTAATATATTTAATCATTTTTATCAATAAATTTTTAATTAAAAATTTTAATATTTTTTTAAATTTACACATTTTTAATTTTTATTAGTTTAGTAATTTAATTTTATTTAGGACCTCTATTAGAAATAAAAATAAAGAACTGCTAAATGGGACAAATTATTAATGCTAAAAGTAACGTGGTGATAAATAGTGCCTTCTATCAGTGCTAATGAAAACCGATGATAAAGGGTGTTATTTATCACCACTAAAAAAGCACTGGAAAAAGGTACCCTTTTTCAGTTCTTGATATAGTGTTGATAAATTGATCCTTGATCTGTTCTGTTTCATACCCTAATAAAGTTCAATGCTATTAAAGGCCTATATTATAGTAGTGAGTTTTGATTATTTTGAATTTTACTAGTGTATCCATAAAAAATAAAGGTTTATATAGAGTTTTGGCACATGTAAAATTAAATGAAAGGAAGAAATGTTTCATAATGTAATAAATATAATATATTTATTCACATAAAATATGTATTTGATTTTATAATTGAATTATTGGTTCTGGAATTATGATAATAATTTTAAAATAATATAATTTACTAATTAAATTAATATTATTTCATGAACTATATTTTAGAATTTATTATGTTATATTTAAATCATTATTTTTTTATAAAACATTATTTATTCATAAAACAACTTATTCATTTCTATTCAGAAAAATAAGCATTTTAAAAAATATTATGAAAAATATTTTTCATTTAATTTCGATATGTTGATTCTAATAATGAATTAAATTTTATAAAATTATCAATAAAAATAAATGAATTTTTAATTTTAATATATACATATGATGAGGGTTTTGGGGAACATATAATTATTCATAGTTGTTACAATACTAAGTAATTATGCATTTTACTTTTCTTTCAACTTCATTATACAAATTCAATAACAATTTTATAATAATGACACAATATATATATATATGTGAAATTATATTTTTACCTAAAAGTAATGATTAATATATAATATTATTTTATAGAAAACATTTTATTTAATATTATAAAATCAGTGTATTAGAGTAATAGATTTTGACATTAAATATGATATTAATCATTTAGGTCATTAATTTATATATAATTATAAATAGATTTAGAAGTATTATTTCTTCTCAAAATATATTATGGCCATTTCAATCATCACATTATGCACATAAAAATTCATAAGGCATGTATAAATTTTAAATTACATTAAATAATTATATGTTAACATTAATTGAATAAGTAAATAGATAGGATACTTTCATGAAAAATAGAATACAATGAAAAAATTTATGTATAATAGAAAATCCGAAATATAATTAATATTATGAAAATTTAGTTTTAAATAAATCAATATGAGTTAATAAATCATTAAAATAATAAAATTGGTTATATAAAACCACTTTTATAAATATTTAGTAATAAAAATTTATTTTATGATACATTAATTAAAATTATATATATATTAATATTCAATAAAATATAACTAATAGATACAAATGGATTGTTTTTTATGATTCCAATTAAGAATTATATAAATATGGAAATAATATTTTTCATATTAAGCCTTGTAGTTAAGAAATAAATAAAAATTATATTATTATTTTTAATTTCGTTTCTACTTCTTTTTCAATAATTATATATATTTATATGGTTCAAATAAAAAAATAAAAATGATAATAAAGAAATATTATATTTTAATTTCAATGTAATTTATTTTTTTAAATTATTATTCCAATGCCTATGATGTTACATTACACCCCCTTCAAGAAATTACATCGAAGGATATTTTTTTAATTAAAATACCTATATTAAATTATATCTTATTTTCATGAACCACATTGATAAATAATAATCTTATAATTAAAATTAAATTTAGTTAGGTAATAATATTTATTAACCAATATTTGATGAAAAATTGTAACCCTTTGTAGTATTACTAGTTTTTCATATCCTATTACTATACAGCTAATAATTATTTTTATATGCCTTTCATCCTATACATTTCTAAATAATATTTCAAAAAAATAACAATAATATGCTATAATATGAAAAAAAAATTCCCATTGACAAGAAATTTTTGATCATATGAAGAACAAATATTATATATATATATATATAATATCAATTATAAATTACTCATATTATATAAAGTTCATTATTTTGGTGAACATGTAACATAATTAATCAATAATATAATGAATGTAGTCTAATTTATAATCATTTATTAAATAAATATTATAAATATACAAAAATATATTTTACTGTGATGATTATATTGAGAAATTGGGGAAAATTTTATAATTGAGCTCAACTATTCAGTATGTAGTACAACAAGAGGATATTTTGGATGAAATGTAAAAAAATCAACAGAATAGGACAACCCACCTGGTTAATGTTTTTTGGACTAACAAAAAGTAAATGGAGGATATATGGGATTCAGAGGATGTAATGAAGAAGTAGTTTCCAAAACTTTTCCTTTGTGTAATGTAATTTTCATGGATAAATACTTATAATGAGGGTAGAATGTACCTCCTGATGGTTTTATAATAGAATTTAATTGAAAATAAATCTAATCTTTTTGATACTTTTTTATGTGTTAAATGACATGTACAATTGAATAATTCTTTATTACTAAAAATATAGATGATATTTCTAGATAATTAAATGTAATTTATAAAATATTCCCATTCTATATTGAAATAGGAAAAATTCATATAATAAAATACAATTAATTCCAAACAGACTATTTGGAAATGTCATTTGAAATGTTTAGTTTTCTAAAATTAATTAATTTGGAAGAATAAAATTAATTAATGACACATTCCATTCTTGGAGTGTGAGAAAAACAAATATTTCATATCTTAAATTGTAGTAATGTTCTTGACCAAGGATTTCTCTGGATAGGAGTGCACAATAATCATGTTTATCACATAAATTTAAGAAATAAGTAGAGTTTGTTTTTAAAATTGTTTGAGCTTAAGTAGAAATTATACAATTAAAAATTATGTTTCAACATAAGTGCATGACAAGTTCTGTGGGGTAAGTGTAGTATCACCTTCTAAAATGTCATCATAGTCTTATTGATTATCCCCCTATCTTCTAATTTAATGATCAGAAAATGAATCCTTGATCGATTTATCAATTATCCTTGAATATAATGAGTAATGGAAATCAATCATATGTGCTTGAAAATTCATAAATCATTACCAAATAAAAAAGGAATGTTATGATCAGTAATTTTTACTCCTCATAAATATATAAAAAGTTCACTTATTCCATAGACATGAAAATGATTCCTAGACACTCAACACCAAACACAATTTGCTCGATCTAGAAAAAACAGCACTAGGTGGAGGGTGTTTAATGTTCATAATACAAAGACATAAACAATGAATAAAACCAAAACCAAAAACACATTTTCATTAAGATGATTTTACACCACAAAAAATATAAATAATTCAATAGAGAAATATAGTTTCAAATAAAAGCGCAAGGCTATGACATTAAAATAGTGAAAATATCCCATAACCAATCACTCAAAGGTTTTACCCCTCCATGTGAAAGGGTATGACAGTATATAAGAGAAGAATACAGAAGTATGAAAATAATAAAAGGATCAAGATATAACCAAAAGAACATAAACCATAAAATACTTCATCACATTTACTATCTCTCCTCCTTCAACACCTTTGAACAGAAGTGAGCACACATATTTATAGGCTTGAGGGGTGGAAAAGTTTCACACCAAATTCAATCCTCCTAAATATTGAGTCTATTTTTCCAATGAAATGGAGGAATCTCATAAATGTGTCTTCATAAAAGTTTTTATTATCCTTATTTTACATTAATTCTTTAAATATGATATTCTTTAGAAAAGTGTGAAAATGTTATATTTAAACAACTACATAAAATCTTTTCTGCATGAGCAGACTCCTCAACTCCTTTGACATTGTTACATTAAATGGATTCCTTAATTATAAAATTTATCCATGAATTTTTATTTGGACATAACTCGTAGATTCCTATTTCAATTCCATATTTAATAACATAATTTTTATTTCTCTAGTTAAAGTTAATCATCATCAATAGTGGTGGGGTCCATTCTATTATCCACAAAAATTTCCCAACTTCATTGATTTTTCTAAGACATTATATATTGATTTGGATATTGGTGCAGAATAAAAATTCATATCCGATGAAAAAATGAAGCAATAAAAATAGAATCTCTCAATTGGGATCATAATTATAAAAGTTACACTAGAAAATATCAAAGAAATAGAAAACAACTAAATTTATAGAATTAAAATATTTCTACATTTAAGCCCAAAAATTCAACAAAGCTACTAAAATGATGAAAATCACCTAAAATTTATTAATTGGAAGGTATTAAATCATTGAAAACATATTAAAAAATTGAAAATATTATTACTACATGTTCCCCTGCACATAGAACATAGACTCCTAGACGAAGCAAGCAAAAAAATGAATCAATGAAAATTCAAAACACATGGTCATGAGATATAAAAACTCCATACTAAGAAATATATGATATCATAACTCAAAAAAACATTATATAAATACCTCAAATTAGATCATTCAATATATTCCCACTTTATTTTTTCTCCCATGAAAACATAACACCTTCCTCACGTGAATTTTGTCTCATCTCAGAAATATCAATTTTCAACACATATTTATCATCCAAACC
This sequence comes from Viscum album, assembly GCA_963277665.1. Lineage (NCBI taxonomy): Eukaryota > Viridiplantae > Streptophyta > Magnoliopsida > Santalales > Viscaceae > Viscum > Viscum album. The sequence goes on from OY728142.1 coordinate 1,731,165,946, forward strand.
ACTGTAAGTGTCACCATATGCTTGATAAATTCTTACATATCAACCATATGTGAGTCAAGGACATTTTTTTATCATGAAAACGTTTCAAGGTTGTTTTTTGGCCTCTTTTTGGTTGGATTAGATTTAAAAAATTTCTAAAGTTATATTTTGAAGGCTTGGGCCTTTTGGAAGAAAAACTAAAAGATCTTAATTTTCACTCCAAGGTGGTATACTCCCCACTCCCCATTATACAAAATAAGCTAAAGTGTCAAAAAATAATTGATTTTTTACACTATTTTTAATTTTATAAAAAAAATCAATATTCCCAAACATAATTTTTCTTAAAACATCTATATTAGTATAATGTAATTTCTCCATCAGAAGCTCCATAAAGAGACAACTTATATTATCATGAAATATCCTAGAAGCCACAACCTTTAATAGAGTTAGTTTTTTATCAGAAAAAACATATCATAAGATCTTAATTTTCCATCCAATGTATCAAAAAATAAGGTTTCCCAATTTTAGATAGATTCAATTACAGTTAAGTTCACCTAGATCATGGAATTTCACTTCAAGAGAATATTATAGAGGGAAAAGTGATTTGTATTATGTATAATCTACCGGGGTTTTCATTTATTCAATGAGATTAAATGATTAAATGTACTAAGTATGCTTAAATAAAAATAATTCTATTTAATGGTGGATTTATAACCAAATATATTCCTCATTAATTTAGAATAAAAGTACCTCAAAATATCTTATTTTTATAGAAATATATCAAATTCTAGGTAAAGAAAGAATTATTTGGTTCTCTCAAGAAAATATGTGAGTGAAAATAATATGTAAAAATAGGTTCAAAATCTTCATGATAAAATCATTTCAACGATAAAGATAGTGAGATGTGGAATGAGATTCAAACTTCAGAGTATATTTCATAAAATTTCAAAATAATTAAACTTGAAACAAATTTATTTTCATCATTCATTTAAGCTAATTCTCATGGAATAAATTTTTTCCCATTAATTATATTGGTTTTGAAAAATAGTAATAATAATAATTCTAGCTGAAAAGTGTAAAAATGAAATAAAAAATGAAAAATAAAAACACCAAAATTTGAGAAACCACACATTTTTTAGGAAAACTAATAAACAAACCACAACTAAAAATCCTACAAAACAAAGGTTCCCCCATCCCACCCCCCACTCAAATTATGTAGTTTATTCAATGAATTAAATTGGATTTAAAATTTAAGAATATTTTAAATTTAATCATAAAAGGAAATACAATGTAGTGTAGAGTTACATCTAAATGGATCTTGTTGACAAATAGGTTGGAAGAGTGTGATATCCTCTATTAGATCTAATGGAATGTTCTCTTGTAATTTCATTAGCATGTGTTTGTTAACAGTGAATGGATCTTTTTCCCCATCCTTCATAACCTGAAAAAAACTGAAAGTATATACATTACTAACTATAAATATACCATCCCATCTCGAATGAATTTTACCTAGAATCAGATTGAGTATTGAGTTGAATAACACCACTATATTTCCAGGATGAAATTATTTTGGTTAGATATGTTTTTCATGAGACACACTTGTTCTCTCTTTGTAAAATATATAATTTTCAAATGATTCCCTTCTAATTTCCTCAATATCTAGAAACTATAATATTATCTCATTCCCCATGCTATTGATATCAAAATGCATCATCCTTACATCCTAATATGCCTTATTCCCAAAATCCAGAGGTAGGTGACAAAATTTTCCATAAATCAGCATATATGGACTAATTATCATTAGGGTATTGAAGGATTTCATGTAATCCTATAATGTAACTTCCAACCTTTGGTGAGAGTTCTTTCGTTTTGGTTTAACAGTCTTGTCCAAATTTCCTTTTATTTCCCTATTGGAATATTTAGATTGTTTATTAGTCTATAGATTCTAGGGATTTGATGTTTTGTGATATAAACCATAATTCTTTAGAAAAGACTCCATTATTAATTTTATAATTTTAGTTTCTTGATCATTGATGATGTCTCTAGGATATCCAATTATAAAAAATATGGTATCACTTACATGATCACAAACATCATTAGCATTATTATTCCTGGTGGATTTTCCCTCAACCCATTTGGAAACATAATCAACAACAAGAAAGATATAATAATTTACAAATGAAATTGATAATTTTACACATAAATCAATCACCCAAACTTTAAAATATTAAAAACGTTATGTGGAATTTAGTTTATTTCTTTTCTCATTGATATGTTTCCAGAAAACTGTAATTTTGACACCTTTTTCAAAATTCTAGATAATATTTAGAATAGGTGGGCCACTAATGTCCAGATTCTAAAAATTTCCCTCATGTCCTTTCATGTCCAAAGTGGCCTTTATAAGCTATAGTGGGAAAAATTAAAATACTTAACCAATTTAACTATGAGGAAAAAATATTCTTATCAATTGGTCATTGCAAATCATCTAATGAAATTGATATTTCCAAATGTAATATCTAGATTCACCTTTTAGTTTGTTAATTTTGATAGAATTTAAATGATATGGAACCTATTTGTTACCAAATAATTTACCATTTCTCATATCAAGGAACATCTCCTTCAATAAAGTACATCTTCTCTCTTAGAAGGTGATCATTCAGTGGTTCTTTTTCATGAATTTGATCGTCAATAGTGTGGGTTATTCATCTTAAATCATTATCCACATTGGTCTATGATCCATTATTTTAATTGATATCTATATTAAACACCAATATTGGTAACTTCCATCTCACTAGAATCTATTTAAATTCAGTCACCTTTATAAAGTACCTAATAACTGTATTATCATAAACCACAGTGACTTTAGTTCAATTAATATGTGATGTAAATCTTCATAAAGAAAAAAATACAAAAAACTATTTTCATGTGGTTATATAATTTAATTGATATTAATTTAAGGTTCTCGAGGTTTAAGAAATATCTTTTGTCCCACCATCAATTCATTGATAAAGGACTCCTCCAATGACATTGTTAGAAGAATCACAATGTAGCTCTAATGATATATCCCAGTTTGGTGGCGACATCATGGGTGGTGTAATTAATCTCATATTCAACTCATCAAAGGCTTCCCTACATGCACCACTAAAATCAAAATCACCTTATTTAAAAAAACTAGAGATAGAGGGTAGAATTTTACTAAAATCATTGATAAACCTCCTGTATAATCCTATATATCCAAAAAATTATTTTTCATGATTCACACAAGTAGGGTAAAGAAGTGAATTTATCAATTAAATTTTTTATTTACCCATGTAAATTCAATTTTTAGAAATTAAATGTGTAAGGAAAATTAATCAATCGTCCATAAAATGAATCTTTTTGAAATTTAAAACAAGAATCTCTTCAATTCCAGTTTGAAAAACATTTTCATTATTTTTTAAACAATGGTCAATAGAATTTCAAAAAACTATGAAATCATCTAAAAAACATCAAAAAAATCTTCCATGAGATCAGAAAAAAAAATCTTACCAGGAAAATATGATATGTAATTGGAGAATTAAATAATCCAAATGGAATCCTTTTATATGTAAAATTACCAAAGGTATAAATAATGGTTGTCTTGTCCTTATTAGCAAAACCAATCGGTACCTAAAAATAACTTGAAAATCTATCCAAAATCTATAATGATTTCTCTATTCCAATATTTATAGTATCTTTTGAATAAATAGGCTTTAGATATGATCTTTCATAGTGACATGATTCAACTTCCTATAATCAATGCACACTCTACAGCTATTATGAATTCTCACATGGATTATTTCATTCTTTTTATTCCTCATAGTGGTTAGGCATGTTATTTTTGAACTACATGAATGGGGGCAACCCAGTTTGAATCTTAGATAGCATAGATGAACCCAAAATCCATGAAATTCTATATCTTATTCTTCACAACCTCTATTATGGTGGGATTCGGCCTCCTTTGGTACTATCTGAAAGGATTAGAATATCCCTCATGATGAATTCTATGTGAGCTTATTTTTGGGTTTATTATTGAGATATCACCTATATTATACACTATTTATCATAAATTATCTCTCAAAATATCAATAAATGTTTTTTCTTGGGTTACAGACATTTTTTTAGCCATTATCACTCATAATTTTTCTCCCTCCCTAAGGAACACATATTCCAAATCAATGGGGAGTGGTTCTAATTCCAGACCAGGGGGTGATAAAGGGATGAAATTATATTGATGTTCCCCACATCTAAAGGTTATAACACCTATACACAAGAATACATATCATATTCTTCATTATATAACAAATCATCAATGAAATCCTTTTTTACCTCTTTTTCCCACATGAAATCAGAACCTCTAGAATTTTAGGAATAAATATTTTTAATGATATTTTCATTAGAAAAATTCTCTAATAAGGAAAAGAATTCATATACCATACCTAATTATTAAATTTGGCTCAGTTTCAACATTGTAGGAGAGTTCAAAGAGTGAGTGATCCTTAATGGAAATTTAATATGAGGTTTTTCAACTTTGAGAATGGTCTCCAAAAAATGATGGTTGTCTATTATTAGATCCTTTATTCTCCCATGTTATGTACATAGAAGTTTTTTAGGAATAATATATCTATCACTTTCACTATGTCATCCTCCAAAACATAAGCTGGGAAAACTGAAAATCTGTTTCCAAGATGGACCACCACTCTTATGGGATTCAAATATCTCATCTACAAATAATTGTATACTATGATCAGAAAAAAAATAATTGAATAACCTGGATCACTTAAATAATTACATAAATTTAAATAACCAAGGGTTCATTGAATTGAAATATTATAGGGATCTTGAAATTTTGTTCAATATTATGGGGTAATAAAGACTGAGACACTTCATCCCAAGTTTATCCTTTAATTACCTTGAATTATACTCATCTTTTTTAAAATATAATTTAAAAATTTAGGTTACATTGGAAATTTTTAAGTTCTTTAAGAAGGGGGTATAAATTTCTATATTCTAGAAGGTATCTAGATCTTCTTTTTGAAGTGGTTCTTCCTAAAATCTACCTGATTCAATTATATTTAAGGTAAATGGTAGGGGTATGTATTTAACATCCCTTTATTTCTTTTTTAATGATTTTTTGTGTCTCTTCCTCATCATCATATACTTCCCCTATTCCTCTTTCTTCTCTTCTTCACACAAAAATTTCACAAAAGTTTCCAAATTTAGAACATCATTCTCCCTCATCTAAGATGGTCTTGTTTCATGTTCATGAACACTTGGTGGTGAGAGATATTTTCCACATCCTATTTTAATCATAATGAAATTTTCTTTTGGGTATGTTATTTTTTTTATTGGAGCATCACAAGATTTTTTTAGGAATTCCATGAGATTTTTTAACTTATTGGACAAATATTTTATGGAGTATTTCATCCCCTAAATATCATATATTTGTTGTTAGTTTTGAATTGGGGGTTGTCCACTCGGGTGTGGATGATCATTGGGTCTTTGAAATTTGGGTGGTTATTGGTAAGAATTATGGTTATAGGATGTGTTTTTTTTTAAAAGGTGGTGGGTTTGGGAATTTCTACTAGAATGGGGGTTGGTTCTGGAACTGGTTTTGGTATATGGATGTATCTTGATTCTACTAATTTTCAAATATATAGAACATTGATAGGATCTCTACAAAAAAAATTGAATTTAATCTTCTTAAATGTTATATCACAAGTTACCATTCCCTATATTTCATCGCATTGGTCATTGAAATGATCAGGTGATGAGAATAAACCAAATACCATTGTCAGTTCTTTCTTATCACCCACTTGTTTCAAGTCCATATTTCTCATCAAAATGGATAGATCTTTAATACCAGTCATTGATAATTATGTTTGATGAAATTTTTATACCACTTTAATACCTATTGTAATAGTACCTCGTGTACTGAACTCTTAAATGTCCTGGGAAATATTCTCTATCTGTCCCTTAGCTTCTTCTGGTGACTTGTCATTCAATGTGCCTCTAGAAAATTCATATTTAAGGTTTGTTTCATAATCCAATAAAACATTTTTAAAAAAAATAAATTCATGATCTTCTATTTCTTGACAAGGGAATATAGAACATAAAATTAAATATCATTCCATGTACTCATAAAGGGTTTATCCAGATGGCTGTCAGATGGAATAGATTTCTTATTCTTGATGGTCATGCTTTTAGAGGTGGGGAAGAATCTTTTCTTTAATAATCACACTATGTAATTCCAATAATCAAAATATCCTGGTTTTATACTATAAAATAATTATTTCGATGCTCTTTCCAATGATAATGGGAATGCCTTCCACTTTATTAGCTATATAGTTACTACACTGGGTCGAAATGTAGTGCAGACATGTGTGAACTCTTTAATATATTTGTTTAGATCTTAACCTGCCAAGCCATGATTATTTCAGAGAAATGGGATCATGTTAAATTTCATCACAAAATAATTTTTTAACTATGGAATGGAATTTGGATTTTTTTGATCAAGGAATTTTTGTTTACAAAGGTCTCTAAGTGATTGGTTCTGGTTTTCATCCCTGATGAAAGGCTCATAGTGAATACTTGAATTTTCACTCAATTATTCAAGAGAAATTTCATTAAATTGAGATAAAAAATAAGGTTCCCAAGTATATTCAACATGGTTATTTCCATTTCAGGATGTTGGGGGAAATGTTTAGTGATTGAGATTCTAGTCATGCAATTTTGAAGAGAAAAGAGGAATATATACAGAAATAAGAAAAGAAAATAATTGTTGGAACCACCTCCCCAGAAATGGTAAAATGTTTTGAAACATTCTTTTCTTGGGCTATGAAAAAAATATATCCTAAATCAAAATAAATTAAATTAGGTAAACAAGGATGTCTCTAAAAAGGAGTTCACAACAATCATGTTTTTTCACTTAAAATTGAGAAATTAGTTGAGGTTATTTTTTAAATTAGTGGACTTTAAAAAGAAATATAAAATTAAAAATAATTTTTCAATATAAGTGGATGATAGGAGTGATGGGGTCATGGTAGGATAAACATTTTAAATGTCATCATAGTTATCAATTTATTTACTCTTCAATCTATTTATTAGTCACCATTGGTTACTGGATGTAGTGGAAACCACTCATATGTGCATGAAAATTCATAAACCATTCCAAACTAAATAAGGAAGTCATGATTATGAATTTTTTTTCTCATTATAAATCAGGAAAAGGATAACTTATTACCCACATATTTCAATGATATCTATACACTCATCACCTAACATAATATTCTCGATTAAGAAAAACTGCACTAGGAGGGGAGAACTTAATGCTTTTCAATAAAAGGTATAAAATTTTTTGAAACTATAAACCAAAATAAAATATCATTAATAGAATTGAAACCCAATAGAAAATATAATTCATTCAATATAAAAAGACTATTTCAAATTAAATCACAAGACATTGACATTACAAAAGTGAAACTCCCCCTTCCTCAATAACTCAAAGGCTTTACCCATCCATGTGAAGGGTATGGGATTTGAATTGGGAACAAGATATATTTATAAAAGAAAGAAAAGTGGAAATAGAAAATCCAAATCACTTTAAGCTTCAAATAATCAAGAAAATACCATCCTTATCCTCATTTAACATCATTGAATGAATTTGAAAACTTCTATTTATAGGCTTGAGGGATGGAAATTTTTCCCTCCAGATTCATTCCTCTAAATGATTGATTTAATTATTAATAAAAAATTTATGAATTTCATAAATATTCCTCCTTAAAAATTGTTCATCTCTCTAATTTTCATGATTTATCTAAATATAAACTTGTTTAGACAAGTGGAAAAAATGTATACCCAAACTAATGAAGAAATAATTTTATATCCAAGTCGAATTCTCCACTCCCTCAACATTGATTCATTAAATAGATGAATTAATTATAAAATTTTACATGAAATTTAATGTGGAAATGAATAGTATAGTCTTTTTTTATTACAGCTGTAATTACTTCATTTGGTTTCTATAGGATATGTTATGTCCCATTAACTGAGGTGGGGTATATTCTGTTAGACAGAGAAATATCTCCAACTCATTGATTTTTCAGGGCTAATGGAATTTGAATTTGGTTCTTGGTCTAGAAGATAAACTTTAATCCATAAAAAAATGAAGCCTAAAAGAAGGAATCAATCAATTTTGATCAAAATTTTAAATGATATTCCTAAAATAAAGAAGCAATAAAAAACATGTAAATGTCCAAAATTAAAAAAATTGTACATTAAAGCCCAAAATTCAGAAAAAATAATAAAGCGATGAAAATCATTTAACATTGATTAACTGGTATGGATTAAATAATTGAAACACATATAAATAAGTAATAAAAATATTGTCTATATCAATAAATTTAGTTTATCTAATTGAATTTATGAAAATTAATATCTACTATTGAAATCCATAGAATGGTTATGAAATGGTAAAGAAATCTAATATAATAATTATTCGTTAAATAAAAATGTTTTTTACAAACATTCTATTATAATATTTATTTTCACATAATTTTTTTTATCTTATATATATTATTAATATTATGGAAAATAAATTTTTATAAATATATAAAAAAATAATCATTATGCATAAATTGACTATAAATATATAAGAAATAAACGTAGAATCATTTGTTTTCAAAAAGAAGTGATAATTTTTAGAAATATTTATTTTATATATATAATTAATCCTTTCATGTCAAGATAATTAATCACTATGTATGAATTATTTAAATTAAATTTTCTAATAAATATTTAATTAACAAAATTAATATTCTTATAATTGTTATTTCAAGGTAAAGAGTATGTAAAAATTCATTTTGTTCATCAAGAATGCATTTTAAATAATTGTTTTACTTCATTTTTGCATGGATATTAGAATTTTTTTATTCCACATTAAATGTTTAAATATAATAAAATGGAATTTATATTTTGAATCATCATTTAAATTTTTTTGGAAGTTAAATTTTTCCCATAAAAATATTTATCAGGGTAAAAGTTATGTCATAATGGTCAAAGTTAAAATGGGCAAGGGGGTAAAATAAAGGGATATGACTTAAAATATCACAAAATCAATATATTTAATTAATTGATCCATTTGATTTTGATTCCACCATATCATATCATTAAAAACTTTAAAAATTAGATCCATGGTCATTAAGAGTTAAATTTATTATATTTAAATGATCTTAATATTATGATGGGTGACACTCATACCACATATATAAGGAACCAGTCACCCATCAATTTTTCACACACATTGGGAACATTTGGTTGATCAATATCTATCCAAATAAATTATAAAAAGGTATATCAATTTCCTTTATGTTATTTTATCCCTAAAAGACCCACCCAATAAGGAATAATGAGATATTTAAATGGGTATACCAAATAAAGAGGTTATTATAGTATCTAGGATCATTCATTTTTTTAATTCAGTAACTTTCTTTAAATAATATGTAACCACCTAAAAATAAAATATTTTTGATGAATCATGCCATTTGAATTTATTATATTCATGTATCTTTTTCTGATTCATACAACACCATAATTCATGTATTAACCAAACTCTCTTTAAAATCACACCTTCATTATAATTTCACTAGGAACCCCCAAATGACTATTTTTACGTATCTTTTTTTATTGTTCTCATGACTTTTTGATCACATTGTAGTCCTTCTAAACACATTCTCTGTAAAAATTTCAATCATTAAACTGTATCCAGACATTTTCAGCAACCATAGTAGAATATTATTGTCTATAATTTTCTACAAACACAATAATTAAAAAAACAAAGCATCGCCTTGAGGGATTTTTGAAACCAAAATATCCCACAGGGGTATGTTGATAAATAATTTAAAAAAAATAAAATATTATATTGAAAAGAAATGTAAAATTTTCTATCTGACCACCATTCTCATATCATGACTCCAAATGATTATCAAAGACACAGTCAGCCAAAACATAACCAATCGAACATGAACCTAACAAAATAAATGAGTATGAATGTGATCCAAACCCAAAATTAATAAAAAAATGTAATTTGATGTTATTTCATGATAATAAAACCGAAAATATATAAAATAAACCAATAAAAATTGAATTGAACCAACCCATCATAGATTTAATAGAAATTAAATGGACCATATAGAATAATGAAGAAATAAAACTAATTGGATTTATAATATCCAAATGAAATAAATTTATAAATTTAGAAACAAAACATGATTGAATGTAACAATCTCTGATTAATATGAACTACACCAAAATGAACTAAAATAAAAAAATGATATCTAAACTAAATAACACTAAATATAACAAATAAAAATTCAATCAAATAGATAAATATAAACTAAATTTAACAAATTAGTTTTGAAATAGAAAAAAATTCCAAAAACAAAAAAAAAATGATCGTGATAAAATTAGAATATAATTAATCAAATTAAATAAACAAACTTCCCATATTGTATCAAAATAAATTGAATCTATAAAAAACATAATTATAATTAATTATAATAAAATAAATTATAATTTGGAATAAAAACATGAATGAATCAATAGTAACAAATAGTTTAATCAAAATAAGGAAAATAACTTGAATATAAGGAAACAGGACCATCCAAACACGAAGTGAATCACAAGAATTAAAAAAATTATATATAATAGTATAATCATTATCCAAACAAAATATATAAGAAAATTTAAAATATCAAACATGAAATAATTATAATGGAATTGAATTGAATTGAAATAAATAAAATATAACTCAAACCAACTGAATTAATATATTTGAAAATACACCTAATTGAATCATATAAGAGAAAAGAAATCTAAATCAAATTGAAATTAAATTTAATTAAAAATTATAAAATTAAAAATTAAATAAATCCAAACCAGAATAAACCAAATAGAATTATATCAAGGAAAATAGAAAAACATAATTAAATGTCACAAATATAATGCCAATAAAATAATATTAAACCCAAATGATTTCCTTTTAACTAAACCTAACCATATTTAATTAAAAAGATCAAAATAAAATTATATTATGAAAAACCTGAAATGAAGAACATGGATCAAAACTATACTGAACTAAATGACACAATATATCCTTATATAATATAAACCTCTTCGACCTGAACAAATTCAAATGGGGTCAATAAATTATGACATAAAACAACTATAATCAATTTTAAATTACATGAGATGACTCTAAATTAATACTAAACAAACACATAAGTAAACATATCTCTTGTATTTGTTCATTAATGAATATATACACATTTATTTTAAATGATGACATATTAGTCACAGTATTGTTTATGGTTAATTGATATAATGATTTTTATTAGTTTCATATATGTTTATGAATTGGATTTATTTTTTAATATATATATATGTCAGTTCTATGATAACTTGTTATAATATTTTTATTTTTATAGAATGACATTAATATATGATATTACATGAATAATTGGGATATGTTTTATAATTTATTATTAGGTTAGTTATAAAATTTTAACATATTTATTTTATTTACGAAAATAATAAAAAAAAAATTTTACTCCTTTCTTTGCCTTTTTTTCTAACACATGGAAAATGGAAGATAAGAATGTAGTAAATACCAAAACTCATGAAATAAATATATGTATATTTGTATATACATATTTTTTTAAAAAAATTATTATTTGATTTTTTTCATTTTAATTAATTAAATATATTTTCAAAAAAAATAAGGACAATGTTTTTGAAAAATAACCTTTTAATTTAGGTAAGAAAAATAATTTTTATCATATTTTATGATATGGGAATCATGGTAGGGTTTAATATCATCCTCAGAATAAGATTTTTAAATATAAATAATAGTCTTCCATCAACATATCTATGAAATTTGGGACAATTATAGTTATAGAAGTATATATAAATATGAAATGAAATAAAATACAGTGAAAATAGATGATGTCGAATGATGGTAAATGAATAGATAATTATTTCTAGTTCTTATCTTATTTATTTACATCTATCATAGTGTAGTGTGGAAATTTATTCATGTTTGATTATGATATAATATATTTATGAGGGTTCCTATTTTATTTTTACTAAATTAGGTGTCAATGATAGTTTTGAAGCTTAAATTGATGATGATAGTGAAGATGTGAGATATGGTGATAGTTTTTTTATATAACATATCTATAAATAGGGTAATGGTGGTGGTAGGGAGGATTATGACCACATTGACATTGATTATACGAAAAAAAAATTCTTAATTTTATTATTGGTCTATAATGATCAAATTTTCATTTATAATTTATTTGTTGATATTTTGAGAATTATCACTTTTATTTTGGAGTTTTTTATATTTTCTATGAACAAAATAATACTATTTTTTATGAAAATCTAGGTAACATATTGCTCTCGGTCGATAAAATTTAACTATAACTCATTAAATATGGGATAATTAGGGTAATATATCTATTTCCATAATAAAGGACCATGAGAATAAATTTAATTCTATAAGAATTTCATATGGATCTGTTATTTATATACCAGTAAACTGACGTTTTCTATATCTATACGGTTGTGTTAACTGATGATGGTTACTATCTAACACCAAATTCTATCAATGTTGGTTCCATGACTATAATTAACATGAAAGTAAGATATATCCATAGTATTACTGGATATATCAATATTTTTTAGTCATTTCCATAGAATAGTTTTCTATTATTGTGTTTTTATTCAAATAATTATATCTTCACTATAAAATTCAAAACTCCCTTAATATGATCTTTCCCATTTTTATCATATAAAAAAGTCTCTTTAATCATAAAATTACACTCCCCTATAAAATTATTGCATAATCTTAAACTCTCCTCGTTCACTTATTCTTACCCCTTTATAAATAAATGGAAATATCACTTCATTGTGGTCTGTAATAGAAAAATAACATTTATTTTCCTAAAGGGTTATTCACAAAATACCTTAAGGTTTGTGTTGAAGCTTATATTTTCACATATTTAATACATTAATTTAATATTTATAATACTACCATAGTTTTATTTTATGGTAAATTTTCATATTTTTCGTTTTTAGTGGGATTTTGAGCTTAATTTACAAAATAGCACAATTTTGGATGTTAACAATTTTTTTTTATTTTGGCCATAAATTTTCATAAGCTGACTTAAATTGATAGATTAATTTTTTATGATTCCAAAAATATTGGGACTCATTTCACCCTTCTCGATACAAATTTAAACATTTCATTGGGAGGCCCAAAACCAGCTCACAAGTTGGGCCTCAAAAACTATGCAAAAATATAGAATGTTTTGATATTAGGCACCCATATCTAATCAATGGATAGGACAAATATTCATAAATTTTACATGTATAAAAAATAAATTTGGATAAAATACTTTTTTATGGTCAACATTCATTAATATACCATTTTCAATTTCATTTAGGCACAGGAAATTCAAGTTTTGGAATTCAAAGAGGCTGACTGGCTCGATTAAATGTTCAGAATAAAACATCCATATCTCTCTCTATAAGTGGACAATGATGCTTTTATTTTTTGGGTATAATAATAAATTAAAAACATTCATTAAGTCATCATTTCCAAATTCATCATTAAAGTGGTAAAACATGTGGAATCTTTTGGGGGAAGATTTTAGAGCAAAAATTTCTGTCCCCTCTCCCAATAAAAATGTATTTCATTTTCGCTTCAATGGGTTAGAAAATAGGTGGTATCATTTTTCCCTTTGTAGTATCATTTTAGTGTTTTAATTTATGTGATATTAGTTTCCTTGTAATATATTATTCTTATTATTCAAACCTTATTTCTTTCATTTTTATTTTTATGTGTGTCTCTCATAGTTTTCCCTTCTCAGTAAACAATATTGTTGTAAAACTAAACATAGCGCTTGTTCGAGGGAGATAATAAGGGTTTTATTGAGTTTATTTTGATTTTATTTCATATCTATTTATTCAATTATTATAATTTTGTTGGTGGTTCAATTTATTATAGTGATAATCCTCCCCAACTATTGTACCACTGTGTTTTTTTTTCATTTCTCATTAATCCTTCCTTTCACTATTTGTGTCTTGTGTATGGTGGAGTATGGGATAGATTGTGATGGTAAGAGAATAGTTATCTTAGATAACCTATATAATAGAATTACCCCATATGTGGAGTTATTTGTTATTGGTGAAGACAATTAAAATGAGAACGTGAGGTGCGACAGGTCTTGATCACTTCATTGTGTTGAATATTAAGATCCATTTTGAATAATGATTTCTATCTCTATGTACTCCTAAGAACATTTTTCTTCTTTATTTCTGTATAACATAATTATTTATTGAATTATAATTTATTTATATATATATAAAGTATAATAATATTTCATTTATCTCAAAACCCTATATATATTTGTTATGCTAATTTTGTATTAGTCAAAATATAATAGTGACAATAAGAATCCAGTGTGTTGTTAACGGCCTCCAAGAGATTGACCCTAGGGTGTGCTACTATTTTTAATTATTAAAAAAAATTAATTGAATATTGTTTCATAAAAATCCTCAATGATCAGTTTGGAACTATTTTTTGGGAGTATATTTATTTTCACACACTGTTTTTTATATAAAAAATTAAAAAAACCAAAAAAATAAAACTAAAAGAATTGATTAATTGTATTTATTTTTATTCATAATAAAATATGTTTTCATGTGTTGATTAATATAATTATCTTCATGGTGAAACATTTTAGGGAAATCCTAGATGGGAAGATACATTGATGATCCAAATGAAACAAAATTCTTTGATGCTTTAAGATAATTTCAATGTTTTTGAAAAAGTAATCAAGATGGTTGCATTACTAGCCACCAAAGATGAAGATGTTAAAGTAATATAGATGGAATTACCATAAATAAAAACTATGGAGAATGAAATTTTTGTTTCACCCATATTTCAAGAATACATTGATGAGGTTGAAGAAAAACATGAAGATCTACTTCTCTATCAAACAAATGAATTCCCAACTATCTTACTTAAAGAAAAATAGTTTGAAATAGAATGTTTTGATGGTGTTTTAATTTATGAAAATTATTTTTATTCAAATATTATTAATTATTTATTTCAAAATTTTGTCTCTTAATATAATTTTCTAGATTCATAACTACTACTGTAGGCCTTATATAAAGAAGATGAATAATGTTTTTGCATTAAAGAAATAATAGAGGAACTAATTGATTTGTACACTAGTTAATTTGTGGATGATGGAATTAAAATGGAAATCATTACAGAATCATTTTCTGTTGATAAAATTGAATATAACTGAAATATCATTCTACTTCTTTTATACCTAGTGGACACCACTCCTCTATAAAATCTAATAATGGATCACCTGTTTATTAATTTCCCTCTCCCTCACCATCTCATATTCATTCTTTCATCCATTGTGTAGAGGGGGGTTTTTTATTTTCATTAGGTGGTTATCACTCCTAGAATTAACTTATTCGTGTTGGGAAAAATAATATTTTTTGGTTTCTAATAATGAAAACATTTCCACCTTTGTATTTTGTTTAACCAACTCCAACTACTTGACTAGTGGTAGAAAACTTTTAGCACCCACATGGGGGGTAAAAACCATGTTCAATCCTCATTTACCTTCCTCTTTATTTATCCTTTTTTATTCATGGTTTCCTATATTCTATCTAGGTTTAGTGGAATTAGATAGTATCTTTACAAAATAATATAAATGGAAAATAAATTCAGGTTGTATATTTCCATCCTTTTGTGTTTTCTTCTCTTATATTTTTCTAAGAAAAAATTTGAGGTATTGGAATCTAATTGTTTTTGTGGGGGGAGAGTAAACATGTATATTTTTATTGTGTTATTATTATTTTTTAACACATTTTTATTAATATTGATTTAAAATGAATATTCTTAACATGTATTACACATCAATTTATTTTTTGGATAATTGAAATGGTTTTTTTAAATGTATTTTAAATTATTGTTGATTTGAAGGCTTTTTAATATAATTGGATTTAAAAAATTATGAGTTTGAACATTTTTTTAGATCCATTCCCATGAAGCATTGACTCAAAATATTTTTACATTCATTTGAGTTATTCTAAATCATTTTGACATATTCTTCCAAATATCCACACTTTCTTGATGAAAAAATGGATTTTGGGTGACAACTCAAATTTGTAATATTTCTCTTTCAAATATTTGGATTTCATGTAATTTTTTTGATCCAATTGTGGTACTTGTTTTTATAGACATATTTTTATTATAATACCCACTATTAAATCTATAATTTTATAGAACATATACACTATAAATTTCCTTATAGTTTTATGCCACATTATAAGCCAATTTTTCCTTACCTACCCATAGTCTTGGTATTGTTTCATGGATATTTTAGGTTTGAGTGTGGGGGATGAAAATTTAATTTGTGTTGTTTGGGATGTGTTTAATTATATGGGGGTTTGAGGTTTGTTTCAATATTTTGGGATTTGTTGAATATGGAAGTTGGGTATGATTTATTCTTTCATTTTTCTTATTTTTTTCATTCAGTTCCCCTTCAAAAAATTAAAAACATTAAAAAGAACTAAAAATAGAGATTATTTTGAACTTATCATTATATACTAATTTTTTTTTCATGAATCTATAATAAATAATGGTAATTAATTGTAATTTATTAATTGCATTCAATTTCCTGCATTTTCACTTTATTATTCATGAATTTTACTTAAGAGTCCAACCTCCTCTTTTTTTCATCAATTTTTTAATCATATTACCCACCAACTGTAATCCATGTAATTCACCTAGAAAAAAGAAATCATTATTTAAAATAATTTCATTATTCATACTCTAGATAAATGATAATTATTATAAGACTATAGTGAAACATTTTCATTCCAACTTTGCCCATAACTCAAGCTTTAATTTCAATTGAGTGAAATTAGAAATGAAATTAAATGTGAGTTAGGTTGTGATTATTAAATTGACTTATTTATGAGGTTAAAAAAATTTAAAGGTGTGGAATGAAAATTATAGGTAATTTTTTCATATAATATACATGATATAATTCTGTTTGGTATAAGATCATGGATTTTTTGTTATTTTTTATTATTTTATGGATTTTGATTTGAATGTATGATTATTTCCCAGGAGTCCAATTGTTATGTGTTATATAGTGATAAATATAATATTTTAACATATTTTTTTACTGTAATTAAATTTTTATAGTCCATAAATTGTGTTATATTATGAGATATTGTCACATTTTTTGTTTCAGTTCTATTTGTAGCTTAATTTCAAAAAATCAAATATTTTTGGATTTTAACATTTTTATTTTAATTAATTATTTTGTCCATAAAATTATTTAACAAAATTAACATTCAAAATTCCTTTTTATAATATTCTTAAAATAATGGGATTAATTTTGTCCTTCTATATCCAAAGCATGGTTCATCATTTGGAGGCCAAAAACCTGCTCACAAATTGGGCCAAAAAACATACCCATAGAACTGGGGAGTTTTTTTGGATTAAATATCATAAATGGATGGATAAAATGTAGATATAAAAGCTTGAAATACATTGAAATTAAATTTATTTTGTGTGATACTTAATACATGACACAAAAAGATTCCCAAAGACCTTATTAGTTTAGTCCCTTTGGAAAATTGGAACACAAACTTCTAACTTGGTGAATGATCTTCAATATCTCTCATAAAGTTCGTCCCCTTTGGTTTTCCTACCTAAAACCTTTATTTTTCTCCTGGGAAAAAGAAAACATATAAAGGGTGAGATATAATGATAATTAAGGGTAAACATGGAGAACATAAAACAAATAATAAACATTCGAATGTAAAAAACCTGAACATAAATCTTAAACATCAAAATCTTGAGCAATGACATAAATCTTGGCAGTACATAAGGCATGAATCATAAAGGCACATTGACCATGATAGAATAGAATTGGAATAAAAATTGTAATTTTGGAAAAATAATAATAATATTACATGATTTCCATAGTATCGAAGCCATTTTTCCAAAACCATCATAGTGCACAAAGTCCATTACTGAACAGGGTTCACTTGTCATTCCAGCCATGTATTACTGAACCGAATTTACTTTTCATTCTAGTCATGTCTATATCATGAGATATAAATCTTTACACAATTAATTGGAGGGATATATAGGTCCCACCCATTTCATAATGAAATCATTCTTACATGTCCCAAAATAACATAAATCATTTGTCATAGCATAATGCATGAAATAAAATGGGATTCTTAAACATCATTACATCAACATAATCCATATAAGATAAATGGACTTCGTAAAAACAATTCCATCCTAAAAATAATCAAATCAAAGTAATAATAGGGATATAATGATAAACTTATGTCATCATAGATGTAAAATAATTTTGGTAATACACTTGAACTTAATTCATGAGGAAAATATCCTTTTTTCTATAAAAACGTTTTCTTTTCTCAAAATGGAAAGAAATTTTAAAAGAAAAAAATTAGTTAAAATTAAACATAAAATATTATATAGGAATATTATTTTAAATAAGGCATTAAGAAGATGTAAAAATTTGTTCATGCCTTATGAGTTAAAAAAATTTCCCTCGTACTTTTACCAGAAAATTCAAAAAGTACCTTGTATGGTAAACAAAAGAATGATTTATTCCATAAAGTATAGTAAAAGAAAAAATGGGTAAACATGAATTTAAACATACATAGAAAAATGGAAAAAAATTATAAAACATGGACATCGACGATAAATATATCCCCAAAACATACTTACGTGTAAACACTCTCAGATAAAAATGAGATTGCAAAATTAGCCCTTACCTTAGGTCCAATTTCTTATATATGTGTCTGAAACTCTAATATAGTGGGTTTAAACAAATTATTAACTTGTAAAAGAACCGTAATAATATTTATAATATCATATGTGATTCACATACGACTTTATATTAATTATTCATTTGTCAATTCCATGTTAAAGCAAGGTTTTGGGTAATAATCATTTCATTTATCATATGTTTTTGGAATTTATTTTCTTCATATGATTACATATATCATGATTTACTTACTTAAAAAATGTAAAAAATGGTTTATATATCATATATATTTAGTATATAAATATACATAATAGATTGAAAAATGGAATGGAATACACCGTTCATGGAGATGATAGGTCGCATGTATACATGAATGCAGTTTTCGTTTTGTTATTAAATTGAATGGAACTAAGTAAATGACATATATATAAACATAAATATATTATAATTATTTTGTCATATATTTCATGATTATTTATTAAATATATGTTATAATACATCTTAAATTGTTAACATGGAGAATGAATCTCATCACGTTGTGGAGACGGTAAGTCGTACATATGCAGGAGCGGCGATAATGTTCCCAGAGTTGTTGAACGGTATTGAAGTGGATGGTGTATAATATAATATAATTTGTACCATTTTATAATAATCATAAATATTTATTATTTCCACCATTATTCCCATCCATGTATGGTGGTGGTGAAAAACAAATTACACTACGCTATGGATACGGTAATCCGTACGTACGCACGTGCGGTGATTTCGTTTTTCCATAGGATCGATAGAAGGTGAAATATATTTTTTTCATATATATAATAAAATATTAGTATATGAGTGATACTAATTTTATTAATACAAATGAAACAACTAAAAAATAAGATCTATAAGAATAAATAAATTTGAAAGAATTTGTAAAAGAGATACCACCTTCTTGATGTGCCTCCTTTAAATTTCATCTTAGGGAAATAGATTTGGTCATTTGAGAAGAACAGAAACTCTAGAATGTAACTATGGATTTTGATAAGATAAATGGGTATGTTTTTTCTAAGATTTAAGGTTAAAAATGGAGTGAACAGAAGAGGGAGGAGGTGACCCTTTATAAGAGAGGAGAGGGTTACTTTAGTAAAGTTCCAAAATATTAATTTATTATAAATTCAATTTTGATTTAAAATAGTCCAAAACTTATTTAATTATAATATACGATGATTTTGGTTTTTAATACCCATCATCAAATAATTTTTTGACAGGTTTTGAATATTTTTTTAGACTTATCTTGTTTTTTTTACCCTTATTTTACCCTTTTTAATCATATTGTGATATCATGTTATTTACACATTGTGGGTTAATGTAATTACCATATCATATAAAATGACCCACAGAACATTATTTACGACATATTTGGACTTATAATAACTATTTTTACTAATATTATATTTTTAAGAATTTAATATCATTTAATAATCTATTTTATGTTTTATGTTATGAATTGTTTCAATATTGGACACTATTCATATTTGAATTTTTTTAAAATTCATAATAACCCGATTCCTTTGATAATAAGGAATTAACTAGATGATAGTATGTCAATATCATCTAGAAAAAATTTTTATGACATCAAAATAACCAAATTACATTTGTTTTAATATTTATAAATTCATTTATTTAAATCCTTTATTAATGAAGCAATCATTACAGCATCCATGTGTCATAATTAAATTTATTTATATAAGGACAAAAAATTACAAATAACATTTCATGATTTAGAAAATATTTTTGAATTTCTAATGACTATTTATTTTATAATAGATCCTTTATATAACCCAATATCAAAAATTATTTAGTAAAAGATATATATTTAGGTTATATTTTCCTTAACATTAAATTAAAAGTAATTAAATGTCATTCCCACTTACAAGTGGCTCCATGGGGCCCCAAATTATACCCAAGGATTCCCATGGTCAGACATGTATCATCCAATAGGATTAGGAAATGTGTTAGGGTAATTTAATATTATTATAATATTATTTAGTTACCCTTATTTACCAGATTTACCCTTTAACCATGGTAAATAAAATATTTACTGAAGTAACTATTCATAATTCCAAAAAAATAAAAGTTACCTATTTACACAATTTTCACCTCCTGATTTCAAATATGGAATTAATTTTTCAAAATTAAAAACACATAATTGGCATAAATTAATTTAATATTAATTCTCATTGTCAAAACCCAAAAGCGTGCTTCTATGAAGTAAAAACTACCAAAAGATTGACATGTGTTTATGTCTAATTTGAGGGTGAAATTACATACAATGTCCAACATTGTATTAAATGGTAAAAATATAATCCTATTACACTTTAAAACCAATTACTAGTACAATATATATATAAATAAATAAATTAGATGAAAAGACAGTTTTGACTTAAAATGTAGCAATTTTCACTATTCATTAAAAAATGAACTTTATCAGAAAAATACCAAATAATTACCCAAAGTAAATTTTGATATCCCAATTTTAAATAATATATTTTTTTGTCAAATTTAACTTATAAAATTTTAAAAAACTATATTTAAAATGGTTACTCTATTAAAAGGCAGTAAAACTATATTTTTTTAAATATACATCTTTTATCCAAAAAATTAATTTTTGTTCTCATACTATGTTTCAGAAAATTTGTATGATAAATTATAATGTTATATAAATTAAAAATGTGGTTAATAGTATTCATAACAAATATTTTTTATCCCAATAAATAATAATATTTTAATAATATATTTTTGTTTAGTGAAACTTGGTATCACGTACAATGCAAGCTATCGAGGAAGGTCTCTCTTGAGTATAACAAAAGACAAGTCGGTGTTACGTGTAGTGAAAGATTCATTTAGTATTTCTTATAACATAATCAATACTTATTTCATTTAAACATTGAAAAAATATATATACTCATTGTAGCGTGAAATGATTTCTATCACAAGAACATGAAATTGTGTTCTACACAAGCCAATAATAGTGTTGCGTATAATGCATGCTAATACGGTGTTGCGTATAGCGAAAGAAAATTTTGGATTAGCGTACAACACAAAACATCAAATAAATTAAAAAAATTATCTCATAAAATCTTGAGGTGTTAAATTCTACCCACCCCCCCCCCCCAGAATGAATTTCACCCTCAAAAATTATGGGGGTTATAAGTGGTTTACTACAAAAATGTTTCTTTCATAGAAATCAACATCGTAAAAAGGAATACTATAAATTCATTTCAAAAAGAAAATTTAGAAACAACATAGTCATCCAAAGTAACTATTCACTATGTTTCAACATATGATAACATAGGTAGAAAGTGAAAACATGGATATGGAAGAGAAATCAAACCAAGAAGTTCTGATGGATAGTGATATAGAACAAGGATTAGAGAAACATAACTACCATAAGTCCAAAAATATGTGATGATTTATGGGATCATCTGATTCATAGGATAAGAAAGTACTGGGTTAACATTTTTTGTTTTCCATATCCTTTTCCTTAAGATGAAGAACATGAGAGGAAATACTTACTTTCTTTTTGGAGAATCTCTTCATTGGTCGTGCCTTAAACAATTTCCACTTAATCTCTAATTTAAAGAAATGAAGTTGAATTTGTCATTAATGAAGTGTTAGTAGATCATGCGATAGAGGGATATGTCATTCTATCTATCTCACTAAAAAGTTTAGAACAAGTTATCCAATAAGAATAAGTCCACCTATGGTGAGATAATATATTAATCTAACAAACATAAAAAAGAAAATAACGTATACTATCCATAAATGGATAACATTACAATCCTTACAAAATATAAAACATTAGAAAGAGGTGAACTAAATTGACTTAAAATTTTTCTCCCATATCTCATTTGGTATTTCATGGTTTTTACATTCCAAACATGTGAATAACTTAATCATGTATTCTCTTGAAACATGAATTTCCATATAACCTTAGTGATAACATGATTGCTATCAAAAGTTATCCCTTTACACATTCTAAAATCCCAAAAATTCCATATACTCAAACCAACATATCACTTTCTCCTCGTATCATTCATGAGATCGTTAATACTATCAAATATATCATTATCAACTTATCCCTTAATTATGATCATATCTTCTGATTTCCAAAAATATCTGAAAAACAATTCATGGTTACTGGTACCATTCAACATATACATTCAAATACGTAAGGAAAAATAATAGTTTAAAAATCCTAAGATGGTTCTTTATTCCATAGCACAATTAAATTATTTATACAACATTACTCCTAATAAACATGAAATCATACCACTAACTTCTTAAACCATTGACTGAGATTCATCATTTTATTCCTTAACACTTCTTTCATCTCATATATCCTTGTAGTCTCTTCATCATCAACAACATAAATACTACCAATATGACCATGCTGATTCACTTCATGAGATTTTAACTTATGGAATCGATTTTCATAATGCTCGTACATTCCACATTTAAAACAATTAACTGTTTTTTATGTCTTAGTAATATAATTATCCTTGTCCATTGTGTTAATGGATCCTTTTACTTTTCATTTATAGGCTTTGTGTCCTTCTTTTCCACACCCAAATAATGTTCCAGTTCCATTAAAACATTCTCCATTATTTCACTTCCCACATGATTTAAATAAGTAAAATTGAACATTATTTCCTCTATGATCACCATTAAACTCCATATTTATTTTATTAGCTGGGCCAGGAAACTTACCAAAGTTGAGGTTTTTGATCATATTATGAGATTTATGATTAGGAATAAAAAAGATTTTTCTCCTTCTAAATCTTGTTTCCTTTTGTTTCCCATTAAGAAAATACTTTCATTGTCCATCATATTCTCCATTAACATTAATCCTCTTATTTCCATCTATTTTCTAAAAACCAAAAAGAGTAGTGTGAGAGGAAAAAAGCATACTAGGAAAACTAAATAGCCAAGGGGGAGTACTTTCAATCTCTAACATTATAAGTTTAATCCTAGGTTATTCATGATCATTATCAAAATTATATTTTTTTAAAATATAATTATACTTAACCAAAGGGACATCCCTATACATACCTTAGAAATATCTCAAGGAATCTCACTACAGTTTTCACATCCTAGTTTCCAATGGTTGACAAAAACATCACTCTGATACAAAATTTAGAGAACCAAGATTGACGTACATGGAAATTAAATTCTTTTTTTTTTTGAAATACTTAACACATGAAACAAATAGGCACCCAATGATCGTATTAGTTTAGTGCCTTTGAAAACTGGGAACACGAACTTCTAAATTGGTGAAAGATCTTCAACATCTCCCATAAATATCTTCCCCTTTTTCTATCTAAAATATTTCTTTATATACTGGGGAAAACAAAACATAAAAAGGGTGATATAAAATGCTCAGTAAGGGTAAACATGGATAAACTAAAAAAACCCATAAAAATTTGAACGTAAAAACATGAACAAAATGTTTAAACATCAAAACCTTGAGCATTGAGACAAATATGGGTAGTACATAAACATGGATCATAATGAAACATTAACCATGACAGAATAGAAATGGTATAAAACATGTAATTGTTGAAAACTAATAAGTAAATTTCATTATTTTCATATTTTTCAAGGCATTGTTTCCATGACCATCATAGTGGAAAATGTCCATTACTAAACAGGGTTTAGTTTCTGTTCCAGCCATGTATTATTGGTCCGAATTTATTTGTCATACCAGTCATTTATACCTCATGAGATATAAATAATTACCCAATATATTTGAGGTAGGTATATGTCCCACCCAAATCATAATGAAATCATTCTTACATGTTCCACAAAAACATATATCATTCATCGTAGCATAACCCGTAAAATAAAACGGGATTCTTAAACATTATTTCATCATAACATAATCTATATAAAATAAATGGAATTCAGAAAAAAAAATTAAATCATAAAAATAATGAACTCAATGTAATAATATGGATAGAAACATAACCCTATGTCATCATATATGGGAAATATTTTTGATAAAATTATTGAACTTGATTACTGAAAAATATATCTGTTCTTCTTTAAAAACATTTTCTTTTCTCAAAATGCCATGAAATTTAAAAAGAAAATAATTTTTTTGAAAATAACCTTTAAATATTGTAGAAGAAGATTCTGGAAAATAAGGAGTTAAAAATATGTAAAAATATGTTCATGCCATATGAGTTAAAAAATATTCTCCTCATACTTTTACCAAAAAAGTCAAAAATTACCTCGTATGGTAAACAAAAGAAAGATTCATTCCATTCAATGAAGTAAATGTCAACAATGGATAAAAATATCTTTAAACATACATCAAATAATGGTAAACATTTCATGAAAACATTTTTATAAAACATGTAAATGTATGATGAATATATCCACGAAAATACTTACGTATAAATAATCTCAGATTAAAATGGGATTGCAAAATTATCCCTTACCTTAAGTCTGATTTCTTCTATATGTGTATGAAACTTCTGTATAGTGGATTTAAACATATTATTAACTTGTAATGGAACCATAATAATATTTATGATATCATATTTTATTCACTTATGACATTATATTACCTATTCATTTGTTATCTCCATGTTAAAGAATCGTTTTGAGTAATAATCATTTCATTTATCATAAGTGTTTTGACTTGTTATTATTCATATGATTACTTAGGTCATGATTTACATACATCCATAATATAAAAAAATATTTATATATCATATATATTTAGTAAATAAATGTATATATTATATCTATAATTGTAATGTAATACACCATTCATGGAGCCAGTAAGTCGTACGTACGCATGAATGCTATTTTATTTTCATTATTAAATTGAATGGAAGTAACTGAATGACATATATATACATAAATCAATTAGAATTATTTTGAAATATATTTCATGATTTTTTATTATATGTACATTATAATCATTCTTGAATGGTTATCATTGAGAATAAATCTCATCACGTTGTGGAGACGGTAAGTCGTGCGTACGCACGAGCGACGATTTCATTCCCCTAGATGTTGAACGGTATTGAATTGGATGGTTTATAATAACTCAGAATTTTTATCATGTTATAATAATAATATATTGTATTTATTTCCACCATTATACCCATCCAATTAAGGTGGGGTGGAAAATAGATTACACCACGGCCTGGAGATGGTAATCTATACGTACGCACACGCGGTGATTTCATATTTTCGTAGGATCGATTGAAAGTGAAATTGTGTTTTTTAATATTTATAATAACATATAAGTATATTAGTGATACTTATGTTATTACATTATAATTAAACAACTAAAAAACAGGATATATAAGAAGAAAGAAAATTGAATGAATCGGTAGAAGAGATTACCTCTTCTTTGATGTGCCTCCATTAAATTTCTTTTAAATAAAATAAAGTTGGTCTTTTGGGAAGACCAGTACCTCTATAATGTAACTAATAAATTTTAGAAGATAAATGGGTAGGTTTTTTCCAATATTGAAGGCTCAAAATGGATTAAATAGGAGAGGGAGGAGGTTCCCTTTTATAAGAGAGGAGAGGGACATTTTAGGAAAGTTCCAATATATTTATTTATTTTTTATTCAATTTCTATTTAAAATAGTCCAAAACGTATTTAATTCCAATATAATATGATTTTGGTTTGAATAAACATCATCCAATAATTTTTTCAAAAGTTTTTAATTTTTTTTATCCTTGTCTTTTTTGTTTTACCCATATTTTACCCTTTTTAATATTACTGTGATATAATGTTATTTACACATTGTGGGTTAATGTAATTACCATATCATGTCAAAAATCCGCCAAAACATTATTTATAAAATATTTTTTCTTATAATAACTATTTGGACAAATAATATATTTTTAGGAATTTAATATCATTTAATAATATATTTTATTTTTAAGTTATTAATTATGTCAATTTTGAACACTAATCATACTTGACTTTCTTTAAAATTCATAACACCCTGAATAATTCAAAAATTTGGAATTTAATTAAATATAATATTTAAATATAATCCATAAAATTATTTGATGAAATCAAAAAAAACAAATTACATTTTCTTTAATTTTATAAATTCATTTATTTGAATCCTTAATTAATGAAGCAATCACTACATCATCCTTGTGTCGTAATTAAATTTATTTATATAATGTCAAAAAATTAAAAATAAAATAACATGATGTAGATAATATTTTTGGACTTATAATTATTATTTTTAGTCAAATATTTCCTTTATATAACCCCATATAATAATTTTTTTAGTAAAAGATATATGTTTAGATTGTATTTTCCTTAATTTTAATTTAAAAGTAACTAATGTCATTTTCACTTACATGTGGCTCCATGGGGTCCCAAAACTAACCCAAGAATTACCATTATCAGACATGTATCATCGAATAGGATTAGGACATGTGTTAGGGTTATTTAATATTAATATAATATTATTTATTTACACATATTTACCAGATTTACCCTTTAACAATGGTAAATAAAATATTTACTGAAGTTACTATTCATAATGTCTAAAAATAAAAGTTTCTTATTTATAAAATCCGGACCTATTAATTCAAAATATGGAATCCATTTTTCCAATTTCAAAACACATAAATGGCGGAAATGTATTTAATATTAATTCTCGTTATCAAAACCAAAAGGCATGTTTTAAAGAATTAAAAACTACCAAAAGATTGACAAGTGTTTATTTTTAATTTGAGAGTGAAATTACTTCCAATGTCCAAAATTGTATTAAATGGTAAAAATATAATACAATTACACTTTAAAACCAACTAAAATTAAAATATAGCTATATAACTAAATTAGATGAAAAAGCAATTTTGACTTAAAATGTTGTATTTCTCACTATTCATTAAAAAATAAACTTGATCAGAAAAATACCAAAAAATTACCCAAAGTAAATGTTTATATCCCAAATATAAATAAGAATTTAATTTTATCAATTTTAACTTATAAAAGTATCAAAATTTTATTTAAAATGGGTGCTTTATTAAAAGGTGGTAAAACTGTATTTTTTTAAAAATACTTCTTTTATCCGATAAATTGATTTTTGTTCTCATACCATGTTCAATAAAATGTGTAAGATGAATTATAATGTTATATAAATTTAAAAATGTGGTTAATACTATTCATAATGGCTATTTTATGTATCATTAAATAATAATTTTTTTTAATATATCGTTGTTTAGTGAAACTCCGTATCGCCTACAATGGAAGCTATCGAGGAAGGTCTCTTTTTTATATAACACAAGCCAAGTCAGTGTTGCATGTAGTGAAAGCATCCTTTTGTGTTACATATGACATAATAAATATATTGTTCATTTATAAATTGAACATTATCTATACTCAGTGTTTCGTGAAACGAATTCTATCACAATAACATGAAAGTGTGTTCAACACAAGCCGAGAATAGTGTTGTGTATATGGAAAGTTAATACGGTGTTGCGTATAGCGTAAGATAATATTGGTGTAGCTTACAATATAAGACCTCCAATAAAATAAAAATAATCTATCTCAAAAAATATTCGGGTGTTACATACATTGAACTGGAATTCTAAATGGATAACAAATACATGAATATGAAAAATATTTATTAAGGTTTTGACAAGTGAATCTGCATGTTTCATTGTCATTATGACCTAGAAAGATAAGGATTAGAAATTAGAAAATTATTCTAGTCTAGATTACATGTCCATCATATAACATCTATATATATCTCCAAATATGGACAATGTTAGTGAAATTTTATTTTTATTAATAGTGTAACAAATCTAATAAAATTTTTAAAGATACCATGTCCAAATTTGATCATTAATATTGGATAACACGTGGAATAATTTAGAGTAATATTATTGAACCAAACTATCTCTCCCCTACCCCAATAAAAATGTGTTTCATCTTCATTTCAATGGGTTGGAAAATAAGGGGTATCCTTTTCTAATCATTTAAATTAGATTTTTATTTGTTTATTTTTTTAATATTAGTTTCCTTTTAATATATTTGTCTTATTTTTCTTACCTTTCTTAATTCGTTTATATTTTTATATGTTTCTCCCATAGTGTTATCTTGTCAAATCCAATAAAAATGGATAACTAACTTTATTTCTTGTTCATGGGAGGGAATGATTTTTTGAATGAGTTTCTTTTGATTTAATTTTATATCACATTATTCAATTATGATAGTTTTGGTGGTGGTTAAAACAATTATTGTGAGAGGTCTCACCGTTTAATATACTATAGATTTATTTTTCTCATTTATGATTCATCTGTCCCTTAAACTATTTTTCATGAATATGGTGGAGCATAGAATAAATTGTGAAAGTTAATAAAGAGTTCCAATAGATGAATTAAAGAAATAATTACCCTATATGTAGTTTTCTCTGTATGGGGTTATAAAAATTATAATGAGAAGGTCATTTGTGATAGGTTTTTATTAACTCATTGAGTTGAATATTGAAAGACATATTGAAAAATGATTTCAATCACTATAAACTCATAATAACATTTAAATTTATTCTTTATATTTAACATCATTCTTTATTGAATTTTAATTTATATATATATAATATTAATATTTAATGCATTTCAAAACCCCCATATATATCAGTTATGTTTTGTTGTTGTTAGATAAAATATGATAGTGATAATTGGAGTTTAATGTGTTATTATAGACCTCATTGAGATCGGCCCTAGGGTGCTCTACTATAGTGGATTTGTAAGAAAATACTAATTTAATTGATTAGTGGTTTATGAAAAACCACTATTATTAGGTGGGGTTTTTATATCCACAACACTTTAGTGGAGGGGGTTAACTATACTCAAAGATCTAATCAATTACTTTAATTTTTTTGTTTCATAAGTCCTTTGTTATAATTTCTATGACATGATGTTTTATAGGAATATACTCCACCCTTAGCAACCCATGTTCAACTTTATCCATTAGAAAATGACACTTTATTTCTTTGTTCTTCATACTATTTTCATGGGATAAATTATTTATAATATTTATAGAACATTAACTATTATAATTTTTTTCTTATTGAATACTTCACTTCAACTCCCATGTCTTCATGATTTTGATTCATTCACAATAACTATGTCCTGGATTGAGTCGCCTAAATATATTTTGATTCTATAGTCTCAAAAAATATTCTTCATTCCTTGGTAAGAAAATAAATACACAATGTTACATTAGATAATTTACAAAAAAAAATCACTTCTTTTCATCTAAAAAATCCAACCAACCCATGTTTGTATATCCCACTAACTCATACTATAGTGTTTTACTATTCAATAATTTGAAACCTATTTATCCTCTAATATACTATATTATAATTTTATATCTCAATAATTTTAACTTAAATGGGATTATATGTATATTATTCTTTATATAATTCATAAAAATTAATTTTGGTCATATTTATATTAATTAAAATATAATAAATTAATATATATTTATTTTATGATGTTGATAGTTTTCCCTTCATCATCCCATAAAAATTTTATTTAGGTATCAACCATAGTTTTTATTTATATAGAATTATTCCTTAAATATTTTCTATGAATATTATTTCCATGTTGAGATATGGAAGTAAATGAGTGATGCTTTCCATGATTCACCTTTAGGACATGGAAAATTGTTATCTCACTATTGATAGTCATTTTGAACTCTCACTTCATGTACTAAATAATGTGTTTTTTCATTTATTTATTTTATTGAAATAAGTAATTTCATCTAACTACATGATAACTATCATCCTTTGAAAACTCACATTGTTGAAATATGGATTATAATAAACTCTAACATGGTAAAAACCAAGATTCCTCATTTATAAATTCAGTCATGAATACCATGCTCTTTATTCTGGATTTAGCCTATAATGATCCCTATTCAATCTGAAAACATTATTTTCATTATCATGAATAATAGAAATATCTGGAATCTATTTGTACACCTCTTTTTGAGATATCTATTTATTACTTCTAACATGATGTCTGTATGGAAAACATTGAACATAAATTTTAAATCAATGGCTATAAATAAATGAAAATTATATCTAGACACCTTATGGGTGAATATAACATCCCAAGTATATATAGAATAATACATTTTAAAATCTATTAATATTTAATAATTTAATATTAATATTAGTTTAAACAAGAAATAGTGTATGATAGAATACTCAACACACAACAACAGGGTTCTCCTAAATCATACGCTGCACACAACACTGAGTCATACCAAAAAATAA
The DNA here is from genome assembly GCA_963277665.1 of Viscum album. Classification (NCBI taxonomy): domain Eukaryota; kingdom Viridiplantae; phylum Streptophyta; class Magnoliopsida; order Santalales; family Viscaceae; genus Viscum; species Viscum album. The sequence goes on from OY728142.1 coordinate 1,731,197,168, forward strand.
TACAACTATAATATTATTATTATTTAAATGGTTGATAACACCTAATTTTTGTATTGAAAGGATCGAATATAATTAACTATATTATTATTTAAGATATTTTCTAAAAAATTTACAATCATCTAATGAATTTCATAGTCTTAAATTGATAATGAATTCAATTTTATTCATATATTACTCTAATATTTTTAAACGGTCATTTTACAACATTCTGATGGAAACCCATTTTTAAATATATTTTTTGAAACCTTTTTAAGATATATTTTACATAATAAAGTTATTATTTGTAATTGGGACATCAAAATTTACCTTGGTTGAGATTTTGGAATTTTTCTGATGAAATTCATACATTAATGAATAGTGAAAAATACTGCATTTTAATTCAAAACTGTGTTTTTGTATAATTTATTTATATAGTTAGATTATCTTTTCGATTTGTTTTAAAGTGTAATTGGATTATTGTTTTATAATTTAATCCAATTATTATCATTTTATATAATTTCACAGTTAAATTGGACAAAAACACATGTCAATCTTTCAGTAGTTTTTACATCTTAAAAACTGGGCTTGCTTGTTTTGACAACGGGAAGTAATTTTAAATTAATTATTTCATATTATTTGATTTGAATTTTGAAAAATAGATTATATATTTTGAATTATGAGGTTCAAATTTTATAAATATGTACCGTTTATTTTCAGAAATTATTAATAGTAACATTAGTAATTCTTTTTATTTACCACGGTTAAAGGTTAAATCAATTAAATAAGGGTAAAAAATAATATTATAATAACATAAAACTACCCTAAAACAAGTAATAACCCTATTTTATGAGATATGGTAGACCATTTTCATCCATGGGTCTAATTTAGTACCCCATAAATCCACTTGGGTGTGATAATTACCTTTTAGAAAATTTAATTTAAAGAAAAGGGAAATATAACATAAACATGTATCTCATAACTAAATCAATCATAATTTGGTTTATATAAATTATATAATAGACTATAAAAAGTAATTAGAAAAATAAAAATATTTTATAAATCATGGTATTTTATTTATAATTTTTAGATATTATATAAATAAATATATTTATCACAGAATGATGATGCAACAATTAACTTATTAATGAAATATTCGTATAAATGATATTATAAATATTACAATAAGTGTAATTTGAACATTTATAAGCCATACACCAATTTTTTATATTAAATTCACATGTGAGGGAAAATTTAATGTCTTTGGTTTGAAGGAATAAAGTTGTTACGACTTTAATAAAAATCAATTTCTAAATACTATCAAAATTGACATAAATGTATTTAAAAAAATACAATTTTAATAAATGATATAATAGTCCTAAAAATATAATATTTGGCCAAATGAAATATTTAATGTTAAAATTTTCTTTAATTATATTATTTTTGTTATATTTAAATTTTTCAGTAACTATAGTAACCATATAATATGAAAGTACAAGAAGACATGGTAAGAGTTAATGTTTTTAACAAAAGTGTTAAAGCTAAAATAAAAGGTTAATTTTGTGACCTAAACATATATAAAACATATGGGTTAATATGATTTATACACATAATCATGTTAACCTCTAAATTTATATCTTTTAAAATATTATAACTCTAAAAATATTTTATAATAAAATAAAATTTCAAGTCTGTCCTAAAGTGCCCCTCCTCCCTCTTATAAAAGGCCACCACCTCTACCCACATACTCACACATCTCAAGCCCATTGTATCATCCAACATATAATCAAATAATCTCCTAACATCCCTCCATTACTCTAATAATCCTTATAGTTGGCATAAGACAATTCATGAATTCATTTTTCCTAAAATAAAAAGGAGTTACCTGATTTAGTGGTAATGTTGTATCTAATGATCCTTTTATTTATTTCCTTCTCCCCCCCCCCCCCCCCCCACACACACTCGTTTTATTCCATTGTTTAATAACACCAAAAGTATACTAAATATACTAGGATTTTTTTATTCTAAGTTTTAGATCTAAAATTACACACACCTCCATCTAATGGATATAGAACATATTATTTCTCTTTACAATGAACTACTACCTCACGAAATGATGATTGTTAAATTTTATACTACCACCAAACATGGTGGAAATTATGATAACATTTTATTTATATATGATAAATATTATATTTATATTATCTCTACTCTTATGTAATTTTTATTTACAACATACCTTTATACTTTCAATTTTTTGTAAACACGATAATTTCGTTTTAGGAAGTGTGCACTACAGCCCCCTCCAAATGATATAACTCATTTATTCCATACGTGGAACATATAAAGGATGGAGTTAATGTACATATGTAACTTATATAAAATAGGTATTTTAATATAATTATAATATTACTATGTATCATTTATTTTTCATTACTTTAATATGGCAATGAAATGAAAGTAGCGTTCATACATATGTACGGCCAACCGTCTCCATGAATGGTGAATTTTATTTATTATCTCCTAACATTATGGAATATTATAAATACATATATACTTGATATATAGGGTATTTAAGTTATGAATAATATTATAATGATAATGGACTTTTGACCACAAAGATAATTTTCATCAAAACAAGTTCATTAAACTCAAATATTGAGCATCGACAAAATGTCTAATATGAACTCAAATAATTAACTAATTTATATAACATGGTAATAAGTGATATAAAATGAATAATAAACATTAAAATGGTTCTAAAGAAAGATTAAATTAACAAATTATTATTATTCATAAAATTAATAAACTAATGAGACAATTCAAACTCAAGGTAAGTGAATTCATCTCAATCACCTTTCATTGAGGCATTTTTTGATAATATATAGATTTTTACTTTTATAAGGTGTGTATACTACCACTATGAAATTTCATATTCATATTTTATCTATAATAATGATATTTATTATGTCATTTAGTTTAATATTTAAATGATAAAAGTGTTATGGACACCTTGAACATTTAAATATTTAATTATCAAATCTTTTTCATCCTAAAATTAAATTACAAATTTATTTATATGCGTATAAAAGGAATATATAATGAATTTTATGTCAATATTTAATTTCAGTAATTATTTTAAAAATGAGTTTTTTTATCAAATCATTTTACATTCTTTAAAAATTAACAAATTGAATGTTTTTTAACATATATGGCGACAACAACTTCTTCGTCGTCGTAAACGTTTTTTGATATTTAGATTCCTCTATAAATCTTAATGTATTCTAAAATGAAAATAAATCTTGTATTAATTTATTTGGTTAAATTGGTATTGAAATTGGGTTCTTAAATTAATATGGTATTATTATATGGAAATTTTTTCCATATGGGATTATAATAATCTTTCAAAAGGGGGTTTTTTGATGAATGTGATTTATTCATGAAATGGTACATGAGCATTTTAATGCACAGGTGGGCCCGATATAGCTTATATGAAGTTTTTAACCGCAATATAGCTCATGGGTGAGCCAAATATAGCTTATAAGAATGGTTGAGACCCATTATAGCTCACAGGTGAGCTCGACATAGCTTATATGAAGGGTTGAGTCCCATTATAGGTCACAAGTGAGCTCGATATATCTTATATGAAAGGTGATACCCATTATAGATATCTAATTTGGAAGTCAAATATATGGTTATTCTAATTGAAAGATTTTTGAATGGTTTTTATGTATATTAATCTCAATGTAAACTTATTTAGTTTTAATTTCTTGATATTGGTTTTAGGGTTTCTCATTGAGAAAAAGGTATGAGTGTTATTCATGAAATTTTTTTTGTTTCATCTGTTCAAATAACATTGAATGGGTTATCAGGTATTAATTAGTCAAATGGTTTTTATTTATTTTTATGTACCTTAATGTTATTTTTAATCTCATCCCATGTTTTTAAATGTTTTCATAGGATTTATGGGATAATAGAGTCAAGGATGGAATCATGGAAAATTTATGATGATTAAACATGAAAAAGAAACCATGTTTCTATTTAAATGTTTTTTTGTTGGGGATGAAACGAATACTTTTGGAAGTGTCCACTTTGTATTTCTTTGTTTGTTTATGTTATAGTCATGGCCAAATACTCTAATTCTCTAAAACTGAAAAGATCCTCATTGTGAATTCATAAATTAACTCACGATTGTGTAATATTTTACGAAAGGGGCCTTATAGTTGGTATTAGAGGATGGTTTAGTCAACTTTAGAGATTAGGAAAGTTTAGAAAGAGTTAGGTATATCATCATGGGTTAACAATTTTAACTTAGATTGTAATTTCAATGTAAACCCCCTTTTGAGGCTTTATGATCTGAAATTTTAAGGTGACTAATGGTATTTTTGGAGACATTCACCTTTGAGGAAATTATGGGTTATTAATTATTACGATGAAAAATGTGAGGTATGAGATAACCTTTGAGTTTAAAATATGTTATGGTTATTTTTGAGGATTTTATCTCATTTTTTATAATGTTATAAAATTATATATATTTTTCAAAAGGACAACACATAAGCCATGTGACAACCCATCTTGTCAGACAAAGCTGCGTGAATCAAACCCACAACGGATGTGGGACTGGGATTTATTGCCTACCACTTGACTATGTGATGTCCCTAGTTAGTATGACTTATTATTTTTAGTTAAATGATTTTATGGATCAATAATAAATTTTTTTGGGAACTTATATTTTATTAGACGGATATCGTTAGGATACAAACATTATTATGTGGTTAGGTGATAAATGCTATTTTTTAAAGACATTTTCTCTATTTGGAATACTATATGCCTAAGGTAAATAGAATATTATTGTATTTAAATTTAGGAGTAATGGTTGAATTTTATTTTGGAAGAATGTATGTTTTCATTTTGTACATATATAAATTTGGGTTGTTTGTGGAAATTATTAACCTATCAGGGGAATATCATACTAGGTTAATTACATTTAATTACGAGACATTAAGATTATTCATTATAATTTTGAGATAAATGTTAATATTTATTGTGGAAGACTGTGTGATCAAATCCTTTAGAAATTTGGGTTTCAATATTAGTTGTAATTATTTTGAGGAATTTTTAGGACATTTTTTTTTAATGATAAATGATGAAATTGGGTATTACTATTGAATTTTGTATATTAAAATTAGTTTTTCACCTAATAAAGGATTATTATTTCATCGGGATTATCTAATCTTGTACTAACCATTTTGATTTTTTTTAATGTTTAAATGATGCATAAATATATAGGTAGCATTTTTTTAGATGATATGAGTTTTTATAAGTTGATAATAGTTCTTCAAAAATGAAAAAAAAACTCATCTTCAATACTCATAGTTTGATAAAAAATATGGGTGTGTGGTGGAAATTTATTAAAGGGTGATACTCTACCTTTCAAGTCAGTATATTTTTTTATGTTTTTATTCTATGTAGTAAAATAATTTTCAACTTTATAAAAAGGATATTAAAACAAAACTATTTTCTGTTTACTTTTCCTACTATGATATCGATGACCATAAAACCCATCACATGTTTATGGTTTTCTAGTTGTTAACTTTCTCCGGATCATATTTTCTATTACTCTATATCATAATAAGATGGTTAGTTTTTATTTCCATATCTGTGTTTTCCTACATGGAATCCAAGTATGTGTTATCTATGGTGACATTTTTAGTTATATTTATTTATTTTAATATGATATTTTTATTGACTATTTTTCTAATATTGTAATTTCAAAGATGTTTTTGAGCCCAATTTTAAAATTGAAAGGACACAATTCCCAAAATGGGGGGAATGATTTATCATCCTAGGTATATATAGAATAATTAATTTCCATATATATTAATATATTGTAATTTAAAATTAATTTTAGTTTAATAGGGACACTAAGTATGATAGTGTACCCAACATGCAGCAACGGGTTTATCCAAAATCTTACATTTCACATAATGCTGATTTAAACCGAAAAATAATACAATATTATTGTTATTATTTTAAATGGAAGTTAACACCTGGATATTATGTTGGAATTAATGAAAATAATTAACTATATTATGATTTAAAATATTTTTTAAATGTTTTTACATTTATCCAGTGAATTTTTTAGGCTTAAAATGAGAATGAATCTATTTTTAATCATAAAATACTCTAATATTTTTAAAAGGTTTGTTTACTACATTTTGATTGAGAACCCATTTTAGTTTTGAAACTTTTATAAGTTATATTTTAAATTATAAACTTTTTCATTGGATGTGGTCATAAAAATTTACCTTGGTGTAAATTTTTGTATTTTTCTAATTAAATTTGTATTTTAGTGAATAGTGAAAAATACAGCATTTTAATTCAAAACTGTGTTTTCATATAATTTATAAATGTAGTTAGATTATAATTTTAATTGGTTTTAAAGTGTAATTGGATTTTTTTTTCATTTAATCTAATTATTGTTTTTGTAAATAATTTCACATTTAAATTGGACATAAATACAAGTTAATATTATTATAGTTTTTACTTCTTAAAAAACTCATTTTCTTGTTTTTACTATAGGAATTTATTTTAAATTAATTAGTGAATCTTCTATGTTATGAATTTGTAAAATTTATTCCATATTTATAATTAGAGGCTCCAAATTATTTAAATAGGTATATTTTATTTTTGGGCATTATGAATAGTAACTTCAGTATTTATTTTAAATTACCATGGTTAAATGCTAAATTGGGAAAATAAGGGTACAAAATATTATTATAATAAAAAAACTACCCAAAAACATGGAATAATAATATTAGATGAGATATGGCCGATCATGGGTATCCTTGGGTCATATTTAGGACCCTAAAACATGTCATCCATGAATTTTTTGGATTACACTGAAACGTGAGGGATGAGTTAATGCATTTGGTTAAAAGGAATCACATTGTTATGACTTTAAAAAAAATTCTAAATTGTGTCAAAATTAACCTAAATGAATTTCTAAGACAAATATTATTTTTATTAAATGATATAATAGTGCTAAAATTATTATAATCAGAAAAATGAAATATATAATGTCATTATTTTCATTAATGATATACTTTGATACTCTTGTCATTTTATATTAAATATAGTACCCATATATTAGGAAAATACAAGAAAACATTGTTAGAGTTAATTTTTTTAACTAAGGGTTAATACTAAATGATAATGTCCATTTTCTGTCCTAAACTTTTGTAAAATATATTGGATAATAGTATTTAGAACCATACACATATTACCCTCAAAATTTATCCCTTTGGAAATATTAAAATTCTAAAATAAATTTATAACAAAATTATATTTCCAGACATTCCTAAAGTGTCCCTTCTCACCCTTATAATAGGCCACCACCTCTTCCCACTTACTCACAACTCTCAATCCCCTTGAATCATCAAAATTATGCTAAAATAATATCTCAACATGCCTCCACTCCTCCTAGAATATTTATCTTTGGAAGAAGGCAATTCAAGAATGCCTTTTGGCTCAAATCATAATAAGTTACCCAATTTAGAGTCAACGTCATCTCTCAAGATCTTTTCATTAATTTTACTTATCAACACCCTACGCTATTTTTATTTCATTATATAATAAAAAATAGTATCCTATATTTACTATTTTCTTTATTCTAAGTTTTTGACCTACACATACTCACACCTCCATATAATGGATATAGAATATACTGTTTTTTGTGTGCGGCGAACTCCTGCATCACGAAATGATGATTGTTCAATTATCTCCTACCACCTCTCATGGTAGATATTATGATGAAACTATATTTATATATGATATATATTATATTTATATTATCTCTATACTTCTAAAAAAATTTACAACATACCTTTATACTTTCCAAGATGTGTAATTATGATAATTTCATTTGAGGAAGTGTGGACTACCGCCTTCTCAAAGTGATATGACTCATTCATGCCATATATAGAACGTATAAAATATGGATTTAATGAACATATGTATTATATTTTAATTAAAATATACCTATGTATCATTTATTTTCCATTCCATTAATATGACAAAGAAATGAATGTAGAGTTCATGCGTATATACAACCTACTGTCACTATGAACGATGCATTTCATTTATTATACCCAAATGTTATGAACTATTTTAAATAGATATATAATGTAAATATATGATATATTTTTTATTAATACAATTATGTATATAATGGAATTATGACTTCATGGATGATTTTCATCAAAACAAGTTAATTTTTTACTAAAATAATGAACATCGACAAAACATCTGATATGAACTCAAAAAATAACTAAATGGTATAACATGGTTATAAATGATATAAAATTAATTTTAAACATTAAATATGTTATAAATAATATATAAATTAACTAATTTTTATTATTTAGTAAATTAATGTATGAATGAGACAAGTCAGACTCAAAGTAAAGGACTTTGTCTGAATCTCCTTTAATTAAGGCATTTCTGGATAATATGCACCATTATTCTTTTATAAGGTGTATATACAGCCACTATAACATTTAATATCCATATTTTTTTATATTAATATTATTTAATAAATCATATAGATTAATAGTTAAATTATAAAAGTGGTATAGACACCTTGAACATTTATAGATTTAATTTTCAAATCTTTTTCATCTTGATATTAATTTACATATTTATTTATATGGGTATAAATAATTATAAAAGAAATTATATTTTAATCTTTAATCTCATTAAATAATTTCAAAAGGAATATTTTTATAATATGAATACTTATTTCTTTACAAAATGAAAAAACGAATATTTTTTTAACGTATATAGATACAACGACTTCTTCACCACAGTTACCATTAATTTATATTTGGCTTCATTTATAAGCCTTATTTTCTTTTAAAATGGAAAAAAATCCTTTATTATTTTATTTGGGTACCTTCATATAGAAAATGGGATCTTAAATGAAAATTTTATTTTTATACAGAAATGTTTTTCATATGGGTTTGAAGATTCTTTAAACAAATGGGTTTTGTGATGGAAGTGCTTTATTCATAAAATGGTACATGAGAATTATACAAAATAGGTGAGCTCGATATAGCTTATATGATGGGTTTAGCTCCATTATAGCTCATGGGTGAGCCTTTTATAGCCTATTCAAATTATTTAGTCCCATTATAGCTCACTGGTGAGCCTGACATAGCTTACACAAAGGGTTGAGCCCCATTATAGCTTATGGGTGAGCGGGATATAACTTATACAAAGGCTGATCCCCATTATAGATATCCCATTTAGAATTAAATATTATGGTTATTATAATTGGAAGATGTTTGAAATGGTTTTATGTATATTATATTCTATGTCATCTAAAGGTGTTTTAATTGTTTTCTATTGGTTTTGGTGTTTTTCATTTTGAAAAATGCATGAGTGTTATTCATGAGAAAAATTTTGTTTCCTAAGCTCAAAGAGCACTGAATGGGGTATCATGTTTTAACTAGAATAAGAGTTTCTCCCTATTTTTATGTCTTTTACTAAGATTTTTGTGCTCATCCTATGTTTTTAAATGTTTTTAGAAGATTTATGGGAGAATATAGACAAGGATTGAATTGAGGAAAATCTATGATGATTAAACATGAAAAGAAACCATTTTAATTTTTAAAATATTTTATGTTATGGAAGAAACATATACTGTTGGAAGTGATCACATTGTATTTCTATGTTTTTTATGTTATTTTTATGGAATAATACTCTAAATACATAAAACTAAAAATATCCTCAATGTGAATTCTTGACATAACTCATGATTGTGTAACGTTTAAGGATGGGGCCTTATATTTGGTATCATAGGATGGTTTGGAAAACTTTGAAGATTATAAAATTTTATAAAGAGTTTAAGATATCATGATGGGTTTATAATTTTATGGTATATCATATGTTCAATGTCTTATAATCCCCTTTTGAGGATTTATGATCTAAATTATTATGGTCAATAATGGTATTTTTTGAGACATTCACCTTTGAGGAAATTATGGGATACTAATTTGTGGGATGAAAAATGTGAGGTATGAGATAACATTTGATTTCAAAATATATTGTGGCTATTTTTTATATTTTTTCTCATTTTTTTGAATGTTAAAAAATTATATTATGTATTAAAAAGGACAACACACAGACCACGTGACAACCCACCGCATAAGACAAAGGTGTAGGAATCGAACCCACAACCAAAGTGTTACTGAGATTTATCGCATACCACAGGACGACTTGAAGACCCTTGTTATTATGATTTATTATTTTTAGTTAAATGATATTATGGATCAAGAATAATTATATTTTGGTAACTTTTGTTTCATCAAATAGATATCCATAGTATAAGAAAATGATTTTTGCATTATGTGAAAAACATTATTTTGGAAGACGTTTGCTATTTTGGGAACTCAATATGACTAAGGAAAATAGAATACTGTAGGATTTCATTTGATTAGTAATGGTTGAATTTTATTTTGGAATAATTTATGTTTTTATTATGGACATATAGATATTTGGATTATTTGTGGAAATGATTAACCTTTCATAGAGAATATGTGATTGGGTTAATTACATATAAGTATAAGACTTTAAGAGTAGTCGATGTTATTTGGAGATAAATGTTATTATTTATTGTGGAAGTCTATATGATCAAATCCATCTGATTTTTTGGTTTCAATTGTAGTTTGTATTATTTTGAATAATTTTAAGGACATTTATTTATTTAATGGTTCATGTAGAACTTGGGTATTATAGCTGAATTTTGGAGATTAAAAGTAGTCCTTCTCCTTATAAAGAATTATTATTTTTTTGAGATTATCTGATTTTGTACTAACCAATTAGGTTTTGGTTAATGGTTAAAGGTATGAGAAATATATAGTTATCCTTTTTTTGGATGATATGAGTTTTTATAAGTTGATAATATTGATTTGGTCGTGATAAAAAATTCATCTTAAATACTCACCATTTGAAGAAAAAGATGAGTGTGTGGTGTAAATTGATTAAAGGATGATACTCTACCTTTTATATAAGTATATTTCCTTATGTTATAATTCTAAGTAGTGAAATAATTACTCATACTTTTGAAAAGGATATTAAAATAGAAAATTTTTCAGTTTACTTTTCCTACCAGTAAATCAAAGACTGTTTAACCCATCACATGTTTATGGTATTTTGGTTGTTAACTTTCTCCTGACCATATTTTATATCACTCTCCATCAGAATGAGATGGTTAGTTCTTATTTCTATATCCATGTTTTTCTACATGGAATACTAGTATTTTCTTTCTCAGGTGACCATTGTACTTATCTTTATTTATTTTAAAGTTATACTTTTATTGAATGTTTTTTTGATGTGGGATTTTCAATGAAGTTTCCAAGACCAATTTTAAAATATGTTGGGACGTAATTTCCAGAACGGGGAATGATCTAACATCCATGGTATTTATATAATAATAATTTATCATATCTATTAATTTTATTAATTTAATATTAAATTTCATTTAATTTGGACACTATGTTTGATAGCTTACCTGAAACACAAAAACGGTTTTCTCCAAAATCTTATATTGCACACAATAGTGAGTTATACCAAAAAATAAAACAACAATATTATTATTATTTTAAATGGTAATTAATTCCTAGTCGTTGTATTGATGAGAAGGAACATAATTAACTATATTATGATTTTAAAATTTTGATAAATGTTTTTACATTTATCCAATGAATTTTAGTGGCTTAAAATGAGAATGAATCCAATTTTATGCATAAAATACTCTAATATTTTTAAAAGGTTGTTTTACCACCTTTTGATGGAGAGCCCTTTTTAAATATATGTGTTGAAAATTTTATGAGTTAAATTTGACATAATTAACTTATTATTTGTATGTGAGACATAAAAATTTATCGTTGATGAAATTTTGGTATTTTTATGATGAAATTCACATTCTAATAAATAGTTAAAAATACTGCATTATAATTCAAAACTGCTTCTTTGTATAATTTATTTATATAGTTAGATTTTAGTTTTTATTATATTTAATGTGTAATTTTATTATGTTTTTATCATTTAATCCATGTATGGTCATTGGGAGTAATTTCACATTTAAATTGGACATAAAGAGATGTAAATATTTCGATAGTTTTTACTTATTAACAACCAGCTTTCTGATTTTGACAACGGGAATTAATTTTAAATTAATTACTAAAACTTATGTGTTTTGAATTTAAAAAAGGGATTCCATATTTTCAATCAGAAATTTCAAATTGTATAAATAGGTACCTTTTATTTTTTGACATTAATAATAGTATCTTCAGTAATTATTTTTATTAACCATGGTTAAAGGTTAAATTGGGTGAATAATGGTAAAAAAAATAATATAATAATAATATAAAACTACCCTAACACATTTTATAATCCTATTGGATGAGATATATATAAACATGGGCATCTTGTTGTATAAGTTAGGACCCCATGGAGCCACTTGGGTGTGATAATGACCTTTTATAATATTTAATTTAATTAATTGAGAAATATAATATAAACATGTATCACCAAACTAAGACAATTTTAATTTGATTATTATAAATGAGATCTTGGACTATAAATATTAAATAGAAATATAAAAAAATTTAAAGCATTATGAAATTTTATTTATAATTTTTAGACTTTAAAAAAATTAATATATTTATGATCCAATGATGATGGAGTGATTCCCTTATTAATGAAATATTAAAATAAATGATATTATAAATATTAAAATAAATCTAATTTGAACACTTTTATGTAATCCCATAATTTTTTGGATGAAATTTTAGGAAATATTTTTATCTTTCTAATGAATATTTATAGTCAAATTCATCTTATGTATAACCTTATATTAAATATTTTTTATTTATGAAAATTTGAATTTAACACTTTTAACTCTTCATTAAATAGAATAATAATAAATGTCCTAATCTAATTCAAGTGGACAAAAAAGAACATATTTTATTACTTAGGTTTATTTTGGTCGAAATACACTTTTCCAATAGAATTAGGACAAGTTTTAGGGTAATAATAATATCATTTTTCCTTTAATTACCCTATTTACTTTTAACCGTGGTAAATAAAACTCAAAATTCACTTTTCACCAAAAAATATTTTCATCTTATTGAACCAAATTTTACTTACTTATGTCAACTATGTCTCTCAGATTTTTGAAATTCAATTCACAAAAGTGGTAAAATTACATTTTATGCAAATTTGAAAATGCGCCTAGATTATGGGTAAAAAACGATAAAAAGTTAATTAAAATTTTATATATCTAATATTATTATAAAATGACTCCAATTAAATACATTTAACATATAGGTTTTATATATCTATTTTTACCTAATATAAATTTAAACAAAATAACTAATTATTTAAATAAAAAGTCAATTTTAAACAATAACGTGGTGTTTTCCACTATTCATCAAAAATTGAAAGTTTTCAGAAAAATTCCAAAAATTCACCCTAAGATAATTTTGATATTACGAATCCAAAAATGAAGTCCATTTTAAAAAATAAAATTTATAAATATTAAAAAATTGTTTATTACTATTCATAACGGCTAGTTTTATTGGTTGTGCTGTGTTAAAGTCCAAGTTGCGTACAACACAAGTTATTGAATTATTCAAAGGGAAATGTACCGTGGAAGCTTAGGGTGTGACATTATTCCCTCATTAAAATAATTTTGTCCATGAAATTTCTAGAATATTACAGTATAAAAATATTTGGGTGGTTCTTCATCATTAGTTCCGCGGGTTCCCAGGTTGTCTCTTCCATCTTATGGCTTCTCCATAGAACTTTCACCAAACAAGTCGTCTGGTTTCTCAGCACTTGTTCCATGGTATCAAGAATCTTGAAAGGCTATTCACAATAATATAGATCAGGTTCCTATTCTATTTCTTCATATGTGATTACATGCATTGGTTCAGGCATGTATTTTCTTAACAGTGATACCTGCAACACATCATGAACTTTGGAGAGATTTGGCGGCATTGCCAAACGATAATCTAAAACTCCAATTCGTTCTAGAATTTTCGAATGGACCGACGTACTTGGGACATAATTTTTCATTCTTACTGAATCATATAACACCCTTCCATAGAGATACCTTCAAGAAAACATGATCTCCTATTTGAAATTCCAAATCTTTCCTTCAGTTATAATCATAGCTATTTTGTCTACTTTGAGTTGCTTTGATATGGGTTTAGATAACCATCACCTTTTACATTGTTTCCTCAACAAGTTCTAGGCCTACAAGTTTTCTTTCACCAACATAATCCCAATAAGATGGTGTGCAACATATCTTTCCATATAATTCTTCATATGGTACCATCTGAATACTTGAATGGAAGATATTGTTATTGTAAAATTCTACCAGAGGTAAATACTGATCCCACATACCTTGAATATAAAGTGAGAAAGATCTAAACATTTCTTCTAAGGTTTTAATAGTCCATTATGATTGTCCATCAGTTTGAGGGTGGTAGGCAGTGCTCAAATGAAGTTCAGTATCCAAGTCTTTCTAAATACTTTTCTATAATCTTGATGTAAAACGTGGATCATGATCAGAAACAATCGATAGGGGTACTCCATGAATTCTTATAACTTCATTAATATGTAGTCTTTCTAAACATTAAAGTGGTAAATATTCTCTTATAGAAAGAAAATGTGCTGAATTTGTAAGACGGTCAAGAATAACTCATATTTCATCATTCCTTCTAGGAGTCTTTGGTAGTCCCATGACAAAGTCCATCGTAATATCATCCCATTTACACTCAGGTATGGGAAGAGGTTGCATGAATCCTCTAGGACGTTGTCTTCAATCCTTTACCTGTTGAAAAACCATACATCTTGACACATAATCAACAATATCCCTTTTCATGTAGTCCCACAAAAAATTTTCCTTCAAATCTCTATACATCTTAGTGATACTATGGTTTATAGAGAAATTGGAGCTATGAGCATCATCCAAAAATCCCATTTTTAGATCAAGTATATCAGGAACACAAAGTATCTTCCCAAATTTCAAAATTACATCTTCACATATGAAGTCAATCAATCTCCCAGCATTCACAGCTTTAGTTTTCTTTTGAAACTCTTCATCATCATTCTAATAGATTTTTATCCTTTCTAGTAAATATGGTTTGGAAACCATTTTAAAAAGTATTGATGTTTCACCTTCCATGATTATTCCCATATCCATCTTTACTAGATCCATGAACATAGGATCCCTTTTAACTCTCATCTTGTTCAAAAATCCATGATCATTTCTGCTCAAAGCATCTACGACCTTATTTGGCTTCCCCGGGTGGTAGTGTATAGTGCAATCATAATCCTTGAGTAGCACAATCCATTTACTTTTCCTTATGCTAAGTTGTTTTTGTGATAAAATATACTTCAAACTCTTGTGATTGGTATATATCTCACATTTTTCACCATAGATATAGTTTCTACAAATCTTCAATGAAAATATTACATCTACTAACTCAATATCATGAGTGGGATAGTTTTGTTTATTATTTTTAGCTATCGTGATGCATAGGAAATAACTCTATCATTCCGCATAAGGACACAACCAAGTACTTTCTTTTAAGAATCACTATAAATAAAAAAACCATAATTCCATGATAGTAGATTCAAAAAAGTATATTTGACTAATATTCTCTTTAGTTCTTAAAAACATTATTCACACTCTTTTGTCCAAAAAAATTAACCCCTTTACATGTTATCCTGGTTAATTGGTTAGCCAATCAAGAAAAATTATAGACGAAGCGCTGATAATAACCTGAAAAACCAATAAAACTATTTACCTAAGTTATACTTGTCGGTTCTGGACATTTTTGGATTTCCTTGGTCTTTGAAGTATCAACAATGATTCCATCCTTAGAGACAATATGTCCAAGAAAAGAAATCTTCAGAAACTAGAATTTACACTTGCTAAAATTCCCATATAATTCATTTCTTCTGAGGGTTTTCAGAATATTGTGCATGTTATTTTTATGATATTCATATATTTTTTAGTAAAACAATACATCATCAATAAATACCACTATAAATTCATCAATATATTCCTTGAAAAGTTTATTCATTAGATCCATGAAAACAGAGGGTGTATTAGTCAGTCCAAAAGGCATTAATGTAAACTCGTAATGCCCGTACCCGGTTCGAAATGTTGTTCTCAAAATGTATTCCTTATTCACACACAACTGATGATATCTGGATCGAAGGCCAATCTTTGAAAAATATTGAGCTCCATGAATTTGGTCGAATAAATCATAAATGCAAGGTAGGGGATACTTGTTCTTTATTGTTATAGCATTGATCTCCCTGTAGTCAATGCACAATATCTTAGATCCATCTTTCTTCTTAACAAAAAAATAGGGGCTCCCCATGGAGAAACACTTGGGCGAATAAATTCCTTATTACTCAATTACTCTAGTTATTTATTTAGTTCCACTAATTCCACAGTGACCATTATATAAGGGATCTTCGATATGGGCCTTGAACCAGGAGTTAAATCAATGGAAAACTCAATTTCTCATTCTGAAGGATGTCCAGGTAAATCCTATGGAAACACATCAACATATTCTTGCACAATGGGTATATCCTCTATTTGAACATTCATTTCCTCGCCCATAGTTATTTCATTCTCTTAATCCCCAATAATTGAATTTAGTTGAGCTACTGGGGGTGGATCAAGATAATAATCAGGTGGTGACGTTTCTACTCTAAAGATTAGGTACTCCTTATCATCATCGAAAATTGTAAACTCCTTCTTCTAAAAATAGATTTTCACATCATGGTCCAAAATCCATTCCATTCCGAGGATTATATCAAATTTAATCTTGGGTATGATGATGATATCAGTAGATAAAGAACATTTATATTCCATAATGGGAACTAATTCACAAAACATTATTGAAATGATACTTCCCTTAGGAGTTTTGACTGAAAACTCTCTTGTTAAATCAAATTAGAAATATCTAATTTTCTTAAAAAACTAGGAAGATATGAAACAATGAGATGATCTAGAATCAAATAATGCATTGGCTAAACTTGAGGAAACCATTAAATTACCTTCCACCATGTCTTTCAGAGCTTCAACCTATAACTCCCCGACCCTAGATTCCCAGAGTCGGTGCATTATTTTAGTACATTGGCATTATTACAAGGAATCAAGTCCCAAAAGACTAACCGGTTTAGCAATATTGGAAAATAGATTACATACATGAACATTACATTACACTTTCTAACAAACAACACAGAAAAATCCTTTTAGAATTTCATTATTCCCTTAGCTTAACTCTGCATCTCAAACATAAAACACTTCTTAGGATCCTGGGAAAATAAAACATAGAAAGGGGTGAGCTCAGATGCTCATTAAGGATAACAATATAGCGGAAACTTTCATAAATAAGAATAAACATTTAAGTCAATGTATATGAATAAAAAATAATTTTAAACTTAAACATTAGCATAATATGTAAAAAATACAATAAAATAATTCCATTTACTTATTGACATTGATATTCTACTGGTCAAATAATCCCATGCAATATCAATAGCCACTTTCATAATGATGGAATACATAATTCCAGACTTTCATAACCACATATTCAAGGCCTTATGCCAAGACTAAAAATAAAATTTTTTCAAGGCCTTGTTATAAGACACTAGTTTGTTTCATGAGACCTACCGATGCATCGAGGAGCTATTGTTGGCTCCACTCGTCACTTACTAAGTACAATTCATTCTTCATATGAAATAGATTAATCATAACATAAACATTCGTATTAAAACTATCATACGAAATGTCAATACTTTATCCATAAACCATGAATAGTATAAAAATAACACATCCAAAGTACAACATATCAAAAAACCTTTAATACAATATGGAATATTTTTATCATAATAAATCATCTCCAAATATGTTTAATAATCCCTCGAAGGATGTTGACATAGATGAAAATTATTTGTAATACTCTTTGAGAGAAATATCCCTTTTTTATGAAAACATTTAAAAGTCACACAATTTATAAAGGAAGTCATTTAATATAAATTTTTGAATGAAAGTATCACATACCACTTTGAAACTTTTGAAAAGGAATTAACATTTTAAAAACATTCATGTCCATATAAATAAATCCTTAAAAACCATTTTTGAAAACATGAACATTAATGAGAATGATTTAGAAGAATAAATATTTAAAACATTTAAAATGATGTTTTAGTAAAAAATTACCTTAAATAATCCCTTTGAAAATTATTTTATGAAATATTTACATGGATAATAAATATTTCCCACTAGATACTTACATAAAAACAACCACTGATAAAAAGGAGATTGTTAAATTAACCCTTACCTTGCACTTTCCTTTAGTCGAGGGTACGTTTAACCTCATTTATAAAGACCTTAGTATGTTATTAAGTTATACCAGAACAATATTAATATTTATGATATCATACATGATTAATTTATGACTTTATACTACCCATTTAATAATAATTTCCATGTTAAATTAACATTTTGGGTAATAATTGCTTTCTTTATCATACGTGTTTTAACGTGTTACTCTTGATTTTATCACTTAGATCATGATTTAAATACTTCAAGAATATAAAACATTATTTATATATCATATATATTTATAATATAAATGTTTATAATAGACATATATATGAAATGGAAAACACCGTTTATGGAGACGGTAATCCGTACGTACGCATAAATGTTGTTTCCATTTTCATATCGTATTGAACGGAAATAAGTGAATAAGATATATGTAAGTACATAAATAGATATATATATATATAGTAGAAATATTATGGAATATATTACATACTTTTTAATGATATATATTTTATAATCATCTTTTAATGGTGAACATGGAAAAGAATCTCATCGCATCATGGAGACGGTAATCAGTACGTACGCACGAGTGACAATATCATTATATTGATGGAAAAATCATATGTAATTGGATGGTATATCATATATAAAGAATAATTAACATTTTATAATTATTATTTAAATCATTTATACTCATTATTATACCCAACCTAAAAATGAAGTGATTGAATAACAAACTACACCACAACGTGGAGATGGTAATCTGTATGTACGCACGTATGGTGACTAGTGATTTATAGGATGGATATAATAATGAATATGGTTGTACCATTTTTATAATAACATCATATTATATAGAATATACTGGATTTATTATTTTATAATGGAAACAACAAATACAGAGGAAGTGGAAGAAGAAAAGAACTTGAAAGAGGTGATGAAATATTTACCTTTTCTTCGGGATCTTCATTTTGATTTGATCAAAAGGGATCCTTAGGATGGATTTATGACCAAAGTAAGGCCTCTAAGATTAAGGGAGGAAAGTTGGTAGGACATTTGGGAAGGTTTTGGCCGAGAAAAAATGCTTTGAAGTTGTGAAATTAATAGAAGGGGAAGAGCCCTTTTATAAGAGAGGTGAGGGTCATTTTAGGAAAAGCTTGAAATATTATTTTATTAGAAAATAATTTTCGGTTTCTAATGGATAAAAAATGATTAATTTATAGGATAAGGTGGTTATGGGTAGAAAAACTCTCAACCAATAGGTTTCAGACTGGTTCAGGTCACTATATTAACCATAACTTTTAGATTTAACTCTTAGTTAAATAGTTTGACATTTACCATGTATCTTTGTATTTTTATATTATATGGTTAATAAACATACTTTAAAATTATAATTGAACCCCAATTGGTTTATTAATTTCATATATATTATTATATTAGTCTTTTGGACGAACCTTATATTTTTGAGACTATTATATCAATTAATAATATAATATTTTTTCAGAAACTATTTTATGTCAATTTTGAGACTATTTGGTATTTTGTTTTTTTATAAATTCATAACAGCATTATTACTTCAAAAAAAATTCATCTCACCAACCCTAACATGTTATATTAACCAATAAAATTATTTAAATTTATAAAAAGTCTCGAATCACATTTATTTGGATATTTATAATGTCAATTATTTTAATCTTTCATTAATACGGTAATTATTGCATCATCATTGTGTCATAAATAAATTTAATTATTTAATGTCTAAAAATTATAAATAAAATACCATTATGTAGGAAATATTTTTATATTTTTAATTAATATTTATATTCAAGTTTATCTTATGTATAACCATATATGAAAAATGTATTAGTTATTAAACTTTGATTTTAAGTCTTTTAACTCTTCTTTAAATAAAATAATAATAAATCTTATAATCTAATCCAAGTGGACCTAAAGGATCATATTTTATTCATAAGGTTGTTTCCAGTCGAATTAAACTTATCCAATAGAATTAGGACATGTTTTAGGGTAATAATAATATCATTTTTACCCTTAATTAACCTATTTACTTTTAACCATTGTAAATAAAAGTAAAAAGTTACTATTCACAAAAAAATATTTTCATTTTATTGAACCACATTTTACTTACTGATATCAACCGTGCATCTCTGATTTTTGGAATTCAACTCACAGAAGCTGTAAAATTAAGTTTTATGTAAATTTCCAAAAGCTCCAAGGAGGTGGGTAAAAGATGGTAAAAAGTTCAATAAAATTTTTATATATCTAAAATTATTATTAACTAACTCCAATGAATTTAATTGAACTTATATAGGTATTATGTATATATTTTGACCTAAAATAAATTTAAATAAAATAAATAATTATTTATATAAAAATTTGGTTTTAAACTATAAGTGGGTGTTTTTTACTATTCATCAAAAATTCAAATCTTTCAGAAAAATACCAAAATTTTACCCAAAGATAATTTTGATATTATGAATTCAAAAATTAATTCTATTTTACCAAATTCAAAACATAGAAGTTGCATTTATTAATTTAAAATTAATTCCCATTGTAAAAACCAAAAAGCGAGTTTTTAAGAAATAATAACTAACAAAAGATTGATACTTGTTTCTGTTCAATTTCAAAGTGAAATTATTTCCAATTAATAACATTGGATTAAATAGTAAAAATATAATCTATTTATACTTCCAAACCATTAAAATGTATAATTTAACACTACAAATTATTTTGATTAAAAAAGTTGTTTTTAGTTAAAATATAGTATTTTTCACTATTCATCCAAATATGAAAGTTATCAGATTAAAACCAAATATTTATTGAAACTAAATTCTTATGTCTCGATTCTAAAGAAGAAGTTTATTTTGTCAAATTTAATATATAAAATTTTCAAATATTTAATTTAAAAATGGTTCGCCATTAAAAGGTGATAAAATTACATTTTTAAAAAAATACTTCTTTTATATGAAATAAAAGAATTATTTTTTTTTCATTATGTCTAAGAAACTCATAATATAAATTCTAAAATTATAAGTATTATATAAAGTTCAAATTTTAGTTAATACTATTCATAACCTCTTTTGAACAGCTTGTTTGGTAAGTCTTGGTGTGCTTGAACTCGGTGTTACGTTAAGTGCAAGTTATTGAATTACTTTGAAGAAATAACATATTATAAAATATTAGGGTGTTACATTCTTCCCTCCTTCAATAAATTGCATCCTCTCAATTTTAAATTGTTCTCCGAAAATAAAATGCTGAAAATAGAAAATACCTTTCTAGAAAAACCCACATCGGAAATTGGGTTAATAAAATTTATTCTTAATAAGAGGAAAAGGGGAATGAAAAAGTCACCACCAAATTATGATCTCGATTAGAAGAACATTGGTGGAAATTAGAGACACACAATTGGAGGAAAAACATAAATATTTATAGGGAGTTATTGAGGTCATTAGTCACAAACAATTGTAGAATGATGGCCTCAAATCCATCAATCTATGATGATTTAAAATATCATTGGTTCAACAAAACATAAGGTATTAGGATAACACATTTTTAGTTTTAATATTCCTTACCTAAAGTTTAAGAATTAATTTCTTCATAAAATAAGAGAAGAAAAAAGTATATACTTGACAAGTACAGTTCCATCCTTTAACTAATTTCTACCACAATCTTATCTTTCACTCTAAAAGATAATAGAACTTAAAAAATATATTCTATTTATCCTATTCGTATTGGGTTCCAAAAAAATGAATTTATAATTCATCTACCAGACCTTTAAAAAACTACAAAATTCAATCTAGGACATCACGTGGGCCAGTGGTAGGTGATACACCCTTGTCACCCTTCGGTTGTGGGTTCAAGTTTTACGGCCTTTCCGGAAATGATGGGTTTCCGCCCCACCACCGGGTTGTTCTTTTTATGGCAATCCAAAAATAATCTCAAACTAAACTTATCCAAAATACTTCTCTCCAAACTCACAGTCCAAAATTTAAAAGGAATTTAAACACAATGAAGGTCCTTTTTCCATGTAATAACATCTGAACACCTTCATCATATATTCTTTTAAAACACTACAACATCCCAAATTACCATAAAACCATATTGATTACATTCATGCACCCTTATTACTTATAGAATACTTGATATACTCCTTCTATCAAAAAATTTTGTAAGCTCCAACAATGATGGAATATACAAATCATTAATCAGTTTCAAGGTAGTCAATAATATCCAATATAATTTATAAAAATCAATCATGTATTATTCCAAAATCACTACCTCAGTATCAGAACCATATTATGGTTTATCTTTCTCGCAACTATATATTTTCCAAAAATTTAACCTCCTATTGAGTCATTGTTCTTGGTTCCACACAATCTCACGTCCTTAATGAAATATTACTGCATTACAATCCTTATATACTCTATAATTCTTATAACATGTACATCATTAATACAATACTCAAATGACACAATACTTTAATAACAACTTAAGAAATCTAATCATTCATCTTCATCTTCAGTAGTATCATAACATTATTATTATCCAATAGTAGCATTTGAGGTATACTCTGATGATTTGGACATTGATTCACGTGGTGTCCCAACTCCTTGCAGATGAAGCATTGTACATTTGAAACTTTTTTCTTACCCTTGAAATCGCGTACTTGGTGTCCTTTTTATCCACACTTATAACAAACTCTCATTGTCTTTAAGAATTTACCAAGGTGATTCTTTCCATAGTTATCACATATAAGAAAATCCTTCTTTTCCCTCTTCCCTTTATCTATCTTTATCTCTTCCATCCTTTTCTTCTCTTTCTTCCCTTCAAATCCATAGGACTCGGAGAATCCTTTACTTATCTTATCAACATATGATATTATTTCTTCATATGTTAAGAATACATGGGAGACTATTTCCATTCTAAATTTTGGCTTAATACCATGAAAGATATGATCCTTCTTACTCTTGGTATCATACGTAATGCAAGAGATCACATTAATTCTACTGGGCGCCATTTCTAAACAATGGAATACACTAGGTCAGTTTATGAATTGCAATGAATAATTCAAAACTTGTAAAATACCTCATGTAAATTGAACATTTTATGGATATAATTCATAATCATAAAAAATGTTTTCCTTGAGAAGGTATATACTCATAAATCCTTCATAATGGTTTGTAAAGAAAATAAGAATTATCCTAAAAAATATCCCTCATGAGTGTCATAACCAAGAGTAAATCAAGGCCCATTATTGTGCACCGGTTCCCATTTGAGTCTAGCTCAAATCAGTGTTTTCGGGTTTTAACCCTAGGTACATCTGTTTCGGTGCCGCCTCAACCTGCTTGTATCCAGACAGGGATTTAATTCTTGGAAAACTCACAAAATATTTACAATACCAAAATTTTAGAAAGTTCTTCTATACTAATACTCAAAGTCTATCTTAGGGTTATGTTCTCTAATCAGAGTTTACCTAAATCTAGTTTCCAAGGTTGTTGCTAAACTTCCTCTGATACCAACTGTAATTCCCCAACCCTAGATTCCCAGAGTCGGTGCATTATTTTAATACATGTCATGATTACAAAGAATCAAGTCCCGAAATACCGATTAGTTTAGCAGTCTTGGAAAATAGATTACATACATTAACATTAAATCACACTTTCTAACATACAACACAAAAAAGTAAAAATCCTTTCAGAATGCCATTGTCCCCTTAGCTTAACCCTATATCTCAAACATAAAACACTTCTTGGGATCTTGGGAAAATAAAACATAGAAAGGGGTGAGCTTAGATACTCAATAAGGATAACAATATAGCAGAAACTTTCATAAATAAGCATAAACATTTAAGGCAATATATAAGACTAAAACAAAAGTCTTTTAAACTTAAAATTCAGAATAATATGGAAAAGATACAATAAAATAATGCAATTTACTTATTCACATGGATATTTTACTAGTCGAATAATCACATGAAATATCAATATCCACTTTCATAATGATGTAATGCATAATGCCATACTTTCATAACCACATAGTCAAGGCCTTGTGCCAAGACTACAAATAAGATTTTTTTCAAGGCCTTGTGCCAGGACACTAGTTTGTCTCATGAGACCTTCTGATGCATCGAGGAGCTATAGTGGGCTCCACCCATCACTTACTAAGTCCAATGCATTCCTCATATGAAAAGGTGTAAACATAACATAAACATTCATATTAAAAATAGCATACAAAATTTCAATAATTTATCCATAAAGCATGAATGGTATAAAAATAACACATTAATAGTCAAACATATCACAAAACCTTAAATACAATATGGAAGATTTGTATCATAATAAATCAGCTTCAAACAAGTTTAAAAATCTATCAAATGATGTTGACAAAGATGAAAATTATTTGTAATACTCTTTGAGAGAAATATCCATTTTTTATTAAAACATTTAAAAGCCACACAATTTATAAAGTAATTAATTTAATAGACATTTTTGAATCAAAGTATCCTATACCATTTTAAAACTTTTGAAGGGAATTAACATTTTTAAAACATTCATGTCCGTATAAATAAATACATAAAAACCATTTTGAAAACATGGACATTAATGAGAATGATTTAGAAGAATAAATATTTAAAACATTTAAAATGATGTTTTAGTAAAAAAAAAATTCCCTCAAAGAATCCCTTTTAAAAATATTTTATGAAACATGGACATGGATAATAAATATGTCCCATTAGATACTTATGTGAAAACAACCTCGGATAAAAAAGAGATTGTGAAATTAACCTTTACCTTGTACTTTCCTTTAGTCGAGGGTACGTTTAACCTTATGTATAAAGACTGTAGTATGTTATTAAATTATACCATAACCATATTAATATTTATTATATCATAAATGATTCATTTATGACTTTATACTACCCATTTAATAATAATTTTCATGTTAATTAACATTCGGGTAATAATTTCTTTCTTTATCGTACGTGTTTTAACTTGTTACTCTTGATTGTATCACATAGATCATGATTTAATTACATCAAGAATATAAAAAATGATTTATATATAATATATATTTAGAATATAAATGTGAATAATAGACATATATATGAAATGGAAAACACCGTTTATGGAGATGGTAGTCTGTACGTACGCATAAACGTTGTTTCCATTTTCATATCGTATTGAACGGAACTAAGTGAATAATATATATATAAGTACATATATATATATATATATATATCCAGTAGCATTATTGTTTCATATATTACATACTTATTAATGATATATATTTTATAATAATCTTTGAATTGTGAACGTGGAAATGAATCTCATCGCATCGTGGAGACGGTAATCTGTACGTACGCACGAGCGATAATATCATTATATTGATGGAAAAATCATATGTAATTGGATTTTGTATCATATATATATAGAATCATTAACATTTTATATTTATTATTTACATCATTTATACTCATTATTATATTCATCCTAATAATGAAGTGTTTGAATAACAAACTACAACACAACGTGGAGACGGTAATCTGTACGTGCGCAGGTATGGTGACTTGTCATTTATAGGATGGATAGAATAATGAATATACTTGTACCATTTTTATAATAACATCATAGTATATAGAAGATACTGGATTTATTATTTTATAATGGAAACAATAAAGAAAGAGGAAGTGGAAGAATAAAAGAACTTGAAAGAGGTGATGAAATATTTACCTCTTCTTCGGGTTCTTCCTTTTTATTTGATGAAAAAGGATCCTTAGGTTGGATTTATAACCAAAGTAAGGCCTCTAAGATGAAGGGAGGAAAGTTTGGAGGATATTTGGGTAGGGGTTGGCGAATCCAAAAGGCTTTGGAGGTGTGAAATTAAGAGAAAGGAAGTGCCCTTTTATAAGAGAGGCGAGGGTCACTTTAGGAAGAGCTTGAAATATTATTTTATAATAAAATCATTTTCGGTTTCTAATGGCTCCAAAATGATTTATTTAGATTCTAAGGTGGGTATGTGTAGAAAAACTCTCAACCAATAGGTTTTATAAAGGTTTAGGTCACTCTATTAACCTTAACTTTTAGATTTAACTCTTAGGTAAATAGTTTTTCATTTACCATGTCTCTTTGTATTTTTATATTATATGGTTAATAAACTTACAATAAAATGTCAATAGAACCCCAGTTGGTTCATTAATGTCATATATATTATTATATATTTCTTTTGGATGAACCTTAGATTTTTAGGACAATTATATCAATTAATAATATAATATTTTTTTTAAAAACTATTTTATGTCAATTTTGACACTATTTGGTATTTTGTTTTTTTATAAATTCATAAAAGTATTATTACTTCAAAAAAAATTGATCTAACCAACCCTAACATGTCATATTAACCTATAAAATTAGTTTAATTTATAAAAAGTCTCAAATCACATTTATTTAGATATTTATAATGTCAATTATTTTAATCTTTCATTAATATGGTATTTAATGCATCATCATTGTGTCATAAATAAATTTAATTATTTAATGTGTAAAAATTATAAATAAAATACCATTATGTAGGAAATACTTTTATATTTCTAATTAATATTTATAGTCAAACGTATGTTATGTATAACCCTATATTAAAAATGCTTTAGTTATTAAAATTTGATTTTAACTCTTTTAACACTTCTTTAAATAAAATAATAATAAATGTCCTAATCTAATCCTAGTGGACCTAAAAAATCATATTTTATTCCTAATTTTTGTTTCAGTCTAATTAAACTTATCCAATAGAATTAGGATATGTGTTAGGGTAATAATAATATCATTTTTACCCTTAATTACCCTATTTACTTTTAACCGTGGTAAATAAAAGTAAAAAGGTACTATTCACAAAAAAAATTATTTTCATCTTATTAAACCACATTTTACTTACTGATATGAACTGTGTCTCTCAAATTTTTGTAATTAAACTCATAAAAGTGGTAAAATTAAGTTTTATGTAAATTTGCAAATGCTCCTAGGAGGTGGGTAAAGGACGGCAAAAAGTTCAATAAACTTTTTATATATATAAAATTATTATAAAATGACTCCAATGAATTAAATTGAACTTATATAGGTATTATGTATCTATTTTGACCTAAAATAAATTTAAATAAAATAAATAATTATTTAAATAAAAATTCGGTTTTAAACTATAACTTAGTATTTTTTACTATTCATGAAAAATTGAAAGTTTTCAGAAAAATATCAAAATTTCACCCTAAGATAATTTTGATATTATGAATTATAAAATTAAGTCTATTTTACCAAATTAAAAACATAGAAGTTGCATTTATTAATTTAAAATTAATTCTTGTTGTCAAAACAAAAAAAAACGTGTTTTTAAGAAATAATAACTAACAAAAGATTAATACTTGTTTGTGTTCAATTTCAAAGTGAAATTATTTCCAATGAATAAAATTGGATTAAATGGTAAAAATATAATCTATTTATACTTCCAAACCATTAAAATGTATAATTTAACACTGCAAATTTTTTTGAATAAAAAAGTTGTTTTCAGTTAAAATATAGTATTTCTCACTATTCACCCAAATATGAAAGTTATCAGAAAAAAACCATAAATTTATTGAAACTAAATTCTTAGGTCCCAATTATAAATAAGAAGTTTATTTTTTAAAATTTATTATATAAAAGTTTCAAATATTTAATTTAAAAAGGGTTCACCATTAAAAGCCTGTATAATTGCATTTTTTTAAAAAAATAATTCTTTTAGCTTAAAAAATGAATTTGTTTTTTATTATTATGTCTAAGAAACTCATAATATGGATTCTAAAATTATAAGGATTATATAAAGTTAAAAATTTAGTTAATATTACTCATAACCACTTTTGAATGGCTAGTTTGGTAAGTCGTGGTGCGCTTGAACTCGGTATTGCGTGTAGTGCAAGTTATTGAATTACTTTGAAGAAATAACATACTATGAAATCTTGGGGTGTTACAAAACCACAGTAATAGTGATATAATAAGCTTGTACTTTCTCCCTTGGTTGTTTATTAGGTAAGTTTCCTTGGTGATTAAGACATTTATTTTCATAATTCCCCTTTTCTCTACAATTGTAGCATTCAATAGTGATAGCCTCTTTCTTTCCCTTGCAATCACGATCTTGGTGGCCTTTTTCACCACACCTGTAATAGACTCCCATTCCCTTTAGGTAAGTACCGGGGTATTTCTTCCCACATTTACCATAGTATGGAAATTCAACTTTTCCCTTCTTCCCCTTATTTCTGTTTCCAGAGTGTTCAATAGATCTCTTCTTCTCTTACTTTGCTTTAAAGTAGTAAGACTTAGAGAATTCCTTTTCTATCTTGATATCACATGAGACAATATCTTCTTATGATGAGAAGGATTGTGAGACTAATTTTCAATAGAGAAATGGTTTTACCCCTTCAAATAATTGATCAATCTTACTCCTTGGGTTACTTATATAATATGTTTCATGCCTTGCTAACCTTGTAAAGTTATCATCATACTTTGTGACATTCTCATCCTCCTTTTTCCCCAGAATCATAAATTGTATTTCCATATCTTCTCAATGGTCACGAAGAAATTATTTTTCTAATAAAATCTCTTTAAACTCCCTCCATTCCATATTTTATACTTCTTCATCTTCCTTTTTTTTTGAATTAATAACAACCATTGATCTGTATCTCCCATGAGGTGATAAATTGTCATGATAACTTTTTCCCTTTTGCTACTCCCCAAGGCATGAAATATTTTCTCTAAGGAACATATCAATTTCTCAGCTACAAATGGATTTTTATTCCCATTGAATGTAGGTGGTTGTTGCCTCATGAAGTGATCTAACATTGATCCTCCGTTTTGTGGATCAAGGTTCTCCGTATGGGTATGTTTATTATTCATAACATGAGAGAGTTGTCTCAGTATGGTGATAATATGATCAGCACCAATTTCATCACTAGATTCACTATAATTATCTTTATTAGGATAGAAATCCCTACATTGATTATGTGTGTTGATACGATTTCCATTCCCCCCACTAGGCGCCATTTCTAAATAATGGCATACATTAGATTAGTTTATGAATCACAATACATAATTCCAAGCTTGTAAAACACATAACATAAATTGAACAGTTTATGGATATAATACATAATCATAAAAAAATTCTTTGATGGGTAATATAATCATAAATCCTTCATAATGGTTTGTAAAGAAAATGTGAATTATCCTAAGCATATCTCATATGATTGTCATAATCAAGAGTGCAGCAAGGCCCGTTGTTGTGTACCAGGATACCTCGTGTAAAGCTCGAAACTCCTAGTCAGAGTTTTAACTCCTAGGTATATTTGTTCCAGATCCACCTCTACCTTCTCATATCCATATAGAGATGTATTTCTCAGAAAACTCACAAAATATCTACATTACCAAAATTCTAGGATGTTATTCTATATTAATCCTCAAAGTCTATCGTAGGGTAATGTTCTCTAATCAGAGTTTTTCCAAATCTAGCTTCCAAGGTTTTTACTAAAATTCCTCTAATACTGATTAGTCACTGAAAGTGGCTAATATTCATTGTTAAGATCTTAATATTAATGTATTTAAAAGTTCATAAACATCAATTTTAGTCCAATTCAGAAATTGAACTTCATTTCCCATCATTGTGCAATTCATGCTTAAAATGTCAATTTGGGCCCACTCAATAATTTGCTTGTGGAAATTACAATATTCATCATTTTAATTTTACATTTTGGGATATGATTTATCACTTTGTTTGGAACATTTTATCTTTTAGGTCCGATGAATGAATCCCAAAGGAAGATGGAGAATTTTGCGCCTGAAGGCAGAAACATGCTGGAAAAAGCATAATGGGCCTAAGGCCCATCAAACAAATGTGGGGCCCAGAAACCAAGCCCAATGAAGCTCAAATTTATACAGTAGAAATATAAAAATATGAGGATCATTTTATTCAACTGAAGCCGGAGCTAATTCTGATGTTTTCATGATGATAAAGGGATATGAAGTTGAGATTTAAATGGTGGACTTGTCATTAATGCACAGAAATACGTCCCACCATTTCGACCATAACATTCAAACGGCTGCGCCAAATGTCCTGATATTTTTAGAGCTTCTAGAAGACACATGTACGAAGATATGTTATATTTATGACACCTTCGGATTCGGCCATATGAAGTGTCAAACGCACACGTCAAAATGGAGGACGAATCTGGACAGTTTTCCGGGTCAACTTCGAAACGTCAATTTCCTTTTGATTCTTCACCCTCATTTTGACTCTCTTAATTGTTGGGGGGTGAATTTATTGTTGGGGGTGGACATAAGGCTCCTAATATTCCTATATAACGAGCTGGTAGTGACGGGAATAATCATCTAACATTTTCCTTTGAATCCAAGTTTTTCTTTCAATTGTAATTTCCCGCTTTCATTTTGTAATAGCATCCTCAATTTCTCTAATGTAAGTTTTTCATTCACGTTTAGTATTTTAATAAAATTTCATCTTCTTCTTCACTTTTTATTTTCCTTTTCTTCACACATTGATACCGTTGAATCATGGTGTGAAATTATTCACACCAACACTTGTGATTTCAATCACACAACGGTGGAGTGTTCGTTCTTTTAATAATTTTCTTCTTCTTCAATTCTGCCCTCGTAAGTCTACATCCCGCTTCCATTGGTAGAATAGCATCAATGGAGGGATAACCTCTTAAGGGTTGATCCAAGGGAGTAGCAAGGTCATGGATTGAATTTTATTTCATGTACTTATTATTTAAATCTATTCATTATTTTAGGATTTCCATTTGGTGAGTTACATTCTTTCTCGTCTTTGCCAACATTAACGATGACACATTTTGAGTGCTAGTACGATCTATTTCCTTTGAGTGATCATTAAAGTGATCCTTAAAGTGAATTAGTGATTGGCCTTGGAATTGTTTAGGGATTAAATTGGTGAATGATTTGAAAGAATTATCTCATTGTTTGGATATGTCTTGAATTAATGACATGAAATTTTCTAAGAAAAGAAATTCATCCAATCCACCCCAAGCAAAACCCTAAGATCAACCCACCATCAATAATTGTTTAGTTCACATAATTTTTATTGGTTTTGTTCTTTAAATTAAATAAATATTTCTTCAAATCAATCAACACCATAGTTGGCCACTTCATAGCCAATCCCGCATCTAATCAAAGTGTCTCAAGGTTTCTTCTTCGGTCCATGTGGACTCGACCCCTACCTGTACTACAACGACCGCATACCTGTAGGGTAAATTTGGGCGCAACCAATGGGATGCTGAATGTTTACAAGATCAATTTCCATACCTATCAAGAATGATTGAAAAGATAAATAATGAGGAAGTCCCTGATGTACAATCATATATAAACCCTAATCCTGAAAACATTCTTGAACAATTGTGTGAACAAATGGATAAAATGAATTCAGAAGTTTCATCTTTCAGATTAGAATTACAAAGCTTTAAGACTTTTGAGGAACCCATTCCCACTCAAGATGTTCTTTCCTCATCATTGATAGATGAATCTTTTATCCCAAAAACCTCCCATGAATTGAAAAAAGAACTAACCTTTGGATATGGGATAACTGAACAAGATCAAATAAATGTTGAAGGGTATTTAAATCTGGATGAAATTGATTTCATGAATTCACAAGAGGGAAATTATTCTTCAAGGATTGAATGTCCAGAATATTGCACCAAAAATGATTTTTTAGAATCACCAATCATTGAACCATTGGGAGAGTTAAAAAATATTGAGTCTATACCCACTCCCGACATTCAAAAGGAAAATTTTTGGGAGGAATCAAAATTTCAAAAGGAACCAATTATTTCTAAATTTCATGGAGAAGAAACTGTTTTTGATTCAAATTTCCATTCTTCTTTTGTAAATTTTTATCAACCTGAACTCAAAAATTTTCTCCCTTCTTCCCCACTCTTAAATGTGGATAACCAATACCATGAAATTTCAATTTATTATCCTCTTGAAACTAAAAAATTGGGAATGTTTATTAATGTCTTAGGCAATACTAGATATTCAATTCAATCAACCGTTTCTGATATTACATGGATTTTACCGCTCATTATAGAAAATAGGATTTTACATGAAACAAATTTCAAAAAAATAATCAATCTCAATCTTATTGAAGTGGAAAAAGATGGGTTAATTAAAATGCTGAAAGCTGGAATTGGATAAGTTGGGGGGTAAAAGTCGAGCCAACGACGTTAAACAAAAGCGCTACATGGGAGGCAACCCATGGTTTTCATGTTTTCTAATCATTTTGAATCATTTTCATTTTCATATAATAAATTACCATAAGCTGTTGACCTGTTCTTCTTTTATGAGTAAGGATGGGTATGAAAGGGGAGCGCCATATTCATCCGTGTCACGTGGTGTGATCTCTGAGTAGTACCTTACCCAGAAAATATAAAGAAGACAATGTATCATCAGTTTATTTTGTTTTGTTTTATTTTTTTTATAGGTTAAAAAAAATAAAAGGACATGTTGAAATCCATAAGGAAAATCCATTCACCACCATCCAAGCCGCTGAGACTCAAATCCAGGATTGAAGGGAGACTATGGCATGCGCTATCATCATCAACCACCAGGTGACTTCATTCCATGATTTTCATTTTAAATTTCTTCATTGAACTCCTCTCCTACCCCCTTCTAGCTTTTTCTTTCTTTCTTTAAACACTTGGGACAGTGTTATTCTAAGTTGGGGGGGGATAAAAATGATTTTTTTTTGAATAAAAACATGCATGAAAAGAAAAATTTCATTAACCATAAACATGATAAAGACACATTGAAAACTCTAAAATTGGATATCAAATAAATTTTGCATGCCTTGATTCTGATTTTAATGCAAGTTTAAGTTCATGAGCATAGTTTTTGGAAAGTGCGGTTGTCCAATGTGATTTTTCAAAGTTTACATTTTCATCTTCTTAATAAAAATGCCACAATGCATGTCTTTTGGATTGTGGGTGTAAATTTGAGTTCTTGGGTCCCTTTCATTATAGCATAGGGTTCTGGGGTCACTTTTATATTAATTTGAGTATCCAAAAAAAAACAAAACAAAAAAAACAAAACAAAAAAAAGACCACATAGAGCAATGTTTTGTCCAAATGCGTGGCGTCCGGCACTTGGGGATCGTGACACCATAGTTGTCTTGCCCAGAGTTAGGCTTTATATCTCTATTGTAGAGCATGAAATTGACAATATGTGTGGCGTCCGGCACTTGGGGATCGTGACTCCATAGTTGTCTTGCCCAGAGTCAGTCTTTTCATATCTATTGTGGTTAAAAAAATAAATAAAAAATAAATAAAAAAAAGGGATACTCATCTTAAGGTTTAATGTGATTCCCACCTAGCGCTTCCATTTTTTTCCCCTTGAACAATAAAATTGGCCCCATATCTTTTATGATGCACAACACTTTATCATGCTTAATTGGAATTGGATGAAATGTGGCAATGAATTTGAACAAATGAATGGGCTTGGGCTTGGGATATGCTTATGCACCTAGCTTTTTTTAAATGATTTTGATGGGTTCCATAATTTTTTTTGGTATGAGATCTTTTGAGTGAGCAATGTGTATTTAAATGTTTCTGGAAAAGGGGATTTGAATTTCATATTTGTAATTTATTTTGCTCGGGACTAGCAAAACTCAAGTTGGGGGGTGTGATTAGTCACTGAAAGTGGCTAATATTCATTGTTAAGATCTTAATATTAATGTATTTAAAAGTTCATAAACATCAATTTTAGTCCAATTCAGAAATTGAACTTCATTTCCCATCATTGTGCAATTCATGCTTAAAATGTCAATTTGGGACCACTCAATAATTTGCTTTTGGAAATTACAATATTCATCATTTTAATTTGAACTTTTGGGATATGATTGATCACTTTGTTTGGAACATTTTATCTTTTAGGTCCGATGAATGAATCCCAAAGGAAGATGGAGAATTTTGCGCCTGAAGGCAGAAACATGATGGAAAAAGCATAATGGGCCTAAGGCCCATCAAACAAATGTGGGGCTCAGAAACCAAGCCCAATGAAGCTCAAATTTATACATTAGAAAGATACAAATATGAGGATCATTTTATTCAACTGAAGCCAGAGCTAATTCTGATGTTTTCATGATGATAAAGGGATCTGAAGTTGAGATTTAAATGGTGGACTTGTCATTAATGCACAGAAATCCGTCCCACCATTTCGACCATAACATTCAAACGGCTGAGCCAAATGTCCTGAAATGTTGAGAGCTTCTAGAAGACACATGGACGAAGATATGTTATATTTATGACACCTTCGGATTCTGCCATATGAAGTGTCAAACGCACACGTCAAAATGGAGGACGAATCTGGACAGTTTTCCGGGTCAACTTCGAAACGTCAATTTCCTTTTGATTCTTCACCCTCCTTTTGACTCTCTTAATTGTTGGGGGGTGAATTTATTGTTGGGGGTGGACATAAGGATCCTAATATGCCTATATAACGAGCTGGTGGTGAAGGGAATAATCATCTAACATTTTCCTTTGAATCCAAGTTTTTCTTTCAATTGTAATTTCCCGCTTTCATTTTGTAATAGCATCCTCAATTTCTCTAATGTAAGTTTTTCATTCACGTTTAGTATTTTAATAAAATTTCATCTTCTTCTTCACTTTTTATTTTCCTTTTCTTCACACATTGATACCGTTGAATCATGGTGTGAAATTAGTCACACCAACACTTGTGATTTCAATCACACAACGGTGGAGTGTTCGTTCTTTTAATAATTTTCTTCTTCTTCAATTCTGCCCTCATAAGTCTACATCCCGCTTCCATTGGTAGAATAGCATCAATGGAGGGCTAACCTCTTAAGGGTTGATCCAAGGGAGTAGCAAGGTCATGGATTGAATTTTATTTCATGTACTTATTATTTAAATCTATTCATTATTTTAGGATTTCCATTTGGTGAGTTACATTCTTTCTCGTCTTTGCCAACATTAACGATGACACATTTTGAGTGCTAGTACGATCTATTTACTTTGAGTGCTCATTAAAGTGATCCTTAAAGTGAATTAGTGATTGGCCTTGGAATTGTGTAGGGATTAAATTGGTGAATGATTTGAAAGAATTATCTCATTGTTTGGATATGTCTTGAATTAATGACATGAAATTTTCTAAGAAAAGAAATTCATCCAATCCACCCCAAGCAAAACCCTAAGATCAACCCACCATCAATAATTGTTTAGTTCACATAATTTTTATTGGTTTTGTTCTTTAAATTAAATAAATATTTCTTCAAATCAATCAACACCATAGTTGGCCACTTCATAGCCAATCCCGCATCTAATCAAAGTGTCTCAAGGTTTCTTCTTCGGTCCCTGTGGACTCGACCCCTACCTGTACTACAACGACCGCATACCTGTAGGGTAAATTTGGGCGCAACCAATGGGATGCTGAATGTTTACAAGATCAATTTCCATACCTATCAAGAATGATTGAAAAGATAAATAATGAGGAATTCCATGATGTACAATCATATATAAACCCTAATCCTGAAAACATTCTTGAACAATTGTGTGAACAAATGGATAAAATGAATTCAGAAGTTTCATCTTTCAGATTAGAATTACAAAGCTTTAAGACTTTTGAGGAACCCGTTCCCACTCAAGATGTTCTTTCCTCATCATTGATAGATGAATCTTTTATCCCAAAAACCTCCCATGAATTGAAAAAAGAACTAACCTTTGGATATGGGATAACTGAACAAGATCAAATAAATGTTGAAGGTTATTTAAATCTGGATGAAATTGATTTCATGAATTCACAAGAGGGAAATTATTCTTCAAGGATTGAATGTCCAGAATATTGCACCAAAAATGATTTTTTAGAATCACCAATCATTGAACCATTGGGAGAGTTAAAAAATATTGAGTCTATACCCACTCCCGACATTCAAAAGGAAAATTTTTGGGAGGAATCAAAATTTCAAAAGGAACCAATTATTTCTAAATTTCATGGAGAAGAAACTGTTTTTGATTCAAATTTCCATTCTTCTTTTGTAAATTT
Organism: Viscum album; assembly: GCA_963277665.1. Taxonomy (NCBI): domain Eukaryota; kingdom Viridiplantae; phylum Streptophyta; class Magnoliopsida; order Santalales; family Viscaceae; genus Viscum; species Viscum album. The sequence goes on from OY728142.1 coordinate 1,731,233,678, forward strand.
TTATCAACCTGAACTCAAAAATTTTCTCCCTTCTTCCCCACTCTTAAATGTGGATAACCAATACCATGAAATTTCAATTTATTATCCTCTTGAAACTAAAAAATTGGGAATGTTTATTAATGTCTTAGGCAATACTAGATATTCAATTCAATCAACCGTTTCTGATATTACATGGAATTTACCGCTCATTATAGAAAATAGGATTTTACATGAAACAAATTTCAAAAAAATAATCAATCTCAATCTTATTGAAGTGGAAAAAGATGGGTTAATTAAAATGCTAAAAGCTGGAATTGGATAAGTTGGGGGGTAAAAGTCGAGCCAACGACGTTAAACAAAAGCGCTACATGGGAGGCAACCCATGGTTTTCATGTTTTATAATCATTTTGAATCATTTTCATTTTCATATAATAAATTACCATAAGCTGTTGACCTGTTCTTCTTTTATGAGTAAGGATGGGTATGAAAGGGGAGCGCCATATTCATCCGTGTCACGTGGTGTGATCTCTGAGTAATACCTTACCCATAAAATATAAAGAAGACAATGTATCATCAGTTTATTTTGTTTTGTTTTATTTTTTTTATAGGTTAAAAAAAATAAAAGGACATGTTGAAATCCATAAGGAAAATCCATTCACCACCATCCAAGCCGCTGAGACTCAAATCCAGGATTGAAGGTAGACTATGGCATGCGCTATCATCATCAACCACCAGGTGACTTCATTCCATGATTTTCATTTTAAATTTCTTCATTGAACTCCTCTCCTACCCCCTTCTAACTTTTTTTTTTCTTTCTTTAAACACTTGGGACAGTGTTATTCTAAGTTGGGGGGGGATAAAAATGATTTTTTTTTGAATAAAAACATGCATGAAAAGAAAAATTCCATTAACCATAAACATGATAAAGACACATTGCAAACTCTAAAATTGGATATCAAATAAATTTTGCATGCCTTGATTCTGATTTTAATGCAAGTTTAAGTTCATGAGCATAGTTTTTGGAAAGTGCGGTTGTCCAATGTGATTTTTCAAAGTTTACATTTTCATCTTCTTAATAAAAATGCCACAATGCACGTCTTTTGGATTGTGGGTGTAAATTTGAGTTCTTGGGTCCCTTTCATTATAGCATAGGGTTCTGGGGTCACTTTTAGTTTAATTTGAGTATCCAAAAAAAAACAAAACAAAAAAAACAAAACAAAAAAAAGACCACATAGAGCAATGTTTTGTCCAAATGCGTGGCGTTCGGCACTTGGGGATCGTGACTCCATAGTTGTCTTGCCCAGAGTTAGGCTTTATATCTCTATTGTAGAGCATGAAATTGACAATATGTGTGGCGTCCGGCACTTGGGGATCGTGACTCTATAGTTGTCTTACCCAGAGTCAGTCTTTTCATATCTATTGTGGTTAAAAAAATAAAAAATAAAAAATAAAAAAAAGTGATACTCATCTTAAGGTTTAATGTGATTCCCACCTAGCGCTTCCATTTTTTCCCCTTGAACAATAAAATGGGCCCCATATCTTTTATGATGCACAACACTTTATCATGCTTAATTGGAATTGGATGAAATGTGGCAATGAATTTGAACAAAGGAATGGGCTTGGGCTTGGGATATGCTTATGCACCTAGCTTTTTTTAAATGATTTTGATGGGTTCCATAATTTTTTTTGGTATGAGATCTTTTGAGTGAGCAATGTGTATTTAAATGTTTCTGGAAAAGGGGATTTGAATTTCATATTTGTAATTTATTTTGCTCGGGACTAGCAAAACTCAAGTTGGGGGGTGTGATTAGTCACTGAAAGTGGCTAATATTCATTGTTAAGATCTTAATATTAATGTATTTAAAAGTTCATAAACATCAATTTTAGTCCAATTCAGAAATTGAACTTCATTTCCCATCATTGTGCAATTCATGCTTAAAATGTCAATTTGGGACCACTCAATAATTTGCTTTTGGAAATTACAATATTCATCATTTTAATTTGAACTTTTGGGATATGATTGATCACTTTGTTTGTAACATTTTATCTTTTAGGTCCAATGAATGAATCCCAAAGGAAGATGGAGAATTTTGCGCCTGAAGGCAGAAACATGCTGGAAAAAGCATAATGGGCCTAAGGCCCATCAAACAAATGTGGGGCTCAGAAACCAAGCCCAATGATGCTCAAATTTATACAGTAGAAAGATACAAATATGAGGATCATTTTATTCAACTGAATCCAGAGCTAATTCTGATGTTTTCATGATGATAAAGGGATCTGAAGTTGAGATTTAAATGGTGGACTTGTCATTAATGCACAGAAATCCGTACCACCATTTCGACCATAACATTCAAACGGCTGAGCCAAATGTCCTGAAATGTTGAGAGCATCTAGAAGACACATGGAAGAAGATATGTTATATTTATGACACCTTCGGATTCTGCCATATGAAGTGTCAAACGCACATGTCAAAATGGAGGACGAATCTGGACAGTTTTCCGGGTCAACTTCGAAACGTCAATTTCCTTTTGATTCTTCACCCTCCTTTTGACTCTCTTAATTGTTGGGGGGTGAATTTATTGTTGGGGGTGGACATAAGGCTCCTAATATGCCTATATAACGAGCTGGTGGTGAAGGGAATAATCATCTAACATTTTCCTTTGAATCCAAGTTTTTCTTTCAATTGTAATTTCCCGCTTTCATTTTGTAATAGCATCCTCAATTTCTCTAATGTAAGTTTTTCATTCACGTTTAGTATTTTAATAAAATTTCATCTTCTTCTTCACTTTTTATTTTCCTTTTCTTCACACATTGATACCGTTGAATCATGGTGTGAAATTATTCACACCAACACTTGTGATTTCAATCACACAACGGTGGAGTGTTCGTTCTTTTAATAATTTTCTTCTTCTTCAATTCCGCCCTCGTAAGTCTACATCCCGCTTCCATTGGTAGAATAGCATCAATGGAGGGCTAACCTCTTAAGGGTTGATCCAAGGGAGTAGCAAGGTCATGGATTGAATTTTATTTCATGTACTTATTATTTAAATCTATTCATTATTTTAGGATTTCCATTTGGTGAGTTACATTCTTTCTCGTCTTTGCCAACATTAACGATGACACATTTTGAGTGCTAGTACGATCTATTTCCTTTGAGTGCTCATTAAAGTGATCCTTAAAGTGAATTAGTGATTGGCCTTGGAATTTTGTAGGGATTAAATTGGTGAATGATTTGAAAGAATTATCTCATTGTTTGGATATGTCTTGAATTAATGACATGAAATTTTCTAAGAAAAGAAATTCATCCAATCCACCCCAAGCAAAACCCTAAGATCAACCCACCATCAATAATTGTTTAGTTCACATAATTTTTATTGGTTTTGTTCTTTAAATTAAATAAATATTTCTTCAAATCAATCAACACCATAGTTGGCCACTTCATAGCCAATCCCGCATCTAATCAAAGTGTCTCAAGGTTTCTTCTTCGGTCCCTGTGGACTCGACCCCTACCTGTACTACAACGACCGCATACCTGTAGGGTAAATTTGGGCGCAACCAATGGGATGCTGAATGTTTACAAGATCAATTTCCATACCTATCAAGAATGATTGAAAAGATAAATAATGAGGAATTCCATGATGTACAATCATATATAAACCCTAATCCTGAAAACATTCTTGAACAATTGTGTGAACAAATGGATAAAATGAATTCAGAAGTTTCATCTTTCAGATTAGAATTACAAAGCTTTAAGACTTTTGAGGAACCCGTTCCCACTCAAGATGTTCTTTCCTCATCATTGATAGATGAATCTTTTATCCCAAAAACCTCCCATGAATTGAAAAAAGAACTAACCTTTGGATATGGGATAACTGAACAAGATCAAATAAATGTTGAAGGGTATTTAAATCTGGATGAAATTGATTTCATGAATTCACAAGAGGGAAATTATTCTTCAAGGATTGAATGTCCAGAATATTGCACCAAAAATGATTTTTTAGAATCACCAATCATTGAACCATTGGGAGAGTTAAAAAATATTGAGTCTATACCCACTCCCGACATTCAAAAGGAAAATTTTTGGGAGGAATCAAAATTTCAAAAGGAACCAATTATTTCTAAATTTCATGGAGAAGAAACTGTTTTTGATTCAAATTTCCATTCTTCTTTTGTAAATTTTTATCAACCTGAACTCAAAAATTTTCTCCCTACTTCCCCACTCTTAAATGTGGATAACCAATACCATGAAATTTCAATTTATTATCCTCTTGAAACTAAAAAATTGGGAATGTTTATTAATGTCTTAGGCAATACTAGATATTCAGTTCAATCAACCGTTTCTGATATTACATGGAATTTACCGCTCATTATAGAAAATAGGATTTTACATGAAACAAATTTCATAAAAATAATCAATCTCAATCTTATTGAAGTGGAAAAAGATGGGTTAATTAAAATGCTGAAAGCTGGAATTGGATAAGTTGGGGGGTAAAAGTCGAGCCAACGACGTTAAACAAAAGCGCTACATGGGAGGCAACCCATGGTTTTCATGTTTTCTAATCATTTTGAATCATTTTCATTTTCATATAATAAATTACCATAAGCTGTTGACCTGTTCTTCTTTTATGAGTAAGGATGGGTATGAAAGGGGAGCGCCATATTCATCCGTGTCACGTGGTGTGATCTCTGAGTAATACCTTACCCAGAAAATATAAAGAAGACAATGTATCATCAGTTTATTTTGTTTTGTTTTATTTTTTTTATAGGTTAAAAAAAATAAAAGGACATGTTGAAATCCATAAGGAAAATCCATTCACCACCATCCAAGCCGCTGAGACTCAAATCCAGGATTGAAGGGAGACTATGGCATGCGCTATCATCATCAACCACCAGGTGACTTCATTCCATGATTTTCATTTTAAATTTCTTCATTGAACTCCTCTCCTACCCCCTTCTAACTTTTTTTTTCTTTCTTTAAACACTTGGGACAGTGTTATTCTAAGTTGGGGGGGGATAAAAATGATTTTTTTTTGAATAAAAACATGCATGAAAAGAAAAATTCCATTAACCATAAACATGATAAAGACACATTGCAAACTCTAAAATTGGATATCAAATAAATTTTGCATGCCTTGATTCTGATTTTAATGCAAGTTTAAGTTCATGAGCATAGTTTTTGGAAAGTGCGGTTGTCCAATGTGATTTTTCAAAGTTTACATTTTCATCTTCTTAATAAAAATGCCACAATGCACGTCTTTTGGATTGTGGGTGTAAATTTGAGTTCTTGGGTCCCTTTCATTATAGCATAGGGTTCTGGGGTCACTTTTAGTTTAATTTGAGTATCCAAAAAAAAACAAAACAAAAAAAAAACAAAACAAAAAAAAGACCACATAGAGCAATGTTTTGTCCAAATGCGTGGCGTCCGGAACTTGGGGATCGTGACTCCATAGTTGTCTTGCCCAGAGTTAGGCTTTATATCTCTATTGTAGAGCATGAAATTGACAATATGTGTGGCGTCCGGCACTTGGGGATCGTGACTCCATAGTTGTCTTGCCCAGAGTCAGTCTTTTCATATCTATTGTGGTTAAAAAAATAAAAAATAAAAAATAAAAAAAAGGGATACTCATCTTAAGGTTTAATGTGATTCCCACCTAGCGCTTCCATTTTTTTCCCCTTGAACAATAAAATGGGCCCCATATCTTTTATGATGCACAACACTTTATCATGCTTAATTGGAATTGGATGAAATGTGGCAATGAATTTGAACAAAGGAATGGGCTTGGGCTTGGGATATGCTTATGCACCTAGCTTTTTTTAAATGATTTTGATGGGTTCCATAATTTTTTTTGGTATGAGATCTTTTGAGTGAGCAATGTGTATTTAAATGTTTCTGGAAAAGGGGATTTGAATTTCATATTTGTAATTTATTTTGCTCGGGACTAGCAAAACTCAAGTTGGGGGGTGTGATTAGTCACTGAAAGTGGCTAATATTCATTGTTAAGATCTTAATATTAATGTATTTAAAAGTTCATAAACATCAATTTTAGTCCAATTCAGAAATTGAACTTCATTTCCCATCATTGTGCAATTCATGCTTAAAATGTCAATTTGGGACCACTCAATAATTTGCTTTTGGAAATTACAATATTCATCATTTTAATTTGAACTTTTGGGATATGATTGATCACTTTGTTTGGAACATTTTATCTTTTAGGTCCGATGAATGAATCCCAAAGGAAGATGGAGAATTTTGCGCCTGAAGGCAGAAACATGCTGGAAAAAGCATAATGGGCCTAAGGCCCATCAAACAAATGTGGGGCTCAGAAACCAAGCCCAATGAAGCTCAAATTTATACAGTAGAAAGATACAAATATGAGGATCATTTTATTCAACTGAAGCCAGAGCTAATTCTGATGTTTTCATGATGATAAAGGGATCTGAAGTTGAGATTTAAATGGTGGACTTGTCATTAATGCACAGAAATCCGTCCCACCATTTCGACCATAACATTCAAACGGCTGAGCCAAATGTCCTGAGATGTTGAGAGATTCTATAAGACACATGAAAGAAGATATGTTATATTTATGACACCTTCGGATTCTGCCATATGAAGTGTCAAACGCACACGTCAAAATGGAGGACGAATCTGGACAGTTTTCCGGGTCAACTTCGAAACGACAATTTCCTTTTGATTATTCACCCTCCTTTTGACTCTCTTAATTGTTGGGGGGTGAATTTATTGTTGGGGGTGGACATAAGGCTCCTAATATGCCTATATAACGAGCTGGTGGTGAAGGGAATAATCATCTAACATTTTCCTTTGAATCCATGTTTTTCTTTCAATTGTAATTTCCCGCTTTCATTTTGTAATAGCATCCTCAATTTCTCTAATGTAAGTTTTTCATTCACGTTTAGTATTTTAATAAAATTTCATCTTCTTCTTCACTTTTTATTTTCCTTTTCTTCACACATTGATACCGTTGAATCATGGTGTGAAATTATTCACACCAACACTTGTGATTTCAATCACACAACGGTGGAGTGTTCGTTCTTTTAATAATTTTCTTCTTCTTCAATTCCGCCCTCGTAAGTCTACATCCCGCTTCCATTGGTAGAATAGCATCAATGGAGGGCTAACCTCTTAAGGGTTGATCCAAGGGAGTAGCAAGGTCATGGATTGAATTTTATTTCATGTACTTATTATTTAAATCTATTCATTATTTTAGGATTTCCATTTGGTGAGTTACATTCTTTCTCGTCTTTGCCAACATTAACGATGACACATTTTGAGTACTAGTACGATCTATTTCCTTTGAGTGCTCATTAAAGTGATCCTTAAAGTGAATTAGTGATTGGCCTTGGAATTGTGTAGGGATTAAATTGGTGAATGATTTGAAAGAATTATCTCATTGTTTGGATATGTCTTGAATTAATGACATGAAATTTTCTAAGAAAAGAAATTCATCCAATCCACCCCAAGCAAAACCCTAAGATCAACCCACCATCAATAATTGTTTAGTTCACATAATTTTTATTGGTTTTGTTCTTTAAATTAAATAAATATTTCTTCAAATCAATCAACACCATAGTTGGCCACTTCATAGCCAATCCCGCATCTAATCAAAGTGTCTCAAGGTTTCTTCTTCGGTCCCTGTGGACTCGACCCCTACCTGTACTACAACGACCGCATACCTGTAGGGTAAATTTGGGCGCAACCAATGGGATGCTGAATGTTTACAAGATCAATTTCCATACCTATCAAGAATGATTGAAAAGATAAATAATGAGGAAGTCCATGATGTACAATCATATATAAACCCTAATCCTGAAAACATTCTTGAACAATTGTGTGAACAAATGGATAAAATGAATTCAGAAGTTTCATCTTTCAGATTAGAATTACAAAGCTTTAAGACTTTTGAGGAACCCGTTCCCACTCAAGATGTTCTTTCCTCATCATTGATAGATGAATCTTTTATCCCAAAAACCTCCCATGAATTGAACAAAGAACTAACCTTTGGATATGGGATAACTGAACAAGATCAAATAAATGTTGAAGGGTATTTAAATCTGGATGAAATTGATTTCATGAATTCACAAGAGGGAAATTATTCTTCAAGGATTGAATGTCCAGAATATTGCACCAAAAATGATTTTTTAGAATCACCAATCATTGAACCATTGGGAGAGTTAAAAAATATTGAGTCTATACCCACTCCCGACATTCAAAAGGAAAATTTTTGGGAGGAATCAAAATTTCAAAAGGAACCAATTATTTCTAAATTTCATGGAGAAGAAACTGTTTTTGATTCAAATTTCCATTCTTCTTTTGTAAATTTTTATCAACCTGAACTCAAAAATTTTCTCCCTTCTTCCCCACTCTTAAATGTGGATAACCAATACCATGAAATTTCAATTTATTATCCTCTTGAAACTAAAAAATTGGGAATGTTTATTAATGTCTTAGGCAATACTAGATATTCAATTCAATCAACCGTTTCTGATATTACATGGAATTTACCGCTCATTATAGAAAATAGGATTTTACATGAAACAAATTTCAAAAAAATAATCAATCTCAATCTTATTGAAGTGGAAAAAGATGGGTTAATTAAAATGCTGAAAGCTGGAATTGGATAAGTTGGGGGGTAAAAGTCGAGCCAACGACCTTAAACAAAAGCGCTACATGGGAGGCAACCCATGGTTTTCATGTTTTCTAATAATTTTGAATAATTTTCATTTTCATATAATAAATTACCATAAGCTGTTGACCTGTTCTTCTTTTATGAGTAAGGATGGGTATGAAAGGGGAGCGCCATATTCATCCGTGTCACGTGGTGTGATCTCTGAGTAATACCTTACCCAGAAAATATAAAGAAGACAATGTATCATCAGTTTATTTTGTTTTGTTTTATTTTTTTTATAGGTTAAAAAAAATAAAAGGACATGTTGAAATCCATAAGGAAAATCCATTCACCACCATCCAAGCCGCTGAGACTCAAATCCAGGATTGAAGGGAGACTATGGCATGCGCTATCATCATCAACCACCAGGTGACTTCATTCCATGATTTTCATTTTAAATTTCTTCATTGAACTCCTCTCCTACCCCCTTCTAACTTTTTTTTTTCTTTCTTTAAACACTTGGGACAGTGTTATTCTAAGTTGGGGGGGGATAAAAATGATTTTTTTTTGAATAAAAACATGCATGAAAAGAAAAATTCCATTAACCATAAACATGATAAAGACACATTGCAAACTCTAAAATTGGATATCAAATAAATTTTTCATGCCTTGATTCTGATTTTAATGCAAGTTTAAGTTCATGAGCATAGTTTTTGGAAAGTGCGGTTGTCCAATGTGATTTTTCAAAGTTTACATTTTCATCTTCTTAATAAAAATGCCACAATGCACGTCTTTTGGATTGTGGGTGTAAATTTGAGTTCTTGGGTCCCTTTCATTATAGCATAGGGTTCTGGGGTCACTTTTAGTTTAATTTGAGTATCCAAAAAAAAACAAAACAAAAAAAAAACAAAACAAAAAAAAAGACCACATAGAGCAATGTTTTGTCCAAATGCGTGGCGTCCGGCACTTGGGGATCGTGACTCCATAGTTGTCTTGCCCAGAGTTAGGCTTTATATCTCTATTGTAGAGCATGAAATTGACAATATGTGTGGCGTCCGGCACTTGGGGATCGTGACTCCATAGTTGTCTTGCCCAGAGTCAGTCTTTTCATATCTATTGTGGTTAAAAAAATAAAAAATAAAAAATAAAAAAAAAGGGATACTCATCTTAAGGTTTAATGTGATTCCCACCTAGCGCTTCCATTTTTTTCCCCTTGAACAATAAAATGGGCCCCATATCTTTTATGATGCACAACACTTTATCATGCTTAATTGGAATTGGATGAAATGTGGCAATGAATTTGAACAAAGGAATGGGCTTGGGCTTGGGATATGCTTATGCACCTAGCTTTTTTTAAATGATTTTGATGGGTTCCATAATTTTTTTTGGTATGAGATCTTTTGAGTGAGCAATGTGTATTTAAATGTTTCTGGAAAAGGGGATTTGAATTTCATATTTGTAATTTATTTTGCTCGGGACTAGCAAAACTCAAGTTGGGGGGTGTGATTAGTCACTAAAAGTGGCTAATATTCATTGTTAAGATCTTAATATTAATGTATTTAAAAGTTCATAAACATCAATTTTAGTCCAATTCAGAAATTGAACTTCATTTTCCATCATTGTGCAATTCATGCTTAAAATGTCAATTTGGGACCACTCAATAATTTGCTTTTGGAAATTACAATATTCATCATTTTAATTTGAACTTTTGGGATATGATTGATCACTTTGTTTGGAACATTTTATCTTTTAGGTCCGATGAATGAATCCCAAAGGAAGATGGAGAATTTTGCGCCTGAAGGCAGAAACATGCTGGAAAAAGCATAATGGGCATAAGGCCCATCAAACAAATGTGGGGCTCAGAAACCAAGCCCAATGAAGCTCAAATTTATACAGTAGAAAGATACAAATATGAGGATCATTTTATTCAACTGAAGCCAGAGCTAATTCTGATGTTTTCATGATGATAAAGGGATCTGACGTTGAGATTTAAATGGTGGACTTGTCATTAATGCACAGAAATCCGTCCCACCATTTCGACCATAACATTCAAACGGCTGAGCCAAATGTCCTGAAATGTTGAGAGCTTCTAGAAGACACATGGAAGAAGATATGTTATATTTATGACACCTTCGGATTCTGCCATATGAAGTGTCAAACGCACACGTCAAAATGGAGGACGAATCTGGACAGTTTTCCGGGTCAACTTCGAAACGTCAATTTCCTTTTGATTCTTCACCCTCCTTTTGACTCTCTTAATTGTTGGGGGGTGAATTTATTGTTGGGGGTGGACATAAGGCTCCTAATATGCCTATATAACGAGCTGGTGGTGAAGGGAATAATCATCTAACATTTTCCTTTGAATCCAAGTTTTTCTTTCAATTGTAATTTCCCGCTTTCATTTTGTAATAGCATCCTCAATTTCTCTAATGTAAGTTTTTCATTCACGTTTAGTATTTTAATAAAATTTCATCTTCTTCTTCACTTTTTATTTTCCTTTTCTTCACACATTGATACCGTTGAATCATGGTGTGAAATTATTCACACCAACACTTGTGATTTCAATCACACAACGGTGGAGTGTTCGTTCTTTTAATAATTTTCTTCTTCTTCAATTCCGCCCTCGTAAGTCTACGTCCCGCTTCCATTGGTAGAATAGCATCAATGGAGGGCTAACCTCTTAAGGGTTGATCCAAGGGAGTAGCAAGGTCATGGATTGAATTTTATTTCACGTACTTATTATTTAAATCTATTCATTATTTTAGGATTTCCATTTGGTGAGTTACATTCTTTCTCGTCTTTGCCAACATTAACGATGACACATTTTGAGTGCTAGTACGATCTATTTCCTTTGAGTGCTCATTAAAGTGATCCTTAAAGTGAATTAGTGATTGGCCTTGGAATTTTGTAGGGATTAAATTGGTGAATGATTTGAAAGAATTATCTCATTGTTTGGATATGTCTTGAATTAATGACATGAAATTTTCTAAGAAAAGAAATTCATCCAATACACCCCAAGAAAAACCCTAAGATCAACCCACCATCAATAATTGTTTAGTTCACATAATTTTTATTGGTTTTGTTCTTTAAATTAAATAAATATTTCTTCAAATCAATCAACACCATAGTTGGCCACTTCATAGCCAATCCCGCATCTAATCAAAGTGTCTCAAGGTTTCTTCTTCGGTCCCTGTGGACTCGACCCCTACCTGTACTACAACGACCGCATACCTGTAGGGTAAATTTGGGCGCAACCAATGGGATGATGAATGTTTACAAGATCAATTTCCATACCTATCAAGAATGATTGAAAAGATAAATAATGAGGAATTCCATGATGTACAATCATATATAAACCCTAATCCTGAAAACATTCTTGAACAATTGTGTGAACAAATGGATAAAATGAATTCAGAAGTTTCATCTTTCAGATTAGAATTACAAAGCTTTAAGACTTTTGAGGAACTCGTTCCCACTCAAGATGTTCTTTCCTCATCATTGATAGATGAATCTTTTATCCCAAAAACCTCCCATGAATTGAAAAAAGAACTAACCTTTGGATATGGGATAACTGAACAAGATCAAATAAATGTTGAAGGGTATTTAAATCTGGATGAAATTGATTTCATGAATTCACAAGAGGGAAATTATTCTTCAAGGATTGAATGTCCAGAATATTGCACCAAAAATGATTTTTTAGAATCACCAATCATTGAACCATTGGGAGAGTTAAAAAATATTGAGTCTATACCCACTCCCGACATTCAAAAGGAAAATTTTTGGGAGGAATCAAAATTTCAAAAGGAACCAATTATTTCTAAATTTCATGGAGAAGAAACTGTTTTTGATTCAAATTTCCATTCTTCTTTTGTAAATTTTTATCAACCTGAACTCAAAAATTTTCTCCCTTCTTCCCCACTCTTAAATGTGGATAACCAATACCATGAAATTTCAATTTATTATCCTCTTGAAACTAAAAAATTGGGAATGTTTATTAATGTCTTAGGCAATACTAGATATTCAGTTCAATCAACCGTTTCTGATATTACATGGAATTTACCGCTCATTATAGAAAATAGGATTTTACATGAAACAAATTTCAAAAAAATAATCAATCTCAATCTTATTGAAGTGGAAAAAGATGGGTTAATTAAAATGCTGAAAGCTGGAATTGGATAAGTTGGGGGTAAAAGTCGAGCCAACGACGTTAAACAAAAGCGCTACATGGGAGGCAACCCATGGTTTTCATGTTTTCTAATCATTTTGAATCATTTTCATTTTCATATAATAAATTACCATAAGCTGTTGACCTGTTCTTCTTTTATGAGTAAGGATGGGTATGAAAGGGGAGCGCCATATTCATCCGTGTCACGTGGTGTGATCTCTGAGTAATACCTTACCCAGAAAATATAAAGAAGACAATGTATCATCAGTTTATTTTGTTTTGTTTTATTTTTTTTATAGGTTAAAAAAATAAAAGGACATGTTGAAATCCATAAGGAAAATCCATTCACCACCATCCAAGCCGCTGAGACTCAAATCCAGGATTGAAGGGAGACTATGGCATGCGCTATCATCATCAACCACCAGGTGACTTCATTCCATGATTTTCATTTTAAATTTCTTCATTGAACTCCTCTCCTACCCCCTTCTAACTTTTTTTTTCTTTCTTTAAACACTTGGGACAGTGTTATTCTAAGTTGGGGGGGGATAAAAATGATTTTTTTTTTGAATAAAAACATGCATGAAAAGAAAAATTCCATTAACCATAAACATGATAAAGACACATTGCAAACTCTAAAATTGGATATCAAATAAATTTTGAATGCCTTGATTCTGATTTTAATGCAAGTTTAAGTTCATGAGAATAGTTTTTGGAAAGTGCGGTTGTCCAATGTGATTTTTCAAATTTTACATTTTCATCTTCTTAATAAAAATGCCACAATGCACGTCTTTTGGATTGTGGGTGTAAATTTGAGTTCTTGGGTCCCTTTCATTATAGCATAGGGTTCTGGGGTCACTTTTAGTTTAATTTGAGTATCCAAAAAAAACAAAACAAAAAAAAACAAAACAAAAAAAAGACCACATAGAGCAATGTTTTGTCCAAATGCGTGGCGTCCGGAACTTGGGGATCGTGACTCCATAGTTGTCTTGCCCAGAGTTAGGCTTTATATCTCTATTGTAGAGCATGAAATTGACAATATGTGTGGCGTCCGGCACTTGGGGATCGTGACTCCATAGTTGTCTTGCCCAGAGTCAGTCTTTTCATATCTATTGTGGTTAAAAAAATAAAAAATAAAAAATAAAAAAAAGGGATACTCATCTTAAGGATTAATGTGATTCCCACCTAGCGCTTCCATTTTTTTCCCCTTGAACAATAAAATGGGCCCCATATCTTTTATGATGCACAACACTTTATCATGCTTAATTGGAATTGGATGAAATGTGGCAATGAATTTGAACAAAGGAATGGGCTTGGGCTTGGGATATGCTTATGCAACTAGCTTTTTTTAAATGATTTTGATGGGTTCCATAATTTTTTTTGGTATGAGATCTTTTGAGTGAGCAATGTGTATTTAAATGTTTCTGGAAAAGGGGATTTGAATTTCATATTTGTAATTTATTTTGCTCGGGACTAGCAAAACTCAAGTTGGGGGGTGTGATTAGTCACTGAAAGTGGCTAATATTCATTGTTAAGATCTTAATATTAATGTATTTAAAAGTTCATAAACATAAATTTTAGTCCAATTCAGAAATTGAACTTCATTTCCCATCATTGTGCAATTCATGCTTAAAATGTCAATTTGGGACCACTCAATAATTTGCTTTTGGAAATTACAATATTCATCATTTTAATTTGAACTTTTGGTATATGATTGATCACTTTGTTTGGAACATTTTATCTTTTAGGTCCGATGAATGAATCCCAAAGGAAGATGGAGAATTTTGCGCCTGAAGGCAGAAACATGCTGGAAAAAGCATAATGGGCCTAAGGCCCATCAAACAAATGTGGGGCTCAGAAACCAAGCCCCATGAAGCTCAAATTTATACAGTAGAAAGATACAAATATGAGGATCATTTTATTCAACTGAAGCCAGAGCTAATTCTGATGTTTTCATGATGATAAAGGGATCTGAAGTTGAGATTTAAATGGTGGACTTGTCATTAATGCACAGAAATCCGTCCCACCATTTCGACCATAACATTCAAACGGCTGAGCCAAATGTCCTGAGATGTTGAGAGCTTCTAGAAGACACATGGACGAAGATATGTTATATTTATGACACCTTCGGATTCTGCCATATGAAGTGCCAAACGCACACGTCAAAATGGAGGACGAATCTGGACAGTTTTCCGGGTCAACTTCGAAACGTCAATTTCCTTTTGATTCTTCACCCTCCTTTTGACTCTCTTAATTGTTGGGGGGTGAATTTATTGTTGGGGGTGGACATAAGGCTCCTAATATGCCTATATAACGAGCTGGTGGTGAAGGGAATAATCATATAACATTTTCCTTTGAATCCAAGTTTTTCTTTCAATTGTAATTTCCCGCTTTCATTTTGTAATAGCATCCTCAATTTCTCTAATGTAAGTTTTTCATTCACGTTTAGTATTTTAATAAAATTTCATCTTCTTCTTCACTTTTTATTTTCCTTTTCTTCACACATTGATACCGTTGAATCATGGTGTGAAATTATTCACACCAACACTTGTGATTTCAATCACACAACGGTGGAGTGTTCGTTCTTTTAATAATTTTCTTCTTCTTCAATTCTGCCCTCGTAAGTCTACATCCCGCTTCCATTGGTAGAATAGCATCAATGGAGGGCTAACCTCTTAAGGGTTGATCCAAGGGAGTAGCAAGGTCATGGATTGAATTTTATTTCATGTACTTATTATTTAAATCTATTCATTATTTTAGGATTTCCATTTGGTGAGTTACATTCTTTCTCGTCTTTGCCAACATTAACGATGACACATTTTGAGTGCTAGTACGATCTATTTCCTTTGAGTGCTCATTAAAGTGATCCTTAAAGTGAATTAGTGATTGGCCTTGGAATTGTGTAGGGATTAAATTGGTGAATGATTTGAAAGAATTATCTCATTGTTTGGATATGTCTTGAATTAATGACATGAAATTTTCTAAGAAAAGAAATTCATCCAATCCACCCCAAGCAAAACCCTAAGATCAACCCACCATCAATAATTGTTTAGTTCACATAATTTTTATTGGTTTTGTTCTTTAAATTAAATAAATATTTCTTCAAATCAATCAACACCATAGTTGGCCACTTCATAGCCAATCCCGCATCTAATCAAAGTGTCTCAAGGTTTCTTCTTCGGTCCCTGTGGACTCGACCCCTACCTGTACTACAACGACCGCATACCTGTAGGGTAAATTTGGGCGCAACCAATGGGATGCTGAATGTTTACAAGATCAATTTCCATACCTATCAAGAATGATTGAAAAGATAAATAATGAGGAAGTCCATGATGTACAATCATATATAAACCCTAATCCTGAAAACATTCTTGAACAATTGTGTGAACAAATGGATAAAATGAATTCAGAAGTTTCATCTTTCAGATTAGAATTACAAAGCTTTAAGACTTTTGAGGAACCCGTTCCCACTCAAGATGTTCTTTCCTCATCATTGATAGATGAATCTTTTATCCCAAAAACCTCCCATGAATTGAAAAAAGAACTAACCTTTGGATATGGGATAACTGAACAAGATCAAATAAATGTTGAAGGGTATTTAAATCTGGATGAAATTGATTTCATGAATTCACAAGAGGGAAATTATTCTTCAAGGATTGAATGTCCAGAATATTGCACCAAAAATGATTTTTTAGAATCACCAATCATTGAACCATTGGGAGAGTTAAAAAATATTGAGTCTATACCCACTCCCGACATTCAAAAGGAAAATTTTTGGGAGGAATCAAAATTTCAAAAGGAACCAATTATTTCTAAATTTCATGGAGAAGAAACTGTTTTTGATTCAAATTTCCATTCTTCTTTTGTAAATTTTTATCAACCTGAACTCAAAAATTTTCTCCCTTCTTCCCCACTCTTAAATGTGGATAACCAATACCATGAAATTTCAATTTATTATCCTCTTGAAACTAAAAAATTGGGAATGTTTATTAATGTCTTAGGCAATACTAGATATTCAATTCAATCAACCGTTTCTGATATTACATGGAATTTACCGCTCATTATAGAAAATAGGATTTTACATGAAACAAATTTCAAAAAAATAATCAATCTCAATCTTATTGAAGTGGAAAAAGATGGGTTAATTAAAATGCTGAAAGCTGGAATTGGATAAGTTGGGGGGTAAAAGTCGAGCCAACGACGTTAAACAAAAGCGCTACATGGGAGGCAACCCATGGTTTTCATGTTTTCTAATCATTTTGAATAATTTTCATTTTCATATAATAAATTACCATAAGCTGTTGACTTGTTCTTCTTTTATGAGTAAGGATGGGTATGAAAGGGGAGCGCCATATTCATCCGTGTCACGTGGTGTGATCTCTGAGTAATACCTTACCCAGAAAATATAAAGAAGACAATGTATCATCAGTTTATTTTGTTTTGTTTTATTTTTTTTATAGGTTAAAAAAAATAAAAGGACATGTTGAAATCCATAAGGAAAATCCATTCACCACCATCCAAGCCGCTGAGACTCAAATCCAGGATTGAAGGTAGACTATGGCATGCGCTATCATCATCAACCACCAGGTGACTTCATTCCATGATTTTCATTTTAAATTTCTTCATTGAACTCCTCTCCTACCCCCTTCTAACTTTTTTTTTTCTTTCTTTAAACACTTGGGACAGTGTTATTCTAAGTTGGGGGGGGATAAAAATGATTTTTTTTTGAATAAAAACATGCATGAAAAGAAAAATTCCATTAACCATAAACATGATAAAGACACATTGCAAACTCTAAAATTGGATATCAAATAAATTTTGCATGCCTTGATTCTGATTTTAATGCAAGTTTAAGTTCATGAGCATAGTTTTTGGAAAGTGCGGTTGTCCAATGTGATTTTTCAAAGTTTACATTTTCATCTTCTTAATAAAAATGCCACAATGCACGTCTTTTGGATTGTGGGTGTAAATTTGAGTTCTTGGGTCCCTTTCATTATAGCATAGTGTTCTGGGGTCACTTTTAGTTTAATTTGAGTATCCAAAAAAAAACAAAACAAAAAAAAACAAAACAAAAAAAAGACCACATAGAGCAATGTTTTGTCCAAATGCGTGGCGTCCGGCACTTGGGGATCGTGACTCCATAGTTGTCTTGCCCAGAGTTAGGCTTTATATCTCTATTGTAGAGCATGAAATTGACAATATGTGTGGCGTCCGGCACTTGGGGATCGTGACTCCATAGTTGTCTTGCCCAGAGTCAGTCTTTTCATATCTATTGTGGTTAAAAAAATAAAAAATAAAAAATAAAAAAAAGGGATACTCATCTTAAGGTTTAATGTTATTCCCACCTAGCGCTTCCATTTTTTCCCCTTGAACAATAAAATGGGCCCCATATCTTTTATGATGCACAACACTTTATCATGCTTAATTGGAATTGGATGAAATGTGGCAATGAATTTGAACAAAGGAATGGGCTTGGGCTTGGGATATGCTTATGCACCTAGCTTTTTTTAAATGATTTTGATGGGTTCCATAATTTTTTTTGGTATGAGATCTTTTGAGTGAGCAATGTGTATTTAAATGTTTCTGGAAAAGGGGATTTGAATTTCATATTTGTAATTTATTTTGCTCGGGACTAGCAAAACTCAAGTTGGGGGGTGTGATTAGTCACTGAAAGTGGCTAATATTCATTGTTAAGATCTTAATATTAATGTATTTAAAAGTTCATAAACATCAATTTTAGTCCAATTCAGAAATTGAACTTCATTTCCCATCATTGTGCAATTCATGCTTAAAATGTCAATTTGGGACCACTCAATAATTTGCTTTTGGAAATTACAATATTCATCATTTTAATTTGAACTTTTGGGATATGATTGATCACTTTGTTTGGAACATTTTATCTTTTAGGTCCGATGAATGAATCCCAAAGGAAGATGGAGAATTTTGCGCCTGAAGGCAGAAACATGCTGGAAAAAGCATAATGGGCCTAAGGCCCATCAAACAAATGTGGGGCTCAGAAACCAAGCCCAATGAAGCTCAAATTTATACAGTAGAAAGATACAAATATTAGGATCATTTTATTCAACTGAAGCCAGAGCTAATTCTGATGTTTTCATGATGATAAAGGGATCTGAAGTTGATATTTAAATGGTGGACTTGTCATTAATGCACAGAAATCCGTCCCACCATTTCGACCATAACATTCAAACGGATGAGCCAAATGTCCTGAAATGTTGAGAGCTTCTAGAAGACACATGGACGAAGATATGTTATATTTATGACACCTTCGGATTCTGCCATATGAAGTGTCAAACGCACACGTCAAAATGGAGGACGAATCTGGACAGTTTTCCGGGTCAACTTCGAAACGTCAATTTCCTTTTGATTCTTCACCCTCCTTTTGACTCTCTTAATTGTTGGGGGGTGAATTTATTGTTGGGGGTGGACATAAGGCTCCTAATATTCCTATATAACGAGCTGGTGGTGAAGGGAATAATCATCTAACATTTTCCTTTGAATCCAAGTTTTCTTTCAATTGTAATTTCCCGCTTTCATTTTGTAATAGCATCCTCAATTTCTCTAATGTAAGTTTTTCATTCACGTTTAGTATTTTAATAAAATTTCATCTTCTTCTTCACTTTTTATTTTCCTTTTCTTCACACATTGATACCGTTGAATCATGGTGTGAAATTATTCACACCAACACTTGTGATTTCAATCACACAACGGTGGAGTGTTCGTTCTTTTAATAATTTTCTTCTTCTTCAATTCCGCCCTCGTAAGTCTACATCCCGCTTCCATTGGTAGAATAGCATCAATGGAGGGCTAACCTCTTAAGGGTTGATCCAAGGGAGTAGCAAGGTCATGGATTGAATTTTATTTCATGTACTTATTATTTAAATCTATTCATTATTTTAGGATTTCCATTTGGTGAGTTACATTCTTTCTCGTCTTTGCCAACATTAACGATGACACATTTTGAGTGCTAGTACGATCTATTTCCTTTGAGTGCTCATTAAAGTGATCCTTAAAGTGAATTAGTGATTGGCCTTGGAATTGTGTAGGGATTAAATTGGTGAATGATTTGAAAGAATTATCTCATTGTTTGGATATGTCTTGAATTAATGACATGAAATTTTCTAAGAAAAGAAATTCATCCAATCCACCCCAAGCAAAACCCTAAGATCAACCCACCATCAATAATTGTTTAGTTCACATAATTTTTATTGGTTTTGTTCTTTAAATTAAATAAATATTTCTTCAAATCAATCAACACCATAGTTGGCCACTTCATAGCCAATCCCGCATCTAATCAAAGTGTCTCAAGGTTTCTTCTTCGGTCCCTGTGGACTCGACCCCTACCTGTACTACAACGACCGCATACCTGTAGGGTAAATTTGGGCGCAACCAATGGGATGCTGAATGTTTACAAGATCAATTTCCATACCTATCAAGAATGATTGAAAAGATAAATAATGAGGAAGTCCATGATGTACAATCATATATAAACCCTAATCCTGAAAACATTCTTGAACAATTGTGTGAACAAATGGATAAAATGAATTCAGAAGTTTCATCTTTCAGATTAGAATTACAAAGCTTTAAGACTTTTGAGGAACCCGTTCCCACTCAAGATGTTCTTTCCTCATCATTGATAGATGAATCTTTTATCCCAAAAACCTCCCATGAATTGAAAAAAGAACTAACCTTTGGATATGGGATAACTGAAAAAGATCAAATAAATGTTGAAGGGTATTTAAATCTGGATGAAATTGATTTCATGAATTCACAAGAGGGAAATTATTCTTCAAGGATTGAATGTCCAGAATATTGCACCAAAAATGATTTTTTAGAATCACCAATCATTGAACCATTGGGAGAGTTAAAAAATATTGAGTCTATACCCACTCCCGACATTCAAAAGGAAAATTTTTGGGAGGAATCAAAATTTCAAAAGGAACCAATTATTTCTAAATTTCATGGAGAAGAAACTGTTTTTGATTCAAATTTCCATTCTTCTTTTGTAAATTTTTATCAACCTGAACTCAAAAATTTTCTCCCTTCTTCCCCACTCTTAAATGTGGATAACCAATACCATGAAATTTCAATTTATTATCCTCTTGAAACTAAAAAATTGGGAATGTTTATTAATGTCTTAGGCAATACTAGATATTCAGTTCAATCAACCGTTTCTGATATTACATGGAATTTACCGCTCATTATAGAAAATAGGATTTTACATGAAACAAATTTCAAAAAAATAATCAATCTCAATCTTATTGAAGTGGAAAAAGATGGGTTAATTAAAATGCTGAAAGCTGGAATTGGATAAGTTGGGGGGTAAAAGTCGAGCCAACGACGTTAAACAAAAGCGCTACATGGGAGGCAACCCATGGTTTTCATGTTTTCTAATCATTTTGAATCATTTTCATTTTCATATAATAAATTACCATAAGCTGTTGACCTGTTCTTCTTTTATGAGTAAGGATGGGTATGAAAGGGGAGCGCCATATTCATCCGTGTCACGTGGTGTGATCTCTGAGTAATACCTTACCCAGAAAATATAAAGAAGACAATGTATCATCAGTTTATTTTGTTTTGTTTTATTTTTTTTATAGGTTAAAAAAAATAAAAGGACATGTTGAAATCCATAAGGAAAATCCATTCACCACCATCCAAGCCTCTGAGACTCAAATCCAGGATTGAAGGGAGACTATGGCATGCGCTATCATCATCAACCACCAGTTGACTTCATTCCATGATTTTCATTTTAAATTTCTTCATTGAACTCCTCTCCTACCCCCTTCTAACTTTTTCTTTCTTTCTTTAAACACTTGGGACAGTGTTATTCTAAGTTGGGGGGGGATAAAAATGATTTTTTTTTGAATAAAAACATGCATGAAAAGAAAAATTCCATTAACCATAAACATGATAAAGACACATTGCAAACTCTAAAATTGGATATCAAATAAATTTTGCATGCCTTGATTCTGATTTTAATGCAAGTTTAAGTTCATGAGCATAGTTTTTGGAAAGTGCGGTTGTCCAATGTGATTTTTCAAAGTTTACATTTTCATCTTCTTAATAAAAATGCCACAATGCACGTCTTTTGGATTGTGGGTGTAAATTTGAGTTCTTGGGTCCCTTTCATTATAGCATAGGGTTCTGGGGTCACTTTTAGTTTAATTTGAGTATCCAAAAAAAAACAAAACAAAAAAAAACAAAACAAAAAAAAGACCACATAGAGCAATGTTTTGTCCAAATGCGTGGCGTCCGGAACTTGGGGATCGTGACTCCATAGTTGTCTTGCCCAGAGTTAGGCTTTATATCTCTATTGTAGAGCATGAAATTGACAATATGTGTGGCGTCCGGCACTTGGGGATCGTAACTCCATAGTTGTCTTGCCCAGAGTCAGTCTTTTCATATCTATTGTGGTTAAAAAAATAAAAAATAAAAAATAAAAAAAAGGGATACTCATCTTAAGGTTTAATGTGATTCCCACCTAGCGCTTCCATTTTTTCCCCTTGAACAATAAAATGGGCCCCATATCTTTTATGATGCACAACACTTTATCATGCTTAATTGGAATTGGATGAAATGTGGCAATGAATTTGAACAAAGGAATGGGCTTGGGCTTGGGATATGCTTATGCACCTAGCTTTTTTTAAATGATTTTGATGGGTTCCATAATTTTTTTTGGTATGAGATCTTATGAGTGAGCAATGTGTATTTAAATGTTTCTGGAAAAGGGGATTTGAATTTCATATTTGTAATTTATTTTGCTCGGGACTAGCAAAACTCAAGTTGGGGGGTGTGATTAGTCACTGAAAGTGGCTAATATTCATTGTTAAGATCTTAATATTAATGTATTTAAAAGTTCATAAACATCAATTTTAGTCCAATTCAGAAATTGAACTTCATTTCCCATCATTGTGCAATTCATGCTTAAAATGTCAATTTGGGACCACTCAATAATTTGCTTTTGGAAATTACAATATTCATCATTTTAATTTGAACTTTTGGGATATGATTGATCACTTTGTTTGGAACATTTTATCTTTTAGGTCCGATGAATGAATCCCAAAGGAAGATGGAGAATTTTGCGCCTGAAGGCAGAAACATGCTGGAAAAAGCATAATGGGCCTAAGGCCCATCAAACAAATGTGGGGCTCAGAAACCAAGCCCAATGAAGCTCAAATTTATACAGTAGAAAGATAAAAATATGAGGATCATTTTATTCAACTGAAGCCAGAGCTAATTCTGATGTTTTCATGATGATAAAGGGATCTGAAGTTGATATTTAAATGGTGGACTTGTCATTAATGCACAGAAATCCGTCCCACC
The DNA here is from genome assembly GCA_963277665.1 of Viscum album. Classification (NCBI taxonomy): domain Eukaryota; kingdom Viridiplantae; phylum Streptophyta; class Magnoliopsida; order Santalales; family Viscaceae; genus Viscum; species Viscum album. The sequence goes on from OY728142.1 coordinate 1,731,256,787, forward strand.
ATTTCGACCATAACATTCAAACGGCTGAGCCAAATGTCCTGAAATGTTGAGAGCTTCTAGAAGACACATGGACGAAGATATGTTATATTTATGACACCTTCGGATTCTGCCATATGAAGTGTCAAACGCACATGTCAAAATGGAGGACGAATCTGGACAGTTTTCCGGGTCAACTTCGAAACGTCAATTTCCTTTTGATTCTTCACCCTCCTTTTGACTCTCTTAATTGTTGGGGGGTGAATTTATTGTTGGGGGTGGACATAAGGCTCCTAATATGCCTATATAACGAGCTGGTGGTGAAGGGAATAACCATCTAACATTTTCCTTTGAATCCAAGTTTTTCTTTCAATTGTAATTTCCCGCTTTCATTTTGTAATAGCATCCTCAATTTCTCTAATGTAAGTTTTTCATTCACGTTTAGTATTTTAATAAAATTTCATCTTCTTCTTCACTTTTTATTTTCCTTTTCTTCACACATTGATACCGTTGAATCATGGTGTGAAATTATTCACACCAACACTTGTGATTTCAATCACACAACGGTGGAGTGTTCGTTCTTTTAATAATTTTCTTCTTCTTCAATTCCGCCCTCGTAAGTCTACATCCCGCTTCCATTGGTAGAATAGCATCAATGGAGGGCTAACCTCTTAAGGGTTGATCCAAGGGAGTAGCAAGGTCATGGATTGAATTTTATTTCATGTACTTATTATTTAAATCTATTCATTATTTTAGGATTTCCATTTGGTGAGTTACATTCTTTCTCGTCTTTGCCAACATTAACGATGACACATTTTGAGTGCTAGTACGATCTATTTCCTTTGAGTGCTCATTAAAGTGATCCTTAAAGTGAATTAGTGATTGACCTTGGAATTGTGTAGGGATTAAATTGGTGAATGATTTGAAAGAATTATCTCATTGTTTGGATATGTCTTGAATTAATGACATGAAATTTTCTAAGAAAAGAAATTCATCCAATCCACCCCAAGAAAAACCCTAAGATCAACCCACCATCAATAATTGTTTAGTTCACATAATTTTTATTGGTTTTGTTCTTTAAATTAAATAAATATTTCTTCAAATCAATCAACACCATAGTTGGCCACTTCATAGCCAATCCCGCATCTAATCAAAGTGTCTCAAGGTTTCTTCTTCGGTCCCTGTAGACTCGACCCCTACCTGTACTACAACGACCGCATACCTGTAGGGTAAATTTGGGCGCAACCAATGGGATGCTGAATGTTTACAAGATCAATTTCCATACCTATCAAGAATGATTGAAAAGATAAATAATGAGGAAGTCCATGATGTACAATCATATATAAACCCTAATCCTGAAAACATTCTTGAACAATTGTGTGAACAAATGGATAAAATGAATTCAGAAGTTTCATCTTTCATATTAGAATTACAAAGCTTTAAGACTTTTGAGGAACCTGTTCCCACTCAAGATGTTCTTTCCTCATCATTGATAGATGAATCTTTTATCCCAAAAACCTCCCATGAATTGAAAAAAGAACTAACCTTTGGATATGGGATAACTGAACAAGATCAAATAAATGTTGAAGGGTATTTAAATCTGGATGAAATTGATTTCATGAATTCACAAGAGGGAAATTATTCTTCAAGGATTGAATGTCCAGAATATTGCACCAAAAATGATTTTTTAGAATCACCAATCATTGAACCATTGGGAGAGTTAAAAAATATTGAGTCTATACCCACTCCCGACATTCAAAAAGAAAATTTTTGGGAGGAATCAAAATTTCAAAAGGAACCAATTATTTCTAAATTTCATGGAGAAGAAACTGTTTTTGATTCAAATTTCCATTCTTCTTTTGTAAATTTTTATCAACCTGAACTCAAAAATTTTCTCCCTTCTTCCCCACTCTTAAATGTGGATAACCAATACCATGAAATTTCAATTTATTATCCTCTTGAAACTAAAAAATTGGGAATGTTTATTAATGTCTTAGGCAATACTAGATATTCAGTTCAATCAACCGTTTCTGATATTACATGGATTTTACCGCTCATTATAGAAAATAGGATTTTACATGAAACAAATTTCAAAAAAATAATCAATCTCAATCTTATTGAAGTGGAAAAAGATGGGTTAATTAAAATGCTGAAAGCTGGAATTGGATAAGTTGGGGGGTAAAAGTCGATCCAACGACGTTAAACAAAAGCGCTACATGGGAGGCAACCCATGGTTTTCATGTTTTCTAATCATTTTGAATCATTTTCATTTTCATATAATAAATTACCATAAGCTGTTGACCTGTTCTTCTTTTATGAGTAAGGATGGGTATGAAAGGGGAGCGCCATATTCATCCGTGTCACGTGGTGTGATCTCTGAGTAATACCTTACCCAGAAAATATAAAGAAGACAATGTATCATCAGTTTATTTTGTTTTGTTTTATTTTTTTTATAGGTTAAAAAAAATAAAAGGACATGTTGAAATCCATAAGGAAAATCCATTCACCACCATCCAAGCCGCTGAGACTCAAATCCAGGATTGAAGGGAGACTATGGCATGCGCTATCATCATCAACCACCAGGTGACTTCATTCCATGATTTTCATTTTAAATTTCTTCATTGAACTCCTCTCCTACCCCCTTCTAACTTTTTTTTTTCTTTCTTTAAACACTTGGGACAGTGTTATTCTAAGTTGGGGGGGGATAAAAATGATTTTTTTTTGAATAAAAACATGCATGAAAAGAAAAATTCCATTAACCATAAACATGATAAAGACACATTGCAAACTCTAAAATTGGATATCAAATAAATTTTGCATGCCTTGATTCTGATTTTAATGCAAGTTTAAGTTCATGAGCATAGTTTTTGGAAAGTGCGGTTGTCCAATGTGATTTTTCAAAGTTTACATTTTCATCTTCTTAATAAAAATGCCACAATGCACGTCTTTTGGATTGTGGGTGTAAATTTGAGTTCTTGGGTCCATTTCATTATAGCATAGGGTTCTGGGGTCACTTTTAGTTTAATTTGAGTATCCAAAAAAAAACAAAACAAAAAAAAACAAAACCAAAAAAAAGACCACATAGAGCAATGTTTTGTCCAAATGCGTGGCGTCCGGCACTTGGGGATCGTGACTCCATAGTTGTCTTGCCCAGAGTTAGGCTTTATATATCTATTGTAGAGCATGAAATTGACAATATGTGTGGCGTCCGGCACTTGGGGATCGTGACTCCATAGTTGTCTTGCCCAGAGTCAGTCTTTTCATATCTATTGTGGTTAAAAAAATAAAAAATAAAAAATAAAAAAAAGGGATACTCATCTTAAGGTTTAATGTGATTCCCACCTAGCGCTTCCATTTTTTTCCCCTTGAACAATAAAATGGGCCCCATATCTTTTATGATGCACAACACTTTATCATGCTTAATTGGAATTGGATGAAATGTGGCAATGAATTTGAACAAAGGAATGGGCTTGGGCTTGGGATATGCTTATGCACCTAGCTTTTTTTAAATGATTTTGATGGGTTCCATAATTTTTTTTGGTATTAGATCTTTTCAGTGAGCAATGTGTATTTAAATGTTTCTGGAAAAGGGGATTTGAATTTCATATTTGTAATTTATTTTGCTCGGGACTAGCAAAACTCAAGTTGGGGGTGTGATTAGTCACTGAAAGTGGCTAATATTCATTGTTAAGATCTTAATATTAATGTATTTAAAAGTTCATAAACATCAATTTTAGTCCAATTCAGAAATTGAACTTCATTTCCCATCATTGTGCAATTCATGCTTAAAATGTCAATTTGGGACCACTCAATAATTTGCTTTTGGAAATTACAATATTAATCATTTTAATTTGAACTTTTTGGATATGATTTATCACTTTTTTTGGAACATTTTATCTTTTAGGTCCGATGAATGAATCCCAAAGGAAGATGGAGAATTTTGCGCCTGAAGGCAGAAACATGCTGGAAAAAGCATAATGGGCCTAAGGCCCATCAAACAAATGTGGGGCTCAGAAACCAAGCCCAATGAAGCTCAAATTTATACAGTAGAAAGATACAAATATGAGGATCATTTTATTCAACTGAAGCCAGAGCTAATTCTGATGTTTTCATGATGATAAAGGGATCTGAAGTTGAGATTTAAATGGTGGACTTGTCATTAATGCACAGAAATCCGTCCCACCATTTCGACCATAACATTCAAACGGATGAGCCAAATGTCCTGAAATGTTGAGAGCTTCTAGAATACACATGGACGAAGATATGTTATATTTATGACACCTTCGGATTCTGCCATATGAAGTGTCAAACGCACACGTCAAAATGGAGGACGAATCTGGACAGTTTTCCGGGTCAACTTCGAAACGTCAATTTCCTTTTGATTCTTCACCCTCCTTTTGACTCTCTTAATTGTTGGGGGGTGAATTTATTGTTGGGGGTGGACATAAGGCTCCTAATATGCCTATATAACGAGCTGGTGGTGAAGGGAATAATCATCTAACATTTTCCTTTGAATCCAAGTTTTTCTTTCAATTGTAATTTCCCGCTTTCATTTTGTAATAGCATCCTCAATTTCTCTAATGTAAGTTTTTCATTCACGTTTAGTATTTTAATAAAATTTCATCTTCTTCTTCACTTTTTATTTTCCTTTTCTTCACACATTGATACCGTTGAATCATGGTGTGAAATTATTCACACCAACACTTGTGATTTCAATCACACAACGGTGGAGTGTTCGTTCTTTTAATAATTTTCTTCTTCTTCAATTCCGCCCTCGTAAGTCTACATCCCGCTTCCATTGGTAGAATAGCATCAATGGAGGGATAACCTCTTAAGGGTTGATCCAAGGGAGTAGCAAGGTCATGGATTGAATTTTATTTCATGTACTTATTATTTAAATCTATTCATTATTTTAGGATTTCCATTTGGTGAGTTACATTCTTTCTCGTCTTTGCCAACATTAACGATGACACATTTTGAGTGCTAGTACGATCTATTTCCTTTGAGTGCTCATTAAAGTGATCCTTAAAGTGAATTAGTGATTGGCCTTGGAATTGTGTAGGGATTAAATTGGTGAATGATTTGAAAGAATTATCTCATTGTTTGGATATGTCTTGAATTAATGACATGAAATTTTCTAAGAAAAGAAATTCATCCAATCCACCCCAAGCAAAACCCTAAGATCAACCCACCATCAATAATTGTTTAGTTCACATAATTTTTATTGGTTTTGTTCTTTAAATTAAATAAATATTTCTTCAAATCAATCAACACCATAGTTGGCCACTTCATAGCCAATCCCGCATCTAATCAAAGTGTCTCAAGGTTTCTTCTTCGGTCCCTGTGGACTCGACCCCTACCTGTACTACAACGACCACATACCTGTAGGGTAAATTTGGGCGCAACCAATGGGATGCTGAATGTTTACAAGATCAATTTCCATACCTATCAAGAATGATTGAAAAGATAAATAATGAGGAATTCCATGATGTACAATCATATATAAACCCTAATCCTGAAAACATTCTTGAACAATTGTGTGAACAAATGGATAAAATGAATTCAGAAGTTTCATCTTTCAGATTAGAATTACAAAGCTTTAAGACTTTTGAGGAACCCGTTCCCACTCAAGATGTTCTTTCCTCATCATTGATAGATGAATCTTTTATCCCAAAAACCTCCCATGAATTGAAAAAAGAACTAACCTTTGGATATGGGATAACTGAACAAGATCAAATAAATGTTGAAGGGTATTTAAATCTGGATGAAATTGATTTCATGAATTCACAAGAGGGAAATTATTCTTCAAGGATTGAATGTCCAGAATATTGCACCAAAAATGATTTTTTAGAATCACCAATCATTGAACCATTGGGAGAGTTAAAAAATATTGAGTCTATACCCACTCCCGACATTCAAAAGGAAATTTTTTGGGAGGAATAAAAATTTCAAAAGGAACCAATTATTTCTAAATTTCATGGAGAAGAAACTGTTTTTGATTCAAATTTCCATTCTTCTTTTGTAAATTTTTATCAACCTGAACTCAAAAATTTTCTCCCTTCTTCCCCACTCTTAAATGTGGATAACCAATACCATGAAATTTCAATTTATTATCCTCTTGAAACTAAAAAATTGGGAATGTTTATTAATGTCTTAGGAAATACTAGATATTCAATTCAATCAACCGTTTCTGATATTACATGGAATTTACCGCTCATTATAGAAAATAGGATTTTACATGAAACAAATTTCAAAAAAATAATCAATCTCAATCTTATTGAAGTGGAAAAAGATGGGTTAATTAAAATGCTGAAAGCTGGAATTGGATAAGTTGGGGGGTAAAAGTCGAGCCAACGACGTTAAACAAAAGCGCTACATGGGAGGCAACCCATGGTTTTCATGTTTTCTAATCATTTTGAATCATTTTCATTTTCATATAATAAATTACCATAAGCTGTTGACCTGTTCTTCTTTTATGAGTAAGGATGGGTATGAAAGGGGAGCGCCATATTCATCCGTGTCACGTGGTGTGATCTCTGAGTAATACCTTACCCAGAAAATATAAAGAAGACAATGTATCATCAGTTTATTTTGTTTTGTTTTATTTTTTTTATAGGTTAAAAAAAATAAAAGGACATGTTGAAATCCATAAGGAAAATCCATTCACCACCATCCAAGCCGCTGAGACTCAAATCCAGGATTGAAGGGAGACTATGGCATGCGCTATCATCATCAACCACCAGGTTACTTCATTCCATGATTTTCATTTTAAATTTCTTCATTGAACTACTCTCCTACCCCCTTCTAACTTTTTTTTTCTTTCTTTAAACACTTGGGACAGTGTTATTCTAAGTTGGGGGGGGATAAAAATGATTTTTTTTTGAATAAAAACATGCATGAAAAGAAAAATTCCATTAACCATAAACATGATAAAGACACATTGCAAACTCTAAAATTGGATATCAAATAAATTTTGCATGCCTTGATTCTGATTTTAATGCAAGTTTAAGTTCATGAGCATAGTTTTTGGAAAGTGCGGTTGTCCAATGTGATTTTTCAAAGTTTACATTTTCATCTTCTTAATAAAAATGACACAATGCACGTCTTTTGGATTGTGGGTGTAAATTTGAGTTCTTGGGTCCCTTTCATTATAGCATAGGGTTCTGGGGTCACTTTTAGTTTAATTTGAGTATCCAAAAAAACAAAACAAAAAAAAACAAAACAAAAAAAAGACCACATAGAGAAATGTTTTGTCCAAATGCGTGGCGTCCGGCACTTGGGGATCGTGACTCCATAGTTGTCTTGCCCAGAGTTAGGCTTTATATCTCTATTGTAGAGCATGAAATTGACAATATGTGTGGCGTCCGGCACTTGGGGATCGTGACTCCATAGTTGTCTTGCCCAGAGTCAGTCTTTTCATATCTATTGTGGTTAAAAAAATAAAAAATAAAAAATAAAAAAAAGTGATACTCATCTTAAGGTTTAATGTGATTCCCACCTAGCGCTTCCATTTTTTTTCCCCTTGAACAATAAAATGGGCCCCATATCTTTTATGATGCACAACACTTTATCATGCTTAATTGGAATTGGATGAAATGTGGCAATGAATTTGAACAAAGGAATGGGCTTGGGCTTGGGATATGCTTATGCACCTAGCTTTTTTTAAATGATTTTGATGGGTTCCATAATTTTTTTTGGTATGAGATCTTTTGAGTGAGCAATGTGTATTTAAATGTTTCTGGAAAAGGGGATTTGAATTTCATATTTGTAATTTATTTTGCTCGGGACTAGCAAAACTCAAGTTGGGGGGTGTGATTAGTCACTGAAAGTGGCTAATATTCATTGTTAAGATCTTAATATTAATGTATTTAAAAGTTCATAAACATCAATTTTAGTCCAATTCAGAAATTGAACTTCATTTCCCATCATTGTGCAATTCATGCTTAAAATGTCAATTTGGGACCACTCAATAATTTGCTTGTGGAAATTACAATATTCATCATTTTAATTTGAACTTTTGGGATATGATTGATCACTTTGTTTGGAACATTTTATCTTTTAGGTCCGATTAATGAATCCCAAAGGAAGATGGAGAATTTTGCGCCTGAAGGCAGAAACATGCTGGAAAAAGCATAATGGGCCTAAGGCCCATCAAACAAATGTGGGGCTCAGAAACAAAGCCCAATGAAGCTCAAATTTATACAGTAGAAAGATACAAATATGAGGATCATTTTATTCAACTGAATCCAGAGCTAATTCTGATGTTTTCATGATGATAAAGGGATCTGAAGTTGAGATTTAAATGGTGGACTTGTCATTAATGCACAGAAATCCGTCCCACCATTTCGACCATAACATTCAAACGGCTGAGCCAAATGTCCTGAAATGTTGAGAGCTTCTAGAAGACACATGGACGAAGATATGTTATATTTATGACACCTTCGGATTCTGCCATATGAAGTGTCAAACGCACACGTCAAAATGGAGGACGAATCTGGACAGTTTTCCGGGTCAACTTCGAAACGTCAATTTCCTTTTGATTCTTCACCCTCCTTTTGACTCTCTTAATTGTTGGGGGGTGAATTTATTGTTGGGGGTGGACATAAGGCTCCTAATATGCCTATATAACGAGCTGGTGGTGAAGGGAATAATCATCTAACATTTTCCTTTGAATCCAAGTTTTTCTTTCAATTGTAATTTCCCGCTTTCATTTTCTAATAGCATCCTCAATTTCTCTAATGTAAGTTTTTCATTCACGTTTAGTATTTTAATAAAATTTCATCTTCTTCTTCACTTTTTATTTTCCTTTTCTTCACAAATTGATACCGTTGAATCATGGTGTGAAATTATTCACACCAACACTTGTGATTTCAATCACACAACGGTGGAGTGTTCGTTCTTTTAATAATTTTCTTCTTCTTCAATTCCGCCCTCGTAAGTCTACATCCCGCTTCCATTGGTAGAATAGAATCAGTGGAGGGCTAACCTCTTAAGGGTTGATCCAAGGGAGTATCAAGGTCATGGATTGAATTTTATTTCATGTACTTATTATTTAAATCTATTCATTATTTTAGGATTTCCATTTGGTGAGTTACATTCTTTCTCGTCTTTGCCAACATTAACGATGACACATTTTGAGTGCTAGTACGATCTATTTCCTTTGAGTTCTCATTAAAGTGATCCTTAAAGTGAATTAGTGATTGGCCTTGGAATTGTGTAGGGATTAAATTGGTGAATGATTTGAAAGAATTATCTCATTGTTTGGATATGTCTTGAATTAATGACATGAAATTTTCTAAGAAAAGAAATTCATCCAATCCACCCCAAGCAAAACCCTAAGATCAACCCACCATCAATAATTGTTTAGTTCACATAATTTTTATTGGTTTTGTTCTTTAAATTAAATAAATATTTCTTCAAATCAATCAACACCATAGTTGGCCACTTCATAGCCAATCCCGCATCTAATCAAAGTGTCTCAAGGTTTCTTCTTCGGTCCCTGTGGACTCGACCCCTACCTGTACTACAACGACTACATACCTGTAGGGTAAATTTGGGCGCAACCAATGGGATTCTGAATGTTTACAAGATCAATTTCCATACCTATCAAGAATGATTGAAAAGATAAATAATGAGGAAGTCCATGATGTACAATCATATATAAACCCTAATCCTGAAAACATTCTTGAACAATTGTGTGAACAAATGGATAAAATGAATTCAGAAGTTTCATCTTTCAGATTAGAATTACAAAGCTTTAAGACTTTTGAGGAACCCGTTCCCACTCAAGATGTTCTTTCCTCATCATTGATAGATGAATCTTTTATCCCAAAAACCTCCCATGAATTGAAGAAAGAACTAACCTTTGGATATGGGATAACTGAACAAGATCAAATAAATGTTGAAGGGTATTTAAATCTGGATGAAATTGATTTCATGAATTCACAAGAGGGAAATTATTCTTCAAGGATTGAATGTCCAGAATATTGCACCAAAAATGATTTTTTAGAATCACCAATCATTGAACCATTGGGAGAGTTAAAAAATATTGAGTCTATACCCACTCCCGACATTCAAAAGGAAAATTTTTGGGAGGAATCAAAATTTCAAAAGGAACCAATTATTTCTAAATTTCATGGAGAAGAAACTGTTTTTTATTCAAATTTCCATTCTTCTTTTGTAAATTTTTATCAACCTGAACTCAAAAATTTTCTCCCTTCTTCCCCACTCTTAAATGTGGATAACCAATACCATGAAATTTCAATTTATTATCCTCTTGAAACTAAAAAATTGGGAATGTTTATTAATGTCTTAGGCAATACTAGATATTCAATTCAATCAACCGTTTCTGATATTACATGGAATTTACCGCTCATTATAGAAAATAGGATTTTACATGAAACAAATTTCAAAAAAATAATCAATCTCAATCTTATTGAAGTGGAAAAAGATGGGTTAATTAAAATGCTGAAAGCTGGAATTGGATAAGTTGGGGGGTAAAAGTCGAGCCAACGACGTTAAACAAAAGCGCTACATGGGAGGCAACCCATGGTTTTCATGTTTTCTAATCATTTTGAATCATTTTCATTTTCATATAATAAATTACCATAAGCTGTTGACCTGTTCTTCTTTTATGAGTAAGGATGGGTATGAAAGGGGAGCGCCATATTCATCCGTGTCACGTGGTGTGATCTCTGAGTAATACCTTACCCAGAAAATATAAAGAAGACAATGTATCATCAGTTTATTTTGTTTTGTTTTATTTTTTTTATAGGTTAAAAAAATAAAAGGACATGTTGAAATCCATAAGGAAAATCCATTCACCACCATCCAAGCCGCTGAGACTCAAATCCAGGATTGAAGGGAGACTATGGAATGCGCTATCATCATCAACCACCAGGTGACTTCATTCCATGATTTTCATTTTAAATTTCTTCATTGAACTCCTCTCCTACCCCCTTCTAACTTTTTTTTTTCTTTCTTTAAACACTTGGGACAGTGTTATTCTAAGTTGGGGGGGGATAAAAATGATTTTTTTTTTGAATAAAAACATGCATGAAAAGAAAAATTCCATTAACCATAAACATGATAAAGACACATTGCAAACTCTAAAATTGGATATCAAATAAATTTTGCATGCCTTGATTCTGATTTTAATGCAAGTTTAAGTTCATGAGCATAGTTTTTGGAAAGTGCGGTTGTCCAATGTGATTTTTCAAAGTTTACATTTTCATCTTCTTAATAAAAATGCCACAATGCACGTCTTTTGGATTGTGGGTGTAAATTTGAGTTCTTGGGTCCCTTTCATTATAGCATAGGGTTCTGGGGTCACTTTTAGTTTAATTTGAGTATCCAAAAAAAAACAAAACAAAAAAAAACAAAACAAAAAAAAGACCACATAGAGCAATGTTTTGTCCAAATGCGTGGCGTCCGGCACTTGGGGATCGTGACTCCATAGTTGTCTTGCCCAGAGTTAGGCTTTATATCTCTATTGTAGAGCATGAAATTGACAATATGTGTGGCGTCCGGCACTTGGGGATCGTGACTCCATAGTTGTCTTTCCCAGAGTCAGTCTTTTCATATCTATTGTGGTTAAAAAAATAAAAAATAAAAAATAAAAAAAAGGGATACTCATCTTAAGGTTTAATGTGATTCCCACCTAGCGCTTCCATTTTTTTCCCCTTGAACAATAAAATGGGCCCCATATCTTTTATGATGCACAACACTTTATCATGCTTAATTGGAATTGGATGAAATGTGGAAATGAATTTGAACAAAGGAATGGGCTTGGGCTTGGGATATGCTTATGCACCTAGCTTTTTTTAAATGATTTTGATGGGTTCCATAATTTTTTTTGGTATGAGATCTTTTGAGTGAGCAATGTGTATTTAAATGTTTCTGGAAAAGGGGATTTGAATTTCATATTTGTAATTTATTTTGCTCGGGACTAGCAAAACTCAAGTTGGGGGGTGTGATTAGTCACTGAAAGTGGCTAATATTCATTGTTAAGATCTTAATATTAATGTCTTTAAAAGTTCATAAACATCAATTTTAGTCCAATTCAGAAATTGAACTTCATTTCCCATCATTGTGCAATTCATGCTTAAAATGTCAATTTGGGACCACTCAATAATTTGCTTTTGGAAATTACAATATTCATCATTTTAATTTTAACTTTTGGGATATGATTGATCACTTTGTTTGGAACATTTTATCTTTTAGGTCCGATGAATGAATCCCAAAGGAAGATGGAGAATTTTGCACCTGAAGGCAGAAACATGCTGGAAAAAGCATAATGGGCCTAAGGCCCATCAAACAAATGTGGGGCTCAGAAACCAAGCCCAATGAAGCTCAAATTTATACAGTAGAAAGATACAAATATGAGGATCATTTTATTCAACTGAAGCCAGAGCTAATTCTGATGTTTTCATGATGATAAAGGGATCTGAAGTTGAGATTTAAATGGTGGACTTGTCATTAATGCACAGAAATCCGTCCCACCATTTCGACCATAACATTCAAACGGCTGAGCCAAATGTCCTGAAATGTTGAGATCTTCTAGAATACACATGGACGAAGATATGTTATATTTATGACACCTTCGGATTCTGCCATATGAAGTGTCAAACGCACACGTCAAAATGGAGGAAGAATCTGGACAGTTTTCCGGGTCAACTTCGAAACGTCAATTTCCTTTTGATTCTTCACCCTCCTTTTGACTCTCTTAATTGTTGGGGGGTGAATTTATTGTTGGGGGTGGACATAAGGCTCCTAATATGCCTATATAACGAGCTGGTGGTGAAGGGAATAATCATCTAACATTTTCCTTTGAATCCAAGTTTTTCTTTCAATTGTAATTTCCCGCTTTCATTTTGTAATAGCATCCTCAATTTCTCTAATGTAAGTTTTTCATTCACGTTTAGTATTTTAATAAAATTTCATCTTCTTATTCACTTTTTATTTTCCTTTTCTTCACACATTGATACCGTTGAATCATGGTGTGAAATTATTCACACCAACACTTGTGATTTCAATCACACAACGGTGGAGTGTTCGTTCTTTTAATAATTTTCTTCTTCTTCAATTCCGCCCTCGTAAGTCTACATCCCTCTTCCATTGGTAGAATAGCATCAATGGAGGGCTAACCTCTTAAGGGTTGATCCAAGGGAGTAGCAAGGTCATGGATTGAATTTTATTTCATGTACTTATTATTTAAATCTATTCATTATTTTAGGATTTCCATTTGGTGAGTTACATTCTTTCTCGTCTTTGCCAACATTAACGATGACACATTTTGAGTGCTAGTACGATCTATTTCCTTTGAGTGCTCATTAAAGTGATCCTTAAAGTGAATTAGTGATTGGCCTTGGAATTGTGTAGGGATTAAATTGGTGAATGATTTGAAAGAATTATCTCATTGTTTGGATATGTCTTGAATTAATGACATGAAATTTTCTAAGAAAAGAAATTCATCCAATCCACCCCAAGCAAAACCCTAAGATCAACCCACCATCAATAATTGTTTAGTTCACATAATTTTTATTGGTTTTGTTCTTTAAATTAAATAAATATTTCTTCAAATCAATCAACACCATAGTTGGCCACTTCATAGCCAATCCCGCATCTAATCAAAGTGTCTCAAGGTTTCTTCTTCGGTCCCTGTGGACTCGACCCCTACCTGTACTACAACGACCGCATACCTGTAGGGTAAATTTGGGCGCAACCAATGGGATGATGAATGTTTACAAGATCAATTTCCATACCTATCAAGAATGATTGAAAAGATAAATAATGAGGAAGTCCATGATGTACAATCATATATAAACCCTAATCCTGAAAACATTCTTGAACAATTGTGTGAACAAATGGATAAAATGAATTCAGAAGTTTCATCTTTCAGATTAGAATTACAAAGCTTTAAGACTTTTGAGGAACCCGTTCCCACTCAAGATGTTCTTTCCTCATCATTGATAGATGAATCTTTTATCCCAAAAACCTCCCATGAATTGAAGAAAGAACTAACCTTTGGATATGGGATAACTGAACAAGATCAAATAAATGTTGAAGGGTATTTAAATCTGGATGAAATTGATTTCATGAATTCACAAGAGGGAAATTATTCTTCAAGGATTGAATGTCCAGAATATTGCACCAAAAATGATTTTTTAGAATCACCAATCATTGAACCATTGGGAGAGTTAAAAAATATTGAGTCTATACCCACTCCCGACATTCAAAAGGAAAATTTTTGGGAGGAATCAAAATTTCAAAAGGAACCAATTATTTCTAAATTTCATGGAGAAGAAACTGTTTTTGATTCAAATTTCCATTCTTCTTTTGTAAATTTTTATCAACCTGAACTCAAAAATTTTCTCCCTTCTTCCCCACTCTTAAATGTGGATAACCAATACCATGAAATTTCAATTTATTATCCTCTTGAAACTAAAAAATTGGGAATGTTTATTAATGTCTTAGGCAATACTAGATATTCAATTCAATCAACCGTTTCTGATATTACATGGATTTTACCGCTCATTATAGAAAATAGGATTTTACATGAAACAAATTTCAAAAAAATAATCAATCTCAATCTTATTGAAGTGGAAAAAGATGGGTTAATTAAAATGCTGAAAGCTGGAATTGGATAAGTTGGGGGGTAAAAGTCGAGCCAACGACGTTAAACAAAAGCGCTACATGGGAGGCAACCCATGGTTTTCATGTTTTCTAATCATTTTGAATCATTTTCATTTTCATATAATAAATTACCATATGCTGTTGACCTGTTCTTCTTTTATGAGTAAGGATGGGTATGAAAGGGGAGCGCCATATTCATCCGTGTCACGTGGTGTGATCTCTGAGTAATACCTTACCCAGAAAATATAAAGAAGACAATGTATCATCAGTTTATTTTGTTTTGTTTTATTTTTTTTATAGGTTAAAAAAAATAAAAGGACATGTTGAAATCCATAATGAAAATCCATTCACCACCATCCAAGCCGCTGAGACTCAAATCCAGGATTGAAGGGAGACTATGGCATGCGCTATCATCATCAACCACCAGGTGACTTCATTCCATGATTTTCATTTTAAATTTCTTCATTGAACTCCTCTCCTACCCCCTTCTAACTTTTTTTTTCTTTCTTTAAACACTTGGGACAGTGTTATTCTAAGTTGGGGGGGATAAAAATGATTTTTTTTTGAATAAAAACATGCATGAAAAGAAAAATTCCATTAACCATAAACATGATAAAGACACATTGCAAACTCTAAAATTGGATATCAAATAAATATTGCATGCCTTGATTCTGATTTTAATGCAAGTTTAAGTTCATGAGCATAGTTTTTGGAAAGTGCGGTTGTCCAATGTGATTTTTCAAAGTTTACATTTTCATCTTCTTAATAAAAATGCCACAATGCACGTCTTTTGGATTGTGGGTGTAAATTTGAGTTCTTGGGTCCCTTTCATTATAGCATAGGGTTCTGGGGTCACTTTTAGTTTAATTTGAGTATCCAAAAAAAAACAAAACAAAAAAAAACAAAACAAAAAAAAGACCACATAGAGCAATGTTTTGTCCAAATGCGTGGCGTCCGGCACTTGGGGATCGTGACTCCATAGTTGTCTTGCCCAGAGTTAGGCTTTATATCTCTATTGTAGAGCATGAAATTGACAATATGTGTGGCGTCCGGCACTTGGGGATCGTGACTCCATAGTTGTCTTTCCCAGAGTCAGTCTTTTCATATCTATTGTGGTTAAAAAAATAAAAAATAAAAAATAAAAAAAAGGGATACTCATCTTAAGGTTTAATGTGATTCCCACCTAGCGCTTCCATTTTTTTCCCCTTGAACAATAAAATGGGCCCCATATCTTTTATGATGCACAACACTTTATCATGCTTAATTGGAATTGGATGAAATGTGGCAATGAATTTGAACAAAGGAATGGGCTTGGGCTTGGGATATGCTTATGCACCTAGCTTTTTTTAAATGATTTTGATGGGTTCCATAATTTTTTTTGGTATGAGATCTTTTGAGTGAGCAATGTGTATTTAAATGTTTCTGGAAAAGGGGATTTGAATTTCATATTTGTAATTTATTTTGCTCGGGACTAGCAAAACTCAAGTTGGGGGGTGTGATTAGTCACTGAAAGTGGCTAATATTCATTGTTAAGATCTTAATATTAATGTATTTAAAAGTTCATAAACATCAATTTTAGTCCAATTCAGAAATTGAACTTCATTTCCCATCATTGTGCAATTCATGCTTAAAATGTCAATTTGGGACCACTCAATAATTTGCTTGTGGAAATTACAATATTCATCATTTTAATTTGAACTTTTGGGATATGATTGATCACTTTGTTTGGAACATTTTATCTTTTAGGTCCGATGAATTAATCCCAAAGGAAGATGGAGAATTTTGCGCCTGAAGGCAGAAACATGCTGGAAAAAGCATAATGGGCCTAAGGCCCATCAAACAAATGTGGGGCTCAGAAACCAAGCCCAATGAAGCTCAAATTTATACAGTAGAAAGATACAAATATGAGGATCATTTTATTCAACTGAAGCCAGAGCTAATTCTGATGTTTTCATGATGATAAAGGGATCTGAAGTTGAGATTTAAATGGTGGACTTGTCATTAATGCACAGAAATCCGTCCCACCATTTCGACCATAACATTAAAACGGCTGAGCCAAATGTCCTGAAATGTTGAGAGCTTCTAGAAGACACATGGACGAAGATATGTTATATTTATGACACCTTCGGATTCTTCCATATGAAGTGTCAAACGCACACGTCAAAATGGAGGACGAATCTGGACAGTTTTCCGGGTCAACTTCGAAACGTCAATTTCCTTTTGATTCTTCACCCTCCTTTTGACTCTCTTAATTGTTGGGGGGTGAATTTATTGTTGGGGGTGGACATAAGGCTCCTAATATACCTATATAACGAGCTGGTGGTGAAGGGAATAATCATCTAACATTTTCCTTTGAATCCAAGTTTTTCTTTCAATTGTAATTTCCCGCTTTCATTTTGTAATAGCATCCTCAATTTCTCTAATGTAAGTTTTTCATTCACGTTTAGTATTTTAATAAAATTTCATCTTCTTCTTCACTTTTTATTTTCCTTTTCTTCACACATTGATACCGTTGAATCATGGTGTGAAATTATTCACACCAACACTTGTGATTTCAATCACACAACGGTGGAGTGTTCGTTCTTTTAATAATTTTCTTCTTCTTCAATTCCGCCCTCGTAAGTCTACATCCCGCTTCCATTGGTAGAATAGCATCAATGGAGGGCTAACCTCTTAAGGGTTGATCCAAGGGAGTAGCAAGGTCATGGATTGAATTTTATTTCATGTACTTATTATTTAAATCTATTCATTATTTTAGGATTTCCATTTGGTGAGTTACATTCTTTCTCGTCTTTGCCAACATTAACGATGACACATTTTGAGTGCTAGTACGATCTATTTCCTTTGAGTGCTCATTAAAGTGATCCTTAAAGTGAATTAGTGATTGGCCTTGGAATTGTGTAGGGATTAAATTGGTGAATGATTTGAAAGAATTATCTCATTGTTTGGATATGTCTTGAATTAATGACATGAAATTTTCTAAGAAAAGAAATTCATCCAATCCACCCCAAGCAAAACCCTAAGATCAACCCACCATCAATAATTGTTTAGTTCACATAATTTTTATTGGTTTTGTTCTTTAAATTAAATAAATATTTCTTCAAATCAATCAACACCATAGTTGGCCACTTCATAGCCAATCCCGCATCTAATCAAAGTGTCTCAAGGTTTCTTCTTCGGTCCCTGTGGACTCGACCCCTACCTGTACTACAACGACCGCATACCTGTAGGGTAAATTTGGGCGCAACCAATGGGATGCTGAATGTTTACAAGATCAATTTCCATACCTATCAAGAATGATTGAAAAGATAAATAATGAGGAAGTCCATGATGTACAATCATATATAAACCCTAATCCTGAAAACATTCTTGAACAATTGTGAGAACAAATGGATAAAATGAATTCAGAAGTTTCATCTTTCAGATTAGAATTACAAAGCTTTAAGACTTTTGAGGAACCCGTTCCCACTCAAGATGTTCTTTCCTCATCATTTATAGATGAATCTTTTATCCCAAAAACCTCCCATGAATTGAAGAAAGAACTAACCTTTGGATATGGGATAACTGAAAAAGATCAAATAAATGTTGAAGGGTATTTAAATCTGGATGAAATTGATTTCATGAATTCACAAGAGGGAAATTATTCATCAAGGATTGAATGTCCAGAATATTGCACCAAAAATGACTTTTTAGAATCACCAATCATTGAACCATTGGGAGAGTTAAAAAATATTGAGTCTATACCCACTCCCGACATTCAAAAGGAAAATTTTTGGGAGGAATCAAAATTTCAAAAGGAACCAATTATTTCTAAATTTCATGGAGAAGAAACTGTTTTTGATTCAAATTTCCATTCTTCTTTTGTAAATTTTTATCAACCTGAACTCAAAAATTTTCTCCCTTCTTCCCCACTCTTAAATGTGGATAACCAATACCATGAAATTTCAATTTATTATCCTCTTGAAACTAAAAAATTGGGAATGTTTATTAATGTCTTAGGCAATACTAGATATTCAATTCAATCAACCGTTTCTGATATTACATGGATTTTACCGCTCATTATAGAAAATAGGATTTTACATGAAACAAATTTCAAAAAAATAATCAATCTCAATCTTATTGAAGTGGAAAAAGATGGGTTAATTAAAATGCTGAAAGCTGGAATTGGATAAGTTGGGGGGTAAAAGTCGAGCCAACGACGTTAAACAAAAGCGCTACATGGGAGGCAACCCATGGTTTTCATGTTTTCTAATCATTTTGAATCATTTTCATTTTCATATAATAAATTACCATAAGCTGTTGACCTGTTCTTCTTTTATGAGTAAGGATGGGTATGAAAGGGGAGCGCCATATTCATCCGTGTCACGTGGTGTGATCTCTGAGTAATACATTACCCAGAAAATATAAAGAAGACAATGTATCATCAGTTTATTTTGTTTTGTTTTATTTTTTTTATAGGTTAAAAAAAATAAAAGGACATGTTGAAATCCATAAGGAAAATCCATTCACCACCATCCAAGCCGCTGAGACTCAAATCCAGGATTGAAGGGAGACTATGGCATGCGCTATCATCATCAACCACCAGGTGACTTCATTCCATGATTTTCATTTTAAATTTCTTCATTGAACTCCTCTCCTACCCCCTTCTAACTTTTTTTTTCTTTCTTTAAACACTTGGGACAGTGTTATTCTAAGTTGGGGGGGGATAAAAATGATTTTTTTTTGAATAAAAACATGCATGAAAAGAAAAATTCCATTAACCATAAACATGATAAAGACACATTGCAAACTCTAAAATTGGATATCAAATAAATTTTGCATGCCTTGATTCTGATTTTAATGCAAGTTTAAGTTCATGAGCATAGTTTTTGGAAAGTGCGGTTGTCCAATGTGATTTTTCAAAGTTTACATTTTCATCTTCTTAATAAAAATGCCACAATGCACGTCTTTTGGATTGTGGGTGTAAATTTGAGTTCTTGGGTCCCTTTCATTATAGCATAGGGTTCTGGGGTCACTTTTAGTTTAATTTGAGTATCCAAAAAAAAACAAAACAAAAAAAAACAAAACAAAAAAAAGACCACATAGAGAAATGTTTTGTCCAAATGCGTGGCGTCCGGCACTTGGGGATCGTGACTCCATAGTTGTCTTGCCCAGAGTTAGGCTTTATATCTCTATTGTAGAGCATGAAATTGACAATATGTGTGGCGTCCGGAACTTGGGGATCGTGACTCCATAGTTGTCTTGCCCAGAGTCAGTCTTTTCATATCTATTGTGGTTAAAAAAATAAAAAATAAAAAATAAAAAAAAGGGATACTCATCTTAAGGTTTAATGTGATTCCCACCTAGCGCTTCCATTTTTTCCCCTTGAACAATAAAATGGGCCCCATATCTTTTATGATGCACAACACTTTATCATGCTTAATTGGAATTGGATGAAATGTGGCAATGAATTTGAACAAAGGAATGGGCTTGGGCTTGGGATATGCTTATGCACCTAGCTTTTTTTAAATGATTTTGATGGGTTCCATAATTTTTTTTGGCATGAGATCTTTTGAGTGAGCAATGTGTATTTAAATGTTTCTGGAAAAGGGGATTTGAATTTCATATTTGTAATTTATTTTGCTCGGGACTAGCAAAACTCAAGTTGGGGGGTGTGATTAGTCACTTAAAGTGGCTAATATTCATTGTTAAGATCTTAATATTAATGTATTTAAAAGTTCATAAACATCAATTTTAGTCCAATTCAGAAATTGAACTTCATTTCCCATCATTGTGCAATTCATGCTTAAAATGTCAATTTGGGACCACTCAATAATTTGCTTTTGGAAATTACAATATTCATCATTTTAATTTGAACTTTTGGGATATGATTGATCACTTTGTTTGGAACATTTTATCTTTTAGGTCCGATGAATGAATCCCAAAGGAAGATGGAGAATTTTGCGCCTGAAGGCAGAAACATGCTGGAAAAAGCATAATGGGCCTAAGGCCCATCAAACAAATGTGGGGCTCAGAAACCAAGCCCAATGAAGCTCAAATTTATACAGTAGAAAGATACAAATATGAGGATCATTTTATTCAACTGAAGCCAGAGCTAATTCTGATGTTTTCATGATGATAAAGGGATATGAAGTTGAGATTTAAATGGTGGACTTGTCATTAATGCACAGAAATCCGTCCCACCATTTCGACCATAACATTCAAACGGCTGAGCCAAATGTCCTGAAATGTTGAGAGCTTCTATAAGACACATGGACGAAGATATGTTATATTTATGACACCTTCTGATTCTGCCATATGAAGTGTCAAACGCACACGTCAAAATGGAGGACGAATCTGGACAGTTTTCCGGGTCAACTTCGAAACGTCAATTTCCTTTTGATTCTTCACCCTCCTTTTGACTCTCTTAATTGTTGGGGGGTGAATTTATTGTTGGGGGTGGACATAAGGCTCCTAATATGCCTATATAACGAGCTGGTGGTGAAGGGAATAATCATCTAACATTTTCCTTTGAATCCAAGTTTTTCTTTCAATTGTAATTTCCCGCTTTCATTTTGTAATAGCATCCTCAATTTCTCTAATGTAAGTTTTTCATTCACGTTTAGTATTTTAATAAAATTTCATCTTCTTATTCACTTTTTATTTTCCTTTTCTTCACACATTGATACCGTTGAATCATGGTGTGAAATTATTCACACCAACACTTGTGATTTCAATCACACAACGGTGGAGTGTTCGTTCTTTTAATAATTTTCTTCTTCTTCAATTCCGCCCTCGTAAGTCTACATCCCGCTTCCATTGGTAGAATAGAATCAATGGAGGGCTAACCTCTTAAGGGTTGATCCAAGGGAGTAGCAAGGTCATGGATTGAATTTTATTTCATGTACTTATTATTTAAATCTATTCATTATTTTAGGATTTCCATTTGGTGAGTTACATTCTTTCTCGTCTTTGCCAACATTAACGATGACACATTTTGAGTGCTAGTACGATCTATTTCCTTTGAGTGCTCATTAAAGTGATCCTTAAAGTGAATTAGTGATTGGCCTTGGAATTGTGTAGGGATTAAATTGGTGAATGATTTGAAAGAATTATCTCATTGTTTGGATATGTCTTGAATTAATGACATGAAATTTTCTAAGAAAAGAAATTCATCCAATCCACCCCAAGCAAAACCCTAAGATCAACCCACCATCAATAATTGTTTAGTTCACATAATTTTTATTGGTTTTGTTATTTAAATTAAATAAATATTTCTTCAAATCAATCAACACCATAGTTGGCCACTTCATAGCCAATCCCGCATCTAATCAAAGTGTCTCAAGGTTTCTTCTTCGGTCCCTGTGGACTCGACCCCTACCTGTACTACAACGACCGCATACCTGTAGGGTAAATTTGGGCGCAACCAATGGGATGCTGAATGTTTACAAGATCAATTTCCATACCTATCAAGAATGATTGAAAAGATAAATAATGAGGAAGTCCATGATGTACAATCATATATAAACCCTAATCCTGAAAACATTCTTGAACAATTGTGTGAACAAATGGATAAAATGAATTCAGAAGTTTCATCTTTCAGATTAGAATTACAAAGCTTTAAGACTTTTGAGGAACCCGTTCCCACTCAAGATGTTCTTTCCTCATCATTGATAGATGAATCTTTTATCCCAAAAACCTCCCATGAATTGAAGAAAGAACTAACCTTTGGATATGGGATAACTGAACAAGATCAAATAAATGTTGAAGGGTATTTAAATCTGGATGAAATTGATTTCATGAATTCACAAGAGGGAAATTATTCTTCAAGGATTGAATGTCCAGAATATTGCACCAAAAATGATTTTTTAGAATCACCAATCATTGAACCATTGGGAGAGTTAAAAAATATTGAGTCTATACCCACTCCCGACATTCAAAAGGAAAATTTTTGGGAGGAATCAAAATTTCAAAAGGAACCAATTATTTCTAAATTTCATGGAGAAGAAACTGTTTTTGATTCAAATTTCCATTCTTCTTTTGTAAATTTTTATCAACCTGAACTCAAAAATTTTCCCCCTTCTTCCCCACTCTTAAATGTGGATAACCAATACCATGAAATTTCAATTTATTATCCTCTTGAAACTAAAAAATTGGGAATGTTTATTAATGTCTTAGGCAATACTAGATATTCAATTCAATCAACCGTTTCTGATATTACATGGAATTTACCGCTCATTATAGAAAATAGGATTTTACATGAAACAAATTTCAAAAAAATAATCAATCTCAATCTTATTGAAGTGGAAAAAGATGGGTTAATTAAAATGCTGAAAGCTGGAATTGGATAAGTTGGGGGGTAAAAGTCGAGCCAACGACGTTAAACAAAAGCGCTACATGGGAGGCAACCCATGGTTTTCATGTTTTCTAATCATTTTGAATCATTTTCATTTTCATATAATAAATTACCATAAGCTGTTGACATGTTCTTCTTTTATGAGTAAGGATGGGTATGAAAGGGGAGCGCCATATTCATCCGTGTCACGTGGTGTGATCTCTGAGTAATACCTTACCCAGAAAATATAAAGAAGACAATGTATCATCAGTTTATTTTGTTTTGTTTTATTATTTTTATAGGTTAAAAAAAATAAAAGGACATGTTGAAATCCATAAGGAAAATCCATTCACCACCATCCAAGCCGCTGAGACTCAAATCCAGGATTGAAGGGAGACTATGGCATGCGCTATCATCATCAACCACCAGGTGACTTCATTCCATGATTTTCATTTTAAATTTCTTCATTGAACTCCTCTCCTACCCCCTTCTAACTTTTTTTTTCTTTCTTTAAACACTTGGGACAGTGTTATTCTAAGTTGGGGGGGGATAAAAATGATTTTTTTTTGAATAAAAACATGCATGAAAAGAAAAATTCCATTAACCATAAACATGATAAAGACACATTGCAAACTCTAAAATTGGATATCAAATAAATTTTGCATGCCTTGATTCTGATTTTAATGCAAGTTTAAGTTCATGAGCATAGTTTTTGGAAAGTGCGGTTGTCCAATGTGATTTTTCAAAGTTTACATTTTCATCTTCTTAATAAAAATGCCACAATGCACGTCTTTTGGATTGTGGGTGTAAATTTGAGTTCTTGGGTCCCTTTCATTATAGCATAGGGTTCTGGGGTCACTTTTAGTTTAATTTGAGTATCCAAAAAAAAACAAAACAAAAAAAAACAAAACAAAAAAAAGACCACATAGAGAAATGTTTTGTCCAAATGCGTGGCGTCCGGCACTTGGGGATCGTGACTCCATAGTTGTCTTGCCCAGAGTCAGTCTTTTCATATCTATTGTGGTTAAAAAAATAAAAAATAAAAAATAAAAAAAAGGGATACTCATATTAAGGTTTAATGTGATTCCCACCTAGCGCTTCCATTTTTTTCCCCTTGAACAATAAAATGGGCCCCATATCTTTTATGATGCACAACACTTTATCATGATTAATTGGAATTGGATGAAATGTGGCAATGAATTTGAACAAAGGAATGGGCTTGGGCTTGGGATATGCTTATGCACCTAGCTTTTTTTAAATGATTTTGATGGGTTCCATAATTTTTTTTGGTATGAGATCTTTTGAGTGAGCAATGTGTATTTAAATGTTTCTGGAAAAGGGGATTTGAATTTCATATTTGTAATTTATTTTGCTCGGGACTAGCAAAACTCAAGTTGGGGGGTGTGATTAGTCACTGAAAGTGGCTAATATTCATTGTTAAGATCTTAATATTAATGTATTTAAAAGTTCATAAACATCAATTTTAGTCCAATTCAGAAATTGAACTTCATTTCCCATCATTGTGCAATTCATGCTTAAAATGTCAATTTGGGACCACTCAATAATTTGCTTTTGGAAATTACAATATACATCATTTTAATTTGAACTTTTGGGATATGATTGATCACTTTGTTTGGAACATTTTATCTTTTAGGTCCGATGAATGAATCCCAAAGGAAGATGGAGAATTTTGCGCCTGAAGGCAGAAACATGCTGGAAAAAGCATAATGGTCCTAAGGCCCATCAAACAAATGTGGGGCTCCGAAACCAAGCCCAATGAAGCTCAAATTTATACAGTAGAAAGATACAAATATGAGGATCATTTTATTCAACTGAAGCCAGAGCTAATTCTGATTTTTTCATGATGATAAAGGGATCTGAAGTTGAGATTTAAATGGTGGACTTGTCATTAATGCACAGAAATCCGTCCCACCATTTCGACCATAACATTCAAACGGCTGAGCCAAATGTCCTGAAATGTTGAGAGCTTCTATAAGACACATGGAAGAAGATATTTTATATTTATGACACCTTCGGATTCTGCCATATGAAGTGTCAAACGCACACGTCAAAATGGAGGACGAATCTGGACAGTTTTCCGGGTCAACTTCGAAACGTCAATTTCCTTTTGATTCTTCACCCTCCTTTTGACTCTCTTAATTGTTGGGGGGTGAATTTATTGTTGGGGGTGGACATAAGGCTCCTAATATGCCTATATAACGAGCTGGTGGTGAAGGGAATAATCATCTAACATTTTCCTTTGAATCCAAGTTTTTCTTTCAATTGTAATTTCCCGCTTTCATTTTGTAATAGCATCCTCAATTTCTCTAATGTAAGTTTTTCATTCACGTTTAGTATTTTAATAAAATTTCATCTTTTTCTTCACTTTTTATTTTCCTTTTCTTCACACATTGATACCGTTGAATCATGGTGTGAAATTATTCACACCAACACTTGTGATTTCAATCACACAACGGTGGAGTGTTCGTTCTTTTAATAATTTTCTTCTTCTTCAATTCCGCCCTCGTAAGTCTACATCCCACTTCCATTGGTAGAATAGCATCAATGGAGGGCTAACCTCTTAAGGGTTGATCCAAGGGAGTAGCAAGGTCATGGATTGAATTTTATTTCATGTACTTATTATTTAAATCTATTCATTATTTTAGGATTTCCATTTGGTGAGTTACATTCTTTCTCGTCTTTGCCAACATTAACGATGACACATTTTGACTGCTAGTACGATCTATTTCCTTTGAGTGCTAATTAAAGTGATCCTTAAAGTGAATTAGTGATTGGCCTTGGAATTGTGTAGGGATTAAATTGGTGAATGATTTGAAAGAATTATCTCATTGTTTGGATATGTCTTGAATTAATGACATGAAATTTTCTAAGAAAAGAAATTCATCCAATCCACCCCAAGCAAAACCCTAAGATCAACCCACCATCAATAATTGTTTAGTTCACATAATTTTTATTGGTTTTGTTCTTTAAATTAAATAAATATTTCTTCAAATCAATCAACACCATAGTTGGCCACTTCATAGCCAATCCCGCATCTAATCAAAGTGTCTCAAGGTTTCTTCTTCGGTCCCTGTGGACTCGACCCCTACCTGTACTACAACGACCGCATACCTGTAGGGTAAATTTGGGCGCAACTAATGGGATGCTGAATGTTTACAAGATCAATTTCCATACCTATCAAGAATGATTGAAAAGATAAATAATGAGGAAGTCCATGATGTACAATCATATATAAACCCTAATCCTGAAAACATTCTTGAACAATTGTGTGAACAAATGGATAAAATGAATTCAGAAGTTTCATCTTTCAGATTAGAATTACAAAGCTTTAAGACTTTTGAGGAACCCGTTCCCACTCAAGATGTTCTTTCCTCATCATTGATAGATGAATCTTTTATCCCAAAAACCTCCCATGAATTGAAGAAAGAACTAACCTTTGGATATGGGATAACTGAACAAGATCAAATAAATGTTGAAGGGTATTTAAATCTGGATGAAATTGATTTCATGAATTCACAAGTGGGAAATTATTCTTCAAGGATTGAATGTCCAGAATATTGCACCAAAAATGATTTTTTAGAATCACCAATCATTGAACCATTGGGAGAGTTAAAAAATATTGAGTCTATACCCACTCCCGACATTCAAAAGGAAAATTTTTGGGAGGAATCAAAATTTCAAAAGGAACCAATTATTTCTAAATTTCATGGAGAAGAAACTGTTTTTGATTCAAATTTCCATTCTTCTTCTGTAAATTTTTATCAACCTGAACTCAAAAATTTTCTCCCTTCTTCCCCACTCTTAAATGTGGATAACCAATACCATGAAATTTCAATTTATTATCCTCTTGAAACTAAAAAATTGGGAATGTTTATTAATGTCTTAGGCAATACTAGATATTCAATTCAATCAACCGTTTCTGATATTACATGGAATTTACCGCTCATTATAGAAAATAGGATTTTACATGAAACAAATTTCAAAAAAATAATCAATCTCAATCTTATTGAAGTGGAAAAAGATGGGTTAATTAAAATGCTGAAAGCTGGAATTGGATAAGTTGGGGTGTAAAAGTCGAGCCAACGACGTTAAACAAAAGCGCTACATGGGAGGCAACCCATGGTTTTCATGTTTTCTAATCATTTTGAATCATTTTCATTTTCATATAATAAATTACCATAAGCTGTTGACCTGTTCTTCTTTTATGAGTAAGGATGGGTATGAAAGGGGAGCGCCATATTCATCCGTGTCACGTGGTGTGATCTCTGAGTAATACCTTACCCAGAAAATATAAAGAAGACAATGTATCATCAGTTTATTTTGTTTTGTTTTATTTTTTTTATAGGTTAAAAAAAATAAAAGGACATGTTGAAATCCATAAGGAAAATCCATTCACCACCATCCAAGCCGCTGAGACTCAAATCCAGGATTGAAGGGAGACTATGGCATGCGCTATCATCATCAACCACCAGGTGACTTCATTCCATGATTTTCATTTTAAATTTCTTCATTGAACTCCTCTCCTACCCCCTTCTAACTTTTTTTTTCTTTCTTTAAACACTTGGGACAGTGTTATTCTAAGTTGGGGGGGGATAAAAATGATTTTTTTTTGAATAAAAACATGCATGAAAAGAAAAATTCCATTAACCATAAACATGATAAAGACACATTGCAAACTCTAAAATTGGATATCAAATAAATTTTGCATGCCTTGATTCTGATTTTAATGCAAGTTTAAGTTCATGAGCATAGTTTTTGGAAAGTGCGGTTGTCCAATGTGATTTTTCAAAGTTTACATTTTCATCTTCTTAATAAAAATACCACAATGCACGTCTTTTGGATTGTGGGTGTAAATTTGAGTTCTTGGGTCCCTTCCATTATAGCATAGGGTTCTGGGGTCACTTTTAGTTTAATTTGAGTATCCAAAAAAAAACAAAACAAAAAAAAACAAAACAAAAAAAAGACCACATAGAGCAATGTTTTGTCCAAATGCGTGGCGTCCGGCACTTGTGGATCGTGACTCCATAGTTGTCTTGCCCAGAGTTAGGCTTTATATCTCTATTGTAGAGCATGAAATTGACAATATGTGTGGCGTCCGGCACTTGGGGATCGTGACTCCATAGTTGTCTTGCCCAGAGTCAGTCTTTTCATATCTATTGTGGTTAAAAAAATAAAAAATAAAAAATAAAAAAAAGGGATACTCATCTTAAGGTTTAATGTGATTCCCACCTAGCGCTTCCATTTTTTTCCCCTTGAACAATAAAATGGGCCCCATATCTTTTATGATGCACAACACTTTATCATGCTTAATTGGAATTGGATGAAATGTGGCAATGAATTTGAACAAAGGAATGGGCTTGGGCTTGGGATATGCTTATGCACCTAGATTTTTTTAAATGATTTTGATGGGTTCCATAATTTTTTTTGGTATGAGATCTTTTGAGTGAGCAATGTGTATTTAAATGTTTCTGGAAAAGGGGATTTAAATTTCATATTTGTAATTTATTTTGCTCGGGACTAGCAAAACTCAAGTTGGGGGGTGTGATTAGTCACTGAAAGTGGCTAATATTCATTGTTAAGATCTTAATATTAATGTATTTAAAAGTTCATAAACATCAATTTTAGTCCAATTCAGAAATTGAACTTCATTTCCCATCATTGTGCAATTCATGCTTAAAATGTCAATTTGGGACCACTCAATAATTTGCTTTTGGAAATTACAATATTCATCATTTTAATTTGAACTTTTGGGATATGATTTATCACTTTGTTTGGAACATTTTATCTTTTAGGTCCGATGAATGAATCCCAAAGGAAGATGGAGAATTTTGCGCCTGAAGGCAGAAACATGCTGGAAAAAGCATAATGGGCCTAAGGCCCATCAAACAAATGTGGGGCTCAGAAACCAAGCCCAATGAAGCTCAAATTTATACAGTAGAAATATACAAATATGAGGATCATTTTATTCAACTGAAGCCAGAGCTAATTCTGATGTTTTCATGATGATAAAGGGATCTGAAGTTGAGATTTAAATGGTGGACTTGTCATTAATGCACAGAAATCCGTCCCACCATTTCGACCATAACATTCAAACGGCTGAGCCAAATGTCCTGAAATGTTGAGAGCTTCTAGAATACACATGTACGAAGATATGTTATATTTATGACACCTTCGGATTCTGCCATATGAAGTGTCAAACGCACACGTCAAAATGGAGGACGAATCTGGACAGTTTTCCGGGTCAACTTCGAAACGTCAATTTCCTTTTGATTCTTCACCCTCCTTTTGACTCTCTTAATTGTTGGGGGGTGAATTTATTGTTGGGGGTGGACATAAGGCTCCTAATATGCCTATATAACGAGCTGGTGGTGAAGGGAATAATCATCTAACATTTTCCTTTGAATCCAAGTTTTTCTTTCAATTGTAATTTCCCGCTTTCATTTTGTAATAGCATCCTCAATTTCTCTAATGTAAGTTTTTCATTCACGTTTAGTATTTTAATAAAATTTCATCTTCTTCTTCACTTTTTATTTTCCTTTTCTTCACACATTGATACCGTTGAATCATGGTGTGAAATTATTCACACCAACACTTGTGATTTCAATCACACAACGGTGGAGTGTTCGTTCTTTTAATAATTTTCTTCTTCTTCAATTCCGCCCTCGTAAGTCTACATCCCGCTTCCATTGGTAGAATAGCATCAATGGAGGGCTAACCTCTTAAGGGTTGATCCAAGGGAGTAGCAAGGTCATGGATTGAATTTTATTTCATGTACTTATTATTTAAATCTATTCATTATTTTAGGATTTCCATTTGGTGAGTTACATTCTTTCTCGTCTTTGCCAACATTAACGATGACACATTTTGAGTGCTAGTACGATCTATTTCCTTTGAGTGCTCATTAAAGTGATCCTTAAAGTGAATTAGTGATTGGCCTTGGAATTGTGTAGGGATTAAATTGGTGAATGATTTGAAAGAATTATCTCATTGTTTGGATATGTCTTGAATTAATGACATGAAATTTTCTAAGAAAAGAAATTCATCCAATCCACCCCAAGCAAAACCCTAAGATCAACCCACCATCAATAATTGTTTAGTTCACATAATTTTTATTGGTTTTGTTCTTTAAATTAAATAAATATTTCTTCAAATCAATCAACACCATAGTTGGCCACTTCATAGCCAATCCCGCATCTAATCAAAGTGTCTCAAGGTTTCTTCTTCGGTCCCTGTGGACTCGACCCCTACCTGTACTACAACGACCGCATACCTGTAGGGTAAATTTGGGCGCAACCAATGGGATGCTGAATGTTTACAAGATCAATTTCCATACCTATCAAGAATGATTGAAAAGATAAATAATGAGGAAGTCCATGATGTACAATCATATATAAACCCTAATCCTGAAAACATTCTTGAACAATTGTGTGAACAAATGGATAAAATGAATTCAGAAGTTTCATCTTTCAGATTAGAATTACAAAGCTTTAAGACTTTTGAGGAACCCGTTCCCACTCAAGATGTTCTTTCCTCATCATTGATAGATGAATCTTTTATCCCAAAAACCTCCCATGAATTGAAAAAAGAACTAACCTTTGGATATGGGATAACTGAACAAGATCAAATAAATGTTGAAGGGTATTTAAATCTGGATGAAATTGATTTCATGAATTCACAAGAGGGGAATTATTCTTCAAGGATTGAATGTCCAGAATATTGCACCAAAAATGATTTTTTAGAATCACCAATCATTGAACCATTGGGAGAGTTAAAAAATATTGAGTCTATACCCACTCCCGACATTCAAAAGGAAAATTTTTGGGAGGAATCAAAATTTCAAAAGGAACCAATTATTTCTAAATTTCATGGAGAAGAAACTGTTTTTGATTCAAATTTCCATTCTTCTTTTGTAAATTTTTATCAACCTGAACTCAAAAATTTTCTCCCTTCTTCCCCACTCTTAAATGTGGATAACCAATACCATGAAATTTCAATTTATTATCCTCTTGAAACTAAAAAATTGGGAATGTTTATTAATGTCTTAGGCAATACTAGATATTCAATTCAATCAACTGTTTCTGATATTACATGGAATTTACCGCTCATTATAGAAAATAGGATTTTACATGAAACAAATTTCAAAAAAATAATCAATCTCAATCTTATTGAAGTGGAAAAAGATGGGTTAATTAAAATGCTGAAAGCTGGAATTGGATAAGTTGGGGGGTAAAAGTCGAGCCAACGACGTTAAACAAAAGCGCTCCATGGGAGGCAACCCATGGTTTTCATGTTTTCTAATCATTTTGAATCATTTTCATTTTCATATAATAAATTACCATAAGCTGTTGACCTGTTCTTCTTTTATGAGTAAGGATGGGTATGAAAGGGGAGCGCCATATTCATCCGTGTCACGTGGTGTGATCTCTGAGTAATACCTTACCCAGAAAATATAAAGAAGACAATGTATCATCAGTTTATTTTGTTTTGTTTTATTATTTTTATAGGTTAAAAAAAATAAAAGGACATGTTGAAATCCATAAGGAAAATTCATTCACCACCATCCAAGCCGCTGAGACTCAAATCCAGGATTGAAGGGAGACTATGGCATGCGCTATCATCATCAACCACCAGGTGACTTCATTCCATGATTTTCATTTTAAATTTCTTCATTGAACTCCTCTCCTACCCCCTTCTAACTTTTTTTTTCTTTCTTTAAACACTTGGGACAGTGTTATTCTAAGTTGGGGGGGATAAAAATGATTTTTTTTGAATAAAAACATGCATGAAAAGAAAAATTCCATTAACCATAAACATGATAAAGACACATTGCAAACTCTAAAATTGGATATCAAATAAATTTTTCATGCCTTGATTCTGATTTTAATGCAAGTTTAAGTTCATGAGCATAGTTTTTGGAAAGTGCGGTTGTCCAATGTGATTTTTCAAAGTTTACATTTTCATCTTCTTAATAAAAATGCCACAATGCACGTCTTTTGGATTGTGGGTGTAAATTTGAGTTCTTGGGTCCCTTTCATTATAGCATAGGGTTCTGGGGTCACTTTTAGTTTAATTTGAGTATCCAAAAAAACAAAACAAAAAAAAACAAAACAAAAAAAAGACCACATAGAGTAATGTTTTGTCCAAATGTGTGGCGTCCGGCACTTGGGGATCGTGACTCCATAGTTGTCTTGCCCAGAGTTAGGCTTTATATCTCTATTGTAGAGCATGAAATTGACAATATGTGTGGCGTCCGGCACTTGGGGATCGTGACTCCATAGTTGTCTTGCCCAGAGTCAGTCTTTTCATATCTATTGTGGTTAAAAAAATAAAAAAAAAATAAATAAAAAAAAGGGATACTCATCTTAAGGTTTAATGTGATTCCCACCTAGCGCTTCCATTTTTTTCCCCTTGAACAATAAAATGGGCCCCATATCTTTTATGATGCACAACACTTTATCATGCTTAATTGGAATTGGATGAAATGTGGCAATGAATTTGAACAAAGGAATGGGCTTGGGCTTGGGATATGCTTATGCACCTAGATTTTTTTAAATGATTTTGATGGGTTCCATAATTTTTTTTGGTATGAGATCTTTTGAGTGAGCAATGTGTATTTAAATGTTTCTGGAAAAGGGGATTTGAATTTCATATTTGTAATTTATTTTGCTCGGGACTAGCAAAACTCAAGTTGGGGGTGTGATTAGTCACTGAAAGTGGCTAATATTCATTGTTAAGATGTTAATATTAATGTATTTAAAAGTTCATAAACATCAATTTTAGTCCAATTCAGAAATTGAACTTCATTTCCCATCATTGTGCAATTCATGCTTAAAATGTCAATTTGGGCCCACTCAATAATTTGCTTGTGGAAATTACAATATTCATCATTTTAATTTGAAATTTTGGGATATGATTGATCACTTTTTTTGGAACATTTTATCCTTTAGGTCCGATGAATGAATCCCAAAGGAAGATGGATAATTTTGCGCCTGAAGACAGAAACATGCTGGAAAAAGCATAATGGGCCTAAGGCCCATCAAACAAATGTGGGGCTCAGAAACCAAGCCCAATGAAGCTCAAATTTATACAGTAGAAAGATAAAAATATGAGGATCATTTTATTCAACTGAAGCCGGAGCTAATTCTGATGTTTTCATGATGATAAAGGGATTTGAAGTTGAGATTTAAATGGTGGACTTGTCATTAATGCACAGAAATCCGTCCCACCATTTCGACCATAACATTCAAACGGCTGAGCCAAATGTCTTGAAATTTTGAGAGATTCTATAAGACACATGGACTAAGATATGTTATATTTATGACACCTTCGGATTCGGCCATATGAAGTGTCAAACGCACACGTAAAAATGGAGAACGAATCTGGACAGTTTTCCGGGTCAACTTCGAAACGTCAATTTCCTTTTGATTCTTCACCCTCCTTTTGACTCTCTTAATTGTTGGGGGGTGAATTTATTGTTGGGGGTGGACATAAGGCTCCTAATATGCCTATATAAAGATCTGGTGGTGAAGGGAATAATCATCTAACATTTTCCTTTGAATCCAAGTTTTTCTTTCAATTGTAATTTCCCGCTTTCATTTTGTAATAGCATCCTCAATTTCTCTAATGTAAGTTTTTCATTCACGTTTAGTATTTTAATAAAATTTCATCTTATTCTTCACTTTTTATTTTCCTTTTCTTCACACATTGATACCGTTGAATCATGGTGTGAAATTATTCACACCAACACTTGTGATTTCAATCACACAACGGTGGAGTGTTCGTTCTTTTAATAATTTTCTTCTTCTTCAATTCCGCCCTCGTAAGTCTACATCCCGCTTCCATTGGTAGAATAGCATCAATGGAGGGCTAACCTCTTAAGGGTTGATCCAAGGGAGTATCAAGGTCATGGATTGAATTTTATTTCATGTACTTATTATTTAAATCTATTCATTATTTTAGGATTTCCATTTGGTGAGTTACATTCTTTCTCGTCTTTGCCAACATTAACGATGACACATTTTGAGTGCTAGTACGATCTATTTCCTTTGAGTGCTTATTAATGTGATCCTTAAAGTGAATTAGTGATTGGCCTTGGAATTGTGTAGGGATTAAATTGGTGAATGATTTTAAATAATTATCTCATTTTTTGGATATGTCTTGAATTAATGACATGAAATTTTCTAAGAAAAGAAATTCATCCAATCCACCCCAAGCAAAACCCTAAGATCAACCCACCATCAATAATTGTTTAGTTCACATAATTTTTATTGGTTTTGTTCTTTAAATTAAATAAATATTTCTTCAAATCAATCAACACCATAGTTGGCCACTTCATAGCCAATCCCGCATCTAATCAAAGTGTCTCAAGGTTTCTTCTTCGGTCCCTGTGGACTCGACCCCTACCTGTACTACAACGACCGCATACCTGTAGGGTAAATTTGGGCGCAACCAAATACCAAATGTAATTTCCCAACCCCAGTTACCTAGAGTCATGGAATTTTTACATAACATTGGTATGATACAAGGAATCATCTCTCGAAAGACCGATCAGTTTAGTAGCCTTGGAAGTACTAGATACATACATAAGTTTTACATTGCATTATGAAATAAAAAACAACAACATTGTGTCTCCTTTGAACACATTCATCTCTATTAGACTATCCATGCAGGTCAGTAATAATATAATTCTTCAAATCCTGGAAAAAATAAAATATATAAATGGGTGATCTCAGATGCTCAGTAATGATAAAAATATAGCGGAAACTTTCAAAAATAAGAATAAACATTTAAGGAAATGTATAAGACTAAAACATAAGCCTTTTAAACTTAAACTTCATCATAATATGTCAAATATAAATAAAATCCATTTAATTATTCACATTGATATTCTACTTGTTGAATAATCACATGCAATATCAATATCCAATTTCATAATGATGGAATGCATAATGACAGACTTCATAACCACATAGTCAAGGCCTCGTGTCAAGACTACAAATAATATTTTGTTAAGGACTTGTTCCAAGACACTAGTTTGTCTCATGAGACCTACCGATGCATCGAGGAGCTATAGCAGGCTCCACCCGTCACTTACTAAGTCCAATGCATTCCTCATATGAAAAGGATGAAACATAACATAAACATTAATATTAAAAATAGCATGGGAAATGTTAATACTTTAACCATAAACCATTAATGGTATAAAAATAACACATCCATATTCAAACATATAACAAAACCTTCAATATGTTATGGATGATTTTATCCTAATAAATCAACTTCAAACAAGTGTAAAATCCATCAAAGGATGTTGACATAGATGAAATAAAAACTATTTGAGATAAATATCTATTTTTATTTTTAAATTATTTAAAAGTCACATAATTATAAAAGAAAACATTTATTTTGAAAATATTATTATAAGCTTGTAAGGGAAGCTTTAAAGGTGTTATAATGGCAGAAAAATAGTTGCACCCTCCGTATAAGTTAAAAAACCATTCTTACCTTAATTCGTCGAAAAGCTAATAAAGTACCTTTTTTGGAAAACGACAGAAAGATTCCTTTCAAAACATTTTATAAATATTCAAAAAAGGGTATAAATGACTTTAAACCATATTATATGAAGTAGTAAAAATGTTTTAAAATTCATTTTTAAGAATCATGGATGTGGATGATAAAGAAGTCCCAATAGATACTTATGTATGAATAGTTTCGGATAAATAAATAGATTGTAAAATTAACCATAACATTTTACTTTTCCTTGATCGAGGGTACGTTAACCTAATATATAATATTTAAATTATTGTTATTAAATTATACAAGAACCTCATACATAAATATGATATCATATATGATCTTTTAATATTGCTTTGTTAATAATATTTCAGTAGTATCATTGTTTCGGGTGTTAACTGATTCGTTTTCCTTTATATATTTTGTTACATAAGTTATGTTTGTTATGGATAGGATGTATTTGATTCATATCCAAAATTATATTAAGTTCTTAAACATTATTTTTAATCATATAATTAAAATTATTCTTTAATGGTTATGATGGAGAATAAATCTCATCGTGTTCGTGGAGATGGTAATCCATACGTATGCACAAGCGACAATACCATTCTATTGATGGTAAAATAGTGTGTAATTTGATGGTATATCATATATAAATAATTCTAAACAAGTTATTTTTATTATTTACCTAATTTATACTCATTATTATACCCATCCAAATAATTAAGTGTTTGAATAACAAACTACACCACAACATGGAGACGGTAAGTCGTACGTACGCACGTATGGTGACTTGTCATTCATAGGATGTATAGAATAATGAATATGTTTGTACCATATTTATAATAACATCACAATATTTAGAAGTTATTGGAGTTACTATTTTGGTATGGAAACATCAAATAAAGAGGAAGTGGAAGAAGAAGATAACTTTGAATGAGGTGATGAAATTATTACCTCTTCTTCGATTGATTCCTTTTGATTTGATTAAAAGGGATCCTAAGGTTAGTTTTTTTATCAAATTAAGGCCTCTAGGTAGAAGTAAGGGTATTTGGGAGGATATTTGAGCAGGTTTTGGCCGATCAAAATGGCTTTGAAGGTGCGATTTTGAGAGAAGGGGAAGTACCCTTTTATAAGAGAGGTGAGGGTCACTTTAGGAAAATCTTGAAATATTATTTCATTATACAGTCATATTTGGTTTATAATGGCTCCAAAATGATTTATTTAGAGGATAAGGTGTGGATGGGTTGAAAACCTCTCAACCAATAGGTTTTAGACAAGTTTATGTCACTATATTAACCTTATCTTTTAGATTTAACTCTCAGTTAAATACTTTAACTTTTACCAGGTATTCATGTATTATTATATTATATAGTTAATAATCTTACTATAAATTGCCAAGTGAACCCCAAGTGGTTCATTAATGATATATATATTATTATATAAGTCTTTTTTCCGTAAATTATATTTTTAGTACTATTATATCATTTAATAATATAGTATTTGTTTTAAAAACTCATTTATGTCAATTTTGACACTATTTGATATTTTATTTTTGTGAAAGTCGTAATAGCATGATTATTTCAAAAAAATTAATTTAATCAACCCTAAAATGTCATATTAATCTAGAAAATTATTTTAATTCATCAAAAGTATCAATTTACATTTATTTTTATATTTATAATATCAATTATTTTTATCTTTTATTAATAAGGTAATTACTGCATCACCATTGTGTCATAAATAAATTTATTTATTTAATGTCTAAAAACTATAAATAAAATAACATTATGTAGGAAATATTTTTATATTTCTAATTAATATTTATAGACGAATTTATCTTATGTATAAACCTATATTAAAAACATTTTAGTTATGAAAATTTGAATTTCACACTTTTAACTCTTCTTTAAATAAAATAATAATAAATGTCCAAATCTAATCCAAGTGGACCAAAAGGATCATATTTTATTCCTAAGGTTGATTTTTGTTGAAATAATTTTATCTAATAGAATTAGGACATGTCTTAGGGTAATAATAATATCATTTTGACCTATTTACTTTTAACCGTGGTAAATAAAATTCAAAAGTTACTATTCACCAAAAAATATTTTCATCTTATTGAACCACATTTTACATAATGATTTCAACCCTGTCTCTTGGATTTTTTGAATTCAATTCATAGAAGCGTTAAAATTATGTTTTGTGCAAATTTGCAAATGCGCCTAAAATGTGGGTAAAACACGGTAAAATGTTCAATAAAATTTTATATATCTAATATTATTATAAAATGTTTCCAATGAATTACATTGAAAATATATAGGTATTATGTATCTATTTTTACCTGATATAAATTTAAATAAAATAACTAATTATTTAAAAAAAAGTCGGTTTTAAACAATAACGCCGTGTTTTCACTATTCATCAAAAATTGAAAGTTTTCAGAAAAATACCAAAAATTTACCCTATGATAATTTTGATATTCCTAATCCAAAAATGAAGTCCATTTTGAAAAATAAAATTTATAAAATTTCAAAAAGTGGGTATTGCTATCCATAACGGCTAGTTTGATTGGTCGTGGATTGTAAAAACTCCAAGTTGTGTACAACGCAAGCTATTGAATTATTCAAAGGGAAACGTACTATGGAAGATTAGGGTGTTACAACTCACCATAGTGAAAATAATATAATATACTATATAATTTTCTTTGTGTTAGTACTAGGCTGATAAGGAAGATGATCAGACTCATCATCATAATCGGAAAGATTTTTGTGTGTGTTGTCTTTTATTTTCAAGGAAATGTCAAGGAAAAAGAAAATTACCTCACTTTGTGTTTATTGGTGATTGAACTCACAATCATATTCAGATTATTAGACTCAACCTGCTTAAGAAATTCCATCAGATTGTGAATAAGTTTTTTGTAGGAAATGGTTCATAGGACTCACCTCGGGTCTAGACTAAAAGGAAGATCGTAATGAGACGTTTTATTGCATTATGTATGGATACAATGTAAATCTGACAATTCATTTATGTTTTTTTATTCACAAAAATCATAAGTTATCTGGAAAACTTATGATGAAAACCTTATGAAGGAAATGGGGAGAACATGTGTTGTTGTAATGTCCCCAAATCTGGCACCCTCTCACATGGTCGGAAAGGGTTGGTCATAAGACTTCAATCACGCCTCCATGTATGCCAGAAGCCGCCGAATGATAGTAGGGGTGTGAAATGTATAGTGTGTGGACTATACCCCTTTGTATGAAATGTTATAGCAGTATAAAAATCATAATAGAATGTAAATAATCAAAGTAAAGATAGAGTAGAAGACAACAATAAAATCCAACTGATTAATGTAATAAATAATAAGTAATAATGTAATGGCATGCTAGAATATAACTAAATGTCATGATAGAACAATATAAGAACAGACTAGAAGACTCAAATAAAAGACATAGAGTCCTGGGTCTCTAACCCACATCAGTCCCATCTCTAAACTCTATCCCATCCGCAAACAAAAAATCAACAACATGGTCTTTTTCCCTTGTCGAAACCTGCATCTATGAAATCTTCTTGGGTACCAAACGACATCCTAAATAGGGTATGAGTATAAATCAGTAGGTCGACACCACTATGTCTTAAAAAATAGTCTAATAAGAAATTTATGAAATAAATTGATAACCATGTGTATTAATTAATTTGAAAATTAATAAAATACAAGAACAACTTGCTTTAGATCTATTCCGAAATATCTCGGAGCATGTATTTCAACCATGACAACCACAACCATATAACCAAGTTAAATAACCTGCTTCAACACCATGCCATAATATATCTGTGCTTTCCTTACAACCATGTCGACCATAACCATATAACCAAGGTGAATAACCTTTTTTAGCACCATGCTATAATATCTCTAAGCATGTCTTACTGCCATGCCAACCACAACCATATAACCATGGTTTAATCACAACAATCCATGTCAAATTCCTGTAAGAATTACAGCATCTAGGACAAATCCCTATAAGCATTACAACATGGAATAGGTAATATCCCGCTCTCTATAAGCATTATAGCAGGGGAATAGGACAATTCCACTCAATATCAACATTATAGCATATAAATGTGCCAGTTCTAGGGTCGGTCCTGATATATTATAGCATCAAACAAAATCCATGTCATATAGAATGGATATCACAATATCACATCACATTTATCAATGGTTAATTATGAGAATTACCATTCATATTTCATATTATATTTTTAATTTAATTCATAATTATAGCATCCCGTCTTTTTATAACATAACTTTTCATTCCATTACACGGAACTGAGGATCTTTAAGGTTTAGTGTCTTGGAAACAAGGAACATAAAACATGAAACAAAAAAAAACATTCTTCTTAAACACTTGAAAGGCTTCTCCTCATGTTCACCCTAGGCTCATTACTGCATCCCATAACCTGGGGACATACATCAAAAGGAAGGGTGAGCAGAAGGCCCAGTAAGGGAAACAAGTGAAACATTTTACATATGAACTTGAGATACATCAATAAAGTCATGAAAAGAACTTTAAGGCATGAAAATGAAATCATGAGGCATATCATAATAAAAATAAAACTTTTTCATAACTTGAAGATGTGGCTACATCATTTAACATAGACAATCATGAACATATCACCAAGGTCCATCCCCAAGGTGTCATTTTAAAATTACCAAGGTTATTCACCAAGGTATCGTGAAAATTGTAATCTCTAGTGGTTACATCATTACCCAATGCATTGGAG
The DNA here is from genome assembly GCA_963277665.1 of Viscum album. Taxonomy (NCBI): domain Eukaryota; kingdom Viridiplantae; phylum Streptophyta; class Magnoliopsida; order Santalales; family Viscaceae; genus Viscum; species Viscum album. Next base: position 1,731,297,027 of record OY728142.1, read on the forward strand.
CGATATCAGGGCGCACCCTTAAATTTGCCTTTATTATCATGTGATCCACATATATCATCATCAAACATTTCATAAATAACCCATATAGCATAAAGTAAATGGGTTTCATTTCATAATCATAACTTTTTAAAAACTGCTTTAAAGACATGATTTTTATATCACTTTAAAACCCACAGAAAAGGAAGGTGGGTCTCATGTATGTAAATCCCAGAATTTAAAATAGAAAATTTTGGTATATATGTGAATACCCCTTTAGAAGAAAGAGCTTTGAGTATTCACTTAATAAAATAAAAGAACTTTAGAAAAAGAGATAGACATTTTGAGACAGAAATTCTGCAGCATAACGGCAATGTTTCGAGGTTTTAGAAGACATTAAAAGAGAGGTAAAATGGGTCAAACATTCATAAATGACCCATAAAATAGTACATGGACAGAATAAGAATGATACATGATCATGGTAATGAAATTTCAAGGACATACCATTTGAAATGAAAAACATGGAAGGAAGAAAAAAAATTTAGACTTCTCTTATGAAAGTTCGGCAGCCTAATGACGTTACTTAAACTTCAACAAGAATGATTTGAAAAGATCAAATAGGGTCTCTCATCATGTGAACATAAGAGTTTAGTATGATATATATAGAGATAATTCCCCAACATAATTAAAAAGGAACATGAAAGACTTGACATGAAAGTAGAAATTTGAAAAGAATGAGAAGGGTGAAAGAATCCCCTAAAAACTCCGGCAGCCTAACGGTGCCACTTAAAAATTCAAAATACCGAATTGAAGAGATCAAATGGGGTCTCTCATCATATGAACATAAGAGTCAAGTATGATAGATATAGATATCATAACCCAACATAACAAAAAGGAACTTGGAAGAATTGACATGAAAGTAGAACTTCAAAACGAGAAGGGTGAAGAACCACTTAAAAATTCGGCAGCCTAACGGCGCCACTTAAAACTTCAAAATACTGAATTGAAGAGATCAAATGGGGTCTCTCATCATATGAACATAAGAGTCCAGTATGATAGATATAGAGATCATACCCCAACATAACAAAAAGGAACTTGAAATAATTGACAAGAAAGTAGAACTTCAAAACGAGAAGGGTGAAGAACCACTTAAAAATTCGGCAGCCTAACAGCGCCACTTAAAACTTCAAAATACTGAATTGAAGAGATCAAATTGGGTCTCTCATCATATGATCATAAAATATCAGTATGATAAATTTAGAGATCATACCCCAACATAATAAAAATGAACTTGAAATACTTTACATGAAAATAGATCTTGAAAAATGAGAAGGGAGAAAGAATCTGTTACAAAAATTTCGGCAGCCTAACGGCGCCACTTAAAACTTCAAAAAACTAAAATAATGAGAGTAAGAGGGGATATCTCATTATATGAACATGAAAATGGCAGTAAGAGGAGTATAAAAGAACACCCTTTAACATTTGAACATGGATCATAAAAGAAATTACATAAAAGAGATTTCTCGAAAAGAAAGAGAAAGATCGGATCCCTTACCTTAAAATGTAACTCTTAAACATCAAAGGTTGGGACCTTGAGGGCTTGAGGGCACCTTGGGAGGACTCCTTGGGAGGTAATGAGACCAGAAATTCGTTGGGAATGAGTGGGGAGTCTAATGGATGAGAGGAGGTCTTGGTATTTATAGGGAAAGTGAGGGGACAAGGCATTAATGGCCAAGGGACACCTCACATGTGCTTTTCTCAAACCCATGTGCTCTCCCTTGTCATTTATCATGGAGTTAGGCCACATGGGGCCCCCAAAACAATAATTCATCACCCTTGGCCGGCCAACCCTCAAAAGATCTCATGACATCATCATGACACCGTTATGATGTCATTAAACATACCGAAACCCTAAAATTGTATTTTTACTATTCACTGAAAATTCAACTTTCTCAGAAAAATCCAAAAATTTCACATTAACCAAATATCAATGCTCTGATTTCAAAAATGAAATCCATTTTATAAAAATAATTTTCTAAATATTTTTAATTTAATTTTTAAATAAAAACACTATTCATCGAAAATTCATTTTTTCAGAAAAAACCCCAAAAATTACCATAACATAATATCGATGCTCTGAGTTCAAAAATAAAGTCATTTTTATAAAAATAATTTTCTAATTATTTTTAATTAAATTTTTAATTAAAAAAACACTATTCACCTGAAAAAACTAATACTTGAATAATAATTAATGAAACCGTTATTTAACTATTTTATTGAATCACATTACTTAATCAAGGTGCCTAGATTATTTTAAAACTTTCTTTAAGTGAGATTACTAATCCATTTGGTCATATTACTAATCCTAATCATAAAATCACTATTCATAATTTACTATTCATCAAAAATAAAGTTGATCTTATTAGACTCTAAATTTAGTACTGAACATAATTGCAGAAGACCATTTTTTGAAAATCATTACACATTTTTAATTATTTAGGGTTTACATAAACATATTTAAAATATCCTTTTTCTAAAATTCATCAAAAATATGCATACTATATTTATCCGGTCATTTCAAAATTCATAAACTTCATCATAAGAAGAAATCCAAATTTTTATTTAAAATAAGGATTACACAAGGTAGTTATGGTCTCGTTACATAACCCCTTATAATACCAGCATAGGACCGAAGAGTAAGGTGTGCTAGGGTGATAGAAGCTTGGGGCGGCTCAGTCAACATTGCCCGAGTAGTAATTTCTATCAGTTTGAACTTATCACAAAGGCGATTCTGTTCTAGCTTCACATGATGAAGTTTGGCTTGGGTTTGATCCAGAGCAAAGCCCAGTGGTGCTACCTCCTTCCCAAGCTCTGTTAGATGGGCTTCGATCGGTCCAAGACTACTGGGTGAGGCCATCGAATCTTCTTTCTATAATAATTAACCAAGATTACTTATATTTAGAGACAATAATCAAAACATTTTGTTCACAGCGGTCATATTGGCTGATGGTTATATAATAGTCAAAACCCACTGATCTCATTTTAATTATAATCATGTTTATCAAATAAAACATTTTTTTTGAGTATAACAATAACACATAAAATTAGGAAACAAAATTTATTTAAAAAATTTCGGGTCGTTACAATCTTCCCCCCTTAAGAAATTGCGTCCTCGCAATTTTAAAATTGGGTTTTGAAATTTCATTGAAAGTCCCACATCAGAAAAGGAGTCAGTAAAACTATTACTTTAAAATAAAGAAAGGGAAGTACAAAGGTCACCCGAGTTAACCCACACTAGGGTTCCATGTAGGAAAACATGGACATGGAGGAGAAAACAAAGGGTCAAGTTCTGAGGGAGAGTGATAGAGAACATGATTAGGAGAAAGTTGACCATGAGAAAATCCCAAACTTATGATGTGTGTAAACGGTCTTTGATTACCTAGTAGGAAACGTAAACCAACAACGTTTTTGTTTTACGTTTCTTTTCATAATATTGAGGATTTCATTTACTACATAGAACAAAAACATAAGAAAATATACCTAACTTCAATTAGAGTTTCATCCTTTAACAAGCCCCTACCAACACTAATCTTTTCTCCAAATGATGAGAATTCAAAAACACTTGGTCTCATAAAAGCACAAGAATCATCTTCTATAGAATCACATAATCTACAAAATATTAACTATCTATTTCTTCTATCTTTAAACATTATCCCAAAAACAGAAAGGTTATGGTAAAACAACTCTTCAAAAATAAAGAATCCCATAGGAATGGAAACTACTTTTAAATCATCAAAGTTCCATGGTACTACCCAAAGTTCATCATAGACCATTCCATAAATAACGGTCCATAAAATTCCTCAAAACAAACCAAACTAAGATTGAAACCCAAATACAATAGGGATTTGATAACATAGTCTTCCAAAACAACTTCATTGTTCATCTCCAGACAACATCAACCACTCCTAACATCTTATAAAAAAAGTATCTAACCTAAACATATTTTACCCAAGATAGGTTATTCATTCCCATAAGTAACCTAAATTACTATAAGTTCACCTTAAATTCATCGATTCTTCAAAATATAAGTCAACCTTACTCCTCAATGAAAATACCGTAGTAATCTATTTACCTCGATCAAATATGGTTCCCAAAATAATGAACGTCTTCCAAAATAATAATCATATTTTAATCCCCTAATCATCCCTGTCATATTAATACGAAAATCGTCGCATTTCCTATCACATTGGTTGTCGGAACATGTTCTTCCATTTCCCACCATTAACTAACAAGAGAAAGCATAATTAGGGGCTTAAGTAATTAGCTAATAATCATGAAAAGGAACTGAAAGCATATAAGGATAACTTGTATATGAAAGGTATACCCTAACTTGTGATCTCCTAGGTTCCCATCTAGGTTATGAATGATCATATATTCTTATGTGAACCTTTATTTTATTTTATCTTTGTTCCTTTAATAATGGTTCATACCAAGCTTATGAATTTACCAAAGCATATCCCCCGGGAGTGTCGTAACCAAGAGTGCAGCAAGGCCCGTTGTCGTGTACCAGTTCCCGTTCGAGTCTAGCTCAAAGCGGTGTTTTCGGGTTTTACCCCTATGTACATCTGTGCCAGAGCCACCTCTACCTGCTCGTATCCAGACAGGGATGTATTTGCTTGGCAACCCCTTACTCAATACTCACCAAAATACCAGGAAGATTTCCTATATTAAACTTTTCTATAGGGTTCCTCCTAGAGTTTTCATATCCTAATTTCCACAAATAACTAAACCATACTTTGATACCAACTATAGAATCCCGTCTTTTTATAACATAACTTTTCATTCCATTACACGGAACTGAGGATCTTTAAGGTTTAGTGTCTTGGAAACAAGGAACATAAAACATGAAACAAAAAAAACATTCTTCTTAAACACTTGAAAGGCTTCTCCTCATGTTCACCCTAGGCTCATTACTTCATCCCATAACCTGGGGACATACATCAAAAGGAAGGGTGAGCAGAAGGCCTAGTAAGGGAAACAAGTGAAACATTTTACATATGAACTTGAGATACATCAATAAAGTCATGAAAAGAACTTTAAGGCATGAAAATGAAATCATGAGGCATATCATAATAAAAATAAAACTTTTTCATAACTGGAAGATGTGGCTACATCATTTAACATAGAAAATCATGAACATATCACCAAGGTCCATCCCCAAGGTGTCATTTTAAAATTACCAAGGTTATTCACCAAGGTATCGTGAAAATTGTAATCTCTAGTGGTTACATCATTACCCAATGCATTGGAGCGCTATCAGGGCGCACCCCTAAATTTGCCTTTATTATCATGTGAGCCACATATATCATCATCAAAAATTTCATAAATAACCCATATAGCATAAAGGAAATGGGTTTCATTTCATAATCATAACTTTTTAAAAACTGCTTTAAAGACATGATCTTTATATCACTTTAAAACCCACAGAAAAGGAAGGTGGGTCTCATGTATGTAAATCCCAGAATTTAAAATAGAAAATTTTGGTATATATGTGAATACCCCTTTATAAGAAAGAGCTTTGAGTATTCACTTAATAAAATAAAAGAACTTTATAAAAAGAGATAGACATTTTGAGACAGAAATTCTGCAGCATAACGGCAATGTTCCGAGGTTTTAGAAGACATTAAAAGAGAGTTAAAATGGGTCAAACATTCATAAATGACCCATAAAATAGTACATGGACAGAATAAGAAGGATACATGATCATGGTAATGAAATTTCAAGGACATAACATTTGAAATGAAAAACATGGAAGGAAGAAAAAAAATTAGACTTCTCTTATGAAAGTTCGGCAGCCTAACGATGTTACTTAAACTTCAACAAGAATGATTTGAAAAGATCAAATAGGGTCTCTCATCATGTGAACATAAGAGTTCAGTATGATAGATATAGAGATAATTCCCCAACATAATTAAAAAGGAACTTGAAATACTTGACATGAAAGTAGAACTTTGAAAAGAATGAGAAGGGTGAAAGAATCCCCTAAAAACTTCGGCAGCCTAACGGCGCCACTTAAAAATTAAAAATACCGAATTGAAGAGATCAAATGGGGTATCTCATAATATGAACATAAGAGTCCAGTATTATAGATATAGATATCATAACCCAACATAAAAAAAAGTAACTTGAAAGAATTGACATGAAAGTAGAACTTCAAAACGAGAAGGGTGAAGAACCACTTAAAAATTCGGCAGCCTAACGGCGCCACTTAAAACTTCAAAATACTGAATTGAAGAGATCAAATGGGGTCTCTCATCATATGAACATAAGAGTCCAGTATTATAGATATAGAGATCATACCCCAACATAACAAAAAGGAACTTGAAATAATTGACAAGAAAGTAGAACTTCAAAACGAGAAGGGTGAAGAACCACTTAAAAATTTGGCAGCCTAACAGTGCCACTTAAAACTTCAAAATACTGAATTGAAGAGATCAAATGGGGTCTATCATCATATGATCATAAAAGATCAGTATGATAAATTTAGAGATCATACCCCAACATAATAAAAATGAACTTGAAATACTTTACATGAAAATAGATCTTGAAAAATGAGAAGGGAGAAAGAATCTGTTACAAAAATTTCGGCAGCCTAACGGCGCCACTTAAAACTTCAAAAAACTAAAATAATGAGAGTAAGAGGGGATATCTCATTATATGAACATGAAAAGGGCAGTAAGAGGAGTATAAAAGAACACCCTTTAACATTTGAACATGTATCATAAAAGAAATTACATAAAAGAGATTTCTCGAAAAGAAAGAGAAAGATCGGATTCCTTACCTTAAAATGTAACTCTTAAACCTCAAAGGTTGGGACCTTTAGGGCTTGGGGGCACCTTGGGAGGACTCCTTGGGAGGTAATGAGACCAGAAATTCGTTGGGAATGAGTGGGGAGTCTAATGGATGAGAGGAGGGCTTGGTATTTATAGGGAAAGTGAGGGGACAAGGCATTAATGGCCAAGGGACACCTCACATGTGATTTTCTCAAACCCATGTGCTCTCCCTTGTCATTTATCATGGAGTTAGGCCACATGGGGCCCCCAAAACAATAATTCATCACCCTTGGCCAGCCAACCCTCAAAAGATCTCATGACATCATCATGACACCGTTATGATGTCATTAAACATACCGAAACCCTAAAACTGTATTTTTACTATTCACTGAAAATTCAACTTTCTCAGAAAAATCCCAAAATTTCACATTAACCAAATATCAACGCTCTTATTTCAAAAATGAAATCCATTTTATAAAAATAATTTTCTAAATATTTTTAATTTAATTTTTAAATAAAAACACTATTCATCGAAAATTCATTTTTTCAGAAAAAACCCCAAAAATTACCATAACATAATATCGATGCTCTGAGTTCAAAAATAAAGTCATTTTTATAAAAATAATTTTCTAATTATTTTTAATTAAATTTTTAATTAAAAAAACACTATTCACCCGAAAAAACTAATACTTGAATAATAATTAATGAAACCGTTATTTAACTATTTTATTGAATCACATTACTTAATCAAGGTGCCTAGATTATTTTAAAACTTTCTTTAAGTGAGATTACTAATCCATTTGGTCATATTACTAATCCTAATCATAAATTCACTATTCATAATTTACTATTCATCAAAAATAAAGTTGATCTTATTAGACTCTAAATTTAGTACTGAACATAATTGCAGAAGACCATTTTTTGAAAATAATTACACATTTTTAATTATTTAGGGTTTACATAAACATATTTAAAATATCCTTTTTCTAAAATTCATCAAAAATATGCATACTATATTTATCCGGTCATTTCAAAATTCATAAACTTCATCATAATAAGAAATCCCAATTTTTATTTAAAACAAGGATTACACAAGGTAGTTACGGTCTCGTTACATAACCCCTTATAATACCAGCATAGGACCGAAGAGTAAGGTGTTCTAGGGTGATAGAAGCTTGGGGCGGCTCAGTCAACATTGCCCGAGTAGTAATTTCTATCAGTTTGAACTTCTCACGAAGGCGATTCCGTTCCAGCTTCACATGATGAAGTTCGGCTTGGGTTTGATCTAGAGCAAAGCCCAGTGGTGCTACCTCCTTCCCAAGATCTGTTAGATGGGCTTCGATCGGTCCAAGACTACTAGGTGAGGCCATCGAATATTCTTTCTATAATAATTAACCAAGATTACTTATATTTAGAGACAATAATCAAAACATTTTGTTCACAGCGGTCATATTGACCGATGGTTATATAATAGTCAAAACCCACTGATCTCATTTTAATTATAATCATGTTTATCAAATAAAACATTTTTGTTGAGTATAACAATAACACATAAAATTAGGAAACAAAATTTATTTAAAAAATTTCGGGTCGTTACAATAATTTATTAAAAATTATATCAATAAGAACTAATCCACAATTTAGGGATTCTATAACAAGAAATCACCTCAGGTCACATGTCATGATAAACATACTTTAAGTCATTTGTTAATTAAATTATAATCAAGGATCACTCACCCCATGGGCAACCATAATCCAGTTAAAATCCATTTTAAATAAAAGAAGTTCAAGGAATAATTACATTTTTTTTTAATTAATTAATTTGGGTTCATGCAATGATGTTGCTATTATAATATTGCCTAAACTATGAAATTATCAAATTATTGGGTTAATATTTAGACCCCCTACCTTTAACTAATGATCCAACAACACTTCCAAAGTGAAACACCCATTAAAAGGAAGGTTTGGATGATTCTAAAGATTTTCCTAGATCAAAACTGATCAAGATCAAAAACAAGAACACAATTGGTCTAATTATTTTACCACAATAGTTGGATAAGAAGGAAGAAACATAAATAAAAAGACTTTCTAAAGATTTCTCTTAAAAACGGGACATCCAAATGGGAATTTTCCACCACAAAATTTCCTAGATAAATCCCTTGGGTCGAGAGGAGAATATTTGTAGCTGAAACAAATGACAATTCAGCCACACATCATATTTAAAATAGCAGTTCAGGAAACTACATGTCGTGTAATATGATTAAATGTCATGTAAATTTTTTAAATGGAATTTTCTAAAAAACCCATCACCTGTGATTTATTTTATTAAAACCCTCGAATAATTTCATGACGTGTAATCCCTTTACATGATGTGTAAATGTTCTGTAGTTGATTTTTCATCCTATTTTCCATTTTAAACAAACCAAACATCTTTTAAAGTTTCTCATATCACTAAGAACCTTGGAAACACCTAACCCATTTATATTCAGACTCCATTAATTCAAACAAGAATACATCCCAAAACTTTAGGTCATTTTCTCCAAAAAATATCTCCTAATAGATACTCTCCAGTCCTTTTCAAGTTTCCATGAAACAAAAGACTATGTTTATTCAAATGATATACTTTCACGATAAAAAATACTAAAAGAGAAGATTGATGAAAAACTCAGAGAGATACATACCTGAAAAAATGCAGGATCTTACAACCACTCCACCTTATAATAGCTCATCCCCAAGCTACTCCAAGCATCATTGTGAGGTCTCGGAAAACATTTATATAAACTATGTTCATATATCATACTCCCTCTCCCAGTAATCCTCCTGAACTCGCCCATGCTGCCACTATAACCAAACCAATGATATAGTCCTACTCCGAAGATATTTCTCAATACAACCCACAACCCATTTCGGATTCTCCTCAAAGGATTCATAAGCACAAATCATGATTTATGTTATGTCTATCACATGGGAAGGGTCTGTATGATATCTTCATAGCTTCTACATGTGGAAGATTCCATGAATGTAACTATAGTGTTGTGGAAGGGCTAAATGGTTTGCCACTGGACCGACCCTTTCCACTATTTCAAACAAACTAACAAACCTGGGCACTATCTTTAATTGTTTCTTGATACAGCATTTTCCCAACCTAAGAAACACCTGGAGGAAAACATGATGCCTGACCTCAAATTTTAGATGTCATCTTCGATGGTTATAAAATTATTTCTATCTACTCTATGTGTTCCCCAACCATTTTCTGATAAACTAAACCTGTTTAGATGTCTCTTACATTTGACTAGGCCAAACAAGTGCTGACTCACCTGCCTCTAGAAAAAAAAGGTAAACAACATGACCTTCCACACAAATCCTCAAAAAGTTCTATTTAGATCGATTCCTATAAGTTATTAATATATGAAAACTCCATGAGTGCCATATGTTTCTCCCATAAACCACCAAAATCAAAAACATAGGCTCATAACATGTCCTATGATAACTAAATAGTCCACTCATATTAGCCTTCAGTATGTGGATGATATGTTATTATTAAAAGAACTCGTGATCCTAGGGCTTTTTGAATACTGTACTAGAAACGCGATGTGAAATGAGTATCTCTATCTGAAATGATACTCCTTGGAACACCATGCAACAAAACCACCTCATGCATATAAACATTTCCCAAATGATTAACTATAAAGGTTTCCCTAATATATAAGATGTGGGATACCTTATTCTGTCAATCAAAAACAACCCATAAAAAATCATTCATATGATTCATCCTGGGTAGTCCTATCACAAAATCCATTATGACGTCATCCCATTTCCACTCAGGAATGGGTAAAGGATAAAAAAACCTAGCTAGACTCTGATGCTCAACTTTCACATGCTAACATGTGAAGCATCTATCCATAAATCTTTCAACATCCTTATTCATTCCTACCCCCATTAAGATCTATGAAGATCATGTTACATATTTTTTAAACTAGTATGTACCACCCATATATAAGCATGAAACATCCTCATCATCTCCTCATGCAATCCCATAAGAACCTATGATCTGCCATAGAAAAAAGAGAATAGTCACGGGAAAGATACCATCATGATGGCATCTCCACACCATATAATTTTTATCTCAGAATTGATCCCTTTGGATCATAAAAATTCTCGATCTTAATCTATTCCAAAAGCATGGTTATAACATATGTCAAAGTTAGAGCTACTCACCCCTAAGATTCCTGAACACCCCAATGCATGTTTGCAAAGAGGGCCATTATATGCCTCTCATCAAAAGACTCTTGTACTTCCTCTATCTGTGTATTTTGGAGAAAATTGTAGGCAATGATGTTTCCCTTAATAGTTGTATAATCCAATTCAAATTTTAAATACTATAGATACTCGACCCAACTTCTCTGCCAAAGGTTCAAGTATCGTTGAGAGAAGATGTACTTGAGTCTCTTGTGATCTATGTATACCAAAAAACTATCACCAAAGAGATAGTGTATCCAACATCGTAAGGAATTTACCACTACCTATAACTCCAAATCATGAGTAGGTTAATTCCTCTCCTGTGGTCTTAGGTTCCTAGATCCATAATTGACCACTTGATTCTCCTGCATTAGAACTGCTCCAAGCCCAACTCTAGATGCGTCATAGTACACGATATATGCTTTACCTGAAATAGGTAAAGTGAGGATAGGTGATGATGTTATCCAACCTTTCAGCTTCTAAAAATATCTCTAACAAGATTCATACCAAACAAACTTCACCCCAATCTTGGTCAGCCCAAATATTGGTGTTTCCAAATGAGAGAAATCTTGTATAAAATGATGTTAATAACCAACTAAACCCAAAAATATATAAATTTTGAAGATTTTCTTGGTCTATTCCCAATATATGATGACTGAAAACTTCTATGTGTCCACTAACACTCCTTACTCTAATATTTCATGGCCTAAGAAGTTCACTTTATTAATCTAGAAACTACATTTGGTTAGCTTGGTATAAAGTCGATGCTCTCTCAATGTACTCAAGATGATATCAAGATGTTTGGCATGATATTCTACTAATTGGGAGTACACTAAGATATTATCGACAAAAAACAATAAAATTTTTCCATAAAAGGTTAAAATATCCTATTCATTAAGTCTATGAATACCATAGGTGCATTAGTCATCCCAAACGGCATCACTATGAATTCATACAAGCCATAACCATTCATAAAAGCAGTCAGAGGTATGTCTGATAGTATCACCCTTATGTGATGATATCCTATCTCAATTAAATCTTGTATAAGATATTATCACAACTTAATTTATATAAAATATCATCAAAGCGTGGAAGAGGATACCAGTTCTTGACTGTCATCTAGTTCAACCTCTGATAATCCACACATAAATGTAAATATACATTAGCCTTTTTGGTGAAGAGAACTCAAGAACCCCTATGAGATGTATTGGGTCACATGAATATTTTATATTCTAGATATTCCAACTAAACTTTCAACTCTCAAAGCTCTATTTGTTCCATTCAATAAAGAAATATAGATATTGGCTCTGCTCCCGACACCAAATCAATCATGAACTCGATATCTCGCTTGGGCGGTAATCCATAGAACTCGTCATAAAACACACCCTGAAAATGTTCTACCACTTTAGGAAAATAATATTTCTACATTCCACCATTATCTATAGAAAGACTAGTGATTTGAGCCACTAGAAAATCTAATTTTCATTGAATTGGTTCTATAAAACCACCTTGAAGATCCCACTCACCCGATGAGAATAGATACTTCCTTATAGAGATAAGAAGGTAAATATACTCCTATAATAGTTGATGTGAGCCTCATATAGGACTAACCAATTCATTCTATGAATCATGTCAAAGCTTATTTTTTCCAGTACGAACGGTTCCCAAAAGAAACGATAACTACTAATATCTAGAGAACATGTCTTGAAACGTTTGATATTTTCATACCACACTCACAATGGTGTGTTAATAGTTAAAACATCATCTAATATTTCCACATCCAAACCAAAAATGTTTTCAAAAATAGCATATAGAAAATAATTTTATGATATTGTATCAAATAAAACACAAGATAAGGTAGATGATTCGAGAATCGTACCTATGATGGTAGATGGTCTTGCATCTATGTTAGCCAGATTAGTACACATAATGTGAAACTAACTTATCCCTCTACCCTGGTCTCGAGTATAAATACCCTAATCTATTTCTATTTCCTGGTACTATTTCTCATGCACTGGGGTGCCACATCCCCTACCTCGGCCTGGACGACTTGTGGAACTCTAGCTACCAACCTACATAGGGGTAGTCCATCCCCTTCCTGACTCTAGTGCTTTCCCTAATCCTCCTCCACTAGTCAAATGCACAAATTTCACAAAAAACCTATAAATATGACCCATTCTTCCATAGATACGACACTAAAATGTGGGATAATGACACTATTGGAACTTGTGTCCATACTTGACACACTTATATCATTAGAATGGAACATGATCATGAGATGGTTACCCACTACCCTGAATAAGTTTCTCGCTACTTATTTGGTGGAAACTATTAAAATGACTCTTCTTACAACTCGAATAAGAACTCCCAGATCACCCTAATGAAATAGCCCAACCACTTCTCAGGGCCTCTTTAAAATTCCCTTCCATGAATAGTTTCTAATTCATCATGTCTTCAAAGCTACTTAAATGGAAAAAATATACCTAAAACCTGATCTCATAACAAAGACCATCCAATAGACATCTTTCCCTGGAGATCTCATCAGCTACCAATGATGGTGCAAAGCATTGTAGGCATATAAAACGTCCAACGTAGTCAAGCACTGACAAACCCTCCTACATCAGATGCATGAACTTATGATATTTTTCATCCCTCAAGGTCTCAAGATATAAATAGATTGGGAACTTTATCTTGAATTCCTTCTAAGATAGCTCATCCTACTACCCATCTTCCTCCAAAATATCCCAATAAGGCTTGGCAGGTCCATGATGCATATACACAGCAAGCTTCACCCTCCTATCTTCAGATGTCTGAAGATGATTAAATATTTTTTGGACTAACTCAATCCAGAACTTGGATGCCTAGGTTCCTCCTTCCCTAGTAAACATTGTCATATGCTACAACTAAAACTCTCTTTTCAACTGAGACATCAAAATAATGGTACGTACAGTCTCCATTTTCATGGATCGCATAACCCTAAGGAAGATTTCGTGAAGATGAACACTTTTCTAGTCCTAAGGAACTACAGGATGTTCTGTTTTAGATGCGTTATGAGTGTTCTGGTTTCTACTCTCCTGAAACTCAAGTTAAATATGATGAGTCATTTTCTCTTCAATAAAAATACACACCTTAGAGAACAAGATTACAACAAGGTAAACCAAATAGGTGACTTCAATAGAGAACCACTAAATCCTAGTATCTCTATACACAGCTTACAAGTATTTTAGCATGACACAACAACTCATTTAATTTATCCATTAAAATAGATATCTCATTTCATAGTTCTATAGGAAATTATATCACATGAAAAAAAATAGATATACCATTATCATTAACAATGCATGTAAATATGTTCCAATGTGCCTATTATGATTCATGTGTTCTCATCTCATGCCAAACCATGCCACAAGTGAAAATCTCGATAAACACTAACATCATAAAACAATAACCTCACACAACATGTGAATCACCCAAGGTAAAATAACATCAACTGTAACAAGAACACAGAAAAAATAAAAAACCCATCCCTGAGCTCTAAGATTTTCTCTCATACATTGGTTAGCTACACCCATGAAGAATCTTATTACCAAGTTCCAAATTCTCATTTATACCTTTCCCAGATAGTAATGCAGAAGAAAAAAAATTTCTTCTTTGATACCACTTTGTAATGTCCCGCAATCTATAACTCTCTCACATGGATGGAAAGGGTTGGTTATGAGACCTCAAACATGACTCCCTGTATGCCAGATGCAGAAAACTAGTATCATAAGTTTGAAATGTATGGTGGGGAGACTATAAACCCTGGTATAAAGTGTCATAGTAGTAGAAAAAATCATAATATAATTTAAATAATCAATGTAAATACATAGAGGAAGAGAGTAATAAAATATAACTGATTGATACAAAAAATAATAAAGAATAATGTAATGAAATGATGAAATGTAATGAAATATCATGATAGAATAATACAAGAAAGTAATTTCAGACTCAGATAAAAGACTAAAAGTCTCGAGTCTCAAACCCCACATCTGTCTCATATCCAAAATCTAACAATCAATGGAAATATCATTTTCCCTTGTCCAAACCTGCAACCAAAAAAATCTACTTGGGTACCAAATAGCGGCCCGAATAGGATGAGAGTATAAATAATTAGTTCAATACCACCATGTCTAAACAAATGATAATAAGTGTATGGAATAAAGAAATAACCGTGTGTATTAATTAATTTAACAATTAATAAAATACAACAATAACCTACTTCATCTCCATGCTAGAATATCTTTGAGAATTTCTAATGACCAATAAAATACAATAATAACCTACTTCATCTCCATGCTAGAATATCTTTGAGAATTTCTAATGACCATGCCAACCACAACCATATAACTAAGGTAAATAACATACTTCAATTCCATGATTGAATATCTATTAGCATGTCTTACGAAAATTCCAACCACAAACATATAAAAATGGTATATTCACAATAATCTGAGTAAAATCCCTATAATCATTACAACATCTTGTACAAATCCATATAAACATTGCAGCATGGTACTAGGAATATCCCTCACTCTATAAGCATTACAGCATGGGACTGGGCTAAGGCCACTCAATATCATCATTATAGCATAAAATTTTGCAAGTTCCATGGATTATCTCAATATATAATCATTACAGCATGGAACATAATCCCTCCCATATAGCTTGGATATCACAATATCACATCACATTTCTCAATGGTTAATTATGTGAATTACCATTATTCTTTCATATTCCATTTTAAATTTAATTCAAAATTTATTAACAATTATATCAATAAGAAATAATTCACAATTTAGGGATTCTATTACAATAAATCACCCTAGGTCACATGTCATGATAAACAAACTTTAAGATGTTTTCCAATACAATTTAATCATGGTTCTCTTACCGCATGGGCATCCATAAGCCAGTTAAAATCTATTTTAAAGCAAAGGACTTCAAGGAATATTAACATTTGTTTATTAAATTAATTTGGGCACACATAATGATGGAACTATCACAATATTTCCAAAACTTGGAAATTATCAAACCATAGGTTTAAGATTTAGACCACCTACCTTTAATCAACGATCTAACAATGATTTCAATAGCTAATACCCATGAGGAAGAAGGTGAAGATGATTTTAAAGAGGTTCATATATCAAAATTGATCAGTATCAAAACCCACAACATAATTGGTCAAAGTATTTCACCACAGCTGTTGGAGAAGAAGGAAGAGAATAAAGAAGCCTAACCAAAAAGAATTACCATGGATTTATCACACAAACAGTATGTCCATATGGGAATTTGGAACTCCCAAAATTTCCTCGAGAAAGCCCTAGGATAGAGAAGAGAAGATTTGCAGCTAAAAAATGAAAATTCAGACACACTACATGTTTAATATATCTTTTTGGTCATTTACATGTCTTGTAATGTTATTACACATCATGTAAATGTTTTTAATGGAATACGATAAAAAAATGTCACCTGAGATTTATTTTATTAAAACCCTTGAACAATTGCACAACATGTAATCCCTTTACATAATGTGTAAATATTTTGTAGTTGTTTTTTCATCAAATTTTTTTTTTTAAACTAAACCTCTTTTAATGTTTTACATATCACCAAGAAGCCATGAAACACCTAACCCATTTATATATGAACTCTATTAATTCAAACAAGCATACATCCTCGAACTTTAGGTCATTTTCTCCAACAAATCTCTCCTCGTAGATACTCTTCAGTCCTTCTCAATTTTCCTTGCAACCCAAAAATACATTTATTAAAATTAAATACTTTCATTAATAAAACACAAAAAAATAATAAGATTAATAAAAACTCAGAGAGAGAAATACCTGAAAAAATATAGTATCTTATTTTTATCAATTATATTGAGGTTTGTATTGGAAGTAAAGAAGTTTTTGGAAGGTTGGGAAGTCATAATACTTTCCAATGTAAGTCGTAAGATGATATTCCAATATTTAATGATTTCAAAGTCATGAGGAAGTCATGGTACAAGAATAATTTTTTAAAATAAGGAAGTTAATGAAGTCAAAGTTTTCTGGTCTCTGTTCATCAATGTGGGAACCCCAGATATAGATTTGTTTGAAGACTCTGAAGTTTTGTTTGGAATGTGATAAATCAAATATTTTGGTTTTCAGTCAAATCAATAAGCCACAATATACAAATATTTGAAGAAATAAGTTTTTGAATGTTGTAATTTTGTATCATAATCTTAAAATGAAAAAAGATTACTAAAGTTGAAGCTACCGATATCAGTCCATAAAATACAGTGTGCCACCGATAATTGGAGTAACACTAACACCAATCATTAGATGTATTGAGGGTTTCAAAAGTGAATCAGAGGCATAATTGGTTGGGTTGTTGGTACCATTGAAACTAATGAAGAAGTTGAAGTATTTGGGACTAGGGAAAATCATATGAGAGATCAATCAACAATATAGTCGACCATTTTAATTTATATGAAATATTGGGTCAAGTATGATAGATGTACTCTAATTTTCTAGTAAATTGGGTCAATATTAAATGAATTTTTATTTTCTTAATAATTGGGACTAGAATCATTGGACTGGAGATGACACTGATTATCAGAGTAAAGAAGAGACTGATCTATTAGACACGGGTTGACACCAATAACTTTATTGAACACAAGAACATTTCTGTGAAGAAAACAAGGAAAGTATATTTATTTCAATTAGCCATAGAAATGTTTTCAAGAAAGATCTGGAAAAGGTTTTTGAAGATTTTTTGAAAAAAATTTATCAAGGGAAGTTTTTTTAAAGAGGTTGAAATAGATGCAGAAAAGTTTCTAAGAAGTACAAGTATCTTTATAATTATCTACTATATTTATGGAAATATAAAAGGTAACTAAAGTCTAAGAAAGTAGAAATGATTTTAATGGTATAACTTTTTTCAAAACTTCTTGTTTTATCAATTGGTATAGAGAATAAAAATGAGTATATTGTTTCTTTATTGGTACAGAGCATCAAAATGGGAATTTTGTTTTTAGTTGATTTCTATAATCATAGTGAGAAGACATATTGTTTTCATATGACTGTTTTTTAATTGGTGTGAAGCAACGTAATTGAAAATATTATTCCTTCACAATAATGCGGAAATAATAATGGAAATCAGAATCACACTGAATATTGTGAAGAAATTTTGAAGTGAGATGAAGTTGTTATAAGATTAAAGAGGGTTTGAGAAAAAAATATAAGAGTTCATAAGTGATAAAGAAGTCAAAGATGCACCAAAAATTTAAGGTAAATTAAAGTCTAGGGAAATTTGGTTAAGAAAGACAGGTTTTTAGAAACCATCCTAAACCACATTTAGAAAAACCTATAGATAGTGGAAGTAAATTGTACTTTTAACTGATATATATATTGTTTATGGGTGAAGAGATAATGTGGAGAGTTGAAGAAGTTTTAGAGAGAAGGATTTTCTGGATTGGTATTTCTTAAGTAAGTTTAACGGATAGAAGAAGAAGAAGAAGAAGAAAAAGGATCATATTCAGAGTTTTTGAATCAAACCGATCAATTAGACTAAGTGTAGTACCCCCGGTTTCTGTTATGTAACACTTTTTTGATGCTTTTCATGGTTTTAAAGTTAAGGGTGTTTAATGGGAGATTTGGGAGAACTTGGAATGATGTTTTGAGTCAAAGGGGAAGTCGCACGGTTGGCGCATGGTTTGTCTAACTGTGCTGCCAAACCGTGCGCAGTGGGTCTTGGAGGCAGTGGCTTCTGTATGTTCGGCGCATGGTTTTTCTAACCATGTGGCCAAAATGTGTGAGAAAGGTGTATGAGGATGTATCCAACACATGGTTAGCGCATGATTTTTCAAACCGTGCAGACTAACCGTGCGGTCACTTAAAATTAGATCCTTAAATTGTGGATCTAAATCGTTTTTCCTCTAATTGCCTTGTTTAAACCTCCTAAGAATCTCTAACTCGGTATTACTCTCCCTTGAAGGTTGGAAGACTTCTCCCAAGTGTTCCAGAGGCGATCTGAAGGCTTCTCTTGGCGAATAGAAGCTGAATTCTTAAGGTATGTTATCGTTCTTGATCAGTTTCTTAGATCTACTTAGATCTACTTCTCCTCTTCTCTCATTTTCTTAGATCTATGCCCATTATGGGTATATCTAAGGGTTTGTATGCCAAATATGACAATATTTGGTCTTTTTTGTGTTAGGAGAAGATATCTAAGGAGAGTTTTTGGAGTTTTGACCCGGTATTCTTGAGTGTTCTTCGTCAGTGGCTTGGTTTCGCCCAATTTTTTGAGGTAGGTGGCTTCACTATCGATTCCTCTTTCTTAGAACTTGAAGGATTGGATTAAATTGATTTATTTTCTTGGTTTTGATTGTGAAATTGTGGTACAAAACATGTTATAAATCTTCTTTAGTGATGATTTATGGGTTTTGATGAAATTGTGGAAATTGAAATAATGGTTGTGCAAAGTGTTTTGGTTTCTTGATTTTAAAATAGTGATTTTAAAAATATGGATTTTCTAGATTTGGAAAATGTTTTGTGGGAAAATGGGTTTTAAATAAAAGGGTGATTCTTTATTGAAAGGTTTTGAACACACTTGGTTCTGGGCATGGATTGAATGGGTTATGGTGTGTGTTCATATGCATTGGGATGGATAAGGGCGAGAAGTACCCCCATCAAAAGGTTGGGATGGATAAGGGCGAGAAGTCCCCCCATAAATAGGTTGGGATGAATAAGGTCATGAAGTACCCTCGTCAAGGTAGTTCACTATGTGACGACTTAGTGGAAGGATAACTCACCACGCGCGAGTATAGGGAGGTCCAGGTTTCATGCATGGTTGGTTGTGTGGATTTTTGGAATGGAATGAATGTGCCAAAATAGAAATGTGAATTTGATTGGAAACCTTTCTTGGTTGCTTTTCTTGACAAAGGTGGTTTTGTTGAAAAAATGGCTTGGACATGGAACTTGTTATATTGTGAATTGTTTTTGGAATTTTTTTATATAAATTGTTTTATATAAATGTGCTAACATGTTTTATCCTAGAGGAATGGGTTGGGAAGTCATCAGGGAAAACCTACTATGTTTCCTTACACACCCCCTTCTTCGTCACGTTGGTGCTTTTTCAGATGTCATATATCGGGACGTTTACAGAGGTAAAGTGTCACATGTTTAGATCACTGCTTCGTGATACTTAGGTTGGTTCGTGATGTTGGATCTTGGAGCTTTTGGAGCATTGAGTTGGGTTTTTGTCTTATAGTCTTTGAGTTTTCTTTCCACTGTTTACTCTGATGTTTAGCGTTGATTTTCATTGTGTTACTTTTGGTTGGTTTTTGATAAAATTAATGGTTGAGTTGTTTTGGTTTTAAATCATGCATCATATAGTGGTTGCTTGGAGATGTTTATATAGTTTCTCTGTTTGTTTGGTGTTTTCAGTTAAAGGGTAAATTGTCCCCCAAGTATTTTGAAACCCTTCGGCATTTATTTCCAGCCTTTGGTACCTTGGGGATGTCGCTTAAGGCCTAGTAATGACTCATTGATCTCTCAAGACAATGATAATTGGAGGGTCATTACACTGAGATTTCTAGAATAAAGAATAAGAAGTTTAGAATTTTTTAATCGATTTTATGCCAGAGTTATATTATCAGACAGAATAATAATACTAGTTAGATCAGACTACAGAGATTGGACTGAGTATAATTAGAATGTACAAGAAGTTCTTACCTACTTCTAGGTAGAAAAATAAATAATTTTTTTGAATATAGTATTTGTGGAATTTGAAAATGTAGCATAGTAACTTGTTTTGAAGCATCTGGTGAATGTTTCATAACTTATTAAAAAAAATTATTACTTCATTTCATTCTACTTGAATCACATGCACTATTGTATTGAACATATTACTACATTATTGTAAGAGAATATCTTACTCATTTTATACACACAAAAGTATTTTTTTAGTGTATTGTGTGGTATTGGATTGTTTCTAGATTATAAAAATGACATAGATAATCTTGTTGAGTAATGAACCATGTCAATTATTATGTTCTTATAGATGTGTTATTGGTTTTTTTTTAGAAAGGTAATAACTCTTTAACAGGAGGGGTGATTATTTAGAAAGAAATGAAACTAAAAAGAAAAGGATATAACTGATTCAACCCCCCCCCCCCACCTCTCAGCGATACATTGATCCTACTAGGAATTATCAATTGGTATCAGATCTAAGGTTCCCTTCATTTATTCTTTATTGAAGTTTTTAAAATAGAATTTGTGATGGAGAATTTAAATTGTGTGAATAGTAAGAGGATTCCAGTCTTTGATGGTATAAACTATCATATCTATAAATATATAATGTTGTCTTATCTTATATCTCTTGGGTATGATGCTCTTGAAGCTATAGTATATGGATTTATTCCTATTAATGAATATTTTACTCTTACATATGTTGATAAGAAGAATCTTGAGAATGATGGAAGATCCAGGAATTATTTACTCTCATCGCTTTTTGAAAGTTATTTTTTAAGTGTAAAAGGTGTTTTCACAATAAAAGGTATCTAGGATAAGTTTAAAAACTTTTATAAATGCAATAAAAAGTGATTAAGGAAAAGTTAAAAATCTAGATATTGAAGTATGAAGATCTCAATATGGGTGAGTATGAATCCATTTGTGAATTCTTTAACTGGGTAAATGAAATTGTTAGCATTATCAAATGTCTTGGTAAAAAGTTAGAATACTCTACTATTGTTTAAAAATTCTTTGTAATTCTTCCTGATAAGTTTGATTCCAAATTTTCTTCATTAAAAGATAGTGATACAAAAACATTATCTCTAGATTGTTTTAACATAAATCTTATTACTTATAAAATGATAAGGGGGAAATTTATGAAAAGAAATAAAAAAAATTATTGTGAAATATCTTTCAAAGATTCCAAGAAAAAAAATATATTAATATTCCTAATGAATAAGGTATTGATTCTGATTCTAAAAATTAGGTATGTTAAAATATTGATGAATTTTTTTCTTTGTTTTATAAAAATGTGAAATTAGGTACAGGTAAATATTAGAGGAAATTACCTTGAAAAGTTTTGAACGTGGAGACATTAGGTACTTTTTGACTAATTATACTTGAAGAAATAATGAATTTGATATTGATGAAGATGTTATATGGAATAGAATATCATGAAATAAATAGGTTTATAAGGATAAATGTTATTTAAAAGTAAAAGATAAGTAGTTATCAAAATACAAAAGAAGAAGCTTTTTTGTCTAATGATGATGAAGAAAAAGAAAGTGAATATGAATCTGAAAAATATACTAATCATGTGGGAGAGAATACTTTTATTACAAAAATTAACAATGAATAGTTCATAAGAAGATGTTCTAAAGAAGAAGAAACTCAATTAAAATTCTATTTGAAGGGAGAATTAATAGAATGTCTGGGAAAGATTAGGAAGCTTGAAAAAGAAATTAGGAAGTTGAAAAATGGAAATTCTTCAACAAATAATCAAGAATTTTTTCATGATGTGAAAGTTAAGAAGTTGGAATAGATTGATGACATGAATAAATCTATTGAGAAATAAAATAATCATAATGAACACCTAGAAGTTATGTTGAAATAAAAAGAAGAAGAGTTGGTACTTGTCCACAAAAACATTTCTAAAGTTAAAGAGGGGATTACATGTTTTGAGAATTATATTTCTAAAGTTAGTGAAATCTTAGGAAATGATAAACCTGAGAAGGATAATAAATTACCTTAAAAGGTTGAAAATAAATTTAAAGTTGTTTCTAAATATAAGAAATTTAAGAAAGTTATGTATGTGACCAAAACCAACAAAGTATAGATGTTAGAAGTTTCTAAAAATTATGAGTCTGAAAATTTTTCTATTACTTATATTTAAAATAAGGCTGAAAATAAAACTAAACCAAAAAAAGAAGATTATAGTTGATAACAAAAAGGTTTTTGGTCAACAAATTTCTGACAATAAAGATATAAAGGTTGCTGAGAAACATGATCACAACACTTTTCAGTATGGAATTTTTAGAGGAAAATATTTTTTGTGTGGATACTTTTGGTATTATGGTGGATTTTGAAACATATAAAATATGTGTTGGTTTAATCAAAAACATTATTACTACTCCAAAAATTATAGAAGAAAAATTTTAAGGGGGAGTCAATCCTATCAAAGGAGTAAGTTAAAGAATAATGATTTAAAGAAAACTAAGAAGGTTTGTGTGAAAACTGAAAATAGATTCCAACCTTTAGAAACTATTTATGAAATATGTGAACGACATAGACACCATTAAATATTTTTTCTTGTTTTTTTATGGGAATAAAAAAAGTTTTTTAACAACTCGTAGAATTCATATGTGAATAAAAATAAAGGGAAAGAAAAATATATTTTTGTATAAACCGCTCTCAAAGCTACAAAAGGAGAATTAACTTTGAATTTGGATTGTGGGTGTTCTTCTTATATGAAAAGAGATTTGAAATTTTTGAAGAATATAAAATATTTTAAAGGAGTAATAGTTACATTTGGAAATGATGAATCTCTTGTAATTAAAGGTGTTTGATCAGCCATCATCAAGGAAGAAAATTTAAAATATAAGAAATATTTATTTTTCAATGGGTTGAATCACAACTTGCTGAGTGTTTTTCAACATTTTTATGAATTCAAAAAAGTTAATTTTTGAAAAGATGAGTTTTTTTGTGAAAAGTGAGGAATATGGAAAAATAGTTACAAGAGGCCAACATACAAAAGGAAACTTTTTCCAAGTTTGTGTGGCTCAAAAATCTTGTTACTTAGGCATGGTGGAAGAGAATCAGTTATGTCATAAAAGGCTGGAAAAAATGTTCCATAGAAACATGAGTAAGTAATCAAAGTGATACAGTGTTTGGAGTATTTTTGATATGTCAAGAAGAAGATATTAGTGTTTCAATTTTTTTATGAGGGAAATATAATAAATTATGTTCATAAGAAATTTGAAATTTTTTCAAAGTGACCCCTAGAACTTATTCATTATGATATTTGTGGTCCTATGATAAAACAATCAACTCATGAATATAATTATTTTATTATATTCATTGATTACTTTACTATTGTTACTTGTGTTATATATATATATATATATATATATATATATATTAAACATAAGTTATATGCTCTGAAAATGTTTGAAATTTTTAGGAGGAAAGATAAGAAGTAATGCAAGTATTCCTTGAAGAAGTTGATAACTAAAAATGGTGGTGAATAAAAAAATGAAGAGTCTAAATTCTTTCTTGAGGAGCATGGAATTCTGCATAAGTTCAGTACACCATACACTCATCAAAAAAATCATGTTTCTAAGAGGAATATTAGAATTCTAGTGAAAATGGGGTGAACTATGTTACTTGAACATGGTATCTCTCATTAATTTTGGAAGAAAGAAATGATCACTTCTATTTATATTCAAAAATTATGTTTCTATAGCTCATGCTCCTATATGAATCCATATTAAATGTTTTATGAAAATAATCTGAGTTTGAAACACTTAAGTGTTTTTGGGATTCCATGTATCATAAAGTAGAAATGTGGAAACCTTGGGAAGTTTGAACAGAGAGGTGAAGATGGAAACCTTGGGAAGTAAGGTAGAGATGGAAACCTTATTATTCTTGAAAAGCTTGGGAAGTTTGAGCAGAGAGGTGAAATGGAATTTTTCTTAGATATGCTTTAGACGAAAGAGGTTATAGATGTTTCAAAAAATAATTAATTATATTATTTGATTCTGTTGATGTGAATGTTATTGAAAAGGGTGGGAAAGATTCCAAACAAACTCATACTAATATGGAAGATAAATATAATGAAAGAGTGTCTGATAAAAATTATGATAAGGATATTGGAAATTGTAATCCTACTCAAGAGTAATAATTGGACTCATATATTTCATGTGATGAGGAATAATCTTTAAAATATAATCCTAGGATAAGGAATATAATGGAGTATCAGAACATAATTGGTGATCAACATTAAAAGATTCAAATAAGATGAAGATAAAAAGTTATTATAAATAATTCATTATATTCAAAAGTGGAGCCGAAAGATGTGAAAGAATCTTTTGAGCATCCAAAATGGGCTCAATATATGAATAAAAAGCTAGATCAAATATAAAATAATGATACTTGGGAACTCATACCTAAACCAAATGACAAAAATGTTATCAATGTAAAATGGGTTTTTGAAAACAAGTTGAATAAAGAAGGTTAAGTAATAGAAACAAAGAAAGATTAGTGTGAAAAGCTTACTCAAAAATTGAAGGCATTTATTTTGATAATACATTTTCTCCAATGGAAAATTTAGAAACTATTAGAATCTTTCTTGTTATTGTTTCACAATAAATTTACAAAAAATTTCAGATTGATCTGAAATAATCATTTTTTAATGTTGATATTGATGAGGAAGTTTATATTGAACAACCTTAAGGATTTTTTTTTTGGGAGAGATGAAAATTATGTGTGAAGTCTAAAAAAATCCTTTTATGGGCTAAAACAACCATCAAGGGAATGGTATTCCAAATTAGATGCCAGGTTAAGAAAGATGATTTTTGAGAAAAAAAGGGTTGATAGTAATCTGTATATCAAATAAATTCAAGATTTTTCTATCATTGTAATTGTCTATATTGATGACATTATATTTTCTAGGAATAATGAATGAACTTGTGAAATATTATCTGAAGAAATGAAAAAGTTGTTTGATATGTCCATGCTAGGTTAAATGAAATACTTTCTTGGGTTACAAATCTCACAAAAGAAGAACAACATTTTTCATTCTAAATAAATATATTCTAAGGAACTTCTTAATAAGTTCATCATGGAAAACTCAAAATCTATTTCCACAATAATTTTAGTGGGAACCAAGTTTTATAAAGATAGATAAGGTTATAAAGTTGACTCTAAAGTGTTTTGAAATATGATTGGATGTTTTTTATATTTGACTGCCTCAAGACCCAACATTATTTATGATATTACCTTATGTGAAATATCACATAGTGATCCAAAATAATAACATATATTAGATGGAAAAAGTGTCTCCAAATATATCAAACGCACAAAAAATTTTGGAATCGGGTATGATAGCTCAGAAAGTATAGACTTGTTTGGATATTCAGATATTGATTAGGCAAGAAATATTGATTATAGAAGATCAAAATATGGTATAGTTTTCTTTATGGGGAAAATTTGTGTTAGTTGGAATATAAAGAAATAAAATTCAGTATCTCTTATCATGGTTTAATTTTAGTATGTTTTTGTGACTCAATACACCACTCAACTCATGTGTATGAAGACTTAGTTGGAAGAATTACTTGTTGAAGTATAAGTTACCCTTACTCTAAGGTTGTGATAATCAAAGTGAAATCAACCTTAAAAGAAACCCAGTACAACAGTCTCATTCAAAACATATTGACATCAAATATCATTTTATCAAAGATCATGTGGAGAATAATGAATTGAATCAAGATAATGTTCCTACATTAGAACAAGTTGCTGACATTTTCACAAAACCTTTTCTGAAAGAACCTTTTTATAAACTAAAGTTGAACATGGGTGTCCAAACTCTTTCTCTTCAAGGTCAAGGTATGTGATTTTATCCCCTATATAATATTTTATTTGGATATTGTTTCCAAAGGAGGAGAATTTTTTCATACATATATCTATTTATATGTGCTGGAACTTTTTTGGGAACAAGTATGTTGGAGGATTTGTGGTTAAGATATGATTTCAGCATGTGAATATGTGAAATATTATAATATTTTTTAGAGTGGTTGCAGGAAACTTTTTTTTACAGGAGAAGTTAAATAATAAAATAAATCTATAAAGAAAATATGAGGAATTTTCATGAGTCACTACTTTTGGAAAGCATGGTGTTGTTTTCAATGATTCTTGTTTCCTACAATGAGTTAGCTCTCATAGGAATAGAATTTTTTATAATTAATTAATTGTTTGAGGATACAAAGTTCATTGATTTATGAATCTTGGTTGAAAAAAATACAAAGGGGATATTTTTAGGACTAAGTTGATAAGTAAGATGATTTGACTCATCATCATAATTAAAAAGATGTTTTTTTCAGGTGTTGGCTTTTTTTGTCAATGAAATTTCAAAGAAGAAGAAAATCATCTCACATTGTGTTTGTTGGTGATCAGACTCAAAATCATATTCAGACGATCAGAATCAACCTTCTTAAGATATTACATCATATTAAGAATAAGTTTTCTGGAAGAAATGGTTCATCATACTCACCTCAATTCTGGACTGAAAAGAATATTGTAATGAGAAGCTATATCTAATTTTTCTTGGATACAATGTAAATATGATGATTATTTTCTATTTTTTAATTTAAAAAATCATAAGTTATCTGGAAAAATTGTGATACAATACTTATGAAGGAAAGGAGGAGAATAATTACCGCTAACCATATTTAGTTTCAGACTAGGAATAAATAGTTTTTCAGAGGTATGTGGAGTCATAATAATTCCCAATGTAAGTTATAAAATGTTATGATGACCTTTAATGATTTGAAATTCATGAGTAATTCATGCTATAAGAAGAAGTTTTTGAAAAAAGTAATTTAAAAAATTCAAATCGTTCCAGTCCCAATTCATTAGCATTGTAACACCATACGCATATTTATTTAAAGACTTTGAAGTTTTGTTTAGAACGTGAGAAAATGAATATGAAGGTTTTTAGTAAAACTAATAAGCCATAAGATACAAATCTTCAAAGAAAGAATTTGTTGAAAGTAGGAAGTGTGTATCATAATCAGAAAAGGAAAAAAGATTCTAAAGTCAAAGCTTATGATACCTTTCCTTTAGACATGGTGTGCCATCGATAATTAAAGTAACACTGATAGTGATATTCAAATATAGTGATGGTTGAAAAAATGGAATCATAGGTAGAATTTTTTGGGTTGTTGGGACCATTGAAACTGAAAAATAAGTTGAATTAGTTGGGAAAAATAAAATATCATATTAGAGATAAATCAATAATATAGTCACCATTTTCATCAAGATGAATTGTTGGTATAATTAAAATATTTGTACTCTTATTTGTTTTTCAATTGGGTCAAGAGGAAAAAAAGTTTTATTTCCTTAACAATTTGGTCAAGAATCATTGGACTGGAGCTGACACCAATTATTAGAGTGAACTAGAGACCAATCCATTAGACTTAGGCTAACACCGATAACTTAATCGGACGTAGGATCATCAGTCTGAAGCAAATAATAAAAGTATATTTTTTCAAGAAACTATATAATTATTGTCAATGGGGGGTCTTGAAAATATGTTTGAAGATTTTTTTTTGAAAGTTTCATTAAGGGGAATTTATTTTAATATGTTGAAACTGATGAATAAGAGTTTCTAATAAGTAAAAATATCTTTAGAAGTTTCCAATATGTTTATGGTAAAATAAAATGTAACTAAATTCTAAAAAAATTAGAAACAATGTTTAAAAGAAAATGTTTTCTATGACTTTTATTTTATCAATTTGTATAAAGAATCGGAATGAGCAGGTTGTTTTTCTGTTGGTATAGAGCATCTGAATGGGAAGTTTATTTTAAGTTGATTATGATAATCATAATAAGAGAATATATAGTTTTCATATGAGTGTTTTTTAATTTTTGTAGAGAAACATAATGAAGAATCCACTATCTTCACCATAATGGGGAGATTGTAATTGAAATCAAAATCAGATTAAAGTTTGAGAAGAAAATATGAAGTGAGTTAAAGTTGTGAGAATATTCGATAAGTTTTGAGAAGAAATGATAATAGTTGAGAAATGTTGAAGAAGTCAAAGATACACCTAAAATTCAAGGGAAATTGAAGTTTAGGGAAATTTTGTTAAGCAGAAAAGTATTTCAAAATCCCACCTAAACAACATTTGGAATACCTATAAATAGTGGATGTACATTGTACTTTCAATTGAGGCATGTATTTTTCATGGGTTCAGAGAGAAAGTAGATAACTGAAGAATTTTTAAAGAGAAGGATTTTTTATATTTGGATTTCCTGATGAAGTTTACTTGACAAAAGAATAAGAAGATAAAGTATCATATTCAGGGTTCTTAGATCAGACTAAGAAATTAAACTGGGATTTCTAGACTGATTCAATAGTAGTTTGTAATTATTTCAGTGGTATTCTGGAAGATTTATATTATCAGACTAAACAATAATACTAAGAAGATAAAATAGAAGAAATCAGACTGAGTATCATTGCAAAGTCCAAGATGTTCTTACCTTCTGCTGGGTAGGAAAGTGAAGAATTTTTTTGAAGATTATATATGGGGAAGTTGAAAAGATAGTACAATAACTTGTTTTGAATCATCTAGTTAATTTTTTTTAACTTGTTACAAAAATTTTATTTCATCATTTCATGCTACTTCAAGCGCATTCATTGTTTTATTGAACATAGTTTTACACAAGTGTAAGGGAATATCCTACTCATTGTATCCACACAAAAGGATTTTTTTTCTAGTGTATTGTGTGGCATTGGATTGTTTCCAAATCATACCAAGGATGTAGAAACTCTTGTTTGAGTAATAAACCTTTTAAATTATTTTGTTAAAGTGGATATGTTATTTTTTTTTTCAACAAGTTATCAACTCTTAAATAGGAGACTAAGGTTGTTTCAAACGAAAATAATTTTAAAATAAAAATATATCATCGATTCATCCCCCCCCCTAGTGATACATTGATCCTTCTGGGAATTCTCAATTCCCATGGGATCATTTTAGTTTTCTTTCAACATGAATAAGCAATAATTGATGTATCATATAGATAAACCTTCCATAAACTAGGGCTAAGATATCCACAGCTTTTCAACTTTACAAGTTTAATTTCTTTATAAGTAAACCCTAAATTTTAATGCTTTTCATTTCTAGATAGTATTCAAGTGTGGGTCGCGACATGTAATGATTTTATGGAGAAATATGAAGCTTGAATTATGTTTCCTATTTTATTAAATTTTCATTAAAACATTATTTATTCTAGATAATAATAATATATCATTATATTTAATATTTTTGTTACTATGAAAGATACGAAATACCATGAAAATGAAAATAGTAACAACTTGGAATTAGTTTTTCCTATTATGCGTGGAATACGCACACATTTATCATGAGGTTAAAGACTTTCATTCAATATTATAAATCCATTTAGCTTACATAATATCTAATTTAATTTTAATTAATTTCTACCATTTATAAATTATTATTTTATTATTTTATTTCAGTTAAGTAGTGTCATTTATTAGGGAATTGATTTGGTTTTAATTATTCTCAATGGAAAATGTTGTAGTCTTGAACTCGCTATAATGATTAATAAATATATCTCATTTTCTTTCATTATTTTTTTATCTTTTATCTAAATATATGAACCATTTTATTTTAATTTATATTTTTTATTTCCAATTGGGATAGAATATATTTTAAATTCGAATATTTGTTATAATCTATTTTTTATTAGTCAATGTTTGGTATGTCATAGTTTTCTATTTTCTTAAATTTGAATATATTTCATGTTTCCATTATTATTTTTTAATTTTTTATTATATATTTATACATTATGATTCATATGTTGATTATATATATATATTCATAATATGAATTCTTGATGAAATGGATTATATTGGTTAGAGATTTGATTTTTCTATTAGACATTCTCAACAAAAAATCATATTTTTGTTGTTTGATATTTGGATGGTTAAATATATTAAATTTTATTCCATTATTTGAAATCATGTGTTTTTAATTATATTTAAAAATTATTCATTTTTTATTATGCATATTTTATTACATATTTATATCTCTAAAGTCAATAGTTTTTATGTTTTTCTTCATAAAAATAATATCTTAGACATTTTCTATTTCTTTGATCATTTTATTAAATTCAATTGTCAGCACATAGGCACAACCCTAGTTGAAATTAATACTATGATATTTTTAATTTATTTGTGTGATAATGTGTCAACATGGATTATTTGTAAAAAAGGCAAGCTATGATCTGATCCAGTATATGAGATTTTCTAAAACTCATGTTCTGTAATTTTAGGTTTTAATATTCCTATGATTGAATAAATGTATTTTGATAATGAATGAAATTATGGGTTGGATAACGATTTTTAGAGGGTTTTTTTCATTGATGTGATAAAATAGATTAATTATTCCCTTTTTAATGTTTATTTTTAATAATCTCATAAATATCATTGATTTTATTCTCTAAATAGAAACATTTGAGAACTATGAAAACATGAGTATCCAATTAAAACAATTAGTGCTTATTTTAGTGAAAACTTTATATGTTTGGAGAATGTATGAACTTATATTAAGGTTTCTAATATACTCTATGTAACGTACCATTATCTTGATTGGGTAAGTGTTTCATTTTTCTAAGTTCCCTTTTGGTTAAAATTCCTTAGAAGTATTTTTCTAGATTTTTTGTAGGCTGTAGAGCAGGTACAACCCATGTACTAGAAGTACACATTGTGTACTAGAGGTATATGTCGTGTACTGGAGGTACACGATGTGTACTGGTTGCTGGATTCATGTCATAAATGGAGAGATCACAATGTGAGCAGGTACACATCGTGTACCTGAGGTACACATTGTGTAGGGGTTAAATATATGATTTTTAACTGAGTAGGTGGATTTTTTGGTGTAACTTATCCATCATAGACTACACTCCATGACCAAGGGGTGCACATCATGACTCGGCTCACGCCCAGATTAAATTCATGTGTTTGGGTATTTTGGTTCAGACTTTCTTTACAGACCTCTTGGATCTCAAACCAGAACTCTCCCTAGGTAATTTTCAAAGGAACCTCACCTTTTGGGTCAATCTGATCAGATTTGGATCTTCATTGTGCCTATGGTATGTCTCTCCGGATAAGTGTTATTTCCATTTCTTCATTGCAATTGATCACTGTAGCACTTTATCTTTGCGATTCCAGATCCATTGATCTAGGTTGGTTGTTTCTTATAGGTATCTTCTAGATCCATTGTGAGATATCATTCTGGAGGCCTTTTCCTTAATTGTTGGTGGTGTGGCAGGAATTATTCTTTAAGGTACATGGGTTTCCTCTCTTCTTCCGACCTCTTGTGTTTATATTTGGATTGATCCTAATATGTGAGGGTTTTATTCTAGAGCCTTCATTAACTTTGTTTAGTTTCGTTAATCTTGGATTCCAATGCGGGCATGTGCAACCCAAACTTTGAGGTAGGTGGTTTCTTGTCTATCCTATGATAATGAGTCGGATTTCTATTTCAATATAAATTGATTTATGAAATTGTAATTATTCTTTTTTGTGCTGAAAAAGGGTTTTTGAAAGAAAAATGGTTTTCCGTGGATTTTTATAAATGGATTGTGACATGGTTTTGATTGGTTTTCAAATAATTGAAATGGATTGTAAAAAAGATCACATTGGTTACCTTGGGTTCTTAGGTGGAAGGTTTATCTTGATTTCATTGTCCACTATTTTTTTATAACATCCCGCCTTTTAATAAACATAACTTTTCATTTCATTTCACAAACAGAGGATCTTTAAAGTCTAGTGTCTTAGAAAAAATTTACATAATAAATGAAAACATATAAAACTCTTTTAATCCTTTTTAAAGGATTCTTGAAATGTTCATCCTAAGTAAAATTACTAATTCTCATAAACTGGTAACAAACATTAAAGGAAAGGGTGAGCATAAGGCCCAGTAAAGGAAAACAGGGAAAATAGTTTACATGTAAACTTAAGAGAATACAATAAGAACATGAGGAAATATTATAAAGGAATGAGAAGATCCATATCATGATAATAATAACTTAAATAATATCTCGAAAATGTGGCTAAAAAATTTAATTTATACATTCATAGTCATATCTCCAAGGTCCATCCCCAAGGTTTCATAAAAATTACCAAGGTTATACACCAAGGTATCATAAAACTTGTCTTCTCAAAATATTAATTTCTTTACCCAATGCATTAGAGCGCTATCAGGGTGAAACCTTAATATGTATTTATTTTTATTTGATCAAAATAGATCATAATAAAACATTTCATAAATAACCCAAAGAGAATAAAAGAAATGGGTTTCATATCAAAATCGTGATGTTTTAAAAAGTGATTAAAAACATGATCATTATGTCATTCATAACCCACAAAAAGGGAATGAGGGTTTTATGTATGTAAATTCCAAAATAAAATATATAATTTTTATTTATTGATAAATACCTCTATAAATTAAATAGTTTTTGGTATTCACGTAAAGGAAATAGTATAATTTCTTGTGAAGTAAGAGAGTGATTTTGAGATGAAAATTCTGCAGCATAATAGCTATGCAACATGGTTTTAGAAAACCTTAAAAAGAGAGATGAAAGGGGTAACCCATTCATAAAAGAATAATAATATATTAAAGGGACATAAAAAATTTAAATAATAATATGTTATGGAAACATGGAAAACATACCACATAGAAGAGAACTTGATTGGAAAAAAAGAGAAGTTGAGAATTTTTTTATGGAAATTCAGCAGCCAAACAGTGTTGCTTAAAAATTTAGAAAATCAGTTGATGGGAGAGGAAATAGTATCTATTAATTCGGACATAAAATTGAAATAAATAAGGGTACATAATATCATACCCCAACATAAGAAAATGGAAATTAAAATACATAACATAAAATAATTCATGACTAAAAGAGGAGGGTGAAAGGTTCCATTACCTTGAAGAGTAACTTCTAAAACTCAATGATTGGGACCTTTAGGGATTGAAGGAACTTTGGGAGGACTCCTTGGGAGGTAAAAAGACTATATATTCGTTGAATGAGAATTTGGAATTAAATTAATGAAGGAAAGGGTTGGTATTTATATCAAAAGTGAGATAATATTTTATTAATTTCCAAGGGACACCTCATTAGTGGTATTTGAAAAACCACAGGCTTTCCCATGGTATTTTTTAATAGTTTTGGCCACTTGGGACACCTAATATAATATTTTAATCAAAATTAGTCGAACATAATTTTAAATTACATATTACATCATTAGGATGTCATAAAACACACAGACAACATAAAAACTGTATTTTTACTATTCACCAAAAAACAAAATATTTTATAAAAAACTCATAATTCACTCTAACCTAATATCAATGTTCTCAATTCAAAAATGAACTCCATTTTATGAAAATAATTTTCTAAATATGATATATTTAATTTTTAAGTAAAATCACTATTTACCCAAAAAAATATTAATACTTAACTAATAATTTACAAAACAGTTATTTAATTATGCTATTATATCATATTACCATTCAAGATGCCTAAATTATATTTATACTTACATAACTAGGGTTACTATTCCATTGGTCATATTACTATTCATAATTTACTATTCACTGAAAATTAAATTGAACTTATCAAACTCTAAATTTCTTACTGATCACAACCGTATATGTCCATTTTTTAAAAATCGTTTCACATTATTATTTATTTAAATTATAAAAAAAATACTCTTTTTTTAAAATATTCTTCAATAATATAAAACTCTTAAAAATTCATCCTGAATTTATTTTAACATTTGAAATTAAAAAAATTACCATAATAAAAAATAACATTTTTATTTATACAAAAGGATTACACAAAGTAACTAAGGCCTCATTACATCGCCCCTTATGACACATGAATATGACCTAAGATTAAGTTGTGCAATGGTAATATAATCTTGGGGTGGCTCGGACAATATTTCTGGAGTGGTGATTTCTATTAGCTTGAACTTCTTCTGAAGGCGGTCACATTCAAGCTTAACATGTTGAATCTCAGCTTGGGCTTGGGCTTGATCTAGAGAAAATCCCAGTGATTTTACCTCCTTCCCAAGCTCCGACATATAGTCTTCGTATGGCCTGAGTCTATTGGATGAGGCCATCAACTCTTCTTTCTGCCTTAATTATCCATTATTATTTATATTTTAAAAACAATTATAATGTTAAATTTTATTATTGTTTCCAACTTTCATATTGACCAATGGTCATATAACTGTCAAAACCCAATGGTCACATTTAATTGTGTATTTATATGTTTTTCATATATTATTACATAGTAAGACATACATTTTTAGGAAAAAAATATTATTCAAAAGTTTGGGTCATTTCATTTTTTCCCATTTAATAAATTCCATCCCCAAAATTTCAACTCATACCTTCAGAAGAGAAAATATGTGGGTACTTCTACCTCATAGACTCCTCTGGTTTCCACGTGGCTTCTTCATATTTGTGGTTCATCCACAACACTTTAAGAAGGTGGGTAGTCTTATTGTGTAGAAATTTGTCTCTATGATCCAAGATCTCTATCGGATCCTCCTCATAAGATAGGTCATGTTCCAATTGTACCACCTATGTATTCAGTACATGTGAAGGGTCAGGTATATACTTCCTCAAGAGGGATATATGGAAGAAATCATGATCTTGTTCTAGATTTGGAGGAAGTGAAAGCTGATAGGCCACTGCTCTTACGCAATCAAGGATTTCATAGGGGAAAATGTACCTAGGTATGAGCATCCTTTTCTTCCCAAACCTCGTGAATCTCTTCCAAGGTGAAATTCGAATAAATACTTTATCACCAACATCAAACTTCAAGTCCCTTAAATGGTTGTAGGAATAGCTCTTTTTCTGAATCTGAGTAGTCTTAATGTGTTTCTAGATGGCATGAACATTTTATCTCATCTCTTGCACAAGATCAGGACCAAGAAGATTTCTCTC
Organism: Viscum album; assembly: GCA_963277665.1. Taxonomy (NCBI): domain Eukaryota; kingdom Viridiplantae; phylum Streptophyta; class Magnoliopsida; order Santalales; family Viscaceae; genus Viscum; species Viscum album. Next base: position 1,731,332,856 of record OY728142.1, read on the forward strand.
ACCAGCTTCATCCCAACAAGTAGGAGTTCTAAGTCACTTCATATATAGAGCTTCATAGGGTTCTATTTTAATACTCGAGTGGAAACTATTGTTTTAATAGAACTCAACTAATGGGAGATGTTGATCACATCCACCTTTAAACTCCATTGAGCATGTTCTCAGCATGTCCTCAATTTTTTTAATAGTCCTTTCAGATTGGCCATCATTTTGGGGGTGATAGGTCATACTGAAATTCAATTTTGTTCACAGAGCATGTTAAATACTTCTCTAGAATTTTTATGTGAACCTTGGATCATGATCAGATATGATAGAAATTATAACTCCATACAGCCTTACCACTTCCTTCATGTAAATCCTGGAAAGTTGATCAAGAGATAAATCTTCCCGAATAGAGATCAAATGGGCAGTCTTGGTTTGATGGTCTACTATAATCCATATCACATTGTTTCCTTTGGATGTTCTTAGGATACCTATGACAAAGTCCATAATGATATTATCCAACTTCCATGCTGGTATGGTAGTGGTTTTAATACCCCTTTAGGAAGTTATGGCTCTATATTAACTTGCTAACATACCAAGCACCGTGTAGTATAGTTGGAAAACTCCCTTTTCATATTATCCCACCAAAAATGAACACAAAGGTCTCTATAAATTTTTGTGCTTCCAATATGTATAGAGAAAGTAGATCTATGAGCTTTATCCATCAGTTCCTTCTTTTTTTTGAAACATATGGAATGCATAGTCTTGTACGAAATTTTAGTAAACCTTCTTGATCAATATTGAACTCATGAAAATTCCCATCCTTTATAGCCTCAAACTTCTTCTGTAATAAAGGATCTTCTTTATGAGATTTATTGATATTATCTAGTAATAATAGTTGAGAAATCATTTGGTTTAGGGTTAATGATGTACCATCCCTTACAATTCCTATGTATATATTTACTAGGTCATTGATCAAAGGATCTCTTTGAATTCTCATCATGGACAGAACAACTGGGTCTTTCCTATTTAATACATCAGCAACTTTGTTTTCTCTTCTGGGATGATAATGAATTGAACAATCATATTCTTTAATAAGTTCCAACCATCTCCTCTATCTCATGTTCAATTACATTTGTGTGAAAATATACTTCAAACTTTGATGGTCTGTGTATATATCACATTTCTCCCCATTAAGATAGTGCATCCATATCTTTAGAACAAAAACAACCATAGATAACTCCAGATCATGTGTAGGACAGTTCTTCTCATGAGTCTTCAACTATCGATATACATAAGAAATCACCTTTTCATTTTTCATGAGGATAAACCCAAGACCATTCAGAGATGCATCCCTAAAAATAATGAATCCTTCTCTGCTTGAGGGAAGAGTAAACATGGACACAGTAACCAATCTATTCTTCAGCTCTTGGAAACTTTCCTCACACTCCTGTTTCAAAATGAACTTGAACCCTTTTCGATTTAACTTGGTTAATGGATTATAAAGTCATGGAATTTTTTTCACCAACCTCCTATAATATCCCACTAATCCAAGGAAACTTCAAATTGCAGTTATTGTTGTAGGTTGAGGCCACTCCTCTACAACCTTTGTCTTTGTAGAGTCAACTGTAATTTCTTCATTGGTTACAATGTTCCCTAAGAAAGTAACTTTTTGTAACAAAAATTCACATTTGATGAACTTTCCAAAAGGCCTCTCCTTCCATAGAGTTTTCAAAATAACCCTTAGATGATCCTCAAGCTCCGCATGAATTTTAGAATATATTAGAATATCATCAATAAAAACTACCACAATGTTATCAAGGTATTACTTAAAGACTTCATTCATCAAATCCATAAAAATAGTAGGGTAATTAGTCAAGCCAAAGGGAATAAAAAAACTCATAATTCCCATATCTTGATCAGAATGTAGTTTTTGTAATATCTTCTTTCCTCACCCTCAATTAATGATAACTAGATCGAAGATCAATATTAGGGAAGAATTGAGCCTCATGAAGTTGGTCAAATAAGTCATCAATTCTTGGAAGATGGTATTTTTTCTTCAATGTGATCCCTTTAAGTTCTCTATAATCAATTAATATCCGAATTGATCTATCCTTCATCTTCACAAATAGAATAGGTTCTCCCCAAGGAGAAACACACATTCAGATAAACCCCTTTTCCATAAGATCTTGTATTTTCATCTTTAATTCCTCCAACTCCACATTTTCCATCCTATATGAGGTCTTTGATATTAGATGAGATCTAGGTATGAGTTCAATGGATAACTCTGCCTATTTTTCTGGGGGAGGTCCAGGTAACTCCTCAAAAAATACTCCAATGTATTCCTAGATAATGGGGTCATTTTCAATCATTATACCCTCATTTCCATCTTCTTTTTCACTGATCAACTCCATAAATAAGTCTATAGTATGTGATTCTAGAAAAAAACTCTGGTCGTGAAATCTCTCCATGGAAGATAACTATAGGTTTCCCATTCAAGACTACTAAGATTTCCTTGCTTCTGCATTTAATATTATCATTATAATTTGAGATTTAGTTCATCCCTAGTATAATGTCGAATTCCATCATGGTAATGACTACTATATTTTCAATAATATTGTGCTCGCTAAAGTAAATAGTAGAGTTTCTAAACACTGATGATGCTTGGATAATCCCACCTGGAGTCTTGACTGATAAATCTACTTTTAGAAATTTAGGGGTTGATTCTAAATTCTTTGAAAATTTGGAGGAAATAAACGAATTCATAGAACCAAAATCAAAAAAAATAATTTATATCTTTGAGAGAATAAGAAGAGTACCTATCATCACATCATTTGGAGATTCAACATCAACAGTCATGATAGAAAAATAATTACCTTGGTTCATCATCCTTTACTGAGGATGGTGGTGATTCCCCTCCACTACCCTCAGATATGGAAAGTGATTGGTAAATTTTCCAAGTTGTCCACACTTAAAGAATTTGGAATTCAGGTAGGTCCTACACGATCTTCCCATTATTGTTAGTGTTGGTAATTTGAGGCTTTACCTCACTACAACAATTTTGTGTGATATGGCCATCTCTTAGACACTTGTAGCACTTCCCCCTCCCGAGCAGGCAGTTCCCCAAATACTTATTCCCAAATTTATTACATGTGGGACATTGCACTTGCTTGCCTCATCTTCCCTGATCAAATATCATCCCTAAGCTTTTATCCATTTATCTCTTCTTTTAATTGGATTTATGAGACCATTACGTCTCATCAAACTCCAGTTCAGATTTCATAGCACTCCATACGATCTCATAGCTATAATAGTCTTAGAGTGCTAGATTATTCTGCAGATGAGGTCTTAGTCCACCAAAGAATCTAACAACCTTCCCATTAGGATCCATTACAAAGCATGAGTTGTAATGGTAAATTCTTGTGGAGTTCATCTCGTAGCTTCCAACAGATTCATTATCCTTCTACTTAAGTTTGATAAACTCCTTCTCCATTTTGGTTCTCATAGAATGAGGGAAATTCTTATTGAAGATGATCCCTCTGAACTCTTCCCGCTCAAAAGCTTCAACCTCCACTCTTGGACTCATGTTTTTATTCAGTTCCCACCACTGATCAGCTTCTCCCTCTAAGTAGTAAATAGCCAGGGTGACCTTCTCTTGTTCTGAATAGTGGACCACAGAAAAAATCTTTTCGATATAGTTGATCCATTGTTCAGAAATCAATGTGTCGGTAGATCCATTGAATGTTGGTGGTCGATGATAAATAAAGGACTCAATATAAATTTGTTCTTTTATTTTTTAAATTGGTCTCTCAGCTTGATTTAAGTTATTTCCCATAACTTGAGTCATTTGGTTCATCATTCTCATGAATGTTTCCATTACGGCTTCCATCGAAGGGTCATCAGTGCATGGTCCATTGTTGTCACCACTTGCATGTTTCCTCTTATTTCATTCAATTTTATAAAATAATAGAACCTTAGTGAGAATATTATTTAATTTATGAATATTTTAACTATAAAGGATTTTTATGTCTTAGAACATCATTCTTAAACCTATTATTCTTTAAAAAAAATACATTTCTCTAAAAATACTTCATAATGATTCATAAAAATATTATGATTAACCAAACATATCCCCTAGGAGTATCAAACCTGGAGTGAAGCAAGGCCCATTTTTGTGTACCATTCCTCATTTGAGTCTAGATCAAAGCATTGTTTTTGGGTTTTACCCCTATATGCATCGGTGCCAGAGCCACATCCACTTGTTTGAATCTAGACAGGGATTTATTTGTTCGAAAACCACTTACTTAATATTTCACCAAAATACCTAGAAGTTTTCCTATATTTAAACTTTTCTATATGTTTAATCCTAAAGTTTTCATATCCTAATTTCCAAAAATAACTAAAGTATCATTTGATACCAACTATAGCATCACACATTTTTATTACAAAAATTTTCATTTTATTTTACAAATAGAGAATCTATAAAGTCTAGTGTCTTAGAAAAAAGGTACATGATACAATAAAAAACATAAAATATTTAATAATATTTAAAGGATTTTTAATATTTTAATCCTATGTACAATTACGTCATCACATAACCTGTGAACATACATCAAAGGAAAGGGTGATCATAAGGCCCAATAAGGGAAAATAGGTAAAACAGTTTACATGTGAACTTGATAGAATACAATCAGAACATGAAGAAATATCATAAAGGCTTGAGAAGAGACATATAATGATAATAATAACTTAAATAATATATTTAAAATTTGTTTATAACATTTAATTTATACATTCATAAGCATACCACCAAGTTTCATCCCCAAGGTGTCATAAAAATTACCAAGGTTATTCACCAAGGTATCATAAAACTTGTCATATCTAGAGATTAATTTATTTACCCAATGCATTGGAGAGTTATCAAGGCATACCCTTAATATGTATTTATTTTTATGTGATCCACATATATCAGAATAAAACATTTCATAAATAACCCAAAGATGATAAAAGAAATGGGTTTCATATCAAACTCGTGACATTTTAAAAAGTGATTAAAAACAAGATCATTATGTCATTCATAACCCACAAAAAGGGAATAAGGGTTTTATATATGTAAATTATAGAATAAAATATATAAGTTTTATGTATTTATGAATACCTCTAGAAATTAAATAAGTTTTGGTATTCACATAAAGGAAATAAGATAATTTCTTGAGAATAAAGAGGGAGATTTTGAGAGGAAAATTATACAGCATAATGGCTATGCAACATGGTTTTAGAAGACATTAAAAATAGAGGGGACAGGGGTCACCCATTCATAAAAGAATAATAATATAGTATAGGGTAATAATAAAATATAAATAATAACATTTTATGGAAACTTGGAAGACATACCACATTGAAGATAACTTGAATGGAAAAAAGAGAAGTTAAGAATTTCCTTACGAAAATTTGGCAACCTAACGGCATCCCATAAAAATTCAGAAATATTTTTATGAGAGTGTAAATGGTCTCTCATCATTTGAAAATAAAATGTACATAAATAAAGAAATATAATAACATACCCCAACATAAGAAAATGGAAACTAAAAGACATCACATAAAATAAGTCTTGACTAAAAGAGGAGGGTGAAAGGTTCCCTTACCTTGAAGAGTAACTTCTAAAGCTCAATGATTGGGACCATGGGGGATTTAGGAATCATTGGGAGGACTCCATGGGAGGTAAAAATACTAGATCTTAGTTGAGGGGGTAATTTGGAATGATAGTAATGAAGGAAATGGTTGGTATTTATAGAAAAAGTGAGGGAATGTTTTATTAATTTCCAAGGGATGCCTGGATGATCCCGTAAGGGGCACCCCTCTGCTAGGGTTCCCCCGTCGGTGTCGCCTCCTTCCACCTCAGATCGGTCCATCTCCCCTTCTTGGTGAGTTATTGGTGATTCTGTGGTGGTGGTCTCTTCCTTCTATGGTGGCATCGCGACCTCCTGGACATGGCCGTCTCGGCATCTCATCGTTGTCAGCTTGCTTACCAACTCACTCCGCCTTCATGGAGAGGGCCATAATTGGCGGCGCAGTGATGGTCTAGCATTAATGTTCTTTCTTCCATATCTAAGGGTCACTTCCTCATCTCCTGGGTTTGAATTGGTTGGTCCGTTCTGGTCTTCGTGAGCAGGGATGGTGGCGACAGGTTTTGATTTCTATTTTGTGGTGGAATCCGGCGAGCTTGGTATTCTGGTGGTCAAGAACTTGGTGATGATTTCTTCAACTCTGTTTTTTTCTTTGTTTTTAGGTTTTGATACTACCTATGTGTTGGTCGATTCTATGGTTCGGGTTCTGTTTTGGTTGATTTTTTTTTTGGAGTGAATTGGTGTGTTTTGATTTGGATTTATTCTGGTATTTAGATATGATTGGTGAACGGGGTATTAGTTTGGGTTGGTTTGTGATTTTTTTGGGATATTGAAAACGTGAAGGCTTCATGTTGGAGGAACATAGGGTTGTGTTTTTGCAGCGTGTTGGTGATGATTTTGTGGATCTATGGAATTGTTTATGTGTTGGCCTGTTTGAATTTTGGCTATTCAGTTTGAAGTTCATTAGACATTGCATTCAGTTCATCTACAAAGGATGGTTACATAAGTGGTTCAGAGAAGGGAGCTTCCATCTGACCATTTCTATCTAGAATTGGAAGTTTGAGATGGTATGGAATTTTTCATCGGTACCAGGCCCATGCATACTTGCACGAGATTGTCTACTGAGCAGCGATGATATGGTGGAAGCTGATCTTAATGTCTTAATACTGGGGAGGGGTCTTTCTTTGTCATCTGAATTGGATGGTTTTTGTCCTTGGGACTTTGGATTGTGAGGAATGGTTTTCTATTATGTCTTTGAAGTCATGTTGGGTTCCCCCTCACCCCTTAAAAGGGGTTATCTTAATAAAAAAAATATGTTTCAGTCCAAGGGACACCGTATTATTTGTATTTGAAAAACCATGGTCTTTCCCATAATATTTGCCCACGGTTTGGGCCAATTGGGAAAACTCATATAATATTTTAATCCAAATGAGTCAACCATAATTTTAATTTACATATTACATCACTATGATGTCATAAAAAACATTGTAAACTCAAAAACTCTATTTTTACTATTCACCAAAAAGCCAAAAAATTTATAGAAATCTAATAAATTCACCCTAACCTAATATTGATGTTATGAATTTAAAAATGAACTCTATATTATGAAAATAATTTTATAAATATGTGATATTTAATTTTTAAGTAAAATCAATATTTTTTTGAAAAAAAAATAATAATACTTAACTAATAATTTCTGAAATAGTTATTTACTTATGATATTATATCATATTACCATTAAAGATACCTAAATTATATTTTTACTTACTTAAGTGAGGTTACTATTCTATTGGTCATATTTTTATTCATAAGGGTAATATTACTATTCATAATTTACTATTCACCAAAAATTAAGTTTATCTTATCATACTCTAAATTTATTACTAATCAAAATTGTATATTTCCATTTTTTGAAAATCATTTCACATTATTATTTATTTAAAGTAGAAAAAATATTTTAAAATACTATTTTTTCAATGATCATCAATAATATAAAACTTCTAAAAATACATCCTATATTTGTTTTGACAATTGAAATTCAAAAAAAATCGATAATAAGAAAGAACAATTTTATTTATACAAAATGATTACACAAAGTCACTAAGGCCTCATTAAATAGCCCTTTATAACACCTATATAGGACCTAATGGTAAGGTGTGAAATGGTGATATAATCTTGGGGTAGATCAGACAACATTTCCCGAGTGATGATTTCTATCAGCTTGAACTTCTCCCGAAGGCGATTATGTTCAAGATTAACATGTTGAATCTCAAATTGGGATTTGTTTAGAGAAAATCCCAGGGATGTTACCTCCTTCCCAAGCTCTGAAAGATGGGTTTCATACAGCTCGAGTCAACTGGATGAGGCCATTGACTCTTCTTTCTGCTTTAATTATGCAGTATTATTTATATTTTAAACAACAATTATAACATTAAAATTTATTATTGTTTCCAATATCCATATTGTCCAATGGTCATATAACATTCAAAATATAATGGTCACATTTCATTTATACTTATATATTTTTTATTGATAATGACATAGTAAGACATACATTTTTAGGAAACAAATTATTATTCAAAAGTTCGGGTCGTTACATTCTTACCCCCTTAGGAAATTTTTTCCCTGAAATTTCATCCCATACCCTTAGAAGATAAAAGGTGTGGGTACTTCTGCCTCATATAATCCTCTAGTTCCCACATGGATTCTTCATATTTTTGGTTCCTCTACAACACTTTAACAATGTGTGTAGTCTTGTTTCATAGAACCTTCTCTCTACAAACGAAGATCTCCACCAGCTTCTCCTCCTAAGAGAGGTCATGTTCTAGTTGTACCACCTATGGATTTAGTAAATATCAAGGGTTAGGTATGTACTTCATCAAGACAGATACGTGGAAAACATCATGAACTTGTGCTAAATTTGGAGGGAGTGCAATCCCATAGACCATTGCTCATATGAGATCAAGGATATCATAAGGGCCAATGTACCTAGGGCTGAGGTTACCTTTTTTTTCCAAACCTCCTGACTCTCTTCCAAGGTGAAAATAGAAGAAATAATTTGTCGCCAAAATAAAAATCCAATTCCCTTCAACAGTTTTCATCATAGCTATTTTTCTGACTCTGAAAAGCCTTATTGTGTTGTTGGATGGCATGAACCTTTTCAATCATCTCTTGTACAAGATTAAGCCCAAGAATATTTTTCTTAATAGATTCAACCCAGCAAGTAGAATTTATACATAATTTCCCATATAGATCTTCATAGGGTTCCATTTGAATGCTCGAGTGGAAACTATTATTGTAAGATAACTTAACTAATAGTATATGTTGATTACATCAACCTTTAAATTCCATTGAGCATCTTCTCAGCATGTCCTCGAGTGTTAGAATAGTCCTTTTAGATTAGACATCAGTTTGGGGGTGATATTCCATAACAAAATTAAATTTGGTATGCAGATAATATTGAATACTTCTCCATAATTTTGATGTGAACCTTAGATCATGATCAGATATGATATAAATTGGAACTCCATGCAGCCTTACCACTTCCTTCATATAAATCCTAGCATGTTAATCAAGAGAGAAATCTTCCCGAATAGAGATAAAATGGGCGGTCTTGGTGAGAGGTTCTACTATAACCCATATCATATTATTTCCTTTGGAAGTTCTCAAGACACCAGTGAAAAAGTCCATAGTGATATTTTCTCACTTCCAAGCTGGAATGGGTAGTGGTTGTAATACCCCTTTATAAATTTTTTCCAATGTCTTCGCTTGTTGACATACTAAGAACCTTGTAGTATATTAATCAATCTCCCTTTTCATATTATCCCACCAAAAATGATCATGAAGGTCCCTATAAATTTTCGTGCTTCTAGGATTTATAGAGAAAGTAGAGTTATGAGATTTATCCATCGACTCCTTCTTTATTTCTAGAACAGGTGGAACACATAGTCTTGTACTAAATTTTAGAACACCTTCTTGATCAATATTGAAGGTAGGACACTTTTCATTCTTTAAATCCTCAAACTTCTTCTATAAAAAAGGATCTTATTTCTGAGATTTCTTGATCTTCTGTATTAATTACGGTTAAGAAATCATTTGGGTTAGGGTAGATGATTTACCTTACCTTACAATTTTCATGTCCATCTTTACTAGGTCATTGATCAAAGGATCTCTTTGAATCCTCATCATGGAAAGAACAACTAGGTCTTTCTTACTTAATGCATCAGTGACTTTTTTTTCTCTTCCAGGATGATAATGAATTGAACAATCATTATCTTTAAGAAGTTCCAACTATCTTTTCTATCTCATGTTAAATTAAATTTGTTTGAAATTATACATCAAACTTTGATGGTCTATGTATATATCACATTTCTCCCCATAAATATAGTGCCTCCATATCTTCATAGCAAAAACAACCACATACAACTCTAGATTATGCATAGGATATTTCTTCTCATGAGTCTTAAACTCTCAAGATGCATAATCAATCACCTTGTCATTTTTCATAAGGAAACACCCAAGACCTTTTCGAGTTTCATCTCTAAAAATAAAAAATCCTTCTTCGATTGAGGGCAGAGTTAAAATGGGTGTAGTAACCAATCTGTTCTTTAGTTCTTTGAAACGTTCATCACACTTCGTTGTCCATATGAACTTGACCCCTTTTCTAGTTAACTTTGTTAATGGATTAGAAAGTCATGAAAATTTTTTCACAAACCACCTATAATATCCCGTTAATCCAAGGAAACTATGAATATTAGTTATTGTTGTAGGATAACCCCACTCATTAACAACCTTTGTCTTTTCATGGTCAACTCTAATTCCTTCATTGGTTATAATGTTCTCTAAGAAAGAAAATTTTTGTAACAAAATTCACATTTGATGAACTTTCAAAAATCCTCTCCATCTGTAGAGTTTGAAAAATAACACTTAGATGATCCTCATGCTCCTTGTGAATTTTGGAATATATCATAATATCATTGATAAAAACTACCAAAAAGTTATATAGGTAGTATTTAAAGACTTTATTCATCTAATCTATAAAAATATCAAGATCATTAGTCGAGAAAAAGGGTATAAAAACAAACTAATAATGCTCATATATTGATCGGAAGGTAGTTTTTGTAATATATTCTTTCCTCACCCTCAATTTATGATAACCAGATCAAATATCAATATTAGAGAATAATTGATCCCCATGAATTTGGTCAAATAAGTCATCAATTCTTAGAAAAGGGTATTTTTTCTTCACTGTGATCCTGTTCATTTCTCTATAATCAATTCATAGATACATTAATCCATCCTTTTTCTTTACAAAGAGAACATGTACTTTTCAAAGAGACACACTTAGTCAGATAAACCCCTTCTCCAAAAGATCTTGGAGTTTCTTCTTTAATTCCTCCAACTCCACATTTTCCATCCTATATAGGGTCTTTGATATCGGATGAGATCCAGGTATGAGTTCAATGGAGAACTCTACCTATATTTTTGGGGTAGGTCCAGGTAACTCCTCAGGAAATATGTCAATGTATTCCTAGATGATGGGGACATTTTCTATCATTATACCCTCATTTTTTCTTCTTCTTCATCGATCAACTCCATAAAAAAGTCTATAAAGGTGCTTCTAGAAAAAACTCTGGTTGATAAATCTCTCCATGGAAAGATAAATGTAGGTTTTCCATTTAAGACATTTGAGATTTACTTTCTTCTTCATTTGATCTTAGAATGATACTTTGTGATCCATTCCATCCCTAGTATAATGTTTAATTCCATCATGGGAATGACTACTAGATTTTAGATAATATTGTTCTCACTAAAGTAAATACTAGAGTTTCTAAACACTGATGATTCTTGGATAATCCCACCAGGAGTCTCGACTTCTAACTCTACTTTTAGTAATTTAGGATTTGATTCTAAATTCTTTGAAAACTTAAAAGAAATAAAGGAATGTATAGAACCAGAATCATACAAAGTACTTGATAGCTTTGAGAGAACAACAAAAGTACCTTCCACCACATCATTTGTAGCTTCAACATCAGCTGTCGTGATATTAAAAGCACGACCTTTATCCCTTGTCCTTTGTTGAGGCTAATGGTGATTCCCCTCCACTGCCCTTAGATTTGGATAGTGGTTGGAAAAGTTCCCAAGATTCCCAAACTTAAAGAATTGGACTTCAGGTAGGGTCTGTGAAATATTACCTTTGTCATTTATGTTGCTAAGTTGAGTTTCCACCTCACGATGACAATTCCATGTGATATGGTCAGCTCTTCCACACTTGTAGCACTTCCCACTCCTGAGTAGGTAGTTCCTTGAATGATTCTTCCCACATTTATTACACATGGAACGTTGCACTTTCTTGCCTCCTCTTCCCTGGTCAAAGCTCCTCCCTAATCTTGGATCCATTTATCTCTTCTTTTCACTGTATTTATGAGACCACTACATCTCACCAAACTCCAGTTCTACTTTCATATCACTTTGCAAGATCTCCTCATAGCTATCCACTACCACAAAACAGGCCAAGGCCAGCGCCACCCTTTATCAGCGCTAATAAAAAAGCGATGATAAAGGGGGTACCTTTATCAGCGCTAAAAAAAGCACTGATAAAAGTACCCCTTTATCAGTGCTTTTTTTAGCGTTGATAAAGGTACCCCCTTTAACAACGCTTTTTTTAGCACTGTTAAAGGGTACCCCTTTATTAGCGCTTTTTTTAGTAGCGATGATAAAGGGGGGTCTTTATCAGCGCTTTTTTTAAAAGCATTGATAAAGGGTCTACTTACAAAAAAAATCATTAAAAATATATTAATATTTAAATATATAGATATAGTTATATTGATATAAATATAATATATATTTTTTAAATATAATTTTAAATATATTTTAGATAAATATAAATATACAGTTACACTTAATATATAATATATTTAGTGAAAATGGATTATTAAAAAAATTAAAAAAATATTTTCAATTAATAATTTGATAATTATTATGGATTAATAGTCATTTGATAACAATTTGAAGACTAAAAAAATTAAAAAAAAATTAAAAAAAGATCTAAAATATGTTGAAAACATAACTCGAACTTCAAACGGACATAACTTTTGATCCGGGTGTCTGTCTGAGCTCTACCATATATCAAATAGAAACATGCGATGAGCTCTACACCCATATGACTTGGGGTACCTGGGTAAAGGTTTTTTCGAGACCAAAAATGGCCCATAAGTCCTCCAAAACTGAGTTTTTAGTCGGGATACCCCGATTTTTTAACATTTTGTGGATTTTCAGGCTCGTTTAAGGGGGTATTATGGGCTTTTTTTGGTGGGTACTGAATTTATTCCAAGGTATTGCATTCATATTGATATTATGTATTTGAAATTTTATCATTTTTTTTAATTCATTGCTATTTATAATCAAATATATAACAATATATACATATTTTTTATATAATCACACATAAAAATTTAATTATAAATATAAATAAAAAAATATATTTACATATAAAATATATTAGCTTTATCTAAATAATAACTAATATATTTTTTTTAAAATACAAATATATGAATATTTATATACCTATATATTAATCTAACTATATATATATTAATATAACTACATATATATATTAATATAACTATAAATATATATATTAATATCATTATAAATATATATATTAATATAACTATATATATATATATTAATATAACTATATATATATATTAATATAAATATATATTACTATACGAATAAATATAACTAAATATATATATATATATATATCATGAAATGGAAAACAAATCAAAATAGAGGAGTGGTAAGGGCTTAGGCATGTCAGGGGGGAGGTCTCGAGTTCAAAACCTAGGGGAGGCAGGGGCGCACGTGCATGGGGTAATATGGGAGATAGCGCTGATAATGGGTGGGGTATAATGCTAATAAAGGGTGGAGGGGGGTGTGTGGGGCGTTGGAGGTACGGGAAGGTGCTAATAAAGGGGGGGCTCAAGTGCTGTAAAAAGCCCCCCTGAGATTGCCAGGGTTTTTTTAAAAAAATTAATTTTTTTAACTTTTATCAACACTAAAAAAAGCGCTCATAAAAGGGGTCTTTTATCAGAACTAATAATAAAGCACTGATAAAGGACCCTTTTATCAGCGCTTCGTTTTAGCACGGATAAAAGACCCCTTTTATCAGGGATTTTTTTTAGCGCTGATAAAAGGGGTCCTTATTAGCGCTTTTTGGAGCGCTGATAAAGGGGAACCCCCTTTATCTACATCGCTTTAATAGTGATTTTATAGCGATGTTAAAGGTCATTTTTAGTGCTGATAAAAGGGGTATTTATAGTAGTGATCATAGTCTCATTTGGCTAGATTCTTCCCTAGATGAGGTATTATTCCACCAAAGAATCTATCAACCTTCCCATTAGGATCCATGATAAAGATTTATGTGTAATGGAAAATTATTTTGAAGTTCATATAATAGCTTCTAAAAGATTTATTATCCTTTTACTTCATATTGAGAAACTCATTATTCATTTTTTTTTCTCATTGAATGAGCGAAATACTTACAGAAGAAGATCCCTCTGAACTCTTCCCACTCCATAAATTCAACCTGCATTCTAGGATTTGTGTTTTTAATTAGTTCCCACCACTGATCAACTTCTCCCTCTAAGTGGTAAACAGTCAGGGTGACCTTATCTTATTCTAAACAACAGAGCACATAAAAGATCTTTTCAATTGTGTTGATCCACTATTCTGCAATCAATGGGTTGGTAGATCCAATGAACATTGGTGGTCATTTATTCATAAAGGATTAAACAAAAATTTGTTCCCTTATTGGTGAAATTGGTCTCTTGTCTTGATTCAAGTTATTTACCATAACTTGAGTCGGTTGGTTCATCATTCTCATGAAAGTTTCCATTCTGGATTCCATTAGAGGGTTGTCGGAACATGGTCCATTGAGGTTACCATTTTCAAGGTTCCTCTTATTGCATTCTATTTTCTAAAATAATAAAACCTTAGTGAGAATATTATTTAATTTACAAATCTTTTAACTATAAAAGATTTTTATGTCTTAAAACTTCATGCTTAAACATATTATTCTTTAACAACAATTACATTTCTCTAAAAATCCTTCATAATGATTCATAAAAATCCTTTTATTAACCAAAAATACCCCTAGGAGTGTCAAAACAAGAGTGAAGCAAGGCCTATTATTGTGAACCAGTTCCCATTCAAGTCTAGATCAAAGTGGAATTTTCTGGTTTTATCCCGAGAAACATATGTGCTAGAGCCACATCTAATTGTTCGTAACCAGACAGGGATTTATTTTTTTGGAAACCACTTACTAAATATTTCACCAAAATACTAGGAAGTTTTATTATATTTAAACTTTTATATATGGTTCTTACAATAGTTTTTATAGCCAAATTTCAACAAATAACTAAATTGTCCTTTGATACTGACTATAGAATCCCACTTTTTTATTACGTTACTTTTCATTTCATTTTACAAATAGAGAATCTTTAAAGTCTAGTGTCTTGGAAAAAAAGGTACATAATACATGAAAACATATAAAATTATGTTAATACTATTGAAATAATTATTTAAATGTCCATTCTAAGTAAAATTACTACATCTCATAACCTGGGAACATACATCAAAGTAAAGGGTGAGCATAAGGCCCACTAAGGGAAAACATGGAAAATAGTTTATATGTAAACTTGAGAGAATACAATAAGAACATGAGGAAATATCATAAAGGCATGAGAAGAGAAATATCATGATAATAATAACTCGAATAATATCTTTAAAATTTGTCTACAACATTTAATTTATATATTCATAAGAATATCACTAAGGTCCATCCCCAAGGTGACATAAAATTTACCAAGGTTATTCACCAAGGTATCATAAAACTTTTCACCTATAGAGATCAATTTATTTACCCAATGCATTGGAGTGATATCAGGTCACACCCTTAATATGTATTTATTTTCATTTGATCCACATATATAATAATCAAACATTTCATAAATAACCCAAATAGAATAAAATAAATGGGTTTCATATCAAAATCCTGACGTTTTAAAAAGTGATTAAAAACATGATCATTATGTCATTCATAACCCAAAAAAGTGGAATGAGGGTTTTATGTAAATTTAGAATAAAATATATCATTTTAATGTATTTATTAATACCCCTAGAAATTAAATAGGTTTTGGTATTCACATAATGGAAATAAAATAATTTCTTGAGAAGAAAGAGGGAGATTTTAAGATGAAAATTCTGTAGCATAACGGTTATGCAACATGGTTTTAGAAAAAATTAAAAAGAGATGGGATAGGGGTCAAACATTCATAAAATAATAATAATATAGTATAGGTACAAAATAAAATGTAAATAATAACATAGTATGGAAACTTGGAATACATACGACATAGAAGATAACTTGAATGGAAAAACGAGAAGTTTAGAATTTCTTTACAAAATTCGCCAGCCTAGTGGAGTCGCTTAAAAATTCAGAATATTAGTTGATGAGAGAAGAAATGGTCTATCATAATTTGGACATAAAATTTACAGAAATAAGGATACATAATAACATACCCCAACATAATAAAATGTAAATTAAAAGAAATAACATAAAATAAGTCTTAACTAAAAGAGGAGGGTGAAAGGTTCCCTTACCTTGAAGAGTAACTTCTAAAACTCGATGATCAAGACCTTGGGGGATTGAGGGAAACTTGGGAGGACTCCTTGGGAGTAAAAAATAACATATATTAATTGACGGGGAATTTGGAATTAAAGGTATAAAGGAAAGGGTTAGTATTTATAGAAAAAGTGATGGAATATTTTACTAATTTTCAAGGGACACCTCATTAGTGGTATTTGAAAAACCATGGACTTATCTGTGGTATTTTCTCATGGTATTTGCCCATGGTTTTGGAAACTTGGGAAACCTCATATAATATTTTAATCCAAATGAGTTGACCAAAATTTTAAATTATATATTACATCATTATGATGTCATAAAACACACCGAAAACTTAAAAACTATATTTTTACTATTCACCGAAAAACAAAACATTGTATAAAAATATCATAAATTCACCCTAAAATAATATCGATGTTCTAAATTCAAAAATGAACTCCATTTTATGGAAATAATTTTCTAAATATGAGATATTTAATTTTTAAGTAAAATCACTATTTACCTGAAACAAATACTAATACTTAACTAATAATTTTCAAAACAGTTATTTACTTATGCTATTATATCATATTACCATTCAAGAAACCTAAATTATATTTATACTTACTTAAGTGAGGTTACTATTCAATTGTTCATATTACTATTCATAAGAGTAATATTACTATTCAAAATTTACTATTCACCAAAAATTTAGTTGATCTTATCAGACTCTAAATTTCGTACTGATCACAACCGCATATGTACATTTTTTTAAATAATTTTACATTATTATTTATTTAAAGTATAAAAAATATTTTAAAGTAATATTTTTTGAAATAATCATCAATAATATGGAACTTCTAAAAATTTATCCTATAATTATTTTGAAATTTAAAATTCAAAAAATTTACCATAATAAAAAAAATAAATATTTTATTTATACAAAAGGATTATACAAAGTAACTAAGGTCGCGTTACATAGCCCCTTATAACATCTGCATATGACCTAAGAGTAAGGTGTGCAATGGTGATAGAATATTGGGGCGGCTCAGACAACATTGCACGAGTGGTGATTTCTATCAGATTGAACTTCTCCCAAAAGCAATTAAATTCAATATTAACATGTTGAATCTCAGCTTGGGATTGGTCCAGAGTAAAGCCCAGTGATGCTACCTCGTTCCCAAGCTTTGAAAGATGGGCTTCATATTGCTCGAGTCTACTGGATGAGGCCATCGACTCTTCTTTCTACATTAATTATCCATTATTATTTATATTTTAAACAACAATTATAACATTAAAATTTATTATTATTTTCAATGATCATATTGACTAATGGTTATATAATGGAAAAAACCCAGTGGTCACATTTCATTTATACTTATATATTTTTTATTTATTATGACATAATAAGACATACATTTTTAGGAAACAAAATATTATTCAAAATTTCGAGTCGTTGCATTTGTTATTATCAAAGAAGTTTTTCTTGGGGATTTCCTCTATTTCCTCGGCTTGTTGTTCTATGGGACCGATATTAATATTTTTGGGGGTTTACTCAGGGGTATTCCTCTGCTTCCTATTCATTTGTTCTACGATCATTTTTTTGTGCACTTGATTATTTTGGTATGATTAATCTATGGCCTAGACCTATAGTATTCCTTGGTGTTGTGATACCTTTGCTTCTATTTTTTATTTCTTGGATTTCTGAGTTATCCTTGATATGCATTCTTATACTTGTGGAAAGTGATATGGAAAATATGATTTGAAACTGATATACCTACTTTTTTTAGAACTATGGAAAAGGGAAATGTCTACCAAGTTTTCTATAGAACTACTTTACAGCTTATCATTCCATGTTTTATTTTAAAATGATCATATAGGATTTTTTATAAAAAGTCTTATTGTGGAATACCTAAGTGGGATCCTATTGAGCCTGTTATCTCACACCTTGGACACATCTTCGGTGGTGTGTAGACCTTTGTTTGTCTTCTAATGCAGGGAAAGACAAGGTGCCACATTGAGGTGGTGAGGTTCATGTCATTTGGTTGGGTAGGTGGTGGTGATATGGTGGGAATTTTTCCATGCCATCATTTGGAGTAGCTATTGGTTGTGGTCCTTCATAGTTAGACTTGTACTTTTGACTTTTTGCTACTGTGGAAATTGTTCTATTTCTGTTTCCTTTATTATAGTTATGGAATATATATTTTCTATTCTTCATATATTCCTCTATTTGTTTATATATGTATTCTATATTGTCTTTTAGGTTGGGAGAAATCATTCCCTTGGTTTTATCATTTGATTCCCAGGTGCTTGTCGCCAACCCATTAGGATCAGGAACACCCTTTGGGTATGTGGAAGATTGGGTCGAGTGCTGGGTTTGAGGGAAACCCAGGTTGGTTCATTACATTTTAGTATCATAGGAGGTCTTTTTTTAAGATTCCATGTCTTGGGACATCTGTTAGAATGGAGATAGGATTGTCGGGACTTGAGAGGTATGTTGCGATAAGTGCATGGATAGCTCTTGTTGTAACGAGACCCAAGTTAACATAGAATGTAGGGATGTGTGTCTCTAGTATTAGTAATTGTTTTAAAAATATCCATTTTTTATTATGGTTATTCTAGTTTGAACTAATATTTTTTCTGTTTTTTGATCATTCCTATGTTTCGGTGTGCGTTAGTATGCCTCTGAGACGTCTTCCATGAGTTTATCAGGAGGGTGCAGCTGATGCTTCTCAAGGGAACCCACATATGGATCAGAATCCCATCAAGACTATCATATGGGTAGTCCATGATATCGATCAGGATGTTCCACGATTTCAGAATGTAGTGTTTGAAGTACAACCATGAGCTGGAGAAGAAAGAGATCGGTTACAGGAGTTCTTGCATGAGAGGACACTGTCCTTTAAAGGGATGACTGAACCTCTAGAGGTGGAGGATTTTATGGACATGATCGATAAAATTTTAGACTTCTTGGAGATGCTAGAGAATATTAGAGTGAAGTGTGCAACATTCATACTTGAGGGTTCAGGCAAGCATTGGTGGGACTATATGGTCCAGGCAAACAGACATTTGGGCTTGGATTAGAAGGGTTTCAAAACCCTGTTATTTTAGAAGTTTTTTCCATAGTATCTGATGTTGGAAAATTATTTGGAGTTCCTAACGTTGTAGTAGGGAGATTGTTCGATGTCGGTATACACCAACCATTTTACCTGAGCTTGTCTGATTTTCTTCAGGCGTGGTAAAGAATGACCAACTAAAGGCACAAAAGTACCTATAGGGTTTACGACCAGATATCAGATCGCAAGTGTTTATGATGTATATTTATACCTATTCAGAGATGGTAGATAGATATATGATGGAGAAATTAATATGTTGGTAATGTTTGGCATTACCGCCTTTTCTCTTCTAACTAGTGACAGCTTCAGTGGCTTGCATGGTAATAAGAGGAAGTAGCAGGACCGTCATAGAAGTGGTGGAGGTGGGTCTTAGCAGCGAACCTCCTCTGCACTGTTTTTTGTAGCTGGTAGTTTGTATATAAATTTTTATTATTTTGGAAAGGAAGGAAACACTATAATTTCTTTCCCCATTTTTTGCAAATACATACAATAGTTGTGGACGAGTTGGTCATCTATAGCGTTTCTATCAGGCTTTGAATACACCCCATTATGGTCAGGGTTATTTGGATCTAAAGGCCACCGTAGTGGAGTCAGAAGCTTCAAAGACTATAGGGATCTATCCAAATGCATCAAGAGTGAAGCATTTAAACACATTATATGAGTTTCTAAAGGAATTTTATGCAGGTCCGAAAATAGTGAGAGGTATGCTAGTTATTATATATTTAGTAGAAGTTTCTTTTTTGATATTGGTTCCCCCCACTCATTCATATCTTCACACTTTGTTGATATTCTTAAATTTCCAATGGAACTTATTCCCTTTATAGTGGAGTTAGTGATACCTCTTGCCAAGAAAGAAGATTAGGGGTTTTGGTGTTTTTCTTATTTGTTAATGATATCTGATACGGAGTCAGTCTTGGATTTCTTCATTCTTGATCTAGATCTATTTGACATCATCATCAGTATAGATTGTCTTGTCACTCATTGGTCTGAGGTTAATTGTTATCGTCGGTGTGTTTCATTTATTACTACCAATGAGAGTTCTCGTGTGTTTTAGGGATAGTGGGACCCAAGGTCTGGTCTTTCAGGATTTTCTCGCCTAAACCCCTAGAGTTTGTTGGTTGTTATTGCATTTGATCTTGATGAAGTTTCTTCTATTTATTACCTTCCTACTATTTTTTTAGATTTCCTTAATGTTTTCCCATATGATTTCTCTGGTCTTCCTCCAGAGAGAGAGATAGAGTTTACAATTTACCTGTTATCGGGTTCACAGCTGATATTGATACCTTATTATTGTATGTCACCAATAGAGATGAAAGATATCAAGATTAAGTTGGACAACCTAGTAGATAAATGTTTCATTCTCCCTAGTGTTTCTTGTTGGGCAAGCACTATGCTCTTTTCTAATAAAGTGGATGGTTCACTTTGGTTATGTGTAGACTACCAGATTTTTAACCGAGTAACGTTTAACAAAAAATATCATTTTCCACATGTGTATGATTTGTTTGATTAGTTTAAGGGGAAAAGTGGTTCTTGAAGATTGATCTTCAGTCGGGTTATCATCAAATCAGAGTTTGAGAGTCTATATACCGAAGACAGCCTTTAGGAGCAGGTATGGCCATTATGAATATCTCGTGTTGAATTTTGGTCTGACTAACGCTCCTACAGTTTTCATGGCTTCGATAAATCTGTTGTTCCATAAATATCTTGAAACTTTTTGGTAGTGTTCATGGATGATATTTTGGTTTAATCAAACTCTGAGCATGAGCATGAGCACCATCTAAGTTTGGTTTTGGAAATTATGATAATTCACCATATGTATGAAATTTTTCCAAAATGTAGTTTCTAGATTCGAGAAGTGAAGTTCTTAGGGAACAAAATTTCTAAGCATGGCTTATTGGTTGATCCATATAAGGTAAAATCTATTATTTCATGGAAGGAACCATAGAATTTCCTTGAAATTTTAAGATTCCTTGGTCTTATTGGATACTATCGACGGTTCATCGAAGATTTCTCTAAGCTGGCATCACCTTTGACTACTCTAACTAAGAAAGTGGTGATATTCTCATGGGATGAAAATTTTAAGTATTATTTCAATGAACTGAAATTAATTCTGACATTGGGTAATATTCTAATATTACCTGTTCCTGGTAAGGGGTACGTGGTGTTTTTCGATTCATCTGGTTATAGTTTGGGATGTGTGCTGATGTAGAATGATCATGTGGTGGCTTAAAGCTCTTGTCATCTCCGACCGTGTGAGAAGAACTACCCCACTCATGATTTATATATTGTTGTGGTGATTCATGCGCTTAAATATTGGTGGCGCAATCTCTTTGGGGAGAAGTTCTTAGTCTTTTCTAATTATAAGAGTCTAAGATATATATTTTCTCAGAAAGACTTGAATCTCAAGAAGAGGTGATGAATAGAATACTTTTATAAATTTGACTTCGACATCGCCTACACTCTAGGGGAAAGGGAATTTTGTTTCTGATTCTCTTAAAAGGAAGATACCATCACGGGCTATTTTGAAAATGATGGAGTATAATATTATGAGGATTTCTTCTTAGTTTCAATTGGACGTTTAGGAAGATGTTTTAGGTATGGTTCTGACCAGTTATTAGTTGACACCATCTCACCTAGAGTCTATTTTGAAAATTCAATAACAAGATGATGAGTTTCAGAAGACTCGGGAAATTATTTATGGTGGGGAGACCATTTTTGGTTGGTCTCTTTCTTCAGATGGTATACTTCACTTTGGGAAGCGAGTTGTCATCCCAGCACCTGTGAGAAGTTCAGTCTTGTTTGATTGTCATAAATATTCATAGTACATTCATCTAGGCACTATGAAGATGTATTATTACATGAGAAGAATAATCTATTGGTTGGGTATGAAGTGTGACATTGCAGATTATGTGTCTTGTTGTTACACCTTCTAGTGGATAAAGTTAGAGTAGTTGAAACCCTCTGGTTTTCTTCAACCTATTTCGTTGTTGGTTTGAAAATGGGATGAGGTATCCATGGACTTTTTTTTTGGTTTCCACATATACCCCAAGGGAAAAAATTATATTTGGGTGGTTTATGATCAGTTGAAAAGGTTTTCTCATTTCATTTCGATCAAAGACACCACTAAAGTTTAAGATCTTGGTAAGTTGCACATGCAAGAGATCATGAGGTTACATGGGAGTCCTTCCACCGTTTTTTCAAATAGGGATCCTATGTTTACCTTGAGGTTCTATAATATTCTTCAAGAGAAAATTGGAACTCAAGTCAAGTTGATCATAGCTTACCATCCATAGAAAGAAGGTCAGATAGAGCATGTAATTCAGATCCTAAAGGATATGCTTCGTGCCTAATTCTTAGATTTAAGAGGATATTGGGATATCCATCTGGGACTGATCGAGTTTTTTTACAATAATAGTTATAATTCATCAATAATAATGTCTTTTTTAGAGGCGTTGTATGGTCACCCATGAAGATCACCTCGTTATTGGACAGAGGTGGGTGAAGTAGCTTTAGTTGGACCATTTTTGGTTCAAGAGATGTCTGTGAAGATTCAAGATGTGCGATGACATCTAGTTACAGTCAAGAGTCGACATAAATCTTATACTGATTCACGATATCTTCTTTTAGAGTTTTCCATAGGTGAATGGGTTTTATTGAAAGTTTCTCCTCATTTGGGTCATCGTTAGCTTGGAAAATAGGGAAAGTTGGCTCTGAGATATTTTAGACCATTTGAGATCACTAAATGGCTCGGGAAATTTGCTTATTAGTTATATTTTTTGGTTCAGTTGATGGGAATCCATGATGTTTTCCACATATCTCAGGTTAGGAAGTATCACCCTGATCCCTCTTGCATTTTGAGATGGGAAGAAATTGAGTTATAGCCAGATGATTCAATATTAGAGAAACCAGTAGAGAATATTGACTCTTAGACAAAAGTTTTGCATGGGAATTTGATTCTGTTGGTCATATTTATAGGGAAATAAGGATCGTATTCTCATGATACTTGGGAACATGAGTCATTGATGAGGGAGAAATGGCCTCATATTTTTTTAGGTATTACATATTCCACAAGACTTCACTAGGATGGAAAGTCCTTATAGTGGGGAGTTTGTAACATCCCATTACCTTGATCGGGTAAGTTTTA
Source organism: Viscum album (assembly GCA_963277665.1). Classification (NCBI taxonomy): domain Eukaryota; kingdom Viridiplantae; phylum Streptophyta; class Magnoliopsida; order Santalales; family Viscaceae; genus Viscum; species Viscum album. The sequence continues at coordinate 1,731,356,394 of OY728142.1, forward strand.
CATTTTTCTAAGTTCGCTTTTGGTTAAAATTCCTTAGAAGTCTTTTTCTAGATTTTATACAGGCTGCAAAGTAGGTACACCCCATTTACTGAAGGTACACATTGTGTACTGGAGGTACACCCCGTGTACTAAAGGTACACATTTTGTACTGGAGGTACATGCCATGTACTAGAGGTACATGACATTTACTGGTTGCTGGATTCAAGTCATGAATTGAGAGATCACACTGTGAGAAGGTACACGTCATTTACCTAAGGTACATGTCATTTAGGGTTTAAATATATGATTTTTAACCGAGGAGATGGGTTTTTTAGTGTAACTTATTTAGAATGGCCTACACGTCATGACCAAGGGGTACATGTCATGACTCGGCCCGTGCCCAGCTTAAATTCACACATTCGATTATTTTGGTTCGGTCTTTCTTTCCATACCTCTTGTCTCTCAAACAATAACTCTCCCTAGGCGAATTTCAGTGGTGCCTCACCTTCTGGATTGATCTGATCGGCTTTGGATCTTCGTTGCATCTACGGTGTGTCTCTCCAGGTAAGTTTTATTTCTGGTTCTTTGTTGTGATTGATCACAGTAGCGCCCTAGATTAGAGGTGATGGATTCATTGATCTAATTTGGTTGTTTCTTCTTGGTATATTTTAGATCTGTTGTGAGATCTCATTCTAGAGGCCTTTTCCTTCATTGGTTGTGGTGCAGTGTGCATTCATCTTTGAGGTACATGGGTTTCCTCTCTTCTTATAACCTCTTGTGTTTAGATTTGGATCAATCCTAAGATGTGGGTATTTGATTCTAGGGCCTTCATTGACATTTTTGGGTTTCATTGATCTTGGATTGCGTTGAGGGTGTGTTTGACTCGAACTTTAAGGTAGATGGTTCTGTCTCTAGCCTATGATAATGATTCTGGTTTCTATTTATTTATAAATTGATTTGTGAATTTGGAATGATTGTTTGTGTGTGTTGAAAATGGGTTTTTGAAAGAAAAATGGTTTTTTCTGGGCTTTTGATAAATGGATTGTGAAATGGTTTTGAATGGTTTTCAAAGCATTGAAATGGATTGTGAAAAAGAGCACATGGGTTAACTTTGGTACTTAGGTGGAAGGTTTAGCTTGAGGCCATAGTCCATTGTTTTGTGATTATCAAGGAGGTTTGTCTTAGAGATTTAATATTTTTCCTATTCCTATTGTTCTAGGGGACTGATATTGACATTTTGTGGGGTTTACACATGGGGTGTTCCTCTACTTCCTAGGCCTGTGTTCTAGGATTAGTTTTTTTGTGAACTTGATTATTGTGGTATGAGTATTTTGTGGCCTATACTTGTAGTATTCCTTGGTGTTGTGGTACCTTTTCTTCTATTTTGTATTTCTTGTATTTTTGAGTTAGCCTTGATGTGCATGCTTATACTTGTGGAAAGTGATATGGAAAATATGGTTTGAAACTGATATACATTCTTTTGTTTAGAACTATGGAGAAGGTAAATGTCTACCATGTTTTCTATAAAATTGCTTTACTGCTTATCATGCCATGTTTTATTTTAAAATGGGTATATAGGATTTGTTATACAGAGAATTGTTATGGAACACATGGGTGGGATCATAATGATCTTGTTATCTCACACCCTGCACACCTATTCAGCGGTGAATGGACCTTTTTTATCTTTTGGTGCAAGGAAAGGCAAGGCACCGTAGTAAGGTGATGAGGTTCATGTTAGCTGGTTGGGTAGATGGTGGTGAGATGGTGGGAGTTTGTCCATTCCATCATTTGGTGTAGTCTTTGTTTGTGTTCCTTTTCAGTTGGACTTGTCCTTTGGAGTTTTTTCTATTGTGGTAGTTGTTCAGTTTCTATTGTCTTTATTATAGTTATGGAATATATATTTTGTATTCTTATGTTGTTCCTCTCTTTCTTTATATATGTATTCCATGTTATTGTTTAGGATGGTAAAATCACTTCCCTCGGTTTTATTATTCGATGCATGGTAACTTGTCGCCAGCCCATGAGGATCAGGAACAACCTTCGGGTATGTGATGGATTGGGTAAGGTGCTGGGTTTGAGGGGAACTTGGGTTGGTTTGTTACACTCTACTTGAATTATCCCTAAAACCATGGCTTAAGTTAATTTTTCTTGAAATGTTTAAATTTTTAAGTAATCAAATTGAAATCTTCTTTACAAATAGTTTAAAATTTATTTAAAATATTCTTACATGTTGATCAAAAACATGTTCATGTAATTTAAACATTCCAAAAATAGAGCATGTGTGCACTCAAATTATGATACTTTGTTTACATATAAATGTATATATATATATATATATTATATATATACATTATGTGTATTTATTTATTTTTTGTATTCAATGAATATTATTAAACCTTATATGATGAATTTGAATTGAAAATGGATGTATGCTAATCATATGAAAAAATATTTTAAGGATGGAGTTAAAGATATCATAAATTTTTCAATATAGTATGCATATGACCATTCTATAATCCATTATCCATGTTTACATTGTTTTTAGTTAATAGAAATCATCTGGAAGAGTTGAAAGAACTTTTAATTTGTTACATAATAGATTAGAGCTATAAATGTTAGACTAAATGCGGAGAGAAACTAAATGTATACACTAATTGAGATGATATTGTGAATTATGGATCATTTGATTTGAATAATATTGCAAATGATGATGGAGATCATTTGAAAGAAATAAAAATGGAAATTGAATATGACCTTTTTTATTGTACAAATGTTTTAAAAAATTTAAATAGTTGTTCTAAGAGACCATTGTATTTTGATTGTACTAAATATACAACATTTTTAGTTGTATTGAAGTTGTATGATTTGAAATATAGTAGTGGATAGAGTGACCCTATATTTATAGATATGATTGGTCTCCTGAATGATATTCTACCAAAATAAAATGAGCTTCCTTGTCCAACATATAATACTAAATGAATGTTACATTAAATGGGAATGATCTCTAAATAAATACATACTTGTCCAAATGATTTCATATTGTTTCACAAGGATCGTGAAGTACTTATAAAATTACCTAAGTTTGGAATGAATTGATACAAGAATGGTGAATCAAGTACTTCAAAAATGAATGGTACTTTTCTATCATTATAAGGTTTATATGACTATATGGATATCATAAAAATTCTTGACAGTTGACATGTTGGAATGGCCCGAAGGCCTTCATTTTTTTATTATTTTGATAATCCGCCTTTCAAGGGGTGAGGTGGAACCCTTATAAGGCTCGAAGGATTAGATTCAATTACATGACCCATAGGTCTTAGAGGGAATCATTCAGACAAGACAACTTGGAACTGTTCCTCCCCAACATATGTCACGATATCAGCACTCCACCTTCGCAGGGCTAGTCAGCTAGTTGTCCTATGAAAAGCTGCACAGGCCTGGTACCGATGGAAAATTCCTACCCTCTCATTCTTCCAAATCCGGTTAGTTATGCTCTAGTGGATGTGCCTACCCTGAATCCTCATCTGAAGCCTTGTTCCTTGTAGTCAAACTCGTACATCTGAAATTAAGTGTCCCAAAGGCCTTGGGGTGTCCCTAAGGCCTTAAGGTCTGAAGGCCTTGATAATAACTAGACCAAAGGCCTTGGGTGGCCTGAAATCATTTCAGGACCTAAGGCCCAAACCGGTGGCCCAAAGGTCCAAATGGATGAATAGTTTTAGCTGCTACAGTACCGAACAATACCTGGTATAGTTCCTGCTACAATACTGCTACAGTAACCCAGAAATATACCTCCACCCAAATTTGATCTCAAGACTCTTGGATGCACCTACTGAGTCATCACCAACCGAGTTGAGGCTCATGTGCTAGATATTTGACATTAAATGAAGATACAATAATTAAATATGGGAAAATATGTCACTAACAAACTCTCCTTAGTGAAATATAATTGATTATGAGTATCTGGAATTTGGAAATGAGTTAATAAACCTCTATGTTGTCTTATCTACATATGGAATAAATCCTTTTGTTGTAAAGATTAGTACTCATAGTACATGTCCAATTATGTTGGTAAATTATAACTTTCTGTTGTGGTTATGCATGGAGCACACATACATTATGTTTTCTCTTCTTAAATTTAGACCAAAATAACTTGGTGTTGATATTGATGTCTATTTTGATCCATTGACTGAATATCTGAAATTAATGTGGGATACAGGTGTTATATTGTATGAATCTCATAGAAGTGAATATTTCACATTGAGATCTAAGTTATACAATATGATAAATGAATTTCATTCTTATATAAATTTTCAGGCTAGAGTATTAAAGTAATCTTGGGGTGTCCCATTTATGAAGAATTCACACACTAAATTAAGTTGAAACATTACTCAAATACTACATTTTTAGGAAATTGTAAATTTTTTCCATTATGACATAATTATTGATCATGGATGACATCATTAAATGGGAATGAAAAACATGGATATCCACTAATGGGTGATCAACTATTCGATAAGGTAAAAGATATTGAAACTATTTTTTATAAACCTTTTTGAAAACCCTTATGAAATCAGGTTGGAATATTGATCAGTTTCTTTTAAATTAATATACTATAATTGTTTGTACATCATACATTTTCTTAATTTCATGCATAAAGAAAAATATATATTTGATAGTTTTATTGTAACATTACTAAATATTCTTGAAAAAAAATAACATCAATGATATGTTGGACATGATGGACATGGGGATAAGGGAAGGGTTGTAACAAGTGAAGAGTGAAAGGTGGAATTTTCTTCTTCCAATAGTTTTCATGATACCGAGACAAGAACAATTTCAATTTTGTAATTTCCATAATGGTGTAATATTTTTATAAGGGTATTCATCAAATATTAAGAATAAGGTTTCAATGAATAATTTAAATTTACATTGTATAAAATCACACATTTTTCATGTTTTAATGTAATATTTTATGTTCATCACTTTATGTTTCATTATTCCAAAAAAATTATGACATATATTAATGAGAATTTTCTTCTTTTTCAAAGTTGTGTGTAGTAAAGTTATAGACCCGATAAATTTTACAATCATGAATAAGAAGATTGAAGATATATTATGTGAATTATTGATGTTATTACCACCATTATTATTTTATATAATGTTTCACCTAATGGTTCGCTTTGAGAAAGATATTAAACTATGTGGTTCTATCTATTATAGATTTTTGTACCTCATTGAGCGGTATATGAATATTTTGAAAGTGCGCATCAAGAATTAAAGTTCGATACAACATTGTATTATAGAATGATATTTTGTGAAGATGTTGTTGAATTCTATATTGATTACTTATTAAATTTTGATAGAATTGGTCTCCCAATATATCATCGCAACAGACACCTTATGGGTGAAGGTATTTTTGGAAGAGATATTATTATGATTACCACCACAGAGCGGGAGCAATCTCACCTTTACATTTTATATAATAGTACATAGGTTTCTCCATACATTGAAGCCCAAAAATTTAATCTTTTAAATTTGAATACATCAAAGGTTTAAGGATATATATCAAATAAACATAATCAATAGTTTATAAGATGGTTCCAGGATCATATTTATAATGATTTATTTGAACATCCAAATTCAAATTTCGAACAACTTTGATGGATTACAAGGGGACCAAATGTAAATGTTCCATATTACACTTATTTTGTAATTAATTATTATATGTTCTATAAAAAATAGAACTATTAACATAGTATGATGAAAAATAGTGGAGAATAAAAATACAATTTATGTGAAGATGTCATATTTTGGCATCACTGAACAGATATATGAGTTGGATTATACGACATTTCAAGTGATTATTTTTCATTACAAATGGGATGATAATAGTATTTTAGTGAAAGTATATGAATTGGGTTTCATGAAAGTGAATTTAAGCGTGGAATGGTATAAAGATGATCCGTTTATAATGGAATCACATGTAGTGCATGTATTTTATGTTTAAGATTTAGAAAAAAATAATTAATCAATTGTCTTGTTGGTGACTAAAACAATTTTAGGGTTAGATGAAAATTCAATAGAGTATGACCCTTTCATTGGGAGATCATAATCATTTAATGGTATTCCTAATATAGAAAATGTCTTGTATGTTATAGGGGACCACAAAAAGGGGACTTGGATACTCGATAGTGTATACAGAACCCTTAAACCTTTAAAGAAAAAAATAGAGTTTAATGAGAAGTTTAAAAAAGTTTTTTAATATACTATTCTTTTCCTCATAATATTATGTGGTATCTACTTCATTTACATAATATACATTAAATGTTTAAATACTAATACAGATAATGACTTCTTCACATGATAATGTTACCAATCCAGAGGAATGACTGACTGTTGGTGTTGAAATTATTGAATTATCAAGAGATCAAAAACATATTGATGAAAAAAGGAAATAAAAACATAGCATTTTTGTGTTAACTAAAATTATCGAGGTAAGAACCAAAGGTATAAAATTTGAGGCTGAATAAAATCAATGCGACCAGCCTATTGACCCCAACAATGAAATGTTTATTAGTTATATTAGGGTTTTGATGAGAATGTATGTGATGATTGATATAGATACATGGTGAAATATCGTGCCTGTATTGAAGACAACCATATGGGAAAATATTAAGGTGATGTTACAATATACTTTATCTATTTTACCAAAAACTTATATAATAAAACATTGATTTAATTTTCACTATCCCTTGTAGAGTTTTTTTTATTTTAGATGATTTATGTGGGAAATATATCTTAATGTTATATGTAAAATATTATATATGTTTCCAAACACTTCATACAAACTATCAACTCAAATATGTTAAGGGTAAAGTAAACCCCCACCCACTAGTTACGTATTCACACATTATAATCCAGGAAACATGGAAATCCTTCATTAGTCATCATGATATAGAATTGTTTCAAGTTAATTATAATTGATAATATGTTATTTGTAAATATTTATTTTATCCATTGTGATTAAGAAAATTTTAATTTATGAAGCAGTGAAGGGGTGTTGAAAATAATAAACATGAATCAAAACCCATATACCCCTACCATAAAGCACGGATGCAGTATGTTTCACTTGAGAAAAAAATGGTATGAATTTTAAATCTATAATAAAAATTTTATATGATATGAAATAAAATATGTTCCTTTGTTTATATGAACGTTGATGAATCAAAATTTGAATCCACTCCCATCCTACATCATGTTCTATGGAAGGAGTACTACGTACATAAAGAGGGTAAAATACTTGATGAAAACACACAAGAAGCATGTAAATCATGTGTAAGTATGACATAATAGTAATCCATTATTATTTATAAAAATATTTCATAAAAATATCAATATATGTTTGTATGTTTTATATATAGTTTAGAATCAAGAATCAATATCAAATGTACCTGAATAAAAATTACATTCAATGACATTGAAGTGGATAGATCAATATGGCTGTGTTAAAGGTGTAGGGTTTGAAGTGTCACCTCAAACATATTTCGAGAAGAAAAAGTTGTAAGGAGATATATATGATATGATTAAAAGTATATAGTTTTAGATAAATTCTTTGAAATATATTATTGTCTGATATGGTTTGGAGGAATAATTGTGTGAAAGGATCCAAGTGAACTTGAAGTGGAATAATGATCATTACATGAAGAGAAAAATGACCCCACTAGCTTTGAGGCTATCCGTTCCCATGAACTACCTGCCCTACCAGAGGTAATTAATTTTTCCATTACTCTATCTCATAAATGTGAATCAAGAAACTTACAATAACTTTATATTATAAAAATGTTATAGGGTGATATTTTCTGCGATTTATATCTATCAACATCAACTCATCGCCTTATTGTGAGGGGTATGGTGCATAGTATCCTAGGATAACTAATAAAAAATAAAAAACTCACAAAAATATCACATGAGAATGGGGATTTAAATAACTCATGAGCTAAGTGATGAGTTTTATGTTCCTCTTGATGATCTATATGTTACCACAGTCAATAATGTTATTGGAACTTTCGTAGCATGGATGTCTAATATTATAAAGATACATGAGGTATGTCCATCACATTTTTTTTAAAATTAAAAACCTTTAATGGTTGTTGAAATTTTTTTTGAAATGAGGTATGTTATTAAAGATGGATAAAATGATGTTTAATCAGAAGATTAGATCAAGATAGACCAATAAATCAACTAAGAAATAAAAAAGGACCTTCCAAGAGTACCTTCACCCCACCAGTTCCACTACCACATATATTAACATTACAAGTTCATGTATATACAACATTTAAAGATGGAAATATATCCTATATTTAATATTAAGATTAAATATTTATATATTTCATTATATATGTGGTTTTTATGGAGAGTATAAATGAGATTGTCAAGTTTTAATGGTTGGGAGTCTCAATTATGAATACATACATGAGGTACATTTTCAAAATATATCTATCCCAAAAATGATCTACTATGTTCATTGTAGTTAATAACTATCCATGCTCTCTATAGGAATATATATTACTATTATATAATGGGAAAACCCTATAAATCATGTTTTAGACTCATTAATCCCTTTATCATTTCTAAGGAAAAACTTTCTTTGTAATTGAAAAAAATTAAAAAGAAAAAGATGTACTAAGTAACGCATTTGAAAATAAAATAACATATTAAAGACTCATATTTATGACTACGATGAAAGTATAAAAGTATAAAATATAATCATATAAAATAAATTTTAATCATTTCATTATTTATTTGTTCTTGTTTTTTTAGAAGCATCGGATACTGATCATAATCAATTTAGATACCCTAAATGTTTAATTTTTGGATCCAATGTGTGGATTTCAATCAAACTAACCAAACCTCATGTATATTGTAAACTTTTAATGTAATAAAATCAATATTTTACAAAAAAAATAAAATTATACTTCATAGTTTTTATTTTAACCAGAATTTTTTTATAATAGGGTGATTAATAAATATTGGCTAAATCACGGTGATTGAACATAAGAAGCATATGAGTTTCTTAAAATGGAAACATATTAAGGTATATATAATAAAATTTAACTATCAAAATATATTTCAAAAACTATATAATTATTTTGGCCAATATTTCTGCAGTCTCGGAAGAAAAATAATGACAATAATTGTGGATATTACATTTATAATTTTATGAAAGATATCATATACCGTAAAAATACTAGAATCCCTAAATAGATAATTTATGAGTGTATTTAAAATTTTATTTAAAATATTTTTTAATTGTTTATTTTTCTATATTTTCTCAGTACTACCAATATTTCCAAGTATCTATACAATCAAAATAATAAGTGAATTTTTTTTAGAGATGAGTGGACGGAGTACATAGTATAAGAATGTTTGTTGATTTCAAGTTGAGGTGATTACCTATTATATTTGTAATCTAGTATATGATATGAAATTATAGATATATTTGGGATTTGAATTTTTAGTATCATAATGATTATATATTATTTTTTACTTGTTTATTAAGGAGGTGTATAATGGAGGGTTATTCTCTAAAGATTCTGGAAGATATAGTAACATGTCCGAAGCTACTCGCGTTAATGATAGATTGGACTACGAGAATGAAATTGAGATAATGGTGATAGGTAAATGGATTGAGTATCCTCCTAACCACAAATTTAAATATGTATTACTAACTTTTGGGGAAGGTACTACCATGCTCATATCCTTATCATTTAAATTTTGTTTCTTCAATATAAAGGTGTCATTTTAGTTTAAAACACACATCACATAGCTAAAATAGAGTAAAAGAGAATGTATTATTTTAAAACATTATTAAAATGATACATAAATAATTATTGATGTGTAGTAATTAATCACAATTCAATCTGGAACATGATGTATTTGGTATGAATAAAAGTGCATATTTTCAATATAAAAGTGTTATTTTAGTTTATAACACATATCACATAACTAAAACTGATAAAAAGTGCTCATATTGTTTTCAAATTTTACTACAATGATCCATAATTCATTTTTAATGTGTAGGAATTAACCTCACATCAATCTGACATGAAATGTTTCTAGCATGACTAAATGTGTGTGTTTTCAATATAAAGGTATCATTTTAGTTTAAAACATGTGTTACATATCCAAACAGAGAAAATGAGATCAAATTGTTTTCAAAATTTTGTAAAATCATCCATAATTCATTTTTGATGTGTAGTAATGGAACACACATCAATCTGAAACATGATGTGACTAGTATAACTTGAAGTGTGTTTTTTCAATATAAAAGTGTCAATTAAGTTTAAAATTCATGTCACTATCCAAAACCAAGAAAATAAAATCAGATTATTTTAAAACATTATAAAAACGATCCATAATTTATTTGTGATGTGTAGGAATCAAATTAACATTAATCCAAAACATGATGTGAATGGTATGACTCAAAGTGAATGTTTTCAATATAATAGTTTAATTTTAGTTTAAAATGATCATCACATATCCAAAAAAGATAAAACAAGTTTGTATTGTTTTTTAACATTAGGAAATTTATCTATAATTCATTTATGATGTGTAGGAATTGACTTAATTTCAATCCAACACACGATATGGTCATTATGACTCGAAGTGTGTGTTTTCAATATTGAAGTGTGATTTATGTTTAAAAATTTCTCTCACATAGGTAAAACAATAAAAAGATATCGAATCTTTTTTAACATTAGGTAAAAAATCCATTATTAAATTTTAATTTAAATTAATATACCACACATCAATCTGACACACGATGTAGAAAGTATGACTTGAAATTATGGTTTTTAATATTGAAGTTCTATTTTAGTTTAAAATTAAAATCACATAGCCAAAACTAATCAAATGAGATCATATTGTTTTGAAACTTTAAGAAAATGATCCATAATTAATTTGTGATGTGTAGGAATTCACCACACATCAATCTAACAAACAATGTGTCTGGTATGACTTGAAGTGCTTTTTTCAATATAAAAGGGTCATTTTAGTTTAAAACATGCATCACATTTCAAAAACCAATCGAACAATATTGGATTATTTTAAAACATTAAGAAAATGATCCATAATTCATTTGTGATTTGTAGGAATACACCACACATAAATTTAACATACAATGTGGTTAGTATGACTTGAAGTGTGTGTTTTCAATATAAAAGTGTTATTTTACTTTAAAATGTGCATCACTAGATAAAAGTGAGAAAAAAATATCATATTATTTTCAAAATTTAGGAAAATGATCCATAATTCCTTTTTAACATGTTGGAATCGACCACACATCAATCTGACACATGATGTGGTTGGTATGAATGAAAGTGTGTTTTTTCAATATTGAAGTTCCATTTAAGTTTAAAACACATTTCATATAGACAAAAACAAGAAAATGATCTCATATTGTTTTCAAATATTTAGAAAATTATCCATAATTCATTTGTAACGTAAAGGAATCAAGAACATATCAATATGACACATGATGTTTCAGGTATGACTCTAAGTGTATGTTTTCAATATAGATGTTTCATTTTAGTTTTAAACATGTATCACGTAGACAAACTGATAAAAATAAGCTTTGATTATTTTAAAATTTTAGAAAAATGATCCATAATTCATTTTTGATGTATAATAATCGACCACACATTAATCTAGCACATGATGTGTTCGGTATGACTTGAAGTGCTTGTTTTAAATTTAGAAGTATCATTTCAATTTAAAACACACATCACATTGTCAAATCTGAGAAAAAAAGATCATATTGTTTTAAAACGTTAAAAAAATGATCCATAATTGATATTCACGGTGTAGAAATTGACCAAACATAAATCTTACACATGATGTGGTCAGTAAGACTCAAAGTACATGTTTCTAATATAAAAGTGTCATTTAATTTAAAATACATATTTTGTATCCAAAATAGAGAAAATGATATCAGATTGTTTTCAAGAATTATGAAAATAATCTATAATTCATTTTTGGTGTGTAGGAATTGACTGCACATCATCCAAACACATGATGTGACTGGTATGACTCTAAGTGTGTGTTTTCATTATAGAAGTGTCATTTTAGTTTTAAATGTGCATCAAATTATCAAAACCAAGAAAACTAGATTTGATTGTTTTCAAACTTTAGAATAATGCTTCATAATTAATTTTTTCTTTGTAGGAATTGACCTCATCTCAATTTAACTCATGTTGTGTTTGTTATGCATCATATAAAAGTTTCATTTTAGTTTAAAACATGCATCACATCACCCAAACCAATAAAATGAACTCAGATTATATGCAAACATTAAGAAAACATTCTATAATTCATTTATGGAATGTAGGAATCAACCGTACATCAATCCAACACATAATGTGGATGGTATGACTCCAAGTATGTGTTTTCAATATAAAAATGTTATTTTAGTTTAATGATATAATTATTTACAACTATTTAAGTAATTAAGATAATTAATAACTGATAATATCATTAATATATACAGTAATTAACATTCTAATTTATACAATACATATTAGGTTCTTGATGGTACAATTACACTCAAACACACACACCCCAACTCACACATAGACTGGAAAGACATGCCATATCCCCCCTAAGGGATATCCCACCCATCAAACCTCATTTATTCAGTACATGGCTTATAGACCTAGTGGGTATAAATCCCATTACATGGCCCAAAGTCCCATTAATATATATATTAATTAATAATATAATTTATCATATGTGGATTATATAATATTAAAAATTATATTTTGTTTATTTTTTATTTACTGTTACTAAAATCAAAATTAGTTTTTTTATTGGGATAAACTTTTGTATGGAGGTTGATCTTTGGATAAATCCTTCTATAAGAGTTATAATTTTGTATAGTTTTTGTAATTTTTTTTGATTACTTGTAAATATCACTTCAATGTAAATATTTTTTTTATGTAAATTTTGAATAGAAATGATAGTACAATTTTATATTTGTATTTAAATTTTTTTCTACATATTTTTATTCCTATGTGTTTGTTGATTTGGTTTATTGTTATAGGGATGCTATAGGGGTTGTTGTAGTTATACAGTAGCTGAATGGCCTTTATCATCACTAAAACTAAAGCACTGATAAAGACCTCCTTCATCATCACTTTAGTTTTAGTGATGATATAGGACCCCTTTATCAGCGCTAAACAAAAAGTGTTCATAAAGGCATAGTGGTTTTAATGGTGGTCTAATTGTTAATGCTGAAAAATCCTACTTTTAGAATTGTTATAGGATGGTTATATAGTAGTTAAATATGAAACCTCACACAATCAAATTATATGAAAACCACATAGAATTATATTTAGATATATTTTAAATTTAAATAATTTAACAATAATAATTTAAGAATTTAACAGTTCATTTTCTAGAATTTAACTGTCAACTTATTGAAATTAACATTTAACATCTTAAATTTTACACCTACTAAGAAACCACCAAATTTATAATAACCCAGTTCAAAAAATTTACACTGATCTATCTAAATTTAAAAAATACACAAAAATTTCACAAACAACATATCCCATAACACATCTTCTAGATTTTAACACTGGCTTTCTAGGATTTAAAATTATATATAATAAATTCTAAAAAACAATTTGTCTGAGGAGTGTACTATAATACCCTAAAAAAATATATATTATGCATGAATCAACATGAAAAAAAAAATTTACAAAATACTTAATAAATTTATAGTTCAAAGAAAAAATTAAACTAAAACACAAATCCCATAAACAAGAATCAATATGAGAGAAAAATAAAATCTCAAAAATTATTGAGTGTCTCCTAACAAGAACACAATAATATAATTAATATAATTTTTACACTATCACATGACTAGATTAACTTTATAAAATATTTATTTATTCCTGTGGAATGAAACTGCACAGAAACAATGAACTTCTACATGTGGAAACTCAAAGACTAGAGGTGTGATAGACTTGATTGGGAGGAGATAAAAAGTAGATGATGAGGAAGTGTTACAATTGAGAAGAGACGATGATTCAAGGAGAGTGATCGGTGAAGGGATGATTATAGGGGGAGGGGTGGAGAAGGTTAATATTGATATGTCATTCATGGGAAAGGAGGTAATGGTGAGAGGAGGGAGATTTTGAGATAAATTGAATTATAGGATGAGAATGTTTACGGAAATAGAATATGGTTTCAAGTTTTCTACAATAGAGGAGGGAGACGGTGGTAAGATCATGAGAGAGGGGCGACAATGGGTAAGGGTTTGATCATTTTGTGGGGGTGAGGAAGGTTATATGAGACGTGTTTTTCACAAGATGTAAATATAAAAGGTCCTCCATTGGGATTATTATCATCTCAGGTTGGGATCCCCAACCAGACCCTCAAATTGGGATTTTGGACAAAAATGCCCCCATTATGCATCTTTTGGGGTTTTTTAAACTGTTGCTGCTGGATTTTATTGCTCGTCTTTATTGTTTATATATATATATATATATATATTGTAATATTTACTATAAATATTTAAAATATATAAACATATATTTACTATTATATTTATTATATAGAATTATTATATGATATTTATTAATAATATTTTTCTAAAAAAATAATAATATAAATATACATAATAATAAAAATATAACTATTAAAAGTATTATGTATATTTTAAAATTTATTATAATTTAATTAGTATATATAGTTTATTAATCATGGAAAATCATTATATAAATATGTATATAATTTTTATTACATATATATAATATTTATTAGAATGTTTATTATATATAATATTTGTTATAGATATTTTTAATATAACCCTTATTAATTAAACTACAAATTCTATAGAGAAATTTCCAGTGGAAATTTCCAATGCAAATTTCCACATGAAATTTACTATTCAAAATTTTACTTAAAACTTCGATGAAAATATATTAGTACATAAATAAAAAATAAAATTTTTACTGAAAATTTTCATTGACAAATTGCATTAAAAACATCTAGTTAAATTGTGGGTATTTCTAAGAGTCTATAAACACTTTATAAATCACGTGTAAGTAAAATAATCTATTCATAAGATCTTAATATATATAATCTAGAAATATAGAGTATGGTAAATGTGTATAACTATAACCGTAAATGATGTTGATATTTTGTAATTGGAATGTTTAGTATAAATTTATGATGAAAAATTTTAGTTGAAATTTCCATGTAAATTCCCTATTCAAATTTTCATAAGAAATTTCTAGTGAAAATTTAAACAATAAAATTCTAGTGTAAATTTTCACAGAAAATCTACAATTAAAAATTACACTTAATATCACAATGTAAATATATTTCATTAGAAATTTTCATTGAAAATTTATACTAGAAACTTTAAGTGTAAATTCCCACTAAATACTTTTTGCATAAGTTTTCACTTAAATTTTCAATGATAATTTTCATGTATATTTTCTAAGAAATATGTGTGTGTGTGTGTGTCAAAAATAAAAATATAAAATGTATTTTCTAAGAAAACTTTTAGGGAAAATTTTTAATGTATATATACATGCATACATATAGACATACATACATTCATTGTATATATATGTACATATATAGTGACATAAGTATATAAATAAATACATTCACAAATTTATATTGGGAATTTTCAATGAAAATTTACATTGAGAATTTTCCATGAAAATTTTCAATGGGAATTTCCACCATAAATTTATACTAAAAATTTTTAGTGAAAAATTTCTAATGCATCTTTACTACACATCGTGAACCATAAAAATTTACACTGAAAATCACATGCGCGTGTATACACTGATATCGACATACATCATAATATTACATTGTAAATTTTCAGTACATACATATTTAAAATTTATAGTGAAAATTTACATCATAAATTTTAATTTACTATTTCTATAGTATATTTGAATGAATATTAGAAAAAAAATATATGTATATGTATAAATTTAAATTTACAATGTAATTTTTCAGTATAACTTTACACTGTAAATTTTCAGTGAATACATACATACACATAAATTTTCACTGAAAATTTTCATTAAAAATTTTCACTGGATATTTCTTATAAATTTTTAGTGTGACTTCAAATCAGAAATTTTCAATACATATATACATATAGATAATAAAATTTTCATTGAAAATTTACAGTGAAAATTCAAAATGAAATTTTTCATCTTAAATTTTCAGTTTGAATTTTTACTTAAATTATAAGTGATAATATATTAATACACAATTAAATAACACAAAATTTAATTGTAAATTTATATTTTTTATTTCTACTATAAATTTCTTGTGGAAACTTCTATTAGAAATTTCCTATGGAAACTTCTATTGGAAATTTCTATTATTTATTTCCTACACATCATATAATTCCAATTATAAATATAAAACTTATTTTTTTCAATGAGAATTTATAATAATAATTTTCATTGTATGTATGCATGATATATTAATAAATATATATAAAACAATGTAAATTTTTACTACAAATTTTCACTGAAAAATTTCACTAAATATTTCCACTAAAAAATTGTAGTTAAAATTTCCACATGAGTTTCCAAATAAAATTTTTAATATATGTTTCCATACACCATATATTTATTTATATAAATATATAATGTATTTTTTCAAATGAAAAATTATAGTGAAAATCTCTAATAAATAAAAAAAATTGAAAATTTGATTGTCAAAAATGAAAATTTCCAAAGTAAATATCCAGTGAAAAATTGTATAAAAATATACTAATATAGTGAAAATTTTAACACTTGAAATTATAAAAAAAATACTAATACATAAATAAAAAATGAATTTTTTCATTGAGAATTTGTATTGAAATTTCATACTATAAACTTCCAGTGAATATTTTTACTAGGAAATTTTACTAAAAATTTTAGTGCATTGATAATTTTGCTAAAAATGTTAATGACCAGTTCCCACTATAAAATTTTAGTGCATTGATAATTATACTAAAAAATTTGTTACAGGAACTACTATAGATATTTCCTTTAACAGTGCACAAAAATAAATATTAACAGCACTAGAAAAGTGATGTTAACCTCAGTGATGATAGAGGGGGTCCCCTTTATTATCACTAAAAACACTAATAAATACCCCCCTTTATTAGCACTATTTCTAGCACTGATAAAGGCCCCACCTGCTCCAGTGTGTTGTTTGTATAAAAACACACTACAGCAACTCCAACCTTTAACCTATACACAAAATATATAATTTTATTGAAATAAATTTTACATCATGAATACAAAAAAACAACTATATGCATTTCAAACAAGTTTTTGTATAATTACATTTGAAATTACTATCCAAAAACATTTAAAAACATTAATGTTTCATCGTCTTTGGCACCAGTGATCCCCTCTTAAAACGGTCTTACCATGGTATCTGTTTCCAAACAAATCACCTCCTCCCAAGAAAAATAATTCACCTGTATAAGAAAACAAATCTTATGTTAGTAATATTATAAAGAAATAAATTAAACATTAATATGAAAGAATACATTAAAAATATCAAATTTAAATAAAAAGACACACCTTGAGTTATACCAGTCACACCATGCATTTTGTTGAGTTTAATTTGATTCCAAAACATCTCAAATGAGGCATGGATCATTGTCCTTAAGTATCAAAATAATTCGAATATGTTTTCTCAATTTTTATTATGTTAATTGTTATTTTTAATGAAATTAATGTCAATTTTAAATAAAGACACACTTGGAGTTATACCAATCACATCATGCATGGGATTGAGGTAAGGATGATTCCTATATGTTACTAATTACTTATGGATAATTTTATTAAAGTATCAAAGCAATATGAATGTGTTTGCTCATTTTTCATCATGTCACTTGTGTTTTTTACTAAAATATCATTTCAAACTAGAAACACTCAATTTGATTTATAATGGTCACATAGTGTGTCGGTTTGATATGAGAATACTTCCTACATGTCATAAATGACTTTTTAATTACTTTCCTAAATTATCAAGACAATCAAAGTGCATTTTTTTGGTTTTTAGTGAGTGACACACATTTTGAACTAAACTGTAAATTTTAAATTGATAATGGGAACTTTGAGACATACTGGTCACATTGTATATCATGTTTATGTGAAGATGATTCATACATGTTAAAAATGACTCATGGATAATTTTCCTTAATTATGAAAACAATCCAAATGTGTTTTCTCAGTTTTCAGTACATCACTTCTTCCTTTTGCTAAAATTAATGTCAATTTTAAATAAAAAGATATACTTTGAGTCATATCAATCACAACGTGCATTGGATTTAGGTGAGAATAATTCCTACACATAAAAAATTACTTATAGATAATTTTTCTAAAGTATGAAAACAATTTTAATGCATTTTCTAGGTTTTGAGTAGGTCGGTTGTCGATTTTACTAAAATTGATATCAATTTTAAATAAAAAGATGTACTTGGAGTCATACTAGTCACACCATGCATCAGATTGAGGTGAGGCTGATTCTTACATGTCTAAAATTACTAATGGATTAATTACCTGAAGTATCAAAACAATCCGAATGTTTTTTCTTTTTTTAAGTAGTTCAGCTTTCCTTTTTACTGAAATTGATGTCAATTTTAAATAAAAAGATGCATTTGGAGTCATACTGGTCACACCATGCGTTGGATTGCAGTGAGGATGATTCTATATATCCAAAATGACTCATGTATAATTTTACTAAAGTATAAAAACAATATTAATTATTTTTATCAGTTTTAAGTATGTTTCTTGTTCCTTTTTCTAAAATGAATTTCAATTAAAATAAAAAAGGCACACTTGGAGTCATATTGGTTACAACATACATTTAATTGAGGTGAATCTTATTCTTACACATAAAAAATTACTTATGGATCATTTTCATAAAGTATTAAAACAATTAGAATTCATTTTCTTATTTTTTTAGTAGGTTAGTTTTCCTTTTTACTAAAATTGATGTCAATTTTAAATAAAAAGATGCACTTGGAGTCGTATCCATTACACCATGTGTCAGACTGAGGTGATAATGATTCCTAATTGTCTCAAATGACTTATGGATCATTTCCATAAAGTATCAAAACAATATGAATGCATTTTATTTTATTTTATTTTTATTAGGTTATTTGTCCTTTTTACTAAAATTGATGTCAATTTAAAATAAAAAGATGCACTTGGAGTCATACCGGCCACACCATATGTTGGATTAAGGTGAGTTTGATTCCTACACATCACAAATGACTCATGAATCATTTTCCTAAATTTTAAAAACAATATGAATTTGTTTTGTCATTTTTCTATTCGTCACATGTCCCTTTTTCTAAAATTAATGTCAATTTAAAATAAAAAGACACACTTGAAGTTATATCAGTTACATTGTGTGTCGGAATGAGATATAGTTGATTCGTACATGTCAAAAATGAATTATGGATCATTTTCATAAACTATCAATACAATCATAATGAATTTTATTGGTTTTGAGTAGGTCATTTGTACTTTTTACAAAAATTGATGTCAATTGTAAATAAAAAAGAAGTACATTGAGTCATACCAGTCACACCGTGCATCGGATTGAGGCATGGTTGATTCCTACACATCCCAAATGACTCATGGAACATTTTTCAAAAGTATAAAAATAATATGAATTCATTTTTTTAGTTTTTAGTATGTCATTGGTTTATTTTTCTAAAATTAATGTCAATTTAAAATAAAAAGGAACACTTTGAGTCATATCGGTCACACCGTGCATCATATTGAGGGGTGGCTAATTCTTACACATCTAAAATGAATTATGGATTGTTTACCTAAATTATAAAAACAGTATGAATGTGTTTTCTTAGTTTTGAGTAGGTAAATTATCATTTTTACTAAAATTGATTTTAATTTTAAATAAAAAAAATTAACTTGAAGTCATACTGTTCACACCGTGCATCGGATTGAGGTGAGGCTGATTCCTGCACATATAAAATGACTTATGGATCATTTCTATAAAGTATAAAAATATAATAATGTGTTTTCCCAATTTTGAGTAGGTTATTTTTCCTTAATATTAAAATTAATGTCAATTTAAAATAAAAAAACACACTTTGAGTCAGTCTAGTCATATTTTGCATCGGATTTAGGTGTGTCTGATTCTTACATGTACCAGATGACTAATGGATTTCTTTCCAAAAGTATAAAAACAATATGAATGTGTTTTCAAATTTTTCATTATGTCACTTTTCATTTTTACTAAAATGTCATTTTAAATAGGAAACATGAACTTTGAATCACACCAATCACATCGTGTATCAATTTGAAATGAAACTGATTCCTACACATGAAAAATGTCTTATGAATATATTTACTAAATTATCAATATAATATGAGTATGTTTTCTTAGTTTTTATTTATTGAAACATTTTGAACTAAAATTTTGATTTTAAACTGATAACAAACACTTTAAGTCATACCGGTCACACTGTGCATCGGATTAAGGTGATACTGATAACTATAAATCCTAAATGAATTATTGATAATTTTCCTAAAGTATCAAAAAAAATGTGTTTGTTTAGTTTTGAGTATGTAATTTGTCTATTTGACTAAAATTAATGTCAATTTTAAATAAAATGATGCACCTAGAATCATATCGGTCACACTGTGTGTCAGATTGAGGTTCTGCTGATTATTACATGCCCCAAAGTCTCAAAAAAATCTTAACTTCCAATGTTACCATGATTAACATTGTATTTATTTGTTAAACTACCAAAACATCATATTGATTTGATGTTCTTTTCTGAAAAACCTTTCTTGTTGTTGAAAATTGAAAGAGTTAAGATATACATTATGCCCATTATATCATAATAATTCACCATAATGGGAACAATAGATTCCTCCCCTCTTCTATTTTTCAACAAAAAGAAAGGTTTTTCAGCTAAGAACATTAAATAAATATACAGTTTCAGTAGGTTAGCAAAGAAAAATAATGGAAATCATTGTAACTTTGGCATAAAGGAACATGTTATCTATTTTGTGGATTTTTGTAAATAGTTGAAAGCAAAATAGGACTTCCTAAAAGATATTTGAAAATAACTAAATAAGTGTTGGATAAAAATGATAGGTAAAATAACTTACAAATAGTAGATAAAATGATGAAAAAATTAATTAAATAAGTAGTATGAATTCACAATTTCATGATGGTTATATACATTCTTTACCCATTTCCTTGTCATTATCTCAGTTGCATCCTTGAAGTACAATCTCCCATGAGCATGAGCAGCTTCGAACAAACCAGACCAACTCAAACAATGGAATCCACCTGTATAATAAAAAAATTCTTATGTGAGTAATACTAAAAATAAATAAATTAAAAATAAATATGAAATAGTTCATTAATTTTATGAAAGTTACATATTCATGTTATTTGTATACATTCTATGATCAGGTATGATACCCATCTGTTTCTAAGAAAATATATATCGTCTTGTGAATATGAGTATTTTTTATAGTCATGGTAGTACTGGAAAAATATAAATACACAAAGGATTAATAAATATTTTAAATGAAATAGTAATTATATTCGAAAATACCTCTTCAGGGATGCTAGTCTGTTAATGGAATATGATCTCTCTCATAAATTTAAAAACATAATAACCATAATATTTAATATTTGTTTGTTTTGGACAGTACATAAACATTGAGAAAAATAATTAATTTGTTTTGATATGTGTTAGGATAGTGAAATCTTATTATATATACCAAGATACTTTTCCAATTGTAGAAATTTTTAGAATCCTTATTCTTAATTTCAATCCTCATGCCATGATTTTCCTGATATTTATACATCACCCTATCATAATAAAACCCTCATTAAAACATAATATAAATTATATAACTTGAAGTTTAGTTATAAAATTTTAAATGTAGTGTATTACAAATTGATAAAGGCCATTACGTGTGGTCAGTTTGTTGGGTATCCATGTAGTGAATTTAGGAAATAAATCTTTGGAGTATCCAAATTGAACACAATAGGCATCCAATGTTTCCTAAAAACCCCAAAAAGTAATAATTAATGAAAGAAATGAAAATATATTTTATATGATTAAATTGTAGAGTTTTACCCCTACATCATTGGTATTAAGAAGAGTCTATCATCCGTAAGTTTTCTTTCAAACGATTTGGCTAGGTCTGCCACTATTTCGTCCATTTTTTTAGATTATATTTATTTTTGTTCTATAGAGGTTGTGTGAGGACTAAAGAGTCCAAAAATATTTCATAGAGAAATCCCTTCAATTGGTATTGATATATATTCCTGCAAAAAATATGAAATGTATTTAGTCATAATTAACATAGTATATTAGCTTTTTGAAAATTAAATCATGAAAACATACCTCATGTATACATTTACCGCTGAGGCTCCTATCTATTCATAGTTAAGGATTCAATTTACATTTGATGAATAAATGTAGTCATTACCTTCCTCTCCATACATTTTTTCTTCAAAATCAAATACGTGACTACTACCATTTTGTAATTTTTTATCTGTATGAACCTTTAATGTTAGTAAATATAGATATTTAATGGGAAGGGTAAATGTTATTTAGAAAGATATTTTTGATTGGTTGGTTGATCATTTAGATGGTTTTTATTTGACCTTTCATTTCACCCCCTTCCTTTTTTCGTTCTAAAATAAAATTCATCAGTTCGTACCTTTTTCATTAATTTTTAAAGGTTTAGAAAGAAAAATAAATTGGAAATGAATACCTCCTTATCAACATGTGTTTTTACAAGATATTATGACCATGAAATGAATGTTACAATATATTGTTCAACCTTATGAATAACTTCATCATCAAGTGAAATAGGTATCTTAGTGCTCGGCTCATGATCTACGATAATCGACACTCTCACATGACCTGTTGGAAGTGGTCTGTTTTGTAGCATGCCATCTTGGATATTGAAAAATGTATCCCTCTCTACAAGGTTGTGGGTGGGTGTTGATACATATAAATCATAGTCATTTTCACACTATAAAATATCATTACAGGAAATGTATCAGTGTATATCCGATTCACATTTCACATAAACAATTTTTAGAATATTGATTACCTCGAATAAGACATATTTTTGAGAGGAATGGATCACCTCAAAGCTGGTGGGGGTGGGTCGGTATCTTCACTCAATGGTTTTTCTTGAGTTGTTTCTTCTCCTTTATTTCCCCCATAAAATTTTCTAGCAAATCAGTCTTGCAAATATATTGTTCTTCAAGAGAAGATAATCTTTCTTTTATCTCTTCTATTTCTTTGTCTTTATCCTCCTGTTATTGTTTTTTTCTCAAAATATGTTCAGGGTACCACCCCAAAACCCACACCTCTAACACAGCCATACTGTTCTTTCCAATTCAAGGCCACTGATAGTAGGTGTTCATCTTATGCATGTGTTGATGATTCCTATGATTATGTTAAATAGAAAATATAGGAAAATAATTAATCGTTGTTATGTAATAAAGATTTAAAAAAACAAATATTTATTACATCACACTTACACATATTTCCCACACATTTTGTGTTCTTTCATCTATTAGTATCCCATATTTATTTACACATGCCTCCTTTCATATCATATGGAATAGGATGGAACTGGCTTTAGATTTGGATCCATCAAAATGCATATAAATAGAGGAAAATAAGAATGTTTTTGTTTCATGTCACGTAAAATTATTATGGTAGATTTAAAATACGTTCCATTTTTTCAAGTGAAGCATACCCCCATCCTTTCATTATGGTAGGGGTATGTTAGTTTTTCTGCTTGTTCCTTATCTTCATCACTCAATTGATGTTTCATAAATAAAAAATTCTCCATCAAAGTGATGAATTCACATATTTTAAAAAAATGTATTACCATCCATAATGTACCTAAAAATAAAAATCCACATGATGGACAGTAAATGATTCCCATGCTTCTTGGGTTATCAGGTGTGTAGACATAAGTGGTGGGTGCAGGTTTGTTTTCCCTTCATCATCTTTAAGATGAAATCTCATTATAATTGTGTGAAATCCTCTATCAATACTTTCAGAAAGCATTAATACATATTTCTTGTGGGATTAATCTACTATAAATTTAGTCTCCAAGGGATAATGAAGAGTAATTCAATGTTTCATTATGTTATTTTTTAGTAAAATAAAGAAATGATATCATAATCATCCCACATCAGTGTATTAAGCATGGGCATAACATGGTGCCATGAATCTACATCAATCATCACACATTGTCGAGTGATTAGTCCAATGTAACTACTGAACATGGTCTTGTTGGGTTTAACATGCCGGTCTTGTACATTCCATCTGACCTCAAATTTGAAACCTTTTGTTTTCATCTTAATGAATTTTGCTGACACCATAAAACTACAGTTCTCCTATTTTTTCTACATCACTAGTCCTTAGTCACCTACCATTTCCTCAGATTCAACATCATCAATATGTTGTTCCACTATAGTAGTAACATCAGCATGTGAAAAGGTTATTATACCTCCACACTGGGAGAAACAACAAGTTGAGACACCGGTGGTTCCTCTGGAGCAATAGCGTCGGTATGTACAGAAGGTCATTGTTCATCTGCACTAAGAGTAGCAACAGATTGAGAGACCTATTATTTCTTGAGATTGGGAGCACAAAAACGTGAAAAAGTCATTATCTGTAGAATTGGTTTAACATTTAATTTATATTAAATAAATTTAGTATCAAATAGATAATAAAATGAGGTAACACAATGTATATTACAAAAAAACCTAATTATTGAACTCTCTTTTTTTAAGGATGAAGGTATATGACCCCACTATCGAGTATCCAAATCCCTTAATTATGGTCTCCTGTGACATAAAAAACTCGTTCTACATTCGGACCATTGTGAAATTATTTTGATGTCCCAATGAAAGAGTCATCCTCAGTTGAATTTTCATCTGACCCTTCAACTATTTCATTTGATAACTGAAAAATTGACCACTTTAGGTTTGGAGGATCTAGAACCTGAAATAATTGTAATTTATATGATTTCATTATAAATGGTCCATCTTTTTACCCTTCCCTACTAAAATAAACATTCATGAATCCCAATTCATATATTTTAATAGCACTCAGGTTATAAACCCACTTAAATTAAATAATAAACACTTCGAATGTTGTATAATCCAGCTCCCATATTTGTTTTATGGTGAAAACGTATGACATATTTGTATAAATTGGATTTCTATCCTTAGTACCAAAAACATGTGTCACTTCATTCACAAGTGTAACTCTACTATTTTTCATGGTATTGTCTTCATCATGTTCATTTGTATAGAACGTATAACCATTAACTACATAAACATTTTAAGATATTACATACAAACTTGGACTTCTTTCTAGCCATCGAATTCGTTCTGAAATAAAATCTGGATTTTTATTTGACACCTTAAAAATATGGTTTTAAAACCATCCTATAAATTGTTGATTATTTGTATTCAATATCCATCTTTTATTCCTTGATGGATTCAAATGCCTAATATTTTTTTTTGGGTTTTAACATTTTGGGAAACCTCCAAAATGTTATGAAAAATTTAAAGGTGATCCTTTTAACAACCAGTAATATTGATTGTGACAACATCTCTTCTGTTGGGAAAGAAACCCTCAAGGTAACATTGCATCATTTTTAGGTTAATTGTATTTGTTGACAATGCAAGTTTCCATGGTGAATTTTCAAGTTCCAGAGAAGTTGTTGACAATACATTTTGACAAAGAACAATGAAAAAGGAATATAAGATCTAGAGGAAGTACAAAAGAACAGATACAAGGTGTCACTGTTTCCCAATGTTTGCCAAATTTTTGGGGTCCAAAATTTAGAGTTTGGTGAGCATCGTGAAAAGTGGATATCCTTGAAGATATCATCAAAATATGGAAAAGGCATGAATTTCATGAAGATAGTCTTCATGGATTGGATTTCGTGAAGACATGAAAAATGTTGATGGTGTTTCTTCGCGATTACGATGAGCTTCACGAATGGAAGTATTGAAGAGCATTGTGGCGGCAAAGGGAATTGTGAGTGGAGCTTCGCGGTGAAGGGAATTTAAATTGGAGCTTCGTAGTGAAGAGAATTTCGAGTGGATCTTCGCAGTGAAGGCGCGAAGGAATTGACGGGATGCTCCGCGATTATGACGAGCTCCGCAATCAGAATATTTCTGTGGTGCTTCGCGATTTTGAGAGAATTTCAGCGGGAACTTTGGAGCTTCACGATTTGAGATGACGTGGCGTCGACTTCAATCAGAAAGTTCTAGGGTCAGTGAAATTTCCTATAAATATACCTAGACCCCCTCGAGTGAAGAGAGATATCTTTTGAAGAAAATAATTTACTATCGGCTCACGAAAGTGGTTCGCGAAGTCAATGTGTTTCGCAAAAGGAAGGAGCTTCGCGGCAGCTAACCTAGCTCTGCGAAAGTTGTGTGCTTTACGTTAGCTCAGTGAGCTTCATGAAGGAAGTCACTCTACAACGAATTGAGCTTCACAAAAACCTAATCTCTATGAAGGCTTGAGTTTTGCGATGGTATGAGATCCATGAAAGCAGTGTGCTCTGCGAGGCAAGAGATTTGCAAAGGTGTGTGCTTCGCGAAAAGGCAGGGACTTCGGGGAGGCTTGTTTGAGCTTCGCAAAATTGGGAGCCTCGCGAAGTAGGGTTCTTTGTGAAGGTATTTCCAAATAAATTTCCCAATGTTCAGGGGAAAATGGGTATTAATTAGTGGATTAAATTTGGACTTTAGTAGAGTATCTACATACATTAGAGTATGCATTCATTAGTGGTAATGAAGAGACCTACAGGTCTATAAACTATGAGTGGATCTTATGAAGAAGCAGTGAGCTCACTTTAGTTGAGAGATAAGTGAGTTCTCTAATTTTGAGTGGTTGTAAACTAGAGGGTACAGTGAGTCTTCTTAGAACTTGTAAATATCAGTGCGCTTATAGTGGAATTGGTACATTAGCACACCACTGGTGTATTCTCCTTGGACGTAACCCAGTGAGGGTGAACCAAGTAAAAATTGTTGTGTCCTGTGCATTCTTTAAGGTTTATTCATACACAGAAATGGGAAGGAGAGAGAAGAGGGTTTTTTATAACATAAAAACAAGTTCAAAAGGGGAATTTGTTTTTAATCTGTCATACCCTGATTCACCCCCCCCCCCCCCCACCTCAGTGTATCTCTCCTAGTGGACCTAACAATTGGTATTAGAGGAAAAGGTTAATATCTGTAATTCTCTCTCAAATGGAGGTTACCAATCATAAAGGGATTCTGATCTTTGATGGGAACAATTTTCAGCTATAGAATAATCGGATGCATCACTACTTACAATCTTTGGGAATGGATGTGTTTATAGCAGTAATTCATGGTATAACAATCGATATTAACAGTGGTTCATTATCGTAAGCTGAGTGAAGAGAATTAAATGCTAACGCCAAGGGTATCAATACTTTAGGGCGATCCCTATCCAATGTTATCTATATGAAGGTGATGTAATTAAAAACATCACATGTGTTGTGGGAAAAGATATTAAATATATATAAAGGAGATACAAAGGTTATAGAAGTAAAGATACAAGTGTTATGGAACAAGTATGATGATCTGATAATGAACTCGAATGAATCTATTGGTGCATTATTTGACAGGGTAAATGTTGTAGTATAAGACATGATAGGTCTTGGTGAAGTTATTGAAGACATAAAGATTGTGAAGCACGTCTTGAGGAAACTTCCACATTGATTCAATCCAAAATTTTCATTTTTGGAAGATAAAGACCCGAAAGAGATGACATTGGATAACCTGCACAGCACCCTTATTGCATATGAAATGAGAAATGATGATAACGATGTTGTAGAAAATGGGAAATCCAAAGAAGTGGAATTCAAGGTAATGAAGAATATCACTATTGAAGATTATCAAGAAGAAGAAGAGACATACGAGGTGATGTTTTTCCTCTCCTCAAACCTTCAAAGAGTAAAAGGAAAGTTTAAAGGGAAACTTCCACTTTCTTGTTTTTGATGTGAAAAGGTTGGAAATATTGCTGAAAGATGCCCCAAAAAGTTCCAAGAGGATGATTATGTCCATGAAATTGAAATTCCCAAAAGTAATTATTCAGCCTATGAGAAAGGCAAGGAATAGTTCAAGAGAAATTTATTTAAAAAGAAGAACCTTCTTTCAAAATAATGTGACAGTTCAGACGAGTCTGAGGTTGAGGAGGTTGAAGAAATAGAGAATTGTAGAGATCGTGGAGAAAATTATATGGTGGAAGTTGTCAGTAGTTCTCAGAAGATAAATGAAACCCAATATGATGAAGAAGAAGAAGAAGTTGAGGGAATATTTGATATGAAAGAAGAGTTATAGGATTCTCTTGAGGAGATAGATGTTTGGAGAGAAAAAAAAAAGAAATACAAGAAATTTGTTCGTGACGCCAAACTCTATATGCAGTAGTAGGAAGAAGAGAAGTCTGAGTTGATGAAAGAAATTGAGAAACTCAAGTAATTAACACCAGCAGACTCAGAATCAGTTAGTGATTATAAAATCAAGATTTAAGAACAAAAAAGGGAGATCGATGGCTTGCATAACATAATAAAATATCAAATCAATCATATTGAAGAACTTGAAGGAGAAGTTGTCAGTTTGCAGAAAAAGTTTAAAGATTATGAAAAACTCTTGACTTATGTTGAGACATCAGGAATGCAAATCACTCTGAAAATCGAGAAACAAAAAGTGAAGTATAATGGTTCATCAGAAAGGAAGCATCAATTATGTTTATATGCGAAGGCCGATGGGTGGATTTATTGGAAATAGAAAGCTGTGAAAACTGAAGTCAAACCACAAGAACCCATTTCATGATTGATGGTAGATTTGGAAACAAAGAAGAATCAAAATATTCAGAGATCCTAGAGGGAAACTAGTGTTACATAAGTAACACGAAGGAATGCACCTTATATCAGGTGTTATTGTTGTGGAGATATGGGATATTCACAGTATGTGTGTTCCATAGCTAAGAGATATAAGAGGGAACAAGAACAGAGGTGGAATCCAAACAGAGAACATTTCTCTAGAACATACTTCAAATGAAAATATTTTTGGTGTGGAGTATTTGTTCACATGGATAGGTACTGTACTTCAACTATACATATGAATGTGCCAAAGCAGAGTCAAAATGTTCGCAAACAGCATATCAATAAACCAAAAGTTGATTTTAAAATGCAAAATAGATTTGTAGCTTTTCAAGATAAAGTTGTACCATAATTTTTTGAGAAAGATTAGAAGTCTCAATCCATGCCAAGTGTGAAGTAAAAAAATATGGATCAATAAGAAAAATTATGAGAAGGAAGTGGTAGCAGAAATTTTCCTTAAAGCATCAGATCGCTCTGGTGTGTGAATCCTTGATAGCGGTTGCACATCTCACATGACAGGTAATAAGTATCTTGTTACAGGTGTAAAATATGATAAAGAAGGAGTTTTCAAGTTTGGAAATGATGAAGGCCTGAAGATAATTGGCTCAAGAAAGGCCAAGTTTGGGGGGGAAATAGATGAGACATGCTGATTTCTTAGTAGTAGAATGCCTCAGTCACAATTTTCTCAGCCTCGGTCAACTATGTGACTCAAGACATTCTATAAGGTTTACTAAGAAGATGTTTATCATCAAAGGAAGATATGGGGTAGTTTTTTTGTAGGGAAAAAGTAAAAAGGAGAATCTCTACCTGGTAAGTGGATAAGAAGATATGTGTTTTATGTCCAGAGAGGAAGAAAACAAGTTGTGGAATAAATGACTTGGTCATCTATGACAACCATCCCTAGAAGATCTGGTAAAATGTGATGCAGCAAGAGACCTCCCTAATCTATCATGTGATCGTACTCACCCTTACGATGCATGCCAACAAGAGAAGCTCATCATAAATACGTAAAAGGTAAAGAAAAAGATGTCAACAAGAGTGATCTAATTGGTGCATGCTGATGTTTGTGGGCCTATCACACCAAGAGAAATTGACGGAAAGATGTACTATGTTCTATTCATTGGTGACTATAGAAAAATTTCATGGGTATTTGTTATTGACCATAAGTCTGATGTGTTCAGATTCTTAAAATAGTACTGGAGGGAGTGCGAAAGGATGCTTGGACAGAAAATTCTGAAGTTTCGTACTGATAATGGTATGGAATTCACAAACAGTCAGGTGGAAGACTATCTCGAGAAAAACGAGATAAGGCATCAAGTTTCCTCAGTGAGAACTTCCCAACAGAATGGAGTGGTTTAAAGGAGAAATCAGATCATCAACAACATAGCCAGAAAGATGCTCATAGAAAAATATCTACCAGAGAAATTTTGGAAGGAAGCAGTTTTGGCATCATTCTACATTTCTAACAGGTCTCTATTGCTTCTGAAGGAAGGAAAGACTTCGTACAAGATGTGGTATGGAAATAATACAATAGTGAAATACTTTAAAATATTTGGAAGTAGGTTCTTTATCCTCAATAAGGAAAAACATAGGAAATATGAGTCACGAGGAGATGAGGGGATATTCTTAGGCTACTCAAGAAAAATCAAAGCATAAAAATTCTTTAACAAAAGGCTGAGAAAAGTAGTTGAGAGCAATGATGACATTTTAGTAGAGAATGAGGAGATCATTCAACAGTGTAGTGAACAATTTCCTGATGAAAGTGATGAAGAGGAAAGCAATGCAGGGGGAGAAAAAGTGGCTGGTGTTGATTTAGAAAAAGATAATGATGATGATCATAAGGAAGTAAAATCTGTATCTGCATAAAAGCCAAGGAGTAAAGCTGAAATTGACAGGCAGAATATCATTGGTGATCAGTCGGCTCTAGTTTAGACAAGGAGAATGAAATCACTACAGCATACATCCTTTTTATCTCAGGTTGAGCCTAAGTACTTAACTGATGCAGCTGAAGATGAAAACTGGCTTCAGGCAATGAATGAAGAGCTTGATTGAGTCGAGAAAAATCAGACATGGGAGATTGTTTCGAGACCAGTAGATAAAAATGTCATCAGGACTAAATGGGTTTATCGCAACAAGATTAATGAAGATAGTATAGTGATTCGGAACAAAGCACGACTAGTGTGAAAAGGATACTCTTAGATAGAGGGAATAGATGTTGATGAGACATTTTCACCGGTTACAAGAATAGACACAATCAGATTATTCCTAGCCATTGCAGTGCAACAGAAGTTCAAATTATTCTAGATGGATGTCAAATCTGCATTTTTGAATGGGGTTCTAGAGGAAGAAGTTCACATCGAGCACCCAGATGGTTTTCTCATTCATGAGGATGAGAAAAATGTTTTCAGACTGAAGAAGGCATTGTATGGACTGAAACAAGCACCAAGAGCATGGTACTCAAGACTTGATCAGTACTTGAAGATGCTTGGTTTCCAGTGTGGGGGAGTTGATTTCAATATCTATTTCAACAACAATAGTAATAAAAAGATGATGGTCCCAGTTTATGTCAATGACATAATATTTTGGTGGATCAGATGAAGATCAGTGCAGATAGTTTTCCGAATTCATGAAAAGTGAGTTTGAAATGTCAATGATTGGAGCGATAACATTTTTCCTTGGTCTATAGGTGACACAAGGAAGGAATGAAAGATTTATTTCTCATTAAAAATATTCCAAGGAGGTTTTGAGAAGATTTGGAATGGAAAATTCCAAGGAGATGAAGACTATGGTTTCTACCTGGATTAAACTGTCCAAATATGGGGATAGTAAGGTAGTTAATATCATAGAATATAGGCAAAACATTGGAAGTCTATTATACTTAACTGTGACAAGTCCCGACATTTTTTTCACCACATGCCAAGCAGTGAGATATCAGAGTAATTCCAAGCAAATCCACATGCTTGCAGTGAAAATAATACTTTGTTATATTAAGAGTACGTTGGATTTCGGCCTGATATATAGTGAAAAATCTCAGTCAGGATTATTGGGATATACTGATGCAGATTGGTCTGGTTCAGCGGATGATAGGAAATAAACGTCAGGTGGTGCATTCTATCTTGGTGTCTTGTGTGTTTCTTGGCTAATAAAGAAGCAATATTTCATTTCATTGAGAACCACATAAGCTGATTATATTGCCGCCACTCAAGCTTGAACACAGTTATTGTGGATGAAGCAGCAGCTTGATGATATGGGCATTGAAGTGAAATATCTGATCGAAATCCAGTGTGATAACTCAAGTGCTATAAATCTTAGAAAAAATCTTGTCCATCACTCAAGGGAAAACAACATTGAGATAAAGTATCATTTTATCAAGGAGAAGGTTGAGTAGGGAATTGTGAAGTTGGAGTAGGTGCCTACAGAACTACAGGTTGCAGACATTCTAACAAAGGCCTTACCCAAGGAAGCTTTTGAGAGGCATCGACTGGCTCTGGGAGTTCATTCGCCTCCCCACACTTGAAAAGGTATGGATATGGGACCCCCCCCCCCTCCTTGAGGTATGGTATGTCATTCCCTAATGTACTAATATGTTTTTTCACCATGTTACAGACCACAAAGGAGTTCCCTTTGGGTTTGTTGACAAAGGGGGAGAAAACAATGATTGTTCAAGGGGGAAACAGTGTGACAGTGTATCTATTTGATAAAACATGATTGATATGGGGAGAAGCTAACAAGTGGAGTAGCGAGATTGGGGAATCAGTGAGATAGGGGGAGTAAGAGTTTTAAATCTGACGATGCTAAAAGTGATCGATCAAAGCATATATATCATGATAGCTGAGGATCGTGATAAAAGTAGAAGAGTGATGTTGGAATGTTGTGAGAAGGGTTCCAGCGATCAAAAATTGGTATCATTTTGGTTTCAACAGTTGGTGTCTGAAATGAAGTGATTCATTGATGAACATTTCATACTACTCTTGTTTCTCACACCGAGCATTACTCATGAGGTCATAGAGTATATGGTGAGTGAATCTTTGGTCTCTATCTGAATCGCAAGAGGCGAATGATGTTTGGTGATGGAAAGAGATTCATAGAGGTATCAAAGTGTAGAAAATAATTATGAGAAGAGTTTACAACAAACCCAAATGGAGAGATTGTTGGGAAAAAATCCCTCAAGGTAACATTGCATCATTTTTGGGTTGGTTGTGTTTGTTGACAATGCAGGTTTCCATGGTGAATTGTCAAGTTCCAGAGAAGTTGTTGACAATCCATGTTGACAATGAACAATGAAAAAGGTATATAAGATTTAGAGGTAGTACAAAAGAATAGATACAAGGTGGCACCATTTCCTAGTGTTTGCCAAATTTTTGGGGTCCAAAATTTGGAGTTTGGTGAGCATCGCAAAAAGTGGATATCCTTGAAGATCTCATCAAAATATGGCAAGGGAATGAATTTCGCAAAGATAGGCTTCATGGATTAGATTTCACGAAGACATGAAAAATGTTGATTGTGTTTCTTTGTGATTACGATGATCTTCTCGAACAGAAGTATTGAAAATAATTGTGGTGGCGAAGAGTATTGTGAGTGGAGCTTCACAGTGAAGGCGCGAAGGAATTAACGGGATGCTCTACGATTACGAGGAGCTCCGCGATTAGAATATTTCAATGGTGCTTCACAATTTTGAGAGAATTTTGGTGGGAACTTTGGAGATTCACGATTTGAGATGACGTGGAATTGAATTCACATGGAAAGTTTGAGGGTCAGTGAAGTTTCCTATAAATAGACCTCAACCCCCTCGAGTGAAGAGAGAGAGTTTTCAAAGAAAATACTTTTCTCTCAGCTCGCGAAGGTGGTTTTCGAATGCAGTGTGCTTCACGAAAGGAATGAGCTTCGTGGAGGCTAACCTATCTCTGAGAAATTTGCGGGCTTTGTGTTGGCTCAGTGAGCTTCACGAAGGAAGTCACTCTATGATGACTTGAGATTTGCAACGGCCTAAGATCTGTGAAGGCTTGATCTTCGCGATGGTATGAGCTCCACGAAAGCAGTGTGCTCTGTAAGACAGGAGCTCTGTGAAGGTGTGTGCTTCGCAAAAAGGTAGGGATTTTGCGAAGGCTTGTTTGAGCTTCGTGAAATTGGGAGCCTTGCAAAGTAGGGTGATTTTCGAAGGTATTCCCAAAGGAATTACCCAGTGTTCAGGATCAAAGGGGTATTCATCGGTGGATGAAATTTTTACTTCAATAGAGCATCTACATACAGTAGAGGATGCATTCATTAGTGGTAATGAAGATACCTACAGGTCTATAAACTGTGAGTGGATCTTCTGAAGAAGTAGTGAGCTCACTTCAGTTGAGAGAGTAGTTATTTCTCAAATTATGAGTGGTTTTAAACCAGAAGGGACAGTGAGTCCGCTTAAAAAATGTAAATAGAAGTGAACTTATAGTGGAATTGGTACATCACCACACTGTCGGTGTATGCTCCTTGGACGTAGCCTAGTGAGGGTGAACCAAGTAAAAAAATTTGTGTCCTATTCATTCTTTAAGGTTTATTCATACACTACAATGGGAAGGAGAGAGAAGAGGGTTTTGTCTAACAACAAAACAAGATCAAAAAGGGCAGTTTTTTTTAATCTATCATACCCTGATTCACCCCCACCCCCCTCTCAGGGTATCTAGCCTAGTGGACCTAACATCTTCTAGAAATTCTTTCACCCTCCACACAGTGTGATGAGATTTTGGTATAACAATTCTTTCTACATCAGATAGGTAGTCGGTATACAATTCAATGGCTTCTTCAACAATATATCTCTCTACAACACAACCCTCTAGAAAAATTCTATTTTTGACATACCCTTTCAAAATCTTCATATACCATTCATTGGGGTACATCCATCTATAGAAATTTTATCTTTCATTAAAACATAGAAGTCATGTGATTCCAGACCCTTTAACATTAAATAAATCATTGACATGATATTCTTGATATTTTATGAATACCCATTTAGAACATTTACTTCATTAAAATAGTTGAAAATTGATATCTCTCCTGCCTGGAAAGAGTGTAATCATCTAGAGGAAGAAAAGTTCAATTTTCACCCTTCACTGGCACCAACTCTTCTCATATTCTCATGTCAACTATGTCAAACCTATACTTAATTCCATTCTTTGTTTTTCTAGTTTTATTTAGCAACGTGTTGATGACACTATCACATACATTTTTTTCAACATGAATAACATCAAGAAAATGTCTTACGTACAGAAAATTCCAGTATTGTAATTCAAAAAAAAACTGATCTCTTTTTCCAGTCTATTTTTTTTAAGGTTTTTAAAAAATGGTTTACCAAAATCAGTGTCCACGTATTTTACTTTCTCAAATAGTTGATTACGTTTTAGTAGAGATGGTGTTTTATGTTATTCTGAAAATTCATTGAATGATGTTGTCCAATATCGATACATATTCTTTTGGTATAGAAATCTATGATGTCCTAGAAACCCAGTCTTCGATGAATTCTTCAGCCTAATTGACTATGTACCTTTTTTTCAAAGAGGAAACCTTTTACTTACTTTAATTCTATATCCTAAACAATTTTAATAAGCAGAAAAATCATTTATCATCCCATAAAACATATATCTCAATGTGAAATCTTCATTTCTATAAGTATCATACAACGTAACACCTTAATCCCACAAAAATTTAAAATCCTCGATCAATGGATCCAAATAAACATCAATATCATTACCTGATTGTTTTGGCCATGATATAAGCATAGATAACACGATGTATTTTTGTTTCATGCATAACCATAGGGGAAAGTTATAATTTACCAACATAACCGGACATGTACTATGAGTGCTTCTTTGAAAAACAAAAGGATTCACTCTATCTTTAGATAACATAAGACAAGGGTTTTCTGGTTCGTTTCCAAATTCAGGATACTCATGATCAATTCTCTTACACTAAGGATAGTCTGTTGGGTAATATAGTTTCCCATCTTTATTTCTTGTATCTGTGTTCCATGTCAATTACCCTATAGTCTCCTCACTTCCATATAGGCTCCTAAACCTTGTAATTATTAGAAAGTACAATAGAAAATTCATAAGACTTGATTAATCTTTCTTGTACTAAGAATAACCATACTTTGGGCATTATTTAAGTGATTTTTGGTCCATGCAAAACCAGAATATAGTCATTCGGGTAAGCGTGAATTCTTTTAGAGATCATACCCATCGATCATAGCATTCATTTAGCATTATTTGTTCGGATAGAGAGTTTATTATCTTCTAGGATCATATCATTAAAGAGATAAATTATTTTAGTAAAATTGAAATCACTCCATCCATTTCCTGCTTTCAAATTAGGAAATTTTATTATGGATAACAATGTTTTATATTTAGTGTCACTAGCATACAATGGTATATTTTCACATCTCTTTAACTTCTCAAAAAAAATTGGGAAATCACAAAGTTCGTCTTCAATTATATTTTTCATTTCCTCAATATGATCTTCATCATAATTCACATCTGTAATCACCACCTTGATATGTTTTCCTTCATTGTAAACAATCATATCAAAAGATCCATAAAACATGGTGTTATCCCAACCACTAGCTATATTCTCTTTTTTCCCATTTTTATTCCAATATTTATAACTTTGATCTATCCTGTGACAGGTCAAGTGTTCATCCAACTCATCTAGACTAATTAGTCTTTAATAACAACAGTATAAACATGGACAAAGTATTTGAGAAGGTTTGAATTCATGATCTTTTTGTAAACTTTATGAACTCTTTCACTCCATATTCATACTATTTTTTCATATGATTGGAATTCATCAATTATTTATTCATATCCATCCTATTTTATTTAGTAAAGTAATATTTAACAAAATAAATACAAAAAATATGTTCAATTGAAGATGGATCTCACTAATTTCTTGAAAGAAAATGGAAATATTGAAAAATGATTTATCATCCCACATGATCAAAAACAAAAACTTATTAAAGGAAATTAATAAATAAAGTTATTGAATGTAATAATTGAAATGTAAAAAAATAAAATTAATTTTATTTGAAAACCCTTTTCATAATAGAAAATATGGTTATTGAATATAATAATGGTTTCTAAAATAAAAAAATTATTATACTTTTTTAAAACAAAGATCTATACCTTTTTTAAAATCATGGTTGTTATGTGAGACCCAATGGATTTAATATAGCGATGTGAGTAAACATTTTTTTTAAATGGAAAAGGTGAATATATTTAAAATGTTGAGTGTAAACTAAAATTTGAAATTTAAGAAGGTTTTTTGAAGTGAAATTTTAAATGGATAGAAATAATTCTCTAACTCTTTTAGGAATTTATTTTGAATTTTATAGTTTTGAAAAAAATATTGGAAAATATTTTAATTTTGAAATTTTGGGATATAAACTGAGAATTTTAAATGGGTGTACTTTATTATCATTTTTATGAAAAACCTTAGGATACAAAGGTATTTTTCAAATACCCCTTGGAAATTTTCCAGCTTAAAATATAAATATTCAATTTAAGAGGTTGAAGCTTTCCCATAAAAATTTTTATATCCATATTCAACTAGGGTTAACACATTTCTCACCCATTTTACCACATGTTCTCATATTAGGGATTATCATAGGAAATCTATTTTTTTATTACATGGTAACAATTTCACTTATGTCACCCTTCGGGTGGCCTCCTATAATTCCTCTCTCATTAGTCCAGGGAATGCCCTTCTTAGTGTCCACATGAAACTTATGTCATGCTCTCTATAGTGTTTGATTCCCTTAGTTCTTGTTTTCTACCCGTGGATATTGAGAACACACTTCAGGCCTTGTGATAGATCGACTCAGGTGACATGGCAAGTTGACCTAAGTTGGTTCATTAAATTAATTTTTTAGTTTTTTTAATTAAAGTAATAAAATAAAAGAACATGTATTGTACAATTTCTATTATAATTAAATTTTTATTATAGTGAAATCTAAAGTTTTACACTATCCATGTGATTTTCTTTTTATAAAATAAAAATCATAAAAACCTTGAATTACTTATAAGTTTATTAAATAAAACACTTCTTTCTCTAACCAATTGAAAATAAATCATGAAATACACCTTAAAACTTTTATATTTTACCTTCCATATTCATTTTAAAAAGAGTTATATTTTCCAAAAATAAAATTATATTTTAATTTAAAATAAATTTATTTATCCATATTTTAAGGAATGAAAGTACTCACCAAAACAACACAATTATAAAATATTTATAATTGAAAGAAATAAGAATAATGACATTTTTTCCAAAATACATGATTTGGATTCTCAATTGGATAAACTAAGAACCAATCAATAAATAACCCCTATATTGAAATACATAGTTTGGGAAACCATGCATCTATTAAAATTTCCCCATTGTGGGTTAATTTCTTTAATTTGATATTGAATCTCTTTTAAGGCATTACTAATACCTAAAAGTATCTAATTATGGTGTGTTACAAAATTTGGATTAATATGAATTCAACTACTATAACCATATTGAAAGTATCTTTTTTCAAAGATGGACACATGCCTAAAGTAACTAAGAACCCACCCAAATTGAAAACTAAGCATTTACCAAAATCAAAACCATCCTTCTATGTTATAAAAATCCAAGAATAATTTTAATTTTTTACCATAACGAATCTAGGGCACCCTAAATCATAATTCTCCCTACACTAATTAATCCTTCAAACCCAATGACTAACAAAATTAACAAATTTCAATTATTTACTATAGGAATCTATAATACATTACGAAATCATCGAAACATAAAATATTATCAGAAAAATTCCCCAAAAATTCCAATGAATTTTCATCCTCGCCTCTATATCTTAAACGAACCCAAATTTCATAGGGTTTTAACTTGTTTTAGGCAGGGAATTAGGGTGTTTAGGCTATGATGTTCACAACATATATGTAAGGGAGTCCAAGAAAGAGGTGATGATGACAGGAAGCACTGATATTTGGTAGTGTATAAGGAAAGGATCATGCTAAGAGATTGAAGAGGTAATTATAGTGCTCGACATGTGGTCAGGTCACAGAGCATCATTACTTCCTACATTCTAACCATTTTATAATTTATAATGCATCAAACACACAACCTAAAACTACTACATAGTATAGGAAGTATGATTCATGAGTTTGAACCCACAAGGACAAGGTATAACACTCTAATTTAATAATTAATACACTAAACTATTATGAATAAAACTAAATCTACTTTAATTGGAAAGAGTTAAGAATGGTTATGGTGTTGGAAGAAATATGAAAAAGGTGTTTGAAGTTATATATCCAATAGGTTCATGATTTAGACAAACATAAAATAATGGATTTAGAGAAAATGATATTTTCTGAATGAGTTCTAATTACCTTGGTCCTAGTAATTACTTTTTATCCTCAAAACTTCATATTTCTCATGGTCAATACACTAAGTTGTTAAGAAAATTGGTGACCCAAAACCATGTTTAAACATAGAGTTAAACTAATCCAATTGAAATGGAGTAAGTCCACACCCTACTAATCACACTAAAAAGATATATCTCAAACTATGGAAAATGGACATGCTTAATATAAATAAAGAAAATAAATTTCTCTCTCTTGAATGTAATTATAATGGTCATGAAAAAGTAAATACGGAAGGGGTCGCGGTCAATGAACAAGTGTAAGCAACCAATAATAATTGAAATTAAAATTATAAATACTTTACTTCATCCAATTAAACTTCATTACACTTTCCATAGAATAAAGAAAATAAATCTCTCATGTTAGTGATGAGAGGTTGATGAATAGAATAAAATAAAAACCCTATGGTGGTGCATGTAGGTCATGTTGTTTTGAGTGGAAAAGAGTTGTAATCATGGGGAAATGTTGTAGTGCTTGTCAGCGTGCGAGGATGGGGTAAGAGTGTGTGATGGAGTTCTGAGGATTAGGGTGAAAGCGAGAGATAAACAAAGGGAATTGGGAGGATACCTTTGATTGGAAGGGGTCTAGTGGAAGTGGTGGGGTCCAGTGGCAGTGGATACAATGGTCAGCTGCAGCTGAAATGGCGGTGGTAGTGGGATAGGTTTAGTTTTATGGCGGATGTGGTGGAGTTTTTTCATGACCCAACCCCTGGGGCCCATGTCGTGACTACCTCATATGCGCCTCCCATAGGCTAGGGGCTGTAGACTAGCACTGAGTAGGTATTTTCCAAAGTGCCTATATGCACGCACCTATCTCTAAGAAAAATCTAAAATTGAAAACACTAAGTAAACATGGGTAAAAATAAATAAGAAAACCTACTTAGATTAAGGTACAAAACTTTAAGAAAAAGGATCTAGAATTCAAGACCAAATGAAATAGAAAATTACAAGCTCATGGATCTCATCTGTAAAAAAAATCTACTTGATGAGTTTGTACAGTAAGCTTTCGAATGTCTTTGAAGTGTACCACATCTTTCATGTCACGCTGAAGCACCACCTGTCTCCGGCCCACCAAGGACCCCATCAAATCTGTCGATCATCTTCACAAGACATGACACATGTGGGTGAAGCCCGTGCGGGGGAAAGTAAAACAATACTCAATAGGAACCTCAAACCACAAAGGAATTACACAAAGTAAACCATGAATTATACCACAAAGGAGAGAACTATGAAATACACCAATTAGAATACAAAAGATGCACATGAAGTGTATCCTCTAAGTGGTACAGTCAAGAGAGTCACTAGAGTCATCTCACACCAAGTATTGGTCTATGGTACGTAAATAGGATTTTTGTAAGAATCCACAATACCCTCAAGTAGTAACATGTGGAGCGTTGGTAACACACCGAGTGTAGGTAACACATAGAGTGTCGGTAACACACATAGTTTAGATAACACACAGAGAGTAGATAACACATGGAGTATTCATAACACATGGAGTGTCGTCAAAGACTAGAGGACTTGTACCCTAGTGGGATAGGGGAGTACCGAATTAGTATTGGTAAGACAAAAATTCTAGATAAGACGCATAATCTAGGTAAGAAACCTAGTATAGGTAATCAAATATCTTCTAGGTCACTGCCAACTTCAAGATTTTGTCCTTAGTATGCTTGTTTCGGGAGAACCTCCTCCTCAAGCCAACAGGTAGTACACCAACTTCCACGAAAACTCACTTAGAGTATCTCAAAAGGACTGCCTTGTGGAAAGGTTCCCAACAACACAAATGGATCATCAAACAGACACATAGTTTGAGAGTTATAGGAATTTAAGTAAAAAGGGGTCGGTGGGGTCTGGGTCCGGTCTGACCCGGTCGGACCGACCCAACCCAACCAACCAAAGTCCCACCTAACCCAACCCACCGGGTCGACCCAACCCGCCGGGTCGACCCGACCTGCTTGGTCTGGCCCGGCTCGGCCCACTCAAGTAGGTCGATTCATCCTCCCAGGATGTGATAGGCGCCACATCCTTGCATGGTCGATGCGGGGCAGCTACCGCGTTTGATGTGAGGCGACCATCGCATTTGGCATGGTAGTCCACTGTGTGACCACCCTATGACCATTTTTGTGGGGTCCTACATGGTCCAGCTGGACCGTATCCGCTGAGGCCCACCTTCTGGTGGCCCTATCCACTGCCTACAGCTATCGTGCCATATGTTCCTTCACCACCAGCCATTGGTCATCTACTATTGGGTGGCTGCGTTGCCACGTACCACTGTCGTCGCCGCCGGCTCTCCTTCTGCGGGTCACCGATCACACTCCAATGCTCTGTTTTTCTAAACAGAAGTATTATGGTGACCCTCGGGTCACGTTCTTCACTTATGTAGGCTCAATATTGTCTTTTCATCACTCTGTGGGTTTGGTAACATTTAGAACCTCCCAAAAAAATCCTGAAGCGACCATGGGGGTCCGTCGGTGAAGAACACAATAACGAGAAAGGGAGATAAGCATAAGAACACCCATAGAATGGACCTTGGCCTTTTTTGTGTAATCCTTGGTCCATTCACGTCAATAGAAATATAAAAGAGGAACAAAAGAATATTTAATACTATTCATCCCCTTTAATCCCACATTTTTAACCATCCCGTAAGAATGATCGAGCCACAGATCAACTTGTTCGTGGGTTGGTCCGCGTTCGTCGTTGGAAACCAGAACGGGGAAAGAAATCATGATGAAAATAAACCCCCTACCTGGAAAGAGGATCATTCAGAGGAGATAATTTATCATTGAAGGTGATCCATCCACGAACATCCTCGATTCGTCATTCTTCGGCATTTATCATTTTTCATCACTAGCAAGAGAGCTTCCTAGGGTTCCAGAGAAATTATCCAGCATTATGAATTTAGACGCCAATCCCTACCCCTGATTAATGGAGGAAACATGTTAACACATTTCAGAATTTTAAATGCATTTCAGCATTACAACGATGCTTCATCGCAGAATTGTTGCATCACTACACCGCAGCATTGTTGCATCGTCACAAAACATTAAAAGAAAAATAAAATAAACCTTTTAAGTTTATTTTTATTCTTCCTTAAAATGTCTGAAAAATATTTTCTACAGTCAACCCACACTGGTCAAAGTTATCTCATGCCTAAGAAAAACATGATGTTATAAATCCAATAGTGCCCTTAGATTTCAAATCTGATCACTCATTTAAAAGTTACCAATACCAAGAACACACTCTATTTTTAATAAACTTAAAAAATAGTTCAAAATTTTATTTTGGTCACCCCGGACCTCAAAATCATGTTCCGTCTTGGAAACCGGTCTCGAAATGATCCCATATAATTTTCAAAAAAAATACATGAAAAATTTGGGACATTACATTCTCCCCGCCTTAGGGATTTATGTCCCTGAAATCCAAAATAGAGGATAAACAAACAAATGGGGATACTGAGCAAGAATTTGAGCCTCCCTCTCCCAAGTTCTCTCTTGGAGATTCTCATAATGCCACCGAATGCGCACCAGAGTAATCTACCATCCACAAAGGATCCTCTCCT
This sequence comes from Viscum album, assembly GCA_963277665.1. Classification (NCBI taxonomy): domain Eukaryota; kingdom Viridiplantae; phylum Streptophyta; class Magnoliopsida; order Santalales; family Viscaceae; genus Viscum; species Viscum album. The sequence goes on from OY728142.1 coordinate 1,731,399,373, forward strand.
GTAGATCCTCGATCTTCATTGGGTACTCTGCGAAAGTCACCTCATCATCAGTGCCCAGCATGCCCCAGTCAATGACGTGTGAAGTGTCATGTATATATTTCCTCAACTAGGATACATGAAAGACTTCATTCATCCTCTCTGACTGTAAGGTAGAGATAAGCAGTACGCCACCTCGCCCACTCTACATATTATCAAAAAAGTTCTGATGAAGCTTAGAGATAACTTGCCTCCCTGTCCAAATCTCCATATCCTGCATTGAGGAGAGACCTAAAGTAACACATGGTCTCCCTCCTTGAACTCTGAGGGTATCCATCACCTATCATCATAAGACTTCTGATGGATCTGTGTAGTCTTCATCCGCTCCTAGATGACCTGAACCTTCTCCATAGTATCATGCACCAACTCTAGGTCCATGAGTGCTGACTCTCCAGGGTAATTCCAACAAAGTGGCAATCTGTAGGTTCGCCCGTACAAGGCTTTTAATGGTGCCATACCGATGGAGGAGTGGTAGCTGTTGTTGTATGAAAACTCCACCAAAGATAGGTAATCCTCCCAACTGCATCCAAAATCAAATATGCAAGCACATAGCATGTCCTCTAAGACCTGAATAGTCTATTCTGTCTTGCCATCTTTTTGTGGGTGGAAAGCGGTTCTCAAGTGCAGTTGAGTCCCAAACACCTCTTATAATCCCTTCCAAAATTGGGATATGAAATGAGCATCATGATCTAAGACTATCATCAATGGAACCCCATGGATTTGAACTATCTTCTATATGTAGAGGTGTCCCAAGCTCTCTACTGAACTCTATTCCTAAATCTCTAGGAAGTGGAATGACTTGGCGAGTCATTCAGCGATCACCCATATGGTATCGTACCCTATGGACATATGTGGTAGACCCATCATGAAGTCTATTGATATTCCATCCCAATTCCACTCTGGAATCTCAAGGGGTTAAGTCAAAATTGTTGTGATTTGGTGCTCAGCCATCACTTACTGATAAGTGAGGCATCTAGAGATAAACTCTTCCACTTAGTTCTTAATTCTCGGCCACCAAAACTAATGTCGGAGGTCCTGGTACATCTTTTCCACACCTGAATGTACCTATAAATGGGTTGTATGGAACTACCTCAACACCTCCTCTCATAACATCATTAGTACAACTACACATCCTCTAAAAAGGATGACGTTCTCCCCACCTTTTTAATATCCATTGGGGGCATGCCCTGTGGACATCTGAGCACATGTAGTCTTGTGGCTTGTATCTTAGAGTAATACGTACCTAAATATCTATAAGAGTGGAGTGTTAAATACAATATACTAAAGATAAGAGGCTCCATATCCATCCATGTAGGATATTTGAAGTGAGGCTAACTACTCTGATGCCTCGTTCAATAGCGGTGAACTCGATCTCCGGCTGAGAGTATCTTCCACCATGTTCCCCTTCTCAAGATTATAGACTATCTAAAAGTCATAATCATGGAGAAACTCTAGCCAATGCCACTATCTTAAGTTTAGATCCTTCTGAGAAAAGAAATACCTAATACTTTTGTGGCATGAGTAGACAATAAATCTCTCACCCATAAGGTAGTGTCTCTACTTCTTCAATTCGAATACTACAACCGCCAACTCCATATTGTGGGTTATGTAGTTCTTCTCATATGGTTTCAACTATCATGAACCATATGTAATCACCAATTTTCCCTACATCAGGATACAACCAATCTTGGTCCCTGATGCATCGTAGAATACAACGTACTCAACACCCTCCTCAGGAAACCTCAGGATGGGAGCACTCATCAAACTCTATCTCAGCTACTGAAAGATCTTTTGGAACTTCTTCATCCATACAAATGGTTGCCACTATTATGTTAAGGAAGGCATGGATGTTGGTACTCTAGAAAAATCGATTATGAACCTCTAATACTACCCATCTGACCCGATAAAACTTCGCACCTTAGTAACGTTCTTGGGTGACTCTCAAGCAAGCACTGCCTCGATCGTCATTGGATCTACAGCAACTCCAGCCTCTGAAATGACATGTCCCAAAATTTTACCTCTTGTATCCATAATTTAAACTTTTAGAGCTTCATGTAAAGCTAGTGCTCTTGGAGTAAGTTCAGGATCATCCTTAAGTGTATCGCGTGCTCCTCCTCGGATGTCGAGTACACCATGATTTAATCAATAAAAACCTTTATAAACCGGTCTAAGTAGGGATGAAAGATCATGTTCATGAGTCCCATGAACACTACTGGTGAGTTTTTCATGCTAAACGGAATCATTAAGTACTAATAGTGGTCATAGCGACATCTGAAAGCCATCTTCAGAATGTCCTCATCCTACACTCGAAGTTGATGATAGACTGATCTGAGGTCTATCTTCAAGAACTATCTCGCTCCCTTCAGCTAATCGAAGAGGTCATAAATCCTCGGTAGTGGATATTTTTTCTTCACATTCACTTACTTCAATCTTCATAAGTCCACACATAACCTCAAGCTCTCATCTGCCTTCTTGGAAAACAATATTGGGGCTGCCCATGGTGAAACACTGGGTCTTACAAATTCATTACTCTGTAAGTCCTCTAACTATACCCTCAATTCATGAAGCTTTGTGGGATCCATCCAATATGACGGTGTAGATATTAGTGTCGCTCTGGGGTATAGGTTAATGTAGAAGTCTACCTCACTATGAAAAGGTAGTCCTGGGACATTTCTAGAAATATGTCCTCATAATCATCCACCACTACAGGAAACTAAGGACTCATCTCCTCCACTACACTGATGGCCATTACATCCAACTTGTGTGTGATTGGATGAACTCTCCTATGTGTGAGTCCATCCTATGTTGTATGCATTTATTTTTCACTAGTAATTGAAAACCTAGTCCCATCTCTGCAGACACAACGCACTCTATTCCAAAAACAGTCAATCTGAGAATGAACTGTGGATAACCAATCCATACCCAGAATGATGTCTTAAAGCCTCAAAGTTGCTATTATGAGATTCCATCCAAAGATATTTCCCCCAAGAGTAAGCTCACACTAACAACACCAGTGTGTTATCATTGAATCCCCTCACTTAGGACTCTCTAAATGTAAGGATCAAGCTAACGGCTCCACTGAAATATCCAAGCTTTCGAACAAAATTTGTGGTAAGGAAATAGTGGCTGGAACCTATGTCTATCAAAACTGCATATTGGGTGGAAAAGACACAGATCATATCTCTAATAATCCTAGGAGTCTCAGGATCATAAGCCTCCATCACCTATAGATGTCTTCTCCCCTATCCACCAGCTCCCTAAGCTCGGGGTGGGCCACCTGGGGGTGGTGGTAGTAGTGCCTCGAACCTCCATCCACCTCTTGTTGCTCATCCTGCTCTTTTTCCACATCTTCTTTCTAGAGGACCTCCCTATTCCTTCCTCTGTTGCTGCCTTGGAGGTCCCTCGACCATCTCCTGGTCGGTCGTATGACTGGTTGGACAATCTCTAGCCAGATGCCCCCGACCACCACACGAGTAGCACAGTCTATCCTTCAGCTGACTCGCTCTGACCTGGGAGGCTCATACCACTGATCCAGTATCCTAGGGTCATCCCCAAGAGTTCTGGACCTGTTTGGGTCCTTGAATCGCCTTTTGACTACCCACTACCAAAGACTCCACTACCTGTCACCAGGTGGTATCTCCCACTACTAGTTCCCACTCTACAAGAAATATCTCTAACAATAGAGCTCACTATAGATCCCCAGCATGCATAGGGATGCTAAGGGATATAATCAACACCCTAATATCTTGGTGTAGTCCCCTATTAAAGGTATGGGCCCTAAAGAATGGGTCTCTCACCATATTTGTAGATTAGTGATAAAGATATGTGATCTCCCTGAGTACTCTGTTACTAACCGGCTTCCCTACTGCAGGTGCAGTAGCCTCTTTATACGCACAGAGCATAACATCACTGGAAAGAACTCCTCCTTGAAGAGACGCTCAAAGTCTGTCTAAGATAGGGTCACCTCCTTGTGCATCTAGATTATCAAGCTCCACCATCTCCCTACCAAGACCTATATAATACTCGTGGCTAGGACCGTCATTTGGTCAATAAGCATCCTCACTAAGAAAAAAACTCATGTCACCACCTCCAACCAGTCCTCAACTACCTAAGGATATGTATCACCTAAGAACATGGGAGGTTTCTGTCTCTAGAACTCATGAAATTCACTAATCATGCATGCATCCTCTACCGATAGCACTGGTAGGAACTACTGCTCTTTGGGTAGTGGTATCATTGGTACACCACCAGGAGGTGTTATCTCTGGAAACGGTCCCTGCACCGATGCCTCATCACTCGATGGACCATACTTGTGGTCACACCCTAAAATCCTAGCTAGATGTCTGTGTGGAGGCATCCTAAAACAAATCAAGATGTACCATGGTCAATAGAGTATACCTGATGAGCTGACTCTGACTCAAGAAGGACATGAGTGTAGGATCTATACGCAGCGGAAGCGTGATGGTTGGGAGGGCCCAACTTTGGTTTTTCTTTAATAGATGACCAATCCAGGATCAATACGATGATAAGCACTAGTATCCATATATTAAAATCAAATATCTAGAAAAAAGAAGAAAAGGGCACCAGATCCTAGAGAGAGGATCCTGCGTATCATGTTTATAATTAATTTAAATAATTCTTACAGAAATTAAATACCTGGTTCTTGAGTAATTTCTTCATTGATGATGTTGATCATCCATAATAACCCTTTCATATTTTCTTGTTGTGCTTGTGAGGATCTAAACCATAATCCCTATAGTAATGATCCACACATGCTCTGATGGCCTCCAATCGACACCACTCATTCTTCGGGTTCTAGTACAGTGAAGAGAGTGTCTTGAATTAGTCATTCTTGATTGCATGTTCTTTGGTCTTGAATAGAATATCTCATTCTTGAGAGGGGAGAGGAGAGTTTTTGGGAGAAAAATTGTTTTTTCTCAACAATTCTCTCACCATCGGCAATTTGGTTCACCAGTCTTAATGGCACAATAGACGTACCTATCTATTTAACAACATGGGGTTTCTGTTATAATATTTAATTATATAACAGTAATTAAATACATTCATAACCTTATATAAAACTCATGCTACATATTAACACTAACAACACCATTATTTTTAGTGTGTCAACTTGCACAAAACAGAATCATAAATGAAATCTCATGCCACATAATGATAACAGTGTTATTATTATTTTGTCTTGTTCCAACTAGTCAAATAATTATTTTCCATCTTGCAAATAATTATTTTACTACCAGACCAGACTTTTTCTGATTGAACTTCACTTCTATTTATTGAACACCCGAATAAATAAATAATTTATTCTCTTAAATAAATATTTTATTTACAAACTAGTAAATATATATTTATTAAATGTCAAATAAAATAAATATATTTAATTTAATTTATGAGATCATTTTAACTTGAATAAAATTATTCCACGATCATGAGAATAATATTTATTCTATTAATTAAATTCAAATAGAATTTAATTGAGACCACAAGAAACACTTAGAGTGTGACCCTTTAGGATTATTTCTTGTTGGAATTAGGTGGGTTTTCCTAAAGTCCAAGAGTACTCTCTAGCAATCGATCAAGAAACCCAAGAGAAAGAACTTAAAGTCACAAAAATTAAATCCATATATGAATGCTCACTGTATAATGCAATCCCTTTTTCATAATATCTCATCAAGAAGGTTTCATGATAGTGTCATCAACCTATTTGCTTGATACTTCTTTCTTTGACTACCTGAAATAAAATCATCAATACACCATGTCCATGGAATTTAGGTCGATGGTTCTATTTCAATCAAAGGGGTGAGATATCAACTTCTATAAATGGAAGAGGAAAATCCTTCCTTGACTTATCCATTAATAACAAGTCATTTTTTATGCACCAAACATACCCTACTTCTCACCAATATATGGCGTGATGTATTTCATCAGTAAATCAAAGTGCACGAGTCATGACATACATTAATGATAATCTTAAAGTCTAAGGACCATTACACATGCTTGTAGATAGGAATATCTGATGACACCAAAACACACGTAATTCCTACTGGAGGGTATTTTCTCATAATCTCTCATATTGGAGATTACCAAGTATGAAATTCATGAGAAGAAGTATCATCTTCTTATGAGTATTTTCACTTGATGGTCTATATACTATGTGTCCCATCCTAGTATGTCATCCAACCATAGAATTGTATTTAAGAATATTGTCATGAAACTTAAAGGTTCTCATCATAGCGGGGAACTGCTATAACCTTATTAATGCGGCAAATACTCTAGGACATTATTACATTATAATCATACATAACAATGAATAATATGTAATAAGATTTTTAATATTTAAATGCATTAAATATTCATGTAATCAATGTACAAACAGTTGGTTCTAGGAAACCAACTCCAACAATGAGAACACACTTAATATCTATATGATGCATTAACCATTAATTTCCCATGCAACTAGTGTTTTCATGTACCAAGTCGGAAAGTAGAATTCAAGGTCTTGGTGTATTGATACATCGGCCACCACACCAACACTGGGTTCCCTAGCCTGAATATTGAACTCGAAACACTTAACATTTTTTCCCCAAAACAAAAGTAAAACTGATCACCCTTTGATACCACTCTATCACAACCCATCCCCTGGGGCCCGTGTCGTGACTACCCCAAGCTCACCTCCCATAGGCCAAGGTATAGAAACAAGCACCAAGTAGGCATATCCCATAAGTGAGAGGCATTTTACCAAGTACCTGTATGCATGCACTTGTCTCTAAGAAAAATCTGAAACTAAAAACACTAAGTAAATATGGATGCAAACCACTAAGAAAACCCACTCAGAGTAAGGTACAAAACTGTAAGAAAAAGGAGACAGAATACAAGCCCAAATAAAATATAAAAAGAAAAGCTCCTAGATCTCATATTTATAAAACCCTACTTGAAGGGTAGGTACAGTAAGTTGTTTGAGTGTCACTGAAGCGTATCACATCCATCAGGACACCCTAAATCACCACCTATCTCTGGTCTACCAAGGAACTCGTCAAATTTTTTGATCGTTTGCGCAAGACATGACACGTACAGGCGAATACCATACAGGGGTGAGTAAAATAATACTCAGTAGAAACCCCAAACCACAAAGTAATTGCACAAAGTAAACCACAAAGTATACCACAAAGGAGAGTACTAATAAATACACTAAGTAGACTACCAAAAAGGCACATGAAGTGTAGCCTCTGAGAGGTACTATCAAGAGAGTCACTAGAGTTATCTCACACCAAGTATAGTTCTATGGTACGTAAATAGGATTGTTGTAAGAATCCAAAGTACCCTTAAGTAGTAACATGTGGATCATTGGTAACACACAGAGTGTAGGTAACACACGGAGTGTTGGTAACACACAGAGTGTAGGTGACACATGGAGTATAGCTAACACATGGAGTGTTGGTAACACACAAAGTGATGGTAACACACAGAGTGTCATCAAATACTAGAGGAACCACACCCTAGTGGGATAGGGGAGTACTGAATCAGTATTAGTAAGACAAAAAGTCTAGATAAGAAACATATTCTAGGTAAGACACACGGTCTAGGTAATCATGTAGCTTCTAGGTCATAGCCAGTTGTAGGATTTCGTCTATAGTGTAGGTTCTGAGCACATCAAAATCACATGGATATGTGTACCCAACTTGATTTTACCATTAAAAAAGATCAATCTAAGATCCTTCATGATGATAAAACACCAAATATTCATAATAGAACAAAGAACAAAAAGGAAATATGGAAGTCCTAATACCATAGAGAGGATCATCATATATTGGTTATAATTAATTTAATTAAAATAAAATAATTACCTTGATTGAATTCTCTCTCTGTTGATACTTCCAGTCATAATCTAATCTGATTTTTCGTTGCATCGTAGAAGACAAGTGTAGGCTTTCTCTAACGGTGATCCACATGTGCTCCACATATCTTTGGATGTCACCAAAGGAATCTTTGGGTGCTAATGTGGAAGAACCTTCGCTTTCCATATCCGCCTTTGATCTCCTTGAGATCTTCTTCCAAAGCGCTCTCCTTGATCTAGTGGAGGAGGATCTCTCTCGTAACATGAGAGCGTTCTTAGAGGAAAGGAATTCTTTCTTGGATTGAGAGATTTCTCCAGATCCATTGTGCACAACCAAAAAAATGAATAACTTTAATGAGAATAGTGTAATTGGGATTTATAATACTTATAATAATGAAATAAAACAATTAATCATAGGTATTTATTTATTTCATTTAATTCTTACTAAGACCCCATGTCTAATAATAGTGTTTGACTATTATTATTACTTTACATGCACCCAACAAATTACACATGATATTATTTAATTTAATAAATAATATTATTTCTCAAAAATTTCCTAAAAAAATCACACAGTGTGTATATTAATATACACGGCATATACTTTTGTTTTTCCATTTTCCTTTATTTCCTACACTAAATTTATTAGAACTTGAATAATGACTATTTATTTCTTAAATAAATATCACTTCAATATTTACTAATAAATATATTATTTCACCCAAAATATATTCTCTCAAATAACTAGTGTCGAAATAAATGAGATCAGTCATCCTTGAATAATAATTAAACTACAATTTGGAATAATCTTTATTAAACTTTTTAAATGAATATTTAACTAAGATACTTGGATACACTTAGTGTGTGACACTCTGGGCCTTTTTATTAGTCGAATTAGGCGAAGCCTACCTAAATTCCAAGGTTAGAATCTAGCAACATGCCAAGGAAACCATAGAGAAAGAAGTTAATGCTGCAATGATGTGTCACCTCCTACAAATTATTACCATGTAATGTCATCCCTTTGTCTCGATATCTCGAATCAAGCGGGTTACATTCTAGTGTCATTAACCCATGTTCTCTATTACTCTTTTTTTGTCCTCCTAAAATTAAACTTTCACATTTCTCATTATGGCCATGGATTTATTTAGGCTATATCAATTCCATCAAAGGGTCTGATATATCAACTTCTGTTATGAAATAGAAGGGACAAATCTTTTCTCGCATTATCTATTAAAGTAGTATTACTCGTGATGCACCCAACATGTCATATCTCGTTGTGAATAGTGTTTCATCACAGTTTTCATCAATACATCTAAGTGCACGAGTTGTAATATCCATTAATAATAATCTTAAATTCTAAGGACCAATACACACGTCTGAAGATAGGAACATACAATGACACTATAAAATGTGGATTTCCTACTGGTGGGTCTCGTTCTCATGATATCCTCCTGGATATTACCAAGGGTGCACACCATGAGAAGGTGCCTCAATGTTTTATGAGTCCTCACCCCTAATGGCATGTATTATTTGTGTCCCTCAAGTAACATCATCCGGACATAGAAAATATATCCAAGAATAGTGTTATGGAACTTTCGGGTTCTTATCATAACTGAGATCCGCTATGACCCTTTAGTTTAATAGCTATCCTTATAACATTATCACATACATTGTCACACATAAGAAAAATAAATATTTCATGAGGTATTTATTAATATTAAAATCCATGAATACAACTTTATCATAAAGTACAAAGTAGCTGGTTCTAGGCCACCAACTCCAACAGAATCCCACTTGGACTAGATCCAACTGCTAACAACCTTTAATCTGCTAGCTATCACATGATATTCATGATTTTGCTGAGATAGGCCTTTAGTCATGGGATCTTCCATGATCTCTTCTATGGACAATTTTTTCACTGCAACTTCACCCCTTTGATATAAATCCCTCAAGAGGAGATACTTCCATAGAATTTTATTTTTCTGTTGATGTGACCTTGGTTCTTTTTTAAGATCCACTGCTACAATATTATCACAATATAATATGATAGGGTCTCTACTGTTAGGCACCACATCAAGCTCCTATAAAAAAATCTGAATCTAGACGGCTTCCATAGATTCATCAAAAGCCACTATATATTCATAATCCACTATAGAATCAGACAACTAGTTGCTTTGAACTCTTCTAGATCACATATCCTCCATTGAGACAGAAAATATATCCTGATTTCGACTTCAGATTTGTTCTGATCTGTCTAAAAACTAGTATCATCATACCCTCTATTAATAAGCTCCTCGTTTCCTCCATACACTAGGAACATATCCTTAGTTCTTCTTAGATACTTAAGGATGGTCTTAATAGTAGTCCAATGTTTTTCTCCTAGATCTTCTTGATATCTTCCAACCATGCTCAGTGCATAGGCAATATCAAGCCCAGTATATAACATGGCATACATGATGAATCCAATATCCAAAGAAAGTGGTATCTTACTCACCTTATCTTTCTCCTGTTGTGTCTGCAGACACATTCTCTCAGTAATATGTGGTCCATGTGACATTGGAACTAATCCACTCTTGTATTCTTCCATACTAAATCTCTTTAGTATCTAGTCAATGTATGTACCCTGACTTAGTCTAAGAATCCTCTTGGATCTATCATGAATGATCGTCATCCCTATAATGTAGGTTGATTCACCTAATTCCTTCATGGAGAAACACTTGTTCATCCATTATTTAACTGACTGTAATACTGGTACATCATTTCCAATAAGTAATATGTCGTCAACATATACTACTAGGATAATGACCGCATTCCCATTAATATGCTTATAAACACATGGATCACTGTCATTCTAAATGAAACCAAATTCCTTTATGGCTTCATTAAATTGAATTTTCCATGACTTGGATGCTTGATTTAATCTATAAATGGATTTCTGCAACTTGAAAACTTTTTTGGCTTCACCTGGTGTCACAAACCCTTCTGGTTGTGTCATATAGACATCTTCCTAAAAGTTCTTATTAAGGAATGTTGTTTTGACATCCATATTCCAAATCTCATAGTCAATGTAATTTGTTATAGAAAGTATGATTCTTATGGATTTAAACAGGGAAACTGGCGAGAAGGTTTCATCATATTTAATTCCTTTACATTGTCTAAATCCTTTAGACAATATCCTTACTTTATATGTGATAACTTTACCTTCCATATCCAGCTTTCCCTTGAACACCCATTTACATCCAACAGCCTTTACATCAACTGGCTCATCAACCAAAACCCATACTTGGTTTTGATACATGAAATCCATCTCAAAATTCCTAGATTCTATCCATATTGCATCTTCTAATCTCTCTACTACTTCCTTGTAGGAGAGAGGTTCATCATTTTCCAACAATAATGATTCACCATCCTCTGTGACTAGGAAACCAAATCTCTCTGGTTCCCTTACCTCTATTGAGATCCTATGCAATACTTGTGTTTCTGGAACCTCTTCCATAGGGACATGTGGAACTTGTTCATGTACCAACTCATGTGTATCTTGAGAATCAACTTTGTCTAAGTCAATATTACTCCCACTATCCTTTTTGAGGATGTTCTCCCTCTCAATAAAGACAACTTGTCTTATGATAGTCACTTTCTTATCTAAAGGGTTGTAAGGGTAATATCCTTTCGTTTCCTTGGGATATCCTATAAAGATACACCTCATGCCCTAAGGTGCTAGTTTGTTTCCTAATAAGGCCTTAACAAATTACTCGCATCCCCATACACGTGTGTGTGACAAAATGGGGTTCTTTCCATTCCATAACTCGGAGGGAACTCCATTTTCCACTTTATTTGGTACTCAATTTAATGTGTATGTTGCAGTTTGTAATGAATATCCCCAAAAGGATAATGGAAGATCAGCATGACTCATCATCGACCACACCATATTCAACAAGGTGTGGTTCCTCCTTTCACTAACACCATTCCACTATGGTGTATAAGGAGGAGTCAGTTAAGATAGAATCTCAGAGTCTCGTAAAAGGTTGACGAACTCTTGGTTCAGATATTATCCACCTCGATCCGATCAAAGCTTCTTTATCTTATTACCAAGCCGATTATCTACTTCATTTTTGAATTCCTTAAATTTCTCCGAGGACTTTGTCTTATACCTCATTAAGTAGATATATCCATATCTACTCAAATCATCAGTAAAAGTAATGAAATAAGAATATTCACCTCTAGATTCTACTAGAAATGGTCCACACACATTTGTGTGTACCAATCCTAGAAGCTCTATGGCCATTTCACCCTGCCCACTAAAAGGAAGCTTGGTCATTTTCTCTTATAAACAAGTGTGACATCTATCAAGTGGTTTTAGCTTAGTAGAGTCTAAATAACTATCTTGGTAGAGCTTTGTCAATCTCTTCTCATTTACATGACCGAGACGGTGATGCCACAACTGGGTGTTTTATGATTCATGTGAGTTTTTTTCATTATCGATTTCCAACACTTGTTTTTCGTAATTTAATACATAAAACCATTATTTAAATGTGACATACCATAACATATGTTGTTCTTATAAAAGAAACAAACCTTATTTACAAACTTAAAAATAAATCCATCCATATCCAAACATGATACAAAAATTATGTTCTTGGTAACACTAGGTACATAACAACTGTTATGTAAAACCAAAATCATTCCAGTTAGCAATGAGAGATGGTAATCACCAATGACCAACATAGCCAGCCTCACACCATTGGTAACACAAAGATCCACCTCTCCTCTGGAAATATTTCTAAATCTACTTGGTTCCTTTATTTGAATACAGATGTGAGCCCCACATGTTGTATCTAATACCCAATGTGTATAAATAGAAATATTACACTTGATAACAAACATACCTTTAGCATCCCCATGCTTCTAGGTGCAGTTCCTCTTCTAATGTCCTAGCTTGGAACATGAAAAACATACTTCCTCTCATTAATTACCCTGACTATACATCTTACACTTCTTAGAGGGACGCTTCTTGGGGGCTTTAGACCATTTATAAATCCTTGGCCCCTTTTCCTTGTCATTCCTCTTCTTATGCACTATAAAGGTTGTGGGTTTTTTCATGACCCATGTCCTTATTTACCTAGAGAATCAAGGTCAGAAGTTCTGATAGATTCTTATCATTATTTCTCATGTTTTAGTTGACAATAAAGTTATATAAGGTCTTAGACTGTGATGATAGGATTAGATATGTACGCAACTCATCCGGGAACTTAATCCTTAAGATGTCCAAGCATTAAATGTTTCCAATAAGCTTGAATACATAAGGCCCAACTGGTGCAGACTCCAAGATTAGTTTTGAACAAAGAATTGGACATCTCATATCTCTTCTATCTCACATTCTCTTGATAGAAATTCTTAATTTGAGACATCATGTTATACGCATCCATGTTTTAATATTGCTTCAAGATCTTATTAGACATGGATGATAGCATGAAACATTGGAAATATGTGGCATCATCCAAATTTTTTATATAGAGATATATTTCCTCATCACTAGCCTCATTTCTAGGTGCAACCAGAATAGGCTCCTCCAGCACATACAATTTCCTCTCATGGTGAAGGATGACATGTAAACACCTCTGCCACTCCTGGAAATTGGTGCTGGTGAGATGGTTTTACTTTTCGGGTATGGTTCGCAATGATATGTTTGAAGTAATTTTTCTTATAATTTATAAAAATTAATATGAGAAAAGATTTATTACTTTATCATGATTAAACTGAGACAAATAAATAATTTGATACTAATTAGTCTCCCATGATTTTATCGAAATCCAATATCTCTCACCATTGACTTAGGAATATTATGTTGCCGGAATATTTTAGTGGAAAGGATCCATATTTCAATTTTCATTACCCCAACTAGGGTTGTTCAAGAAACTTGAAGGTTTTTAGGTAGGCATTCCAAATGCCAACAACATTAACTCACAGTTCCTTGATCCTCTAAGTGGACTCCCCAATCTCAAAATCCTTTTATTTTGGATTTCCTCAACCTTTGCCTCTTGGTCACACCGAGTCCTACTCTAGAAGTCAACCCTTGATGTGAACCAAGTCAAGTCAAACCAAAACCTCAAATTATAATTCCCCGATAATTTAAATCACCCCTACTAGGGTTGGTCAATCACTTTGAACTATGGTTTGATTCTAACCAAGATTATGGAAGGCTATACCGATATAATATTTTTGTGAGGGATTTTTCCTTATACATAAATTTTCATTTTATTATCTTTCTTACACTCTTGATAATATTAAGTGGGATATACTTAAGTGATTAACCATGTCTAAGATAATATTTATGCATAATCTATTATTATTTTGGTTACATATTTCATGCTTGTTTAATTCATTAATTGTATGATCGTGACAACACAACCACAATAAATAAACCATGAAACTTCCAGAAATAAAATAAATGGCATGATCATGAGTTTGTTTTATTGGTTAGTTTATCTAGTGGTTGATAAACTAACCCAAGAACTAGGAGAGAAAAACACCTTGAACCTTTTGGGTTCGTGTTTACAACTTTCCACTTGTCCACTTTTGTATCTCCTTGGATTGGTTTCGCCTTGGCTCATAACTTGAGCTACCTCCACTAGCTTGGGAGATCCATCCATTACATATTCTTTTATCTCACATGTAAGTGAGAGGTAAAATGGGGTTTTACATAAAATAAACCTTGGGTACATAGGCCCTACGTATTAATGAGGAGAAGGCTCACATACCAACAAATTTAATTTAAATAAATTAATTAAAAGAAACCATCCACATACAAAAGTCCTGGTTTAGCTCATGATCATACATACATGCAATGATATTTACATATAAATGAAACTAGCATTCAATTCTTTAATTGTTCTTGTTTAAGATAAATCACACTTGAATCAATTAATTATTATCTTTAACTAGTCAATCCTTTTATCTTAAACTCTTTTCTGAATTTATTTGAGATTCTCATCCATCATAATTTTAAACAAATAAGTTCATTTAAAATTATCTTTATACGTAACTTATACTTTAGAGGCAACCCGGTGAATTTCTGTTCATAAAAACCCAATGAGTAGAAATTAATATTACATATATGTTAAATTAAACACATATTTATAAAACACCTATCACAAGTTGTGCACCATCTTTATTCTCACACCATGGTACATGTCTTAAGGGTTTGTATAATATAATGATAAATTTTAATAAATCTATGTAATTTGGATGAGTACACAGCCTGTATTTCCTACTACACGGTGTGTATTATCATTCACCATCCATCTGAAGTACGCTCGGGGATACGGCATGTATATGTACTTCAAAAATCTTTGGAGTACACGGTGTGTCTAGTGGGACACATGTTGTGTAGTATCTATGTTACAAGGTCTCCATCTCGGCAAGCCGTGTATGGGGTACACAGTTCAACCCTAAACCAAAAGGACTACACGTCGTGTCCAATGGGCCACATGGTGTGTAATTCGGAAACTGTGTGCCACCTATTCTTGGTCAACACACGGAGTCATAGAGACTCAGATAAACTTCAACACATGGCTTGGTTTGGTGGACTAGTCTCAATGCATTGAACTTTGACTACATGGCGTGTGAGGCAGAATACATGTTGGGTGAGTCAAATTACACGGCATGGGAGTCCAACTGACACGCCATGTGTTCTAGTGTAGTATGGCTAGGAACCTTTGGAACCTCCAGATGAGATCTTCTATTTTATTTTGATCAAAATTAAAAGAAAAAAATTGTTTCTGTAAGGTGAATGAGAAATGAAAGAGGAGGAATAGATCTCAAGATTCAGATTTATAGAACGATTAACTTGAATTGAAACAACTAAATTATTAAATGCATAAATAATCAACGAAAAACTAAATTATTATAATCAACTATATGACCCCTATAATGCTACTTGTAGGTTCCAGGTGCAGTGGAAGCATGTAGATGGGTGTACCCAACTTGATTTTACCATTAACAACGATCAATCTGAGATTTTTCATGATGATAAAACACCAGATATTCGGAATAGAATAAAGAAAGAAAATGAAAGAGGGAAGTCTCAGAACCATAGAGAGAATCATCATATGTTGGTTATAAATAATTTAATTAAAAGACAAGAATTCCCTTGATGGGATTCTCTCTCCGTTGATACTTCCGATCACGATCCGATGTGATCTGTCATTGCGTCGTAGAAGCCAAGTGTAAGCTTCCTCTAGTGGTGATCCACACTTGCTCCACGTATCTTTGTACATCATCAAAGGAATCTCTGGGTTCTATCATGAAAGAGAATTCACTTGTGATGTCCACCTTCGATCGCCCTGAGATCCGCTTCTTAAGCGCTCTCCTTGATTCAGTGGATGAGGATCTCTCTCGTAACTTGAGAGCATTCTTGGAGGAAAGGAATTATCTCTTGGCTTGAGAGATTTCTCCATATCCATTGTGCACAACCAAAAAAATGGATAGCTTTAATGAGAATAATTCAATGGGATTTATAATACTTAGAATAATGAAATAAAATAATTACCCATAGGTATTTATTTATTTCATTTAATTCTTAGTAAGACCTCATGTCCAATAATAGTGTTTGACTATTATTATTACTTTACATGTGCCCAGCAAATTACACCTAATATTATTTAATTTAATAAATTATATTATTTCTCACAAATTCCAAGAAAAACCACATGGCGTGTATATTAATATACAGGGTGTGTAATTTTGTTTTTTCATTTTCCTTTATTTCATCCACCACATTTATTAGACCTTGAATAATGACTATTTATTTCTTAATTAAATATCACTGCATTATTTGCTAATAAATATATTATTTCACCCACAATATATTCTCTCGAATAACTAGTGTCGAAATAAATGCGATCAGGCATCCTTGAATAATTATTAAACCATAATGAGGAATAATCTTTATTCAACTTGTTAAATGAATATTTAACTAAGATACTTAGATACACTTAGTGTGTGGCCCTATGTGCATCTTTCTCAGTGGCATTAGGTTGAGTCTGCCTAAAGTCCAAGGTTAGCGTCTAGCAACACGCCAAGGCACCCATAGAGAAAGAAGTTAGCACCGCAATGATATGTCACCTCCTACAAATAATTACTATGTAATGTGATCTCTTTGTCTTGATATCTCGAATCAAGCTGGTTGCATGCTAGTTTCATCAACCCATGTGCTTGATTACTCTTTCTTTGACCTCCTAGAATTGAACTTGATCATTCCTCACCATGGTCATGGATTTATTTAGGGTATATCAATTCCATCAAAGGGCCTGAGATATCAACTTCCATTATGAAATAGAAGGGACAAATCCTTTCTCTCGCATTATCTATTAATGCAGTATTACTCGTGACGTACCCAACATTTCCTACCTCGCTGTTAACAGTGTGTTGTCACAGTTTTCGTTAATACATCTAAGTGTGCGAGTTGTAATGCCCATTAATAATAATCTTAAAGTCGAAGGACCAATACACATGTATGTAGATAGGAACATCCAATGACACTATGAAATGTGGATTTCCTACTGGCGGGTCTCGTTCTCATAATATCCTCTTGGATATTACCAAGGGCACACACCATGAGAAGGTGCCTCAAAGTTTTATGAGTCATCGCCCCTAATGGCATGTATTATTTGTGTCCCTCAAATAGAATCATCCGGCCATAGAACATATATTCAAGAATAGTGTTATGGCACTTCCGGGTTCTCATCATAGCAGGGATCTACTATGAACCTTTTGTGCAACAGCTATCCTTAGGATATTATCACATGCATTGTCACACAGAAGAACAATCAAGATGTGGTAAGGTGTTTATTAATATTCAAATCCAAGAATACAAGTTTATCATAAAGTACATGGGAAATTCAGAATCACGTGTCGTCTCAACGTCTGGTCTTGAAATAATCCCTCTAATTTTCAAAAAAATTACATGGAAAATTCGGGACATTACAAGTTCTGTGAAAGCTTGAAGGTGTGAGAGAAAAAGACTATGTTAGGGTTATTTTTATAACATCAGGGAATAATTTTATCAACTCTTTCCAAAAAACGTAGATAAATGGTATTTTTATCAGTGTTAAAATATAAAGCGCAGATAAAACTGATCTTTATCAGCGCTGATAAAGATACCCCTTTATCAGTGCTAAAATTATAGCCCTGATAAAGAATAGCATTATCGTCGCTTTTTAAGCGTTGATAAAGGGATGAAACATTAATTATAAATAAATATATATTTATTTACAGTTATAATTATAAATATATATATATATTGTTTTAAATAATTATAAAATTATAATGATTATATTTATTATATTTATAATTATATAAAATAAATATATTAATTAACATATATTTAAAAAATCCTGAATATAATAAATATAATAAAAATATTTATTATAATTTTATATTTATTTAAATAAATGTATATTTATTTAAATAATTATAAATATAATAAATATATGTATTATAATTTTATAATTATTTAAATCAATATATATTTATTTATAATTATATCTGTATATATATATATTTAATTAAATAATTATAAATATACATTTATCTATAGTTATAATTATAAATAAATATTTATTTATTTAAATAATTATCAAATTCTAATAATTATATTTGTTATATTTATAATTTTATAATTTTTTTAAATATATATATATATATAATTATTACTATAAATAAATATATATTTAATTAAATGATTATAAATATATATTTATTTATAGTTATAATTATAAATAATTATAAAATTATAATAAATATTATGAAAGTTCAGGAACCGAGCATGCTCCCTTCTAACAATTTATTAATGAAAATAAAAGTACAACAAGTATAAATCTTGTGGCACACAACCCCACCAAAACATGAAGTGGAAAAACCAATAATACCCAAAAAATCTTCTGCCATTAAAATCCTAATATCTCATCATCAATGACACCTTGAGGTTGTGCTACCGCATGCCAGCGTTTAATCAAATCATCACCCGAGATGTCTGCTCCACGCCACCTGTGAATGGAGAAAAAGTTGCCCCTGTGCTTACCAAACAGCACTGCGTCGTTCGTCCCCCATCCAAAACACTGCTTGCCAACAAAGCTCCTTTCGCTAGGCTCTGTCCAGCACTATTTCTCTTCCCAAGATTGCCCCCATCATAATCTCAATGAACCCCACATCCCAAGGTTCATCACAGGCAAGAATTTTGCCTCCATCCCTGCTATCACCACCATCACCACTATTCAACGGACAAGGTCACCCCATCCCGTTATCCGAGATCAATATCGAGGTCATAGTAAGCCTGGAGTCATTGTTCGCCCCATCAACAAGACGTCTAACAGGATCCCGCCATTGGGATCCTAGATCTCTCGCTGAAGACGCTCGAGGTCGTCACCGGATCCCTGCACCGCCATCAAGCCGGTCCCGCATGCATCAGTCTGTGCACTGCACATCGGTCTGTCGCCGATCAGGACCACCGTCAGCCGCATGTCGTATCCCTCGGTCGTCGTCGTCCGCCCCATCATCCTACTATCTCACGATATCCCATAGATGGGATCCCAAAACCATCTTCATCCTGCACCCCACGTCGGGTCTCCACCGACCGGAAGCCCATCAACGTCGGAAAAACAAACAACACACCACGAACTCCCTTCGTCATCACAGTCGGAGTCCCATTGTCGAGGTGCTCGATGCCAGGATCCAAAATTATGTTATAGAAGCACGCCAAACTGTCATCGACACCTTGAAATCGCCTGAGCAAGTCTATCTATGCCCCGCAATCCTCTGTCACAAGCCACCGTCATCAGGGGCCATCATCAACCACCACAGACCAAACGTCGCCGCTGTCCACATTCATCAAGGTGGCATCACCCACCTCCAAAAAGGCTCTGTCACCACTCACCGTTGTCAAGACATCATCTTCAACATCCAGCTTTCCCCTAATCGGCTGAATTGTAAGATGACGCCCGCTGCCGGAGGCTGCAAAAAGATCATAATGACCTAAAATATCATCAAACCCTCCGTTGTCGGAGCGATCATGTAAAAGAGAGAGAGATTGTTTAATTTTGAGAGAGCAACTCTCCATCCTCTCGTTCTCATTATATTAACTATATTTATTATATTCTTAATTTTATAGTTATTTAAATATATTTATATTTATTTATAATTATAATTATAAATATTTGCAAATACTTTTAAATATTTGTATATATTTATAAATATATTTACCAAAAGGGTCTATGATCCATACAAACCTCTTCCTACCAAAATTTATTGAAAAATAAAGACAGAACATAAGAAAGCAAGAGGACGAGGTCAAACAAAGGCAAGCCCTCATCCAAAATAGAGAACTACAAATGAGAAGACTGAGAATCATCTTCATAATCATGTTGTGGACATCATTAGCAGATTCTCATTCCGATTAAGAGTTCTTCTGATTGAAGAGTATAGAGTACTTTTCCTTGAGTTTAACCTGCTTCAAAGTGAGCTTAGCCCGGTCACACCCAACCCATTCATCTCTGTCACGCCCTCGGCCATGATTTTTTGGGTGACGACCTCGTTTCCATATCTTTGTTTGATGCTAAGCCTCTTCTGGCTCATCCCTCTTCGAATGAGATCTCTCCATGAGAGGTAGCCCCTTAGAGTCCAAAAGAGGAGATGCCATGTGTGAATTATAAATATATTTATATAAATATATATATTTATCTAATTATAAATATAAGAAATATGTTTATTATAGTTTTATAATTTTTTAAATATATATATATATAATTTTAAGTATAAATATATATATTTATAAATATTTGTATATAATTATAAATATATTTATAAATTTATAATAAATGTATTTATTGTAATTTTATAATTATTTATATATATATAGTTATAATTATATTTAAAAAGTATTTATATATAATTAAAATTTTATAATTATAAATATATTTATTATTTAAAAATATTTATTGTAATTTTATAAGTATTTATGAGAACATAATAAGTTCATGGGTATAATATGAATGAATTATACGTGTGTTAATATAAAAATAAATATATCCATAACGATGAATACATAACATATCCATGCGTACATCATCATAATATATAGTACTATTAACATTTTGAACATAGCAACTCACGATCACGTTCACAAATAAACTTATGATTATATAACGTCAATTATACTCACACATCAATATATAAACATAAAAACAGACAATTATATACACAAATATCATCATTAGGGCCTACGGACTATGAGAGTGGGCTTTTGGACCACAAGGCTTTTGGGCTATAAAGAATCCAGGTCAGGCTGCATGGGAGCATGCCTTATAAGAGGAATTATAGCAAGTAACAGCCACCAGTAGAGTTAACATGATTGGAAGAATGAGAGAGTATGATTACCACCATTAGTACTAGACACCATGTAACTTTGCACGAGGTAATGCTTGTTAATCACCCATGCGAGGTGGGGAGTTAGGCACCATCGACAAAGAAGACGTCGGGGAGGTGCAGTTTAAGTGTAGTCGGGTCTTTGGCCCTTCATGTCATATATTGGGCCTTTTGCCTCTAGGTATACGGTTCCCTCTCAACCCTTAAAAGGAGGATTATCCATAAAATCAATAAAAATCTAAGGTCTTCGGGGTTTTGGAGCAATATCATCAATATATCACGATATATATATAGACACACACACACCAAATTCCTGAGATATATATTTTTAAAAATATATACTTATTTATTTATAATTATAATTATAAATAAATATATTCAAAAAGTATTTATATATAATTATAAATATAATAAATATATTTATTATTTTAAAAAATGTATCATAATTTATAATTATTTAAATAAATAAATAAATATATTTATCTTATAAATACTTTTTTTAAAACAATATATATGTATATATATATATATTTGAATTATTAAAAAATATATATTAATATATCATATTTATATTAACTATAAACATGTGTTTTGTAATTAATGTATATAAATAAACATTATTTTTGAATGTAAATATAATAATTATATATATATTAATAATATTTTTTATTAAAAACTTTATCACTGTTAAGAATAGCGAAAGATAATTTTTATCATCGTTTTTTTAGCGTTGATAAAAGTTATCTTTATCAGCTCCGATAAAAGTGAGGTTTTTATCAGTGCTTTTTGCAGAGCATTGATAAAAGTCGACGCATCCCTTATCTGGATATGTGGTAGTGAAGAATTCCAAAATAAATACTTGTTTAAATTTTAAGTTCAAATATATATTAACTCATAAATATGTAATTTTACACTGAAAATTTAAACCGCAAATTTCCTATAGAAATTTCAAATGCCAACGTCTACCAAAAATTTGCAGTGCAAACTTCCACTAAAAATATACATTGCAGATTTTCATTGAAAAATTCTAGCTCAAATATTCCCTTAAAATTACAATGTAGATATATTAATACATCCATAAAAAATGTAAATTTTTATCAATAATTTACTTTGAGAATTTATACCGTAAACTTTTAGTGTACATTTCAACCGGAAACTTTTAGTGCAAAGTCACATTCAAATTCCAAATGCAAATTTTCAATGTATACATTGCCCTAATCATTTTTATTTAATATTCATACTGAAAATTTGCACTCGAAATTTTCATTCAAATTTCCATGTATTATATTTTTATTAATCTTTATTGTTAACACATTAATAATATCTTTATTATTAATATTTAATAAAAACTGTTATTAAAATGTTATATAGTCATAAATGTTTTTAAATATAAAATATTTAATAAAAACTGTTATTAAAATGTTATAATAATGGTTATTATTAAATATGAAATAAGTATGTTTATTATTAATGTTTGATAATAATATTTTTAATTAAACATTTTATAGTTATAGTTTTTTTTTTTTAAACATTACAAGTGAGAAGCAGCAGCCCGCCTAAAATCCATATTTCTTTGTACCACCATACACAAACAGCTCCTGCCCGCCTATCTTTTTTAACTAATAAAACAGACCCACACCCAAAAATACCCACCCCATCCCTATATACAAACCCCGCCCCTCCCTCCATCCACCCCACAATCTTCCTCCCCGAACACCCCTCCACGACCTCTCCCGCCATGAATCGCCGCTGCGCCTTCTCCCTCCTGCTCTCCTTCCTCGCCGTCGCCATCGTCCTCGCATCGCTCATTTTATGGGCGGGCCACAGGGACGATCACCACGCGGCGGCCCCCAGGAGCGGCTCGGCGGCGGAGAAGTTTTTCCGTCGTGTTCCGGCCATGGAGGAGAGGGGTCCTCTGGAGGGAGCCATCCCGGCGCTGTACGTGTTCGGGGACTCGCTGGTGGACGCCGGAAACAACAACTTCCTCAACACCCCCGCCAAGGCCGACCGCCCGCCCTACGGGATCGACTTCCACGGCAACCCCAACGGCCGGTTCACCAATGGCAGGACCCACGCCGACTTCTTAGGTGCAATGCAAGACATACACACAATTAACCCCACCATTATTGGAGTACATACGTTAAACACCAATAAATCTTTCAGCGCAATTGGCCGGCCTTCCGTTTCCTCCGCCCTATGAAGGGCTGTCGGAAGCTGAGAAGAAGAACACCACCACCGGAATGAATTTCGGGTCGGCTTCATGTGGGATTCTTCCCAAAACCGGAGGCAATATTGTATGTATGCTTCGTTAATTGCATTTGTTTTATGAGTACATAACAGTTAATCAAATATAAAATACGCAGGGGTCTTGCTTATTCCTGGAGAGACAGATCGAATTGTTCGAGTTCACGGCGGAGGAGGGCCTGCAGGGGAAGTTTAAGGGCCCCCAACAAGTGAAGGCTCATTTGGCGAACGCATTGTTTTTGATCAATATGGGGAGCAATGACTACATGATCAATTACATGGAGAGCCCCCAACTCCAGGCCCTGTTTGATCCAACAGCTTTCGCCCGCCATCTCTCCGATCGTCTCGTCAATCGAATAGAGGTAGCTTCATCGCATATCGCATAAACGTGAATTGAATATCCTTCTTTTCATTATTCTGACTGTCATTTTTTACAGAGACTTCATAAAATTGGTGCAAGGAAGTTCATGGTGGCGAACATTGGTCCACTGGGGTGCGCACTCAAATTCTATAAAACCAAGAAACAGTGTGATGCCCAGGTCAACGCCATGGTTTCTGAATACAACTCTCTGCTTTCAGCCAAACTCTCCCGTCTTCAGTCCACCCATCAAGGCTTCACCTTTTCTCTCTTCAACACCTACAATTTCTCCATGAATGCTTTGAAGAATTCTCAGCAATTTGGTAAGTTTTTTTGGACGAATCTATATATATATATATATAGATATCTATGTTGTAATCGTGGTTGTGTTTAGGGATTCCGAACCCATGGATTCCATGCTTTACGTCGGAGGAGCCGGGGGTGGTGTGTGAAGACAGGGACAAGTATTTATCCTTTGATGGCGCCCACCCCACTCAGACCATTCACTTCAATGTCATCAAAAGCTGCTTTCTGGATCCCTCCATCTGTACTCCCCTCACCCTCAGCCAACTCTTGCTCCCTCCCCCACCTTAAAAATGCCTCTATTCCTTTACCTTTTCCATTTTTTTATGGGTCAAAATTCAAAATGAGTTGTAATATATTAGTGATAAATACACATTTCATCAACAATAAAAAAGCATTGAATCTTTATCTGTGTTTTTTAGTGCCAATTAGCACTAGTTTTAACAATTTTTTTTAGCTTTGATAATCGCTCCTTTTATCACCACTAGAATAAGTGCTAACAAAAATAGGGTTTGATAATCTTTTTTAAGGGCACAACAACAACCCAACCACCTTTATTATCACTCGACATACACCTTTACCAGTGCACCACAGTCTCCAACTACTCGTCAGCCCCCTTTATCAGCGCTCCCCCGCCCCCTATCCACCCATGTATTATCATTGCTCGCTAGCCTTCACACCTACACACCCCTAGCTGGATCTCTATCTTCGCACACTTGTGTTTTACAACTTCTCCATGTTATTTCGTTCTATATTCTATAATATATTTGATTATATATATATATATATATTTACATACATCTTTTTATCCATATATTTATATAATTATTTTTAAATACATTTATAAAATATGTTTGTGAGTGTGTGTCTAATATATACATAGATATATATTTATATTTGTACATATGTGTGTCTATATATATAAATATAAATATATATTTATATTTATTTACATATATTATATATTAATATTTATTTACATATATTAGAATATATACATAAATATATATTTGTTTGTTAATGCAAACACACATACATACTTTTATATAAACATCATATATACATTTTTATAAGTATATTCACAATCATACATTTTTAGTTTAAATAAAATCGATAATAAATATTTATTTCCATATTTTTTTATATATTTTCAAAGATATTTTATATGTAAATGTGTTTAAATATTTATATATAAATACATACAAATATGTATATATATGCATATATTTAATTATAAATAACACTACAATATGAAAAAGGGTAGAATTTAAACACCATAATATCCATAAAACCGTAACCCCTAGAAATAAATCCAGTCTCCACTAAAAAAAGACAAGATGACCTTCTTAAACAATGATGACATCCCATTGATTATTAAAAAATTAGAGTATCCCAACTAAAAACTTTGTTTTAGAGGCATTTCAAGCCCTTTTGACTTCAAAAAAAAACAGTGATCAGGGTTTGTCAACCAACTCAACATGGATCTCTTCACAAACTTCAATTTTTTATGTGGTAGAGCCCAAACAAACACCCATATTAAAAGTTACGATCGTTTGAAGTATAAGTCATGCTTTTAAATTATCTTAATATATTAATTAATTTAAAAAAAAATCAAATCCCCAAATTGTTATTAAATGTCCATTACTCAATACTAATTAGAAAATTATTAATTAATATCAATTTTAAAATTTTTAAACCATTGTCACTAAAAATTTTATATGTTAATTGTGAATACATATTTAGTATTATATAAATCATATTTATGAAAATATATTTTATATATTAAAATATGATTCTAAATATATATATATATATATATATATATATATATTGAAGAGAACCTTTTATTAGTGATAAGAAAAGATTTTATAAAGCCCCCTTTTATCGGTGCAAAAAAAAGCAATGATAAAGACATCCTTTATCAGTGCTAACAAAAAAAACTGCTAAAGGTAATTCATTTATCAATGCTTTTAGCTAGCACTGATAAAAATACCCCTTTATCGACATTTTTTAGCATTGACAAAGCGTAGTGCTAAATAAGTGTAATTCTGTAGTATTGATTCCTCACCCAAATAAAACAAGTGTATGCTAACTCTACAATTTACACAAAAGAAGGAAGAATTCTCGTGTCCCATACATTAACCAAATCTTTTTGAATCATTTCATGAAGACAAGGCAATAAATAAATGATCATAATATTGGGATCACCCTAAGGAAAACTTTAGAAAACTAACGCACAACATTCATCATTAAAATCACTGCTCCAAAATCCCTCCAAATCGAACCAGCACCACCATTGAGAATTCCCAAGGAAAGAATGTGAAGAAACCAAGAGGGGAAGAGAAGGAACTCACCTTGGATCATTGACAATAAATCATCTAGGTCAAGGATTAAACACAAGAAATGTGGCTCTAAAATATCTTCAAAAATTGCACTTGAGTTGCCCAAGAGTCGCTAGAAATAAAGGAAAAGGAATGGAAGTCGTAGGGGCTTCCAAAGTTATACACAGGCTGGAAAGATACAAGTGTAGGTTTCGGGCGCAGCGGAAACACGTTGGTGGGTTTTCCCAACTTTAATTTTAACGTTAAACAACGTTCAATCTGAGATCCGTCACGATATAAAACGCCGAATCTTCAGAATAGAACGAAGAACGAAAAAGAAAAGAAGAGTCCCAGAACCCTTGATATATGATCATCATATATTGATTATAATTAATTTAATTAATTCATAAGAATTACCTCGATGGAATTCTTTCTTCGTTGGAGTCTCCGGTCACGATCTTGTGATCCATCGTTGCGTCGTAGAATCCAAGTACAGTATTCCTCTAGCGGTGATCCACATGTGCTCCACGTATCTCTGGACATCGCCGAAGGGATCTCCAGGTGCTAGTACGGAAGAACCTTCGCTTGTGATGTATGCCTTCTACCACCTTGATCCGGTGGAGGATCTCGCTCTCGTAACTTGAAAGCGTTCTTGGTGGAAAAGGAATTCTCTCTTGTCTTGAGAGTATTTCCAAAATCCATTGTGCACAACAATGGCTCTAATTCAATGAGAATAATGTAATTGGGATTATTATACTTAGAATAATAAAATTAATTAATTGCCCGAAAGCATTTAATCATTTCATTTAATTCTTAGTAATACCCCATGTCTTAATAATGACATTTGACCATCATTATTACTTGACTTGCACCCAACATATTACATTTAATATCATTTAATTAAATAAACAATATTTTCTCACGAATCCCAAAAAAAAACTACACGGCATGCATATAAATATACAAGGCGTGTACTTTTATTTTTTCATTTTATTTATTTCCTCCACCATATTTATTAGACCTTGAGTAATGGATATTTATTTCTTAAAAAAAAGTAACTACATTACTCGCTAATAAATATATATTATTTCACCCACAATATATTCTCTCGAATAACTAGTGTCAAAATAAATGTGATAATGCATCCTTAAATAATTATTAAACTACAATCGGGAATAATATTTATTTAACTTGTTAAATTAATATTTAACTGAGATACATGGACACACTTAGTGTGTGACCCTCTAGGCCTCTTTCTCAGTGGCATTAGGTGGAGTCTGCCTAAAGTCCAAGGTTAGCGTCTAGCAACACGCCAAGGCACCCATAGAGAAAGAAGTTAAAACCGCAATGACGTGTCACCTCCTACGAACGCTTACCGTGTAATATAATCCCTTTGTCTCGATATCTCCAATCAAGCGGGTTGAATGCTAGTGCCATCAACCCATGTGCTCGATTATTCTTTCTTTGACTTCCTGAAATTGAACTCGCCCACACCTTACCATAGCCATGGATTTATTTAGGCAATATCAATTCTATCAAAGGGCCTGAGATATCTACTTCCGTTATGGAACAGAAGGGAAAAATCCTTTCTCGCATTATCTATTAATGCAGTATTACTCGTGACGCACCCAACGTATCTTACCTCGCTGCGAACAGTGTGTCGTCATAGTTTTCGTCAATACATCTAAGTGCGCGAGTTGTAATACCCATTAATAATAATCTTAAATTCTAAGGACCAATACACACGTCCGCAGATAGGAACATCCAATGACACTATGAAATGTGGATTTCCTACTGGTGGGTCTCGTTCTCATAATATCCTCCTGGATATTACCAAGGGCGCACACCATGAGAAGGTGCCTCAAAGTTTTATGAGTCCTCACCCCTAAGGACCTGTATTATTTTTGTCCCTCAAATAATATCATCCGGTCATAGAACATATATTCAAGAATAGTGTTATGGCACTTCCGTGTTCTCATCATAGCAGGGATCCACTATGACTCATTAATGCAACAACTATCCTTAGGACATTATCACATGCATTGTCACGCAGAAGAACAATCAAGATGTGATAAGGAATTTATTAATGAATAAAGTAAAAAGTAGTTGGTTCTAGGCCACCAACTCCAACAGACTCTCACTTGGACTAGAGCCAACTGCTAACAACCTTTAACCCACTAGCTCTCACATGATATTCATGCTTCTGCTGAGATAGGCCTTTAGTTATGGGGTCCACCACGTTCTCTTCCGTGGACACTCTGCTCACTGTAACTTCACCCCTTTGATAGAAATCCCTCAAGAGGTGATACTTCCAGAGTACGTTCTTTGTTCGTTGATGTGACCTTGGTTCTTTTTCAAGAGCCACCGCTGCAGTATTATCACAATACAATGTAATGGGATCTTTACTGCTAGGAACCACATAAAGCTCCTGGACAAAGTTCTAAATCCAAACACCTTCATTGGCTGCATCATAAGACGCTATATACTCGGACTCTGCTGTAGAATCAACGACAACTGGCGGCTTTGAACTCTTCCAGCTCACAGCTCCTCCATTGAGACAAAAAACATATCCAGATTGCGACTTCAGATCATTCAGATCTGTTTGAAAACCAGCATCAGTATACCCTCTGATGACAAGCTCCTCGTCTCCTCCATACACCAGGAACATATCCTTAGTTCTTCTCAGATACTTAAGGATAGTCTTAACAGCAGTCCAATGTCGTTCTCCTGGATCTACTTGATATCTGCCTACCATGATCAGTGCATAGGCAACATCAAGCCTGGTACATAACATGGAATACATGATGGATCCTATAGCCGAAGCATATGGGATCTTAGTCATCCTATCTTTCTCATGTTGTGTCTGGGGACACATTTTCTTAGAAAGATATAAGCCATGTGACACTGGAACCAATCCCCTCTTTTATTTTTCCATACTAAATCTCTTTAGTATCTGGTCAATGTATGTACCCTGACTTAGTCCAAGCAGCCTCTTGGATCTGTCACGAATGATCTTGATCCATAGAATGTAGGCTGCTTCTCCTAAGTCCTTCATGGAGAAGCACTTGTTTAACCAGTCCTTAACTGACTGTAAGGCTGGTACGTCATTTCTAATAAGCAATATGTCATCAACATATACCACTAGGATGACGACCACATTCCCATTAAACCGCTTATAAACACATGGATCGCATTCATTATTAATGAAACCAAATTCCTTTATGGATTCATCAAATCGAATGTTCCATGACCTGGATGCTTGATTTAATCCATAAATGAATTTTTGCAACTTGCAAACCCGTTTGGCTTCACCTGGTGTCACAAACCCTTCTGGTTGTGTCATACAGACATCTTTCTAAAGGTTCCCGTTAAGGAATGCTGTTTTGACATCCATCTTCCAAATCTCATAGTCATGGTAAGCTGCTATGGCAAGTATGATTCTTATGGATTTAAACATGGAAACTGGAGAGAAGGTTTCATTATAGTCAATTCCTTGACGCTGTCTGAATCCTTTAGCCACTAGCCTTGCTTTATAGGTGCTAACTTTACCTTCCATGTCCATCTTTCTTTTGAATAACCATTTGCACCCAACATGCTTTACATCAAATGGCTCATCGACCAGAACCCAAACTTGGTTCTGATACATGGAATCCATCTCAGAATTCATAGCTTCTAGCCATCATGCAGCTTCTGAGCTTTCTACTGCTTCCTTGCAGGGGAGAGGTTCATCATTGTCTAACAATAATGATTCACCATCCTCGGTGATTAGGAAACCAAATCTCTCTAGTTCCCTTACCTCTCTTGAGCTCCTACGCAGTACTTGTGTTTCTGGAACCTCTTCCACGGGGAACTATGGAACTTGTTCCTATACCAACTCCTGTGTATCTTGAGCATCAAATTCGTCAAAGTCAATCATGCTCCCACTATCCTTATTGAGGATGTGCTCCCTCTCAAGAAAGACGGCTTGTCTGGCGACAGTCACTTTCTTGTCTTGAGGGTTATATAGGTAATATCCTTTCGTTTCCTTGGGATATCCTATAAAGATACAGTTCGTGCCCCGGGGTGCTAGTTTGTTACCTATGAAGGCCTTAAAAAACACCTCGCATTCCCATTCACATGTGTGAAACAAATTGGGTTTCCTTCCATTCCATAACTCGGATGGAATTCCATTTGCCGCCTTAGTTGGTACTCGGTTTAATGTGTATGTTGCAGTTTGTAATGCATATCCCCAAAAGGATAATGGAAGATCCGCATGACTCATCATCAACCTCACCATGTCCAACAAGGTGCAGTTCCTCCTTTCACTAACACCATTCCATTGTGGTGTATATGGAGAAGTGAGCTGAGATAGAATCCCAGACTCCCGTAGAAGATTGATGAACTCTTTGTTCAGATATTCTTCACCTCGATCTGATCAAAGCTTCTTTATCTTCTTACCAAGCTGATTCTATACTTCATTCTTGAATTCCTTAAATTTCTCTAAGGACTTTGACTTATACCTCATTAAGTATACGTAGCCATATCTACTCAAATCATCAGTAAAAGTAATTAAGTAAGCATATCCACCTCTAGCTTCTACTGGAAATGGTCCACACACATCCGTGTGTACCAATCCTAGAAGTTCTGTGGCCCTTTCACCATGTCCACCAAAAGGCAGCTTGGTCATTTTTCCTTGTAAACAAGCGTGACATCTATCAAGTGGTTTTAGCTCAGTAGAGTCTAAATAGCCATCTTGGCAGAGCTTTGTCAAATGCTTCTTGTTCACATGACCAAGGCGGTGATGCCATAACTAGGTGATGTATGAGTCATGTGAGTTTGTTTCGTTATCGATTTCCAACACTTGGTTTTCATAATTCAATACATACAAACCATTATTTGAATGTGTCATACCATAACATACATTGTTCTTATAAAAGAGACAAACCTTATTTCCAAATTTGAAAACAAATCCATCCATATCCAAACAAGATATAGAAATTATGTTCTTGGTAACACTAGGCACATAATAACAGTTATGTAAAACCAAAATCATCCCAGTCGGAAATGAGAGGTGGTAGTTGCCAATATCCAACGCAGCCAGCCTTGCGCCATTGGCAGCTCGAAGATCCACCTCTCCTATGGAGATCTTTCTAAATCTACTTGGTTCCTACATTTGAATATAGATGTGAGCCCCACAAGCTGTATCTAATACCCAATGTGTAGAAATAGAAAGATTTCACTCGATAGCAAACACACCTTTAGCATCCCCACACTTCTGGGTGCAGTTCCTCTTCTAGTGGCCCTGCTTGCCACATGAAAAACACACTGCCTCCCGTTCCTTGCCCTGCCTCTGGATCTTCCCCTTCTTGGAGGGATGGTGCTCAGGGGCTTCAGACCATTTATAAGTCTTTGGCTCCTTTTCCTTCTCATTCCTTTTCTTGTTCACCATAAGGACCATGGGTTTGTCACGCCCCATGTCCTTATCTACCTGGCGAATCAAGGTCAGAAGCTCTGATAGACTTTTCTCATTTTTTCTCATGTTATAGTTGACAATGAAGCTAGAGAAGGTATTGGGCAGTGATGATAGGATGAGATCTATACGCAACTCATCCGGGAATTTAATCCCTAAGATGTCCAGGCGTTCAATGTAGCCAATAAGCTTGACTATATGAGGCCCAGCTGGCACAGAATCTCCAAGCTTCGTGGTAAACAAAGCATTGGAGATCTCATAACTCTCTTGTCTCTCCTTCTCTTGGTAGAGATCTTTAAGGTGAGACATCATGCTATACGCGTCCATGTTTTCATGTTTCTTCAAGAGATCATTAGACATGGACGATATCATGAAACACTGGACATCTGTGGCATCATCCGTGTGTTTCATGTAGAGAGATAATTCATCATCACTAGCCTCTTTCCCAGGCGCAAATGGAATAGGCTCTTCCAGCACATATAATTTCCTTTCGTGGCGAAGGACGACGCGTAAATGCCTCTGCCACTCTTCGAAATTGGTGCCGGTGATAAGGTTTTCTTTTTCGAGTATGGTGCGCAATGATATGTTTGAAGTTATTTTCATCCCGTTTCTACAAATTAATATGAACAAAGGTTTAGTACTTTATTAAAAAAATCGAGACAAATAAATAAATTAATACTTATTAGTCTCCCACTATTTTATCGAAATCCAATAGCCCTCACCATTGACTTAGGAATATTCTGTTGCATGAATATTCTAGTGGAAAGGATCCATATTACCCTTTGCATTACCCCAACTAGGGTTGGTAAAGCAACTTGAAGGGTTTTAGGTAGGCATTCCAAATGCCAACTGTATTAACTCGTAGCTCCGTGATCCGATGAGTGGACTCCCCAATCCTGAAATCCTTTTTGGATTTCCTCAACCTTTGCCTCTTGGTCACACCAAGTCCTGCTGTGGCAGTCAACCCTTGATGAGAACCAAGTCAAGTCAACCCAAAACCTTGAATTATAATTCCCCTATAATTGAAATCACCCCAACTAGGGTTGTTCAAGCACTTTGAACTATGGTTTGATTCTAACCAAGATTATAGAAGGCTATGCCGAATTAATATTTATTTTAAATGATTTTATCCTTATACATAAATTTCCATTTTATTATCTTTGATTACATGCTTGTTAATATTAAGTGGGATATAATTAAGTGATTAAACATGTCTAAGATAATATTTACGTATAAGCCGGTTTTATTTTAGTTCCATCTTGCATGCTCATTTAATTCATTAATTGTGTGATCGTGACAACACACCCACAATAAATAAACCATGCAACTGATAGAAATAAAATAAATGGTATGATCATGAGCTTTTCTTTTGGTTAGTTTATCAAGCGGTTTGATAAACTAACCCAAGACCTAGGGGAGAAACACCTTGAACCTTTCAAGTTCATGTTTACAGCTTTCCACCTATCCACCTTTGTATTTCCTTGGATTGGTTTCACCTTGGATCCTGACTTGAGCTGCCTCCACTAGCTTAGGATCTCCATCCATTACATATGCATTTATCTCACATGCAGGTGAGGGGTAAAATGGGTTTTTACATAAAATAATCCTTGGGCGTACATGCCCTACATATTAATGAGAGATGGCTCACATGCCAACAAATTTAGTTTAAGAAAATAAATTAAAATAAACCATTCACATACAAAGGTCTCGGTCTAGATCATGATCATCCATACATGCAACAATATTCATTGGCGTGTAATCCAGAAAACGTGTGCCACCTGTTTCTGGTCAACACACAGTGTCTTAAATTCTTATAAAAAATCCAATACACGACCTGGTTTGGCAGATCATTCAATGCATTGAACCTAGACTACACGGTGTGTACTTCCGAATACACGCCGTGTACTCTGGTGTTGTACGGACAGAAACATTTGGCTCCTCTGGATGAGTTCCTCTATTTTATTTTAATCAAAATTAAAAGAAAAAAATTGTTTCTGTGTGGTGAACGAGAAACGAGGGAGGAGGAACGGATCTCGATATTCAGATTTATAGAATGATTAAACTTGAATTGAAATAACTAAACTATTAAATGCGTAAATTACCAACGAAAAAACTAAATAATTATAATCAATGATATGACCCCTCTGATACCACTTGTAGGTTTCGGGTGTAGCGGAAGCGCATTGGTTGGTTTTCCCAAATTTAATTTTAACGTTAAACAACGTTCAATCCGATATCCATCACAATATAAAACACTGAATCTTCAGAATATAACAAAGAATGAAAAAGAAAAGAAGAGTCCTGGAACCCTTGAGATAGGATAATCATATGTTTATTTTAATTAATTTAATTAATTCCTAAGAATTACCTCGATGGAATTCTTTCTTCATTGGATTCTCCGGTCACGATCTTGTGATCCGTTGTTGCGTAGTAGAATCCAAGAACAGGATTCCTCTAGCGGTGATCTACACGTGCTCCACGAATCTCTGGACGTCGCCGAAGGGATCTCGGAGTGATAGCACGGAAGAACCTTCGCTTGCGATGTCCGCCTTCTACCGCCTTGATCCGGTGGAGGATCTCACTCTCGTAACTTGAAAGCGTTCTTGGTGGAAAGGGAATTCTCTCTTGGCTTGAGAGTATTTCCAAAATCCGTTGTGCGCAACAATGACTCTAATTCTATGAGAATAATGTAATTGGGATTATAATACTTAGAATAATAAAATTAATTAATTGCCCGAAAGCATTTAATCATTTCATTTAATTCTTAGTAATACCCCATGTCTTAATAATGACAGTTGACCATCATTATTACTTTATATGCACCCAACATATTACATTTAATATCATTTAATTAAATAAACAATATTTTCTCACGAATCCCGAAAAACAAACTACACAGCGTGTATATAAATATACACGACGTGTACTTTTATTTTTTCATTTTATTTATTTCCTCCACCATATTTATCAGACCTTGAGTAATGACTATTTATTTCTTAAATAAATGTAACTGCATTACTCACTAATAAATATATATTATTTCGCCCACAATATATTCTCTTGAATAACTAGTGTCAAAATAAATTTGATCAGGCATCCATAAATAATTATTAAACCACAGTCGGGAATAATATTTATTTAACTTGTTAAATTAATATTTATCTGAGATACATGGACACACTTAGTGTGTGACCCTCTAGGCCTCTTTCTCAGTGGCATTAGGCGGAGCCTGCCTAATGTCCAAGGTTAGCATCTAGCAACACACCAAGGAACCCATAGAGAAAGAAGTTAATGCTACAATGACGTGTCACCTCCTACGAACGCTTACCGTGTAATATAATCCCCTTTTCTCGATATCTCCAATCAATTGGGTTTCATGCTAGTGCCAT
Source organism: Viscum album (assembly GCA_963277665.1). Lineage (NCBI taxonomy): Eukaryota > Viridiplantae > Streptophyta > Magnoliopsida > Santalales > Viscaceae > Viscum > Viscum album. The sequence goes on from OY728142.1 coordinate 1,731,434,744, forward strand.
CAACCCATGTGCTCAATTATTCTTTCTTTGATTTCCCAGAATTGAACTCACCCATACCTTACCATGGCCATAGATTTATTTAGGCTATATCAATTCCATCAAATGGCCTAAGATATCTACTTCTGTTATGGAACAGAAGGGAAAAATCCTTTCTTGCATTATCTATTAATGTAGTATTACTCGTGACGCACCCAACGTATCCTACCTCACTGCGAACAGTGTGTCGTCACCGTTTTTGTCAATACATCTAAGTGAGCGAGTTGTAATACCCATTAATAATAGTCTTAAAGTCTAAGGACCAATACACACGTCCACAGATAGGAACATCCAATGACACAATAAAATGTGGATTTCCTACTGGCAGGTCTTGTTATCATAATATCCTCCTGGATATTACCATGGGTGCACAACATGAGAAGGTGCCTCAAAGTTGTATGAGTCCTCACCCCTAATGACCTTTATTATTTGTGTCCCTCAAATAATATCATCCGGCCATAGAACATATATTCAAGAACAGTGTTATGGCACTTCTGGGTTCTCATCATAGCAGGGATCCGCTATGACCCATTAATGCAAAATCTTTCCTTAGGACATTATCACATGCATTTTCATGCAGAAGAACAATCAAGATGTGATAAGGAATTTATTAATGAATAAATTACAAAGTAGTTGGTTCTAGGCCACCAACTCCAACAGACTCCCACTTGGACTAGAGCCAACTACTAACAACCTTTAACCCGCTAGCTCTCACATGATATTCAGGCCTCTCCTAAGATATGCCTTTAGTCATGGGGTCCACCACATTCTCTTCTGTGGACACTCTGCTCACTACAACTTCACCCCTTTGATAGGAATTATTCAAGAGTTGATACTTTCTAAGTATGTGTTTTGTCCGTTGATGTGACCTTGGTTCTTTTGCAAGAGCCACCGCTGCAGTATTATCACAATACAATGTAATTGGATATTTACTGCTAGGCACCACATCAAGCTCCTGGAAAAAGTTCCGAATCAAGATGACTTTCTTGGATGCATCATAAGCCGCTATATACTCAGACTCCACTGTAGAATTGGAGACAACTGGCTGCTTTGAACTCTTCCAGCTCACAGCTCGTCCATTGAGACAGAAAACATACCCATATTGCGACTTACGATCATTCTGATCTGTCTGAAAACTAGCATCAGTATACCCTCTGATGACAAGCTCCTCGTCTCCTCCATACACCAGGAACATATCCTTAGTTCTTCTCAGATACTTAAAGATAGTCTTAACAGTAGTCCAATGCTGTTCACCTAGATCTGCTTGATATCTGCCTACCATGCTCAGTGCATAGGCAACATCAAGCCTGGTACATAACATGGCATACATGATGGATCCTATAGCCGAAGCGTATGGGATCTTACTCATCCTATATTTCTCCTCTTGTGTCTGGGGACACATTTTCTTAGAAATATATAAGCCATGTGAAACTGGAACCAATCCCCTCTTGGATTTTCCCATACTAAATCTATTTAGTATCTGGTCAATGTATGTACCCTGACTTAGTCCAAGCAGCCTTTTGGATCTATCACGAATGATATTGATCCCTAGAATTTAGGCCGCTTCTCCTAAGTCCTTCATAGAGAAACACTTGTTCAACCAGTCCTTAACTGACTGTAAGGCTGGTACGTCATTTCCAATAAGAAATATGTCATCAACATATACCACTAGGATGACGACCTCATTCCCATTAAACTGCTTATAAACACATGGATCAAATTCTTTTTTAATGATACCAAATTCCTTTATGGCTTCATCAAATCGAATTTTCCATGACCTGGATGCTTTATTTAATCCATAAATGGATTTTTTCAACTTGCAAACCCGTTTGGATTCACCTGGTGTCACAAACCCTTCTGGTTGTTTCATATAGACATCTTCCTGAAGGTTCCTATTAAGGAATGCTGTTTTGACATCCATCTGCCAAATCTCGTAGTCATGGTAAGCTACTATGGAAAGTATGATTCTTATGGATTTAAAAATGGAATCTGGCGAGAAGGTTTCATCATAGTCAATTCCTTGACGCTGTTTGAATCCTTTAGCCACTAGCCTTGCTTTACAGGTGCTAACTTGACCATCCATGTCCAGCTTTCTTTTGAATACCCATTTGCATCCAACATGCTTTACATCAACTGGCTCATCGACCAGAACCCAAACTTGGTTCTGATACATGGAATCCATCTCAAAATTCATAGATTCTAGTCATCTTGCGGCTTTTGAGCTTTCTACTGCTTCCTTATAGAAGAGAGGTTCATCATTGTCCAACAATAATGATTCACCATCCTCGGTGACTAGGAAACCAAATATCTCTGGTTCCCTTACCTCTTTTGAGCTCCTATGCAGTACTTGTGTTTCTAGAACCTGTTCCATGGGGAACTGTGGAACTTGTTCATGTAACAACTCTTGTGTATCTTGAGCATCAACTTCGTCGAAGTCAATATTTCTCCCACTATCCTTCTTGAGGATGTGCTCCCTCTCAAGAAATATGGATTATCTGGCAACAATAATTTTCTTGTCTTGAGGGTTATATAGGTAATATCCTTTCGTTTCCCTGGGATATCCTATAAAGATACACTTCGTGCCTCGGGGTGCTAGTTTGTTGCCTGTGAAGGCCTTAACAAATGACTCGCATCCCCATACACTTGTGTGAAACAAAGTGGGTTTCCTTCCATTCCATAACTCGGATGGAATTCCATTTTCCGCCTTAGTTGGTACTCATTTTAATGTGTATACTGCAGTTTTTAATGAATATCCCCAAAAGGATAATGGAAGATCCGCATGACACGTCATCGACCTCACCATGTCCAACAAGGTGTGGTTCCTCCTTTCACTAACACCATTCCACTGTGGTGTCTAAGGAGGAGTGAGCTGAGATACAATCCCAGACTCCCGTAGAAGATCGATGAACTCTTGGTTCAGATATTCTCCACCTCAATATGATCAAAGATTCTTTATCTTCTTACCAAGCTGATTCTATAATTCATTTTTGAATCCCTTAAATTTCTCTAAGGACTCTGACTTATACATCATTAAGTAGACATAGCCATATCTACTCAAATAATTAGTAAAAGTAATGAAGTAAGAATATCCACCTCTAGATTCTACTGGAAATGGTCCACACACATCCGTGTGTACCAATCCTAGAAGCTCTGTGGCGCTTTCACCTTGTCCACCAAAAGGCGGCTTGGTCATTTTTCCTTGTAAACAAGCGTGACATCTATCAAGTGGTTTTAGCTCAGTAGAGTCAAAATAGCCATCTTGGCAGAGCTTTGTCAAGCGCTTCTCGTTCACATGACAAGGCGATGATGCCATAACTGGGTGATGTATGAGTCATGTGAGTTTGTTTCATTATCGATTGCCAACACTTGGTTTTCATAATTCAATACATACAAACCATTATTTAAATGTTTCATACCATAACATACATTGTTCTTATAAAAGAGACAACCCTTATTTCCAAATTTGAAAAAAAATCCATCCATATCCAAACAAGATACATAAATTATGTTCTTGGTAACACTAGGCACATAATAACAGTTATATAAAACCAAAATCATCCCAGTCGGCAATGAGAGGTGGTAGTTGCTAATAGCCAACGTAGCCAGCCTTGCGCCATTGGTAGCTCGAAGATCCACCTCTTCTCTGGTGATCTTTCTAAATATACTTGGTTCCTATATTTGAATACATATGTGAGCCCCACAAACTGTATCTAAAACCCAATGCGTAGAAATAGAAAGATTGCACTCGATAACAAACACACCTTTAGCATCCCCACGCTTCTGGGTGTAGTTCCTTTTTCTAGTGGCCCTGCTTGCCACATGCAAAACACACTGCCTCCCATTCCTTGCCCTGCCTCTGGATCTTCTCCTTCTTGGAGGGACGGTGCTCGGGGGCTTCAGACCGTTTATAAGTCTTTGGCCCCTTTTCCTTGTCCTTCCTTTTCTTGTTCACCATAAGGACCGCAGGTTTGTCACGCCCCATGTCCTTATCTACCTGGAAAATCAAGGTCAGAAGCTCTGATAGACTCTTCTCATTGCCGCTCATGTTATATTTGAAAATGAAGCTAGAAAAGGTATTGGGCAGTGATGATAGGATGAGATCTGTACGTAACTCATCCGAGAATTTAATCCCTAAGATGTCCAGGCGTTCAATGTAGCCAATAAGCTTGACTATATGAGGCCCAGCTGGCGCAAAATCTCCAAGCTTCATGGTAAACAAAGCATTGGAGATGTCATACCTTTCCTGTCTCACCTTCTCTTGGTAGAGATCTTTAAGGTGAGACATCATGCTATACGCGTCCATGTTTTCATATTGCTTCAAGAGCTCATTAGACATGGCCGATAGCATGAAACACTGGACATCTGTGGCATCATCCATGTGTTTTATGTAGAGAGATAATTCATCCTCACTAACCTCTTTCCTAGGTGAAAATGGAATAGGCTCTTCCAGCATATATAATTTCCTTTCGTGGAGAAGGACGACGCGTAAACGCCTCTGCCACTCTTGGAAATTGGTGCCGGCGAGAAGGTTTTCTTTTTCGAGTATGGTGCGCAATGATATGTTTGAATTCATTTTCTTATAGTTTCTACAAATTAGGATGAGTAAAGGTTTAGTAATTTATTACAAAAATTGAGACAAATAAATAAATTTATACTTATTAGTCTCCCACTATTTTATCGAAATCCAATAGCCCTCACCATTGACTTCGGAATATTTTGTTACATGAATATTCTAGTGGCAAGGATCCATATTACCCTTCGCATTACCATAACTAGGGTTGGTCAAGCAACTGGAAGGGTTTTAGGTAGGCATTCCAAATGCCAACTGCATTAACTCGCAGCTCCTTGATCCGCCGAGTGGACTCCCCAATCGTGAAATCCTTTTTGTATTTCCTCAACATTTGCCTCTTGGTCACACCAAGTCCTGCTGTAGCAGTCAACCCTTGATGATAACCAAGTCAAGTCAACCCAAAACCTTGAATTAGAATTCCCCGATAATTGAAAGCACCCCAACTAGGGTTGGTCAAGCACTTTGAACAATGGTTCGATTCTAACCAAGGTTATGGAAGGCTATGCCGACTTAATATTTATTTTGAGGGATTTTATCCTTATACGTAAATTTCCATTTTATTATCTTTGATTACATGCTTGTTAATATTAAGTGGGATATACTTAAGTGATTAAACATTTCTAAGATAATATTTACGTATAAGTCAGTTTTATTTTAGTTCCATCTTGCATGCTCATTTAATTCATTAATTGTGTGATCGTGACAACACACCCACAATAAATAAACCATGCAACTGATAGAAATACAATAAATGGTATGATCAGGAGATTTTCTATTGGTTAGTTTATCTAGCGGTTTGATAAACTAACCCAATTCCTAGGGGAGAAACACCTTGAACCTTTCGGGTTCGTGTTTACAGATTTCCACCTGTCCACCTTTGTATCTCCTTGGATTGGTTTCATCTTGGATCCTGACTTGAGCCACCTCCACTAGCTTGGGAACTCCATCCATTACATATGCATTTATCTCACACGCAGGTGAGGGGTAAAAAGGGTTTTTACATAAAATAATCCTTGGGCGTGCAGGCCCTACATATTAATGAGGAGATGGCTCACAGGCCAACAAATTTAATTTAAATAAATAAATTAAAAGAAACCATTCACATACAAAGGTCTCGATCTAGCTCATGATCATCCACACATGCAACGATATTTACGCATAAATAAAACTAGAATTCAATTATTTAATCGTTCTTGTTTAAGATAAATCACGCTCGAATAAAAAAATTATCTTTAATTAATCAATCCTTTTATTTTAAATCCTTTTTCTGAATTTCCTTGAGATTCTCATCCATCATAATTTTAAACAAATAAATTCATTTAAAATTATCCTTGTACGTAACTTGTACCTTGGAGGCAACCCGGCGAATTCCCATTTATTACGCAGATGTTGAATTAAACACATATATATAAAACACCTATCACATGTTGTGCCTCATCTTTACGCCTACACCATGGTACATGTCTCAAGGGTTTGTATAATATAATAATAAATTTTAATAAATCTGCATAATTTGGGTGAGTACACGGTGTGTAGTTCCGACTACACGGTGTGTACTTTTCTTCACCGTCTATCCAAATTACACGCCCGGGGACATGGAATGTTTATGTACTTCAGAAATTTTTGGAGTACACAGCGTGTTCTATGGGACACATGCCATGTAGTTTCCGCGTTACACGGTTTCCAGCCAGGCAAGCCATGTACGGGGTACACGGCCCAACCCTAACCTGAAAGGACTACAGGCCGTGTTCATTGGACCACATGGCGTGTAATCCGGGAACCGTGTGCCACCTGTTTCTGGTCAACAAACGATGTCTTAAATTCGTAGAAAGAATCCAATACACGTCCTGATTTGGCGGATCAGTCAATGCATTGAACCTAGACTACACGGTGTGTACTTCCGAATACACGCCATGTACTCTGGTGTTGTACGACCAGAAATGTTTGGCTCCTCCAGATGAGTTCCTCTATTTTATTTTAATCAAAATTAAAAGAAAAAAATCATTTCTGTGAGGTGAATGAGAAACAAGGGAGGAGGAACAGATCGCGATATTCAGATTTCCAGAACGATTATACTTGAATTGAAATAACTAAACTATTAAATGCATAAATTACCAATGAAAAAAATAAATAATTATAATTAATGATATGACCCCTCTGATACCACTTGTAGGTTCTAGGCACAACAGAAGCGTGTTGGTGGGTTTTCCCAACTTTAATTTTAACATTAAACAACGTTCAATACGAGATCCGTCATGATATAAAACGCCGAATCTTCAGAATATAATGAAGAACGAAAAAGAGAAGAAGAGTCCCAAAACCCTTGAGATAGGATCATCATATGCTGATTATAATTAATTTAATTAATTCATAAGAATTACCTCGATGGAATTCTTTCTTCGTTGGAGTCTCCAGTCACAATCTTGTGATCCATAGTTGCGTCGTAGAATCCAAGTACAGGATTCCTCTAGCGGTGATCCACACGTGCTGCACGTATCTCTGGACATCACCGAAGGGATCTCTGTGTGCTAGCGTGGAAGAACCTTTGCTTGCGATGTCCGCCTTCTACCTCCTTGATCCGGTGGAGGATCTCACTCTCGTAACTTGAAAGTGTTCTTGGTGGAAAGGGAATTCTCTCTTGGCTTGAGAGTATTTCCAAAATCCGTTGTGCACAACAATGGCTCTAATTCTATGAGAATAATGTAATTGGGATTATAATACTTTGAATAATAAAATGAATTAATTTCCTAAAATCATTTAATCATTTCATTTAGTTCTTAGTAATACCCAATGTCTTAATAATGACAGTTGACCATCATTATTACTTGACATGCGCCCAACATATTACATTTAATATCATTTAATTAAATAAACAATATTTTCTCACGAATCCCAAAAAACAAACTACACGGTGTGTATATAAATATACATGGCGTGTACTTTTATTTTTTCATTTTATTTATTTCCTCCACCATATTTATTAGACCTTGAGTAATGGCTATTTATTTCTTAAAAAAATGTAACTGCATTACTCACTAATAAATATATATTATTTCACTCACAATATATTCTCTCAAATAACTAGTGTCAAAATAAATGTGATCAGGCATCCTTAAATAATTATTAAACCACAGTCGGGAATAATATTTATTTAACTTGTAAAATTAATATTTAACTGAGATACATGGACACACTTAGTGTGTGACCCTCTAGGCCACTTTCTCAGTGGCATTAGGTGGAGCCTGCCTGAAGTCCAAGGTTAGCATCTAGCAATATTCTAAGGCACCCATAGAGAAACAAGTTAACTCCGCAATGATGTGTCACCTCCTATGAACGCTTACCTTGTAATATAATCCCTTTGTCTCGATATCTCTAATCAAGTGGGTTGCATGCTAGTTCCATCAACCCATGTCCTCGATTATTCTTTCTTTGACTTCCCAGAATTGAAGTTGCCCATACCTTACCATGACCATGGATTTATTTAGGCTATATCAATTCCATCAAATGGCCTGAGATATCTACTTTTGTTATAGAATAGAAGGGAAAAATCCTTTCTCACATTATCTATTAATGCAGTATTACTCGTGATGCACCCAACGTATCCTACCTCACTGCGAACAGTGTGTTGTAAAAGTTTTCGTCAATACATCTAAGTGCGTGAGTTGTAATACCCATTAATAATAATCTTAAAGTCTAAGGACCAATACACACATCCGCAGATAGGAACATCCAATGACACTATGAAATGTGGATTTCCTACTGGCGGGTCTCATTCTCATAATATCCTCCTAGATATTACCAAGGTCGCACACCATGAGAAGGTGCCTCAAAGTTTTATGAGTCCTCACCCCTAATGACCTGTATTATTTGTGTCCCTCAAATAATATCATCCAGCCATAGAACATATATTCAAGAAAAGTGTTATGGAACTTCCGGGTTCTCATCATAGCAGGGATCCTCTATGACCCATTAATGCAACAGTTGTCCTTAGTACATTATCACATGCATTTTCACGCAGAAGAACAATCAAGATGTGATAAGGAATTTATTAATGAATAAATTACAAAGTAGTTGGTTCTAGGCCACCAACTCCAACAGACTCCCACTTGGACTAGATCCAATTGCTAACAACCTTTATCCCAATAGCTCTCACAAGATATTCATGCTTCTGCTGAGATAGGCCTTTAGTCATGGGGTCCACCACGTTCTCTTCCGTGGACACTCTTCTCACTAAAACTTCACCCCTTTGATAGAAATCCCTCAAGAGGTGATACTTTTGGATTATGTTCTTTGTTCGTTGATGTGACCTTGGTTCTTTTGCAAGAGCCACCACTGTAGTATTATCACAATACAATGTAATGAGATCTTTACTGTTAGGCACCACATCAAGCTCCTGGACAAACTTCCGAATCCAGAAGGATTCCTTGGCTACATCATAAGCCACTATATACTCCGAATCCGCTATAGAATCGGTGACAACTGGCTGCTTTGAACTCTTCCAGCTCACAGCTCCTCCATTGAGACAGAAAACATATCCAGATTGCAACTTCAGATCATTTTGATCTGTCTGAAAACCAACATCAGTATACCCTCTGATGACAAGATCCTCGTCTCCTCCATACACCAGGAACATATCCTTAGTTCTTCTCAGATACTTAAGGATAGTCTTAACAACAGTCTAATATTGTTCTCCTATATCTTCTTGATATCTGCCTACCATGCTCAGTGCATAGGCAACATCAAGCCTGGTACATAACAAGGCATACATGATGGATCCTATAGCCAAAGTGTATGGGATATTACTCATCCTATATTTCTCCTGTTGTGTCTGGGGACACATTTTCTTAGAAAGATATAAGCCATGTGACACTGGAACCAATCCCCTCTTGGATTTTTCCTTACAAAATCTCTTTAGTATCTGGTCAATGTATGTACCCTGACTTAGTCCAATCAGCCTCTTGGATCTATCACGAATGATCTTGATCCCTAGAATGTAGGCTGCTTCTCCTAAGTCCTTCATGGAGAAACACTTGTTCAACCAGTCCTTAACTGACTGTAAGGCTGGTACGTCATTTCCAATAAGCAATATGTCATCAACATTTACCACTAGGATGACGACCGCATTCCCATTAAACCGCTTATAAACACATGGCTCACATCCGTTCTTAATGAAACCAAATTCCTTTATGGCTTCATCAAATCAAATGTTCCATGACCAGGATGCTTTCTTTAATCCATAAATGGATTTTTGCAACTTTCAAACCCGTTTGGCTTCACCTCGTGTCACAAACCCTTCTGGTTGTGTCATACATCTTCTTGAAGGTTCCCGTTAAGGAATGCTGTTTTGACATCCATCTGCCAAATCTCATAGTCATGGTAAGCTGCTATGGAAAGTATGATTCTTATAGATTTAAACATGGAAACTGGCGAGATGGTTTCATCACAGTCAATTCCTTGACGCTGTCTGAATCCTTTAGCCACTAGCCTTGCTTTATAGGTGCTAACTTGACCTTTCATGTCCAGCTTTCTTTTGAATACCCATTTGCATCCAACATGCTTAACATCAACTGGCTCATCGACGAGAACCCAAAATTGGTTCTGATACATGGAATCCATCTCAGAATTCATAGCTTCTAGCCATCTTGCAGCTTCTGATATTTCTACTGCTTCCTTGTAGGAGAGAGGTTCATCATTGTCCAACAATAATTATTCACCATCCTCAGTGACTAGGAAACCAAATCTCTCTGGTTCCCTTACCTCTCTTGAGCTCCTACGCAGTACTTGTGTTTCTAGAACCTCTTACATGGGGAACTATGGAACTTGTTCCTGTACCATATCTTGTGTATCTTGAGCATTAACTTCGTCTAAGTCAATCTTTCTCCCACTATCCTTCTTGAGGATGTGCTCCCTCTCAAGAAAGACGGCTTGTCTGGAGACAGTCACTTTCTTGTCTTGAGGGTTATATAGGTAATATCCTTTCATTTCCTTGGGATATCCTATAAAGATACACTTCATGCCCCAGGGTGTGAGTTTGTTACCTATGAAGGCCTTAAAAAACGCCTCGCATCCCCATACACGTGTGTGCGACAAAGTGGGTTTCCTTCCATTCCATAACTCAGATGGAATTCCATTTGCCGCCTTAGTTGGTACTCGGTTTAATGTGTATGCTACAGTTTGTAATGCATATCCCCAAAAGGATAATGGAAGATCCGCATGACTCATCATCGACCTCACCATGTCGAACAAGGTGCGGTTCCTCCTTTCACTAACACCATTACACTATGGTGTATAAGGAGGAGTGAGCTAAGATAGAATCCCAGACTCCCGTAGAAGATCGATGAACTCTTGGTTCAGATATTCTCCACCTCGATCTGATCGAAGCTTCTTTATCTTCTTACCGAGATGATTCTCTACTTCATTCTTGAATTCCTTAAATTTCTATAAGGACTCTGACTTATACCTCATTAAGTAGACATAACCATATCTACTCAAATCATCAGTAAAAGTAATGAAGTAATAATATCCACCTCTAGCTTCTACTGGAAATGGTCCACACACATTCGTGTGTACCAATCTTAGAAGCTCTGTGGCCATTTCACCTTGTCCACCAAAAGGCAGCTTGGTCATTTTTCCTTGTAAAAATGCGTGACATCTATCAAGTGGTTTTAGATCAGTAGAGTCTAAATATCCATCTTGGGAGAGCTTTGTCAAGCGCTTCGCATTCACATGACCAAGGTGGTGATGCCATAACTGGGTGATGTATGAGTCATGTGATTTTGTTTCGTTATCGATTTCCAACACTTGGTTTTCATAATTCAATACATACAAACCATTATTTAAATGTTCCATACCATAATATACGCTGTTCTTATAAAATAGACAACCCTTATTTACAAATTTGAAAACAAATCCATCCATATCCAAACAAGATACAGAAATTATGTTCTTGGTAACACTAGGCACATAATAAAAGTTATGTAAAACCAAAATCATCCCAGTCGGCAATGAGAGGTGGTACTTGCCAAAAGCCAACGTAGCCAGCCTTGCACCATTGGCAGCTCGAAGATCCACCTCTCCTCTAGAGATCTTTCTAAATCTACTTGGTTCCTGCATTTGAATACAGATGTGATCCTCACAAGCTGTATCTAATACCCAATGTGTAGAAATAGAAAGATTGCACTCGATAACAAATTCACCTTTAGCATCCCCATGCTTCTAGGTGTAGTTCCTCTTCCAGTGGCCCTTCTTGCCACATGGAAAAAACACTGCCTCCCATTCCTTGCCCCACCTCTGGATCTTCCCCTTCTTGGAGGGACGATGCTCGGGGGCTTCAGACTGTTTATAAGTCTTTGGCCCCTTTCCCTTGTCCTTCCTTTTCTTGTTCACCATAAAGACTGTGGGTTTGTCACACCCCATGTCCTTATCTACCTGGAGAATGAAAGTCAGAAGCTCCGATAGACTCTTCTCATTTCCGCTCATGTTATAGTTGACAATGAAGCTAGAGAAGGTATTGGGCAGTGATGTTAGGATGATATCTGTATGAAACTCATCTGGGAATTTAATCCCTAAGATTTCCAGGCGTTCAATGTAGCCAATAAGCTTGACTATATGAGGCCCAGCTTGCGCAGAATCTCCAAGCTTCGTGGTAAAGAAAGCAATGGAGATATCATACCTCTCCTATATCTCCTTCTCTTGGTAGAGATCTTTAAGGTGAGACATCATGCTATACACGTCCATGTTTTCATGTTGCTTCAAGAGCTCATTAGACATGGCCGATAGAATGAAACACTGGACATATGTGGAATCATCCATGTGTTTCATGTAGAGAGATAATTCATCATCACTAGCCTCTTTCCCAGGCGCAAATTCAATAGGGTTTTCCAGCACATATAATTTCCTTTCGTGGCGAAGGATGACGCGTAAACACCTCCGCCACTCTTGGAAATTGGTGCCGGTGAGAAGGTTTTCTTTTTCAAGTATGGTGCGCAATGATATGTTTGAAGTAATTTTATTTCCATTTCTACAAATTAAGATGATCAAAGGTTTAGTACTTTATTACAAAAATTGAGACAAATAAAAAAATTAATACTTATTAGTCTCACACTATTTTATCGAAATCCAATAGCCCTCACCATTGACTTCGGAATATTCTGTTGTGTGAATATTCTAGTGGCAAGGATCCATATTACCCTTCGTATTACCCCAACTAGGGTTGTTCAAGAAACTTGAAGGGTTTTAGGTAGGCATTCCAAATGCCAACTGCATTAACTCACAACTCCTTGATCCGCTGAGTGGACTCCCCAATCCTGAAATCCTTTTTGGATTTCCTCAACCTTTGCCTCTTGGTCACACCAAGTCTTGCTGTGGCAGTCAACCCTTGATGAGAACCAAGTCAAGTCAACCCAAAACCTTGAATTAGAATTCCCCGATAATTGAAAGCACCCCAACTATGGTTGTTCAAGCACTTTGAACTATGGTTTGATTCTAACCAAGGTTATGGAAGGCTATGCCGACTTAATATTTATTTTGAGGGATTTTATCCTTATACGTAAATTTCCATTTTATTATCTTTTATTACATGCTTTTTAATATTAAGTGGGATATACTTAAGTGATTAAACATGTCTAAGATAATATTTACGTATAAGCCGGTTTTATTTTAGTTCCATCTTGCATGCTCGTTTAATTCATTAATTGTGTGATCGTGACAACACACCCACAATAAATAAACCATGAAACTGATAGAAATAAAATAAATGGTATGATCATGAGCTTTTATGTTGGTTAGTTTTTCTAGCGGTTTGATAAACTAACCCAAGACCTAGGGGAGAAACACCTTGAACCTCTTGGGTTTGTGTTTACAGCTTTCCACCTATCCACCTTTGTATCTCCTTGGATTGGTTTCACCTTGGATCGTGACTTGAGCCGCCTCCACTAGCTTCGGAGCTCCATCCATTACATATTCATTTATCTCACACGCAGGTGAGGGATAAAAGGGGTTTTTACATAAAATAATCCTTGGGTGCGCATGCCCTACATATTAATGAGGAGATGGCTCGCAAGCCAACAAATTTAATTTAAATAAATAAATTAAAAGAAACCATTCACATACAAAGGTCTCGGTCTATCTCATGATCATCCATACATGCAATGATATTTACGCATAAATAAAACTAGCATTCAATTCTTTAATCATTCTTGTTTAAGATAAATCATGCTCGAATCAATTAATCATCTTTAATTAATCAATCATTTTATCTTAAATCCTTTTTCTGAATTTCCTTGAGATTCTCATCCATCATAATTTTAAACAAATAAATTCATTTAAAATTATCCTTGTACGTAACTTGTACCTTGGAGGAAACCCAGTGAATTCCCATTTATTATGCATATATTAAATTAAACACATATATATAAAACACCTATCACGTGTTGTGCCTCAACTTTACACCTGCACCATGGTACACGTCTCAAGGGTTTGTATAATATAATAATAAATTTTAAAAAATCTGCAAAATTTGGGTGAGTATATGGCATGTAGTTTCGACTACATGGCGTGTACTTTTCTTCACCGTCCATCCGAAATACATGCCCGGGGACATGGCGTGTTTATGTACTTTGGAAATTTTCGGAGTACACAACGTGTTCTATGGGACACATGTCGTGTAGTTTCTGCGTTACACGGTTTCCAGCTGGGCAAGCCGTGTACGGGGTACACGGCCCAACCCTAACCCGAAGGGACTACACACCATGTTCATTGGACCACTCGGCGTGTAATTCAGAAACCGTGTGCCACCTGTTTCTGGTTAACACACGGTGTCTTAAATTCTTAGAAAGAATCTAATACACGACCTGATTTGGCGGATCAGTCAATACATTGAACCTAGACTACACGGTGTGTACTTCCGAATACACGCCATGTAATCTGGTGTTGTATGGCTAGAAACGTTTGGCTCTTCTGGATGAGTTCCTCTATTTTATTTTAATCAAAATTAAAAGAAAAAAATCATTTCTGTGAGGTGAACAAGAAACGAGGGAGGAGGAACGGATCTCGATATTCAGATTTCCAGAACAATTAAACTTGAATTGAAATAACTAAACTATTAAATGCGTAAATTACCAAATAAAAAACAAAATAATTATAATCAATGATATGACCCCTCTGATACCACTTGTAGGTTTTGGGCGCAGCGGAAGTGCGTTGGTGGGTTTTCCCAACTTTAATATTAACAATAAAAAACGTTCAATCCGAGATCCGTCAGGATATAAAACGCCGAATCTTCAGAATAGAACGAAGAAAGAAAAATAATAGAAGAGTCCCAGAACCCTTGAGATAGGATCATTATATGTTGATTATAATTAATTTAATTAATTTATAAGAATTACCTCGATGTAATTCTTTCTTCGTTGGAGTCTTCGGTCATGATATTGTGATCCGTCGTAGCATCGTAGAATCCAAGTACAGGATTCCTCTACCGGTGATCCACACGTGCTCCACGTATCTATAGATGTCGTCGAAGGGATCTTCGGGTGATAGTGTGGAGAACCTTCGCCTGCGATGTCCGCCTTCTACCGCAATGATCCGGTGGAGGATCTTGCTCTCGTAACTTGAAAGCGTTCTTGGTGGAAAGGGAATTCTCTCTTGTCTTGAGAGTATTTCCAAAATCCATTGTGCACAACAATGACTCTAATTCTATGAGAATAATTTAATTGGGATTATAATAATTAGAATAATAAAATGAATTAATTTCCCAAAAGCATTTAATCATTTCATTTAATTCTTAGTAATACACCATGTCTTAATAATGAGAGTTTACCATCATTATTACTTAACATGCGCCCAACATATTACATTTAATATCATTTAATTAAAAAAACAATATTTTCTCAGGAATCCCGAAAAACAAACTACACGGAGTGTATATAAATATAGACTGCGTGTACTTTTATTTTTTCATTTTATTTATTTCCTCCACCATATTTATTAGACATTGAGTAATGGCTATTTATTTCTTAAATAAATGTAACTGCATTACTCGCTAATAAATATATATTATTTCACCCACAATATATTCTCTCGAATAACTAGTGTCAAAATAAATGTGATCAGGCATCCTTAAATAATTATTAAACCACAGTCGGGAATAATATTTATTTAACTTGTTAAATTAATATTTAACTGAGATACATGGATACACTTAGTGAGTGACCCTCTAGGCCTCTTTCTCAGTGGCATGAGGCGGAGCCTCCCTAAAGTCCAAGGTTAGTGTCTAGCAACACACCAAGGCACCCATAGAGAAAGAAGTTAACACCACAATGACCTATCACCTCCTACGAACGCTTACCGTGTAATATAATCCCTTTGTATCGATATCTCCAATCAAGCGGGTTGCATGATAGTGCCATCAACCCATGTGCTCGATTATTCTTTCTTTGACTTCCCGGAATTGAACTCGGACGTATCTTACCATGGCCATGGATTTATTTAGGCTATATCAATTCCATCAAAGGGCCTGAGATATCTACTTCCGTTATGGAACAGAAGGGGAAAGTCCTTTCTCGCATTACCTATTAATGCAGTATTACTCGTGACGCACCCAATGTATCCTACCTCACTGAGAAGTGTGTCGTAACAGTTTTCATCAATACATCTAAGTGTGCGAGTTGTAATACCTATTAATAATAATCTTAAAGTATAAGGACCAATACACACGTCCGTAGATAGGAACATCCAATGACACTATGAAATGTGGATTTCCTACTGGCGGGTCTCGTTCTCATAATATCCTCCTGGATATTACCAAGGGCGCACACCATGAGAAGGTGCCTCAATGTTTTATGAGTCCTCACCCCTAATGACCTGTATTATTTGTGTCTCTCAAATAATATCATCCGGCCATAGAACATATATTCAAGAACAGTGTTATGGCACTTCTGTGTTCTCATCATAGCAAGGATCCGCTATGACCCATTAATGCAACAACTGTCCTTAGGACATTATCACATGCATTGTCACGCAGATGAAAAATCAATATGTGATAAGGAATTTATTAATGAATAAATTACAAAGTATTTGGTTCTAGGCCACCAACTCCAAAAAACTCCCACTTTGACTAGAGCCAACTGCTAACAACCTTTAACCCACTAGCTATCACATGATATTCATGCTTCTGCTGAGATAGGCCTTTAGTCATGGGGTCCACCACGTTCTCTTCCGTGGACACTCTTCTCACTGCAACTTCACCCCTTTGATAGAAATCCCTCAAGAGGTGATACTTTCGGAGTATGTGCTTTGTCCGTTGATGTGACCTTGGTTCTTTTGCAAGAGCCACCGCTGCAGTATTATCATAATACAATATAACGGGATATTTACTGCTAGGCACCACATCAAGCTCCTGGACAAAGTTACAAATCCAGACGGCTTCTTTGGCTGCATCATAAGCCGCTATATACTCGGACTCCACTGTAGAATCGGCGACAATTGGCTGCTTTGAACTCTTCCAGCTCACAACTCCTCTATTGAGACAGAAAACATATCGAGATTGTGACTTTAGATCATTCTGATCTGTCTGAAAACCAGCATCAGTATACCCTCCGATGAAAAGCTCCTCGTCTCCTCCATACACCAGGAACATATCCTTAGTTCTTCTCTGATACTTAAGGATAGTCTTAACAGCAGTCCAATGCTGTTCTCCTAGATCTCCTTGTTATCTTCCTACCGTGCTCAGTGTATAGGCAACATCAATACTGGTACATAACATGGCATACATGATGGATCCTATAGTCGAAGTGTATGAGGTCTTACTCATCCTATCTTTCTCCTGTTGTGTCTGGGGACACATTTTCTTAGGAAGATATAAGCCATGTGACACTGGAACCAATCCCCTCTTGGATTTTTCCTTACAAAATCTCTTTAGCATCTGGTCAATGTATGTACCCTGACTTAGTCCAAGCAGCCTCTTGGATCTATCACGAATGATCTTGATCCCTAGAATGTAGGATGTTTCCCCTAATTCCTTCATGGAGAAACACTTGTTCAACCAGTCCTTAACTGAATGTAAGGTTGGTACGTCATTTCCAACAATCAATATGTCATCAACATATACCACTAGTATGACGACCGCATTCCCATTAAACCGCTTATAAACACATGGCTCGCATTCATTCTTAATGAAACCGAATTCCTTTATGGCTTCATCAAATCGATTGTTCCATGACCTAGATGCTTGATTTAATCCATAAATGGATTTTTGAAACTTGAAAACCCGTTTGGATTTACCTGGTGTCACAAACCCTTCTGGTTGTGTCATATAGACATTTTCCTGAAGGTTCCCGTTAAGGAATGCTGTTTTGACATCCATCTGCCAAATCTCGTAGTCATGGTAAGCTGCTATGGCAAGTATGATTCTTATGGATTTAAACATGGAAACTGGCGATAATGTTTCATTATAGTAAATTCCTTGATGTTGTTTGAATCCTTTAGCCACTAGCCTTGATTTATAGGTGCTAACATGACCTTCCATGTCCAGCTTTCTTTTGAATACCCATTTTCATCCAACAGGCGTTACATCAGTTGGCTCATCGACCAGAACCCAAACTTGGTTCTGATACATGGAATCCATCTCAGAATTCATATCTTATATCCATCTTGTAGCTTTTGTGCTTTCTACCACTTCCTTGTAGGAGAGAGGTTCATCATTGTCCAACAATAATGATTCACCATACTCGGTGACTAGGAAACAAAATCTCTCTAGTTCCCTTACCTCTCTTGAGCTCCTATACAGTACTTGTGTTTCTGGAACCTCTTCCATCGGGAACTGTGGAACTTGTTCCTGTACCAACTCCTATGTATCTTGAGCATCAACTTCGTCGAAGTAAATCTTGCTCCCACTATCCTTCTTGAGGATGTGATCCCTCTCAAGAAAGAAGCCTTGTCTGGTGACAATCACTTTCTTGTCTTGAGGGTTATATAGGTAATATCCTTTCATTTCCTTGGGATATCCTATAAAGATACAGTTCGTGCCTTGGGGTGCTAGTTTTTTCCTGTGAAGGCCTTAACAAACACCTCACATCCCCATACACGTGTGTGCGAAAAAGTGGGTTTCCTTCTATTCCATAACTCGGATGGAATTCCATTTCCGCCTTAGTTGGAACTCAGTTTAATGTGTATGCTACAATTTGTAATGCATATCCCCAAAAGGATAATGAAAGATCTGCATGACTCATCATCGACCTCACCATTTCCAACAAGATGCGGTTCCTCCTTTCACTAACACCATTCCACTGTGGTGTATAAGGAGGAGTGATCTAAGATAGAATCCCAGACTCCCGTAAAAGATCGATGAACTCTTGGTTTAGATATTCTCCACCTCGATCTGATCAAAGCTTTTTTATCTTCTTACCAAGATGATTCTCTACTTCATTCTTGAATTCCTTAAATTTCTCTAAGGACTCTGACTTATACCTCATTAAGTAGACATAGCCATATCTACTCAAATCACCAGTAAAAGTAATGAAGTAAGAATATCCACCTCTAGCTTCTACTGGAAGTGGTCCACACACATCCGTGTGTACCAATCCTAGAAGCACTATGGCCCTTTCACCTTGTCCACCAAAAAGGTGGCTTGGTCATTTTTCCTTGTAAACAAGTATGACATCTATCAAGTGGTTTTAGCTCAGTAGAGTCTAAATAGGCATCTTGGCAGAGCTTTGTCAAGTGCTTCTCGTTCACATGACCAAGGCAGTGATGCCATAACTGGGTGATGTATGAGTCATGTGAGTTTGTTTTTTTATCGATTTACAACACTTGGTTTTCATAATTCAATACATACAAACCATTATTCAAATGTTCCATACCATAACATATGTTGTTCTTATAAAATAGACAACCCTTATTTCAAAATTTGAAAACAAATCCATCCATATCCAAACAAGATATAGAAATTATGTTCTTGGTAACACTAGGCACATAATAACAGTTATGTAAAACCAAAATCATCCGAGTAGTCAATGAGAGGTGGTAGTTTCCAATAGCCAACGCAGCCAGCCTTGTGCCATTGGCAGCTTGAAGATCCACCTATCCTCTGGAGATATTTTTAAATCTACTTGGTTCCTGAATTTGAATACAGATGTAAGCCCCAAAAGCTGTATCTAATACCCAATGTGTAGAAATAGAAAGATTGCACTCGATAACAAACGCACCTTTAGCGTCCCCATGCTTCTGGGTGCAGTTACTCTTCCAGTGGCCCTGCTTTCCACATGAAAAACACACTGCCTCCTGTTCCTTGCCCTGCCTCTGGATGTTCCCCTTCTTGGAGGGACGGTGCTCGGGGGCTTCAGACCGTTTATAAGTCTTTCGACCCTTTGCCTTTTCCTTCCTTTTCTTGTTCACCATAAAGACCGCGGGTTTGTCACGCCCCATGTCCTTATCTACCTTACGAATCAAGGTCAGAATCTCCAATAGACTCTTCTCATTGCCGCTCATGTTATAGTTGATAATGAAGCTAGAGAAGGTATTGGGCAGTGATGATAGGATGAGATCTGTACGCAACTCATCCGAGAATTTAATCCCTAATATGTCCAGGCATTCAATGTATCCAATAACCTTGACTATATGAGGCCCAGCTAGCATAGAATCTCCAAGTTTCGTGGTAAACAAAGCATTGGAGATATCATACCTCTCCTGTCTCACCTTCTCTTGGTAGAGATATTTAAGGTGAGACATCATGCTATACGCGTCCATGTATTCATGTTTCTTCAAGTGCTCATTAGACATGGCTGATAGCATGAAAAACTGGACATCTGTGGAATTATCCATGTGTTTCATGTAGAGAGATAATTCATCATCACTGGCCTCTTTACCAGGCGCAAATGGAATAGGATCTTCCAGCACATATAATTTTCTTTCGGGGCGAAGGGTGACGTGTAAACGCCTCTACCACTCTTGGAAATTGGTGCCGGTGAGAAGGTTTTCTTTTTCGAGTATGTTGCGCAATGATATGTTTGAAGTCATTTTATTGCTGTTTCTACAAATTAATATGAACAAAGGTTTAGTACTTTATTTCAAAAATTGAGATAAATAAATAAATTAATACTTATTAGTGTCTCATTATTTTATCAAAATCCAATACCCTCACCATTGACTTCGGAATATTCTATTGCGTGAATATTATAGTGGAAAGGATCCATATTACCCTTCACATTACCCCAACTAGGGTTGGTCAAGCAACTTAAAGGGTTTTAGGTAGGCATTCCAAATGCCAACTACATTAACTCGCAGCTCCTTGATCCGCTAAGTGGACTCCCCAATCCTGAAATCCTTTTTGGATTTCCTTAAACTTTGCCTCTTGGTCACACCAAGTCCTGCTGTGGCAGTCAACCCTTTATGAGAACCAAGTCAAGTCAACCCAAAACCTTGAATTAGAATTCCCCGATAATTGAAAGCACCCCAACTAGGGTTGGTCAAGCACTTTGAACTATGGTTCGATTCTAACCAAGTTTATGGAAGGCTATGCCGACTTAATATTTATTTTGAGAAAATTTATCCTTATATGTAAATTTCCATTTTATTATCTTTGATTACATGATTTTTAATATTAAGTGGGATATAATTAAGTGATTAAACATATCTAAGATAATATTTACGTATAAGCCGGTTTTATTTTAGTTCCATCTTGCATGCTCATTTAATTCATTAATTGTGTGATCGTGACAACACACCCATAATAAATAAACCATGCAACTGATAGAAATAAAATAAATGGTATGATCATGAGCTTTTCTATTGGTTAGTTTACCTAGCGGTTTGATAAACTAACCCAAGACCTAGGGGAGAAACACCTTGAACCTTTCAGGTTCGTATTTACAGCTTTTCACCTGTCCACCTTTGTATCTCCTTGGATTGGTTTCACCTTGGATCCTGACTTGAGCCACCTCCACAAGCTTGGGAGCTCCATCCATTACATATGCATTTATCTCACATGCAGGTGAGGGGTAAAATGGGTTTTTACATAAAAGAATCCTTAAGCGTGCATGCCCTACATATTAATGAGGAGATGGATCGCAGGCCAACAAATTTAATTTAAATAAATAAATTAAAAGAAACCATTCACATATAAAGGTCTCGGTCTAGCTCATGATCATCCATACATGCAATGATATTTACGCATAAATAAAACTAGCATTCAATTATTTAATCGTTCTTGTTTAAGATAAATCACGCTCGAATAAATTAATTATCTTTAATTAGTCAATCCTTTTATCTTAAATCCTTTTTCTGAATTTCCTTGAGATTATCATCCATCATATTTTTAAACAAATAAATTCATTTAAAATTATCCTTGTACGTAACTTGTACCTTGGAGGCAACCCGGTGAATTCCTATTTATTACGCAGATGTTAAATTAAACACATATATATAAAACACCTATCACGTGTTGTGCCTCAGCTTTACGCCTTCACCATGGTACATGTCTCAAGAGTTTGTATAATATAATAATAAATTTTAATAAATCTGCATAATTTGGGTGATTACACGACATGTAGTTCCGACTACACGGTGTGTACTTTTCTTCACCGTCCATCCGAAGTACACGCCCGGGGACATGGTGTGTTTATGTACTTAGGAAATTTTCGGAGTACACGGCATGTTATGTGGGACACACACCACGTAGTTTCTGCGTTACGAGGTTTCCAGCCGGGCAATCCATGTACGGGGGACACGGCCCAACCCTAACCCGAAGGGACTACACGCCGTGTTCATTGGACCACACAGCGTGTAATCCAGAAACCGTGTGCCACCTGTTTCTAGTCAATACACGGTGTCTTAAATTATTAGAAAGAATCCAATACATGGCCTGATTTGGCGGATTAGTCAATGCATTGAACCTAGACTACATGGTGTGTACTTCCGAATATATGCCGTGTACTCTGGTGTTGTACGGCCAGAAATGTTTGGCTCCTCCAGATTAGTTCCTCTATTTTATTTTAATCAAAATTAAAAGAAAAAATCATTTCTGTGGGGTGAACGAGAAATGAGGGAGGAGGAACGAATCTCGATATTCATATTTCCAGAACGATTAAACTTGAATTGAAATAACTAAACTATTAAATGTGTAAATTACCAACGAAAAAACTAAATAATTATAATCAATGATATGACCCCTCTGATACCACTTGTAGGTTCCGGGCGCAGCAGAAGTGCGTTGGTGGGTTTGATGAACTTTAATTTTAACGTTAAACAATGTTCAATCCGAGATCCGTCACGATATAAAATGCCAAATCTTCAGAATAGAACGAAGAACGAAAAAGAAAAGAATATTCCCAGAACCCTTGAGATAGGATCATCATATGTTGATTATAATTAATTTAATTAATTCATAAGAATTACCTCGATGGAATTCTTTCTTCGTTGGAGTCTCCAGTCATGATCTTGTGATCCGTCATTGCGTCGTAGAATCCAAGTACAAGATCCCTCTAGCAGTGATCCACACGTGCTCCACGTATCTCTAGACGTCGCCGAAGGGATCTCCAGGCGCTTACACGGAAGAACCTTCGCTTGCGATGTCCACCTTCTACCACCTTGATCCGGTGGAGGATCTCACTCTCATAACTTGAAAGTGTTCTTGGTGAAAAGGGAATTCTCTCTTGGCTTGAGAGTATTTCCATAATCCGTTGTGCACAACAAGGGATCTAATTCTATGAGAATAATGTAATTGGGATTATAATACTTAGAATAATAAAATGAATTAATTGCCCAAAAGAATTATTCATTTCATTTAATTCTTAGTAATACCCCATGTCTTAATAATGACAGTTGACCATCATTATTACTTGAAAAGTGCCCAACATATTACATTTAATATCATTTAATTAAATAAACAATATTTTCTCATGAATCCTGAAAAACAAACTACACAGCGTGTATATAAATATACACGGCATGTAATTTTATTTTTTCATTTTATTTATTTCCTCCACCATATTTATTAGACCTTGAGTAATAGATATTTATTTCTTAAATAAATGTAACTACATTACTAGCTAATAAATATATATTGTTTCTCCCACAATATATTCTCTCGAATAACTAGTGTCAAAATAAATGTGACCAGACATCCTTAAATAATTATTAAACCACAGTCGGGAATAATATTTATTTAACTTGTTAAATTAATATTTATCTGAGATACATGGAAACACTTAGTGTGTGACTCTCTAGGCCTCTTTCTCAGTGGCATTAGGCGGATCCTGCCTAAAGTCCAAGGTTAGCGTCTAGAAACACGCCAAGGCACCCATAGAGAAAGAAGTTAACGCCGCAATAACGTGTCACCTCCTACGAACGCTTGCCGTGTAATATAATCTCTTTTTCTTGATATCTCCAATCAAGCGGGTTGCATGCTAGTGCCATCAACCCATGTGCTCGATTATTCTTTCTTTGAATTCTCAGAATTGAACTCTCCCATACCTTACCATGGCCATGGATTTATTTAGGGTATATCAATTCTATCAAAGGGCTTGAGATATCTACTTCCGTTATGGAACAGAAGAGACAAATCCTTTCTCGCATTATCTATTAATGCAGTATTACTCGTGACACACCCAACGTATCCTACCTCGCTGCGAACAGTGTGTTGTGTTACAGTTTTCGTCAATACATCTAAGTGCACGAGTTTTAATACCCATTAATAATAATCTTAAAGTATAAGGACCAATACACACGTCCGCAGATAGGAACATACAATGACACTATGAAATTTGGATTTCCTACTGGTGGGTCTCGATCTCATAATATCCTCCTAGATATTACCAAGGGTGCACACCATGAGAAGGTGCCTCAAAGTTTTATGAGTCCTCACCCCTAATGACCTTTATTATTTGTGTCCCTCAAATAATATCATCCGGCCATAGAACATATATTCAAGAATAGTGTTATGGCACTTCCGAGTTCTCATCATAGCCGGGATCTGCTATGAACCATTAATGCAACAGCTGTCCTTAGGACATTATCACATGAATTGTCACGCAGAAGAACAATCAAGATGTGATAAAGAATTTATTAATGAATAAAGTTCAAAGTAGTTGGTTCTAGGCCACCAAATCCAACAACAAGTTCATGATATAAGGAGTAGGATCGCATCACAATGCCTGGGTTTTCTGCAAAACCAAGGTGCAACCTAGCCCACTATGCCACAATGGGCTATGTCAAAGCCACCATCCAGAAATCATGTTTTTGTCAAAACTGAGATCTACTAAAGCTGATGGAAGACCACGATGAAAGGATCCTCTCCACACCTCTACCCCATAATTTTAAATGCTACCATAAAATGACATAAAAACCATGTTACAGTGGTCCCCCAACCAATATATTCAATGAGTCCAACCCCCAAGGATATATGACACAACATCATGGAAAACATTGTAAGGCCTCCCTCAAGAAAATAAACAAACTCCCTGAGACTAAGACCACACAACTATTGGTTCTGGGCATAGTGGAAGAGTGCATTGGTGGGTGATATATTAAAATTTCTTTTAATAATCATTTCCTGAAACCAAGAGTGAGGATATTGTACGTCAAATTTATAATTAATTTATTTAATATTTGAAGAAATAAATACCCAAGCTTAAGATATTTCTTCATTGATGATTTTTGATCATCTAAAAAGTCCCTTCCGGATTTCCTTCATTGTTCCTGTGAGGATCCAAGGGTAGAATCCCACTAGCAGTGATCCACACATACTTCAATTGTCTCTGAGCAATGCCACTCCTTCTCCAGGTGCTAGCGCGGCGAATTAGATGTCTTGCGTTGTTCATTCTTGATCGTCCATTCTTCAGTCATAAAGAATTTTCTCTTGGGATTATTGTTCTTGAGAGGGAGAGAGGATGATTCAATAGAGAATTCGTTGTGGGAAACAATTCTCTATTCCCAAACTTGAAATTAGTTTTGAATGAATTACACAATAGACGTACCCGCCTATTTATAGAGCTGAGATTTCGATTACAAAATTTAATTGCATAACAACCATTAAATATAATTATAACCATTAATGAAATCCCATGCCACATAATAATAATAAAAGTATTATTATTTTTTGATTCCCTAACTTGCATAAAATGGATAAATAATATTTACTGACTTGTAAATAATTATTTTTTCAATAGACATGGTCTTGGTCAGTTTGAAATCTTCATGTACTTATTGAACACTCGAATACATATTTTTTTCTCTTAAATAAATATTTTATTCACAAACTTGTAAATAAATAATTATTAAATATTAAATAAAATAAATAAATATTTTTTTTTCACAATACGATGAATAAATATTTATTTAATTTATGCGATCATTATTACTTAATAAAATTATTTCTCAGTCTTGATAATAATATTTATTCCATTAATTAAATTCAAATAGAATTTAATCGAGACCACTAGAAACACTTAGTGTGTGACCCTCTAGAATTATTTCTCATTGGCATTAGGTGGGATTACCTAAAGTTCAATATTAATCTCTAGCAATGGGTCACGACACCCAAGAGAAAGAACTTAAAGTCACAATGATGACAACCACATATGAACGCTTACTATGTAATATAATCCCTTTTTCATATAATTCCATCAAGTAGGTTGCATGATGGTGTCATCAACCTATATGCTTGATACATCATTCTTTGACTATCTGAAATAAAATCATCATTACACAATGACCATGGAATTTAGGGTTACATTTTTATTTTAATCAAAGGGTCAAGATACCAACTTCCATAAATATGGAAGGGACAAATCCTTTATTGACTTATCCATTAATAACATGTCATTCATGATGCACCCAACATACCCTACTTCCTACCAATATATGGTGTGATGGTTTTTCATCATAAAATATAAGTACGTGAGTCGTGACATGCATTAATGATAATATTAAAGTCTAAAGACCTTTATAAATGCTCGTAGATAGAAATATCCGATGAAACAAAAATATACGAAATTCCAACTGGTGGGTCTATTCTCATAATCTCACGTCTTGGAGATTACTAAGTGAGAATTTCATGAGAATAAGTCTCATCTACTTACAAGTACTTGCACTTGGTGGTCTATATACTATGTGTACCATCATAGTATGATATCCAACTATAGAACTATATTAAGAATATTGTCATAGCACTTCAAGGTTCTCATCATATCGGGAAACTATAATGACCCTATCAACATGACAAATACTCTAGGAAATTATTACATTATGGTCATGAAAAACAATGAACAATATGTAATAATATTTTTAATTTAATATTTAATACATCAAATATTCATGTAATCAAATTATAAACAGTTGGTTCTAGGACACCAACTCTAAAAAACTTACACTTGGACTAGATCTAACTGCCTACGACTTTCAGCCCACTATACCTAACATGATAATCATATTTCCAAAACTTCAATTCTCTATGAAAAATCCCTCAAGAGATGATACTTATGAAGTATGTTCTTCATCCACTAATGTGACCTTGGATCTCTTGCGAGATCCACCACTATAGTATTATCATAATAGAGTGTGATGAGATCTTTACTACTAGGTACCACATCAATATCTTGTATGAAATTATGCATCCAAACTACTTATTTAGTTTCCACATAAGCTGAAATATACTCAGACTCTACTGTAGATTCTGCGACCACAACCTGCTTTGAGATCTTCCATCTCATAAAACCTTTATTCAAAGTGAAGATGTATCCTATTTGGGATATCATGTAATCTTTATCAGTTTGGAAACTAGCATATGCATATCCTCTGATGACTAACTCTTCATCTCCTCCATAAACCAGGAACATATTCTCAGTATTCCTTAGATACTTAAGGATAGTCTTGACTGCCATCCAATGACAGTCACCTAGATTAACTTGATATCTTCCTACAACACTTAATGCGTAGGCGACATCTAGCCTAGTACATATCATAACATACATGACTGACCCAATCGCTAATGCGTATGGAATCCTTGCCATTATATTTCTTTCCTCATGGGTCTGAGGACACATTTTATTGGAATGATGAACGCCGTGTGATGATAGATACAATCCCCTCTTGGATTGTTCCACACTGAATCGCTTATGTATCTTGTCAATGTATGTACTTTGACTTAGGCTGAGAAACCTCTTAGATCTATCACAATGGATCTTGATCCCAAGAATATATACTGCCTCACCCAAGTCATTCATGGATTTTTTTTTCAACCATGCCTTAATATACTACTAGACTAGTATTTTATTTTCAATAAGTAATATGTCATTAACATATACTATTAAGAAAATGACTGAACTCCCACTAAACTATTTTTAGATACAAGGCTCACATTCATTCTTAAAAAAAACAAATTCTATTATGAATTCATCAAAATTAATGCTCCATGACCTGGATACTTGATTTAATCCATAAATGGATATTTTCAACTTGCATATCTTATTGGATTCCTTTGGAGTCACAAACCCTTTAGGTTGTATCATGTAGACATATTCCCAAAGGTTCCCATTAAGGAAGAATGTTTTGACATCCAATTTCCAAATCTCATAGTCATGGTAAGCCACAATGACAAGTATAATTCTAATGGATTTTATCATTGCAACTGGTGAAAAGGTTTCATCATAGTCAGTAACTTGACACTGTTTAAACCATTTTGAAACTAGTCTCACCTTATAGGTACTAAATTGTCCTTCCATGTCCAGTTTCTTATTGAATATCCATTTAAAACCAATAGGCTTTATATCCACTGGAGTATATACCAAAATCTAGACTTGGTTTTAGTATATGGAATCCATTTTAGAATTCATTTCTTCTTGCCACTTGGAAATATTTGTGCCACTTACAGCTTCCTTGCAGATTACATGATCATTATTATAAACTAATAACAAGTATCCATCCTTGGTAACTAGAAAACCATACCATTCTGTTTCTCTATCCTCTCTTGTACTTCTACAAAGTTCTTGTGTCTCTGGAACAATTTCTTCTTCTATAGGGCTTTGAGGAATCTGATCCTATACCAGATTTTGTGTGCCTTGATCCTTGACTTCATTGAATTTTATCTCATTCCCACTATCTATTTTGGAGATTTTATCCCTCTAAAAAAATATGGAGTGTCTTTCCACTATAAAACTTTTGTATGAGGGGTCGTATAGGTAATATCCCCTTGTTTCCTTAGGGTATCCTACAAAGGTACACTTTATGCCTCAGGGTGCAAGTTTGTTACCTTAAGATTCCTTAGAAAATTCTTCACTTCCACACACATGTAAATTCTATAACATGGTTTTTATTTCACTCCAAAATTCACATGGAATACCATTTATCGATTTAGTTGGTACTTGGTTTAGTGTATGTGTCATTATTTGTAACACATATCCCCAAAAGGATTATGTAAGACTTGCATGACTCATAATTGATCTCACCATGTCCAATAAGCTGCAGTTCCTCCATTCAATTACACCATTCCACTGAGGTGTGTAAGGAGGAGTGAGTTGGGATAGGATCCCAAACTTCTGTAAGTAATCAATGAAGTCTTGATTATGATATTCTCTACCTGGGTCTGAGTTGAGTTTTTTAATCTTCCTACCAAGATGGTTCTCAACTTTATTATTGTATTCCTTGAATTTATCAAAAGTATCCGACTTATACCTCATTAAGTAAATATATCCATATCTACTAAAATCATCAGTAAAAGTTATGAAGTATGAGTTCCCACCCCTTGCTTCCATAGGAAATGGTCCACACATATTGGTATGAACTAATCCAAGAATATCTTTAGCCCTTTTACCTTCCCAATAAATGGGGATTTGGTCATTTTGCCTTGTAAATATGAATGACTTACACCAAGTGGTTTTAGTTTGAAAGAATCTAAATATCCATCTTGATGTAATTTTGTCAATATTTTTTCATTTACATGACCAAGCTGGTGATGCAAAAGTTGGGTGTGGTATGATTCATGGGAAGTAAATTTTTTATCAATTGTAATTATTTGGTTCATGTAATCCAACACGTAAGGACCATTATGTAAATGTGCCTTACCATAAAAAATGATATCTTTATAAAAGAAGAAACATTTATTTCTAAATTTGAAAATGAATCCATATGTATCTAGTATGGATACATAAATAATGTTTTTAGTAACTGGAAACACATAATAACAACCCTTTAAAACCAAGATCATTCTAGTTGGCAATGTGAGGTGGTAGTCCCCAATAGCTACAACAACATGTTTAGTTCTATTGTCTTCTTGTAGATCTACCTCCCCTCGGTCAATTTTTATGAATCTACATAGTTCCTATATTTGAATACATACGTTAGCACCACAAAAAATATCTAATACCCAATTTGTAGAAATATATAAATTGAACTCAATAAAAAACGAACCTAAAGATTCCCCTTGCTTCTTTAGTTGGGTGCAGTTTTTATTCCAGTGGCCCTTCTTGCCACATGTGAAATATACATCATCCTATTCCCTTGCTTCCCCTTTTATATTATTATTCTTGGAAGGGTGTGAAGAATCTTTGGGCTTAAATCTCTTTCCAACCTTTCTATTTGATCACTATAAGGATAGAAGGATTTTTGTGCTTCATATATTTATCTACTTGGAAAAGGAGGACAAGAAGATCTGGTAGAGATTTCTCAATGTTTTTTATATTAAAATTCACAAAAAAACTAGTTAATCTATGAGGGAGTGATACCAGAATGGGATCAATTCCTAGTTATTTGGGGAGATTAAACCCTATAACTTTTAGGTGCTCAATGTAGCAAATGAGCTTGACTACATGAATCCCATCTGGGGAACCCTCTCTAAGATTACTCTGAAAGAATTCCTTGGAAATATCAAACCATTCCTTTATAGATCTCTCCTGGTAAAGACCATAGAGGTTCTCAACCATGAGATACACATCCATTTTTTCATGAGACTTCATGATTTCACTAGACATAGATGAAATCATCAAAAATTGAACACTTACCACATTGTTTATATGTTTTTTAGACTAGGAAATCTTCATCACTCACCTATGGAGTAGGCGGATCATGCATTGATGATTATAGCACGCAATATTTCCGTTCATGGAGTAGAACAACCTGCATGCATTTAAAACACTACTGGAAGTTACTGCCAGTGAAAAGATTGTATTTATATAATATTTATTGTAGGGATAGTAAGATTGTAATTTTATTCTACAATTAAAAGATCAGATTATCAGTAATTTTCTTGATTACATATTTTTTGAGAAATAAATAATTAATTTTATCAAATCTACCACTATTTTATCAAGTCCCAATATCCCTCACCATTGAACTTGGAATGTCTATTTTCTAGGACATTCTAGTGAAAAGGATCCATATTCCCCTTAACATAACCCCAAAAAGGGTTAGCCAAGCTATTTTTAAGGTATTTAGGTAGGC
The DNA here is from genome assembly GCA_963277665.1 of Viscum album. Taxonomy (NCBI): domain Eukaryota; kingdom Viridiplantae; phylum Streptophyta; class Magnoliopsida; order Santalales; family Viscaceae; genus Viscum; species Viscum album. Next base: position 1,731,465,774 of record OY728142.1, read on the forward strand.
AAGTCTTTGCAAACTGTGGCCTTGCAGCTCCTTGATCTGTTGAGTGGAATCCCCAATCCAAAAATATTAACTTGTATTTTCTCAACACTTGCCTCCAAAATTACACCAAGTCTAGAAATAGATACTCTTATTGATGTAACATGGTTAAGTTAACCTAAAAAATTAATAATAACTCCCCTTATAAAAGTAAGTTTCCCAAAAAGGGTTGGTCAAACGCATAGTTCTATTGAGTTTTGTTCCTAATCAAGTAAGGAAAGGCTTAGTCTGACTTAATATTAGATTGAAGGATTTTATTTTATTTTGAATTTTTTATATATTGTTTTATCTTTTACATGTATTTTTAATATTTAAGTGGATGTTTACTTAATTAATTAACCATGTTTGGATAAAACATTTACGCATAATCAATTTTATTTAAATTCCATCTTTGCGTATTAATTAATTAATTTATGTGATCATGGTACTGCATCAATAAATATAATTTTAATGCATTAGATAGAAAATAAATAAATAATTAAATGACCTGAACATGAACCTATCTAATGGTTGATTTAATGAGAAGAAATTAAAACAAACTATGACCTAGGGGAAATAAATCCTTATGCCAGACTTCGCATGAGCTACAACATTCCACATGTCCACCTATATATCACTGTGTTGGTGTCATTATGGTTTCGTCTTGAACTATCCCTACATGCATTGGGATGCTCCATTAATTAAAAATATTTATTACTCACAAGAAAGTGAGGGGAACCAAAGGATTGGTTAAAGATAATTACATTAATATCCTTAGACATGTAGGTCCTACATAATAATGGAGGGAGGGATGAATCATATGCCATTTTTAATTTAATATTAAATAATTGAAAAACCATGAAATTAATTTAATTAAATAATTTCCAACACATACATGGGTCTTGGTCATGCTCATGAATAGTCACACATACAATGAATACAAAAAAGTAAATGGCTAGCATTCATTTATTCATACTTTTATTATTTAAGATAAACATGCTTTTGTTAATTAATTAATTCCCATTAATATTAATTATAATCCGATATTATTTGAAGATACCCATCATTAATGGAATTTATGGAATATAAACAAAAAACGAATAATGACATATTAATTACAATAAATTAATTGATCATTTTAAAATTCTTTAAAACCATTATTAAAATTTCAAACACACAATGGTGTGCTAATCAATAAAATAATATTTTAATGCTGAAATTACAAATTTAATGCAATTTCATTTTTTTCAATTAATGGGAGACTACATGACATGTACATGCAGTTACACACCATGTACCTTAATTTCCATATATCCAAGTCACACATCTATAGCTTCGGTGTGTGGACTCAGACAAACTACATGGCATGTACATGACAATTACATACCCTGTATCTAATTTCTATGTGCCAAGTTGGCTTGGTCAATACATGGTGTGTAATAAAATCAACACATGTAATTAATTACTCAGTGTATCTAGATACATTGCGCATGGGTATACAACATGTGCTCTAACCGTATGCCGTGTTACTCAGTTTTACCAGACAATAATTTGGCACTTCCTGATGGAATCTCCAGTCATCCTTAATTTGTTCTTAAACCATTAATAAAATGAAACATTTAATGAACATGATTAATATATTGATAACATGTTAACTTAAATAGGATTAAAGAAAGAATAAAATAAAATAAAATATAACCAAAATTGCGTATAGATCAACAATCAAATAAATAATTATAAATTTAAACATGACCCCTCTGATACTACATATTGGTTTTGGGCATAGTAGAAGCGTGCATCGGTGAGTGATATATTAAAATTTATTTTAATAATCGTTGCTTGAAACAAAGAGTGAGGATCTTTCATGTCAAATTTATTATTAATATATTTAATATATGAAAAAAAATAAATACTTAGGCTTAGGAACTTTCTTCATTGATGATTGTTGATCATCCAAAAAGGCCCTTTATGATTGCCTTCATTGCACTTGTAAGGATTTGAGAGTATAATCTATCTAGCGGTGATCCACACAAGCTTCAATGGACTCTGAGAAATGCCACTCATTCTCTGGGTGCTAGAGAAGTGAATCGAATTCTTGCGTTGTTCGTTCTTGATCTCTCATTCTTCGGTATTAAAGAAATTCTTTCATGGGTTTCTTGTTCTTGAGAGGGAGAGAGGAGGAGGATTCGAGAGAGAATTTTTTGTGCACAACAATTCTCTATCCCCAAACTTGGAATTGGTTTTGAATGAATTACACAATAGATGCAGTCATCTATTTATAGAGTTGGGATTTCAGTTAAAAAATTTAATTGCATAACAACCATTAAATATAATTATAACCATTAATGAAATCCCATGCTACATAATAATAATAACAATATTATTATTTTTTGGTGTGCCAACTTACGAAAAATGGATAAATAATATTTAATGACTCGTAGATAATTATTTTATATTCAGACACAGTCTTGGTCCATTTGAACTCCTATTTTACTTATTGAACACCTTAATAAATATTTTATTCTATTAAATAAATATTTTATTCACAAACTAGTAAAGACATATTTATTAAATATTCAATAAAATAAATAGATATATTTTATTCACAATCTGGTGAATAAATATTTATTTAATTTATGCGATCATTATAAATTAAATAAAATTATTCCTCAGTCTTGAAAATAATATGTATTCCATTAATTAAATTCAAATAAAATTTAACCGAAACCACAAAAAACACTTAGTGTGTGACTCTTTAGGATTATTTCTCATTGGCATTAGGTGGGCTTGCCTAAAGTCTAGGATTACTGTCTAGAAATGGGTCATGGAACCCAAGAGAAGGAACTTAAATTTGTAATGACAAAAATCACATAAGAACACTCACTGTGTAATATAATCCCTTTGTCACATAATCTCATCAAACAGGTTTCATGATGGTGTCATCAACCTATATGATTGATACACCATTCTTTTACTATCTGAAATAAACTCATCGTTACACCATGACCATGGAATTTAGGGCAATGGTTTTATTTCAATAAAATAGATGAGATTTCAACTTCCATAAATATGGAAGGTAAAAATCCTTTATTTAATTAACCATTAATAACATGTCATTCATGACGCACCCAATGTACCCTACTTCCCGCCAACATATAGCATGAAAATTTTCATTAGAAAATATAAGTGAGTGAGTCGTGACATGCATGAATGATAATATTAAAGTCTAAGGACCATTACATACACTCATAGATAAGAATATCTGATGACACCAAAACATGTAGAATTCCTACTAGTGGATATGATCTCATAATCTCTTGTCTTGGAGATTACCAAGTGCGAACTTCATGAGAAGAAGTCTCATATGCTTATGAGTACACGCACCTGATGGTCTATATACTATGTGTCCCATCATAGTATGTTATCGAACTACATAACTATATTAAGAATATTTTCATAGCATTTTAAGTTTCTCATCATAGAGGGGAACTACTATGACCTTATCAATGCGACAAATACTCTAGGACATTATTACATCAGAACAATGAAAAATATGTTTAATTTAATATTTAATACATCAAATATTCATTCAATCAAAGTACAAATAATTGGTACTAAGAAACCAACTCTAACAATAACAACCAATGTTCCAAGACACAAGGGTCCTTGAAATAGTAGAACCCCCAAATATCAGAACCCCAATATCCACAACACATTATTACATCCATGCGATAATACAAGTTCCCATCCTATATTCCACATTTAAGCACATAACAATACATTTTAATCTTGTCCCCTAACTATTTTTTTACTCAAACACCACCTTCACATCCTCAAACCTCCTCTTAACACCTCAAACTCAAAAAACTCAGAATGTAATGGTCCAAGAAGGTTTAGACCATTAAATTATTACCTCTCAAGTGATTATCATTCCCAAGAATCAAAACCAAACCCAAAATGAAAAAATCACATACTCCACAATCCAAACACTCCCCGAGAGATACCTCTCAAATAGAATGAAGCCATAGGTCAAATCATGAAATGATACTATAAGAAACAACCTAATAAATAAACATAGGTAATCACTTTATTCAATTCAATGTAAAATAAAACTTCTCATCGACATTGAAAATAAGAAAATAAAAAAAACTTGAGACATTGAGTGCAAATCTCCAAATCTTCTTCCCTCATACTCTCCTCCATATCACCATTCCTCTACCGAACTCGAACTATCGGAATAACACACCCACACAAAACTTTCTCCCAAACATCATGGATCTCAACTGGAAACTCTAGGAACATCACATCATCCTCAATATCTAACCCTCTTTAATCGATGGTATGATAATCTTCATAAATATATTGTGAGAGGTATGACATAAGGGAGGATTAATGGATCTAATCCATCCATTGAGGAAGCTCCAAATGATATTCCACCTCACCAAAATTCTATAACATTTCAAAGGGACTGATAAACTGAGGAGATATCTCACTATCCCAACCAAATATCTACTTCCCATGAAGAGGGGAACCCTAAAAAAACATGGCATACAACCTCAAACTCAAATGAAATCCTACTCTAATCAATATATGACTTATGATGGTCATGCGCCACCTTCATCTTCTCCCACACCATCTGAATATTCTAAATCATTCTCTATACCACATATTTTCCAAAGAATTATAACTCACCAACATTAGTACACCACAAAAAATATCAATAAGTCTGCCCATACAACACCTCAAATGGATCCATGCTAATGGAATAGTGTTAGCACCAAAAACTACATGCAATGAACTTGGTGAAAAAATATAAGAAATATTCCTCACTCAAACAATACAATTTGAGTTTGAGATAAATGAACCTCTATGTATGAAGAGGAAGAAAATCAGATCTCTATGTACTGCATGATTTCTCAAAAACTAATGTATAAAGACTCTTCAAAAAGGTTTCCCAATTAATTTTTGTTTTGACAAGAACTCCTTATGGGATTAGGTCATAGATTACACATATTTCTAACAAAAAGGTTCTAAATCCTTAAAACCCATTTTGAGGTTATTCGGGGAACTTTTGGCCTCATAAAACTTCTTTTATAGGGTAAACCACATATATAAGGGTGTATATTACTTCATAAGATTTTATTTGACTAGTTACAGAGCTCAAATGGTCTTGCATATCTAAATTTTAGTCAATATGAAGTTGGGTGTTTTTCATGAAGAAATCTAGGCTCATTCTTAGGTCACACACCCAACTATTTCTCCCAAATCAAACACTCACCCAATTCCTCATGCACATGTCCTTGTCCATGTGCCTAGGTATCATCTACGTGTACCACCTCCCATGACAAGATCTTATGTGCCCAGGTTCTCCTCACGGTCTATAAATAGACCCTCATCACCTCTCATTTTGATACTCATGATAAAGAAACCAAAAGAGTAGATAAGGTATGATCTACCTTTATCCTACCTATTTTGGAGCCCCTCACTAGGGTATCATGTCCCCTAGTCATCTCGGGTGTCATATACTAGGACTCGTTTTTACCCTAGTCATCCATAGTGGTCCTTGTAATAGGGTGCGAATTCACCTGGGCACCCCTACTAGGGAGAGCCTTCACATGGGATACTATTCACCTAGGGCCCCTCACTTCGACAACCCTTCACCCAGGCCAACCCATTTGGGCGAGCCTTCACCCAACCCTTCATTAGGTAGAACATTCTCTCAATGCCACTATACTAGTGTGAAACCTCCTTGGTGAACCCTTATTAGGAAAAGGCCTCATCCAATCCCTTTTCTAGGGAAAATACTTATCTAGCCCTCACCAGGGAAAATCACTTTAGCTATCCCTCACTATGGATAACCACCTTCACTAGAACTCACTAGGAGTAAATACTTTATTATCCCTCACTAGGGATAATTATTTTATCTAGCACCCCCTAAGGGATAAGGACCTTCACTATCCCTCACTAGGTTTAGGAAAATTCTCTATCCCTCACTTGGGTAAACTAAATTATTATTCTCCCACATGAGGGTACCATGAACACACCTATTTTAGTGACAAGACACCAATTCACCCAATTCTCACATCTAGGAACCAATCCACCTAGACCTCACACCTGGGATCCCACTCATATATATGGGCCTCTGAATAGGTATATGCTTCAAACTGTCCTACCTTTCCCCAAATCACTAACCATGTATAATACATTCAGGAAGTATACATGCATAAGACCCACATATATACTTTGAGTTTAGATACTCCACTTAACCTCCATATACTGCATGAGTAAATATTCTTCTCTTGGCTTCCTTAAAATTTCCTTGAGCCGAGATACTTCTCTTAGTTTCCTAAATTTTCTCAAGTTGATATAATTCTATCGACACCCAAAAATACCTTCACTTTACCCATCTACTAGGTTAAATACCTCAAAGTGAAATGTTAATGAATAATCCCCACTCATTATCCTATTTTCACCCCTTTAATGACATAATAATATCACTGAGGAAACTGATTCATAAGTCCCACTTGATCCACAGTCATATACGCTCATGAAATATTAATAATATTCTATTATCTATTTTTTTATTACACAGAGTAGGAATCATGCATGCTTAGAGGTTTAATTTATTATTTTTTATCATAATAGATATGTATCATAGGAATCACTTTCTAATCCTAGCTATATGACTCTAAACTATATAGAACATACCCTTATCACTTGATGTTAAACAGTATGGACCAGTCCTATTACATGACCTTAAATTATGAAAATAAAACTATGTGGGATTTGATTCTTGTTAACCGAGATATATATAATATCTCTTTAAGGTTTAATACAAACATCCTAAAGCATAATTTTTTTCTTATGTAACGAGAATAAGATGATCCATTTCCACCTTGAGTTGAGACGCCGCTCTTAATTCACTCATATACACCTTGAGTTTAGATTCTCCTCTTGGAATCCAAAATAAATTAACTTATGATTATCCTATCTATTTCCAAAATACATTACATTGAGATACTCCTCTTGGTTTCCTCAAATATAGGCCTCCCATAAAGTGTAATCCCCAACATGATCTAGATTCTACTTATTCGATGAGAATAATAAAACCATGTGATTAGCATGGTATTACCCAAATACTCCTCAAGTGATGAGCATGAAGTGATCATGGTCAACTTTCCCTAGGTGACGAGCCTCAGACCTCTTATGTTATGAGCATAAGATCTACTTATATTGTTGAGAATAAGGTGAATCTTACTTCTCTAGTGATGATCCAAGGATGCCTCTAGTAATGAGTCAAGGATGATCCATTATCACTAATTTGATGAGCCTGAGATTCCCTCATGACCTTACATAATGAAGATAATATGGGCCTCCTACTAGGTGTAATCCCGAACCATACCTTCTCCAATTTAGTCATTGAAAAACTGGATAATCCAAAAAGGGTATCTCATGCATAAATACCACACCAACCATTACTGGACACCATTAATCTCAATATTACTTTTTTCATGATGTTAAACTGCATTGAAGTGGTCTTTATCACATGACCATAGAAGGCATGTTGTTTCCCATTAAGAGGCACAAAACCATGGGGGTTATGATTACATTCATAGGGATATGTAAGAATCCCCTTTATGGGCCTGATCCCAAATCTAAAACACATATTGAATTCCTAGAGGGTGATAAACTCTATATTTCCCAACTATGTGACTTTAAACCATAACATCACTAAATAATAATAGAAACATGGAGAACCTGTAATACATATAATTGTTCACATTGGATAGTGGTTTTAATCAGATCATTAAAATAGGGGTAACCAGGCCCATACTAGGATTTAGGAAGGATTAAAAAACATATCTTAAATATACAATAGGTTCGTTAAGTGGGAAAAAATTCCCCCTTAAAATTCATGGATGAGCATGACCTCCTATCCTCTCGACCAATGTGCATTCTCTGGTTTCACTAGAAAATTCCCAAAAGACACCTACCTTTAGTAAGAAGGTTTGAACCAAATAAAAATGTTATAGTGGTGTCACATTGGAAGTTTCCATTACAAACAAAATATTTAAACAAAAATAGAGAACCCAAAATGAATCCTTTAACTATGAAATCGATCAAACAACCATGTACCCTTACTTGTGATGCTGTATTTATGGGTTTATTTTAGATGTTTCCTTTTTCTTGGACCCTCAGGACTTCCTAAAATCCAAATGGAATCACTAAATGGACCAATTAATTCCAATATCATTAGTAAAGTTGTTAATACCTTCAAAACACTTGAAACCATTTTGTACAACAAGACAGTCAACGACCCACCAAACAAGCGAATGGAAAATATCCCACAAAACAATATATTGGGAACTACCCCCTAAATGATATACTAAACTTTTAAGGAATAAAAGTTTTCTTATGTTTCTTTTAACATGGAATCAACCATGTATGAATAATTTTCACTTGATTATGATGAGAACACTCTTGATAGAGATGATCACATACTTCTATAATCATCTGAGCCCTAGAAGGTTTTCCCATCCTTTACTCCAAACATTGATTAAAAAGGGATCAATGATACACTTCCTACTTCTAAAGAAGTTATTATCAACCCTATTGATGCCTTTGAGTGTAATGTTGACCAATAATATTCCCAATATTAATAATAGATCCAATCACCAATATCCACACTAGGGAACCCATCACCAGTCACTTGTCCTACCATTGAAAATGAAACGAGTTCCATAATTTCTTATACTCACCATCCCATTAAGGATGAAAAGTCTATCTCAGCTGAGGACCATATCACTTAACTCTAACAAGAAAATTAAGGCCAATGAGAAATAATGAAAGAGTTATTTCAAGGTCATTTTACCAATGGATCAATACTAGCATCTTTCACAGAGGTCCTCTATGAAGTGGGTTGGTGGAATTTTCATATTTTCACATACCATATCTCACAAGGTTGTGGTGAATTTTCCTATTGTTCACACCTTTATCTAGTGAATTCAAGTTATTTTTAAACCTTAATAATCACCTCACATACCCTGTGATGATTATAATTATCAAGGAAAGGGGTGGAACCATTGATTTCCTAGTCATCAATAACTTTAATATCTTCCCCAAATGGACCTAGATCAAGACACTACCACCCAGATCCAAAATTCGGCCATGTACCCATGCCAACAGAGGTATATGTGGCACAAAGGGGAAACATTGTTGTCATATGTATTTCTATAATTGATAATGAAAGAAATAATCCTTATAATTAGAGAAGTATTCTGGGTATTTATCCTTATACACTGAGAATAATTTAGTCAACATCTCTAGGATCATGATAAGGATACCAAAAGAATAATAATCGAGACACCATTATAATTACTTCTCCTAACATTGGTTATTGGGGTATACAATATAGATATTTTTCATCTTTATGGAATGGATTTAAAAGCAGATAAAAATGGGATAATGGAGAAAAAAACACTCGGACTTCTACTTTAGGCATGCGAACACCCTAAAAAAATAACACCAATTTTTTGAAGGAACTAGAGTAATCTGTCGCTTAGATACAAATGAAATAAGGTCGATTCTTTTAGTTTTAATCATTTGGCTACATACATCATATGTTCATTAGTGCACAACATTATTGATCTTCCAAATATCAAAATATCTGAGGAGGAAGGTATGATGGATCATCCCACTTATTTTACCTATCACCAACACTTGGTAAATACAATTGAAATATTATTTTTCTTTAAATATTGGCTTTAGAAGACAATGGATGAATTCCTAATAGAGTTAAAGGATCCCAAGACTCAAGTGACATGAATGTGAGTCATTCTCAATCTAAAAGAAAAGACTCCCTCATGATTAGTTGTGTCAGAACTTATATCCTTTCCACATGATATTAAAATTTATGATATCATATTTATAGATGTATGAATCTAAATTAAATAACATAAGATCCTAGTTGTATGATGTAAAATTTCACAACCACCCAAGAAGTCTTAGCCATATGACATTAAATAGTGTAGATTTCCATTGTAGTAGTAGGAAATTAAACTACAAGGCCCAAATACATTCCTCATTGATCTAAATTTCTTGGATTAAATATTTTTCACATTAAATTAAATTTTAGGACATATAGTTATTTTGTGGGACCTGATTCTCATTTACATATAAGGAAGATCTGTGTAGTTGGTTCTCAGTGTGTAGGTTAACCTGCTCATGCTAACTTTTCATCAATAAACATAAACTAAGAAAAATATATCTCACCTCATCCTATTGCTAAGACCTTATCCACATTTGGTTTACTTCCATCTCAATACGTGATACCTATCTATTTCATTTTTAATTCTCTACACATGAGCCAGATCTGTATATAAAATTAAATGACCTCGTCTCTATGTAAAAGTATTATTGGTATAAGGAACATGTTATAAGAACTATAAATGGATTGATTCCTATTATTACATGATATGTAGTGACATAAAAGTATTAGTACCCAACCATAATATCAATCCTAATATATGCACCCCACTTTGTCCTGGTGATAAAATATTCATCCTATTCATGATGGGTCCCCTATCATTACCTTCTACTAAGACAGGGTGATTATATATTCTCTACATGATCAAGAATTATGCATGGATTGATTCCTAACCTCATAGGATATGTAGTAATTTTTGGACTACTTATTCCAGTACCAACCAAAATTTTTGATTTCATATCAATGATCCAAGATGGAACAATGTAGACATCTACTTATTTTTACCATCTATCAAAATAATAAAATTAACCCTCTTTGCATATGAGCTAGATATATATGGGTAAATTTCTATAATGAACTATATGTGAATTTATTCCTTTACTTACATGATATATAGTGATGCTAAGAATTCTTAAACTAGGTATAGCCATTAAAAAATTGAAATTCCCCCACCTCTCTTGGGTACCCGAACCTTCACTCATTCATGATAGGTATTTTACTTCTTAAAAAAATATTATGAGTTTCATACATTCAATCTTGAATAATATCTATGAAAAAATAATCACAATTCCTTACTACATGAATATAAACTGCACAACATGTTCCTTCTCTCCGTATGGTGTTAAAATGCCTAGTTGACATCAACCCCTGTCATGTGCTCCTGCATGATTTAAGTAATATTACAATAACCATGATAAAAATAATATTTTTTTTATTTTCTATATTCATTTTAATGATTTAATCCCCACTAATTTTTAATTTTATGCTTAATTATATAATTTTTTTATTTTATGTGAATTTCTAGAATTACTGTGAAATTTTTTAAATTCTACAATCTTTACAGTTTTTATCAATTTGATGTTTCAACAATAAATAATTTTTACATTAGAATTTTTTTTGAAATTATTATTTTTATTATTACTTGGTTAGTGGTATTCATTTCCTTCGACTATTCCGAACGATGAATTGAACTATATGGAGAAAAAATAAATCATGTAATATGGATTTTTTTTGGTTTTATAGCTTTGAAAAATACTAAATAAATGAGGCATGTCTTAGGATACAAGAATTAAAATGAGGTCATTACAATTTTCAATTAATTTTAATTTATGGTGTGCATGAAAATTAAATCTCATTGAGAAATTCATTCATTAAGTAAGTTTATTCACACATCAATATGAAGGAATACGAAGAGTCTTGTCAGACAAAAAAGTGCTTTTTAGTAGTTTGAACATAATTTTTTAACATAGGTCATATGAATATCTAATTTTGGAATAATAAATCCATATCATGTAATAAAAAAAATTATATATTAAAACATTTCAATATTCATCCATTTACTTGGCCACGTATGATTAAAATTTTGGAGGAAAGAACTTGAGGGAAATCTGTGACACCTTTTCCCTATAAATAAGAGTATCCACTTCCATTTAAGAGAGTAAACAGGAGAGGGGAGCCTATTATATATAATTCACATATTTATATTATTCTTTCATTTTATTTTCTATTTTCAATATCTCCCACTTCCACCTTCTTCGTCATGACCCTTCAAATGGATGGGTAATTATTGAGTGATTAGGAAAGGTAAGAGAACCCTTTTTATAATTCTGGAGTCTTGTGTTATTATTTAAAATTATCTTGTTTAGGTTGATAGATTTCTATTTACAGTCATGAACAATTATCTTAATGCAATTTTATTTAGAGTTTTGGAGTTATTAATTGATTGTATATTTGGTTGAAGTTCAATGAACTCCCTCCACCTAGTTTTGCTTGTCTTCATTAAGAAGACTATGTTGGGCGGTGAGTTTCTAGTGATTGATGGAATGTGTGTTGAGGCAGTGGGTTTTTATAGATTACTAAAGAGAACCAATTACCAATTGGGATTTGACATGGTAGTTTATGAATATTTTACCAACTTTCATAAATGCAGGAGTGGTTTCCATTATCTTGTTCAACCAAGGGTTATTGGAAACTTGATCAAGGATCCTTTAATTTATCATTCAAGCAGAAGAGAGGTAAAAAATTTAATAATATGATGGCATTGAAAAATTTAATCCAAAACTAACACTATAACTTTCTTTACCAATCTATTTTTAACCCTTTCTTACTACTTCACTTTAGTTTTCAAATAATCAAAACAAAAAACACTCCATTTTTCATCAAATTTAAAGTGATAAACTTGACTGTTGTGTACTCCTCTTTGGAGACAACCTAGGTTAACCTCTATACTTCATTCTAACTTAGGATATAATTCTTATTTCAATAGTTTATAATAGGTTCACGTCACACCCATTTTTTCTTACACCAAGTATGAATCATGTAAGCTTAGTAGTTTTGGTTTATCACTTAGATAAATTTAATCGGGATGGACAAGTAGGGAGGACAAAGTCCTTTATATATGAATATAAACTAAATTTCATGAAGTCCTCATCACATGGTTTTAAGATTAATATCATAATTTATTTACCACATGATATTGAACTACATTAAATTTTCATCCTATTTGTATGATAATAAACTACACCACATATATGTCCCATCTTGTTACACCTTACACTGCTTATAATGGAATACTCTTCATGGATTAGTTTCCTTACACAAGAGATAGATTCATGTAACAAAATTACCAACACATTGGAATATATTATAATCCTTCATGGAATGTGAAAATTTCCTTATTTCTTGACTTCACTGGTCATATTATATTCCCCTTATCATGGATAAACATGAATACATAACCATTTCACCCATCCCATATATGATTAAGATCTAAGTGGGAAGCCTTTTTCATAGATCTCATTGTTCACAGGCCTTTAACTGAAACAAGTCCCCTATATCTAAGTGTTAATTCATAGTGTTTGGTTCTTCCCATTCACTGTGTGTATTTCCAAGATAGACTTTGAATTATATACTATGGATGAAAATGACCCATAATAAATGGTTCCATTATAGTGATTGAATTTTCCCTTATCCACTCTGGGTCCCTTGATAACCCTATATTGAGATGGGGTCACATATTTCTCTTAAACATGAGATATATATACACAAATCACTTCTTATACACATCCTTATCACATGGAACTAAAATGTACAACATCTATGTACTTATCTCATGACATTAAATTGTTCTCCACATGGTCCTAACCATATTAAATTAAATAACATGATGTATGGTTCTTACCACATAACCTTAAACTATAAATCATAGGGTACAATCCATAATATCTTAAACTACTTGTAAAGGTAAATCACATGTGATATTAATCAATGATAAATATTCCTCCTTTATATCTTGAGTCCCAACTACATTTATTATGAGGTTTAATTCACTCTACTATTCAATCAAGGTTCATTAGTATTTCCTAAATAGCCTATCTAGCATATGATTGTGAATCCATGGAGTATTCCAAAACCTTTTAGAAATCCCATCTTCCCTCCAACCTACTTCATATATTTTATGATTGAATCACTCTATGCCTAAAGAAGAGATTATCCCCTTGGAATATGATAACCTTGATTGAATCCTCCTGGTTTCCCCTTTGATAAAAATATTGGTAAAAAGGATTGATTGATCTGAATGAATCCACAATTGAATGGTGAAAAACACTATTTAATTTGAACCTGTGAAGTAACCCATAGGGGAAGTTTTGGACCTGAAGTAAAGGCCCCCCTTAATCTCCATTAGCCATTGTATGATAGTGAAACACTAATTTTCACCATTACTAATGGTCAACATACTCCCACCAATCATCATTCAATCATCCTTGATCCAAAAATTTTGGAGACATGATTTACTTCATCCACTTTTACATTTTAAAGTATCAAGAATGTTTCTATGTTTTGTGCCCTCAAACACTACAAAAATAATTAAGGAGGTTCCAAATCACATGAGAATAATCTATGTAATGATTTGGTCCACCCAGCATGACCCTAAACTTCTTAGAGTGGTCTATTCAATGAGACCCAATTTCCTTATGTATGAGTCAGATCTATATAATAACCCCAAATATATGGTTATTTATACATAATATTATACAAGGATAAAAAATTCTCCCATATTAAAACACCTCCCACCAATTAAAGGTTTCTTAAAATATACTTTTCACAATCTTCACATTAGTTCAAAAAATCCCAGTCATATGATTTTGAAAAACATGACATTCATCCTATGTAAATGACGTTAAACCACATAGCATTAGGTCCTCATCAAACAACCCTAAAATGCAGAAAATATGAATCCCTAACACATGACATTAAACTTTATGACATATTTTTTACCTCACAAGACCTTAATCTTCTTAGGGTGGATCATCTTATTGAGCACAATCATTATTTTTCATGAAGTACAGATCTATTTAAAAAATATCAATGCACATTTTTTTTCCATATTTCATCCTATACTAAAGTATAAAAAATTACCCTTTTCCTTTCTTATAAGATATATCTATTCAGAGATTATATTTAAGAACTATGTTTGTCTTTGACTCATATTAACCATGATATGTAATGATTTATAGATCTCCTATCCTAAGCTCAACCATAGGCTAATATCACATTCTTTGGTCAAAACATCATGTCCTTAAAATTGTGTGAACCTCTCAGTGAGGAATATATACTATCATTGGGCCTTTAATTCATTTTGAGTTTTACCTTTCCCTTATTAGGATGACTATCTAATAATTTGTTCTAATCTATGTGACATTAAATCCTAGAAACATTTTGTCAAATCTATATGACCATAAACTTTATCCTTTCACAATTTTAATATCTAAAACTTAAAGTTTAAATTAAAATATATATAAATGCTTGTTAGGTTAAAAACTTGTAAAGAGAAATCTTGAGTAAAATTTATGTATTCTCTCACTAAGCCATAACCTATCACAGTTGAGGAAAAATTAGAGCATGAAATGAAAAGGGAAAAAATATTGTAGGTCACACTATATAACCCTATAAAAAGTATGACTATGCTCACTAGACCCCTTGGTGCAAGGAAAATTTACTGAATACCTTCATTATCCCATTCAAACAGGTTTAATCTATTCCATGGGTACATTGCCATTCATTAAAAGAATACCTCTTCACATGAGTGGATAACCCTTTTAACAGATTTTGTTCCCAATAATATCATTTAATATTTCTTTACCATCATTGAATATTCCTATTCCCATGAACCTACTCAATATATTTGATGTTTGAATCATCACCAATTCAATTCCTTAATTCAAGATACTCCTCTTGGAATCCCATAACCTTTAGTTGATTCATCCTCATGGTTATCCCTTTTATAAAAATATTGGCAACAGAGATCGATTGATCTAAATGGACCCCAATAGGAATTTTTTATGAATAAAATAGCCGCATTTAAACCTATTACACAACTCCTAGGTGATGTTTTGGTCCTAGAAGAAAGGACCCCCCTTAAACCCATGCATTATCACTATATTGTGTGTGGAACTAGTTTCCTCCATTAATAATGGTCAAACTACTCCCAATAGTATCCATTTCCCATTGAATCATACATTATTATGTTATTATTTACACATTCCATAACCCAACTATTCAAGTGAGTTTACATATGCTTGATGTTACACATTCATGCATCATACACATTTTAAAATCAAAATTATGACATCTTATTCTTGTATGCTTTCATATCTAGGCATACATCTCTTGTGTGGACCCAAATACTTGAACCAATTATTCCTATTGGATATTACAAAACAATGAGTTGAAATTCTCATCTTTAGAAATAACTAATGGAGACCTATAACTTATCACATGTCCCGAAACTAATTGTCATAATAGTCCAATCACTATGACCTTAAACTGTGTATGTTCACCCATGTGGTAGCCTATATCAGCAATGGTTCCTTAATTCATGTTAGGATTTATTTTCCCAGGTTTCCATGCAGATTGTCTCAATTTTTTTTCAAATCTATCCAAACTTAAACAGAAAAAAACCTTGGTCCAAGAACTGTGACTATAAACCAAATATATTAGTCAAAGCATCCAAACATAAACATTAGTTACTTTGGTCTGACTTACATGACCATAAATCTTCCATGGAAAGATACACAACGCTTTACAAGTTTAATCCCATAATGGGTATACTAAGAAAAGGTAAATTATCCTCTTTCCAAACACACACCTCATATAACATAGGAAAAATATTGAGAATTTTAAAAACAATGAAAAGACATAAAACTAATCAGGACGAAAACTAGCAAATGGATTCCTATGAAAAAGTTGACTTCCTAGCCACTAATCCTTTATATCAGTGGATTAGGAAAAATTTATGGAGAAACAAAAAAAATATATAAAGCTTTTAGGTACCACCATTCATCCCTAGAAAATATTGAGTTATGCTCACTTGGTCCATCAACTTAGGAAAAAGTTTAAACACCCTTATGTTCTAACGGTGAATAGTACTTATAACATGACTTAAAACTACAAAAAATATAGTCTATCCTATATTAACATTAATATTATTATAGTGGTCTATACTATATGACATAATATTCTTACACAATATCTATATCCATGCAAGATATAAACAACATTAATTTTTATTCATGGTCCTATTCTAGTATTAAGATTTACCCCCTTTCTGAAGAGAGATTCCTATTTATACCATATTTTCTCTAATACCCCTACACCAATATAGGACTATATCTTCTTCCCTAAATTTGATCAAAATATGTGTTCATATCATTTTAAGATCTATTTATGGCTTGATTCCTGTTTTCACAGTATACGTAGTGACATCCAAATCTCCTATCTTGGATCCAAATATAAATTAAACTTTTACTCCACCCACTATTATCTCATAATTTGAATGTTTACCAATTCATAAAATAAATTTCTTAAGTTTATATATTCCTCTTATAATCCAAAAATACAAGATTCAAGACACTCCTCTTAGAAAATCCTCATTAGCAATCCCACCATAAAATCCCACTAAATGTTCAAGCGATGAAGAAAATTACCATATGTTTACCTTATAATCATATTATTATCACTCTAAATGAATATAATTCTAGGGGTGTTTTATAATTTAAAACTATGTTTCATACACTTTTAAACAAAATCCATGACATTGACCTCACCCAAACAACATAAGTCAAGTTTGAGAGAAACATATCACCATACCCGAAGAGAAGGAAAATTAGATCTATATGCACCGTATGATTTCTCAAACATAAAGGGATAGACTGTCCTAAAAAATTATCCTAGTAAAGTGATGTGGTGGAGTGAAACTACTTCTTAGAGTATGCCATGGATTCCAAAAATCATAGACAAAATTTTTTTAAAGCCTTAAAATCTGTTTTTAAGGTTCTTCTAGGAAATGTTTTGATTCATAAAACCCATACTATATGGTAAACCTTGTATATAAGGGTTTATCTCTATTTTCAATGTCACACCCATCATTTTTATATTATTTATTTTAGTATTTTTATTGGGAATCAGATAGTTCGGGTCGAGGCCCGACTTAAAATTTCTGAGCTCTTACTTAGAAACAACTGTTTCGCTCTTGGTTGCATTCAGTGCACCGCGGTTGAAGCCGCACGACCTCACCTGGGTCGCCGCGCGCCCTCACCCAGCTCACCGCACGGCCTGCCCGATGTTTAAGGGAGATGAAAAATATATGCGATGAAGAATAAAATGATAACACAATGAAAATTGAGACCGCGCGACCTTGGGCGAAGCACGACTCGGGCAAGGCACATTTTTGAAACCGCACAGCCTCGCCTGGTCCACCAGGTGACCTGCTAGCGTCTAATTAATTAAATAAAATGACTTGATGATAAATAAATAAAATTAAATGTGATAAAAATTTTAATAAATTATTTTAATGATTAGAATAATAATATTATTAGAGGATGTAATTGTTATAATTATTTTTTTATCATTATTGTTATAATTGTTATAAATTTTATTTTATTACTAAAAATTTATTACTATTATTTTTGTAATTGGTTCTAGTATATTATTATCATTATTATATTAATTATTATTATTTTTAGTTTTGTTTTTATTTTATCTTTTTTTTCTTTTCATTTTTAGTTTAGGGTTTCTTTTTTTCAGTTCCCCCTTAACCTTTTCCCGTCACGCCTCCTCCCCTGGGAACCCCCATCGTGCCGCACCTATGGAATCCCCCTGCTGTGTGCTGAAGGCCACTGCTGCCTCCCCCTTTAAGCACCCATCACGCCACCGCCTCCCCCTTTGAGCACCCATCACGCCACCACTTCCCCCTTTGAACATCCCGTCGCGCCGCTGCTTTGCTCCCCGGACCAGCCGCCACAACCCCCATGTCCGGCCAGCCGAATCTCCATCCTACTGATCCTCCAAGACGGAGCCTACCTCTCTTGATGTCCAGTGCTACCTCACCAGACTCCCCCACCAGTTACCTCTCCCTATCCGACCATCCCTCCCAGCTCGCCCCGTCGCACAGCTGCACCCCCTGCCCCGGTTGACCGTCGCGTAGCCACGCCCCCTATCGTGGCCAGCCCCTTGGCCGCACAACCCTTCTCGGACGTTTTTATTTCCAAACGGTGTAACTCCGACACCTCTCTAATGTGCTCGGACATCCTCCCATATCTCCACCGTAGGTGCGTTCTCTGTTTGATTAATTTCTCTTCCTTTTGGTAGAATTGCGGGTAGGAGATTCATGTTGTTTGGGTGCAAGTTGCGCTGAATTTGGCACGATCTTAATAATTTTGTTGATATCTTATTTTAAGGTTCATCTTGAGTTTTTTGTGGTGTGTTTGATGAGCAATTGGAGTCGCACACAATATTTTCTGGAGTTTATTCAACTGAGGTAGGTGGTTCCATGCTTAATTATTGTTTGATTAATTGATTTTCAAGTTTGGTTAATTTGGCATATTATTTGATTATTTTGTGTAGTGCGAAGTTGCTATCTTCTGAAAATTGATTTTCATTTTAATGGTTTGGTGTATTATTTAATTTATCCGTGATCTTTCCGCTGAAAAACCATATTTGGTAGTTACCAATTTTTTTTAGATTGCACAGTTACCTGTTTAATCTGTGCAGTTGGTGCGAGGTATGTTTTTGACATGGCATTGAGTGAATTTGGTCATAAAAGATGGTTCTGTGTGGGTTAAAGGGTGATGCCAAGTTACTTCTTTAGAATTGTTTCATAAAATTTAATATTTTGTCTTGATAAATTATGTAGTTTGTGCAAAGGCGTCTGACATGTGGTGTAAGGTTTTTCGTTAGACTGGTTGAGTGGTGTAGGTCACTTCCTTCCAATGGCCCGAAGGCCTTCGTTTTTTATTGATTTCTGATAATCCACCTCTCAAGGGGTGAGGTGGAACCCTTACAAGGCCCGTAGGTTTAAGTATTACATGGAACATAGGCCTTAGAGAAATTCATTGCCCATAGGCTTCAAACATTACATGCAACCCAGACTCACTACTTGGAACTTCTCCTCCCCAACATCTTCATCATGAAATCAGCTCTCCACCTCTTCATGGATGTTCGGATAGGATTTCCCATACATGCACAAGCTTTTCCTAATGGGAGGTTCCATACCCTCTCATTCTTGCAATCCGTTTATCTTCTGCTATGGTGAAAGCTCCTTGGTACTCCTCCTTATGAAGCTTGTTCCGTGCAGGTTGTCTGGTTTGCATATGCACTTAAGGTGGACCGAAGGCCTTGAGGTGGCCCGAAGGCCTTACTGACCTGAAGGCCTGGGTGGCCCAAAGGCCTTAAAGGACTCGGGGACCAAATTAGTGGCCCGAAGGCCCAAACAGGGGAATATTCTTGGCTTCTACAGTGCCAAACAGTGCCTGCTACAACTTCTGCTACAGTACATGCTATAGTACTGCACAGTTCCTGCTACAGTTCCTACTACAGTACCTGCCATAGTTCCTGCTACAATACCTGCTACAGTCCCTGGAAATTAGCCTTTGCCTGGATTTGATCCCAGGTCCCTTGGATGCACTTAAGGGGTCCTCACCAACTGGGCTGAGGCTCATGTGCGAGTGGTGCATGTCACATTTTAAAATTTGTATTTGAGTGCGTGTGGTGTTAGAATGTGTTTTGGACTTATAAATAGTCACTTTTGTGTGTGTAAAACCATGTGGAACCCTTTTTATATTGTTTTATAAACTTTTTTTAAATGGTTTATTAGATTATGTCAATGGTATGAGACGTGTTTGGAAAATGTTTTAGTGGGCGTATTATTTCAAATGCTTCTTGCGTGTGAAAATGGTTGTGTTGGCGTGTGTACTGACTTGCTTGATTTGAGTGTATGGTTATGACTTGGGACATGAACTCTGAACTACTTGAGCACAAATGGGAATCTTGGGTACTAGGTGGGTGGACTAGGACCAGTCTTCTAGTGATTCAGAAGTGGCATCATCCCAGTTTCACTTAGCTGGATTGACGACTACAACACTAACTAACATTTTCGATGATTTTGGAGACCACTAGGTTATGGATGTATTGCCCTACTAGTGGCTCGTGCACGAGAACATATTTTATTGTGTTCCTGTACTATTGCTCACCGAGGCGCGATGTTCTAGGGTCCCACTTCTTGCTAGTATCTTTAGGGCTTCTCCCATGTATTGTGCTCCTCTTTTGCTTGCGCTCACCATCGGCACACAGTGTGTAGTTGAAATTTCCAAGAAAGTGTGTGTGTGTGTGTGTGTAAAATTAAGTTGTTTTCCATTTAGAGTAGTTTTTCCCTTAAAAAAATGTTTTCATTAAAATTATTTAAGATCTTGTTTATTTTTATTTCGTTAAATTGAACAAATGTATTTGTCATTTAATAATTATGAATGGAACCTTTTCTCAGTGGCATCCTACTGGGCTTTTAGCTTACACCCTACATACACGCTTGGGTGTATCTAGTTTCTGTTTCTTCTGCAGTCCAGGTTGAGGCATCGTGCACAACATTGGTGGTTCGTGTTTTCATCAGCGTCCTCGTGCCGGTTTGGTGAATGTAGCTTGAGGGTGATTCACCTCATGGTGCTTGGAGGTTTGAGTTAGTGTTTTTTTTGTTTTTCCTTTATTGCCATTCCTTTTGGGTTTTTAGTCCAAATTGCAAACTTTAAATCTGAACTTGGTGTAAGGGTCTGTTTGGTTGTCTGACTTTAGCCTCATTTTTTTCAGCTTTTTGTTTTTTTTATATTCATTTATTTGGGTAAATCATTCCCAAGTTTTATTTTTGATACCTGGGCACTTGTGCCCGCCCGTGGGGATCAGGAATGCCCTTTAGGAAATATTGCAGACTGGGTCGGGCGCCAGGTCGGATGGCGACCCTGCCTGGTTCATGACAAAATGGTATCAGAGGGAGGTTTTCTCTCTTGGGTAGTTTTCTTTTGGGATAGAGTCACGGTAGACTAGAATTAAGGTTGTCAGGACTCGACGTCTTGGCTACGAGTAAGGTGCCTGGAGAGCACACCTCGTGGCGGGACTCGAGTTACCAAAGCAAGTTGAGGTTTGTCTAAACCTTTGGTCGGTGTGGTTAATTTAGTTTAGGGTAAATGAAAAAGGAGTAGGGTCAGTGGTCCCAATGAGCTCGCAGGGTCTGGAAAGCCATGCAGAGCTGGGGATGCTGTCCTAGAATACCCTCCGTGGTAGTGGCATGATTGGCGTATGACCGCCAACCATATGTTCCAGTCACCCACTGACACTAGTTTTCTCTTGCACCGTTCCTCATTTATTTGTCTTGGAATTTTGGATATTTGTATTTTAAGTAAAAATGATTTGTTCTTGAGAAATGTTTTGGAAAATGCTTTGAAATAAACCACTTTAAAAAGAAAATGAGGTATGAGGTTTGAAAAGTGTGGGTTGGATGTTTTAGTTTTGAAAAATGGAAAAGTTTTATTTTGACCCATGGTGTTCTCATGGTCAACCACATGAAAGAGTTTATATGGAAATAGAAAGGGTTAATGACACAAGCGGATGAGTGCCTGGATGGATATGAGGTGGGTGCTGGAGTGACACAGGAACGTGCATGTGCGAGGCCCATGGGACACCATTGGTGTTTGTGCAACCCACTAGCTTTGCTTATTTTTAAAAGGTTTTGTTAAATGTGAATTTGGTTTTTTAGTAAACCGTGATTGCGTGGTGTGTTCTTGTGTTTTTGAGATGTTGGATGTGAGGCATTTTGAGCCGAGTATCCTTTCTAAATGATTTGTGTCTTGAGTTGGAATTCTTGTAGGTCAGTTGGTGCGAAAGCGTGTGGTTAATGGTCTCTTTTGAAAAGTGCTTAGGGAATCCCTTATAGTGGTTCCACCTGCACATTTAGTGTTTGTTTTTGGTATGTCTTGACCATTGGACCAGTTTGGTTTGGTCCATGGGTTTTTTTTATGACTAGTGTATGCCCCTATAAAGCGTTAACATGTGATTGAAGTGTGGTTACAGGAAATTCGCCGTTGGTCGACCCTCTAGTTGATTAGAGGAATCCCTTATTGAATTCTAGAATTGTACCCACCTCTCCTTTTTAAAACTAAGCGGATCCTCTCGTAGCGAGATGAAAGATTCAAGGGGAGTTAAAGGGAGTTTTGGTCTTTTGAGTGTCTAACTCATCGGGTATGAAGTTTGAAACTGTCGTGTTTGAACGTTCCCCCTGGAAATGGCGAAAGGAATTCCAGTAGGGAAGGGTGAAGGCGGTTCAGAATTATCAGGGTTGACCAGTGTCTTGAAGGGATTTGTAGTATTTTCATCGGCTGCAAGGGTCATGTTTGGTGATGTATTGCAGTGTGTGTTATCCTTGATAGTCAAGGGTGAAGTTTGACCTCATTAATTTGAGAGTTATATTTTGAAACGATGAAGGAAATTTTAGTGGGGAAAGGTGGACACAGCCTGGAGTGGTCGGTGCTGACCACTATTCCAAATAACCTTTGGTCCTTCCTTGGTTTCATTTAAGGAAGGGTCTACATTAGGCCACTAGTGTGACAGACCCTATAACAACCCATAATTTACATACATTGTTATTACTTCATAATTGAAGCACACTTATTATAACATATAACAAAACCAGGAAAGGACTGTATAGGTATAGTGTCTTTAGAAACTGGGAAACATAAACAACTGGTTCATAAAGAATCTACATTGTCTCCCATTTATTTCATCATATCTAGAGTCCCTTTTTGGAATATCCTACTTAATAAACTTCTTCCTGACCTGGGGAAAGAAAACATATAAAAGGGTGAGCTCAAATGCTCAGTAAGGGTAATCAAGAGAAATATCAATCACATCATATTTATAAGAACATAATATTTTGGAAATCTTAACCTGCAAAAGAGATCATAATTTCATAACATGGGATAAATCATAGTAGTGAAATGTAATCCCAATAATCCTAACTTCAAACATGATACTTTGTAGCATACACACATAATCATAGAGAATCATTTCTTATTAGTCAAGACTCATTTCCAAGACTATCTTAGCGGACAAAGTCTATTTATAAACCGAGTTCACTCCTCATTTCAGTCCTGTTTCACTGAACCGGTTTATCCTGCCATTCCATCCATGTCTATCTCATGAGATATAAATCTTTACCCAATGCATTGGAGGGAGATATAGGTCCCACCCATCTCATATTGATACCATTCTTATGTCTTCCACAAAATCATAAAACATACATCATAGCATAACCCATGTAATAAAAATGGGATTCTTAAACATCGTGACATCATAAAACAATTCATATAAGATAAAGGAATTCATAAAAATAATTCCATCACAACATAATCAAATCAATGTAATAATAGGGATAGAAACAGAACCCTATATTATCTTAGATGGAAAATAATTTTGATAAAACACTTGAACTCCATTCTTTAGGAAAATATCCTTTCTACCTCAAAAACACTTTTCCTTTCTTAACATGTCATGAAATTTTAAACTAAAAGAATTTGATTAAAAATAAACTTGAAAACTTTTAAAGTAATCTTCTTGGAAATAATGTTTTAAAAATCCATTCATACCGTATAAGTTAAAAAAAACATTCTTCTCGTACTTATGTCGGAAAAGTCAAAAAGTACCTCGTACGAATAACAACAAAAGATTCCTTTCATATCTTTTACTAAAAACTCACCGAAGGGTAAAATTGGATTTAAAAAATTGTATAAGTATATAAATATTACATATTTAGGAAACACGGATGTGGATGATAAATATTCCCCAGTAAATTCTGAAGTATAAACAATCTCGGATAAAAAATGAGATTGCAAGATTTTCCCTTACCTTAGGTCCGATTTACTTTGTAAGTGTCCGAAACTCCTGTATAATGATTTAAATAATGTTATTGACTTATTACAGAATAATACTTATTTTTATGATATCATATATGGTCATATTCTTAGCTTCCTATTAGTAATTTTTCATTGTTACTTGTTATTCGGGTGTTTATTGCTTTTTGTTCTTATGCGTGTTTTGTTGAATAAATTATTATTCTTATTTTTAGGTTATAGATACCTCATTTCCAGAATTGTATTAGTGTAATATATATCATATTCATTCATTAAATTCATTTATATAATCATTATTCAATGAAGATCATGTAGAACGAGTCGCATCACATTGTGGAGACAGTATTCCGTACGTACGCACGAGCGATGATATCATTCCCATGATCATGGAATTATATTGGAGTGTATGTATACTATTTAAGAATAAATACCAATTTAAAATAATCATATATAGTTATTTATTTTCACCATTATACCCATCCAAGTAAGGTGGTGGTGGAAAATAGATTACACCACGGCGTGGAGACGGTATTCCGTACGTACGCACGCGCAGTGATTTCGTTTTCCGTAGGATGGATAGTTGGTGAAATAGGGTTGTTTTATACTTATAATAACATATCAGTATATGATTGATACTTATTTTATTACTTTATAATGAAACAACTAAAGAAGAAGAAGTGGAAGAAGAAATAAAGTTGAAAGAATCGGTAATGGACATTACCTCTTGTTTGAAGCGCCTATTTGAGACCTCCTTTTAGGGCACTGAAATTGGTCTTTAAAGAAGACCAGGACCTCTAGGATGTTTCTAGGGAAGTGGAGAAGATAATTTGGCAGTGGTTGGCCGAGATTGAAGGCTCAATGTGGTGTGAGGAAGAGAGGGATGAGGTGCCCTTTTATAAGGGAGGAGAGGGGCCCCTTTGGAAAAACTAAAAATATTATTTTATTATAAAGTCATATTCGGTTTTTAATAGCTCCAAATTGATTTATTTAGAAGATAAGGTGGGTATGGGTCGAAATACTATCATACAATATAATTTAGATAAGTTTAGGTTTTTATTTTAACCTTATCATTTAAATTTAACTTTAAGTTAGATAATTTAACTTTTACCGTGTCTTCTTGTTTTCTTACACTATAAGGTTAATAAACTTACTATAACAAGCCAAACGAACCCCAAGTTGTTTATTATTAATATATATAACCTTATCTAAGTAATTTTGCCTAGCCTTAGATTTTTAGGAATAAAATAACAATTAATAATATAATATTTGTTTTAAAAACTATTTTATGTCAATTTTGACACTATTTGGTAATTGATTTTTGTGAAAATCATAATAGAATTATTAGTTCTAAAAAAGATAATTAAATCATTACTAACATGTCATGTTAACATATAAAATTATTTTAATTCATAAAAAGTCTCATATTACTTTTATTTGGGTATTTATAACATCAATTATGTCAATATTTCATTAATAAGATAATTACTGCATCATCATTGTGTCATAAATAAATTAAATTATTTAAAGTATAAAAATTTAAAATAAAATACCATTATGTAGAAAATCTTTTTAGCTTTCTAATTAATATTTATATTTGAATTCATATTATGTATAACCCGATATTAAAAATAATTTACTTATTAAACATTGATTTTAACTATTTGAACCCTTCTTTAAATAAATTAATATTAAATGTCCTACTCTAATACAAGTGGACCTAAATGGTCATATTTTATTAATAAGGTTGTTTTTGGTCGAATTAAACTTATCCAATAGAATTAGGACATGTGTTAGGGTAATAATAATATCATTTTTACCCTTAATTACCCTATTTACTTTTGACCGTGGTAAATAAAATTAAAAAGTTAATATTCACCAAAAAATTATTTTCATCTCATTGAAACACATTTTACTCACTGACATCAACTGTGTCTCTCGGATTTTTTAAATTCCATTCACAAAAGCGGTAAAATTATGTTTTATTTAAATTTGCAAATTCTCCTAGGAGGTGGGTAAAAGACGGTCAAAAGCTCAATATTTTTTTTATATATCTAAAATTATTATAAAATAACTACAATGAATTGCATGGAACTTATATAGGTATTATGTATCAATTTTGACCAAAAATAAATTTAAATAAAATAAATAATTATTTAAATAAAAAGTCGATTTTTAAATAGTAACCCATTGTTTTCACTATTCATCAAAAATTGAAAGTTTTCAGAAAAATACCAAAATTTCACCCTAGGATAATTTCGATATTCCGAATCAAAAAATGAAGTCCATTTTGAAAAATAAAATTTATAAAATTTCAAAAAGTGGTTATTACTATTCATAATGGCTAGTTTTAATAATATTTTAATAGCATATCATTTTTTAGTGAAACATGGTATTGCGTACGATGCAAGCTATCGAGGAAGGTCGCAATTGCGTGTAAAGCAAGCCAAGCTAGTTTTGTGTGTATTGAAAGATCCCTTTGATGATTTATATAACATAAAAACAAAATATTTCTCATAAAAGTCTCGGGTGTTACATTATACCCCCCTTAAAATGAATTTCGCCCTCTAAATTCGTCACTTCATTACAAACAGATGAGGATACCTCTCCCTCATAATATTATCAAGTTTCCATGTAGCTTCTTCTAATTGGTGGTTCCTCTATAAAACTTTCACCAAGCGAGTGGTCTTGTTCCGTAGGACTTTTTCACTACGATCCAGAATCTCTATCGGCTGTTATTCATAAGAAAGATCTTGCTCCAGTGGTACAACTTATGAGCTGAGTACATGTGAAGGATCAGGTATGTACTTTCTCAGGAGGGATATATGGAACAAATCGTGAACTTGGGAGAGATTCGGTGGAATCACCAATCGGTAAGCTACCTTCCCAACACGATCCAGTATTTCGAAAGGACCGATTTATCTAGGGCTCAGCTTTCCCTTCTTTCCAAATCTCATTACTCTCTTCCAAGGAGATATTCGTAAGAACACTTTATCACCCACTTCAAACTCTAGGTATTTTCTTCGGTTGTCGGCATAACTTTTTTGTCGAATTTGAGCTGCTCTTATGTGTTATTGAATAGATTAGATCTTTTCTACCATCTCCTCAACAAGATCAGGTCCTAATAGCTTTCTTTCCCCAACTTCATCTCTGCATGTTAGAGTCCTGCATTTCTTTCCATAGAGATCTTTATAAGGAGCCATCTTAATACTGGAGTGAAATCTATTATTATAAGAAAATTCCACCAAAGTTAGGTGTTGATCCCAACCACCTTTGAAATCCATAGATAAAGCTCTCAACATATCTTATAGAGTTTAAATTGTCCTCTCAGACTGACCGTCTGTCTGAGGATGATAAGCAGTGCTGAAACTCAACTATGTATCCAGAGTATGCTGAAGACTTCGCCAGAACTTTGAGGTAAATCTCAGATCTCGATCAGATATAATATAAAGTGGTACTCCATGCAACCTTACCACTTCCTTTACATATATCCTGGAAAGCTGATCTAGAGAGAAATCCTCTCTAATAGAAATGAAGTGTGCATACTTTGAAATATGATCAACTATGACCTAGATAACATTATTGCCTTTGGATGTTTTAGAAAGTCCAGTGAAAAAGTCCATAGTGATGTTTTCCCATTTGCATTCAGGTATGGGTAATGGTTGTAACATCCCCTTAGACTTCTGTCTCTTAGCTTTAGCTTGCTGACAAACCAAGCATCGAGAGACATATTCAGTAACATCTATTTTCATTCCATCCCACCAGAAGTACTCTTTCAGGTCCCTATACATCTTCGTGCTTCCCGGATGAATAGATAATGAAGAACTATGAGCCTCATCCAACAACTCCTTCTTTAATTATGGGATGGGAGGAACACAAACCCGATTCCTGAACTTTATTATCCCATCACAATCAAGGTTGAATTCAGGAACATTTCTCACCTTCTTTTGTAACTCTACATCTTCTTTCTGTGCCTCTTTAATCTTCACATTTATAGATGGTTGAACATTCATTTGAGAAAGATACGATTTTCCCCTTTCATTATAATTCCAAGATCCATCCTTTGTAAATCCATAAATATTGGATCTTTTCTGATCCTCATCATGGATAAGCTAGCATGGTCTTGTCGACTTAATGCATCTTCCACCTTGTTTGCTTTCCCAGGGTGGTAATGAATTGAGCATTTGTAATCCTTAATCAACTCCAACCATCTTCTTTGGCACATATTCAGCTCCCTTTGTGTGAAAATATACTTTAAACTATTATGATCAGTATAAATATCACACCTTTCTCCATAAAGATAATGCCTCTAAATCTTTAATGAAAAGATTACCGCAGTTAACTCCAAATCATGAGTTGGGTAATTTTGCTCATAGATTTTCAACTGTCGTGAGGCATAAGCTATCACCATATTGTTTTTCACGAGAACACACCCCAACCCCTTCTTGGATGCATCAATGTAGATCACAAACCTTTCTCCACTACAAGGAAGTGTGAGTATAGGTTCACTGGATAACCTTCTTTTCAACTCCTTGAAATTCTCTTCACATTCCTACGTCCACATGAACTTAACTCCTTTTCGAGTCAACCTAGTGAGTGGATTAGATAATAGTGAAAAATCTTTCACAAAACATTGATAATATCCAGCCAAACCAAGAAAACTTCGGATCTCGGTTACTATTGTTGGTCTCGACCATCTTTTGATAACCTTTGTTTTTGCTGGATCCACAGATATCCCCTCTTTTGAGATTATGTGACCCAAAAATGAAACTTTTTGAAGCCAAAATTCACACTTGGTAAATTTGGCATAAAGCTTCTCCTTTATCAGAGTCTTCAATACAATTCTCAAGTTATCTTCATGTTCTTCCTTGCTATTTGAATAGAAAAGATTATCGTCTATAAAGACTACCACAAACTGATCAAGATAGTCTCTAAAGACTCTATTCATCAAATCCATGAAGATAGAAGGGGAATTAGTAAGACCAAATGGCATCACTATAAATTCATAGTGTCCATACCTTGTACGGAAAGCCGTCTTCGGTATATCCTCCCTTTTGAACCTTAATTTATGATACCCAGAATGAAGATCAATCTTGGAAAAGTATTGAGCTCTACGTAGTTGGTCAAATAAGTCATCAATGCGCGGGAGAGGATATTTGTTCTTGATAGTGATCTTGTTAAGTTCTCGATAATCAATGCAGAGTATCATTGATCCATCTTTTTTCTTAACAAACAGAACAGGTGCTCCCCAAGGTGACGCACTAGGGCGTATGAATCCTTTATCAAGATTCTCTTGGAGTTGTTTCTTCAATTCCTGCAACTCAATTGGGCCCATTCTATAAGGTGTCTTTGAAATAGGCAAAGCACCCGGTACGAGTTCTATTGAAAACTTAACTTCACGATTTGGTGGAATACCCGGAAATTACTCTGGAAAGACATCGTCAAACTCCCATACAATGGGAATATTCTTAATCGTGATTTTCTCACCAAACATTTGATATAAATAACCTTCATTTAGTGGAATCAAGACCCATAAGATGGAAGAATTCTCCACTGGAAGGTTATGTTCATCCTTGCATCGATAGACGATCATAGATTGATCTAGAATATGAAATGTGACTTCCCTTATTTGGAAATTGATATGAGATCCATATAGAGAAAGCCAATCCATGACAATAATCACATCAAATTCCACTATAGTAAGGATCAAAAGATTTGCAGGAAGCACTTTCCCACAAACTTCAATCGGAGTATAATTATAAACTTTTGATGCGACTGTTGTGCCATTAGGGGTTGTCACAGCTAACTCAACATCTAATTGTTGAGGTAATATGGTGATACCCTTAGAAAATTCTTCAGAAATAAAAGAGTGGGTGGATCCAGAATCAAATAAAACATTTGATACTTTAGAGTGGATGGTAAGTGTACCTTTCACCACATTGTTATCATACTCCACATCGCTGATAGAAATTGCATGTGACTTTCCTTTGTCTTTAGCCTTAAGAGTTTTTTGACGCCGATCATCATCAAAAACCCTTGGATTAGGTCATTGATTAGCATAATGCCCCATTTCCTTGCACTTGTAACATTGAAGTGTAGGAGGTGCACTCTGTGTAGCATTTTCTTTGTTCGCATCACCAAACATCTTCTTCCCATCATTGCGGCATTCAAATGCCCGATGACCTTCCTTTCCATATTTGAAACATTTACTTGTCCCTTTAAGACAACTTCCTCCATGTTTCTTTCCACACTTTGAGCATAAGGGAAAACTCATCTTCTTTTTAGTGTGCTCTTTAGATTTTCCTTTGAATTACATTTTACTCTTCTTATCAAACCCACATGACTGATGGGTTACTCTAATCTCCATATCAACTTTTAGAGCACATCGAATGATTTCCTCATAGCTATTGAAGTCCCTTATGGCTAATGCCCTTCGAAGACTTGAATTTAAGCCACTAAAGAATCGATCGATCTTACTCTCAGGTTGGATAATAATACCAGAAGTGTACCTTGCAAGTCTTGTAAAATTTGCTTCATAGGTACCAATAGATTCATCATCCTTTTTCTTTAGTTCAAGAAACTCCTTCTCTATCTTTGCTCAAAGAATATGAGGGAAGTACTTATTGAAAAATAAGTTCTTGAACTCATCCCATTTCATGGACTCAATTTCATCCCTTTGCCTCGTATTATTAATAAGATTCCACCATTGATCAGCATCACCTTCCAAATGATATACTGCTAAGATGACTTTATCATGTTCAAAACATTAAAGAACCAAAAATATCTTTTCAGTTGTACTGATCCATTGTTCAGACACTAATGGATCAGTAGACCCACTGAATGAAGGTAGACGCTGCCTCATGAAGGATTCAACAGAATGTTTCTCCTTCCTTTGATCGTTTGGAAGTCCTGCATGATTCATAGCTTGAGAAAGTTGTGTGAGCATGGCTACAAGATTTTTCATTCCAGCTCCCATAACGTTTGGTTTCTTAGGGGGACAATCATTTCATTTCCTGTCACATTCCGCATTAACACGGTTCCTTCGGGTTCCATCCATTGACTAAAACCAAGAAGAATAGTGTGAGCAACACTAATTATAATAGGAAAACCACATAATCAAGAATAAAATTACACACTTAAGGTCTTATCATAGTTTGTTCATGGCCATTTCTAAAACACTAAGATTGTGTTCTAGGCTTAGATATATCCTTAGGGTTCTTACTAAGGCTTTATCTTCCTAGTTTCCAAAGGTTGACTATACCTTTCCTCTGACACCAACTATAATGACCCATACTTTACATACATTGTTATTACTTCATAATTGAAGCACACTTATTACAACATATAACAAAACCAGGAAAGGACCGTATAGGTATAGTGTCTTTAGAATCTGGGAAACATAAACAACTGGTTCATAAAGCATCTACATTGTCTCCCATTTATTTCATCATATCTAGAGTCCCTTTTTGGCATATCCTACTTAATAACCTTATTCCTGACCTGGGGAAAGAAAACATACAAAAGGGTGAGCTCAAATGCTCAGTAAGGGTAAATAAAAGAAATATCAATCACATCATATTCATAAGAACAGAATATTTTGGAAATCTTAACCTGCAAAAGAGATCATAATTTCATAACTTGGGATAAATCATAGTAGTGAAATGTAATCCCAATAATCATAACTTAAAACATGAGACTTTGTGGTATACACACATAATCATATATAATCATTTCTTATTAGTTAAGACTCATTGCCAAGACTATCTTAGCGGACAAAGTCCATTTCTGAACCGAGTTCACTCCTCGTTTCAGTCCTGTTTCATTGAACCGGTTTATCCTGCCGTTCCAGCCATGTCTATCTCATGAGATATAAATCTTTACCCAATGAATTTGAGGGAGATATAGGTCACACCCATCTCATAATGATACCATTCTTATGTGTGCCACAAAATCATAAAACATACATCATAGCATAACTCATGTAATAAAAATGGGATTCTTAAACATTGTGACATCATAAAAAAATTCATATAAGATAAAGGAATTAATAAAAATAATTCCATCACAACATAATCAAATCAATTTAATAATAGGGATAGAAAAATAAACCTATATTATCTTATATGGAAAATAATTTTGATAAAACACTTGAACTCCATTCTTGAGGAAAATATCCTTTCTACCTCAAAAACACTTTTCCTTTCTTAACATGTCATACAATTTTAAACTAAAAGAAGTTGATTAAAAATAAACTTGAAAACATGTAAATGAAGATTCTTGGAAATAATGTTTTAAAAATCCATTCATGCCTTATAAGTTAAAAAAACATTCTTCTCGTACTTATGTCGGAAAAGTCAAAAAGTACCTCGTACGAATAATGAAAAAAGATTCCTTTAATATCTTTTACTAAAAACTCACCGAAGGGTAAAATTGTATTTAAACAATTGTAGAAGAATCTAAATATTACATATTGAGGAAACATGGATTTGGATGATAAATATTCCCCAGTAAATTCTGAAGTATAAATAATCTCAGATAAAAAATGAGATTGTGATATTTTCCCTTACTTTAGGTCCGATTTGCTTCGTAAGTGTCTGAAACTCCTGTATAATGATTTAAATAATGTTATTGACTTATTACATAATCATACTTATTTTTATGATATCATATATGGTCATATTCATAGCTTATTATTAGTAATATTTCATTGTTACTTGTTATTCGGGTGTTTATTGCGTTTTGTTCTTATGCGTGTTTTGTCGAATAAATTCTTATTCTTATTTTTAGGTTATAGATACCTCATTTCCAGAATGTTATTAGTGTAATATATATCATATTCATTCATTCAATTCATTTATATAATAATTATGCAATGAAGATCATGTAGAACGAGTCACATCACATCGTGGAGACGGTATTCCGTACATACGCACGAGCGATGATATCGTTCCCATGATCGTGGAATTGTATTGGAGTGTATGTATACTATTTAAAAATCAATAACACTTTAAAATAATCATATATAGTTATTTATTTTCACCATTATACCCATACAAGTAAGGTGGTGGTGGAAAATATATTACACCACGGCGTGGAGACGGTATTCCGTACGTACGCACGCGCGGTGATTTCATTTTCCATAGGATGGATAGATGGTGAAATAGGGTTGTTTCATACTTATAATAACATATCAGTATATGAGTGATAATGATATTATTACTTCATAATTAAACAAATAAAGAAGAAGAAGTGGAAGAAGAAATAAAGTTGAAATAATCGGTAATGGACATCACCTCTTCTTTGAAGCGCCTCTTTGAGACCTCCTTTTAGGGCACTGAAATTGGTCTTTGAAGAAGACCAGTACCTCTAGGATGTTTCTAGAGAAGTGGAGAAGAGAATTTTTCAGGTTTTTGCCTAGTTTTAAGGCTAAAAGTGGTGTGAGGAAGAGAGGGAGGCGGTGCTCTTTTATAAGGGAGGATAGGGGTACCTTTGAAAAAACTAAAAATATTATTTTATTATAAAGTCATATTCGGGTTTTAATAGCTCCAAATTGATTTATTTCGAAGATAAGGTGGGGATGGGTCGAAATCATATCATCCAATAGAATTTATACAAGTTTAGGTTTCTATTTTAAACTTATCATTTAGATTTAACTTTAAGTTAGAGAATTTAACTTTTACCGTGTCTTCTTGTTTTCTTACACTATAAGGTTAATAAACTTACTATAACAAGCCAAACGAACCCCAAGTTGTTTATTATTAATATATATAACCTTATCTAAGTCATTTGGCCTAAAATTAGATTTTTAGGAATAAAATAACAATTAATAATATAATATTTGTTTTAAAAACTATTTAATGTCAATTTTGACACTATTTGGTAATTGATTTTTGTGAAAATCATAACAGAATGATTAGTTCAAAAAAAGTTAATTAAATCAATAATAACATGTTATATTAACCTAGAAAATCATTTTCATTCATAAAAAGTCTCATATTACATTTATTTGGGTATTTATAATATCAATTATGTAAATATTTAACTAATAAGATAATTACTGCATCATCATTGTGTCATAAATAAATTAAATTATTTAAAGTCTAAAAATTACAAATAAAATACCATTATGTAGGAAATATTTTTATCTTTCTAATTTATATTTATATTTGAATTTATCTTATGTATAACCCTATATTAAAAATCATTAATTATTAAATTTTGATTTTAACTATTTTAACCCTTCTTTAAATAAATTAATATTAAATGTCATAATCTAATCCAAGTGGACCTAAATGGTCATATTTTATTCCTAAGATTTTTTTGGTCGAATTAAACTTATCCAATAGAATTAGGACATGTTTTAGTGTAATAATAATATCATTTTTACCCTTAATTACCCTATTTACTTTTAACCATGGTAAATAAAAGTAAAAAGTTACTATTCACTGAAAATTATTTTCATCTCATTGAACCAAATTTTACTTACTGATATCAACTGTGTCTCTCAGATTTTTGAAATTCCATTCACAAAAGCGGTAAAATTAAGTTTTATGTAAATTTGCAAATTCTCCTAGGAGGTGGGTAAAAGACGGTCAAAAGTTCAATAAAATTTTTTATATA
This sequence comes from Viscum album, assembly GCA_963277665.1. Lineage (NCBI taxonomy): Eukaryota > Viridiplantae > Streptophyta > Magnoliopsida > Santalales > Viscaceae > Viscum > Viscum album. Next base: position 1,731,501,120 of record OY728142.1, read on the forward strand.
TCTAAAATTATTATAAAATGACTCCAATGAATTGCATTGAACTTATATAGGTATTATATATAAATTTTGACCTAAAATAAATTTAAATAAAATAAATAATTATTTAAATAAAAAGTTGATTTTTAAATAGTAACCCAGTGTTTTCACTATTCATCAAAAATTGAAAGTTTTCAGAAAAATACCAAAATTTCACTCGAGAATAATTTCGATATTCCGAATCAAAAAATGAAGTCCATTATGAAAAATAAAATTTATAAAATTTCAAAAAGTGGTTATTACTATTCATAACGACTAGTTTTAATAATATTTTAATAGCATATCGCTGTTTAGTGAAACTCGGTATTGCGTACGCCGCAAGCTATCGAGGAAGGTCGTGATTGCGTGTAAAGTAAGACATGATAGTGTTGTGTGTAGTGAAAGATCCCTTTGACGATTTATATAACATAAAAACAAAATATTTCTCATAAAAGTCTCAGGTGTTACAGACCCGGTCACATGGGGATGCTACGGTCGATTGTAGGAATCACGTGTTGTTTAAGACCCAGTTTGAAGTCCCTCAACATATAATGTTCCCCTCAACAGCAATGGTCATGTTCAGGTGACGATTTGTGGTGTCATGTTCTCATTCAGTGTGACAGGGGGTGATGCGCGTGTACCATCTAAGCTCTCATTCTGGTGAATGTTCAGTGTGAGCGTAATTGGATGTCATGGTGTGTTGTGTCTGATGGTGTTGCCTAGGCTGTAGTATGATTGCGCATTGCACCAAAAGGAGAAGCTCTGATCGGGAGTCTTCAATACCTGAACATGAGGCAGGAGATTCTTCAAACATCATGTATCCATCCATAGGCCTCAGAGTGAAGCTGGCGCGTGGTCAGGAACCCAGAGAGGGTATGAGACCTCGACTTTGTTCTGTCATCAGTGTTGAAGGTTAAAGCAGTTTAAATCATTTCCTGTAGTTGTTCCGTTCCAAACAAATCATTTGGGCGTGTAAGGATTCCGTGACTATGCGAAGGTGGGGTCGTCTCATTGCCTTAGAGTCTTGGGGATCACATTCCACTGGATGAAATCACTTTAGTGGTCCTTATGAGATATGTTGGGTAAGTTGGTATCAAAGTTGGTATAGTGCTTGTTTGGGGATGTGAAGATGTTGGGTTGTCTTGGGTCGTGGTTTTGACGCCCCAGTAGTTGGCCCCTGCCCTCCCCGCCCCTTGTGGTGGGGTGTTTGGTCACCATCGTGAAATTTACAAAGTTATGTATCTCCTATTAGTTTTAATGGTGGGGAGACCCACATTGGGTCTCGCATGAATGTCTCTGGAATGAATCAGTGCTGGAATTTTCTTTAATGGTGGGGAGTCCGCTCGGACCTCCCCGTTTCGGTCTTCCAGTCTCGCCTTGGGTGCTGGTAGGTTCTTAATGGTGGGGAGCCCCTCAGGCTTCCCCATGTTGACCTTTTGGTTCTATTTCTAAGGATGACTTGGAGATAAGTGATAAGAGTGTTTCTTAGACGTGGTTTGACCTAGTTTGTTCATTCTAACCAAATTGTGTGGTTTTCGTTTGATAGTGCTTGAGGAATTTCGGCTTTTAAAGTTGATTTCTGTGGGTGTGAGGGCTCCTCTTCTTAAACAATCAACGTGAGGTTTTTCAGATATTTGGGGTGGGCAACACATATGAGAAAGTATTTTTACGCATTTCTTGATGTTTTCTTTGAGACAGTTTCTCTGAGCACAATGCTTTTTCCTCTCTTTGCATGATGTTTGTGGGGATCCCCTTTGAACCTTAAGGGAGTGTGGTTTTCTGCATTGGGGTTTGGTTCTAGTTGTAGCTTTCTGGGGATGGAAAGCTTTATGGTGGGGAGAATTGTCACACCCATCACATTTATATTATTTATTTTATTATTTTTATTGGGAATCAGATTGTTTGGGTCAAGTCCCGACTTAAAATTTCTGAGCTCTTACTTAGAAACTAATGTTTCGCTCTTGGTTGCATCCAGCGCACCGTGGTCGAAGCCATACAACCTCGCCTGGGTCACCGCGCGACCTCGCCTTGCTCGCTGCACGACCTACCTAATGTTTAAGGGAGATGAAAAATATATGCGATGAATAATAAAACGAGAACACAATGAAAATTGAGACCGCACGGCCTTGGGCGAAGCACGAATCAGGCGAGGCACGTTTTTGAAACCGCGCAGCCTTGCCTGGTCCACCGGGTGACCTGCTAGAATCTAATTAATTAAATAAAATGACTTGATGATAAATAAATAAAATTAAATGTGATAAAAATTTTAATAAATTATTTTAATATTAATAATAATAATATTATTCGAGGATGTAATTGTTATAATTATTTTTTTTATCACTATTGTTATAATTTTTATAACTTTTATTTTATTACTATAAATTTATTACTATTTTTTTTAATTAGTTATAGTTTATTATTATAATTATTATATTAATTATTATTATTATTAGTTTTGTTTTTATTTTATCTTTTTTTTCTTTTCATTTTTAGTTTAGGGTTTCTTTTTTTCGGTGCCCCCCTTAACCTTTTCCCGTCGCGCCTCCTCCCCTGGGAACCCCCATTGCGTCGTACCTGTGGACTCCCCCTTCTGTGTGCTGAAGGCCACCGCCGCCTCCCCCTTTGATCACCCGTCGCGACGCCGCCTCCCCCTTTGAGCATTCGTCGCGCCGCCTCCTCCCCCTTTGAACATCCCATCACACCGCTGCTTTGCTCCCCGGACCAACCGCCGCCACCACGATGTCCGGCCAACCGAATCTCCATCCCGGTGACCCTCCAAGCCGGCGCCACCCTCTCTTGCTGTCCGGTGCTACCTTGCCGGACTCCACCACTAGCGCCCGCTTGCTGTCTGACCATCCCTCCCTGCTCGCCCCATCACCCAGCCGCACCCCCTGCCCCGGTCGACCGTCGCGCAACCGCTCCCCCTACAGCGGCAAGCCCCTTGGCCGCACAACCCTTCTTGGATAGTTTTATTTCCACACGGCGTAACTCCAGAACCTCTCTAATGTGCTTAGACATCCTCCCATATCTTTTCCGCGGGTGAATTCTGTGTTTGATTAATTGCTCTTCCTTTTGGTAGAATTGCGGGTGGGAGATTCATGTTGTTGGGGGTGCAAGTTGTGCTGAATTTGGTCCGATCTTAATAATTTTGTTTATATCTTGTTTTAAGGTTCATCTTGAGTTTTTTGTGGTGCATTTGATGAGCAATTGGAGTTGCGCACAAGATTTTCTGGAGTATATTCACCCAAGGTAGGTGGTTCCATGCTTAATTATTGTTTGATTAATTGATTTATAAGTTTGGTTAATTTGGCATATTATTTGATTATTTTGTGTAGTGCAAAGTTGCTCTCTTATGAAAATTGATTTTAATTTGAATGGTTTGGTGTATTGTTTAATTTATTTGTGCGCTTTTCTCTGAAAACCCATATCTGGTAGTTACCAATTTTTTTTAGATCGCAAAATTACCAGTTTAATCTGTGAAGTTGGTGTGAGGTATGTTTTTGACATGGCGTTGAGTGAATTTCGTCGTAAAAGATGGTTCTGTGTGGGATAAAGGGTGATGCCAAGTTACTTCATTAGAATTGTTTCATAAAATTTTATATTTTGTCTTGATAAATTATGTAGTTTGTTCAGAGGCGTTTTACATGTGGTGTAAGGTTTTTCCTCAGACTGGTTGAGTGGTGCAGGTCACATTTTAAAATTTTTATTTGAGTGCGTGCGGTGTTGGAATGTGTTTTGGACTTATAAATAGTCACTTTTGTGTGTGTAAAACCATGTGGAACCCTTTTTCTATTGTTTTATAAACTTTTTTTAAAATGGTTTATTAGATTATGTCAATGGTGTGAGACGTGTTTGGAAAATGTTTTAGTGGGACTATTATTTCAAATGCTTCTTGCATGTGCAAATGGTAGTATTGGTCTATGTAGTGTCTTGCTTGATTTGAGTGTATGATTATGACTTGTGACACAAACTCTGAACTACTTGAGTACAAACATGAATCCTAGGTACTAGGTGGGCGTACTAGGACTAGTGTGCTAGTGATTCAGAAGTGGCATCATCCCTATTTCACTTAGCTGGATTGACGACTACAATACTAACTAAACTTTTGGATGATATTGGAGACCACTAGGTTATGGATGTGTTTCCCTAATAGTGGCCCATGCATGAGAACATATTTTATTGTGTTCCTGTACTATTTCTCACTGAGACGCAATGTTCTAGGGTCCAACTTCTCGCTAGTATCTTTAGGGATTCTCCCATGTATTGTTCTCCTATTTTTCTTGCGCTCACTGTCAGCACACGGTGTGGCATTGAAATTTCCACGAAAGTTTGTGTGTGTGTGTGTGTAATATTAAGTTTTTTTCCATTTAGAGTAGTTTTTCCCTTTAAAAAAATGTTTTCATTAAAATTATTTAAGCTCTTGTTTATTTTTATTCTGTTAAATTGCAAATGTATTTGTCATTTAATAATTATGCATGGAAACTTTTCTCAATGGAATCCTACTGGGATTTTAGCTTACACCCTATATACACCCTTGGGTGTATGCAGTTTTTGTTTCTTCTGCAGTCTAGGTTGAGGCATCACGCACAACATTGGTGGTTCGTGTTGTCATCAACATCCTAGTGTCGGTTTGGTGAATGTAGCTTGAGGGGGTTTCACCTCATGGTGCTTGGAGGTTTGAGTTAGTGTTTTTTTGGTTTTTCCTTTATTGCCGTTCCTTTTGGGTTTTTAGTCCAAGTTGAAAACTTTAAATCTGAACTTGGTGTAAGGGTCTGTTTGGTTGTCTGAATTTAGTCTCATTTTGTTCAGCTTGTTGTTTGTTTTATATTCATTTATTCAGGTAAATCATTCCCAAGTTTTATTTTTGATACTCTGGCACTTGTGCCAGCCCGTGGGAATCGGGAACATCATCCGAGCCATGTTGCAGACCAGGTCAGGCGCCGGTTCGGATGGCGACCCGACCTGGTTCGTGACATTCAATATTTGATTTGACTAGTCATAGATCCCAAAAGGACTTATGGATCAATATTTATTGTTTTATGAATTTGGGTGGTTTTCATAATGAAATCTAGGCTCGCGCTCAGGTCATACACCCAACACTTTCACCTAAATCTTACGCCCACTCAAGTCCTCATGTACAGGCCCCTTCCTATACACCCAAGTATCACCAACATGCACCACATCCTATGAAAATATCTTATTCTCCCATTTATTCCATATGATCTATAAATAGACCCCCTCTCCTATTTTGATACACACAAGATGGATATCTGGATGTTAGAGAAGGTAGGAGTTACCTTATACCTACCTATTTTGGATCTAATCACTAGTGATAATTGCACTCTAGTCATCCTAGGGGTCATATACTAGGTTGATATTCACCCTAGTCATCTATAGAGAGCCCCTTAATAGTGATATCCTTTATATGAGCTCCCCTAATAAGGTGGGCCTCCACCTGGGAACCCCTATAAGGGTGATCCTTAACCTAGGATACTATTCTCCAAGGGATCCTAACTTTGGTATCCCTTAACCCAGGGATACCCATTTGGGAGATCATTCACCCAAACCTTTAATAAGGATATCCTTTACTCAAGGACCCTATACTAGAACATAACCTTCTTATTTATCACTTACTAGAGAGAGGCCTCATTCAAGCTCACTAATAGGTCAAATCCTTATAAATACCTCACTAGGGATAAGAACATTAGGTATCCCTCATAATGGATAAGAACATTCACTATCCCTCACTAGGGATAATAACCTTATCTGGACCTCACTTGTGCTAAGAACCTTAGCTAGTCATCACTAGGGCTAATCACATCTAGTATCCCTCACTAGGATGGACTAGTTTATTTTTCTCCCACATGAGGGTACTGTGAATACCCCTATTCTAGTGATAGGGAACCAATTCACCCAAGTCTCACAGTTAGGAACCAATTCTCCCATACCTCACACCAAGGCTCCCACTTATCTATATGAGCCTATGACTAGTTATGTTACCCAAACCATCTTACCTTCTCATGAGTCACTGACCAGGTCTAATACATTTTTTAACCATACATTCATAAGATCCATATATATACATTGAGTTGAGATACTCCCCTTTGCCTCTATATACACCATGAGTCGAAATTATCCTACTGGTTTCCTTAAAATTTCTATGATTCAAGATACTCCTCTAAGTTTCCTATAATGAATCGTTTTGAGATACTCCTCTCAACACTAAAAAATGAATCCACATGACTCACCTACTAGGTTGGGTACCCTAAAGGGTAGCACCAATGCATACACCTCACTCAATATCCTATTGTCTCTTCTTTCACGACACAAAAAATCCACTATGGTAACTCATGTGTAAGCCCCAATAAGTCCCAAGTTGTATTCTCTCATGAAATACTATGGATCTTCTATTATATATTGTTTTTCACATCAAGAAACACTCAAATTATCTTATAGGTTTAGTTGATTTTTCTGTTATCACAATTAAAATGCATCGCATGGATCAATTTCTAGTCTTAGTTACATGACTCAAATATGTATAACACACTTCCTTATTACATGATGTTAAATTGCATGGAATGGTTCCATCACATGACCTTAAACTATGAAATTCAATATATGTGTACTTTGATTCCTATTAACTAGGATGCATAGTAAACCTCTCTAAGGTTAAATATCAATATCATGAAATATACACTTGATCTTTTATGATGAGCATAAGATGAACCATTATGACTTTGAGTCAAGATACTCTTCTTGATTAACTCATATAAACATTGATTTGAGATTATACTCTTGTATTCCAAAATACATTGAGTTTAGATTCTCCTCTTAGATTCCAAAATACATCTATCCAAGATAATTACCTTGGTTTCTTAAAATACGAGCCTCCCATAAGGTGTAATCCCCAACCTGAGTTAGCTACCTCTTATGTGATGAGCATAAGAAATTCATGTGACATGAATGGGATTAACCAAATATTACTTAAGTGATTATCCTAAAGTGATAATGATCAAATTTCCCTATGTGAAAATCCTAGGAAAATTTATCTGATGAGTATATATTCTCCTTATACTGATGATCCTAAGGTGAATCATACTTCTATAGTGACGATCAAAGGATGCATCTGACAATGAGTTAGGGATGATATATTATCACTAATGTGATGAGCATAGGATACCCTCATGGTATTATATGAGGAATATAATATAAGCATCATACTAGGTATATTCCCCAACCATACCATCTCATGTTTAGTCATTAATAGACAAGATGTACTAGAAATGTACTCTCACGTGTAAATCCCATAACTTCCATTTCTATGAACCCTATTATCTAGTGGTCCTTTACACATGATGTTAAGCTAATTGAAAGTGGGCCTTATAACATAACCATAAAAGGTATTTCATGTCCTGTTAAGATGAATTGAACTATGAGAGTTTTGATTCCTTTCATAGGGATATGTAGGATGCCCCTTTACTGGCCTGATCCCAACACCAAAACGCCTAATGACTCACTAGATGGTGATAAACTTCATATTTTCCAATTATGTGACTTTAAACCATAAAAAAACTAATTAATATGAGAAACATAGATAGACTATAATACAAATAGCTATTCAAATAAACACAAAGTTTCAATTGGATCATTGGGATATTGGTAACCAGCCCCATCCTAAGATTTGATAAGGATTCATAGAAATATATTAAATCTATAAGAGAGTCCCAAAGTAGGAAAAAATTCCCTAATAAAATATGTGGATGAGAATGACCTCTCATCTTATTGACCAATGAATATTCCAAGGTGTCACTAGAAATGTCTATGCAACTATTTGACTTTGGAAAAAAAGTTTTCACCAACTCAAAACATCATGGAAGAGTCATGTTATAAGTTTCCACTAGAAATAAAAGTTAAAAAAGAGTGATGGATGTTATTATAAGAAAACTCAACCAAGGGAAGGTTCCTCACCCATGATTTTCAAAAATTCAGAATGAAAAATCGTAACATATCATCTATCATATAGATTGTTTGCTGGATATGGATATCTGTCTGAAGAAGGAAAGAAATTATAAGGAATATTTGGGATCTCAAGGCATGCTTCAATCCTCTCTATAATCGCAATATAAAATTAGGTTCTCAATAAGAAAGGATGGTCCTTGGTATTCCTTTAATTTGGACCACCTTATTTATATAACACCTCACCAAAACCTCCACAACACCTGACTCTATAATCACTAAGAAGTGGGATGAATTTTCTAATTCATCTATGATAAACCATATATAATCACATCCTCTATGTGATCATGGTATCCCACTGATGAAATCCATCAATAAGTTCTCCCATTTCCACTTAGGGATATCCAATAGGTGTAAAAAACCTCCTAGAATATGTTGCTCTGCCTTCACCTGCTAGTAGACCTAGCATCATGACACAAACTCCACTACAGATTGCTTCATATTAATCCACCAAAGATGGATACTAATTTCTTATGGAATAAAAAAATATCCCCTAAAACATCAGCTAATGTTGATCTTTCTTTGACTATACCTATAAAGCATAACCATAAGGAACATGGTTCAACATCACCTCTACCTATGAGTCTCACCATTTAGACTCCTCTAACTGCTACACCAAGGGGGATTACACTGTCATTTGAAATAATAAACCTCTACCACCATCCTCCTCTACATCAAGATTCACTACTGTAAGATCTTTCATCACCCTCAAAGAATATACATACCCTCGAACAACATATCCCCATTATTTTCAACTTAGTGCATCAAAAACTATGTTCTCATTCCCTAGGGTGTTGGAGAACACAATGTCATATTCTTGGAGAAAATATATCCACTAGAATTGTTGTAGATTCAAATTTTACTGAAAGAAAACATACCAAAAGCTCATGTTATCTATAAAGACTATAAATCACTCACCAATAAGGTAATGTCTTCATAACTTCAGATCAGAAACCATTGCCACTAATTTGAGATCATGGTTGGTATATTTATGCTTATTAAAACAGAAATTAATGGAACCATGTAATATAAATTCTCTATTCATTATCAATATACAACCTAAATCATGTTTGGAAGCATCAAAGAACACCAAAAAAATCAATCCCTTTTTCAGAGCCCGAAGATTGAGAGAACTGTTCAACTTTTACATCAAATAGCTAAAAGATTCCTAATACTGATTAGTCCATAATAATTATTGGTTCTTCTTATAAAAGGATTTCAGTGGGTCCATGACCAAAGATAATTCAGATATGAACCTTCAGTAATAATCTGTGAGACTAAGGAAACTACATACCTTTATAATATTATTGGGTACTTCCCAATAAATAATAGAATCAATCTTTGATGAGTCTACTACTACCCCTATTGAGACACCATATGTCCAACGAACTGCACATCCTGTATCTACAACTTACACTTGGACGTATTTCCATAATGTTGATGGTGTTATAGGATTTTTAAAACATTCTTAAGGTTCTAAAATTACTTGTAACACCCCATGGATTTAAAAATAAATTTAATATTAAATTCATAAAACACCAAGTCTCTACAAAACAACACTTTTTTATAACCATGCCAATAAACATAATTTTTCCTCTTCTATGATTTGAATTTTGAAAATATGACAGACACGATTGCGTTCAGGGTGATTTTTGGAGTCTGATAGAACAAACTTATTTTTTGGCGAATAGTAATATACCCTTATGAATAGTAACTTGAATAGAAATGCACCCTTATGAATAGTAACATGACCCTTCTGGATAGTAATGCACCCTTATGAATAGTAAACTTGACCTTTATGAATAGTAATATACCCTTATGTATAGTAACTTGAATAGTAATACACCTTTAGGAATAGTACCTTGAATAGTAATGTACATTTATGAATAGTTACATAACCTTTATGAATAGTAATGTACCATATAAATAGTAACATCACCAATATAATTAGAAAAATAATTTAGGCACCATATAAATGAGAGTAAATATTTTAAAAATTAATAATTAAGTGTTGATATTTTATGAGCAATAAATAATGAATTACAATTTTATAATTAATAGATCAATTTAGAAGATAATTAATTTTCATAAAATGTATTCATGAATCAATATTTTTTTTCCTATTATTATAATATAATTTTAAGAGACCCTAGTTAATTTTTTTAAGTGTCATAAAATCGGTTATAAAATTAAAATTGGTATTTTTCGAGTGAATGATGATTTTAATTAAAAATTAATTTTATCATATTTATAGAATTATTTTATTAAAATGGAGTTATTTTTTGGATTCTAAAAATCAAAAAATGGTTTGGATGATTTTTTTGTATTTTTATGAAATAGTTTAATTTTTGTTCAATAGTAAAAAATATAGTTTTTTATAAAATACGACATTTTTCGTGACATTATCATAAAATTATTATGATATAAAAATTTATTTAAACTATGTAATAACTAAATAATTATATTACAAGTTTAATATTATACATAATTAATTTGGAACATTAAAAGTATATTTTTCATGATAAGTATAAAAATCATTATCAATGCCGATGCAGTGTCTGCGCAACGCTGACAAAGCCAAAATTGGTAATTTATATATAATAATTGAGTGAAAAAATTACATTCATGAATTATTTATTAATTATTTTGCATAATTTATCTCTTTTATTTTTAATTTTTAATTTTAGTGTTAGATAACACGAGTATTATCCAAATATCTATGCAGTGTTTGTGCAGGGAAAGAAAAGACAAAATAACGAAGTTAAGAAGATGTCTTGTTTTGTATAAGAGTGAATATACATAATGAATAAATTAATAATTTTATTTTGAGCCTAAATAATTTATCTTTATGTTAGTATTTTTTTTAATTTTTATATATGAATTAATTAACATTAATTCTTATGCAAACCCGATGTAGCGCTCGTGCAAGCATAAGAGAAATAAATAAAATGTTTTTATTTAAAACTATAAGAATTATTAAATGAACCATACTTTAGATAAAACATTTCATATAATCAGTTTTAGACTATTATCAATTTTTTATCGAGTTTGAGAGATTTTGGACCCACATGAATCACTTTAAAGCCTTTACAATATTTTATTTCAAAAGGAAATGAAGTTTTCACATTATAGTTATTAATTTAATAATATTGTAATATGAGATTTTACAGAGGTTTTACTTTAAAATAATAGTCTTATTAAATTTAATAACATTATATTTCTCATGGAATTTTATTTTTAATTTTTAGAAAACAAATAAATACCATAATGGCTTCTATAAAGATGATAAAGTATTCATTTAATTAATGAATAAATCAAATAAATGATATTAAAAGTAATAAAAAATAGAATTTTATATTTTTACGATAATTAAAGGATTAACTATATGTATATGACATTTATATGATATAATATAAAATTTTATTTTATTTTTAAATTTTTTTTGATGGGTTTAATGTCACAGATATGAATAGCTTTTATCTTGACAAAGTTGTTTTTCATGAATAAAATATTTTATTAAATTTTTTAAAAATCATAAAATTATGTAAAAAGTACAAAAATGATAAAATTACTTTTAAAATTTAATCCCCATTTAGTTTTAGGCCTTTTTGGAGTCTTAAATCTTATAATATATTTATTATATTTTAATAATTTTTGTGATTCCTAAGTTATCCCTCACCTCACTTATAAAAGGAGGTTCCTTCCTTCACAAATTTCATAACCATAAACCTTCTTGTTCGGAAAAAATCTACAAAATTAGATCATTATCACCCCTTTACACATTATTGTACTTATGGTCTCACAAAAATACCACTTCGAAGATCTATAAGGTGGTTTCAAAAGAGAAATATTCTAGAGGTAAGATTTCTTCTTCTTCTCTTTTAAATTCATTCTCAATTATACCTTATCCATGCCTATTATCAAATTATTCATGAAAACTCTAGTACCTTATATATACTATAATATTTTTTTGATAATGGAATATACCATCATCATCTCTTATTTTCCATATCTTTATACTACAAACGAGAAAGCCGTCCGAGATGTGTAAATTATCACGTTCAAGGAAGACATGTTTTCAATTTGCATTACCATCTTAAATAATGGTCATGAAACCTTTATAACAGTTTAAACAAAGAATAATATATGTAATTTATCTTATTTAATGTTCTTTAATCCTTAAAAACTCATAATATAAAATAATAATACAAAACAAGTTCATTATGCACAAAACCGCCAAGTTAATCCAAGCGTTTATCATTAACCTTTATCTAATGAGTCATCCTCATGGTATATAACCAAAATCATTATAAGATAATTTATATATCTTTAATACTAATAATAATATATATTCATAATTCTGGATGTTTAACCACATTTCAAACGAACTTCCATTTGTAAATACAAGTAAACCGATCATGAAAACCAAGGAACAAAATGCTTCTAAAACAATAAAATTTAACATATTAAACCCATAAAAAAGGCCATGAATGAACCTAATAAGGTTAAAATAAATAAATTAAAAGTATAGGAGGTTATTTAATTATTAATTAATGAAGATAAATTTTATTATTCAGGTCATTAAGATCAATCGAAGAACACATTCAGGAATAAGGTAAGGGGTTTATTCATCTCACTTCCATTTTTGTAAGATATTCCATATTCACTAATATTACTTGTGTATGGTGTATGTATACTGAAAATTTATGTTTTATATCATGAATATATTTTTTTCCATGATAATAAGTTTATCATTTTATTAGTATTAATTTTGGGTCATACGATTCAATTGATTACAAACTTGTAAGGGTTTTCTACCCAAACCTCCATTTTCATTCAGGATACTCTTATTTTCTACTGACCACAATTAAATTATTATTTGTTCATATTTAATACTCATAATTTTTTTTTCAATTTTATATATAAGTTTACCAACTATAATAATACTTTTATTTATGAGGAGTTATATATTTTAAAAGGATCTTTCAAAAATTATTCCCGAAATATAGGCCCGATTCAAGGGAATTTCTAAAATTCTTACCTATTTTCAAGGGAAATATATAATATGTTTTTGGAAAAAATTAACTTTATAAAATCAATAATTTTATTATAAAAATACTATATTACTTCACTTCTGGTTTTATACAAATTTTTTTCAGAAGAACTCTTCTTTTCAGAGTAAAAGATTATTTATCTCAAGAATTACTCGACAATTTTATAAGAGCAACTTCCTCTATATCAAAAATCTTGTTGAATCTTATGTATTATTGGGAATAAAATTTTATGATATAATATACCATATTTTATTTAATGTTATATTATTAGTTTTATTGTGGATGCTCTATCTTAAAACCATTCACCAATTTACTCCGAATGGTTAGTGTTTATGCTTAATGTTTGGGGAAAGTTATTTACATTTCATATATCAGTATATATATGAATGAATATATTGTTTATGATTATCCAAATTCATATAAGGAATGAATTGTACTTAGTAAGTGTTTAGTGGGGCCCACTATAGCCCCTCTATGCATCGGTAGGTCTCATGAGACAAACTAAGATCTTGACACAAGGCCTTGAAAAAATGATTATTTATGGTCTTGGCACGAGGCCTTGATGGTATGGTTATGATGTACCAGATTATGAATTCACTCATTATGAAAATATTATTGATAGTTCATGTGGTTATTCGATTAGTAGAATACCCATGATTATTTTTTATTATGGTTTTTTTGATTCAACTCTTATTCCCGCCACATTGTGTTCAAGTTCATTTTTAAAGCCACATGTTTCTAGTTATTCACCTTGTGTCATGTTTATGTTTATGATATCTTCCACTGTATTGTTTACCCTTAATGATCATTTGAGATCACCCCTTTATTATGTTTCATTTTCTCAGGACATGAATAATTTTATTGTGAATGACCTGCAAGGATAAACTTCGAGTTATGGATGTTCCCAATAAAAATTATATGATATTTTTATTTTAAAGTTGTAATGTTGAACCTATATATGTTTCTAGTTTTCTAAAGCTACTAAACTACTCGGTCCTTCAGGATTTGATTCCTTGTAATCATGAAAATGTTTTAAAATAATGCACCGGCTTCAGGATTCGAGGTTTTGGGCATTACAGTGGGTATCAGAAGAAATTTAGTAGAAAACATGGAAGCTAGATTTAGAAAACATTGATTAGGGAAAAAAATAAGATAGACGTGAAGATACACATACAAGAACATCCTAGAATTTTGGGAAGGAAAAGTTAATTTAGATCTTCCTAAGAAAATAAATCCTTGTTTGGATACTAAAAGTGGACATGGTTCTGGAACATATGTATCTAGGGGTAACACTAACACAAAATAGGGTAAGGGAAGTTCTACCCTTTATCAGCACTAAACAGAAAGTGCTGATAAAGGGGTATGCCTTTATCAGTGCTATCTAAAAGTGCTGATAAATTTTACATTTATCAATGCTAAAATAAGAGCTGATAAAGGGTACACCTTTATCAGTTCTTTTTTTAGCGCCGATAAAAGGTAACATTTATCAGTGCTTTTTTTAGTGATGATAAAGGTATCTCTTTATCAGCGCTAAAAAAGCACTGATAAATGAAGGTTTTATCAGAACTTTTATTTTAGCACTGATAAAACATACCTTTATCAGCGCTTTTAATGAGCTCTGATAAAGGTTCCATCGGTTTTTATTTAATAACACTAACAGGCGATCCTCGATCGCACGCGGTCAAGCTTTCGCAGAAGCTGAACCAGGCCCCTCACCGTCGCAACGTCCTCCTCCTCGTCGTCATCCTCCTCCTCCTTCTCATCCTTCCTCCTCCTCGTCCTCCTACTCCTCTGCCTTGACCGCCACCTTCGCCCCCACCCCCACTACTGCAACCGCCTCTGCCTCTGCCGCCTCCACCCCCACTGCCGTGACCACCGCCGCCGTCGCCTCCGCCTCTGCCACTGCCTCCGCCTTTACCGCCGCCACCGTCTCCGCCTCCGGTGCTGCCTCCGCTGCCGCCGCTACCATTATTGATATTCATTTTCAGGTAAATGTTTTTTCTACCTCTTGAATTGAACGTGTGAAATCTTGATTTAAGTTGTTATTGCAAGAGTCAATGGATGATATAGTTGATAATGGTTTTGGATTCATGGTTCCTTACATATAATATAATTATAGAGGAGCACTAGAGACCTATGTGGTTATTTTAGCCATTAAACATTCAGGTATAGAAAGAGATGGTGCGGTTGATCTGGAAGAATTTAATAATTACACAGAGTCATAATAAATTCAATATGAACCATTGGAATCAACTGCTGGTGTTTTTGGTCACTACGGAGTATTTATTATTGGTTTCAGTTACCATCTGGTTTGATAGCTATCCATGATGTGTTTAATATTTTCCATTTGAGTAGGTATATACCAGACCATTTGTTTTCCATGATTTAGTTATTCCACCATTAAATATCAATCCAAACTTTACCCATTTCAATGTCACCACCACTTTGTTACTAGTGTAATTTCACTGAATCCTAGAAAACCACTTCTATAGGACTCTATGAGACACTTTAAAATACATGGAACATGCTTCACCATACATGGATTTCATATATATTTTAATACCACACAACATTTATCTCCAAAAATTACCCCACATGACTAATATTCTGACTCAAACTTGGAATAAGTTTCATTTTAAATGTTACATGTCATGTGAACCTTGGTCACACAAAATGTATCTCCAAGACATATACTTCAGCATGAAACCATTTACATGCCATGAAATAATGGTAGAACCATATGACATGTGTTTTACTTCACTCACACCATGTATAGATACCATAGAGACTTGATGTGTATAGACAATACACCCCTAGTGGTCATGTAAGGACTACACACCGTGTATTCCACAAAAATGTGATGCATAACTGGTGAGGTGACTCAATATGTATCTAAAGTACATGCCTTTAGCTCAAGTTGTTCTAAATGTCATGTATTTTCAAAGGCATCATTCAGTCTTTGTAAGACTAACTTGGTATAAATTTCATATATGTAAGATTAAATCAGGTATCTTATACAAACACGATGTTCAACCTACTGGACGCACCATGTATATGGATTTCAAATGAGTTTAAAGGCGTTGGTACCATGATTTGTTTTTATAAAACCCAAACAATGCTACCTGATTAATTAAAACATAATATTAGGAAATTTCGAGATTGAACCCATAAAGACGATGAATATGAATAAAGAATGGATGAATGCCAATCGGTTGAAAAAAGAGTATGAAGATGGCGTGAAAGGGTTTATCAAGTTTGTAGAAGATCATGCATGTGACCCTTCTCAAATCCCTTTTTCGTGTTTACACTGTTGTTAGTCAAGAAAAATTAGTCTAGAGGATTTGGAAGAACACCTGATCTGTAACGGAATAGATCGAAGTTATACATGTTGGAATAAACATGGGAAAAAACGAATGTAGGTAGTGGCTCATAGAGCACGACATTTTATAGATCATCTGATATGATTAGAAGTGTGAATAGTGAATACAATCGTATGGAGGGTATGATTACAGATGTGAATGATGATGAAGATTGTATTGAGGAAATGACAAGGACAGTTGAAGATGAACTTCGTGATTTCCCAAAATTGTTTGAGAAGTTAAAGAGTTGTGAAAAAATTACATTGTATGATGGTTGCACTAAATATACAGCATTGTGAGCCATATTGAAGCTGTATAATTTGAAAATAGGCAATTGGTGGAGTGACGCTAGTTTTACGGAACTACTTTCTCTCTTGAATGACATGCTCCCAGAAGATAATGAACTCCCAAGCCGGACATACGATGCCAAACGAATGCTACGATCGATGGGTATGATCTCTGAAAGAATACATGCTTTCCCGAATGACTGTATATTGTTTCTCAAGGACCACAAATAACTTAAAGAATGCCCAAAGTGTGGTGCTTCCTGATACAAGAAAGATGATTCTAGTCCTACGAATGTTGTATGGTACCTTCCAAAAATTCTTAGGTTTAGACGCCTATATGGAAGTGAGGAGACTGCAGGACAATTGAAATTGCATGAAGATATAAGAATTAATGATGGGAAACTATGTCACCCGATAGAATCTCCTCAGTGGAAGAGAATTGATCACGAGTATCCTGAATTTGGGAACGAGCTGAGAAACCTTCGTCTGGCGTTATCTACAGATGGGGTGAATCCTTTTGGTTTTCAAAGCAGCAGTCACAATACATGGCCGGTTATGTTGGTAAACTATAACTTACCACCATGGTTATGCATGAAACGAAAATACATCATTTTATCTATGCTTATATCAGGACCAAAATAGCTGGGTAATGATATTGATGTTTATTTGGCCCCATTGATCGAGGATTTGAAAATATTGTGGGATTGAGGTGTTACGTTGTATGATGCTTACAAAAATGAACATTTCACTTTGAAATCCATGTTGTACGGGACGATAAATGACTTTCCTACTTATAGAAATTTGTCAGGATATAGCATTAAAGTAACTCAAGGGTGTCCCGTTTGAGAACAAGGTACACATTCAATTAGGTTGAAACATTCATCAAAAATCTTGTTTCTAGGACATCGCAGGTTTCTACCCCAATGACATAAGTACTGATCTTGGACGACATCATTTGATGGAATTTCAGAAGAACGTACAACACCGTCTCCACTAACAGGTGATAAATTGGTTGAGAAAGTAAAAGATTTGGACACTACTTTTGGTAAACCATTTTTGAAAAACCTTACGAAAATTGGTTGGAAAAAGAGATTAGTTTTTTTTGAATTACCATACTGGAATTGTCTGTATGTCAGACATTTTCTTGATATTATGCATGTTGAAAAAAATGTATGCGATAATGTCATCGACACATTGATAAATGCACCCGGAAAAATAAAGGATGGAATTAAGGCTAGATTGTACATGGTTGAGATGGGAATACGAGAAGAGTTGGCAATAGTGAAGGGTGAAAAATGAACATTTCTTCCTCCTGCTGCTTACACTCTTTCCAGGTAGGAGAGATATCAGTTTTGTAACTTCTTGAATGACGTAAAGGTTCTAGATGGGTATTCTTCAAATATCAAGAACATCGTGTCAATGGGAAATTTAAAATTAAAGGGTCTAAAATCACATGACTTCCATGTTTTGATGCAAGATATAATTTCTATATCTTTACATTGCTTTTTTCACAAGAATGTCCTCCATAAATTAACAAATCTTTGTTTCTTCTTCAAAGCTATATGCAGCAAAGTTATATACCCGGTGAAATTTCCAACTATGGAAAGAGAAATTTCCATCATATTATGTGAATTGGAAATGTTATTCCCGCTGACATTTTTTGATATGATGGTTTATTTGATGGTTCATTTGGTGAGAGAGATTAGACTATGTGGTCCTTTACATTATAGATGGATGTACCCCATTGAATGGTATATGAAGATTTTGAAAGGGTATGTCAAAAACCGAAGTCGACCAGAGGGTTGTATTGCAGAGCAATATATTGTTGAGGAGGCTGTTGAATTTTGTACCGAATACCTGTCTGGTGTGGAAATCGTTGGCCTACCAAAATCTCATCACACTGAGCGGATTGAGGGTGAAGGAATTTCTAGAAGAGAGGTTGTCACAATCAATATTACAGATTGGGAGTAGGACCACCTTTACATTTTGCATAACAGTTTCGACGTTGACCCATATGTTCAAACCCACAAAGAAATTCTTAGGTGTTTGAATCCTTCTAGGGCTGAAAAATGGATATCAAATACACATAATTGACAGTTTATAGGATGGTTTCGAGACCATATTTTTAAGTAGTTAAATTAAAATCCAGACTCAATTTCAGAATGAATTCAATGGCTAGCCGCAGGAGCAAGTGTGTGCCTATTATCTTACAATGCTTATGCAGTTAATGGTTATACATTCTATACTAATGAACATGATAAAGATAGAACCGTGAAGAATAGTGGGGTTACACTTGTGGCTGAGGTGATGCATGTTTCCGGTGCTAAGGAAAAAAGTCCAATTTATACGAATATGTCATACTTTGGCATCATCAGACGAATATGGGAGTTGGATTATACGAAATCCAAAGTGCCAATTTTTCAATGCAAGTGGGTTGATAATAGGAGTGCTGTTAAAATAGATGAATTAGGATTCGTGAAAGTTGATTTCAGTAAGGAAGGGGAGAAAGACGAACCATTTATACTGGCATCACAGGCAGTACAAGTATTTTATGTTCCATACCCCACAAACTAAAATTGGTCAATTGTTCTGTTATCGACCAAAAAAACTGAAGGGTTAAATGAAAGTTCAACGAAGGTTGACCCTTTTATAGGGACTTCACAATCATTTCGTAGCAGTCCCAATATAGACAACTTTTTGTATGTCAGAGGAGACCACAATGAAGGGATTTACATAGTCGATAGAGGAGTCAAATCTCTTCAGCCTTTAAAGAAAAAAAAGAGAGTACAATAATCAAGTTATTTGTTTATTGTAACATACATTGTGTTACATTATGTTATTATCTATTCGCTGCTATTTTTATGTAATATAAATTAAATATTAAACCACTTATGCAGATAATGGCTTCTGTACCTGCTGATGTTCCCAATCCTGAGGCACAAAAGGTCTCTCAACCAACAGCTAGTGGTCCCACTATAGAGCAACAACAAGTTTCTCAACCAGATGCTGGTGGTCCCAGTGCAGGGCAAAAACAGGTTTCTCAACCTATTGTTGCTGGTCCCAGTGCTGAGGTACAACAAGTTTCTCAACCTATTGTTGTTGGTCTCATTGCTGATGCTAGCGCTCCGGGGGAAGATATTGATGCTACTTTTAAGGAAATGGTAGGAAATGAAACCCTAAAAGCACAAAAAAAACAAGAGCTTCATAGTTTGATAGTGTTAGAAAAAATCCTTAAGGCAAAAGAAAAAGGCATCAAATTTGAGGTGGGATGGAATAAGTGAGGCCAACAAGTTAACCCCAACAGAGCCATCTTTAGTAGCTACATTGGAATCATCACTCAGCAACGTGTGCCGATTGATTTACAGTCGTGGCACCATGTTTTCACCGGGCTGAAGACACTAATGTGGGAAGAGATTATGGTAAAATTATGATATCATTTTTTTATTTTATTAAAATAAAATAAAATACCAAAAAATTGGCTTACTCTTCATCATCCATTGTAGAGTTCATTTATAGTAGATGCCTCGCACAAGGAATATGTATTAAGAGTTGCAGGAAGGATTCATAGAGGTTTTCGCACAATTCTAACGAAATATCATCTTAAATATGCAGAAGGGAAAATCAAGCCGCACCCACCTCCTCTTTACACACACTTGATATCCCAAGGAGTGTGGGATGCGTTTAGAAACCGTCACGGGGAGTATAATTTTCAGGTACATTGTGTGGGGTAATACGTTGTTTGATGTTTTCTTGTATTCATCACTCTAATTGATAGTTTTTTATTTATGAAAAAACTATTGAGTGCTGAAAATAAAAAACGCGCAATAGAACCATTATACCCTTACCGTAATTCAAGGATGGGGTACGCTGAACTTGAGAAAAAATTGGTATATATTTTAAATCTACCCTACTACTAGTATGTGACATAAAACAACACCATAAAAATGTTTCTCTGTTTATATGTAGATTGATAAATAAAAATCTAAAGCCATATCCATCCCACACCATGTGCTATGAAAGGAGGCTCATGTAAATAAAGAGGGGATACTGATAGATGAAAACACACAAAAAGTGTGGGAAACATGTGTAAGTATGACATAATATAAATTTGATTTTCTTTAAATCGCTATAACATTAAAATAACTACTTATTTTTCTATATTTTCTATGTGACATAGTCACAAGAATCAACAAAAACCACACCAGATGCAGACATACTTTCAGCAGCCTTGAAGCATCCAGAATAGTATGGTCACGTCATAGGTGCGGGTTTTGGGGTGACACCCTGAACATATTTTCAAAAACAAAAACAAGAGGAGGATCAAAATGAAAAAATGGAAAATCTGTAAGAACAATTATCTATTTTTCAAGAAGAATTATAGTACCAGAGAGATATGATAGCAAAATTGATGGGGGAGAGGCTAAGAGAAGAAACAACTCAACAACAACTCGTGCGTGACAATCCTGCCCCACCCCCACCAGCTTTGAGGCGCACCATTCCCCTAAAAAACCTGACTTAGATGAGGTAATCAATGTTTTAAAAATTGTTTATGTGAAATGTGATTTAAATAGACACTGATACCTTACCTGTACTAATATTACACAGGGTGAAAATGAATTTCATTTATATTTATCAACTCCCACCTATCGCCTTGTAGCGAGGTCTACGGTGTTCAATACGCAAAACAACATGCTACACAACAGACAACTTCCAAAAGATCATCTTAGAGTGTCAATTAACGTAGCTAATGATCCAAGTGCAGAGCTACCTATTCCAAATGATGATGAAGACATTAATACGGTTGAACAAGCTGTTGGAACATTCATCATATGGCCGATAGTTCTTTTAAAAAAACATGTCGACAAAAAGGTATCCATTTCCAATTTATTTTTCAAGCTGGACCTTTAAAATTTAATGAAAAAGGTCTGAACTGATGAATGTTATTATAGAATGACAATTACTGTGGGGTGAAATGAAATATAAGCCCAAAAATATCTCAAGGATCAACCAACCTATTGAAACGGTCTACTGAGAGCACCTTCACCCCGCCCGTTCTATATCCACAGTTAATATCATTGTAGGCTCTTGTGGATACAAAGTTGAAAGACGAAAATACTCACACAGTTGATTTCAAAAAAGATATGTATGGAGAGGAAACATCAGATTTCATTAGTTCTGAAAATGTAAATGAACGCCTGAAGTATGAATGGATAGGCGCCTCAGTTGTAAATGTATACATGAGGTATGTTTTCATGATTTGATTTTACAAAAGCTGATATACTCTGATAATTATGACTAAATACATTTTATATTTGTTGCAGGAGTATATATGAAAAAAATTTGAAGGGATTTACCCATGAACAAAAATTTGGACTCTTTAGTCCTCACATCAACTCTTCAACATGCAGAGATAGTATTTTAGCACATGTGTACCCCTTGGTTCATTTTCTTCATGTTGTGCCTCTAGGCATTAGAAATACCCCTTTTCCTATAAATAGTTATCCCCCCTCATAATAATCCTTACCCTGACATTTCTCCTTCCAAGTTCCATTTTTTGGATCCCTTAATCACTATGAATTCAATAGAAAAATGAATCCCCTAACCTCAGCGAAGAACCTAAACATCACAAAGATCCTCCCTGTGATCCCCCTATATTTGTGAGCCCCTCGTCCTTGCGAACTTCTATGATTGTACGTAGTGATTTTCTAGTCCCTTGTATGGCGTTCCTTGTTTCGTTTCTGTACCTAGTGCTTCATCGCATAGGTACACATTTGAAGGAGTTTATTAGTAAAGTAAGTAAAACGGGTGAGAAGTGAGTCCCCCATGTCCAAGCTTTCAGATGAAAAACTTCCAAGCATCGTCGTCCTTAGAAAATATTGTTAAACTTTATCCTCACCCCATGCAATGAACATGGGGGGTCGCACATCAAGTATTGTCCATGCCCACTAATCTCCATGGTATTGAGACATTACTTACCCTCTCAGTAGATAATGACACCCTCCTCACATAGAATAAGATCATATTTGGGAATCACCCCTAGAGTAAGCCCCAATTTCCATCTTCGTGGGTTACTTCTACACGTAATCCCCACACCATCCCTCACTGACACAACATTCATGACACAATAATTTTTTCTTCTACTTCTTCTTGTTTATCACACCGAGCATTAATCATGTGGTCTTTGAGGTTAATAGTTTTTGTGACACCCTTATTCTGGGAATCCATCATGGATTAAGCCCCATCATCCAACACCCATGCCGCTAAATATGCATAATCCTAAAACCACCTAACTACATAGGTTTTTTCCCTATATTCTAAATAAGTGCTTATGAAGCCTCCCAGAGGTTCAATGAAAACCATTGGTAAACCCTAGTTCCATCCTCCTAGGGGGGCATGTCCTGGATATCTGTATCCATCATCATCCATTCCCATTCTCTTCATTCCCTTGAGCCACTATATCTCAGGAGGATCATGACCCACTCGAAGGTCACATATCCTTCGGGTTCGAATGTGTGGCTAACCATGCATAATCCCCAACCACATATCCCATTTTTATTGGGTGGATAACCATGCATAAGCCCCAAATTCCCCTATAATATCTACATGGACATTGATTCCTAGCCAACTAGGGTGCGTCAGATTCCCTTCAAGGTTGAAGCCCAATAATTTCATCTTCACTTCGATTCTATCTCATCCATTCCATTCCACTTTAATACTTCCCCCATTTCCATCCCAATTTAACTCAGGCCACCACATCCTGGTAGGATCACACCATTCACATGGTCCATCTTAGCACGTATGTCCCATTCATCCCATTGCTACTCTTGGAAGAACCTGGGAATATGACAATGCATAAGCCCCACAAAACCCATACTCATCCAACCAAGAGTATTTCTAGTGTGAAGGGAAGCTAACCATGGGTAATACCCACACTATACCTCTTTTAAATATATGGGTTTTGATCCTTGTATTCTAAATATGGTATGTAGAAATCCTCCATGAGGTTAAATCCCAACCAATGGTAAACCATGGTGACCCCCTCAATGGGGTATAACTTCGCTTATTTTACCTCCTTTTTTTCCCTTAGTGGGGTCCGGATAAGTCTTCAAAATGAGAAACCTTACCTTTATGGGATGAACCACACTTGGGTCAGACCTCATTGGGCGTTTTGATCCATCTATCAGGTAAACTTTCCAGGTGCTCCCTCCTAGAGATGTACATACCCGATCTACCTTTATAAGTGTTTTGATCCACCCATTACATCTATGTAAGAGATTAAATCATGACACTCTATCCTTGTGGGATGTTAAAATCATAGAATACCACAAGTTAAACAGGGGTTTCCATTTCGTTGAGAATCCCTTTGACGACGATGAATACATGTGACCAATGTTCTAGTGTACATACATTCCACTGATTCCCAATGTGAATACTTTACTAACCGAAGTATTATGCCCTAGAATGACCCTTTAGAATGTCCTGATATAACATCTGATTAGTACATTGGTACACTTCCAATGGGGAATTATGGAATTCCATAATAACAAAAAAATCATCGAAAAAGGTACAATATACCAGTTCTAATAGGTGTTTGAGACATGTATTGGGGCCAGAGGGATGTCATTGGGTTTTGGGAGGATATCAAGGATGATTTGGGTAGTCATTCTATTAAAATTTAGTAGCATTAGGCTACTCATAGTGTGAAATGGTAATTCACAACATGAATGCATTTAATAGGGTGATAATGGTCATGAATGGGGAAAAGGGGTCAAGTAAGGGTTTGGACCCAAAATATAGTGATGTCACCACTTGGTTCATTTCATATAACATGATTTAAAACTTATTTTTATGTGGGTGATGGGTTTATAAAGTATAAACCTCCTCAGGTTTCTTCATTTGGGCACCAAGTTCTTAGGGGGTGTCCAAACCCCATTCCCCTCCTTCCTTCCCCTTTGAACTGAGTGGATTATCGGTTGTTCGTCATTTCGAATCAATGTGGTATCTTCTCCTACATCTTCCTTGCTTCTCTAACTTATTACTCAAAGATTTTCATTCATTTTTTAGGGTTATAGGTGTAATTATTATACCATAGTATGGATAAATCATTTTTCTTCATGGGAATTTTATATATGACTCTTAGATCATGTCTCAAAATTCCATAAACTAGTAAAAAATCATTATTTGATGTAGATTATATTTTTTGGAATATTTATTTATGGGTTTTCAAAAATTTAGGCTTAATTTTTCATAAATTTAGTAATATATATTGGGGATTTAGTGTTTTCTAAACTTAGGGGTGCATCAGGAGTGGATCACAGCTAGTTTCTCAGCATTCTGGATTTGTTGGATTACACGATGAGTTTGGCGCCTATTATACTATGATGGATTTTTGGTTAAAATTAACTAATTATGTAATTTAATATTTCTGGACATTAATACATATGATCATGGACTCAGTTGTGGTTGGTATGAACTGAAGATAGTTTATTGGACTTCTGGTTGAGGTTAGGTCATTGACCTAATTGTGTCTCTTGGTTAATTGGTTATTTTATGTTTTGTGCCTCACTAGTATAATTCCATTTAGCAACCCCATTATTTAACACATATTATTAGATTATTTTTAACATAAACATACATTAATTACAACCTAAATATCTTGAGACCTAGTGTCTTTGTCTATTTTTCTACCTAGAAGAGATCAACAACAACAACCTATCATCCTCCCTCTGGTTGCCTTCTCTTTTATAGTTACTGAAGGTCTCCCTTATACATTGAAAATATAATTTTTTATATCCTCATTAGGATAGGTAGATTTTACATCCTGTAAGAAGATTAGAAAGGTTTCTCTCCTTGAAACCCTCCTATGGTTGGTCTACAACCAGGTGCTGAAAGTCCTCTTCCTTATATAAGGGGTAGGCCTTACAAAAGACATAAATGGAGTCATTTTCTAGCTGGGTATCCCAATCGAGTATATTTAAAAGAAGGAGTCTCTTTTGGAGGAAAATATCAATATAAGTACGAGCATTATATCTGATTCCATAACTATTTGTTTACTAGAAGAGGTATTTACCCTCTGATCCCAACTAAGCTCCCCAAGTCCTCCCTCTCATGCCGCTAGTCAGGAATATAGTGAGGTGAATCATGTATGTGTGCTAATTGATTCCCTTTATATTATCTAGGTATCTGGATATGGAGGTCTTTCCCTACCCACTAATCTGAGTACTGAAATGATTGTTTAAGAGTCCTCGTGCTTCTTTCTCTATTCTAACTTTTATAGGCTTTCATTAGTGAATTTCCTTTGTAGGACTTCTCCCCTAGTATCCACCACTCTTTTTATACAATCTCTTTTGGAATAGAATCTGTTTTTGAATCTAATAGGATGTACATATCCCAATATTATCTAAAATAAGGATGAAACCATCATCTAGGTATAACTAGAGTGAGTCCTCTTCTACTATCTAGGCATCCCGGTAGTTTGCTAGCAATTTGAGTAAATAAGGGTCCCGTTTTATGAGTGTTTTTTATTTATTATATGGACTAACACGAGATCATATATCTTGGGAATGTTCTTGGGTCACCTATGTGTCATCATAGCCTGAAATCCTCATGAAAGTCCCCACAATCCACAAACCATCCCACAAATATTTACCTACCTAGGTCATCACATCACAATGGGGAAGGAACTCTCACTCTATAGTCATCTCTCCTAGACCTATGAACTAATGAAAATAAATGTTGTAATAGGTAACAATTGACATTTTATTAATTTATTATTTCATATTAATGTTTAATTTATTTCATTATTGTATTACTAACATAATATTTGTTTTATTATGTAGGTGAAATCTTTTTTCTGAGTTCGAATGCTTTGTTTGGAAACTGCCGCCATGGACAATAATTTTTTAGAGCAGATGGATGTAAAAAGGATGGAACATCATTGATTTTTAACTGTGTTGGATAATTGTAATTGTAACCAAATTAAACATTTCTTGAAATGTATATAGCAGTGTGTTGTTTTGTATTCATGATTTCAAGTAAATGTATGTATCATTTTTTTTCTTCTTTGCTTTGTGTGTGGGTGTGGTTTGTGCTGTGTACAGGTGTTGTTTGTGCTGTGTGCAGGTGATGTAATGTGTACAGGTTCTGTGCAGGTTCTGTACAGGTTTTGTTTTTTCACAGGATCTTTGGCCTTTATCAGTGCTAGTTTAGCACTGATAAATGGATAATATATCAGCGCTATTTTGAGCGATGATAAAGGTAGTTTTTATCAGCGCTCAAAATAGTGCTGATAAAGGTAGTATTTATGAGCGCTATTTTTAGCGCTGATATATTACAAATTTATCAGCGCTAAAAATAGTACTGATAAAGACTACCTTTATCAGTGCTTCCTTAGCACTAATAAAGGAGAAATTTTAGCAGCGCTTTTTTTAGCACTGATAAAGGTGAGCCCCCTCTATCTTCACTGAGATTAACAATGCTTTTTTAGCGCTGTTAGAGGTAGTTTTTAGTGCTATTATAAGCCATATTTTTAGTAGTGTAAAACCTGAAAATAACACTTTGAGCTAGACTCCAATGAGAATTAGTGCAATAAAAACGGGCCTTAATGCACTCTTGGTTCGATACTCCTAGGGGGATATACTTTGGTAAATTAATAAGCTTATTACGAACCATTATGAAGGATTTATGACCCCAATGTAACCAAAGTATATAGTTCTAGGATTTATGATTCATAAATTTATGTTATGTGTTATACCATGTTTAGAGATATAGAGGGTTCATAATTTTATGAGCTAATATATTATCTGCAATTGATTAGAAATGGCACCTAGCAGAAGAATTGAGAACTTCACCAATGAACATGATGAAAAGAGTATGAAGGGTCATATATCTTATGGTCTTAAGCCATTGTTTTAAAGGAAGATAGTCTCCCACGTGTCCTCACCTTATGACGAAATATTATCATGTGTTAAAAAGGAATGTAAAGAATTATCTGAGTCTTATGGATTTGAAGGGAAGAAAAATAAGAAGAGGATGGTAGAAAAAAATATGGATAAAGGGAAGAAGGGAAAGAAGGGTTTTCCCACATGTGATAAATGTGGAAAGTATCAACCTGGTAAATTTTTGAAGGGAATGAGAGTTTTTTATAATTTTGGAGAAAAAGGACACTGATTTCATGATTTCAAGGGTAAGAAAAAGGTTTCCTATGTACAATGCTTCAACTGCGAGGAGATGAGACACTATGTGAATCAATGTCCCAAGAGTCAAAAGAATATGCCCTAAATGATGTTACTGGATAATGATCAAGTTATGATACTACCATAGATGAAGTTTAAGGATTAATATTCCTTATTAAGAATCATGCCATTTGATTATTTTATCAAAAATCTATTGGTTATAAAAATTATGGAATATATGAAGATTGTACTAGAGTACTATTTCATTAAGTATTTTAGGTCGTATGATGAATTGCACCATGGGTAAGGGACTTAGTAAAAGGTTAATATATTGGAAAATAATATGTTTGAGGGAAAGACAACCCTAGATATATTATTTATGATTAAGATAATGATGAAGAAATGACTGATTTGGATAATTATTGACTACCTCTAAAATGATTATTAACTTATCAACAAGTGTTTATGCTATCATTGATGGAGTTTAAAAAAATTTTGTATATAAGGAATATATCCAACAACATATGTAAGGATGAATTCATATTTTGAATAAGGATTTATGGTAATTTGATTTATTACCATATTTCAAGAGGAAACATGATGAAGATATTCACATGTTTGGAATTTGAAAATTTAGGGCTGCTTCATGTTGATTAAAGAAAAATAAGGTAGCAGATGCCTTGAGTAGGATAGATCACGGAGTCCTAAAAAAATGTGGATTTCCAAGGACCCTGTGTACATGGATCAAGCAAGGATGGATATGGGAATGATTCTTACGAGTTGGATCATGATCTTTTGGAAATTTAGACCATTTAAGAAATGGTTTAAGTTGATCATTTTATGAGGATTTAGAGTTTAATGTCACCACATGATGCAACCTGTGTTAAGAGATGAATTATATATAGTTCAAGGAACAAAAAGGATAATATTATGTTTATGAAATATAAACATATATTTATACACTTATAGAGTGGAATAATTCCTGAACTCTAGGAAAAGAGTCTTAAAAAAATTATTTCCTATTTTTTTTTCATAACTACAGTTTACGGTTTAGTTGTAATGATCTTTCATATGAGAATGTTATATATCACTTTCCATCAGAACATGATGGTTTGATTAATCTTTAATCCCCATGTAATCCAATTAGAATTCATAGTTTTGTATTAACTGATTAATTTCCCTTTCCCTCTTATTAAGAGGATATTTTAACCATATGTGGGTTTCCCACAAGTGAATTTTCAAGTATCAACCATTAACCTTTGAAATTCAATTTCAAAATTTTGAGGATGGAATTTTTGTAAGGAGGGTATAATTTAACCCCCCATAGATTTAAAAATAAATTTAATATTGAATGCATAAAACCATGAGTCTCTACAAAACAACCCTTTGTTATAACTGATCCAAATAACATAATTTTTCCACTTCGGTGATTTGAATTTTAAAAATATGACACACGGTTGTGTTCAGGGTAATTTCTGGAGTCTGACAAAACAAACTTAACTTTTGGTGAATAGTAATACACTCTTATGAATAGTAACTGGAATATTAATATACCCTTATGAATAGTAACTTGACCCTTATGAATAGTACTTGAATAGTAATGTACCATTATGAATAGTAACTTGGCCCTTATGAATTATAATGTACCCTTATAAATATTAACCTCACCAATGTATGTAAATATTTAATTTAGGAACCTTATAAATGAGAGTGAATATTTTAAAAATTAATAATTAAGTGTTGGTATCTTTATGAGCAATAAATAATGAATTATAATTTTATAATTAATATATTAATTTAAAAGATAATTCATTTTCCTAAAATTTATTCATGAATCAATATTTTGTTTTCCTTTGATTATAAGATAATTTTATGAGACCCTAGTTAATTTTTTCAAGTGTCATAAAATCAGTTATAATATTAAAATTGAAATTTTTCGAGTAAATGATGATTGTAATTAAAAATTAAAATTTTCATATTTAGAAAATTATTTTCTTAAAATAGAGTTCTTTTTTGGATTCTACATGTTGAAAATTAGTTTGGATGATTTTTTTGGATTTTTATGAAATAGTTTAATTTTTGTTGAACTGTAAAAAAATACAGTTTTTTTTATAAAATACGGCATTTTTTGCGACATTATCATGAAATTATTTTGATATAAAAATTTATTTAAACTATGTGATAACTAAATAATTATATTACAAGAGAAATATTGTATAGAATTAATTTGTAATATGAATGGTATATTTTTCATGATAAGTATAAAAATCATTATCAATGCCGACGCAGTGCCTGTGCAGCACTGAAAAAGTCAAAATTGGTGATTTATATATAATAATTGAGTTCCAAAAATTACATTCATGAATTATTTATTATTTATTATGTATTATTTATCTCTTTTATTTTAATATCGAATTTTAGTGTTACATAACATGAGTATTATCCAAATATATGTGCAATGGTTGTGCATGGCAAGAAAAGACAAAATAAAAAAGTTAAGAAGATGTCTTGTTTTGTATAAGAGTGAATATACACGAAGAATAAATTAATAATTTTATTTTGAACCAAATTAATTTATATTTATGATAGTATTTTATTTTTAATTTTATATATGAAAAAATTAACACTAATGCTTATGTAAAGCTGAAGCAGCACTCGTGCAAGCATAAGAGAAATAATTAAAATATTTTTAATTTAAATTATAAGAATTATTAAATGACCCATATTTTGGATAAAACATTTTATATAATCAATTTTAGACTATTATAAAGTTTTTATTATAGTTTGAGACATTTTAGACCCACATTAATCACTTTAAAACCTTTATAATATTTTATTTCAAAAGTAAATCAAGTTGTCACATTATAGTTTATAATTTAATAATATTGTTATATTAGATTATCTAGAGGTTTTATTCAAACAAGAATATTATTTGGAAAGTTAATAAAATTATATTTCTCATGTAATTTTATTTTTAATTTTTAGACAACAAATAAATACCATAATGGATTCCATAAAGATGATGAAGTATTAATTTAATTAATGAATATACATAATAAATGATATTAAAAATATTAAAATAAATATAATTTTATATTTTTAAGATAATTCACGGATTAAATAGATGAATATAAAATTTTTATGTGATAATATAAAATTTTATTCAACTTTTAAACTTTTTTTTGATTTGTTTAATGTCTTAGATATGAATAGTTTTTATCTTGAAAAAATTGTCTTCCATAAATACAATATTTTATTAAATTATTTAAAAATCCTAAAATTATTGAACAAGTAAAAAAATGATAATATTACCACTAAAATTTGACCCCCATTTATTTTTAGACATTTTTTGAGTCTTAAATTCAATAATATATTTATTATATTTTAATAATTCTAGTGATTTCTGAGTTACCCCTCACCTCACTTATAAGAGGAGGTTCCTTCCTTCAAAAATTTCATAATCATAAGCCTTCTTGTTCAAACAAACTCTGAAAAATTCCATCCTCCTCATCCCTTGACACATTAATTTGCTTCTTGTCTCACAAAAAGACCACTTTCAAGATCCTTATGGTGGTTTTAAAAGAGAAATATTCAAGAGGTAAGATTTCTTCTTATTCTCTTTTAAATTCTTTCTCATTTATACCTTATCCTTGACTATTATCCAATTATTCATAAAAAATCCAGTACCTTATATATAATGTAATTTTTTTATGATAATGTAATTTTCCATCATCATCTCTTCTTTTCCATCCTTTTATACAATAAATGAGAATGTCGTCCGAGATGTGTTAATTATCACATTCTAGGAAGACAATTTTTCAATTTGTATTAATATCTTCAAGACTGGTCATGAAACCTTTATAATGATTTAAATAGATCAAAATATATTTATTTTATATTATTTAATGTTATATAATATTTACACACTCATAATATAAAATAATAATACAAAACAAGTTCATCATGCACAAAACTGCCGAGTTAATCCAAGCATTTATCATTAACCTTTATCTAATGAGTCATTTTCATGGTATATAACCAAAATCATTATAAGATCATTTTTATCTATATAATTTAAATAATAATATGTATTAAAAATTCTGGACGTTTAACCACATTTTAAACAAACTTCCATTTGTAAATACAAGTAAAATGATCATGAAAACCAAGGAAGAAAATGTTTCCAAAACAATAAAATTGAACCCATTAAACCCATGAAAAGGCCATGAATGAACCTAATAAGGTTAAAATAAATCAACTAAATCTAGATAAGGTTATGAAATTATTAATTAATGAATCTAAATTTGATTATTATGATCATTAATATCAATCAAAGAACACATTCAGGCATATGGTAAGGGGTTTCTTCATCTCACTTCCATTTTTGAGAGATATTCTGTATTCACTACTATTAATTATGTATGGTGCATGTATACTACACATTGATGTTTAATATCATGAATATATTTTTTTTCAGGATTTTAAATTTTTCATTTGAGGATTATTAATTTTTTTTCATATGATTCAATTGCTTACAAAGTTGTAAGGGTTTTCTACGTGAACCTCCATTTTCATTTAGGTTACACTTATTTTTTACTTACTTCAATTAAATTATTATTTATTAATATTTACTCCTCATAATTTTTGTGTGAATGTTCTATATATGTATACCAACCAGAATCCTACACTCATTTATGGTGAGTTATATATTTTTAAATGATTTTTCAAAAAATCTTCCCGAAATACAAGTCCGATTCAAGGGAATTTCTCAAATTCTTACCTATATTCAAGGGAAGTCTATAATATATTTTTGGAAAACATTATGTTTATAAAATAAATAATTTTATTATTAAAATACTATCTTAATTCACTTCTGTATTTATACAAATGTTTTTCCAAGAGAACTCTTCTTTTCAAAGTAAAAGAGTATTTATCTCAAGAATTAATCGACGATTTTATAAGAGTATCTTCATCTATTTCAACACTCTTGTTGATTATTACATGTTATTGGGAATAATATTTTATGATATATTCTACCATATTTAATTTAATGGTTTATGATTAGTTTTATTATAGATGTTCTATCTTAAAACCATTCACCAATTTACTCCGAATGGTTAGTATTTATGCTTAATGTTTAGGGAAAGTTATTTGAATTTCATATATTAGTCTCAATATGAATATATATATTGTTTAAGTTTATACCCATTCATATAAAAAATGAATTGGAATTAGTAAGTGTTATGTGGGGTCTGCTATAACCCCTCAGTGCATCAGTAGGTCTTATGAGAGAAACTACAGTCTTGACACAAGGCCTTGAAAAAATGATTATTTATGGTCTTGGCACAAGGCCATGACTGTATAGTTATAATGTCCCAAATTATGCATTCAATCATTATGAAAATAGTATAGATAGTTCTTGTGGTTATTCAACTAGTATAATACCCATGATTATGTTTTATCATGTCATTTTTTTATTCAGCTTTTATTCCTACCATATTGTGTTCAAGTTCATTTTTTAATGGCATGTGTTTCTAGTTATTCACCATGACTCATGTTTATGTTTATGATATCTTCCACTGTATTGCTTACCCATACCGAGCATTTGAGTTCACCCCTTTCTTATGTTTCATTTTCTCAAGACATGAATAAGTTTATTATGAATGATCCACAGGGATAAACTTAGAGTTGTGGATGTTCCTAATAAAACATATATGTTGTTTTTCTTTTCAAGTTGTAATGTTGAAACTATGTGTGTATCTAGTTTTCCAAAAATACTAAACTACTTAGTAATTTGGTATTTGATTCCTTGAAATCATGCTAATGTATTAAAATAATGCACCAACTCCAGGATTCTAGTGTTGAGGTGTTATAGTTGGTATCAGAAGAAGTTTAGTAGAAAACTTGGAAGCTAGATTTAGAAAATGTAGAATAGAGGGAAAAAAATCCTATGATAGACTTGAATATACACATATAATAAAATCATATAATTTTGGTAAGGAAAATATAATTTTGAACTTCCTAAGAAAATAATTCCCTATCTGGATACTACAAGTGGATGTGGTTCTGGCACATATGTATCTAGGGGTAAAACTCGAAAATACCGCTTTGAGCTAGACTCGAATAGGAACTAGTGGATGAAAATGGGCCTTACTACACTCTTGGTTCGACACTCCTGGTGGATATGCTTTGGTAAATTTAGAAGCTTATTACAAACCATTAAGAAGGATTTATACATCCAAAGTAACCAAAGTATGTAGT
This sequence comes from Viscum album, assembly GCA_963277665.1. Lineage (NCBI taxonomy): Eukaryota > Viridiplantae > Streptophyta > Magnoliopsida > Santalales > Viscaceae > Viscum > Viscum album. Next base: position 1,731,535,286 of record OY728142.1, read on the forward strand.
TATAGGATTTACGATGCATAAATATATGTTATGTCTTATACCATGTTTAGAGATATAGAGAGTTCATAATTTTATGATCTAGTATATTATATGGAATTGATTATAAATGGAACCTAGCATAAGTAATAAGAACTTCACCAATGTACATGATACAAAGAGAAAGAAGGGTCATATCTCTTATGGTCTTAAGCCATCGTTTCAAAGGAAGATAGTCTCCCATGTGTCCTCATCACATAAGGAAATAATATCATGTGTTAATAATGTATGTAATAAAATCTCTCAGTCTTATGTCTTTGAAAGGAAGAAAAATGAGAATAGGATGGTAGAGAAAAATATAGATAAAGGGAACATGGGAAATACAGGATTTACCACATGTGATAACTCTGGAAAGAATCACCCTAGTAAACGCTTGAAGGGAATGAGAGTTTGTTATAAGTGTGGAGAAAAAGGACACCAATTTCATGATTTCAAAGGTAAGAAAAAGGTTTCTGAAGTACAATTCTTCAACTTCAAGGAGATAGGACACTATGCAAATCAATTTCCCAAGCATCAAAGGAATATGTCCCAAATGATGTTACTGGATAATGATCATGTTATGATACTACCATAGATGAATTGAAAGGATTAATATTACTCATTAGTAATTATGTCATTTGAATATTTTAACAGCAATGTACTTGTTATAAGAATTATGGAATATATGAGGATCGTACTACAATACTATTTCATTAAGTATTTGAGGTCGTATGATGAACTGTACCAAGGATAAGTGACTCAATAGAAAGTTAATATATTGGGAAAGAATATGGTTGAGGGAAAGAAAATCCTAAATATATTCTTGATGATTAAGATAATGATGAAGAAATGATTTATTGGGATAAGTACTCACTACCTCAGAAATGATTATTGACCTATCGACAAATGGTTATGCTATAATTGATAGAGTTTACAACATTTTTTGATGTAAGAAATATATCCAATAGCATGTGTAAGGATGAATCAATATTTCAAATAACAATTTATGCTAATTTGAGTTATTACCATATTTCAAGAGGACACATGATAAAGATATTCACATGTTTAAAATGTGAAAATTTAGGGCTGCTTCATGTTGATTAAAGGAAAATAAGGTAATAGATGCCTTGAGTAGGATAGATCATGGAGTCCTAAAAAATGTGGATTTCCAAGGACCTTGTGTACATGGATCTAGCAAGGATGGATATGGGAATGATTCTTAATAGTTGGATCATGATCTTTTGGAAAGTTAAACCATTTATGAAATGGTTTATGTTGATCATTTTATGAGGATTTAGAGTTTAATGTCACCACATGATGCAACCTATGATAAGAGATGAAGTATATATAGTTCAAGGTACAAAAAATGGATAAGATTATGTTTATGAAATAGAAATGTATATTTATACTCTTATAGAGTGGAAGAATTCCTAAACTCTAGGAAAAGAGTCTTAAAAACACATTGCCCTAGTTTTTTTCATAACTATAATATATGGTTTTGTGGTAATGATCTTTCATATGAGCATGTTATCTACCACTTTCCATCAGAGCATGATGGTTTGATTATTCTTCCATAACCATGTCATCCAATTAGAATGAGTAGTTTTGTAGTAACTTATGCATTTTCATTTTCATCTTATTAAGAGGATATTTTAACCATATATAGGTTTCCCAAGAGGAAATTTTCAAGTATCAACCATTAAGCTTTGAAATTCAATTTCAAAATGTCAAGGAGAATTTTTTTAAGGAGGGGATAATGTAACACCTCAAGGACTTACAAATAAATTCAACATTGAATGCATAACACACTGAGTCTCTACAAAATAACACTTTATTATAACTGAGCCAATAAACATAATTTTTCAACTTCTGTGATTTGAATTTTGAAAATCTGACAGACACGGTTGCGTTCAGGGTGTTTTTTGGAGTCTAATAGAACAAACTTAATTTTTAGTGAATAGTAATATACCCTTTAGAATAGTAACTTGGATAGTAATATACCCTTATGAATAGTAACTTGGCCATTATGAATAGTAATATACCCTTATGAATAGAAACTTGAATAGTAATGAAACCTTATGAATAGTAACATGGCCCTTATGAATAGCAATGTACTCTTATAAATAGTAACCTCACCAATTTTAGTAAAAAAAATTAGGTACCTTATAAATGAGAGTGAATATTTTATAAATTAATAATTAAGTGTTGGTATTTTTATGAGAAATAAATAATGAATTACAATTTTATAATTAATAGATTAATTTAAAATATAATTCATTTTCATAAAATGTATTCATGAATCTATTTTTTTCTATTATTATAAGATAATTTTATGAGACCCAAGTTAATTTTTCAAAGTGTCATAAAATCAGTTATAATATTAAAATTGGTATTTTTCTAGTAAATGATTATTTTAATTAAAAATTAAATTTCCCATATATAGAAAATTATTTCCTTAAAATGGAGTTCCTTTTTAAATTCTACATGTTGAAAAATGGTTTGGATGAATTTTTTGGATTTTTATGAAATAGTTTAATTTTTGTTGAATTGTAAAAAAATACAGTTTTTTATAAAATATGGCATTTTTCGTGACATCATCATTAAATTATTATGATATAAAAATTTATTTAAACTATGTAATAACTAAATAATTATATTAAAAGTTTAATATTATATATAATTAATTTGGAACATGAAAAGTATATTTTTCATGATAAGTATAAAAATCATTGTCAATGTCGACACAGTGTCTGCGCAATGCTGACAAAGCCAAAATTGGTAATTTATATATAATAATTGAGTGATAAAACTTTTATTCATGAATTATTTATTAATTATTATGTATTATTTATCACTTTTATTTTTAATTTATAAATTTAGTGTCATATAACACGAGTATTATCCAAATATCTGTGCAATGCTTGTGGGCAATAAAAGACAAAATAACAAAGTTAAGAAGTTGTCTTGTTTTGTATAAGAGTGAATATACATAAGGAATAAATTATTAATTTTATTTTGATCCTAAAAGATTTATCTTTATGATAATATTTTATTTTTAAATTTTATATATAAAATAATTAACATTAATTCTTATGCAAAGCCGATGTAGTGCTCGAGCAAGCATAAGAGAAATAAATAAAATGTTTTTAATTAAAACTATAAGAATTATTAAATGACCCATAATTTATATAAAACATTTCATATAATCAATTTTAGACTATTATAAAGTTTTTATCTAGTTTGAGACATTTTGGACCCACATGAATCACTTTAAAGCCTTTATAATATTTTATTTCAAAAGGAAATGAAGTTGTCACATTATAGTTATTAATTTAATAATATTGTTATATGATATTTTAAAGAGGTTTTATTTTAAAATAATATTATTTGGAAAGATAATAAAATTATATTTCTCATGGAATTTTATTTTTAATTTTTACACAATAAATAAATAACATAATGGCTTCTATAAAGATGATAAAGTATTAATTTAATTAATAAATATATCAAATAAATGATATTTTAATAATAAAATAAATATAATTTTATATTTTTAAGATAATTAACGGATTCTCTCTATGTATATGACATTTATATGATATAATAAAAAATTTTATTCTATTTTTAAACTTTTTTTATGTGTTTAATGTCATAGATATGAATAGTTTTTATCATGACAAAATTGTTTTTCATGAATAAAATATTTTATTAATTTTTTTTAAAAATCATTATTTTTTTGAAAAAGTAAAAAAATGATAATATTACTTTGAAAATGTAATACCCATTTATTTTTCAGTCTTTCTAGAGTATTAAATCCTATAATATATTTATTATATTTTAATAATTTTTGTTATTCCTAAGTTACCCCTCACCTCACTTATAAAAGGAGGTTCTTTCCTTCACAAATTTCATAACCATAAGCATTCTTGTTTAGAAAAACTCTACAAAATTCCATACTCCTCACCCCTTGACACATTCTTGTGATTCTTGTCTCACAAAAAACCACTTACAAGATCCTTAAGGTGGTTTTAAAAGAGAAATATTCAAGAGGTAAGATTTTTTGCTCTTCTCTTTTAAACCATTTCTCACCTATACCTTTTCCATGCCTATTATCCAACTATTCATGAGAACCCCAGTACATTATATATACTAGAATTTTGTTATGATAATTGAATATTCCATCATTATCTCTTCTTTTCCCTCCTTTTATACTATAAATGATAACAATGTCTGAGATGAATTAATTATCATGTTCAAGGAAGACAGGTTTTCAATTTGAATTACTATCTTCAAGACTAGTCATGAAACATTTATAATGGTTGAAACAGAGTATAATATATTTATTTTATCTTATTTAATGTTATTTAAACCTTACACACTCATAATATAAAATAATAATACAAAAAAAGTTCATCATGGACAAAACTGCCAAGTTAATCCAAGCGTTTATCATTAACCTTTATCTAACGATTCATCCTCATGGTATATAACCAAAATAATTATAATATCATTTATATTTTTTTAATTTCACTAATAATATGTATTAAAAATTATGGATGTTTAACCACATTTCAAACAAACTTTGATTCATAAATACAAGTAAACTGATCATGAAAACCAAGGAAGAAAATGCTTCCAAAACAATAAAATTGATACTTTTAAACCCATAAAAAATGACATGAATGAACCTAATAAGGTTAAAATAAATAAATTAAATGTATATTAAGTTATTTAATTATTAATTAATTAATATAAATTTGGTTATTCAGGTCATTAAGATCAACCGAAGAACACATTCAGGCATAAGGTAAGGGGTTTCTTCATCTCACTTCCATTTTTGTGAGATATTATATATTCACTACTATTACTTGTGTATGGTGTATGAATACTGCACATTGATGTTTAATATCATGAATATATTTGTTTTCATGATATTAAATGTATCATTTGATTATTTTTAATTTTGGGTCATATGATTCAATTGATTACAAAGTTGTAATGGTTTTTCTACCTGAACCTCCATTTTCATTAGGGTTACTCTTATTTTCTACTTACCTCAATTAAATTATTATTTATTCATATTTACTCCTCATATATTATGTTTTAATGTTATATATATGTGTACCAATGAGAATCTAACTTTCATTTATGGGGAGTTATATATTTTAAAAGGATCTTTAAAAAATTCTTCCCGAAATACAAGCCCAATTCAAGGGAATTTCTCAAATTCTTACCTATTTTCAAGGGCACTGTATAATATGTTTTTGGAAACCATTATCTTTATAAAATAACTAATTTTATTATGAAAGTATTATCTTACTTCACTTCTGGTTTTATACAAATGTTTTTCCAAAAGAACTCTTATTTTCAAAGTAAAAGAATATTTATCTCAAGAACTAATCGATGATTTTATAGGAGCATATTAATCTATTTCAACACTTTTATTGATTCTTATGTATTATTGGAAATAATATTTTATGATATAATCTACCATATTTAATTTAATGGTTTATGATTAGTTTGATTATTGATCTTCTACCTTAAAACCGTTCACCAATTTACTTTGAATGGTTAGTGTTTAGGCTTAATGTTTGGGGAAAGTTATTTACATTTCATATATTAATCTCAATATGAATTTATATATTGTTTATGTTTATACCCATTCATATTAGGAATTAATTATACTTAGTAAGTGTCAGGTGGAGCCCGATATAGCCCCTCAGTGCATCGGTAGGTGTCATGAGACAAACTAGGGTCTTGACACAAGGCCTTAACAAAATGATTATTTATGGTACTGGCATGAGGCCTTGATGTAATGGTTATGATGTCCCACATTATGTATTCCCTCATTATAAAAATATTATTGATATTTCATGTGGTTATTCGACTAGTATAATACCCATGATTATGTTTTATTATGGCATTTTTTTATTTAGCTCTTATTTATTACATATTGTGTTCAAGTTCATTTTAAAAGGCACGTGTTTCTAGTTATTCACCATGTCTGATGTTTATGTTTATGATATATTCTGCTGCATTTCTTACCCTTACTGAGCATTTGAGCTCACCCATTTCTTATGTTTTATTTTCTCATCACATAAATAAATTTATTATGAATGAACTGTAGGGATAAACTTAGAGTTTTGGATGGTCCCAATAAAACTTACATGTTGTTTTTCTTTTCAAGTTGTAATGTTGATCCTATGTATATATCTGGTTTTACAAAACTAATAAACTACTCGGCCCTTATAAATTTTATTCCTTATAATCATGTCAATGTATTAAAATAATGCACCAGCTCCAGGCTTCTGGGGTTGGGGTGTGGCAGTTGGTATCAGAGGAAGTTTAGTATAAAACTTGGAAGCTAAATTTAGAAAAAATAAATTAAGGAAAAAACCCTAATATAGACTTGAAGATACACACACAAAAAAATCCTAGAATTTTGTTAAGGAAAAGTTAATTTGTATCTGACAAAAAAATAAATCTCTATTTGGATACTAAAAGTGGACATGGTTCTGGCACATATGTATTTAGGGGTAAAACCTGAAAATACTACTTTGAGCTAGAATTGATTCATAACTGGTGTAACACCCCAAGATTTCATAGTACAATATTTCTTCAAAGTAATTCAATAACTTTCACTACACACAACACCGAGTTCAAGAACACCATGACTTACCAAACTAGCAATTCAAAAGCGGTTATGAATAATATTAACTAAAATTTTGAACTTTATATAATCCTTATAATTTTAGAATCCATATTATGAGTTTCTTAGACTTAATGTAATAACTAATTCATTTTTTTCAGATAAAAGAAGTATTTTTCAAAAAAATTCACTTTTACCGCCTTTTAATGGAGAACCCTTGTTAAATACAATATTTGAAACTTTTAAATATTCAACTTGACAAAATAAAATCATTCTTTAGAATCGGGAAATAAGAATTTAGCTTCAATAAATTTTTGGTGTTTTTCTGATAACTTTCATATTTGGGTGAATAGTGAAAAAAACTATATTTTAACTGAAAACAAATTTTTTAATCAAAATAATTTATAGTGTTAAATTATATATTTTAATGGTTTGGAAGTATAAATAGATTATATTTCTACCATTTAATCCAATTATAGTCATTGTAAGTAATTTCTCTTTGAAATTGGACATAAACAAGTGTCAATCTTTTGATATTTATTATTTCTTAAAAAATACGCCATTTGGTTTTGACAACGATAATTCATTTTAAATTAATAAATGCAACTTATATATTTTGAATTTATTAAAATAGACTTCATTTTTGAATTAGAAATATCAAAATTATCTTAGGGTGAATTTTTTGTATTTTTCTGAAAACTTTCAATTTTTGATGAATAGTGAAAAACACAGAGTTATAGTTTAAAACTGAATTTTTATTTAAATAATTTTTTATTTTATTTAAATTTATTTTAGGTAAAAATAGATAAATAATACCTATATAATTTCAATGTAATTCATTGGTGTTAGCATATAAAAATTTTAGATATATAAAAATTTTATTGAACTTTTTACCGTCTTTTACCCACCTCCTTGGAGCATTTGCAAATTTGCATAAAACATAATTTTACCGCTTCTGTGAGTTGAATTTAAAAAATCCAAGAGACATGGTTGATATCAGTAAGTAAAATTTGGTTCAATATGATGAAAATAATTTTTGGTGAATAGTAACTTTTTACTTTTATTTACCACAGTTAAAAGTAAATAGGGTAATTAAGGGTAAACATGATATTATTATTACCCTAAAACATGTCCTAATTATATTAGATAAGTATAATTCAACCCAAAACAACCTTAGGAATAAAATATGATCCTTTATGTCCAATTGGATTATATTAAGACATTTATTATTATTTAATTCAAAGAAGAGTTAAAAGTGTTAAATTCAATGTTTAATAACTAAACCATTCTTAATATAGGGTTACACAAAAGTTAAATTCGACTATAAATATTCATTATAAAGATAAAAATATTTCATACATAATGGTATTTTATTTACATTTTTTATACATTAAATAATTTAATTTATTTATGACACAATGATGATGTAGTAATTACCTAATTAACGAAATATTAAAATAATTGATATTATAAATATCCAAATAAATGTAATTCGAGACCTTTTATGAATTAAAATAATTTTATAGGTTAATATGACATTTTATGGTTGGTTAGATGAATTTTTTTCAAATTAATAATTATGGTATGAATTTAGAAAAAACAAAATACCAAATAGTGTCAAAATTGACATAAAAGAGTTTTTTTAAAATATTATATTATTAATTGATATTATATTCCTAAAAATATAAATTTCGGAAAAAATACTTATATAATGATAGTTATATCATTAATCAACCAATTGGGGTTCTCTTGGAAGTATATAGTAATTTTATTAACCATATTTAATAAAAATACAAAGAGACATGGTAAATGTCAAACTATTTAACTAAGAGTTAAATCTAAAAGATAAAGTTAATATAGTGATCCAAACCTATCTAAAACCTATTGGTTTAGTGGTTTTTGACCCATACCCACCTTAAAATTTAAATAATTCATTTTTTATCCATTAGAAACCGAAAATGATTTTATTATAAAATAATATTTCTAGCTTTTCCAAAGGTTCCCCTCACCCCTCTTATAAAAGGGCACTCCCCCTTCCCTCAAATTCACACCATCAAAGCCTTTGGCTCGGAAAAATCCTACCCAGATTCCCTCTCAACTGTCCTCCCTTCATCCTAGAGTACTTCCTTTAGTCATAAATCCAACATATGGAGCCTTTTTGATCAAATCAAAAGGAAGAACCCGAAGAAGAGGTAAATATTTCATCACCTCTTTCAAGTTCCTTTCTACTTCCACTTCCTCTTTCTTTGTTGTTTCTATTATAAAATAATAACTCTAGTATATTATATATACTGTTATGTTATTATAAATATGGTACAACCATATTCATTATTCTATCCATCATTTGAATGACATGTCACCATACGTGCGTACGTACGGCTTATTGTCTCCATGTCGTGGTGTAATTGTTATTCAATACATTATTATTTGGATGGGTATAATAATGATGTGTAATTTATGTAAATAATAAATATAACATGATATTGATTCTTTATATATGATATAATATCCAATTATATCTTATTTTAATATCAAAATAATGATATTGTCGCTTGTGCGTACGTACGGATTACCGTCTCCACGAACGTGATGAGATTCATTCCCCATCATATCCATTAAAGAATAATTTTCATTATATAATTAAAAATAATGTTTAAATACTTAATATAGTTCTGAATATGAATAAGATACATCCTATCCATAACAAGCATTACTTACATAACAAAACATATAAAGGAAAACGAATCAGTTAACACCCGAAATGACGATGATACTAAGATATTATTAACAAATCAATGTTAAAAGATCATATATGATATCATATTAATGTATATGAATCTTGTATAATTTAATAACAATTATTTCACCATTATATAGTAGTTTAACCTACCCTCATCCAAGGAAAAGTATAAGGTAAGGGTTAATTTCACAATCTCTTCATTATCCGAGGTTGTTTATATTTAATTATCTACTGGGACCTCTTTATCATCCACATCCATGTTTCTTAAAAATGTATTTCAAAACATTCTTAATATTTTATAGACTATGGGTTAGAGTAATTTATACCCTGGTTTTTCTTTTATATTATGTTTATAAAGGAATCTTTCTGTCATTTTCCAAACAAGGTCCTTTATAACCTTTTCGACAAAATTAAGGTAAGAATTTATTTTTTTAACTTATATGGCGGGTACAACTATTTTCCACCGTTATAACATCGTCGAAGCTTCCCTTACAAGATTATAATAATATTTTCAAATATAAATTTTTTCTTTTATAATTACATGTCTTTTAAATTGTTTCAAAATAAAAAGAGATATTTCTCTAAAAAGTTTTCGATTTCATCTATGTCAGCATCCTTTTATGGATTTTAAGTTTGTTTGAAGTTGATTTATTATGATACAAAAATTCCATATAGTATTGAAGGTTTTGTGATATGTTTGTCTGTAAATCTGTTATTTCATACCATTCATGGTTTATGGATAAATTATTGACATTTCGTATTCCAATTTTAATACAAATGTTTATGTTATGTTTAAACCTTTTCATATGAGGAATTCATTGGACTTAGAAAGTGACGGGTGGAGCCCGCTATAGCTCATCGATGCATGAGTAGGTCTCATGAGACAAACTAGTGTCTTGGAACAAGGACTTGACAAAATCTAATTTGTAGTCTTGGAACAAGGTCATGACTATGTGGTTATGAAAGTCTGGTATTATGCATTCCATAATTATGAAAATGGCTATTGATATTTCATGTGATTATTCAACTAGTATAATATCCATGTGAGTAAGTAAATGGCATTATATTGATTTATATTTTTCGTATTATGAAGATGTTTATGTTGAAAAGGATTTTGTTTTAGTTCTATACATTTCCTTAAATGTTTATGATTATTTATGAAAGTTTCCGCTATATTTTTATCCTTAATGAGCATCTAAGATCACCCCTTTCTATGTTTTATTTTTCCTATGATGCGAAGAAGTACAATATGAATGACCTTTAGGGATAGTCTATGGGATCTTAGTGTTGTATATGGAAACAATGTTGTTGTAGTTGTCCATTTTATGATGTAATGTAAACCTTATTAATGTATCTAGTACTTCCAAGGCTACTAAACTAATCGGTCATTCGAGACTTGATCTTTTGTGATCATTCCAATGATACATAATAATGCATAGACTCTGGGATTATAAGGTCGGGGTGTTAAAACTAGTACATGACAATGTGCCTTGCTTCACTTTTGGTTTGACACTCCCGAGGGATATGCTTTGGTAAATTCATAAGATTATTACAAACCATTATGACGGATTTATGCCCCCAAAGTAACCAAAGTATATGGTTCTAGGATTTACGATGCATAATTTTATGTTATGTTTTATACCATGTTTAGATATTTAGAGAGTTCATAATTTTATGAGTTAATATATTATATGGAATTTATTATAAATGGAACATAACAGAAGGAATTAGAACTTCTCCGATGCACATGTTGCAAAGTGTAAGAAGGGTCATATCTCTTATGGTCTTAAGCCATCATTTCAAAGGAATATAGTCTCCCATGTTTCCTTATCATATGAGGAAATAGTTTCATGTGTCAACAAGGCATGTAAAGAATTTTCTGAGTCTTATGGATTTTAAAGGAAGAAAAAGAAGAAGAGGATGGTAGAGAAAAATATGGATAAAGGGAAGAAGGGAAAGAAGGTTTTTCCCACATGTGACAACTGTGGAAAGAATCACCCTAGTTAATGCTTGAAGGAAATGAGAGTTTTTTATAAGTGTAGAAAAAAAGGACACCAATTTTGTGATTTCAAGGGTAGGAAAAAGGTTTCCGATGTACAATGATTCAACTGCAAGGAGATAAGACACTATGAATCAATGTCCCAAGTGTCAAAGGAATATTCCCCAAATGATGTTACTGGATAACGATCAAGTTATGATACTTCCATATATGAAGTGGAAGGATTAATATTACTCATTAGGAATCATGTCATTTGAATATTTTATCTGCAATGTACTAGTTATAAGAATTATGGAATATATGAGGATTGTACTGTAGTACTATTTCATTAAGTATTTGAGGTTGTATGATGAATTGTACCAAGGATAAGTGACTCAGTAGAAGTTGAATATATTGGGAAATAACATGGTTGAGGGAAAGAGAACCCTAAATATATTCTTTATGATTAAGATAATGATGAATAAATGATTAATTTGGATAAGTACTGACTACCTCAAAAATGATTATTGACTTATCGAAAATTGGTTATGCTATCATTTATGGAGTTTAAAACATTTTTGGAAATAAGGAATATATCCAATAGCATGTGTAAGGATGAATGCATATTTCTAATATAGATTTATGGTAATTTGAGTTATTACCATATTTCAAGAGGACACATGATGAATATATTCACATGTTTGGAATGTGAAAATTTAGGGCTACTTCATGTTTATTAAAGGAAAATAAGGTAGTAGATACCTTGATTAGGATAGATCATGGAGTCCTAAAAAAATGGGGATTTCCAAGGACCTTGTGTACATGGATCTAGGAAGGATGGACATGGGAATTATTCTTAAGAGTTGTATCATGATATTTTGGAAAGTTAAACCATTTATGAAATGTTTTAAGTTGATCATTGTCAGGACCCGTCCTCAGGACCTGTGCCGTGACTACCCCAAGCCCACATCCCATATGCCAGGGGCTGGCGACTAGCACCAAGGCATAAATCCCGACAAAAGGGGAAGACATTGCCTTTATAAAGTAAACAAAAAGAAAAGAGTAAGCAAGCAGAAGTATACACTAAGTAAAACTGGGTACAAAAAGTAGTACGGAAAAGTAAGTGGGCCAGAATACAAACCCAAACTAATGGTAAAGTACAACTGGAAAGAAAGTACAACAACTGAAAGTAAAGTAGCAACGTCGAGCCGTCCAATGGAAGTCCCACCTAAAGGGTGGGTACAGATAGCCTTCTCAGCTCCTCGGATCCAGCCGTCCGCTCCGTGTACGTCCCGCCCAATGGTCCACCTCCAGGTACTGACTAGCTCCACAAGCCTCAACCACGATCAGCGCTGTTCATCGTCTGTTTCCAACACAACATAGTACGGGCATAGCCCGTGCATGGGTGAGTATACGCTACTCAGCAGGGACCTCGAGACCCCTGAAGGTCTCCCAGAATCCACAAAGAATAATCCACAAAGGAGAGATACAATCACGAAGTAACAACCAACACTACTTAGGTTATGCCCTTATATATACCTAAGTCATCAATTCCCGTTCGGCTCCAACATCTGAGCCCAAGTTCGATCACGTCCACATAGGATAGTACAACCAATCCACACAGGATAACACAAACCAATCCACATAGGAAAGCAAGTCAATCATATCGAAGATAAAGTTTGAAAGTCAAGACTTAGCTCACACAGGTATACTTCTTCGTAAGGTGATAGAGATGATCAGATATAGCCACTGATTCATCTAAGTTGGGACCCACATAGGATACTAAACCAGCTAAGCTGTCAGACCCAAATAGGATACAGAACAACTACTCTGCCAGACCCACGTAGGATAACAAGAATAGAGTAAAACACTGCCAGACCCACGTAGGATACAAGAACAGTAGTCATCGATGTCAAACCCACGAAGGATTTTAGTACGGTCTTCATCGCTGCCGAAACCACAGAGGATTTCAGTGCAGTCTTCATCGTCGTCGAACCCACAGAGGATTTCAGTACGGTCTTCATCACTGCCGAACCCATGGAGGATTTCAGTGAAAACTTCATCACCGTCGAACCCACGGAGGATTTCAGTATGGTCTTCATTGCTGCCGAACCCACGGAGGATTTCAGTGCAGTATTCATTACCACCGAACCCACGAAGGATTTCAGTCCAGTCTTCATCACTGCCGAACCCACGAAGGATTTCAGTGCAGTCGTCATTGCAGTCGCAGCCAACTCTAGGGTTCCCTCACACAGCATGCCCGATTCCGGGAGGGTCCACTCCACGAGCCAAGGGGCCGATAAATCAACTGACATGTAGTCTATAGTGGATGTATCTCAAAGTTCCATCTTGACAAGAGGAACTCAACGTGACAGACGGCGCGTCAATCAGACGCCCGGTCTGAGAGTTATTGGATTTTTTTCGTTCCAGGGGCCTGGTTGGTTTTTAAGTCAAAACCAACCCGACCGCACTCCAACTACGTCCAAACCTCGAGCGGAGTAAGACAAAAGGTCCGTCTCACTAATAGGAATCCAACTAAGTCGATGGCACATCAATTGGACGTCAGGAGCTCAAGTTATAAGCATTTCCTCTCCGACGGCCCGGTTGATTTCGTGTTCGAACCAACCCGGCTGTACCCCAAGTTCTCCGAAACCTTGAGTATAATATACTGAAATGACCGTCTCGATCCAAGGATCGCATCTCAAATGACGGTTCACAGATAAAAGGTCTGTAGCCCACGATATGTACAAAAGAACGAACCTGTCCGGTTTTAGGGGGTTTTGTGCCCGGATCGTCCCGGCCCGAGACCCCCTGGGTCGGCCCCGCCCGGCCCGGCCGGGGCGGCCGGTGGGCCTGGCGCTGGCGCGGCACCCATGCATCCAGTGAAGAGCGGGGGGGGGGGGGGGGGTGGTGGTGTCCCCCCGGTTGACCGAAACGACACGACAATTAAGCCATGCCTCCCCCTAAACTCGGAACGGATTAGCCGTTCCGGTCTTCTGCGGATCAGCCGTGGTGGTCTCCTCCGGCGGAGCGTCGCTTCCACCAGTCACTGGCACCACCGTGCCGGTGTGGCGCGCTGCCGCCATTTTCCGCGGACCACCGGACGCACTCTGGTGGTCCGTTTCACCTGCCGTCTTCTCCAGTGTTCATCTCGGGTCACATACTTCACTGCAGAAACATCAAATCACCTCTGCGGCCCATTCCGTCATTTCCCATCGACCCGCCGTCAAATAAAAAATTGAGAAGTCTTCGAATCACCTATGCGACCCTGACTCCGGCCGCGGTTTCGTTCGGCCTCAACAACGCCACGCTTCTTCTCCCGTTCTTCATTGTTTCCGCGCGGTGCTGTTTCCCCGTGCTACCTTTGTTCGTGCCGCGACAAACACATCATAAAAAGGGGGAGGAGGGTCGGTTGTGTTCGTGCTGTCCGGCCTCCTCCCATTATTATTATAATAGGTGGCCCAAATAGAAGTTGATGAACGACAAAGAAATAATTCACTGGAAAAAACAATTAACCCCTACCTCAAAGTGTTGATGAACGAAGGTTTGATGCGGAAAAATGACATCACGGAAGAAGGCTTCGTAAGCGTCGTCAGCATCGCGGAGAAGAGGATCGTCGGCGTCGTGGTACACGGCGTCGCGTCATCGATCTCCAGGGAACTAGCGTTCTTCATCGTCTTCCGTCGGAGGCCGGCGTTCTTCATCGTTCTTCGCGTTCTCCAACGAAGAAGATGAAGATTCGAAGGCTTTGAGCAAATCCTCTCCCAATCCTTCTCGTACAACGAAACTAACCCTTAATGAAATAAGAATTTGTCTTATTTAATTAACACACACAAGCCAACGTTCAATTTGAAATTCGAAATGAATTCTCGAATTAATTACATTGAATAACTTAAACAATTAATTAATTAAGAGAGTTGACTTTTCATTAAAGGGGGGTGCGGGTGTGTTACACAATTAATGAGGGTTTGAGGAAGTTGAAAGGGTCGGGGATCGCGTGGGCCCCACTTCAGTAATATCCTACCTAGTGGAGTTAGGATATTAGTGGGTCCCACTGCAACCACTAAGCATAGGTTTAAACTACCTAGAATAGAAATAAAATTGTAGCACAACATTTTATTTTATTCTTTAGTTAACCCATTTAACTAAAAACCTCACCCGAGCAAACGCAACTCCGGAAAAGGTGTTCTTAAGAAATTACCGGCGTTGTAGTTTCATCGGTGCCCTTGGATTTTGATTATGAGCACATGTTCAAAAGTTAGGAAAACCTGCTCGTTTTTTTACTGAACGTACCCGAGCTAAACTTCGGAAATTGATTCCGGGCACACCGGGCCTCAGAATCATGTGCCGTCAGAAACTACGTTCTTGTAAAATCCCAAAGAAAATTAAGAAAAAAAATTTCCTTGAATTTTACGAGTCTTTACATTAA
Source organism: Viscum album (assembly GCA_963277665.1). NCBI lineage: Eukaryota > Viridiplantae > Streptophyta > Magnoliopsida > Santalales > Viscaceae > Viscum > Viscum album. The sequence continues at coordinate 1,731,551,097 of OY728142.1, forward strand.
TCCCACCTTAGGGATTTACATCCCCATAAATATACACCATAAAATAGGGGAACAAATGTGGGTACTGTGCACGCATATGAGCCTCCCGCTCCCAAGTGCTCTCCTGGAGGTTCCCGTGCTTCCATCTGATGTGCACTAAAGGAATAGACCACCCACGTAGGAACCACTCATGTCTATCCTTGATCTCCACCGGGACCTCCACAAAATTCTCCCCATCTTCAATGTCCAGCACCCCATGGCCGATGATATGCATCAGGTCATGCACGTATCTCCTCAGCTGAGATATGTGGAAGACGTCGTGCACTCGGTGCAACTGAGGTGGTAGAGCCAGGCAGTAAGCCACCTCGCCTACCCTGTTGAGGACCTGGAATGGTCCGATGAAGTGTGGAGATAACTTTCCTCCTTGGCCAAATATCCGTAATCCACGTCGAGGTGAGACCCGCAAGAAAACATGATCGCCATCCTCAAACTCTAGTGGCCTCCGCCTTCTATCAGCATAAGACTTCTGCCAGCTCTGAGCTGTCCTCATCCACTCCTGGATGACCTGGACCTTCTCTGTCATGGCCTGGACTATCTCTGGTCCCACAAGTGCTGACTCCCCAGGGTCTGTCCAGCATAGAGGTGATCTGCATGGCCGGCCGTACAATGCCTCGTAAGGTGACATTCCGATGGTGGAGTGGTAGCTATTGTTGTATATGAACTCCACCAAGGCTAGGTGGTCCTCCCAGCGGTGAACAAAGTTGAGGACACATGCACAGCGCATGTCCTTGAGAGTTTGAATGGTCCTCTCAGTCTGACCATCCGTATGAGGGTGAAAGGCGGTGCTCAGACGTAGCTACGTCCCGAATGCCTCCTGCAACCCCTTCCAAAGCCAGGAAGTAAAGCAAGCATCTCGATCGGAGATGATAGATGATGGAACAACATGAAGCCGTACGATCGCCTAAACGTAGAGGCGTCCTATGCTCTCCACTGAGCCCTGCTCTCTTATGGGTAAGAAGTGAACCGACTTGGTGAGTCGGTCGACAATCACCCAAATGAAGTCGTGACTTCTAGAAGTACGTGTAATTCCAGTAATGAAATCCATATATATCCCATCCCACTTCCACTCTGGGACCTCCAAGGGTCGTACCAAGCCTGCTGGTACCTGGTGCTCCACCTTCACCTACTGACAGGTGAGGCATCGAGAACGAACTCACCTACAACCTTCTTCATACCCGGCCACCAGTGCTGTCGTCTGATATCCTGGTACATCTTCGCCACTCCTGGATGTACCGCTAAAGGGGAAGTGTGAAACTCTCTCAACACCTCCTCCTGTAAAGCAGCTGGTACCATGGTACGTCCTATGAAAAGGAAGAAGTTCTCTCCTCCAACAGAGAATCAATCAGTTTCCAATCCTAAGGATATCTGTGCACGCCACGTCTCACAGTCAACGTCCCCTCCCTGTGCCTCTCTGAACCGCTGCAGTAGTGGAGGAGTGACTGTGAGTGACTGAAGAAAGGCTGCTCCATCTCTATCCACGAAGGATATCTGAAAAGCAGCTAGTTGCTCCATCAGCTCCCCGAGTAGCTGAATGCCCATCCTCCTGCTGAGGGCATCGGCTACTACGTTCCCCTTTCTAGGAGTATAGACTATCTCAAAGTCATAGTCCTGGAGGAACTCGAGCCATCACTACTGTCTCAGATTTAGGTCCTTCTATGAGAATATGTACCTGAGACTCTGGTGGTCAGAATAGAATGTAAAGCACTCACCCATCAGATATTGTCGCCACATCTTCAGAGCGAAGACCACTGCTGCTAACTCCATGTCATGGGTAGCGTAGTTCTGCTCATTCTGCCTCAACTGTCGTGATCCATAGGCAATCAATACTTTATCCTACATCAGAACACATCCGAGCCCAGTCCTTGATGCATCGCAGTAGACTATGTACCCTACTCCCTCCTCCGGTAGCCTCAAGATAGGTGCGCTGGTCAACCTCTGTCTCAACTCCTGGAAGCTCTGCTGACATCTATCTGACCACAAGAAGGGTTTCCCCTTCTTCTTCAAAGATGAGAGTGGTGCCGAAACTCTAGAGAAGTATGGAATAAACCTCCGGTAGTACCCAGCTAGCCCCAAAAAACTCCGCACCTCCGTCACGCTCCTGGGTGGCTCCCAAGCTAACACTGCCTTGATATTTGCAGGATCCACTGCAACTCCCACCTCATAGATGACATGTCCCAATAAGTGGAACTCACATATCCAGAACTAACACTTCGAGAGTTTTCCATAAAGTTGGTGCTCTCAGAGTGTGTCCAGTACAACCCATAAGTGGTAGGCGTGCTCCTCCTCAGTGGTCGAGTATATCAATATGTCGTCGATGAAGACCACGAAAAATCGATCGAGGTATGGATGAAAGATCCTGTTCATGAGATCCATGAATACTATTGGAGCGTTGGTTATTCCGAAAGGCATAACCAAGAACTCATAATGGCCATACCGACATCTGAAGACCATCTTCTGCATGTCCTCGTCTCGAACTTTGAGCCGATGATAGCCTGATCTAAGGTCTATCATCAAGAACCACCGTGCTCCCTTGAGATGATCGAAGAGGTCGTCAATCCTCAGTAGTGGATACTTTTTCCTCATGGTCACCTAGTTTAGGCGATGATAGTCGACACATAGTCGCAAGCTCCCGTCTGCCTTCTTGGTGAACAATATTGGGGAAACCCAGGGTGAAACACTGGGTCGGATGAATCCCTTGACCTGGAAGTCCTCTAGCTGTACCCATAGCTCTCGAAGCTCAGTGGGATCCATCTGATATGCTGGAGTGGATATCAGGGCTGTCCCGGGGTACAGGTCAATATAAAAGTCTACCTCTCTGCGAGGAGGTACTCCTGGAACGTCATCAGGGAAAACGTCCGCATACTGATCCACCACTGCAGGAAAACTAGGACTCTGCACGTCAACTACCCCTAGGATGAGGCTAGCCAACTGATGTGTGATGGGCTGTACTCTCCCCTGCATGAGTACATCCTGCACTGCAAAGGCTTCCTTCTCGCTGGTGATGGTGAACCTGCTCCCGTCGGTGCGTATACACCGCACCTTGCGCCTAATACAGTCGATATGAGCATGGACTGTAGATAACCAATCCATGCCCAAGATGACGTCGTAAGGCCTAGACGCCGCTACAAGAAGATCCCAGTTGAAGCTCTCACCTCCTAGAGTAAGCTCACACTACCAACACCAGTGTGTAATCGTCGAGTCTGCTCCCGTAGGAGTCTCTAGCCGTAAGGATCGAGCCAATAGCTCTGTCAGAATCTTTGAGCTCCGAAAAAGGGAAGCGACACTAAAAGAATGAATCACTCCTATGTCTATAAGAACTGCAACAAGGGTGGAGTATACACAGATAGTACCTCGAATCATCTCTGGCACGCCATGGTCGTAGGCCTCCACTGCCTGAAGCAGAGCCTGTCTCTGCCCGCCAGTTCCCTATGGTCGGGGTGGACCTCCTAGTGGTGGTGGTGGTAAAGCCTCAAAGCATCGCCCACCACCTGCTGCTCGACCAGCTCCCCTGCGTTGTCCGCCTTATCTCGGCGGACTGCCACGGTCGACCCTCTTCCTTTTCCTGGGTGGCCCCTAAATCGTCTGCTAATCCTCTGCACAGCGGGTCGGGCAGTCACGAGCCATGTGGCCCTGCCCGCCGCATGCGTAGCACTGTCTGCTCCTCGGAAGGCTGGCTCTGCGCCGGGTTCCCCGCACCTCTGAGCCAGTGTCCTGAGGTCATGTGCCTGATGGTCCGGTCTGACTAGACCTTTGTGATGTCCGTCGACTGCCAGCTGCAGATAACTCTGCTACATGCCGCCCTGCAGTAGGTCTCGCTTCTGGTGTAGGATCAGCAAGAAAGCTCTCAAGGAGAAGGGCTCGCTCCAGTACTCCTTCCTGCATCGGAATGCTGAGGGAGATCACCGATGCCCTGTTCTCATGCCTCAATCCCTACTCGAAGTCCTGGGCCCAGAATAATGGATCCCGTACAATGTCCGTCGAATAGCGCGAGAGATCGGTGAATCTCACCGAGTACTGGGCAACCGTCATGCTGCCCTGCCGCAGCTGTAGTAGCTCTTGAATGCGCACCGCACGGAGGGTGGCTGGGATGAACTCCGAGCAGAAGAGGATCTCAAAGTACGTCTAGTGGAGAGATTTCTCGCCATTCACCTGGAGCATCAAGCTCCACCATCTTCCTACTGTCGCGTGCAGGAGGCTCCCTGTGAGGATCACCATGAGGTCAGCTGGTGTCCCCACTAACCTGAAAACTCCCACAACCACCTCCATCCAATCCTCGGCTGCCTGAGGGTCCGTATCCCCACGGAACTTGGGCGGTCTATGAAGCTAAAACTCATGCAGTGCACTAAGGCGATGTTCACTCTCAGTGGTTGGGGATGGTATCATCGATGGCTCGGCGGGTAGAGGTATCGCCGGTGCCTCCACTGAAAAAGGGACCTACACCGAGGCCTCGTCACTCGGTGGGCTGTCGCCTTGCACAAAGCTCGAAACCCTAGATGGCTTCCGTCGTGGGGCCATCCTGAAAAGAAACAGTTGCACCACAGTCAAACAGTATACCTGGTGAGCTGACACAAAGTAATCACAAAGAAAACTTTTGAAACACACATGCAATCAATTTTTTCGTGCATTGAGTCGGAAATCAAAAGTCAGGGTCCTGGTGTACGGATACGTCGACCGTCGCACCAACACTGGATTCCCTGGACTTTTAACCACAATCAATACCCTTAACACTATTGATTCACATAGAAGAAAGATTAGAGTCCTGAGTTCTGCGGTAGAACTGAAATCCTCTGATACCAATTTGTCACGACCCGTCCTCGGGACCCATGACGTGACTACCCCAAGCCACCTCCCATAGGCCAGGGGCTGGAGACTTGTACCAAGGCATAAATCTAGACAAAAGGGGAAGGCATTGCCTTTATAAAGTAAACAAACACCACAGAGTAAGCAAGCAGAAGTATACACTAAGAAAAACTGGGTACAAAATGTAGTGCAGAAAAGTTAGTGGGCCAGAATACAAACCCAAACTGAAAGTAAAGTACAACTGGAAAGAAATTACAACAACTAAAAGTAAAGCAGCAACATCGAGCCATCCACTGGAAGTCCCACCTGAAGGGTGGGTACAGATAGCCTCCTCAGCTCCTCGGATCCAACCGTCCGCTCTGTGTACGTCCCGCCCAGTGGTCCACGTCCAGGTACCGACTAGCTCCATAAGCCTCAACTACGATCAGCGCTGTCCGTCGTCTATATCCAACACAATGTAGTGCGGGCCTAGCCCATGCAGGGGTGAGTATACTCCACTCAGTAGGGACCCTGAGACCCCTGAAGGTCTCCTAGAATCCACAAAGGATAATCCAAAAATGAGAGATACAATCACGAAGTAACAACCAACACTACTTAGGTTTATGTCCATACATATACCTAAGTCATCAATTCCTGTTCGAATCCAACATCCAAGCCCAAGTTCGATCATGTCCACATAGGATAGTACAACCAATCCACGCAGGATAACACAACCCAATCCACATAGGAAAGAAAGTCAATCATATCAAAGATAAAGTTTGAAAGTCAAGATTCAGCTCACACAGGTATACTTCTTCGTAAGGTGATATATATGATCAGATATAGCCACTGATTCATCTAAGCTAGGACCCACGTAAGATACTAAACTAGATAAGCTGTCGGACCCACATAGGATACAGACTAGCTACTCTGCCAGACCCACGCAGGATAGCAAGAACAGAGTAAAACATTTCCATACCCACGTAGGATACAAGAAAAGTAGTCATCGCCGTCGAACCCATGAAGGATTTCAGTACGGTCTTCATCGCTGCCGAACCCACAGAGGATTTCAGTGCAGTCTTTATCACCGTCGATCCCACAGAGGATTTCAGTACGGTCTTCATCGCTGCCGAACCCACGGAGGATTTCAGTGCAGTCTTCATCACAATCGAACCCACGGAGGATTTCAGTACGGTCTTCATTGATGCCAAACCCACAGAGTATTTCAGTGAAGTCTTCATTGTCATCGAACCCACAGAGGATTTCAGTACGGTCTTCATCACTGCTGAACCCATGGAGGATTTCAGTGCAGTCGTCGTCGCAGTCGCAACCAGCTCTAGGGTTCCCGCACACAGCATGCTCGATTCCGGGAGGGTTCGCTCCACGAGCCAAGGGGTCGATACATCAACTGACATGCAGTCTGGATTTCATGTATCTCAAAGTTCCTCCTCAACAAGAGGAACTCAACGTGACAGACGGCACGTCAATCAAACGCCCGGTGTGAGAGTTATTGGCTTTTTTTCGTTCTAGAGGCCCGATTGGTTTTTAAGTCAAAACCAACCCAACTACACTCTAACTGCATCCAAACCTCAAGTGGAGTAAGAAAAAAGGTCATTCTCACTAAGAGGAATCCAAAAAAGTCGACGTCACGTCAATCAGACGTCCAGAGCTCAAGTTATAAGTGTTTCCGCTCAGAGGGCCCGGTTGGTTTCATGTTTGAACCTACCCGGCCATACACCAATTTCTTTGAAACCTTGAGTGTAATATACTGAAACGACCATCTCGATCCAAGGATCACATCGCAACTGACGGTGCATCGATCGGAGGTCCGTATCCCAAGATATGGGCAAAATAACAAACATGTCCGGTTTTATGGGGTTTTGGGCCCAGACCGTCCCGGCCCGAAACCCCCTGGTTCGGCCCGAACCAGGTCGACCCGAACCGGGTCCGGGTCCAGCCGATTAAGGCGTGGCCCGGCCCGGCCTGGGCGGCCGGTTGGCCTGGCGCTTGTGCGGCCAGTGAAGAGCGGGGGGGGGGGGGGGGGGTGATGTTTCCCCCGGTTGACCGAAACAACGCGACAATTAATCCTCACCCCCCCTAAACCCGGAATGGCCTAGCCGTTCCAATCCGCCGCGAATCAGCCGCATCGGTCTCCTCCGGCAGAGCGCTGCCGCACCGGTGTGGCATGCCACCATCGTTTTTCGCGGAACACCGGACGCTCTCTGATGGTCCGTTTCACCCGCCGTCTTTTCCAGTGGTCATCTCGGGGCCCGTACTTCACTGCGGAAACATCAAATCACCTCTGTGGACCGTTCCGTCATCGACCATCGATCTGCCGTCAAATAAAAAAACTGCGGAGTCTTCGAATCGCCTCTGCGGCCCCGTCTCCAGCCGCTGTTTCGTTCAGCCTCAACGGCGTGGCGCGACGACGGCACTCTTCTTTGCCCGTTCTTCTTTGTTTCCGCGCGGTGCCTTTGCACCGTGCTACCTTTGTTCGTGCCGTGACAAACACATCATAACAAGGGGGAGGAGGGTCGGCTGTGTTCATGCAGTCCGGCCTCCTCCCGTTATTATGATAACAGGCGGCCCAAATAGAAGTCGATGAATGACAAAGAAATAATTCATGGGAAAAACAATTAACCCCTACCTCAAAGTGTTGATGAACGAAGGTTTGACGCGGAAAAAGGACGTCGCAGAAGAAGGATCCGTAAGCATCGTCGGCATCGTGGAGAAGAGGATCGTCAGTGTCGTGGTACACGGCGTCGCGTCATCGATCTCCAAGGAACTAGCATTCTTCGTTGTCTTCCGTCAGAGGCCGGCGTTCTTCGTCGTTCTTCGCGTTCTCTAATGAAGAAGATGAAGATTCGAAGGCTTTGAGAAAATCCTCTCCCAATCCTTCTCGCACAACGAAACTAACCCTTAATGAAATAAGACTTTGTCTTATTTAATTAACACACACAAGCCAACGTTCAATTTGAAATTCAAAATGAATTCCCTAATTAATTACATTGAATAACTTAAACAATTAATTAATTAAGAGAGTTGACTTTTCATTAAAGGGGGGTGCGGGTGTGTTGCACAATTAATGGGGGTTTGAGAAAGTTGAAAGGGTGGCGCTCATGTGGCCCCCACTTCACTAATATCCTACCTAGTGGAGTTAGGATATTAGTGGGTCCCACTCGAACCACCAAGCATAGGTTTAAACTACCTAGAATAGAAATAAAATTGTACCACAACATTTTATTTTATTCTTTAGTTAACCCATTTAATTAAAAACTTCACCTGAGCAAACACAACTCTGGAAAAGGTGTTCTTAAGAAATTACCGGTGCTGCGGTTTCATCGGTGCCCTCATATTTTGATTCCGAGCACCGGTTCAAAAGTTAGGAAAACCCACTTGTTCGTTTACTGAACGTACCCGAGCTAAACTTCAGAAATTGATTTCGGGCACACTGGGCCTCAGAATCAGGTGCCGTCAGAAACCATGTTCTTGTAAAATCCCAAAGAAAATTAGGAAAAAAATTTCCCTTGAATTTTACGGGTCTTTACAATTATTGTATGAGGATTTAGAGTTTAATGTTACCACATTATGAAACCTATGATAAGAGATGAAGTATAGATAGGTCAAGTCTCAAACAAAGGATAATATTATGTTTATGAAATATATACATATATTTATACTCTTATAGAGTGGAATAATTCATGAAATATAGCAAAAGAGTCTTACAAAAATGTTGTACTATTATTTTCTTTCATAACTATAGTTTATGGTTTTGTAGTAATGATATTTTATATATGAATGTTCTCTATCACGTTCCATCATAACATGATGGTTTGACTATTCTTCCATCACCATGTAATCCAATTAGAACGCATAGTTTTGTAGTAACCGATGCATTTCCCTTTCCCTCTTATTAATAGGATATTTTAACCATATGTGGGTTTCCCATAATGGAAATTTCAAGTATCAACCAATAACCTTCGAAATTCAATTTCAAAAAATTTAAAGGATGAACTTTTTGTAAGGTGGGGAGAATGTAAGATACCAAGGATTAAAAAAATAAATTTTATATTGAATTCATAAAACACCGAGTCTCTACAAAACAACACTTTTTTTATAACCAAGCCAATAACATAATTTTTCCACTTCTGTGATTTGAATTTTGAAAATACAACAAACACGGCCGCGTTCAAGGTGATTTTTGGAGTCTGATAGAACAAACATAATTTTTGGTGAATAGTAATATACCCTTATGAATAATAACTTGAATAGTAATGCACCCTTATGAATAGTTACTTGACCCTTATGAATAGTAATGCACCCTTATGAATTGTAATTGAATCGTAATGTATCCTTATGAATAACAACTTGGACCTTATAAATAGTATGTACCCTTATAAATAGTAACCACACCAATGTAAGTAAAAAAATAATTTAGGCACCTTATAAATGAGAGCAAATATTTTAAAAATTAATAATTAATTGTTGGTATTTTTATGAGAAATAAATAATGAATTACAATTTTATAATTAATAGATTAATTTAAAAGATAATTCATTACCATAAAATTTATTTAGGAATAAATATTTTGTTTTCTTATGATTATAAGATAATTTTATGAGACCCTAGTTAATTTTTTCTAAGTGTCATAAAATCAATTATAATATTAAAATTCACATTTTTTGAGTAAATGATGATTGTAATTAAAATTAAAATTTGTTATATTTATAAAATTATTTTATTAAAATGGAGTTATTTCTTGGATTCTAGATGTCAGAAAATGGTTTGGATGAATTTTTTGGATTTTTATGAAATAGTTTAATTTTTGTTGAATCGTAAAAAAATACTGTTTTTTATAAAATCCAGCCTTTTTTGTTACATCGTCATGAAATTATTAAGATATAAAAATTTATTTAAACTATGTAATTAATAAGTAATTATATTACAATTGTAATATTGTATAGAATTAATTTGGAACCTGAAAAGTATATTTTTCATGATAAGTATAAAAATCATTGTCAATGTCGACGCAGTGCCTGCCAGTGCTGACAAAGTCAAAATTGGTAATTTATATATAATAATTGAGTGCTAAAAATAAAATTCATGAATTATTTATTAATTATTATGTATTATTTATCTCTTTGATTTTTAATTTCTAATTTTAGTGTTATACAACGTGAGTATTATCCAAATATCTGTGCAATGCTTGTGCAGGGCAAGAAAAGACAAAATAACAAAGTTAATAAGATATCTTGTTTTGTATAAGAGTGAATATAAATAATGAAAAAATTAATATTTTTATTTTGAACCTAATTAATTTATATTTATTATAGTATTTTATTTTTATTTTTATATATTAAATAATTAACATTAATGCTTATTCAAAGCCAATGTAACGCTCGTGCAAGCATAAGAGAAATAAATAAAATATTTTTAATTAAAATTATAAGAATTATTAGATGACCCATATTTTGGATAAAACATTTTATATAATAAATTTTATACTAATATCATGTTTTGATTCAAGTTTGAGAGATTTTGTACCCACATGAATCACTTTAATGCCTTTATAATATTTTATTTCAAAATGAAATCAAGTTGTCACATTATTGTTTTTAATTAAACAATAATGTTATATGATATTTTCCAGAGGTTTTATTCTAACATGAATATAATTTTTAAATTTAATAAAATTATCTTTCTAATGGATTTTTTTTTAATTTTGAGACAACAAATAAATACGATAACGACTTCCATAAATATGATACTGTATTAATTTAATTAATAAATAAATCAAATAAATGATATTAAAAATAATGAAATAAATATAATTTTATATTTTTAAGATAATTCACATATTCCCTAGATGAATATGAAATTTTTATTATATAATATAAAATTTTATTCAATTTTTAAACTTCATTTTTATGTATTTAATGTCATAGGTATGAATAGTTTTTATCTTGACAAATTTGTTTTCTATGAATAAAATATTTTATTAAATAATTTAAAAATACCAAAATTATTTAAAAAGTCCAAAAATTATAAGATTACTTCGAAAATGTAATCCCCCTTTACTTTTCAGCCTTTTGGGAGTCTTAAATCTTATAATATATTTATTATATTTTAATAATATTTGTGATTCCTAAGTTACCCCTCACCTCACTTATAAAAGGAGGTTCCTTCCTTCACAAATTCCATAACTGTAAGCCTTAATGTTTAAAACACCTATACCAAATTCCATCATCCTCATCCATTGACACATTCTTGTGATTCTGGTCTCATAAAAAGACCACTTCCAATAACCTTAAGGTGCTTACAAAAGAGAAATATTCAAGAGGTAAGATTTCTTCTTCTTCTCTTTTAATTTTTTTCTCACTTATACCTGCCTATTATCCAATTATTGATAAAAAATAAAGTACCTTATATGTAATGGATTTTTTTTATGATAATAGAATATTCCATAATCATCTCTTATTTTCCTACATTTTATACTATAAATGAGAATGCCGTCTGAGATGTGTTAATTACCACGTTCAAGGAATGTGAGTTTTCCATTTGCATTACTATCCTCAGGACTAGTCATGAAACCTTTATAATGGTTGAACCGGAGCAGAATATATGTATTTTTTCTTATGTAATGTTCTGGAATCCTTATACACTCATAATTGTAAATAATAATACAAAAAAAGTTCATCATGCACAAAACAGCCTAGTTAATCCAAGCACTTATCATTAACCTTTATCTAAGGTGTCATCCTCATGGTATATATAAAAAATCATTATAAGATAATTTATATCTCTTTAATTTCACTAATAATATATATTAACAATTATGTATGTTTAACCACATTTCAAATGAACTTTCATTCATAAATACAGGTAAACTAATCCTGAAAACCAAGGAAGAAAATGCTTCCAAAACAATAAAACTGAACCTCTTAAACCCATCAAAAAGGACATGATGAACCTAATAATGTTAATATAAATAAATTAAATGTAGATTAGGTTCTGGATTTATTAATTAATGAAGATAAATTTTATTATTCAGGTCATTAAGACCAATCAAAGAACACATTCGGGCATAAGGTATGGGGTTTCTTCATCTCACTTCCATTTTTGTGAGATATTCCGTATTCACTTATATTACTTATTTATGGTGTATTTATACTTCCCATGGATGTGTCATATCATGAATATATTTTTTAATTATATTCAATGTATCATTTGATGATTATTAATTTTTGGTGATACGATTCAATTGATTACAAAGTTGTAAGGCTTTTCTACCCGAACATCCATTTTCATTCGAGTTAATCTTATTTTCTAGTTACCTATATTAAATTCTTATTTATTAATATGTACCACTCATAAATTATATTTTAATGTTCTATATATGTGTACAAACTATAATCCTACTTTCATTTATGGGGATTTATATATTTTAAAAGGATCTTTAAAAAATTCTTCCCAAAAATAAAAGCCCGATTCAAGGAAATTTCTCAAATTATTGCATATTCTCACGTGCACTCTATAATCTATTTTTGGGAACCATTATCTTTATAAAATAACTCATTTTATTATGAAAATAATATCTAACTTCACTTATTATTTTATACAAATGTTTTTCCAAAAGAACTCTTCTTTTCAAAGTAAAAGATTATTTTTCTCAAGAATTACTTGATGATTTTATAAGAGTATCTTAATCTATTTCAAAAATCTTGTTGATTATTATGTATTATTGGGAATAATATTTTAAGATGTCATCTAAAATATTTAATTTAATGGTTTATGATTTGTTTGATTATGGATGTTATATTTCAAAACCATTCACCAATTTAATTTGAATGGTTAGTGTTTATGCTTAATGTTCGGGGAAAGTTATTTATATTTAATATATTATTCTCAATATGAATGTATATATTTTTTATGTTTATCACTATTCATATGAGGAATTAATTGGACTTATTAAGTGTTGGGTGGGTCCCTCTATATCCCCTCTGTGCATTGGTAGGTCTCATGATACAAACTACGGTCTTGACATAAGACCTTGACAAAATGATTATTTATGGTATTGGAACTAGGCCTTGACGGTATGGTTATGATGTCTCAGATTATTCATTCTCTCATTATGAAAATATTATTGATATTTCATGTGGTTATTGGACTAGTAGAATACCCATGATTATGTTTTATTATGGATTTTTTATTCAGCTCTTACTCCATCCATATTGTGTTCAAGTTCATTTTTAAGGGTATGTGTTTCTAGTTATTCACCATTCCTCATGTTTATGTTTATGATATATTCTAAAGTATTTCTTTCCCTTACTGAACATTTGAGCTCACCCCTTTATTATGTTTCATTTTTTTAGGACATGAAGAAGTTTATTATGAATTACCTATAGGGATAAACTTATAGTTGTGGATGTTCCCAATAATACTTATATGTTGTTTTTCTTTTGAAGTTGTAATATTAAACCTATGTATGTATCTGGTTTTCCAAAACTACATAACTAAGCAGTCCTTCATGATTTTATTCCTTGTAATCATTCCAATGTATTAAAATAATATACCGGCTCTAGGATTCTAGGGTTGCGGCGTTACATTACTCCTCCTCCAACCCTGAGTATACAAGGATGTATTCAATGCACATTAGCATAAAATGATCTAAGAACTCATGGAACACATAATTTATGAGTACCATGAATATGATTGGGGAATCTGTAACACCAAACGACATAGGCATGAACTCGATGTTCTCATACTAACACTAAAAGGAATTATTCAGGATATCCTCTTCCCTCAACCTCATATAGTGACATCTAAACTATATATAAAACTTCAAAAACTAACTGGCTCCCTTTAATTGGATGAATAAATCATCAATCCTCTAGAGAGGGTAAATATTCTTGACCATCACCTTATTTGGTCTTTATTAGTCCATGAACAATAACAAACCATCATCCTCATTTATAGTGAATAAAATAGTAGCACCCCATTAATGACACACTAGGTTGAATAAATTCCTACTATATTAGATCATTAATATGAATCCCAAACTCTCAAATCTCATATGATGTCATCTAATAAGGATCCATAGAAATCATATAGGAAAAAGGATAAAACTATATCCCAAACCTGATATCATGTGGAGTGATTAAATCTAGAACCCCCTTGATTAAAACATCTATAAACTCCTACATAGATCTAGGTAACTCCACCACCAACATCTCTATTGAATCTAAGGATATGGATACTAGACGAGAAAATAATGGATTCAAACATATATGACCCATACGACAATAATTATTGCCAACAAATACCACACGCTAGCCATCCTTATCACAGAACACAACACTACTTAGAAATAAATAAGAAATCACATGCATAGAGTAAAACCAATTAATTATAATAATGATTTCATATGATTATATCTGAAGAAGAAATAAATCCCCAGGAAAATGATGTTTCCCCATTATCTTCTCATAACCTCAAAAAACATCAATTAGGCTCGTATAACCTATAACTGACATAGTTAACATCAAGATCACTGAAGGTCTCTCTATATACAGACCCAAGGAATAAACCAAGGATGTTTTAATAAAGGATTATGATTATCTATAAAATCAAACATGGAATAAATTGAGGTAGATGATAAGTAGATCCTACCATGAACAATCTCTAGTACCTTCGGCTCTGGCACATATATATCATGAATCTTGTAACATCTATCTCCTCCGCCTCACTACTAATGACCACTAACATTATCATGCTAATCCCCATGTACCTAAGAGATAAGGACATCATGGGTCTGACCCATAACACCTTTATCTTCTCATGATGGAACGTAAAATTGTTTCCTCTTTTATTGATATGAACTTTGAGAAAACTGTTGCTACTAGGGATGATAAGGGATCTGACCTCTCATACCATGCTAAGAGATAATAATGTTCAAACACTAATAACATTGATGAAAAAAACCTTAATAAGAAAAAATAGTACAAATATCTTGACAAATTCATGAAAATTTATAGCTAAATATAAACAGGAGGAATAAAATTATCGAGTCCAACTCCCCGCCACAAAAAGTTTTGACTACCCTGGCACTTCTAATCCACCAAAAATATCCTTTATTCTTTATGAACCCTAATGAATCTCTTTTTGATATGAATCTAACTGAGCATAAATCCTCTCAATGACCCCAACCTTTTTTTTCACCTTCACATACATAGGAAATGTAAATTAGGTGACTATATATATACAATAATGGGGAATAATGCCTTCTATAAGAATCAATCCCAATATTCCTAATCTATAAAAATACTAAGAGAAAAGATAAGATAGTCCTTGAATATGATCCTAAGATCCTACATACTTAAACTACCCTACTTTATAAACATTATCTCATGCCTCTTCATATCCATCAACATTGAAGATAAAAATCAGCATGAAGCTACCTCTAGAAATCATCCCACGAAATATCCACCTTCGTTTTCTCCCTAAGTTACAAGATCCACCACTATTTATATGCTCCCCGCATCTGAATAATAGCCATTTGAACTAGATACTATTACCTTACATGAATCAATATGAAAGAAACCTCAATATCCTCTAACCAATGCTTTATATCTAGATTATATATTATTTCTCCATACTTCTCCATGACCTGATGTTGAAACTCACACAACTTCTTCCTCTAAAGTGCATCCTCCTTGGTTGGGTTAACCCTCATATGGTCAATCAGGTCATCCTGCTAAACCTCACTAACCTGAAACATGCATAGATTATGACTATCATGCATCTCTACAATCAAATGTAAGACACACTAAGACTATTATAATTTAATTTATAAAATTCATTTAATTTCCCAAAATAATCCCCAATTGAAACACCAACCTAAACAAGCATGATTTATATACATTTCCTAGGAATCTACACTACAATAAGTACCATTTAACTTGTTCATTAAGTAAAAATAGTATCCTTTCATCAAATTAAAGGGGGACATAAAATACCATGTGTTATCTAGTATCACTATCCTATGTCAAACACTAGGCTCAACTGGTACCATTTCCCTACTAAACCATGAAATCCTCATAATTTCCCAAATCTAGTCTCAACAATAAATATTAAACCGAAACCTATGATATAAATATTTCATGACCCAACCCCACTAGGAAACCCTCTTGGGACTATAGTGAAGATGAGAGTGACCCTAGAGACCCACCTCCAATAGGCATTGGTTTGGTGATTAGAACCGAGGGTATACAAATGAAAATGAGAGGAATTATCTCATGTATCCCAAGAATACATAAATAAAACCACTAATCAAAAACATGATATCATTAAACTAAGAGCTATAATAGTACCATAATTTATGAATATGATATATAAATTCAAGTCTCTGAAAAATATACCATAGAAAAAACCTATGAAACAACTCCACAAACAATCCCAATTCTTAAGATAGTAATATTCATCTTAGTCACCAAAATATCTATGTAAACCTGAAAAACAGTTTCTATATAGGGGTGATCATAATATGTATACTCAGTAGGATAATTCTCAATACCTATGAAGTAAATATTGATGAATCATACTAATTATTTAGTGAATAAATGATGAAATAAACCAACACCTATGGGGTTTACTATCACCCAACCCCATAAATCCTTACTCACCAAGTATCACACCCAAGAGTAATGACATAATCTCAAGAATATATGAAAATAAGTACCTCAAAAATAATTCCCCACTATTTTTTTCTCTTATGAAAAACTTTAAATGTCTTTATTTTAATCCCTCTAACACTAATGTGGGTTGAGTCAAAACCCTACTTACCTCATCCTCCTATAGGGTCTAACTTCTTTTATTGGAGTCAATCCATCCATACCATAACCACAACCATAACAAAATCCCTATCCACATCATCCTCATCATCCAATATCCACTTCGACATATCACATATCATCCACATACCAAAAACCATAATATGAAGGTGTTACTAACATGAAGGACATCAACCTTGTGCCCTCCTCTTATTATGAATGACTACCACTACAAAAACCACCTCATCATTCCATCATCATCACATAATATATCATAGTAGGTTATCATGAACATGGTGGAAATCAACATTGTTTCTTTATCCCACCATGAATTACCCCTACCATGTACCAATACCACCATGTAATATGCTCAAAGATAGTGTAGGGAAAAGGGGGTAACCAACCATCCATCCTCACCATCTTGGATGTTGGACAAAAACACAAAATAAAAACATTTGGGTGTCGATAAGGTAAACTGAATCAAGTGGGGCACATAAAGAAATCATAAAAAATACATTATACATATATTCCATATAGAAGAACAACCTAGAGAGTCCAAACCAATTTTATTCCATCATAACCCACAACTATAGTTGTGTTACCATCACCTAAACACCACTGGTACTTCTAACTATAACACCATGAACCATCCCACTTCCCCACAGAAAAATATCCACAACAAGAATTTACAAAGTCCTAGTTAATCATACTATTAATCTATTTCTAGATTTATCATTAGAAACCATATTACATTCATAAAGTCATTCAATTCCATATTTAATGATAAACCACTTCTACTCAATACCCATATTAATTCCAGCCATTACGAAGTTATTATTTCATCATTATTAGTTATTATATTGCACCATTAATGGGAAAATACAAAACAACCCATAAATCTAGTCATTCCATCATTCCATGACTATCTCCACATTAATTCCTTACATTCATAGTAAGGAAACTATAACCCCACTACACAACCAACACTAAAAACTTGACCAACATCAACATACCACCAAAAACCATCCCCAAATGTATACAATGCTAACCAATTATAGCCCCAATATATAAGCCACATCAATAACCCAACCAATCATATTTCCAGTATTAAAACACTCTAATACCCATAACCAATTCATTATCACAACTAACTAAAACCATACCACACAAAAACCGCACAATAATCACACAAAGGTATCCACAACAATCAGCTTTACAAAAACACACATCAATAATTTTATCATCAAGAACATCCCTATTTCAAAGAAATTAATCAAATAATTTTTTTCCTGTACACAACCAGTTTATTACCATATTTAAGTTATTAACATTTTGTGAAGGATATTTAAATCATTCAATCATAAAAATTTTCTATAAATCATAGAGCTAATAATAATTTTCAGTAATAATAATAACAACCATCAATTAACAAGAAATATAATAGAAAAAAGATAAATACATATAGAACACCCATTCCCATAAATTTAACTATAACTAGTTTATTATATTTATTAGTTAAATACACAATTTTAACCCTAATAAAACAAGATATTTCTAACTCTACAATGTAAACAAAATAAAGTATGTTTACCAAATCCTCTACCTCAACCAATGTTTTCCAAATATTTCCACAAAGAAAAGGAAAGTATGGGATGATCCCATGACCTAGATCACCCTAAGTGGAACATTAGTAACCTAGATTATGACATTCATTATCAAAACAAAATCCACACTATACCACCAAATCAAACAGACATAGTCACTAATAATTCTTAAATAAAAAACACAAATAAAGCAAAGAGGAATATAAAGTTCTATGGCTATGGGCCTTACAATCCATTACATTATGGGAATTAAGGTGATGGTGGTGTATAGGAGAATTTATAAGAGAGTTGAGGAATATATGGTGGGTTTGTGGCTGAAATTTCATCTAGAGAAGGATTTTTTTTGTGGAGGTTTATGTTTCACAATAAAGGGTGTGTTTGTGGTGTGGAGAGATTGGTTGTGGTGTGAATCTATTAGAAGTGTAGTTTTGATGGTTATTCATTTCTTTGTATAGATGTGGTGTGGATTCTATGCTATGGTATGAAGTCTTGGAAGATGGATTTTGTGGTTTTACTGATTTTGGGGTAGCTGTATATTAGATATGATTTGTGAAATTAACTTCTTCTTGGTTATAGAATATACAATGTGGTGGTTTCCCTTGTGTCATCATCCTTCTCTTAATTTACATGATTCATGGTGTATTCATCACTGTGTTTCTTTGATACAATTTTGGCCATCCCCATTATGGTGTGTTACCTTTTTTTACACCATATTTGTGTCCTTTTTTAGCACATTTATGATGTGGTGTAGGGTGTTGTGTCATAGTCTTCTAATTTCTAGTTTTCTTATAAATTCTTAAGCCCCATAAAACCCTATCTTCCACCAATATTTTCTCTCAATTATTGGAAGAATTATATGTTATTTTAGGAGGCCTTTTACCCTAACATTGTGATAATTGATTCTTAAAATCTAGAGGTTTATTATTAGAAATTCTAAAGTGAATCATTTCTTATCATTTACAAAATTTCCTCAATTATTCATTCTAGAGAAGATTTTGATTGGGAGGATGGATGGTTTTGATGACTTGGTTCTAGGAGATTGATATAGATTATTTATTTCAATGTTTTGATCTATCTTTTACATGATTTTGGTTATAAGGATGTTGGTTCTTTATTTCATCCTTACGTAGCATTTTGGAAATATTTTTTTGAGGGCAGGGATCCTCATTATCTCCCTTTTTAAGTGTATGTGTGAGGATTAAAAGATTTTGAAATCCAATGGGTAGATAGTAAGGGTTATATTAATATAAATAATGGTTTAGTTTAACTTAAATTAATGGTAATGGGATTTAATCACTTGTTTTTTTTGTTTTTACAAAATTTCCAATGATGATACTTTCTTTTTACCATTATAGAAAATAATTATTATTGTAAACATTGTTTTTAAAGTTATTATTATTAATTTTGAGAGCCTTATTATAATTTTATTGATTGAGGTAACCTTGTATAAAAATGGATAATTAATTATATATGAATAATTATCCAGTTTCCCATGGAAATATAGAATTATGTGATAATACTCATGCTAAAGAAAGTAGAAAGTTATAAAATACATTGAAATGAAATTTCGGTAGATGCATAAGTTGAAATGTACTATCATGTTATGAAATGATTTTCATGTTATATTGTATGGTGTGTGGGGTTCTTGTAAGTATTTTACCTATAATGGTTCTAACCGGGTTTGAGGTGTAATGTGTGTTGGGGTAGCGAGGATATGGTTGTTTGGCCAGTGAAGTGATGAGGGATGATGTGTAGAATTTGGTTTATATGTTTTTTCTGGTGATATATTTGGGTTACGGTGATGTATTGGAACATTTTATGATATGGAATTGGATAATGGGGGGTGGATGATCTATGGTGTTGTGTGGTTGTGTTAGTTTCCCAATTAGCAATGGAATGAATTCAAAATATTGAAACTAAAATATCATGGGTTTAATTTTACTAAGAATGGACTATAAGAAATGTGTGGTAATTGGATTAATGGAATTGAAAGAAAAATGAATGTGATTTTTTAATGTGAAATGAATTAGATTATTAAATTAGAGTTAGTTAAAGCTCTTTAAATCTAGAAATGGAAGAACTTATAATTAAAAAGTGATATTGTTTGGCCTGTGTGTGGTGTGATGAATTAGTGGTGGAGTCTTTGAGATGTTTTGGTGATGTTGTGAGACATGTTACAACTCTTATTATGAACCCATAGGTTGGGTATTATGTGTTATCTATCTATATGTTATTTCGTTATGTTCTCACCCAAGATGGATGACTGTACCAATGCCCATTTGTTTGGGTTCCATCCATTTTCCCTAACATCTAGGATGGTGGTGAATCAGATTACTGGATACTCCCTCTTCCTCAATCTACATTTAGTAGTAGTTATAATGATGGGTTAGTTTAAGAGATCATCCAGTGTTGAGGATGTGATATGTGGTGTGGTTATTGTGTGGTAGGATGAGGGTATAATATTGATATCCCTCATATTTATGATACCCTGCTACTATGGTTACAAGTATGAGGTTGTGATATAGGAAGATTCCAGCATGAAATTCAAGGACATACATGAGTATAAGGTAGATAATGATGCCTCCAATACCACATCAGATATAGATATAGCAGTTTCATGAGAGGTTTTCGCGATTAAATTGATTCCAAAACAAGATGTTGGTCCTTAATAGAGGTTGGGGTAGGTAGGGATGCATTCTGAACCACATCATAGATGGATGGATATGTGATTAGATAAAATTGAAGGTATGGGAACACAAGAACTTTCAAAATTGGGTTTGAGATAAATAAATTAGTGGGAAAGTGGATATGGTCTTCCTTTACTAATATTCTTTTGATGATATATTATTATAATTGGATGCGTTATTTGCTGAGTGTTCCATGGTGAGGTTGGGATGGATAGATGAATTGTTTAGGTGCATGCTGGTTTTGTTTTTGTTCACCAGTACATTAGTATGCTCCTTTTAAAAGTTCATGGGATAACTTGGGTATGATCCTACCAATTATACATGTTATGATCAACCTATATATATATAAAATATTTTTTTAGGTTTCTAGAAGGACTTTGGGGACCAAGATGGACATTAATAGCTTGGGTGTTGGAGTTTTTGTTGAGTCTCTACCGTATGACTTGTATTTTTGGTATTCATTTGGAGTATTTTAATGTATTTTTTTTGATATTTTTCATGAATTTTGGAATTTTTTGGTTTATCATTATATATTATATGGTCATGTTTTTTAGGGTTTATTCATTCATCCTCTCGATATTATATTCATTATTAAGGGTAATTCCTTCCATATGTTGTGTTTTTATACCCTCAATGATAGTATCTAACTTGGGGACCATTGAAGGTGGGACTTGGGGGTCATTATCTCTATTCCTTCATTGTTAGACTAGGATGGGTACCTTTGGAGGGAGGGGGTCACAATAGATTTTTATTATACATTTAGGTTGAGGGATAAGATGGATCTTGGAGATAGGAACTTGGGAGGAATGAATGGGTTGGTAGGGAAATGGTATAGGTGGAGATTAGTGCATGATATAGACCAAGGATATAAGATAGTAAAAGGATTTTAGGGTTCCATATGATCTAATTAAAGGAATATAATCTTATTGAATAACCATTTGAAGTGGTTTTTCTTGCAGGGTAGAGGCATTGGAGGGGTACATGAATCATGCTTGTTTTTTCTCATGATTTAATGAGGTGATTTGGGGAAGTTAAAATTATATTTAATTAAATAAATCTAAAAATTCCATACTACTTGGATTAGGTATTCCCTTGGTTTTTTCAGAAATTGATCCTGGTCACCATCCTCATGAAATATAGATAATGGAGGTTCATTAGGTTAATCTAGTTGATCTTTAGAGGATCAGTATGATAGAGGATGTTGATTAATGGAAGAGGGACAAGTGAGATTTTGAATGTAAGAGTCTAGATAAATACAAGGGGAGATATATGATATACAAACAGAGTGTTGGCTATAGGATATTGATTTCTTCTTTGTTCTGATTTGATCCTGATCTATGTTCTGGGTTCCAATGGTGGTTAGTTAGATATAAGGGGAAATGCATCAGTGGTAGATGTTGTACCTAAATTATTGTTAGGAGTCATGTGTTTCATGGGATGACTTCTATAGGTAGTTTTTTTTTCTATATTTCTTATAATTGATGATGAAGGTAGCAAAGGGGTAAGATCTACTCTTCCTTTAGTAGAGGGGCTTGAGATTGCAATATCTCAAGATTATGTTTAATGAAATTTTATATTTTTCTCTCAACTTATTTTTAGATGAGGAGTCTAGAGCTTGGTATCTAGAGGAGGCATTTCAACCTATGATCAGATATACACTCACCCCATTTACACATTTCATGTACTATATGATTCATAAGAAAGCTAAGGTGATCAGGTGGATGAAAACTCAGTGGAAGAGCCCTGAGAAGTAGGCTAGTAGGGTGTCTCAAGGAATAGAGATTTAGGAAGTGGATCACATATGTCATGGTAGTTGAGGTTTTCATTAGTAGGGAGTTGATCATAGTATTCTACTTCACAAATTTTTAAGGCCAATGGTTCTTTAGAATCTCTTATTTTTGTGATATAATTTTAGGGGTTATGGTCACTACCAGGATTAGTACCCAAAAGTTCGGAGAGTTTAGTTTGGTTTTGGTGGTCTGGACCCTCTCCAACCACATCATTTGTAGATTCCACCATCATTTTCTCAATATAGGGGAGATGAATCTAGTAGATGTTATCCACATGATGTTACCCTCCCTCAAGGACCCATAATAGGGCATGCCCATCTATTAAATTAGTTGCGGTGTAGAGGATCTAGGCCTAGGAAGATGCTTGTAATGGAGGTGATAGTGATAGATGGGATAGAGGTTGTTCAAGGTATTATTATATTATCATCCACCTAGTTTCCACCTTGTTTTATTTTAGAGATTTTTACTTCTTCATTTATACTCCTTTGGTCCTTGAATTAGGACTATAGGTGGATAGGATTCTAGTTTCAATGGTGTTATTCAAACCAGTAAGATGTTAAGAATTTTTTTGATGTGTATTGGAAATGTCGTCAGATTGTAGGGAAGAAAAAATAAATGTAAGAATTTTCTTATTTTATGTACAACCATACTAGAAATTCAGGCTATAGCCATGGTTCTAAACCATGGCTATAGGCCAAAAAACTATGGCTATAGGTTATATCCACAGTTTCATGAACCGTGACTGGTATTGGCATTGCTATAGGGCAGAGCCTATAGCCACAGTTGCAAACCATGGCTATTGACCTATAGCAATGGTTCTAGCCGTGGTTATAGACCTATTTCCACGGCTCCAACCGTGGCTATAGGACTATACCCATGGTTTCAAACTGTGGCTATAGGGTCTACCCTATATCCATGCCAATACCATCCACAGTTCATAAAACTGTGGATATAAGCCTATATCCATGGTTCAAACAGTGGCTATAGGGCTTTATCCATGGTTTTAAACTGTGTCCATAGGCCTTTCCATTGCATAAAAAAACCAGCACGGTTCACCGTGTTGGATGTTGAGAGGACACTACCAGCACCCCATCCCCTGCTTCTCCACACCTCCCCTTCCCTCCCCCTTGCACCCCCACCCGCACCTTGCACCCCCTGACCCCTCCTCACTACACACCCCCTCTCCCTGGAAAACCCCCCTTCCTCCCCCTAGACCCCCACCACTCCACCTGCATCCCCCCTCCGCTCCCCTAGACACCCCCTACAACCCTCTCCCTTTCCCTAGAAATCCCCCCCACAACTCCCCCTAAAGACCCCTCCCCCATGGACAGACCCCTCCCCCTCCCCCACCCCCTAGACAGCCCCTCCCCACCACTCCCCCTACATCCCCTTTTCCCTGGACAACCCCCTCCCCCTCCCCCTGGATAGCCCCCTCCCTCCCCTTGGACACCCCCCGGACACCACCCACTCTCCTGCTGCCCCCACCCCCTCCCCCCTGGACAACCTTCCATTCCTGGACAAAATATCCACCTTACACACTCTATCCTGGACATACCCCACCCCACCACTCCCCCTGCAGCCCTCCTTTCCCAGGATAACCCTCCTTCTCCCTCCCCCTGGACTGCCCCCCATCCCTCCCCCTGGACACCCCTCGGACACCCCCACTCCCCTACAGCCCCCACACCCTCCCCTTGGACAACCCCCCATTCCTGGACAGATCCCCCCCACCTTACACACCCCATCCCAGACATACCCCCTAGACATTCCCCCCACCCTACACCCCCCAACCATCCCTACACACCAGTCAATTGAACTGTGAAAACCAAAAACATGCTAATATATGGCTATTATAGAAAAAATTCCAGTCAAATGAACTACACTAATAAAAAACATGCTAATATGACTAGAACTAAATGAAACATCATCAAGCCAAATTGAGTAGAGTGGAACCAAACCAAATGGTTTTGAAAAAGATGAAACTAAACCAAACTGAAAATAATGTAACCAAACTGACTCAAACCAATCAAAACCGACTTCAATAAAGCGTAATTGAGCAAGAAAAAAATGAAACTAAAGAAACATACCTGATTGAATCTAAAATTAATTTAATTTAACTAAATTTCCCCAAATCAAACAAAATTAACCTATTAAAAATGACCTAAATGAGAAAAATTAACCCAATAAAAACTAAATTAGAAAACCTAACCTGGTCCAAACTGAAAAAAGGAGTCGGGCCTTGTGATGAAATTTTA
This sequence comes from Viscum album, assembly GCA_963277665.1. Classification (NCBI taxonomy): domain Eukaryota; kingdom Viridiplantae; phylum Streptophyta; class Magnoliopsida; order Santalales; family Viscaceae; genus Viscum; species Viscum album. The sequence goes on from OY728142.1 coordinate 1,731,576,076, forward strand.
GAAGGCCTCATTCCCATAGGTTGAGAGGATATCCCAATCATGTGGTGGTTCACAGTCCTCAATGAGATCCAAAATGCACTACAAAAAGACAGGGAACCCAAAAATCACAAAAACCCTAATTAAAATTGAGCCAAAGAACAAAAATGGAAGAAACCTTACCTGAATCCAATGTTGAACTCACTGCATTCTATGGTGGTGGGTAGAACTGACCACATCATATATAACCAACTGTAAGTAAATAATAAGAAAAAAGTGAGATATAAAAATTGCCTATATATATGTGATCAATGTGTCAATTTTACATGATAAATAATACATAACTCCATAACCAAAAATGAACAAACAATATTCAGATTGATATGTAAATCCCAATACTAAATAACATGATCATTAACAAAGGATTTTTGTTCAAATAAAATCCAATTTCATTAAATACATACACAACAGAAGCATTGGAGTAATATTATTATATATACGTTGAGTATTACATAATGGAGTAGGTTGCGCCACTATCGATGAGAAACATGAAAGATATGAGGGGATAATGTTGCAGTTTGACAACCCTTGGGTGGTGTTGTATTTTTTGAAAAAATGTGTGGACTTTTCCCAAGATTATTTTTTAAAAGTATGGAGAGATTGATGGAAACCCCTAATGTGAGTTTTATTTAGACATGTTGACAAGGTTGTTGTTTAGGAGTTTGAAGTTGTGAGAAAATAGATCTGACGGATAAACTCCCCCCACTCCTTCCACACTGGACAAACTCCCCCCCACTCCCTCCGGACAGACCCCCCCTGGACAGACCCCCCCTGGATAGTCCCCCCACCCCTCCCCCACTGCAGACCCCCTACTGGACATACCCCCACCCTACACCCCCCCTGGACAGCCCCCCTGGACATGTGTCCTGGCCCATGCATTTTATTGACCTTGATATTTACTAGACACAAAAACAAAAACAAAAAAACAAAACCAAACTCTACCACCTACCATTTACATTCCCAAAAACATGAACCCACTAATCATGATAGAACCATATCCAACCAATAAACCAACAACCCAGTCATCATATGCTACAACTATTAATACAAATAACAGACCTAAAAACTAAAGGATTAATCATTCATGAAACAAATATTCCCAATATAATAATTCAATCAAATAGGGAAGCTTCCATTAAAGAACCCCCAACTTGATGCACAACTTTTGAAAAATTTGTGCCACAATACTGCATTCCGTTGAGCCAAAAAGAGGAGGGAATGGTTTCTAATTAATATGACTGTAACCATAAAAAAGATAACTAAATTCCCTTGAAATGTAATGAGGCTTTGGTGAACACCCAATTGTCAACTGGGAGACTACCAGTTTCCATTTTAATTTCTTATATATGTGTCTCTAAATATATTTGTGTGGAAGGGGACCCATACCAGCTTCATTGCAGCACAAGGCTAGACATTGGAACTTCCAAAAATAAGAAGACAAAGCTGTTCGATTAGAAGATCCAGGTTTAGATAATTCTCTTCCGGACAGACCCCCCACTCCTTCCTGGATAGCCACCCCCACCCCCACCCCATCCCCCACACTGCAGACCCCCTACTGGACGTACCCCCCCACTTGATTTCCAAGATACTACCAAGTGTTGTATACACCTATATTATGCAGGAAAAAACATAATGTATTCAATGATTGATCATTAATGGAACAAATATTCCCAATATAATAATTCAATCAAACAAGAAAACTTCCATTAAAGAACCCCCCAGCTTGATACACAGATTTTTCAAAATTTGTGCCACAATACTGCATTCCATTGAGCCAAAAAGATGAGGGAATGTTTTCTAATTACTATGACTATAACCATAAAAAGCTAACCAAATTCCCTTGAAATGTAATGAGGATTTGGTGAACACCTAGTTTTCAAATGGGAGACTACCAGTTTCCATTTTAATTTCTTATATATACGTCTCTAAATATATTTTTGTGGAAGGGGACCCATACCAGCTTCATTGCAGCACAAGGCTAGACATTGGCATTTTTATAAATAAGAAGCCTAAGCTTTTCAGTTAGAAGATCCAAGTTCTAAGAATTCTCTTCCATACAGACCCCACAATCCTTCCTGGACAACCCCCCTCCCCCACTTTAGACCCCCCTACTGAACATACCCCCCACACACAATTGATTTCCAAGATACTACCAAGTATTGTATACACATATATTACCCATAACAAAACTTACTACATTCAATGATTGATATGAGTTCTGACTTTTAGTAACCTAGGTGTGGGATATGAATTTTGAACAAGATATTTTTTATCCCCTCATGCATTCTGCAACTTCAAGCCATATTATTTATAATAAATGACTAACTCTGCTCAATCACAAAATGGTACCTAGATATATCATTGATGTTGTCTTACACCACAAAGACATCTCCACACACACAATTCTTCAGGATAACAAGCACTGTCATATTCACATTGAACACGTCTGTTGCCAACTATATGGGTGACCATAAACTAAATTCCCCAATGACCTACTATCACCACCTCCACGGAGATCATCCACATAAATAGAAACATTCTCAATGGTCATCTCACCACCTCACTCTATCGTTTCAATGGACCCCACATGTAACCACAACATGAATTCTCAGTCATCAATTAATTCCCATGAAGTCATGATTACACTACTCTTTACTATAACATAGTGATTACCCCATGAGTCAAGGACCTCTAGGCCTGGAAACACATTCCATCACATTTTCCCCCATTCTTGAAGCCTTCAAAACACCATCAACTGTCTGAGATTCCTATATCTAATATTGAACTTTTTTTCTATAATATTGATCTTCCTCAAAATCATCATAAAAAGATTTTTCTTTCTCCTAATTCTATTTATTATTTATATCTTTAATCACCTAAGATGCCAACGTAAATGGTCTTACCTATTCCACAGATTGCTTTGTTTTACCATAATATCTAGTAGCCAAGGGAATCGATAAATTTAAATAATACTTATGATGTGTTATTATTTTCCCTTTACTGACTAGATAATTCCATGACTCATAGATGTATTTCTTCCAATTACTTAAGCCAAACACAAATGGATCTATCACATTATGATCCTATAAATAGTCTAAAGCAAATTCAGAATCTACTTATTTATCACCCAGATTTGATTCTGCTTAGATATTTGAACCAAACTGCTTCATTTTTCACCTAGAAATGAATATCTTCCACCCTTAAGTATCATTATCACCCTCGACATTTTCATTCAAATCTTTGAAATGGTTGTGAATATGGATTTATTTGGGGGGGATCACATCTCAGAAGACAACTACATTTCAAAATCACTGGTATCTGGACCATAAAATGTCTGAGGATTCAGTTCTACCACATTTTTTCCCAAAAAAATCTATAATAATACCAAAAAAACCAACCTAGAATGTTGAAATATGAACCGAATCTAATGGAATTGGACTACAGTAATTCAAAATTCTGAAAGTAGTGATCAGAACAACACCATCATCAAGATCCTTCCCTTTGCACCCATTTATAGAAGTCGCTGATTGGGAATAGGTGGATATAGTTGTAGAAGAGCTTAGCTCTGCCTCTCCCATGACATGAATATCCCACTTGGATCTTTCCAAGTCTTTCCTCAAACTAACAAAGATATATGTGACCCTTAGTTCTAGTTGCAGTGACCTCACCCCCTTCCAGTGAGAATCATTTATTATGCTACCTTTGATTTATCAGTTACCTATTGAGAGGCCTACATGATGTTAAACTTTCTCCCCATGCTGGAAGTTGGATAGATCATGACCCATGTGTCTACATGATGAACAGATGTCATCCCAAAATTCATAGCAGACCTGCTGCTTCCAAAAAAGGCCCCCTTCAATATCAATGTGGATAAAATCCATCAGTACCTTTGATAAATCAATCTCAACACATATTTTAGGATAAACAAGGTGGAATAAAGTTATGGTGTGATTATTAGTACATAAGAAGTGGCCAACATATTACCAATCAATTTAAGAATCACCAAATTCTGAAATGGGGGATGTAGGATAGGGACGGAAATCCAAATCACCATAGAGGGAAGATCCTATTTTAGGTGGAACTTGAAAAACCAATAAAAAAAGAGATGTTTAAGCAAGTGAAAGCATGTGGAGCATTCAATCAGGCAGAGATAAGGGAATATTCAATTGAAAAATGAATCAAAAATTTCTACAGATCCATAATCCCTATAATCACCCATTCATGAAAACCACATGAATAAAAAATAAACCTATCAAAGGTTTCCATAGAGGGAAGCCTCTTACCGAAGTGAGCCATTAATGTGAGATTCAATAGCGAAGAAGAATTTAAAAATTCTAGGGGGAAACTATAGTCTTAATAATTTCATCATATCATGAGAGAATTTTACGGCTAATTTCAACTTTTAGAAGCTGGACAAAAGGATAGGGTTGATGAAGGGGGATAATGGTCAGAACTATGAATCTGGAGTAGTCGGGATAAATCCTCCCACCCACTCCAATAGAGAGGGGACCAGAGGGGAATCCATGCAGCCTACAACATTATCGAAGGAAGACACATGATCGGAATAGGTCTAGCCTTAGATGTAGACACACATAAGAGTTCAGTCAAAATAATTTCATCAAAAACTCATATTAGTGCTAGCTCCCCAATAAGCCTACCATCTCAAACATTCCAAGTATAATCACACAACCACCCATAAACTAGCATCTTCTCAAACCCTAAGTGTATACTTATACTCTATCAATAAAATATTATACCATTTAGGACCATAATCATCCACCTCATCCAGATTAATACCCAAAAATAGTCAGACCAAGTATCCAACCAATCCTTCCCTTTGAAATCCAAACCTCAATACCTAAACACCTAAAGTGCTTTTCATCATGGAAGACTAAAGAATCCCCAAGCCTATACCACATACTCAATAGTACCTATAATTCTCCAATATCATAATTTAAATCATATAACCATGATTTTGTCTCTAAAGGAACTAAAAATCCCAGGATAACACCTCTATTAGGTTACTATCATATACCATATCTAATCTCAAGCATAGTACCCAAATAACAAATATCTTGAGTCACATCTCAAGGGAATTAGGCCCTCCCATCTATCTCAATAACCACATCTCACATAGGTCAAATCTCATAGGGAAACATCTATTTTTTCCTGTTTGAAATATCTTAATGAAACTAATGTGCTAACACCCACTCTAAATTTCTCAAATATATACATATCTAGAATTACATGAAAATCACTATCCTACTAGGGAAATGATCCTAAACTAAGATTATACTATCATCCCCAATCCTCACCTCATCCCAATTTTCAATATCATCCAATATATCTCAATCAATCATGAAATTATAGGCTTCTTCCCAACCTGAACCTACTATTAGTGAATTATTCTCAGGTTCCCAAGAATCAGGGCCACCTAATAAGTGTTTGAGTGCAAGAAAGTAGAGAACCTCCAATGGGGTACTATGCATAACCAAAAAATATAGTGTATGGGTAGATGATATGCCTATTTGAATAAATAAATAAATTGAGGAAGCATAAATAAATACCAATCATTGATCCTTAGGCTATAACGTGACACTCAGTATTGGTTATACCTGCTTTGGATAGTGTCAAAGTTTTTTAGCATGTCACATGATCATTCCCACTAGTACAAAGCCCAATATAGATGTATTATAATGTGAAAGCATTGATTCTTTTATGGTAATTCTATTAAATCTAATTGTATCAAGCCCATGCCTAATTCCAAAGAGTGTGTTCTAGGAGATCTTGTAGTATCGAGCATATAACATATTCCTAGGGGGATAGGCCTAGGAAATCTAGTAGTATCATCAATAGAATCAATTCCTTGGGGGATGACCCTAGGTAATCCATATTGAACCAAATATGGAATCCCAATATCCTGGGAATTCTATATAAACCAAAATATTGAATATTAGGGGATTTCCCAAGGCATTCATATTGTATCAGGATCAACAGCCAGATCCTAGGAGCACATCCCAGGCATCCTATTTTGACCATACAACTGAATCCTAGGTAACCTCTTGGGTATTCCACTTAAATACTTAAGGGTAGTGTGTCCCTCCCATAATATCTCATATAACACATTATATACAAGTTGTCAATCTTCTCAAACTCATCTCAAAAAACAAGGGTTTCCCTCTCAAGTGCATGACCTATCATCATCAATAATTCCATATCTAGATCACACACAATTGATTTGGGTTCCAAAGTGACACCTACAATCATCTATAATACTTATTTCATGCACCCTCACAAGGGTCAAAATCACTAAGGCACCCTCATGGGTTCCCTAGGTTACATTATATCACGAACACCCTATGTGGATTCATTTTATCAAATTCACATCTATTATGTCAACACCCACTACTGGGAATCACATCCCTCAAAATAGTCATAAACATCTCATGAACTCACTATACTCATAAGAAAATCCTCACTTGCATAGGTATAAAGAGATGGAAACCTTCCCACATCACTTTCCAAGGCACACTATGTTGGTCCGCTCACCAAACCTGTCATCAATTTAGCTAAATTATACCCACCAAGGTATCTAAACCTCATTAGGGGAGGAACACCTTCCTGCACTCATCTCTACTAGCATGATGGTTTTAAGGCATATTAAGGTTCTTTCATGTCCTACTAGGTATAATAACTATATCTCATCACATCCCTCCACTTGAAGGTCAGTAAGGAACCGACACTAAGGTCCACTATGCTTATATAATTCACTTTATTTTATATACACCCCATATGGGGTTCATGTTTTTCAAGGCATACAATTATACTTATAATCATAGACATCTATGATCGAGATATATATCAATTTCACAATGGTACATCATGGACCTTGGCACTTTCCACATTTAATTCAAATAAATCCCATTATAATTAAAATAATTAATTAATTTATAAAGGTCAATCTCTTGAGGTGGTGAAACTGCACACATCACATTCACATAAATCCTATATAAACTAAAGGGTTATTCCCAAGAAACCACTGACCTTAATTGAAGTTATTTCCTTTAAAGAATCTTGACCACCTTTTAAGCTTTTATAAGATCTAGCATCAACTCAGGATCCTAACATAGTCCCAAAATTACAAATAATCAATTATAACATTTTATAATTAATTATCTTATCCAATTAAATTAATTATATTGATTATAATTAATTTCATTATTTAAAAAAAAAGACATAAATGATTAATCAATCACTAGGATACCTCAATGCACTGAAACCATGAACAAACACACATGGAGGTTCCATGGAATACACCTGATACTATCATGGGAAAATCCAAAAAATGGTATCTATTTAATAGGTGATTTCTGTAAATTTAGCTGAAAACCATAAAAAAATCATCAGGTGACGTACCTTTGATGAAACAGCATGAAATAACATGTAGACTTTATCTCAAGACATCCTCTATCTACACCAAGAAAAATCCCCATCATGTGGGACAATTTCCACCATCCTTTGGTGGAAATTTCCAATAAACCCCAACATAAATCTTCTAAAATTATATACTATGGATGGAAAATAAAAAAAAGGAAAGGGATAGAATAAATCACTCAAAGTCATCATCGAATAATACCAGAAATCGATCCCCCCTCAAGGTGGATCAAAGGAGGGAAAAAGTGAGGTAGAACCATCAAGATCTGGCCTTATCCTAATATCCAAAACCCTTTAAACCCAAATCACCCTGATTTCAAATAAATGAGACTACCCCCATGTAAAAAAGAAAATTTTCCTCCATTCATGGCATGAACAGGGGGTTCATGTAATGATTTCCCTTTAACCTGATTAGATTTCATGAAGGAGTAACCACAGAAATCTTCATATAAAGTATAGGGGATAGCTAGTGCAGATCCCACTCATGGAAGGTCTTGGTTCGGCCGATTCACTGATTGGAGGAGGAACCCGCGATGAAGGGGTTGGAAGAGGAGACGAACGCACGAAGAAGGGGATGGGAGGGATCGCGTGAGGGAGGGGTGAACCGAGTCGAGAATCTGGAGAGGATAGACTGAGGGAGAATTGACCAGTTGGCGATGAGGGAGAAAGGTTTTTTGAGTGGGAGATGAGTCCCGATGAGGGAGAGATGCGGGTGGGAGAGATACAAGTGGGAGATGAGTCCCGACGAGGGAGAGAAGTGGGTGGGAGATGAGTCCCGACGAGGGAGAGATACAGGTGGGAGATGAGACATGATAGAGTTAAACAAATTGAGGAACTATTTCCATGGGACATAGTTTAACCATTGGTTTATCTATTCTAATGCCTTTGTTTTCAAATAATCATGGATATATTTTAATCTATAGCCACGAACCAATTAAACCGTGGATATAGGTCCATGGATATAGAAAAGTTTTCTAGTAGTGGATGTTATCCTTGGAATGTACTTGTTTTTTTGTGTAATAATTTATTTAATGATTTCATAGGAGAGTTATATTTTCTAACATGGGAGGCCAGTGGGAAGTGTTCGTTGGTGAGCAGAGCTATCAAGTGGGAAGCAAGTGAGTAAAACCAAATTTGTTTCAGTTAGCATCATTATATTCTTAGGTGGTGGATGCTTATAAGTTCATTGATTATTTTTTGGATGTATTCTCAGATGAGGCTGTGACACTACCCCCATAGTGTGACGTTGAGTTTTGGATGTATTTTCATCAGAGTGAATCTCTGATTTTGACATCCCCTTATCGAATGTCACCCATGGAGTTTTCATTGTTGAGGATACAAGTTGATGATTTTATGTAGAAGGGTTTTATCCAGCCTAGTGTTTCCCCTTAGAGTGATTTGGTGTTGTTCTCCAAGAATACAGATGATAGTTTGAGGTTGTGCAAAGACTATTAAAGGTTAAACTAAGCTATGATCAAGAAATGTTACCCTATTCTAAGGATAGAAAATGTATTCAATCAGATGAAGGGATACAAATAGTTTTAAAATATCTACCTATGGTCTAGATATCATTATATGATGGAGAGAAATGAGGATATCCTGAACACAACCTTCTGATATAGGTAAGGTAACTTTGAGTTTGTGGTCATTCCATTATATGTTATAAATGCACCACATGTGTTTATAAGGCCCATTAAGTATGTGTTCTATGAGTTACTGAACTAGTTCCTCATTTTTTTCATTGATGACATGTTGATATAATCAATCTCAAAATAGGATCATATAAAACATCATAGGGTTATCCTACAAGTTCTTCTACACCTATAACTATATTAAAAGATATCCATGTGAAAACAATGGTTGCAACAAGTTAATTTTTTTTGGGAATGTGGTGTCTCACTAGGGTGTGGAAATGGAACTATCAAAGTTAAAGATAGTTGATTCTTAATAAATTCCAATAAATGTGGCAGAATAATGTAACTTTCTAGGTCTTATTGTTTATTACACTAGTTTTGTGTCATATTTCTCTAGGATTGCATCCATGTTAACCTATTTGACTAAGAAGGACCATACATTCATATGGAATGAATTGTAATGTTATGGATTTACCTAAAGTTACAGAACATTTTATTTTAGGTTTAATTCCTTAAAAAAGACTTTATAATGATGCCTAAGAGGTTAAAGGAGGTTCTGGGTGCGTATGAGGCTCGTTTGAAGTCCGAAGAACCGAAAAGGGGAAAGAATACTGGACTGCACAGCCATGCGAGTGATGCAGATTTGGGGAGAGTGGGTTTTTGTAGGGTTTTCACATGGTTAGTCAAACTATGTGCCTAACCGTGTGAGGATTCCATTATAATAGTGAATGGTTCATGGTTTGTCCAAATTGTGCATCCAAACCATGCACATTGTAAATTGTGGGTGAAATAATTTTTTTTACCTTATTGAATTTTAACCGTCTTTTCTTCTCCTCCCTCCTTATTCCAACGTGATTTTGCTCTTCCCTGCATGCGTGGATCTCCTCCTCTCACTCCGGGGAATTTTGATCTTTCTCTCCCATTTCTCTACCAAATCCATTTCCTTCAGAATATATAGAACTATCTATATAAGCTCTACCATCCACACCCATCTATTTCTAGTTTCGTCTTCCATCCGTTGCACTATTTCAGTGAAATGATTTTTCCCTATTTCCAATAATTTGAAAAATCCTTTGATTTATTCAATTTTAGGTTGAATCAAAGTGCAATAATAGATGATTGGAGTGCTAAAATATTTAGGTATGGTGTCTATGATCTTTCCCTTCATTACATCACATTTTATTTAACACACTATTGTGCCACTCTTCATACCCTTTTGGAGACGCTTCGTTCTTGCATATTAAATTGATTGAAATGGTTTTCCATGACCTTAGTGACCATAGATTTTGATGAAACCTATCCATAGGGTGTTATCTTTACCTTTTTTCACCCCCTTTGGGTGTGACCACCTTGAATGACCTTTTTATCTATGCCTTAAATGGTAATTTACCCTATACGAGTAGAAATTTGATCAAATGACTTCGATTATAATTGAATTAACATGAATGGATAGCCATGAGAGTGTCCCTTGAGATCCATTATTTGAACCTTATATTTAAATACTCATTCTTCATGTTTTTTTTAATTTCAAAATCCTTACACTTAATTTATTATGGAAAAATGGGTGAACCCCTTTATTTATGGTATATTCTCTTTCTTACATTTATTCTATGTCAAGTTCATCATGCTCTATGCCTCATTTTATACTTATTTTCTTATTCCATAATTAATTAGCTCGTATTGAGTGATATTACTTATTTATCTTGTTAGCTTATAATATTAAAATTCTAGTGATGACATGTAATTGTTTACATGCTATGCCTTGTAGCTTATGCTTCATACTCATGCTTTGATTTTATACATGTGACAGCTTGTGCTTACTATATGAACTGTTCCATTATTGTTTGGAATAATTTTATAGCTTGGTTTGATAGAGATCATGTGACAGTGATATGTTATTTTTTTTGGCATGAAATGCTAAATATATTCCTTGTCTTATGATGTGCCTTTTTTGATATGGCTCACTTGATATGGGCCATGAGTAAACATGGACCCTAAGTTAATGATTCCATGGAAGAACTCATAATTCTTTGTTGGATACTATTGATGCACTGAGAGTGATACTTTGGATCTACAGGTACGAGCTTACTGGGAATATTTATTTATACTCATGAGGCTGGCTCCCCAATGGAGAAACCGAGGACATACCCATTTTTAAAGAGGGCTATGCCATGGGTCGGGTGATACTCAATCTCCTGTGTGAGATAATTGGTACGTACTCGGAGTCACTGTGTCATGAGTGATACAATGGATTCCATATGGGTTTCCTTGGATAGATCAATGACCTTGCTTATATTGGATATTCTATAGTGACCCTTGAGATTCTGTTTTGATCTCCTTGGAAGGGCTCAGACTCCACAATGAGAATTGATAGACTGTTTGATTTTCTCATTTCATACTTGATGCATTTTTATAATTACCATTATTATGAAAACTTGTGTGATGTCATGTAAATTTGACCCCAAGATGAAGCACAAGCTTGGGGGTATTCTTTCTTGGGCTTCCTCATTTACTTTGGCCCTTGTATACATATTACGCCTTGCACATATACTCCTTTTAATACATCCATATTAGGCCAAATCAAGTGATATATATAGAATTGATGTCTATTTAGGAACCTGGTCCAAGGTTTACAAGTTTTATTTATTCAATTCTATGCTTTTATTTATATACAGAACAATATCTTATTTACTACAAGAAATGGATTTCCCTAGATACCGTAGGTGCTGGCCTATTGAGATTTATATCTCACACCCTTCTTGGGAATCGTTTGGTACCTGACCAAAATTTATGACCATAGGTATGGATAAAGGGAAGCATGTATCTTTCGATGCTTGATTGGTTTGTTTCTTAAGATGGAGCTTGGGTGTAGAGGACCAAGATTATGCTCGTGATTCTGTGTAGTAGTTTTTTGGCCTATTCATAGTTTTTGATAGAATTTGGTATATTCTTGTACCCATATTACCCTACACATTCATTTTTATAGACATATGAAATCACCATGATCATCATTTTTTATCTATTATTGATTACTCCTCTTTTTCTCAGTTACTTATCTTGCTTGGTTTATTTCCAAATTTATGCTAATGTCTATTTATACTCATGCTTATACTATTTTTTATCTATTTTTTACCATTTTTTATACTCTTATCTATGAGGAAATAGTCTCCCCATGAAAACACTCTAGACCCTCACAGCTAGTCAATAGCCTCTGGCATTTAAAGAGATGCACTCGAGGTCATGTGGCCCACCGTCTCAGGGCACAATCCAATGGCACTCAAGGTGAGATAATACATAATGGTATTAGGTCACTTTTTACTTTTTTATTATTGTTTGGATTTATACAGGAGACTAGGAAATTGGTATTTGGACCTTACACTATTCATGAAAATAGCTAACCCATGTACAGGGGAAACAGAAGTTTCCAAGGATGGGGAATTGCAGTCATTGCTTATGCGATTTATGGTTGATGTGGCTTCACCATTCAATGACACACTTGTTTTATGGTATTATTGATATTGGTATGATTGGAGTGGTGATTCATATTTTTTAACCCAATTAGAATAGGTAATATTAAAAGCACACATCATAATAGGCACAATAGGACTTTAAAAGTCATGCATTATGCCATACCGTGTTTAATTTCAACGTGGATTTCCAACTTGCATGTGATTGTTGTTGTGCCTATCTATAGTGTCTTGCAGTTCCCAACTTTTCAATTCTATAAAAATGTGACAATTTACCTTGTATGAGCATGTTATATAATTGGGTTAAGTGGACACACAATTTAAATTTTTAAGGTTTATTAGCCCTTATAAATTAGGATGGTGGTCCACTTAATTCAATTTCTTAAAAAACGGTATTAAATACAGAAATGGGTAAAAAAATACCCAATTTAAAAATAAAATGGCCAAATTATACAGTCTTATGAGACCTTTACCTTGAACTTACCTTAGAAATGGGATTAGGCTGTGTCTCTTGTGGCCATTCTAAGGTATTTTCTTCTTATATGAGCCTATATATAGGTGTAGGATATCAGTTGTGTTATGATCAGAGGTAGGATTTGTACCTATTATTCTTATCACTTTCTTATATTCTTTCCTTATCAGTTATAAATCTTGTATGAAACGTATGCTTGGAAATTGTAGAACTATTCAACCATGACATCCTCATGTTGTACGCCAAGAGAGTGGCGATGAAAACACTGTATAGGTGGTGGGCCCTGAGCCACCTATTAGACCTACTACAGTGCCTCCTGAGGAACCTATTGAGGATCCTATTCCACTAGGAAATGATACTCAATTTAGATATAGTTTTATCAGGTTTATGAAGTCTATTCAAGGAGATCCTCGGCCTGCCCCGACTATGGAAGAGATTACATGGGAATTTCTGTAGTATCGTCATCCCACCTTCTCAGTGGATGGCAGAATTTAGGCATCAAAGTCATGGTTAGAGGCCATGGTATCTATATTTGACCATTATGAGATTCCTCCAGAGAAGAGGTTCAATCTTGATAACTACACACAGAGTGACTCTTCCAAGTATTGGTGGGATGCCATTTCTTAGTGTGAGCATTAACGAGGTATGATCTAGGAAGAATTTCAAATAGATTTCTAGGAACAATTATTCCCACACAACTTCAGAGTGGATTAAGACCAAGAGTTTATACAAATTTTGAAGGGATCCATGACACTATTAGAGTATTCTTCTTATTTCACCAAGATTCAGTGTTTCACGCCAACTATGACTGATGACAGGATAACGATTGTGAGGTGTTTTGAGGTCAGGATTGGGCATGCTATCTACTCATAGGTGAACATATTCTATTTAACTATCATGAAAAACATATTTAACCAGGCCTTAATTATATAAAGTAATCTCAAAGAATATGGCCTTGTGAGCCAGGGTGGTTCAGTTCCAAAACAGGGAGATGATTCTTCTAGTAGTAGGAAATAACGATTAGAGGGTTCATGAAGGGGTAGTATCGGCCATGTGACATGAATTGATTCTATAGTGTGTCACTGGTGTGGAAAACTTGGCTATAAGACACCCCAGTACACAAGGAACCCAATTAATTATTGAGATTGTAGTAGGATGGGTCAACTTCATTGCTTATGTCTTTATTTTACTCCAGTGATGAGTGGGAGGGGATCCATACTAGAACCTATGTAAGGTAATGGATATACATATTAAAATAAGTATGGGAGTTGGTCTTCTACTGGCCGATCAGGATGAGGTAGTAGTGGTCATGGATGAGGTAGTTAGGTCCTAGATATTCAATGACAGCAGAGTAGATCTACTCAGGCTAGTCAGGAAGCATCATAGGGATGAGGTTCAGGCCATATGTATGCAGTAAAACTAGTACTAAGGGATTAGAGTCTAGAGATATATATAGTTAGAGGTATTATTGTGGTAACCTCTACTTTAGTTTCCTCCCTTTTTGATACAAGTGCATCATACTCTTTCATATTTGCTGTGTGTGTGGAAAGTCTTGGTTTGGTAATCGATTACTCCTATAGAATAATGTATCTCAAAACTCCATTGGGGGACATAATATAGGGAATTATTTAGTGTTAGTATTTCCTCTTGAGATAGGTGGGTTCCATTTCTTTTATAGTTTCTTTATCCTTGATATGATCATCTTCGACGTCATTCTTGTTATGTACTAGCTTGCACCTTATCATTCCCAAGTGGATTGTAATCGATGATGGGTGTCCTTCACGTCACCTAAGGGAATTTTTTTTTACACAAGGCAGAATGGGATATTCATGAAGATCAAGATGGACCCAAGTGAACTAGTCTTGGAAGGGTAACAACCCAGTTTCCCAATCTCCTCTTAAGAAATCAGGTAACACAACTTGTGGAATTATGTCATGTTGTGAATAATTTCAGGGATGTCTTCCATAATGATTTATCTGTATTTCCTAATGCAGGAGAGGTTGATTTCACTATATATATAGTTCTAGTTGTGACACCAGTGTCCATTCTTCCATATGGAATGTAACCTACCTATCTCTAGAAACTCAAAAACAAAAAATAAAGATCTTGAGGATAAGGGTTTTATCAGAACCAACACATTGCCATGGGGTTCACCTGTCCTTTTCACCAAGAAGGTGGATGGTACCCTTAGATTGTTTGTGGATTATAGATAGCTTAGCCTGATCAAAATGAAGAACTGTTATCCACTACCTATATAAATGATCTCTTCGACCAGATATAAGGAGAAACTGTTTTATATAATATTGATTTGAGGTTGGGGTATCATCAAGTGTGTGTGAGACCATCAGATATACCATGTATAACATTTTAGAGTAGGTACAACTTGTATGAGTACTTGGTTATTTCATTTGATCTGAAAAATAAATCGGAAGTATTTATGGCTTAGATGAATTAGGTTTTCCACCTGTATCTTGATTCCTTTGTGTTAGTCATCATACTCTCCTTCTAGAAAAGACTATGCCAATCATCCTGATATCATGATGAGTACATTGATAGAGCACCAACTATATGTGAATCTCAATAAATTCCACTTTTGGATCCACAAGGTTCACTTATTAGGTATTATTATATCAGAGGTGGGCATATCTGTTGACCCAAATAAGGTGACAACCATGGTTTCCTAGGAGCATCCCAAGAATGTGTTTGATATACCTAGATTGTTGGGGGATATATGGATATTACTAAAAATTAATTTGGGACTTCTCCTTCTTAGCAGAACCTCTTACAACGTTGACTAAGAAGGGCATATAATTTTTATGGACTGAACCTTGGGAGAAAGCTTTTCAGAAGTTAAAGGGAAAACTCACTTTAGATCTGGATCTGCTTCTACCTGATCCTGGAAGAGGTTATACGGTTTGTGGTGATGCTTTAAGGATCGATATGGGTGCAATTATGGTGAAACATGATCAAGTTATAGCATATGGATATCTCTAACTGAGGCCTCATGGGATTAACTATCCTACGAATGACCTCAAGCTAGTGGTCTTAGTTCACACACTTCACTGTTGGAGGAAATATCTTTTGGGAGAGTGATTGTTTATTTACACAGATCATTAAAGTCTCAAACATATATCCACACACCAATAATTTAATCTGAGGCAACATAGGTGGGTGGAATACCTATAGTTGTTCAACATAGATCTTTGTTACACACCTGGTAAGGGTAATGATGTGGATGATTATTTGATAAGGAAGACTAAAAAAATCCATTCAGGCATCCAATAGTGAGTGGAAGATGACACTACTACACATATTCCCTTTTACAACATGAAAAAAGGCTTTTAATAACACTATTAATAAAAAAAATGATAGGGGAGGGGGTCCCCTTTATCATCACTAAAAAAATACTGATAAAGGGGTTCCTTTATCTGTGCTAAAAAAACATTGATAAAGGCCCCCATTTATCAGGAATATTTTGGCACTAATAAAGGACACCCTTTATCATTGAATGTTTTTAGCACCAATAAAGGCCCCTATTTATCAGCACTTTAAATAGTGCTGATAAATTGGGGTCTTTATCAGCACTCAAAATAGCACTGATAAAGGACTAGCTGGCTGTAATGTGTTGTTAATATAACAGAACACATATAAAAAACATGTAATTTCAATGAATGTTATATACATTTAATTGACATCATGCACCCATGGTATATATAAAAAAACAGTACTATATAAATTTCAAACAATGTTTTATATAATTACATTTACAATTAACCAAAAATCATTAAAAAACATTAATGTTTCATCTTTTGACGCCTATGATTCCCTTTCAAAAATGTTTTCCCATGGTATCTGTTTCCATAAAACTTATCTCAACCTGAGAAAGATATTCCGCCTATATAAGAAAACAAATATTATGTTAGTAATACTATAAATAAATAAATTAAACATTAATATGAAATAATACATTACAAAATGTCAAAGTTTAATAAAAAATACACATTTGGAGTTATACCAGTCACACCCTGCATTGTATTGATGTGGGGTTGATTCCTACACATAAAAAATGAGTAGTAGAATGTTTTCCTAAAATATGAAAACAATTTGCTCAGTTTTGAGTATGTCACCTTTTCTTTTATTAAAATTAAAGTTAATTTTAAATAAGGACACATTTGGGGTTATACTGGTCACACCATGTGTTGGATTGAGGTTTGAATGAATCATACCTATCACAAATTACTGATGGATCATTGTCCTAAAGTATCAAAACTATATGAATGCATCATATTGGTTTTTAGTATTCTAGTTTTGTTTTCTATCAAAATGTCATTTCAAACTAGAAACATGAATTTTTAGTAATAATAGTTGCAACATGCATCTGTTTGATGTTAGACTACTTCATGCACATAAAAAATGTCTTTTGAATCTCTGTCCTAATTTAACAAGACAATAAGAGTACATTTTCTTGGTTTTCAGTGAGTGACATGTTTTAGACTAAAATGCCAATTTGAAACTAATAACAGACAATCTTAGTCATACTGGTCACACCGTGCATCATATTGAGGTGTTTTTGATTCCTACACGTCACAAATAAATCATGAATCATATTCCTAAAGTATGAAAATAATAAGAATGCATTTTTCTCAGTTTTTGATATGTCTCCTTTTCTTTTTTACTTAAATTAATATCAATTTTAAATAAAAATACTTACTTGGAGTCATAACGGTTATAAAGTGCATCAGATTGAGGTTCGGTTGACTTCTATACATCAAAAATCACTAATGGATCATTTTCTTAAATTATCAATAAAATTGGTATGCGTTTAATTGGTTTTCAGTATGTTACTAGTTCTTTTTACTAAAAGTAATGTTAGCTTTAAATAAAAAGGAACTTTGAATTATATCGACCACACTATGCATTATATTGAGGTTTAGTTGATTCCTACATGTCAAAAATTACATATAGATAATTTTCCTAAAGTATCAAAACAATATGAATTCTTTTTCTAGGTTTTCAGTATATCAGTTGTGTTTTTTACTAAAATGGAAATTCAAACTGGAAATAAACATTTTGAGTCATAATGTTCACATAGTGCGTCAGTTTTATGTGGGACTACTTTATACACATCAAAAATGGCTTATGAATCGTTATCATAAATTATCAATACAATAGGAGCACATTTTAATGGTTTTTAGTGGGTGACACCTTTTAAACTAAAATATCAATTTTAAACTGATAATGGACACTTTTAGTCATATCAGTCACACTCTGTGTTTTATTGAGGAGTGGTTGATTCCTACATGTCACAAATGACTCATTGATCTTTGTACTAAAGTATCAAGATAATCCAAATGTCTTTTCATAGTATTCAGTATGTCAATTGTTCTTTTTTACTTAAATTGTTTTCAATTTTAAATAAAAAGACACACTTTTTATCATATCAATCACACTGTGCATCAGATTGAGGTGAGGTTGACTCCTAAACCTTAAAAATGACTCATAAATCATTTTTCTATATTATCAAAACAATCCAAATGCTTTTTCTTGGTTTTTAGTATGCCACTTGTTATTTTTACTAAAATTAATGTCAATTTGAAATAAAAAGAGACACTTTGAGTGATAATGATCACACCATGCATCATATTAAGGTACGATTAATTCCTACACGTAAAAAATTACTTATAGATCATTTTACTAAAGTATTAATTTTTTTGAAAGAAGTTTCTTTGTTTTCTGTATGTTACTTGTTATTTTTATGAAAATTAATGTCAATTTTAAATAAAAAGAAACAATTAGAGTTATAGAGGTCACACCGTGTGTCAGATTGAGGTGAGGTTGATTCCAACACATAAAAAATGACTTATGGATTGTTTACCTAAAGTATCAAAACAATATGAGTGTTTTTTATTGTTTTTCAGTATGTCACATGTTCTTTTTACTAAAATTAATGTGAATTTTAAATAAATAGACACACTTAGAATTATACCGGTCACACTGTGCATCATATTGAGGCGTGGTTGATTTATTCACATCAAAAATTACTTATGGATCGTTGTAATAAATTATAAAAATAACCAGAATGTGTTTGTTCAGTTTTCAGTATGTTACTTATTCTCTTTACTAAAATTAATGTCAATTTTAAATAAAAAGACACAATTAGAGTTATATAGGTCACATTGTTCATTAGATTGAGGTGGGGTTGATTCTTACACATTAAGAATAATGTAATCATTGGTGTACAAATGTATCAAAACAATCTGAATGTGTTTTCTCTATTTTTAGTATTTCAAATATTCTTTTACATAAAATTAATCTCAATTTTAAATAAATAGACACACCTAAAATTATACCAGTCACACCATGCATTATATTGAGGTAAGGTTGATTCTTATAGATAAAAAATGACTTATGGATCATTTTCCTAAATTATCAGAACAATCCAAATATGTTTTATTAGTTTTCAATATAACACTTTTTATTTTTACTAAAATTAATGTCAATTTTAAAAAATAGACACAATTAGAGTTATAGTGGTCACACCATGCATCTGATTGAGGTGAATTTGATTTCTACACATCAAAAATGACATATAGATCATTTTTGTTAAGTATAAAAATAATTCAATTTTTTTCTTGGTTTTCATTATGTCACTTTTTCATTTTACTAAAATTAATGTCATTTTTAAATAAATAGACACATTTTTAGTCATACCGTTCATACAGTGCATCATATTGATGTTTGGTCGACTCCTACGTGTCAAAAATGACTTATGGATTGTTTTACTAAATTATCAAAATAATCTGAATTTATTTTCTCCATTTTCAGTATGTCACTTGTTCATTTTACTAAAATTAATGTCAATTTTAAATAAAAAGTGACATTTTGAGTTATATCAGTCACATAGTTTATTATATTGAGGTGAATCTAATTCCTACATGTAAAAAATGACTTATGGACCATTTTATTAAAGTATAAAAACAATCTTAATTGGTTTTACTAGATTTGAGTATGTTTGTTTTAATTTTGACTAAGATTTATGTCAATTTCCAATAGAAAGAAGCACTTAGAGTCATACATATCACACTGTGTGTCATATTGATGTGTTTCTAATTCATACAAGTCCCAAAGTCTCAAAACAAACATTAAATTCCAATTTTATCATGATTTCCATTGGATTTATTTATTGAACTATCAACACTATATATCGACTTCATTTTCTTAGCGGAAAAACCATTCTCATTGTTGAAATCCTAGAGAGTGGAGGAACCTCATGTGCCCATTATATCATGATAAGTCATTGCAATTAGTGCATGATGTTCATAAACTCTTCCATATTTCATTGAGAACGGGTTTTTCCACCAAATAACTTCAACTCTATGCAGTGTTGGAATCTTGACAAAGAGAAACAATGGAAAGAGTAAATATCTGTGAAGAAAAATAAATAACTGTTAGATAAAAATGATTAGGAAATTAACATACAAATAGTAGATAAAGGGATGACATTTTTTATGAAATAAGTAATAGTAATTCACCTTTTCATGATGGTTGTATACATTCTTGATCCATTTCTTTTTTTGTCATTATATTTGTTGTAGCCTCATAGTCCTATCTCTCACGAGCATGAGAATCTTCTAACAAACCACCCCAACTCAAAAAAATAATCTACCTACATAAGTAAAAACTTATTATGTGATTAATACTAAAAAGAATTAAATTAAACATAAATATGAAATAATCCACTAATTCTATGGAAGTCACATCTTCATGATATTTGTGAACATTATTCCACTAGGTATGCTACCTATTTGTTTCTAAGAAAATCTATAACATCTTGTGAATATGAGTATTTTAAACAGTTATAATAGTACTCAAAAAATATGATTACTAAAAGGATTAATAAATATATTAATTGAAATAGTAATTATCTTTAAAAAACATTTTCAGGGATGCTATTTATTTCATGGAATATGATCTCTCCCATAAATTTAAAAACATAATAACCATAATATTTTCCATTTTTTCATTTCAGACACTGTAGAAAATTGAGAAAAATAATTAATTTGTTTTGATATGTGTTCATATAGTGAAATATTATTATATATACCCATATATTTTTCAAGTTATAGAACTTGTAATGGTCCTTATCATTAGCCCGTAGCCCTATTCCTTGTTTTTAATGATATTGATTCACCTCCCAATCATAACAAAACACTCATTAAAAGATAATATAAATTATATAAATTGATTTTTAGTTATAAAATGTTGGATGTAGTGTTTTAAAAATTGAAAAAATGCCATCATATGTGGTCAGTTTTTTGGTTATCCATGCCTTGAATCTAGGAAATAAATATTTGGAGTATCCAAATTGACTGTAATGAGAATCCAATGTTTCCGAAAAACATAAAAAGGAATAAGTAATGAATAAAATGAAAATATATTTTATA
This sequence comes from Viscum album, assembly GCA_963277665.1. Classification (NCBI taxonomy): domain Eukaryota; kingdom Viridiplantae; phylum Streptophyta; class Magnoliopsida; order Santalales; family Viscaceae; genus Viscum; species Viscum album. The sequence continues at coordinate 1,731,597,563 of OY728142.1, forward strand.
TGATTAAATTTTATTGTTTTACCCCTGCATAGTTGGTATTAATAAAAGTCTATCATCTGTAAGTTTTCTTTCAAACGATTTGACTAGGCCTTCAACTATTTCATCATTTTTTTGGATTTTATTTTTGGTTGTTCTGTAGAGGTGGTGTGAGGAATAATAAGTCCAAATTTATTTCATGGGGGAAATCCATTAATTGTTTTGATATATATGCCTACTAAAAATATGAAATGTATTTAGTGTTAATTAGCGTAATATATCAACTTTTGGAAAATCAAATCATGAAAAAATACATCATGTATACATTTATAAATGAGGTTACTAAACAATCATAGGAAAGGATTTCATTTACATTCTCAACAGTAATGAAGTCTCCAACTTCCTCTCCATTCATATTTTCTTCAAAATCAACTATGTAACTACTACCATTTTTTTAACTTTTATCCATATGAACCTTCAATGCTAGTAAATAAGGATATGGAATGGGCAGGGTAAAGGTTATTTCAGAAGATATTTTCAGTCAGTTGGTGGATCCTTTAGATGGTTTTGAGTCGAAATATCATTTCATCCTTTCCCTTTGTTCATCTATAATAACATCCATCAGTTTAAACCTTTTTTCATTAATTGGTAAAGGTTTATCTTGAAAAATAAAATTTAAATGAATAAATACTTATCGGAATGTTTTTTTACAAGATGTTACAACTATGAGATTAATGTTCTAATAACTTATTTGAACTTATGAATATCTTCCTCATCGATTGGAACATGTAGCTTAGTGATCGGTTCATGGGATACACTAATTGACACTGACACATGAACTATTGGAAGTTGTATGTTGTGTAGTGTGTTGTTTTGGATACTGAACACTGTAGCCCACCCTACAAAGTTTTGGGTGGGTATTGATAGATATAAATCACAATAATTATCACCCTATAGAATATCAATACAAGAAATATATCAATGTTTGTATAATTCACATTTCATAGAAACAATTATTAGAACATTGGTTACCTCGACTAATAAAACTCTTTAAGGGGAATGAATTACCTCAAAGTGGTGGGAGTGGGGTAGGGGGGATCATCAGAAAATGGTTGTTCTTAAGTTGTTTATTCCCTTTTCTTAACCCCCATAAAATCTAGTAGCATCTCTCTCGGCCATTCGAATTTTTCTTCAAGGGTAGATAGACGTTCTCTTATATGTTTCATTTCTCCACCTTGATCCTCCTCTTGTTTTTTATCAAAATATGTTCATCATGTCACACCAGAACCCACACCAGTGATGTGACCATAAAATTTTGGATACATCAAGGCCACCGATAATAGGTGTTCATCAGGTATATAGGTTTCTGATTTCTGTGACTATGTCAGATAGAAAATATAGGAAAATAAGTAATCCTTTTTATGTAATAGTGATTTAAAGATTTTTTTATTATGTAAAAAATACACTTGTTTCCCACAAATTTTGTGTGTTTTAATATATTAGTATCCCATATGTATTAACACATTCTTGCTTTCATATAACATGGTGTGAGATGGAATTGTATTTGGATTTTGAGTCATCAATCTGCATATAAACATAGGAACATAATTATGCTATTTTTTCATGTCACATAAAAGTATTACGGTATATTTAAAATACATTCCAATTTTTTTTAAAGTTAAGAATACCCATCCTTGATTTATAGTAGGGGAATTATGGTTTTTCTACCCATTCCTTATTTTTATTACTCATCTGTTGTTTGATAAATAAAAAATTGTCAATCAAAGTGATGAATACACATATAATCAAACAACGTATTATAGCCACAATGTACCTAAAAAGACACATTCGCTTGATGACCAGTAAATGAATCCCACACATCTTGGGTTATCAGGTGTTCATATGCAAGTGGTGGGTGTGAGTTTATTTCCCCTTCAGTATATTTAAGATAATGTCTCATTAGAATTGTACAAAAGCCTATGTGAATCCTTCCAGTAAACATTAATACATATATATTGTCAGAGTCATCTAATATAAATTCACTCTATAAGAAATGATGAAGAGTAAGTAAATGTTTCATTATTTTATTTTTTAGAAAAATAAATAAATGATATCATAATGTTACCATAATCTCTTCCCATATCATTGTTTTAAGACCACACACAACATGGTTCCAAAAATCTACATCAATCAACATGTGCTGTCGATTGATGAATCCAATGTAACTTCTGAACATGGCCCTGTTATTGTTAACATGATGGTCCAACTCCTTCCATCTGACCTTTTATTTTATGCTTCTGATTTTCTCCTTAATTATTTTTCTGACACCATCAAAATATGATGCTCCTGTTTTTTATGCATCATCTATCCTTTATCGACTACCATTTCCTCATATTCAAAATCATCAATATATTGTTCCTATAGAGCAGTATCATCTTAATGTGTATATGGTCATTGTACCTCTTCATTGGGAGTAAAAATAGGTCGAGAAACCTATTATTCCTCAGGATTGGGGGAACTAACACATGCAGAAGGTATTTGTTCCTCTGCACTTTTAGTTGAGAGACCTCTTGTTCCTCAGGATCGAGAGCACCATCACATGCATAATTCATTAATTGCAGAAGTGGTTTAACAGTTAATTTAGAGTACATAAATGCAACAGTAAATAGAAAATAACATGTGGTAATACAATGTATATTACAAAAAATATAACCTAATTATTGAACTATTTTTTTAAAGATCGAAGGGATTTTACCACTCTATCTACTATCTAAATTAATTCATTGTAGTCTCCTCTAACATAAAACATTCTGTCTACATTGGGACCACTATGAAATGATTCAGAAGTCCCAATGAAAGGGTCATCCTCAGTTGAATTTTCATCCGACCCTTCAGTGGTTTTGGTCGATAATAGAACAATTTACCACTTTCAGTTTGCAAGATCTGAAACATAAAATACTTGTACTACCTATGATGCTATTATTAACGGTTCGTATTTGTACCCTTCTTTACTAAAATCAACTTTCACGAATCCCAATTCCTATATTTTAAAAACTCTTCTATTGTCAACCCACTCTCATTGAAAAATCAATATTTGGAATGTTATATAATCCGAATCCCATAATTGTTCGATGAATTGAAATTATGAAAAGTTCATGTAAATTTGATTTCGGTCCTTAGTACCAGAAACATGCATCGATTCAACCACAAGTGTAACTCCACTATTTTTCATGGTACTGTATTCATCATGATCACATGTATAGAACATATAACCATTAATTACATAACCTTTATTAGATAATAAATAAAACTTCATCCTATGGCTATCCATCTTCATCATTTTGAAGTTGAATCTAGATTTTTATCCGACTCCTTAAAAATATGGCCCCAAAATCATCATGATAAACTATTGATTATGTGTATTTGATATCTATATTTCATCCCTTGATGGATTAAAATTCCTAAGAATTTATTTGTGGGTTTCAACATATGGGGAAACCTCCAAACTATTATGAAAAACATAAAGTTGGGCTTGCTCCCAATCTGTAATATTGATTGTGGAAACATATCTTCCAGAAATTACTTCACCTACAAGCCACCTAGTGTGAAGAGATTTTTTTAGACTAATGAATTCCATACCAGAGAGGTATTCGATACATAATTTAATGGTTTCCTCGACAATATATTGCACCGCTGTACAACCCTATGTCCGACTACAATTTTTGACATACCCTTTCAAAATTTTCATATACAATTCAATAGGGTACATCCATCTATAGTGTACAGGAACACATAGTTGAATATTTCTAACCAAGTGAACCATATAATAAACCATAATATCAAATAATGTTGGTGGGAAGAAAATTTCCAATTCACATAATATGATAGAAATTTATCTCTCGATAGTCAGTAATTTATTCAGGTCTATAAATCTACTGTATATAGGTTTAAAGAATAAACGAAGCTTGGTTAATTTATGATAGACATTATTGGAAAAAATGCAACATAAAGCTATAGTAATTAGATCCCGCATCAAAACATGGAAGTCATGTGATTTCAGACCCTTTAACTTTATACCGGTCATTGAAACGATGATCTTGATATTTTATGAATACCCCTCTAGAACCTTTACATAATTCAAGAAGTTAAAAAACTGATATCTCTCCTGCCTTAAAAGAGTGTAAGTAGCTAGAGGAAGAAAAGTTCATTTTTCACCCTTTAATGGTGCCGAATCTTCTCATACTGTAACACCCCAAGCTTCCACGGTACGTTTCCCTTTGAATAATACAGTAGCGTGTGTTGTACGGAACTTCGAGTTCTAACACACACCACCACCAATCAAACTAGCCATTATGAATATTAATAACCAATTTTTGAAATTTTATAAATTTTTTCTTTCAAAATGGACTTCATTTTTGGATTCGGAATATCGAAATTAGCCTAGGGTAAAATTTTGGTATTTTTCTGAAAACTTTCAATTTTTGATGAATAGTGAAAAAACACTGAGTTATAGTTTAAAACCGAATTTTTATTTAAATAATAATTTATTTTATTTAAATTTAATTAATGTAAAAATAGATACATAATACCTATATAAGTTAAATGTAATTCGTTGGAGTTAGTTTAGAATAATTTTAGATATATAAAAATTTTATTAAACTTTTCACCGTCTTTTACCCACCTCCTAGGAGAATTTGAAAATTCACATAAAACTTAATTTTACCACTTCTGTGAGTGGAATTTCGAAAATCTGAGAGACACGGTTAATATCAAGGAGTAAAATGTGGTTGAATGAGATGAAAATATTTTTTGGTGAATAGTAACATTTTACTTTTATTTACCAGGGTTAAAAGTAAATAGGGTAATTAAGGGTAAAAATGATATTAATATTACCCTAACACTTGTCATAATTCTATTGGACAAGTGTATCTCGACCAAAAACAACCTTAGGAATAAAATATTATCATTTAGGTCCACTTGGATTAGATTAGGACATTTATTATTATTTAATTCAAAGAAGAGTTAAAAGAGTTAAAATCAAAGTTTATTTAGTAAACAATTTTTAATATAGGGTTATACATAAGATAAATTTGATTGTAAATATTCATTAGAAATATAGAAATATTTCTTACATAATGGTATTTTATTTATAATTTTTAGACACTAAATAATTTAATTTATTTATGACACAATGGTGATGTAGTAATTACCTAATTAATGAAATATTAAAATAATTGATATTATAAATATCAAAATAAATGTAATTTTAGACTTTTTATGAATTCCACTAATTTAATAGCTTATTAGGACATATTATTATTGGTTATATAATTTTTTTTCGAAGTAATAATTCTGTTATGAAATTATCAAAAACAAAATACCCAATAGTGTCAAAATTGACATAAAAGAGTTTTTAAAACAAATATTATATTATTAATTTTAATTATATTCCTAAAAATCTGAGGTTTGGTCAAAGGACTTGTATCATTATAGGTGTATCATTAATGTACTACTTTTTGGTCTCTTGTATATATATAGCACGTTTATCAACTATATACTATAAAAATAAAAAGTGACATGGTAAATGTTAAACTAATTAACTAAGAGTTAAAACTAAAAGATAAGGTTAATATAGTGACCCAAACCTGTATAAAACCTATTGGTTGAGTGGTTTTAGACCTATCCCAAACTTAACCTTTAAATAATCCACTTTGGAGCCATTATAAACCGAATATGAATTTATTATAAAATAATATTTCTAGATTTTCCAAAAGTGCCCCTCACCCCTCTTATAAAAAGGCACTCCCCCTTCTCACTAATTCACACATTCAAAGCCTTTTGGCTCGGCCAACCCCTACCTAAATACTCTCTCAACTTCCCTCACTTCAACCTAAAGGCCTTATTTTGATCATAATTCCACCCTAAGGATCCCTTTTGATCAAATCAAAAGGAAGAATCCGAAGAAGAGATAATGTTTTCACCACCCTCTTTCAAGTTCCTTTCGTCTTCAACTTCTTCTTTCTTTGTTATTACCATTCTAAAATAATAACTCCAGTATCTTATATATACTGTGATGTTATTATAAATATGTTACAACCATATTCAGTATTCTATCCATCCTTTGAATGACATGTCACCATACGTGCGTACGTACGACTTACCGTCTCCACGTCGTGATGTGATTGTTATTCAATAAATTATTATTTGGATTGGTATAATAATGATGTGTAATTAATCTAAATAATAAATATAACATTATAATTATTCTTTATATATGATATACCATCCAATTATATATTATTTTAATATCAAAATAATGATATTGTCTCTCGTGCGTACGTACAGACTACCGTCTCCACAAACGCGATGAGATTCATTCCCCATCGTATCCATTCAAGACTAATTATCATTTAATGATTAAAAATAATGTTTAAGGACTTGATATCATTCTGGATATGAATAAGATACAACTTATCCATGAAAAACATGGTATAGGTAACAAAACATATAAAATAAAACGAGTAAGTTAACACTCGAAACAACGATAATACTAAGATATTATTAACAAATCAATGTTAGAAGATCATATATGATATCATATTAATGTATATGATTATTTTATAATTTAATAAAAATTATTTCACCATTATACAGGAGGTTAACCTACCCTCAACCAAGGAAAAGTGCAAGGTAAGGGTTTATTTCACAATCTCTTCATTATCTGAGGTTGTTTATACGTAATTATCTATTGGGACCTCTTTATCATCCACATCCATGTTTCTTAAAAATTTGTTTCAAAACATTCTTACTAGTTTACAGAATATGGGTTAAAGTCATTTATACCCTTGTTTGAATTTTTATAAGAAGTTTATAAAGGAATATTTCTGTCATTTTCCAAACAATGTCCTTTTTAACCTTTTCGATAGAATTAAGGTAAGAATGTCTTTTTTAACTTATAAGGTGGGTGCGGCTATTTTCCACTGTTATAAAATCTTCAAAGCTTCCCTTACAAGCTTCTAAGAATATTTTCAAAGTAAAAGTTTTATTTTATAATTATGTGACTTCTAAATGATTTCAAAAAAAGTTATATTTCTCTCAAATAGTTTTTATTTCATCTATGTCAACATCCATTGATGGATTTTAAGCTTATTTGAAGTTTATTTATTATGATACAGATCTTCCATATTGCATTGAAGGTTTTGTGATATATTTGATTGTGGATGTGTTATTTTTATACCATTCATGGTTTATGGAGAAAGTATTGACATTTTGTATGCTAGTTTTAATATGAATGTTTATGTTATGTTTAAACCTATTCATATGAGGAATTCATTGGACTTAATAAGTGATGGGTGGAGCCTGCTATAGCTCCTCTATGCATCAGTAGGTCTCATGAGACAAACTAGTGTCTTTGCACAAGGCCTTGACAGAATCTTATTTGTAGTCCTGGCACGAGGCCTTGGCTATGTGGTTATGATAGTCTGGCATTATGCATTCCATCATTTTGAAAGTGGTTATTGATATTACATGTGATTATTGGACTAATAGAATATCCATGTGAATAAGTAAATGGAATTATTATATTTTATTTTTTCCATATTATGATGAAGTTAAAGTTTAAATGGCTTTTGTTTTAGTTATATATTGCCTTAAATGTTTATGCTTATTTATAAAAGTTTCCTCTATATTGTTATCCTTACTGGGTATTTGAGCTCACCCCTTTCTATGTTTTATTTTTCCCAGGATGTGAAGAAGTATTTTATGAATGACCTGCAGGGATAGTATAAGTGGATATGAGTGTGGAGACAAGATTTTGTTTTAATTTTCAATTTATGATGTAATGTAAACTTTATGAATGTATCTAGTGTTTCCAAGACTACTAAACTAATCGGTCTTTCGAGACTTGATCTTTATTGTGATCATGCCAATGATATGTACTAATGCACCGACTTTGGGAAACTGGGGTCAGGGTGTTACAGTTGGTATTAGAGGAAGTTTAGTAAAAACCTTGGAAGCTAGATTTATATATACTCTGATTAGAGCACATAGATCTAAGATGGACTTTGAGGATTTGTATAGAAGATATTCGTAGAATTTTTATATTGTAGAGATTTTGTGAGTTTTCCGAGCAATACATCCCTATCAGGATACAAGTAGGTAGAGGCGGCTCTGGCACAGATGTACCTAGGGGTAAAACCCAAAAACACCGCTTTGAGCTAGACTCTAATGGGAACTGGTGCACGACAACGGGCCTTGCTGCACTCTTGGTTATGACACTCCCAGGGGATATGCTTAGGATAACTCTAATTTTATATAAAAACCTTTATGAAGGGTTTATGAGTATATACGTCCACAAAGAAAACATTTTTATGATTATGGATTATATCCATAAATAGTTCAATTTATGTTTAGTGTTTTATAAGTATGGAATTATGTATTTTGATTCATAAACTAATCTAGTTTATGCCATTGTTTAGAAATGGTGCCTAGTGGAATAAATGTAAACTGTATCAATGCACGAACTCCATGTAGGGATTTCCATCCTACTCAAGATAATTATAGTGGAGCTGGTGATGCAACTGGTGCTGATCAACTAATCACCATACTGGGACAACTCACTCAGGTTTTGAATAATAACCTTACCTGTATGGAGCACCCTGATCCACAGTATGGAGGATCAATTCTAGATCGCTTCATGAGGTAGAAACCACCAACATTCAATGGGAGTACAAATCCATTAGTATCTGAGCAATGGATAAGTTCTCTAGAGAAAATATTTTAGGCTTTGGGGAGTAGTGAAAGGGAAAAATTTGTCATGGCAGTTTATCACCTCACTGGAAATGTTGATCAATGGTTGTCATTGATTCAAAACATGAAGGAAGATAATGAAGTATTGAATATGGAATGGAGGGAGTTTAAAGAGATTTTCATAGAAAAATACTTTCCTCGTGACCATCGAGTAGATATGGAAAGGTAATTTCTGAGTATGAGACAAAAGGAGGATGATAATGTCGCAAAGTAAGAGGCTAACATTAAAAGGTTAGCAAGGTATGCTAGAGATTATATACGTAACCAAAGATGTAATATTGATCATTTCTATGATGGGTTAAAACCGTTTCTCCGTCGAGAATTAGTCTCACAATCCTTCTCATCATACGAAGACATTGTCTCATGTGCTATCAAGATAGAAAAGGAATTCTTTAAGTCTTATGACTTTAAAGCAAAGAAAGAGAAGAAGAGATCTGCTGATAAATCTGGGATTGGAAATAAGGGGAAGAAGGGAAAAGTTGAATATCCATACTGAATAAAATGTGGGAAGAAACATCTCGGTACTTGCTTAAAAGGAATGGGAGTTTGTTACAAGTGTGGTGAAACAGTCCACCAAGCTCGTGATTGTAAGGGGAAGAAGGAAGCTACCGATGTCCAATGATACAATTTCCAGAATATGAGACATTATGCAAATGAATGTCATAAGAGTCAGGGGAACTTACCTCAAAAAAGGCCAAGGGATCAAGGCCAAGCTTATTTTATCACTACTACTGAGGTAGAAGCTCCGAAAGACATGGTGGTGGGTAATTTAATGGTTTCCTCAAGTTTTGAAAATGCATTATTTGATTCTGTATCATCACATTATTTCATATCTTCCCAGTTTTCTATGAAAATTAGATATTTCCAATTTGACTTAACAAGAGAGTTGTTAGTTAAAACTCTGAAGGGAAGTATCATTGCAACAAAGTTTTGTGAATCAGTCCCCATTAGAGCACATAAATATTCTTTATCCGCTCATCTCATCATCATACCTATGATTTAATTTGATATAATCCTTGGTATGGATTGGATTTCAGGCCATGATGCAAAAATTTATTGTAAGAAGAAGGAGGTTACGATTTTTGATGATGATGATAAGGAACACCTTATCTTTAGAGAAGAATCGTCACCACCTTACTCTTTTCTAGATCCACCCACAGTAGCTCAACTAAATTTAATTATTAGGGAGGAAGAGAATGAAATGATTGTGGGTGAGGAAAGGAATGTTCAAATAGAGGATGCACCTATTGTGAAAAAAATATGTAGATGTGTTTCCGGAAGATTTACCTGGACATCCTCCAGAACTAGAAGTTGAGTTTTCCATTGATTTAATTCCTGAATCAAGGACTATATCGAAGACCCCTTATAGAATGGCCACTGTGGAATTAGTTGAACTAAAGAAACAACTAGAGGAATTGAGTAATATGGTATTTATTCACCCTAGTGTTTCTCCATGGGGAGCCCTTGTTATTTTTGTTAAAAAGAAAGATGGATCTATGAGGTTATGTATCGACTATAGGGAGATCAATGCTATAACAATAAAGAACAAGTATCCCCTACCTCATATTGATGATTTATTTGACCAACTGCATGGAGCTCAATACTTTTCAAAGATTGACCTTCGGTCTGGATACCATCAGTTGTGTGTGAAGAAGGAAGACATTATGAAGACAACATTTTGAACCAGGTATGGGCATTATGAGTTTACAGTAATGCCTTTTGGATTGACTAATGCACCCTAAGTATTCATGGATCTAATGAATAGAGTTTTCAAATAATATCTTGATGATTTTTTGGTGGTATTTATTAATGATATATTAGTATACTCCAAAAGCTATGAAGATCATGAAAATCACTTGCACATTATCCTGAAGACTCTTAGAAGACATGAATTATATGGGAAGTTTAGCAAGTGTGAATTCTGGATTCAGGAGATATCTTTTCTTGGCCATATTGTCTCCAAGGATGGAATCTCTGTTGATCCTTCAAAGATAAGAGAAATCCAAGAATGGCCAACACCAACGAGTATAACCAAGGTACACAGTTTTATTGGTTTAGTAGGTTATTATCAACGTTTCATCCAGAATTTTGCCTGGTTGGCTAACCCATTAACAAAGCTCACATACAAAGGGGTTAAATTGTTTTGGACAAAAGAGTGTGAATAATGTTTCGAATAACTGAAGGGAAGATTAGTCAATTCAACTATATTGACTCAACCATCGAGGAATGATGGCTTTGTTATTTATAGTGATGCATCGAAGAAATGACATGGTTATTTCCTTATGCAGAATGATAGGGTTATTGCCTATGCATCATGACAGCTAAAAATTCATGAGCAAAACTACCCTACTCATGATCTTGAGTTAGCTGCTATAATCTTTGCTTTGAAGATATGGAGACATTATCTCTATGGTGAAAAATGTGAGATTTATACTGATCACAAGAGTTTGAAGTATATTTTCTCACAGAAATAACTCAACATGAGGCAAAGGATATGGCTCGAACTACTCAAGGATTAGGATTTCACGATACACTACCACCCGGGGAAGGCAAATAAGGTGGGAGATACTTTGAGCAGAAAAGATCATGGAGTTTTGAACATGATGAGAATTGAAAGGGATCCTATTTTCATGGATCTAGTGAAGATGAATATGGGAATTACCATGGAAGGTGTGACATCGATACTTTTTCAAATGGCTGCCAAACAATCTTTACTATAAAGGATAAAGAGTTCTCAGATCGGTGATGAAGAGTTTCAAAAGAAGATTAAAGATGTGAATGATGGAAGATTGAATGACTTTGGGTATAAAGATGGAATTTTGAAATTTGGGAAGAGACTTTGTGTTACCAATATACCTGATCTAAAAAGGGAATTGTTGGATGATGCTCATAGTTCCAATTTCTCTATACACTCTGGGAGCACCAAAATGTATAGAGACTTGAAGGAACATTTTTTGTGGGACAATATGAAGAGGGAGATTGCTGATTTTGTGTCAAGATGTATGGTTTGTCAACAAGTAAAAGCAGGAAGGCAACAACCTGGAGGAGTCATGAAACCTCTTCCCATACTGGAGTAGAAATGGGATAAAATCACGATGGAATTTGTCATGGGACTACCAAAGACTCTTAGAAGGAATGATACAATATGGATTATTATTGATCGTTTTACCAAGTCAGCACATTTTCTTGCTATAAGAGAAGTTCTAACACTGAAACGTCTAGCAAGAATATATATTAATTAAGTTATGAGAATTCATGGAATAACCCTATCGATTATTTATAATCATGATCCCCATTTTACTTCAAGATTCTGGAAGAGTCTTCAGAAGGCCTTGGATACAGAACTTAATTTGTGCACTGCCTACCACCCTCAAGCAGATGGACAATCATAACGGACTATTCAAAACTTAGAAGACATGTTGAGATCCTGCTCACTTGACTTTCAGGGTATGTGGGATCAATATTTACCTCTGGTAGAATTTTCCTATAACAATAGCTTCCATACGAGTATTCAAATGGCACCATATGAAGCGTTATATGGAAAGAGATGTCGCACACCAACCTATTGGGATGACGTTGGTGAAAGAAAACTTGTAGGCCCAAAACTTGTGGAGGAAACGATGGATAAGGTAAAGGTAATCCAAAACCACATCAAAGCAGCTCAAAGTAGGCAGAAGAGCTATGCTGACAACCAAAGGAAGGATTTGGAATTTCAGGTAGGAGATCATGTTTTCTTGAAGGTATCTCCATGGAAGGGAGTTATACATTTTGACAAGAAAGGTAAATTGAGTCCCAGGTACATCAGACCTTTCAAAATTCTAGAGCGAATAGGGGCTATAGCTTACCGTTTGGCAATGCCACCAAGTATCTCCAAAGTTCACAATGTGTTCTACATATCACTATTGAGGAAATACATTCCTGACCCAACACATGTACTCACCTATAAGGAATTAGAACAGGAACCCGATCTGTCTTATTGTGAAGAGCCCATTAGAATTCTTGATATTAGAGAACAAGTACTGAGAAACCGGATGACTCATCTGGTAAAAGTTTTGTAGAGAAACCATAAGATGGAAGAAGCAACATGGGAACCCCAGGAACTTATGATGAAGAACCACCCGAGTCTTTTCATGCAATAGTATTCTAGAAAATTTCTAGGATGAAATTATTTGAAGGAGGGGAGAATGTAACACCTCAAGCTTCCACAGTACGTTTCCCTTTGAATAATACAGTAGCGTGTGTTGTACGCAACTTCGAGTTCTAACACACACCACAACCAATCAAACTAGCTGTTATGAATTGTAATACCCACTTATTGAAATTTTATAAATTTTATCTTTCAAAATGGACTTCTTTTTTGGATTCAGAATATCAAAATTAGGCTAGGGTGAAATTTTGGTATTTTTCTGAAAACTTTCAATTTTTGATGAATAGTGAAAAAAACACTGAGTTATAGTTTAAAACTGAATTTTTATTTAAATAATTATTTATTTTATTTAAATTTAATTAAGGTCAAAATAGATACATAATACCTATATAAGTTCAATGTAATTCGTTGGAGTTAGTTTAGAATAATTTTAGATATGTAAAAATTTTATTGAACTTTTCACCGTCTTTTACCCACCACCTAGGAGAATTTGAAAATTCACATAAAACATAATTTTACCGCTTCTGTGAGTGGAATTTCGAAAATCCAAGAGACAAGGTTAATATCACGGAGTATAATGTGGTTCAATGAGATGAAAATATTTATTTGGTGAATAGTAACTTTTTACTTTTATTTACCACAGTTAAAAGTAAATAGATTAATTAAGGGTAAAAATGATATTAATATTACCCTAACACATGTACTAATTCTATTGGAAAAGTTTATCTCGACCAAAAACAACCTTAAGAATAAAATATTATCATTTAGGTCTACTTGGATTATATTAGGACATTTATTATTATTTAATTCAAAGAAGAGTTAAAAGAGTTAAAATCAAAGTTTATTTACTAAAACATTTTTAATATAAGGTTATACATAAGATAAATTCGATTGTAAATATTCATTAGAAAGATAAAATGATTTCATACATAATGGTATTTTATTTATAATTTTTAGACATTAAATAATTTAATTTATTTATGACACAATGGTGATGCACTAATTACCTAATTAATGAAATATTAAAATAATTGATATTATAAATATCAAAATAAATGTAATTTGAGACTTTTTATGAATTAAACTAATTTTATAGGTTAATAAGACATATTAGTATTGGTTATATAAATTTTGTTCGAAGTAATAATTCTGTTATGAAATTATCAAAAACAAAATACCCAATAGTGTCAAAATTGACATAAAAGAGGTTTTAAAACAAATATTATATTATTAATTTATATTCTATTCCTAAAAATCTAAGGTTCAGAAAAAGGACTTGTATCATGATAGTTGTATCATTAATCGACCACTTGGGGGTCTCATAGATATATATAGTATGTTTATTAACTATATAATATAAAAATACAAAGTGACATGGTAAATGTTAAACTAATTAACTAAAAGTTAAAACTAAAAGATAAGGTTAATATAGTGACCCAGACCTGTCTAAAACCTATTTCTTGAGTGTTTTTAGACCTATACCAACCTTAAACTTTAAATAATCCACTTTGGAGACATTATAAACCGAATATAAATTTATTATAAAATAATATTTCTAGCTTTTCCAAAGGAGCCCCTCACACCTCTTATAAAAGGGCACTCCCCCTTCTCACTAATTCACACATTCAAAGCTTTTTTGCTCGACCAAAACCTACCCAAATACTCTCTAAACTTCTATCACTTCAACCTAGAGGCCTTATTTTGATCAGAAAGCCAACATAAGGATCCCTTTTGATCAAATCAAAAGGAATAACCTGAAGAAGAGGTAATGTTTTCACCACCCTCTTTCAAGTTCCTTTCTTCTTCAACTTATTCTTTCTTTGTTATTCCCATTATAAAATAATAACTCCAGTATATTATATATAATGTGATGTTATTATAAATATGGTACAACCATAGTCAGTATTCTATCCATCCTTTGAATGACATGTCACCAAACGTGCGTACGTACGACTTACCGTCTCCATGTCGTGGTGTAATTGTTATTCAATAAATTATTATTTGGATGGGTATAATAATGATGTGTAATTCATGTAAATAATAAATATAACATGATAATTATTCTTTATATATGATATACCATCCAATTATATATTATTTTAATATCAAAATAATGATATTGTCGCTCGTGCGTACGTACGGACTACCGTCTCCACGAACGCGATGAGATTCATTCCCCATCGTATCCATTCAAGACTAATTCTCATAAAATGATTAAAAATAATGTTTAAGGACTTTATATAATTCTGTATATTAATAAGATACAACCTATCCATAGAAAACACGACTTACGTAACCAAAAATATAAAAGAAAATGAGTAAGTTAACACCCGAAACAACGATAATACTAAGATATTATTAACAAATCAATGTTAGAAGATCATATATGATATCATATTAATGTATATTATTCGTGTATAATTTAATAACAATTATTTCACCATTATAAAGGAGGTTAACCTACCCTCAACCAAGGAGAAGTTCAAGATAAGGGTTTATTTCACAATCTCTTCATCATCCGAGGTTGTTTATACGTAATTATCTACTAGGACCTCTTTATCATCCACATCCTTGTTTCATAAAAATGTGTTTAAAAACATTCTTACTATTTTACAGAATATGGGTTAAAGTCATTATACCCTTGTTTGAATTTTTATAAGATGTTTATAAAGGAATCTTTCCGTCATTTTCCAAACCAGGTCCTTTTTAACCTTTTCGACAGAATTAAGGTAAGAATGTATTTTTTAATTTATACGGCAGGTGCGGCTATTTTCCACCATTATAAAATCTTCGAAGCTTCCCTTACAAGCTTCTAAGAATATTTTCAATGTAAAATTTTTATTTTATAATTATGTACTTTTTAAATGATTTCAAAAAAAGAGATATTTCTCTCAAATAGTTTTGATTTCATCTATGTCAACATCCTTTGATTGATTTTAAGCTTATTTGAAGTTTATTTATTATGATACAGATCTTCCATATTGTATTGAAGGTTATGTGATATGTTTGACTGTGGATGTGTTATTTTTATACCATTCATGGTTTATGGAGAAAGTATTGACATTTCGTATGCTAGTTTTAATACAAATGTTTATGTTATCTTTAAACCTATTCATATGAGGAATGCATTGGAATTAATAAGTGATGGGTGGAGCCCGCTATAGCTCCTCAATGCATTGGTAGGTGTCATGAGACAAACTAGTGTCTTGGAACAAGGCCTTGACAAAATCTTATTTTTAGTCTTGGCACCAGGCCTTGGCTATGTGGTTATGATAGTCTGGCATTATGCATTCTATCATTATGAAAGTGGTTATTGATATTTCATGTGATTATTAGACTAGTATAATATCCATGTGAATAAGTAAATGGAATTATTTTATTTTATTTGTTCCATATTATGCTGAAGTTAAAGTTTAAAAGGATTTTTTAGATATATATTGCCTTAAATGTTAATGCTTATTTATAAAAGTTTCCTCTATATTGTTATACTTACTGGGCATTTGAGCTCACCCCTTTCTATGTTTTATTTTTCCCAAGATGTGAAGAAGTATTTTATGAATGACCTGCAGGGATAGTATAAGTGGATATGAGTGTGGAGACAAGATTTTGTTGTAATTTTCAATTTATGATGTAATGTAAACTTTATGAATGTTTCTAGTGTTTCCAAGACTACTAAACTAATCGGTCTTTCGTGACTTGATCTTTCTTGTGATCATGCCAATGATATGTACTAATGCACCAACTCTGGGCAACTGGGTTCGGGGCGTTACACATATTTCCTTATCAACCATGTCCAACCTAGCCTTAATTCCATACTTTGTTTTTCTAGGTGCATTTAGCAATGTTACGATGACACTATCACATACCTTTTTTTAACATGAATAACTTCAAGAAAATTTCTAATGTATAGAAAATTCCAATATGGTAATTAAAAAAAACTCAACTATTTTTCGAAATGGTCTTCATATGGTTTTTTGGAAATGGTTTACCAAAAGAAGTGTCCACATATTTTAATTTATCAAATATTTGATCACCTATTAGTGGAGATAGTGTTGTATGTTATTATAAAATTCCATTGAATGATTCCATCCAAGATCGATACTTATGCCATCGAGGTAGAAATCTACGATGTCATAGAAAAATGAGTTTTGATGGATGTTTCAACCTAATTGATTGTATACCTTGTTCAAAAATGGGACACTCAAGAGTTCCTTTAATGTTATATCCTAACAAATTATCATAAGTAGGAAAGTCATTTATCATCCCATACAACATGACTCTCAACATGAAATCTTTATTTCTCTAAGAATCATGAAACATAACACCTCAATCCCACAATAATTTCAAATCTATGAGCGATGGATCCAAATAAACATCAATATCATTACCTGATTGTTTTTGTCCTGATATAATCATAGATAACATGATTTATTTTCATTTCATGCTTAACCATGGTGGAAAGTTATAATTTACCAACATGATAGGAAATGTATCATGAGTGCTGCTTTGAAAACCAAAAGGATTCACTCTATATGAAGATAACATAAGATGGAGTTTTCTGAGCTCGTTTCTAAATTTAGGATACTCATGATCAATTTTATTCCTCTAAGGAGAGTCTTCCAAGTGATATAGTTTCCCATCTTTATTTCTTGTATCTGCATGCCACATCAATTAGCCTGCAATATCTTTACTTCTATTTAGGTGCCTAAACCTTGGAATGATTGGAAATTACCTTACAACTTTCATAGGACCAGATTAATCTTTATTTTTTTGAGAAGCACCACACTTTGGTCATTCTATAAGTGAATTTTGGTCCTCATGAAATACTATATAGTCATTCAGGAGGTGACACTAGCAACAAAAGTGGTATAGGTGGGGCCCACTATGGTAGAGGAGGGGTTTAATGATGACAAAGGAGGGGTTCAGTGGTGGAGGAGGGGTTCAACGGTGATAAATGAGGGGGTTTGGCGGTGGAGGAGGGGTTCAACAGTAGAGGTGGGGTTCACGACGGTATAGGAGGGGTTCAATAGTCGTTGAGTCTGACTTCTATAAGAGTTTGAGGTGTGCAAGAGAAGAATTTGACTATTAGGGTTCATTTATAAAATCAGGAAATATTTTATCAGCGCTACATAAAAATAACCGATCAAGATAGACCATTATCAACACTAAAAAGCACTGATAAAATGTGTCTTTATCAGCACTAAAATTATAATACAGCTAAAGACATGGTTTATCAGCGTTTTTTTAGTGCTGATAAATGTCTATCTTTATCAATGCTAAAAATGCATTGATAAAGATATAATATTAATAATTTATTTATATTATTATATATATTTATAAAATTATATATATATATATATATATTTATAATTATAACTAAAAATAAATATATATTTATATATGTATATATTAAAATAATAAATATATTCATATAATTATATACATTTATAAAATTATAAATATTATAAAAAAATAAATATATATTTATGATTATATATTAATAATAAATATATTTATTATATTTATAATTATATATAATAAATATATTTATTATAAATAATTACAAATATATATTTTTTTATATTTAAAAATATATATTTATATATATTTATTTAAATAATTATAAAATTATAATAACTGAATTTATTATAATTTTATAATTATTTAAATAAATTTTTATTTATTTAGAATTATAACTACAAATAAATATATATTTATTTAGTTAAATAATTACAAAATTAAAATATATGTATTTATTATACTTATAATTTTATAAATATATATAATTTATATATTTATTATAATTTTATAAATATTTAAATATAATTATATTTATTTAGAATTATAATTATAATTTTTATTTATTTACTTATAAATATTTGTATATAGGTTTGGTGGGTGGGATATCCCCTTGGGGGGCTATGACCTGCCTTTCTAGCCTATGTGTGAGGTGTGTGTATCTTTAATTTTAATTATACCCCCAAACACCTAATATATATATATATATATAATTATAACTATAAATAAATATATTTATAAAAATTCATATACAATTATAAATAAATAAATATATATATATATATATTTTAAAAATTATAACAGATGTATCTATTATTATATTATAATTATTTAAATATATATAGTTATAATTATAATTATAAATAAATATATTTAAAATTATTTATATATAATTAAAACTTTATAATTATAAATATAATAAATATATTTATTATTTAAATAAATTTATTATAATTTTGTAAGTATTTTTGAGAACATAGATTCATGTGTATAACATGAATGAGTCATATACCTAGTAACATATAGATAATAAAAAACAAGTCATCACATATGAATAAAATGAATAGTAATGGTGTAATGTATAAATGAATATTCATGATGAATACATAACATATACACATAAATTATACTCATGCATCAATATATTTATTGACCCAATTCATTGGAAACAGATATTTATTTATTTATAATTATAATTATATATATATAAAGTTTTTATATATAATTATAAATATATAATTATAAAAAAATAATTATAAATATACAATTATTAATATGTAATTATAAATATAATAAATATATTTATTATTTAAAAAAATTTATTATAATCTTACAATTATTTAAGTATATATTTATAATCTTATAAATACTTTTTATAAGACATTATAGATATATTTGAATTATTAAAAAAAAAATACTAACTATAAACTTGTGTTTTTATTTAATGTATATAAATAAACATTATTTTTTAATATAAATATATTAATTTTATTTAAATTAATATTATTTTTATTAGAAACTTTTATCAGCACTATTATTAGCACGGATAAATACACCTTTTATCAGTGCTAAAAAAATTAATGATAAAGGGTAGATTTATCATCACTTTTAGATAACACTAATAAAGGTCCTCTTTTATCAGTGCATTTTTCTTAGAACTGATAAAACATGACACTACCCTTGCGCCAATATATGGTAGTGTGATGGCTATGTTTTCTTAGTTACATATAAAGGTCTAGGAACAACACAAGAAACCAGTTTTAGCAGCTGTGTAAATGAAATCATCTATTCTAGAACAAGTTTAGATGCATCGATTATCAAGTTCCAAGATCCTCATTCTGAGGGTGAGTGTCATAGGAGAGAACCCACCTCCTAGTTGGGTTGTTGATTGTAGTGAGACTTTTATCTACTATGGGCATGTATGAGTGCCCTCTGATATAAGGGAAGATTTTATGAGGTAATATCATTCCTTTGTTTAGGAAGTTCAACATGGGATTACCAAGATGTATCATGATATACATTGTTAGTACTAGTGGACAGTTATGAAGATGAGAATAGAAGGCTTCATCACTTGGTGCTCCACCTGTTAGTAGGTGAAGGAAGAGCACCAGTGACCTACTATACTTCTAGAGCCTCTATCTATTCCTGATTGGAAATGGAATGACGTCACCGTGGACTTCATGACATGCCTGACGATATCTGCTTGAGGCAGTGACACGATATGAGTGATCGTTGATAGGTCGAACAAAGTTGTGCACTTCTTACTGATCCAGATACCTTCTCTATTGATGAGCTAGGAAGGATATATATTCGAGAGATAGTGAGAATTCATGGTATACCCCATTATATAATTTTATATAGTGATTACCAATTTATATCACGGTTTTAGCAAGAGTTACAGAAGGCACTGGGTTCACAGGTGATCTTGAGTACTACGTATCACACTCAGACTGATGGGTAGTCTGAGTGGACCATATGAGTGTTAGAAGATATGTTATAGGTCATTATCCTTGATTTTATAGGTTACTAGGAAAAGAATATTCCTATGGTTGAGTTTTACTTCAATAATAGCTTTCAGAAAATGGTACATATGGATCCATATGAGGTCCTCTATGGTAGATCGTCACGCTCACCTATATGCTGGCTTGAGGTAGGTGAGGCTACTCTACTAGGTATTCATCTCAATTAAGAGACTTAAAAGTATGTCCAGATAATTCCAAACATATGGATATATCTTAGTCTAGTAGAACTCATATATCGATCATCATCATAGACCTATTGAGTTTGAGGTGGGACATTAGGTCTTTCTACGTGTATCACCCATGTTGGGTCACAGATGAATCAGGAGGTAGGTGATAGAGAAAATATTTTCAATTAATTTATATTTAATATAATTTTTTTAAACCCAAAAAATTATTACTTTAAGATGAATTGTTTCATTTTTATGATATTGGTATTATTTTGAGCTGAATAGTAAAAATGGGCCATTTTGGATTTTTAACAGTTTTAAATTATTTCTGTAGTTTGGCCATAACATTATCTACACTAATCCAAATTTCAAAATTTTTTCTTTTCCAGATTCTTAACATCTAGGGATTCATTTAATTTTTTTGGACTAAAAGCTGAATCGGCCATGTAGAAGCTCAAAAGAAGCTCACAATTGGGAGCAAGAAAACTGTTTGCAGTTCTTCCTAGTTTTGGTGTGGGCTCCATAACGCATCCATGGTGGGCCCAAATGTTGTGATATTTTGTGGGTGGACGTGAAAGGAGTTGTGGAAAATAGTTTATTAAGTAAGGGCCGCGTGGATTGATCGTTTATGTGGTCATTAAATCACCCTAATTCGGACGATTGCATTTTGGAGAGTCTGACTGGATAGAATAAATGCTCAGAGTAAAACGGCCATAACTCTCGGAATACATGTCTAAATCAGATGAGATTTTGAGGGAACACGACCAAGGGAATTATGAACGACATTAAAGAAGGGATAAATGCGTGAAGATGTCATTTATTTGGGATAAAACACGTCAACATCCGGTGGAAAAATTATGGCTATAAAAGGGGGAGAGCTCCACCCTCTCAAAGCATTCCATTCTCCATCCTATTCCTTCCGGGACACCAAGAAGGATAATTTTTTGGATTTATTTTTTTATTTAATTTCTTTTTCATAGTTTTCTCATGCCTTCTTCTTCCCCATTCATCTTGATTACCCTTACCATGGAGGGGTAAACTTTTGGAGTGATTAGGGAAGGGTTGGTTTTCTACATTGTAATGCTTGAGTTCTTGGATGCAATTGAATAAATTTCTTTCTTCTTCATAGTTGTTTTCAATTTTTTTTAGCGGATTTTATTATCAAGTGTGATCATTCTTGAATATTAACTCTGTTATTGATTTTTTCCTTGGTAATATAATCATAATCTCCCTCCACTAATTTCTGTTTTATATACGATGGAATAAACTAGGAATTAGTGGTGAAGTACTCGACGATCGTCAGTACATGTAAAAGGTGTAGTGAATGTTCTTGATTGTTTGGGATAAACAAAACCAGATCAGGTATTTCCCATTTCAATTAAGGATATTCAATAAAACTATTTTACACATGGAAGGAGAGTTGACCAAACAGAGATCTTGGTAAGGTTTTCTCTCACAATAATAATTTCACCAAGGAAGTGAGAGGAAATGATTGTGGAAACTCACTTTAATAAAAAAAGAAGAAGTGGTTTGAATTAAATTAAACAAGGATAACATTAAAATTAGGAAACCAACCCCGACCTAATCATCCTTTTTAATATCATAGTTTTTCAATCATTTTAATTTCAAATTTCATTTCAAAAACACTACAATTTTACCCTCGTTTTAAAGTGACAACCTATTTTGTGTGCACTTCTCTTCAGGAGACATCCTAGGTAATTCACATTACTACATTTTAACTGAGGAAATAATTATTTTTCCGCGCCCTACAACAGGAGTGCGTCAAACTTGGCACCGTTTCCGGGGAGGTAGTGCCACAAACTAATTGTAAATATTTGAATTTTTCAATTTAAAAAAAAGTAAAAAAAATTATTTTGTCATATTATTTTCAAATGATTATTTCTTTAATTCATGGAACAATTACCCACAAGTGCGAGAACCAATTATTGAATCACCTTGGTCTATAGAGTATAGAGTTTATTTCTTGGTTAAACAAATTCCGGGAGCTCGAATCCAAATCATAACAGAGGATGAATTCAAGGATCTCATTAAAAACCTTAAAGAGAACCTCGAATACCCAGTGTTGGAGGGTTTCGCAAGAGAATTAATTGAACTTCAGGAGTATATTCTGGAATTTTATCAATAAATGATCAAAGTACAACACCAAGAAGAAGATGTTCACAAGGATATTGAAGCCCAATTTTAAAAAATTAGTCAAACAGTTCAAAACCTAGAGACCTCAATATAGTGGATAGCGGAACAAGTACATGCATCCCAAGATCAACAAATGGAGCCCGAACCAGAACCAGAAATATTGATGGAAGAAGTATCCCCAAACATCCTTCAAGTTGAAGAACCCATGGAGGCCTTGATGAAATTAAAGGAAGATCCATTTAACCCATCTCAATAAATGTTGGAGGAGATTTATGAAGAATATTTAGAAATTGAAATACATATGGGAGATAAAAAAGATCTGGATAACTTCTGGAATGAGTGTGAGGAACTTCTTGAGCCAACTATTCCTCATAATGTAGATGATTCAGCAACATTGAAGGAAGAAACCGACCAAGCAGTGGAATTTGAAGAGAAGATATAGGAGTCTGACTACCTACCTCTATCTAGGGAAATTCAACTCCAAGAAGCACCTCCCATTGAAGAAGAAATTAAAGCCAAGCAAGTTCAGGGAGTTAATCTTTTCATAAACTCATTATCTTTTGATTTTGTTGAAACAAAATTAAGTATTAACTCCCCTTATTTTAATTTTTCAGATTCAGCCAAAACATGTATTTCCTTGGAGGAAGACGATGAAAAAGGATATTAATCCATGGAGGAACATCTAGAGATCCCCAAACCTGTTGAACATTTAATGGAGGGAGTACAAGAGAATATCAAAGTGGATTTTCTGGAGGAAAATGAGACACAAGATACTTACTTTTAAAGGGAAGAATTTGATATTGATCCTTCATGCTTTAATCTTTTTAAAATACAATTAAACTGTGACATTCCTTTTTATTTTTCCATAGATTTATCATAACTTCAGCAACCACTGGAGAATAAAGAAGATGTTTTTCATGCAGAAGCCAGGAAAGAGGAGGACCCATTTATTGTCCTAACCCCACCATGCATGTTGTATATCATTATAGTAGGGGTGGAATTGGTATGCTATATCAATGGAGTCCTCAAAAAATAAGGAACAAGTTCATGCTGGAAAGAAGAATTTTTGTTAGTTCATGAGCAAGAAACCTCACCCACCATCAGATTTGTGATAATTGATTAGAACTGCCCCTCTGGAGGCAGTCAAAACCCAGGGCCCACTTGGGGGATTAAACCAAGTTTTATCCTTCTATTCTCATCCTATTTCTATTTTCATTTCTTTCAATAAATATCTTATGTTTTTTTATGTTATTTTATTTGTAGGTTTTCATAGTGCAACACTTGGGAGCTAAAATCATTGTTGCATTGTGAATAAATCAGGTTGTACCTCTCCTTCACACTTTCTTGATGTTGTGATTAATTTTAAAATTGGCTTAAATGTTAAATCCACTTGAATTCATTGAGGAAACTATATTATTTTAGTGTGGGGGAGGGAACCTTTGTAGTTTAGTATTTTCATTTTGTGTTTATTTTTCAGTTTTTGGTTTGTTTTTGAAACTTTTGAGCTGAAATGATTATCATTACCACTTTTGTAACCCATGTCATTGAGTGAACCAATCTATTTCATGAAACTGAGCTTAAATAAATGCTGAAATATCTTTGTTTCAAGTTAAAATCTTTTGGAATTTCATGAAAGTACACTTATTTTTGAAACCCATGCCATATTTCACTATCTATATCTTTGAAATCACTTTCCTGTGAGGCTTCTGAACCATTTTTGTCATATTATTTTCATTCACCTCATTTCTTGAGAGAACCAGGCCATGATTGCTTTAACCGGAATTTGATTTATTGCTTTCAAAACATGAGGGTTTGGGGTACATGTGTTTTAAATGATTGAGGCATTTATTTGGTTTGAAGACCCATTTTCAATGTAATCCTTTTCATTATGGCCCACCTTTACATTTATCCTTCATTGTAGCCCCTAGTATCCATGAATTGCCTGTAAGGTTAGCCACATTACAAGCCAATTTTCCTTATCCTACCTGCTCTTTAAGTGAAATTGCATGACCTAGTTGAACTTAAGTGTGGGGGAAGATGTCTTGTGGTATACTACCTCATTTGGTGATACTTTTGGTGGAATATAAAATGTTGAAGAGTTGATTTTCCTACTTAATATTTTGTTAAAAGCTGTTCATTTCTAGAGCTTTCATGATAAGAGAAGTTGTGCCTTTCTGGAGCTTCTGATGTAAAAAAAAGAAAGTTGTGCCTATCTGGAGCTTTCAAGAAAAATCATGTTTGAAAAGATTGAATTTTTTCTACTAAAATCCTGAGCTTATTGAATGATTATGGAGCTTAGTTTCTACAAAGGGTAAGAAAAGGAGACCATATTTGAGTGAAAATAGAATCTTGCAATTTTGCTTCAAAAAGAGTCAAGCCCTCCTTTTTCGGCCTCAGAATTTTTAACATCTAAATCCTACCAACCAGAAGCCACAGAACAACCTTAAAAAGTCCTCATGAGAAAAACATGTCCTTGACTCACATTATGTGGAGAAGTAAGAATTTATCAATCCTATGGTGACTCTTGTGTGAGTTTGGATGAGAAAAGCCTTGTTCAGCATTTACATTTGTGAGATGAGAGAAAATTCACGTGAGGTAGGTGTTTTTTGTGCATGGGATAAGAAATGAAGTGGAAATATATTAAAATATAAAATGGAGAACTTGAAATATTTTTTTTGATGACGTATTATATCTTTTTGTATCTTGGAATTTATTTGGTAGATCTCATTGATATGTGTTTTGGATTTGATTTGATTTGACTTTTACTTGTCCAGGAGTCCAAGTTCTAAGTGTGGGGGAATTGATAGAGCAAATATTTTAAATTAATTTATATTTAATATCATTGTTTTAAACCCACAAAAGTGTTCCTTTAAGATGAATTGTTTCATTTTTATGATATTGGTGTTATTTTGAGATGAATAGTAAAAATGGGCCGTTTTGGATTTTTAACTATTTTAAATTATTTATGTAGTTTAGATATAAAATTATCTACATTGATCCAAATTTCAAAATTCATTCTTTTCCAGATTCTAAACATCCAGGTATTCATTTAATGTTTTTGGACTAAAAGCTGGATCGGCCATGTGGAAGCTCAAAAGAAGCTCACAAGTGGGAGAAAGAAAACTGTTTGCAATTCTGCCAAGTTTTGGCGTGGGATCCATAACACATCCATGGTGGGACCAAATGTTGTGATATTTTGTGGGTAAACGCGCAAGGGGTTTTAGAGAATCTTTTATGAATGGAGGGCCATGTGTATTGGCCATTTATGGGGTCATTAAATCACCTTAATCCTAATGATTGCGTTTTGGAGAGTCTGACTAGACAGAATACATGCTCAGAGTAAAACGACCATAACTCTCGGAATACATATCTAAATATACTGCGATTTTGAGGGGACACGACCAAGGGAATTATGAACAACATTAAAGAATGGATAAATGTGTGAAGATGTAATTTAATGGGTCTACAACGCGTCAACATTCGTGGAACAAATTCTGGATATAAAAGGAGGAGAGATCCACCCTCTCAAAGCATCCCATTCTCCATCCCATTCCTTCTGGGACACCAAGAAGGATAATTTTCAGCTTTATTTTTTTATTTCTTTTCTTTTTCATAGTTTTATAATGCCTTATTATTCCCCATTCATCTCGATTACCCTTACCATGGAGGGGTAAACTTTTGGAGTGATTGGGGAAGGATTTGTTTTCTACATTGTAATTCTTGAGTTCTTAGACACAATTGAATAAATTTATTTTTTCTTCAAAGTTGTTTTCAATTTATTATAGAGGATTTTATTATCAAGTGCGGTCGTTCTTGAATATTAATTCCGTTATTTATTTTTACCTTGGTAAAATAATCATAATCTCCCTCCACTAATTTCTGTTTTATATACGATGGAATAAACCAGGAATTGGTGGTGAAGTACTCGATGATCGTCAGTACTTGTAAAAGGTGTTGTGAATGTTCTTGATTATTTGGGATAAACAAAACCTGATCGGGTATTGCCCATTTCAATTAAAGATATTCAATACAACTATTTTACACATGGAAGGAGAGTTGACCAAATCGAGATCTTGGTAAGGTTTTCTCTCACAATAATAATTTCACCGAAGAAGTGAGAGGAAACGATTATGGAAACTCACTTTAATCAACAAATAAGAAGAGGTTTGAATTAAATTGTACAAGGATATCATTAAAATTAGGAAACCGACCTCGACCTAATCACCCTTTTTAATATCAAAGTTTTTCAATCATTTTAATTTCAAATTTCATTTCAAAAACATAACAATTTTACCCTCGTTTTAAAGTGAAAACCTATTTTGTGTGCACTCCTCTTCGGGATAAATCCTACGTCAAACACATTACTACATTTTAACTTAGGAAATAATTGTTTTTCTACGCCCTATGACAAGCGTGCGTCAAACTCGGTGCCATTTAGGGGGAGGTAGTGCCACAAACTAATTGTAAATATTTGACTTTTTCAATTAAAAAAAAAATTTAAAAAAATTCTTTTGTCATGTTGTTTTAAAATGATTATTTCTTTAATTCATGGAACAATTACCGAGAAGTGTGAGAACCAATTGTTGAATCACCTTGGTCTATAGAGTATAGAGTTTATTTATTGGCTAAATAAATTCAGGGAGATCGAATCCAAATCATAACAGAGGATGAATTCAAGGATCTCATTGAAAACCTTAAAGATAACCTCGAATACCCAGTGTTGGAGGGTTTGGAAAGAAAATTAATTGAACTTCAGGAGTATTTTCCAGAATTATATCAAGAAATGATCAAAGTAAAACACCATGAAGAAGAAGTTCACAAGGATATTGAAGCCCAATTTGAAAGAATTAGTCAAACAGTTCAAAACCTAGAGACCTCAATACAGTGGATAGCGGAACAAGTACATGCATCCCAAGATCAACAAATGTCACCCAAACCAGAACCAGAAAAACTGATGGAAGAAGTATCCCAAAAAATCCTTCAAGTTGAAGAACCCATGGAGGCCTTGATGAAATTAAAATAAGATTTATTGAGCCCATCTCAATCAATGTTGGAGGAGATTTATGAAGAAGATTTATCAATTGAAATACATATGGGAGATCAAAAAGATCTGGATAACTTATGGAATGGGTGTGAGGAACTTCTTGAGCCAACTATTCCTCATAATGTAGATTATTCAGCAACATTGTAAGAAGAAACTAACAAAGCAGTGGAATTTGAAGAGAAGATAGAGGAGTCTGACTGCCTACCTCTATCTAGGTAAATTCAACTCCAAGAAGCACCTCCCATTAAAGAAGCAATTGAAGCCAAACAAGATCAGGGAGTTAATCTTTTCATAAACTCATTATCTTTTAATTTTGTTTAAACTAAATTGAGTATTACCTCCCCTTATTTTAATTTTTCAGATTCATCCAACACATGTATTTCGTTGGAGGAAGACGATGAAAAAGGATATTCATCCATGGAGGAATATCTAGAGCTCCCCAAACCTGTTGAACATTTAATGGAGGGAGTACAAGAGAAGAACAAAGTCGATTTTCTGGAGGAAAACAAGACACAAGATAATTACTTTGAAAGGGAATAATTTGATATTGATTATTCATGCTTTAATTTTTTTCAAATAGAGTTAAACTCTGACATACCCTTTTATTTTTCAATAGATGTATCATACCTTTAGTAACCACTGGAGAATAAAGAAGATGTTGTTCATGCAAAACCCATGAAAGAGGAGGAATCATTTATTTTCATAACCCCACCATGCATGTTGTATCTCATTACAGTAGGGGTGGACTTGGTATGCTATATCAATGGAGTCCTCAACAATAAGGAACAAGTGTATGCTGGGAAGAAGAATTTTTGTAGGTTCATGAGCAAGAAACCTCACCGACCATCAGATTAGTGATAACTGATTAGAACTGCCCCTCTGGAGGCAGTCAAAACCCAAGGCCCACTTGGGGTATTAAACCAAGTTTTATCCTTCTATTCTCATCCTATATATATTTTCATTTCTTTTAATAAATATCTTATGTTTTCTTATGTTATTTTATTTGTAGGTTTTCAGAGTGCAACACTTGGGAGCTTAACTCAATGTTGCACTATGAATAAATCAGGTTGTACCTCTCCTTCACACTTTCTTGATGTTTTGATTCATTTTAAAATTGGATTACATGTTAAATCTACTTTAATGTATTGAGGACACTGCATCATTTAAGTGTGGGGGAGGGAACCTTTGTAGTTTATTATTTTCATTTTGTGTTTATTTTTCAGTTTTTGGTGTGTTTTTGAAACTTTTACGCTGAAATGATTATCATTACAATTTTTGAAACCCATGTCATTGAGTGAACCAATCTATTTTACAAAACTGAGCTTAAATGAATGCTGAAATAACTTTGTTTCAAGTTCAAATATTTTTGAATTTCATGAAAAGTACACTTATTTTTGAAACCCATGCCATATTTCACTGTCTATATCTTTGAAATCACTTTCCTGTGAGGCTTCTAAACTATTTTTTTCATATTCTTTTCATTCACCTCATTTCTTGAGAGAACCAGGCCATGATTGCTTTGACCAAAATTTGATTTATTACTTTCAAAACTAGAGGGTTTGGGGTACGTGTGTTTTAAATGATTGAGTCATTTATTTGGTTTGAAGACCCCTTTTCAAAATAATACTTTTCATTATGGACCACATTTACATTTAACCTTCATTGTTGCCCCTAGTATCCATGATTTGCCTGTTAGGTTAGCCACATTACAAGCCAATTTTCCTTATCCTACCTGCTCTTGAACTGAAATTGCATGATCTAGTTGAACTTAAGTGTGGGGGAAGATGTATTGTGGTGTACTACCTAATTTGGTGATACATTTGGTGGAATATAAAATGTTGAAGAGTTGATGTTCCTATTGAATATTTTGTTAAAATCTGTTCCTTTCTAGAGCTTTCATGATAAGAGAAGTTGTGCCTTTCTGGAGCTTCTGATGTAAAAAAAGAAAGTTGTGCCTATTTGGAGCTTTCAAGAAATATCATGTTTGAAAAGATTGAAATTTTTTCTATTGAAATCCTGAGCTGATTGAATGATGATTGAGATTATTTTATACAAAGGGGAAGAAAAGGAGACCATATTTGAGTGAAAATTAAAATCTTGCAATTTTGCTTCAATAAGAGTCAAGCCCTCATTTTTCGGCCTCATAATTTTTAACATCGAAATCCTACCAACCGGAAGCCACAGAACAACCCTAAAAATTCCTCATGATAAATTCATGTCCTTGAATCACATTGGATGGAGAAGTTGGAATTTATCAAGCCTATGGTGACTCTTGTGTGAGTTTGGATGAGAAAATCCTTGTTCAACATTTACATTTGTAAGATGAGAGAAAATTCATGTGAGGTAGGTATTTTGTGTGCATGGGATAAGAAATGAAGTGGAAATATATTAAAATCTAAAATGGAGAACTTGAAATAATTTTTTTGATGAGGCATGATATCTTTTTGTTTCTTGGAATTTATTTGGTAGATCTCATTGATATTTGTTTTGGATTTGATTTGATTTGACTTTTACTTGTCTAGGAGTCCAAGTGCTAAGTGTGGGGGAATTGATAGAGAAAATATTTTCAATAAATTTATATTGAATATCATTTTTTTAACCCACAAAATTGTTCCTTTAAGATGAATTGTTTCATTTTTTGGATATTGGTGTTATTTTGAGCTGAATAGTAAAAATAGGCCATTTTGGATTTTTAACAGTTTTAAATTATTTATGTAGATTGGCCATAAAATTTTCTACACTGATCCAAATTAAAAAATTATTATTTTTACATATTATACACATCCATGGATTCATTTAATATTTTTGGACTACAAGCTGAATTGGCCATGTGGAAGCTCAAAAGAAGCTCACAATTGGGAGAAAGAAAACTGTTTTCAATTCTGCCTAGTTTTGGCGTGGGCTCCATAACACATCCATGGTGGGCCCAAATGTTGTGATATGTTGTGGGTGGATGAACAAGGAGTTGTGAAGCATCTTTTATGAAGTAAGGTCCGTGTGTATTGGCTGTTTATGGGGTCATTAAATCACCTCAATCCAGAAGATTACGTTTTGGAGAGTCTGACAGGACAGAATAAATGCTCAGAGTAAAACGGCTATAACTCTAGGAATACATGTCCAAATCCGCTGAGATTTTGAGGGCACATGACTAAGAGAATTATAAACAACATTAAATAAGGGATAAACACATGAATATGTCATTTAATGGGTCTAAAATGAGTCAACATCAGCGGAACAAATTCTGGCTATAAAAGGAGGAGAGCTCCACCCTCTCAAAGCATTCCATTCTCCATCCCATTCCTTCCATGACACCAAGAAGGATAACTTTTCGGCTTTATTTTTTTATTTATTTATTTTTCATATTTTTCTAATGCCTTATTCTTACCCATTAATCTCAATTACCCTTACCATGGAGGGGTAAGCTTTTGGAGTGATTGGGGAAGGGTTGGTTTTCTTCACTATAATGCTTGAGTTCTTGGATGCAATTGAACAGATTTCTTTCTTCTTCAAAGTTGTTTTCAATCTATTATAGTGTATTTTATTATCAAGTGCGATTGTTCTTGAATATTAATTCCGTTATTGATTTTTTCCTTGGTAAAATAATCATAATCTCCCTCCACTAATTTCTGGTTTGTATACGATGGAATAAACTAGGAATTAGTGGTGAAGTACTCGACAATCGTCAGTACATGTAAAAGGTGTAGTGAATGTTCTTGATTGTTTGTGATAAAAAAACCGATAGGGTATTGCCCATTTCAATTAAGGATATTCAATACAACTATTTTACTCATGGAAGGAGAGTTGAAAAAACTGACATCTTGGTAAGGTTTTCTCTCACAATAATAATTTCACCAAGGAAGTGAGAGGAAACGATTATGGAAACTAAATTTAATCAACAAAGAAGAAGTTGTTTGAATTAAATTGAACAAGGATATCATTACAATTAGGGAACTGACCCTGAACTAATCAACCTTTTTAATATCATAGTTTTTTAATCATTTTAATTTCAAATTTCATTTAAAAAACACAACAATTTTACCCTCATTTTAAAGTGAAAACCCATTTTTTGTGCACTCATATTTGGGAGAAATCCTAGGTCAACCAAATTACTACATTTTAAATTAGGAAATAATTGTTTTTCCATGCCCTATGATAGGCGTGTGTCAGCAGGGAATGTTGTCACCTCAATATGTCAGGCCATTCAAGATAGTGGAGAGAGTTGGACTGGTAGTCTATCAGCTACTATTATATTAGTGGTATTGTTCCATGAATGATGTCTTCCACTTATCTCAGTTTTGACAATGTCATCAAGACCCATATTATTCCTTTGACCCCGATGATATCAATCTAAAGGAGGATGCATCCTTCAAGGAGTATCCAATTCGTATAATTTATAATAAAATGAAGATTATAATAAGTAGGTTTGTGCCTTTGGTCTGACTGTTGTGGTGGAAAAGATGCATATATGATAATACCTAGGAGTTGAAGGCCGTTGTACATGAAAAAGGCAAGATCTCTTCTCAGAAGACATTTTGACACTCTTAGAAGGGAAACTTGAGGATGTGTTGTTTTATAGAGGGGAGGTTGTAACATCTTAGATTTACCCAAAGGTAAAAACCTTTTATTTTTTTGGTTTAATTTTTTTAAATGACTCTTGTAATGATGCCTAAGAAGTTAAAGGAGCTTCTGGATGCGTCTGGGGCTCATATGAATCCCAGAGCACAAAAAAGGGGAAAATAGACTAGGCTATATGGTTTGTCTAAAACTATGCGACCGAGGGCACACGACCATGTGAGTGCTATAGGTTTGGGGATAATGATCTTTTTCACAGTTTGTACATAGTTAGTCAAGTCGTGCACTTAACAATGTATAGTTCCCCTTATAGTACTGAATGAAACATGGTTGGGGCACAGTTTGGCCAAACCATACAACCAAACCATGCGCAGTGTAAATTGTGGGTGAAATACCTATTTTTCACTTAATGAATTTTAACCATCTTTACTTCTCCTCCCTCCTTATTCCAGTGGGATTTTTACCTTCCCTACATGCATGGAGGTCCTCCTCCCTATCCATGGGGTTTTGATATTTCTCTATTGTTTCTCCACTGAATCCATTACCATTAGAATCTATAGAACTATATATGTAATCTCTACCCTCTACACCCATCTATTTATAGTTTCCTCTTCCATCCGTCACACTATTTTGGGGCAATTAATTTTTCCCCTATTTCCTAGAATTTAAAAAATCCTTTGATTTCTTCCATTTTAGGTTGAATCATGACTAAATAATGGATGAGTGAAGTGCTACGACACTGAGTTAGGGGATCTATACTCATTCCCATAATTTAATCACATGTTATTTTATGTGACATTATTCCACTCTTAGACCCTTTCGAAGATGCTTCGTTATTTCATATAAAATTGATTGAAATGGTTTTTCATGTTTGTAGTGACCTTATCTTCTGGTGAAACCCATCTGTAGGGTGTTCTCCTTTACTTTTCTACTCCCTTTATGTGTTCCCACCTAGAATAAACTTTTTTTCCTATGTCTTAAATGGAAAGTCTCCCTCTAAGAGTGGTAATTTGATTAAATTACTTTGATTATAATTAAATTGTGATGAATGTCTATCCATGAGAGTGGCCCTTGAGCTCCATGCCTTAAACCTTATATTTAAATACTCATGCTTCATGTTTTATTTTTAATTCCATAATCCTTACACTAAATTTCTTATGAAAAAATGGGTTAATCCCTTTCTTTATGTTATATTACCTTTCTTGAACTTATGCTATGTTTAGTTAATCATGATCAATGCCTCATTTTATGCTTATTACCTTATGACATGATTAATTAGACTAGATTGAGTGCTATGACTTGGTCATTTTTTAGCCTGTAATATTAAAATGTCAATGATGATAGGTAATTATTTACCTGATATGCCATGTAGCTTATGACTTATGCTAATGCTTTGATTTTATACATGTTATGCCTTGTTCTTTCAATATTAATTGATACATTGTTGTTTGGAATAATTTTATATCTTGATTTTATGGTGATCATGTGATATTGAGATTCTATTTTGTTGGAATTAAATTCTAAATTTATGCCTTGTATTATGACGTACCTTGTTTGATATAGCTCACTTGCTACAGGCTGAGAGTGAACATGGGTCCTGAGTTAAGGATTCTATGGTTGGACGCACTATTCTTGTTTGGATACTATTAACGCAGCAGGAGTGATACTATGTATTTCCAAGTACAGGATCACCAGGTGGATTTATTTGTACTTAAGAGTGAGGTCGGTTCCCTAGCATAGAAACTGAGGATGGAAAAATTTGGAAAGATGGCTATTCTATTCCTTGGATGATTCTCAATCCCCTATGTGAGATACTTGGTATACACTTAGAGTCATTGTGTCATGAGTGATACAAGGGACACCGTATGAGTTTCTTTGTATGGACTCGATGACATTGGTTATATTGGATATTCTATAGCGACCCTTGGGATTCTGTTTAGATCACCTTGGATGGGATCAAACTCCACAATGGTATTTGATGGATTATTTGATTTTATCATTTCATACATGATGCATATTTCTTAATTATCATTATTATAAACACTTGTATGATGTGATGTAAATTAGACCCCGAGATGAAGCATAAGCTTGGGGGTATGATTTATTGGCCTTCCTTGTTTACTTTATCCCTTATATACATATTATGACCTATATAGGTACTCCTTTTCTGACTTCCAGCATAGGAAGAAGTAGGTGGTATGGAACGAGTGTCCATTTAAAAACCCAAAATAAGGTTTACATGTTTTATTTATTTAATGGTATGATTTTATTTATATATGGAACATTGCCTTATTTACTACATGAAATGGATTATCCTAGACACCATGGGTGCCGACCTATGGAGATTTATATCTCATACCCTTCTTAGGCACCGTTTGTTACCTGATTAGACATTATGATCGTAAGTATGGATAAAGGGAGGCATGATGCTACTGATGCTTGATTGGTTTGCTGATTAAGATGGATCATGGGGGTAGAGGACCTAGCCTATGCTCGAGATACTATATAGTAGTTTTTTTGGCTTATTTGTAGTTGTTGATAGCATGTGGCATATGATTGTACCCCTATTCTCCTACACACTCATTTTTATAGACATATGACATCATCATGATCATAATTTTGTATCTATTATTGATTAGTCATCTTCCTCTCAGTTACTTATCTCGACTTGTTTATTTCTATATTATTGCTGCTATCTTAATGTAATTATGCTTCCTCTATTTGTTATATATTGTTTACAAATTCACATACTCTAATCTATAAGGAAATATTCTCCCAAAAAACACACCCTAGGTCATGGCTACTAGTTGATAGCCTCTAGAATTCGGGGAGATGCGTTTGAGGTCATGTGGCCCACCAACTCAAGGCATAGTCCAACGACCCTTAGGGTAAGATTCTACATGATCAGTTTCAAAAAACATTCAACTATTTCAAGGAGAGGTTGATCAGATCTCAAAAGATTCCATTTCCCAAGGAAGGTGTAATGTTTGAGGTTTTCTATGATAATTTCCATCCGGTCATAGGATGAATCATGATGTAACAAAGGAAAGTCATCACATATGGGTCTAGGAAGCTATATCCCCATGAGTGTAACTACAACACAATGATCTATAATTGGAGGTGATTGTTTTTTCACTGATTCTATGGATACATTACCTCACCAACAAGAAATTTATGGTCTTCATGGATAACATGAGCCCAAAGTATGACTTCTATCAGCATGATTTGAATATTTGATAGTGGATATAGAATGATTTTTCTATTGTATTATGATTTTGCGTTCTCCTAATCCCTGAGGAAAAGAAATATGGTGGTTGATGTGAGGAGTAAAAATTCATGAGGACGTGTAATTCAGAGGGTCTGGTGACTATTGGAGAGGCTTTTAAGAGATTGCGACAATACATCTCAACGTAGAAGAAGATAGTGGTAGAGGTTGTTTTTATTAGATACTTATGGAGTTATATTTGATTTTGTAGGTGGAGGTGTCTCATTGGAGAGAATTGGAGGTGGTGGTGATGTATTACTATATTGGACACAATGATGTTCTAGAGGGGTGGTCAGAGGATATTCATAACCAGATGATGTTTTTATGGAACCTGTTTGTACTGATAGTGACACATGACATATTACTTCATGATTTTCAAAGATCACCCTTCTTTTTTACATTCATATATGTCTAATATGTATCATGTATTTTAGATGAAACTATTTTGGCATGGGATGAAGTGGTAAATGGTAGAGCTCATAACACAGAATTTGGTTTTTCAGTAGGTGAAAATCAATCACTACATTCCTGGAGGTTTTTTTGCAGCCCCTTGATGTACCTAATTGGAAGAGGGAGGAATTTTTTATGGACTTCATCACCAGCTAAACCCTATACCAAAAAGGATCTAACTCTCTTTGGGTGATCATGGACTACTTGAAAAGACAACCCATTTTCTATAAATCATGGATTTGAGTTCCATGGACTCTCTTTTGAGGTGATATATGGATGAATTTTTACAGATTCATAGGGTTTTGTGGAATAATATTTAAGACAGAGATCATGATTTTTCATCATGATTAAAAGAGAGTATTGAAGCATTATTTTTTATCTTATTTCATCTTTAACACTCCTTTCCATCCTCAAACAGATGGTTACACAAAGTGTAAAATATAAATGATGGATTATATGTTGAGGGATTTCGTTATTGATTTTTTCAGATCATAGTTAAAGAAATTACTTTTATTTGAGTTAAACTATAAAATTATTTATCATAAATCCATAAAAATGGATCTTTTTTAGGTGTTTTATAAATTAATTCATCATTCTACTTTGTGTTTTACTGAGGTTGGGGATTCATCAGTTCCTGGTCTTGATGTGGTGCAGAGCACAACAGAGAAGTTATATATGGTTCAAAAGTAGATGAAGGTAGTGAAAGACCATTGGTAGGCCTATTATAATTGTATATAGAGGTCCCTAGAGTATGAGGTTAGATACCATATGTTATTTAGGGTTTAACCTCATTAGGGGTGATGTAGGTTTTGTTGGGGGGTAATATTTCTACCTAGTCTATCAAGCATTTTGAGGCATGGGATCTTATTGGTGCGGTGGCCTATTGGTTATCACACCCTAAAATATGTATGGGATCTAGGATATATTCCACTTATCTATGATAAATTAATATCTTCATTATGTATCCCATGAAATTGATTGGGGAGAGTTAGATATCAAGTATGACAAAAAGTGTGTGGAGTGATAAGTAGAGTTCCAGGATCATTGAGAGAAGGTGTTTCATGGAAAAACCATTTCCATGGTTCATGTGATATGGAGGAATGTTGGAATAGAGTAGAGTACTTGGGAGCGTGAGAAATATGTTTATGCCCTGTACCCTGAGTTGTTTCAAATTTTTTTGAGTGTTTCTTTGTTTTATTTACATTGGTGATGTAACACTTGAAAGTTGGTAGTTTATGATATGATCATTTTCTATTTTTGTTTGTGTGATTATCCTATAGAAGTTTTTCAATTGTAATGATTCCCATGAGAGGTATATCATGGGTTAGTTGTAAATAACCCTCATTTTACTTTTTCTAGGATTGGTTTTGATTCTCAAGGATGAGAATTATTTGAGAGGTAGGAAATACAATGGTCTAGATCTTATGACCTGTTACTTTGTGGGAATTTAGGTGATGGTGGTGTATGGGGGAAGTTATGAAGGAGTTGAGTAGTATATGGAGGGGATTTGGCTGAAATTTTATATGGATAATGATTTTGTGACATAAAGGATTATGTTGTTCTATAAAAGGGGTGTTTGTAGCACATATAGATCAGCTATGACATAGAGCCTTTAGAAGTTGAGTTTTTACAGTTCCTCATTTTTTGAAAAAGCTATAAATTGGATTCTATTATACAATATGGATTATTAGAGGATATATTTTTTTAGTTATATCAATTTTGGGTTAGTTTCACCATAGATACAGGCTACAACATGGCCTTCTTCTTGGTGATAGATTTCTACAACGTTGTGGTTTCCCTTGCACTATGGTCATTCTCATACCTTATAGGATATATGGTGTGGACCTTGCTATGTTTATTTGATGTATATTTGACCATCCAAATCGTGGTATAGTCCCTTATTTTATTCTAAATTTTTTCCCATTTCATCTCTTTTTCACTATGGTGTAGGGTGTTTCCCTATGGTTTTTTAATTTTCAGTTTTCCTATACATTCCTAAACCCCTTTGAACCATTTATTCCTTTAGAAATTTCTTTTGATTACTAGTTGAATCTTAGGTTATTTTTAGGCCTTTCACCCTCTACTTATGGGATTTAATTCTTATCATCCTGATATTGAGCATTGTAAATTCTAAGTCGATTCCCATCTTCTCCTTCCTAGTTTTCTCTATTCTTTATTACAGAGAAGGATGTTCTTTGGGGGATGGATGATTTGGGTGATTTGGTTCCTGGAGATTGATATAGGGTGTCTTTTCTATCTTTATGATCCATAGTTTGTGTGATCATGGATGTGATGACATATTTTATTCATTTTATCCTTGTAAAGCATTTTGTAAAGCCTTGTTTGAGGAAATGGATCATCTTTATCACCCTTTTTAAGTGTATGTGTGGGTATTACATGATTTTTAAAACCAACAAAGGGATATTAAGGATTGAATTAATAAATATAATGATTTGGTTTAACTAAAATTGATGGGAATAGAGAGTAATCACACATGTTTATTGTTTTCATGAAATTTCACATGATGATACATGTTTATTTCCATTATAAAAAGTAACATTATTTGGGAACCTTGTTTTCACTATGATTACTATGAATATGATACCGTTATTGTAAATTTTTTATTGATATCAACATTTATGAAAATATACACTCACTTATATATGCTCAATAATCCAGTTTCTAATAAAAATATGAAATTGTGTGACAATACCCATGATTTATAAGATTCGATGTTATGAAATCCATTAAACTAATATTGTGGTAGATAAAGAATTTGAAA
Organism: Viscum album; assembly: GCA_963277665.1. Classification (NCBI taxonomy): domain Eukaryota; kingdom Viridiplantae; phylum Streptophyta; class Magnoliopsida; order Santalales; family Viscaceae; genus Viscum; species Viscum album. The sequence goes on from OY728142.1 coordinate 1,731,636,748, forward strand.
TGTGATTCCTTGAATTGATGTGATTGTAGTGTTGTCTTGTATAGTGTGTGGGTATCTTATAGGTATTTTACCAGTGATGGTGGTGAATGGTATTGAGGTGAAATGTGTGTAGTGACAATAATGATATAGTTATTTGGCATGGGAAGTGATGAGATATTATGTGTATCATTTGGTTAATGTGGATATTTTAGTGAGATTATCAAGCCATGCTGATTTCGTGGCCCATGTTTCAAAGTTTTATTGGTTGATGGGGGGGTGTAGATGATTCATAGTTTGGTATGGTTGTGTTAGTATCCTTGTTATGCATGGAATGAATTTTAAATACTCGGAAAAATAACGGGTAGAATTTAAAAAATAATGGGATGGAATCAATGTGTGGTAAATGGATTAAATTAATTAAAAGAAAATTTAATTTTATATGTAAATGTGAAATTAATTGTCTTAGTAAATGGGAGTTATTAGAAATTCTATAATTTTGGAAATAGTGTAACTTTTAATTTAAAAGTTGGATTGTGTGTCTTGTGTGTAGAGATTATATAATATGATACATTAGTGGTTAAAGTGAATAGTGGTGGATGTTGAGAGACATTGTGGTGATGTTGTGAGACACATTTTCACTCTTTTTATAGACCCATATGTTGGGTATTGTGTTCCATATATCTATCATGTATTTTATGTTATTTATTTATACACCCACCTAAGTTGGATAACCTTTTCGACACCTAAATGTTTTGGGGTTTGGGTGTTTTATCTAACATACAGGATGGTGGTTAATCAGATGAATGTCTATCCCCTCTTCCCCCTCTTCATTCACTATTAGAGATGATGGCAAGTTAGTCTTGGAGATCACCCAGTATTGATGATTTAATATGTGGAGGGGGTCATGTGTGGTAGTAGGAGTCCATGAGGTTGATATACATCACATTCATGATACCCTGGTAATCTTTTCATGTGGATGAGGTTATTATAGGGCCTGATGCCAGCATGATATACTGGGCTCAGTGGGAGGCTGATGTTGGTACAGATACATCTTGACCAACATTTTATATGGATGAGAAAATGGAATGAGATGTGTGCATGATGAAATTGATGCCAACATGAGATTTTAGGACCTATGAGAGCCCATGGTAGGGAGTTATGTTTCCTAAACTAAATATGAGATGGATGAATATTTAATGCGTTGACATGGAAGGGCTGAGAGCACATTATGTTTTAAGTTTGGGTGAGAGGGTATAAAAGTAGCGTGGAATTAAGATGCATGGCCCCTTTTCTTATATTATTTTTGATGATATGTTATTATAATTTGATGTTTTATTTGGATAGAGTTTCATGGTAAGGTTGTGATGGATAAATGACCTCTTTATGTTCATGTTAGTTTTAATTTTTGTTCACTGATGTGTTAGTATTCTCTTTTCACATTATCATGAGAGACCTTAGGTATGGTCTTACTCAGTATACTTATTATGCTAACCCTATATATATAATTTTTTTAGGTTTATAGGAGGAATTTAGGGATTAATTTGGACATTATCAGCTTGGGTGTTATATTTTTTTGAGTATCTATCGAAGTAATTATATTTATGTTATTCTCTTGGAGAATTTGATTGTATTTTTTGATATTGTTCATGCTTTGTGAGATGATTTGATTTCCAGTTTTATATTGTGTGGTGGATTTTCATGGTGGATATTCATTCAATATCCTGATCCTATATTCATTATTAGGGGTAATTCCTTCCATATGATATATTTTTATACACTCGATGTTAGTCTCTAACGCATGCTCTACAAAAGGTGTGACCTGTGGGGTCATTATCTTTCTTCCTTCTTTATCAGCCCAAGATTTATACCATTATAGGGAGGGATTTATGACAAATGAAATTACCTTAGATGAACTAAAATATATCTCTTAGTTAATGTATTAAATAAAATAAAATATACTCTAAAATATCCCCCAAACATTCACTTAATTTTCTTAGGAGTCTTTAAAAAGAGATGAAAATGAAAGGAAGTCATAGAGGCTTCTAAATATATAATCAAGATTTAAATATGTATGCTCATTATATGAGGGGTTGAACCACATAAAAATGTCTAGGTTTTACTCAAAACCATGACACAACCTAGCCTACAATGCCACAATGTTACAAGTCAAAATCAACCTCTATAAATCATGTTTTTTACAGAGTTAAGATCTTATAAAACTAGGTAAGACTATAGAACAAGTCTCCCCTCCACATTATAGCCACTATAAATCCAAAACCAACCACAATGCAACATAAAAACCACACCAAAATGGTTCACTAATCAATATAGTCATGGATTCTAACCCTCAGGGATCTATGATGTAGTATCATTGACCATACTATAAGGACTCCCTCAAGAAAATCAACATACTCCCTGATACCAATACCTAACCACAACCAAGGTGCCACAACATGTGGTGGTTTCTATTTATAACAATATCAACTGCCAGATGGTGGTATCCCATTTACCCACATCATGAGATGTTATTTTTATAGTAGCGATATAAAAGGAATTTGTTGATCATATTGGTCACACTTTTTATATTAATTAATTTTAATTATGTTTTAATTAATAACAAAACCATCCAATCACTTTCCCATAATCCATGCTTTAATTTTAATTATTAAACTATCTTTCAAATTTTGATACATGAAGAAACCATTTTTTTCAATTTCTACTCTTATTGATGGACCAAGAGGACCTAATGTTATAATTGATGTTTATATATAGTTTTTGATTCTTGAGATGTAATAATTTTGGAAAAAAGGTGTAATGAATTTTTATTTTTCACTAATGAAATGATTAGACATAGGATATATTTTTATTGATAATAAATAACTTCATAGCATATGATTTCTTACCAGGTGGGAGTATATAATGGGACTTCACCTTCCCTGGTTATAAAAAATGTAAGAAATCAATATGGATTAAGCATGGTATAAAGTTCACATACCTTACTCAAAAAACATTTCTCCCTCCACTAAAAAAGTTCAAAAAATATAGTGTAGTTTTAAGGTAATAAAGAGCACAACCTAGGACAATAAACAATGTTTGGGATTTAAATTATAGAACAAATTGACCTAGAATAAATTCACACAATGTATTATTTTTAGGATTTATTGGCTCCTGTATTACCATAAATTCCTACTGCAAATAGTAAGCACATTCATATTTGGAAAAAGAAAAGATTTTTTTTGAATTTCCTTATAAGGCAACAATTATTTTAATTGGAAATTTGGATGTGATAAAACATTGAGATTTTTTTGAGATAATATATTATGCACGAATTTGGGAATTAAGGGAAAATAAAATGACAATGCCAACACTCAATGTGATTTGCAAGAAATGGGTCTGAGAACAATTTTACAATTACAGTTGGGAGAGTGTAATAGGGAATGCATGACTGATGTAAAATACATAAAGATTTAAAAAGATAAAAATACATTTCTATCAACATTAAAGACCATAAATTTACCTCATGATTATTTTTATAATATTTTTAATTGTGTCAATATAGAGAGAATAACATTATAGTGGTTTAAAATTCATGATAATCATATTATGCTTCAACAGTTAATCCTAATAACAAACTATAATTATTTTCTTAACAACATAATTAGGATATTGATTAAGGATTCTATTTTTTAGATAGATATATTAAATAAATCACCACATAAGTGATTTTAAAAATATATAGGAGAATATTTTAATTACACAATGTCAATTGAAGAAACTATTTCTATATTTTTTGTTTGATTTCATGGTCTACTTGATGGTATATTTAACTTTTGAATTAACTGATGGAAGTATAAAGTTTTCATTTTCTTGGGATGATTAAAAATTCCTTTTATTATTTTAAAATGATAAAAAAGTAAAGTAATAGTTAAAACCATAACAAATAACCTCAGGTTTATATAAAATAATAGGAAAATTGTCTTTAAAGTATCTATGATGTGTATGAGTAGACGCCACATCAATCCAATGTGTGGTGTGCTTAAAACTTCTAAATAAGATGTTTTAAATGATTTTAATTTTTTTGAAAACATTTGAAATGATGAAAAAACAAAAAACAATATCTGATTACTCTAAAGTAATAAGGAAATAAATATGTAGATTAATTTGTGAAATTTAGAAACTAACTGCAAATCTATTAGATTTGTTGTTTTCCTGGGATGACAGAAAACACCTGTTTGTGATTTTAAAATAATAAAATGTACATATAATAATAAAAACCATAGAAAATGATCTTATATTGATTTGAAATTATAGTGATTCTATTGTTTAATCATTTTTTATTTTTACAAGCATATAATATATTAATATAACATGTGGTGTGCTCATAAAAGCTAAAAATGTATATTTTAAAAAATTAAAAGTCTTTATAAACATGTTTTTGGGGTTAAAAACCAATTAAATGACCTCTATTTGTCATTAAATCATAGGAAAAAAAATTTATATTGAATTGAAAAATGTATGAGCTGAGGACATGTTTATTGAGATTTTTTATTAGGATGATCAAAAATTATTTTTTTTTGTTTTAAAAAACTAAAACATGAACATAACTATCAAAAATATATAAAAAGACCTTATATTTTGTTAAATCATACAAAAATTTTCCTTTAATTTTCTTTGAAGTGTAATAACAGACAATTGGTTAATCTGACATGGGGTGTACTGAGACAGACTGAATAATAAGTTTTTAAAGAATTAAAAGTTTTAAAAACATGCGGTAGGGAGTCAAAACCATTAAAAATATCTTATATTGTCATGAAATAATAAGAAAAAATACTGTATATTGTTTTTTATAATTTAGTAACTTACGATGTGTCAGATGATTTTTTTTCTTAGGATGACAAAAAAATTATTTTTAGTGTTTTAAAAAACTAAAATGTTCATGTAATGATAAAAAACATACAAATGAATTTTCATTCATATAAAATGAAATTAATACAAAATTTAAATTATTTTTTATATGTAAGAGTAGATGACACATCAATTGGTTATGTGGTGTTCTCAGACCAACTAAGTAACTGGTTTTTAGAAAATTCACAATGTTTAAGTACATGTGCTACAGGTTCAAACACATCAAAAAACCTCATTTTTTCATGAAATTATAATAAAAAATTCAAAGAGTTATATTTGAGATGTAAGAACTAATAAGGAATCAATCCTAAATTTTATTTTCCAAAATGAAAAAAGGCTTCTTTAGTGTTTCAAAACACTAAATGCTTGTGAAACAATAAAAACCATATAAAATGATATCGAATTGATTTGATATCATAGGATAACTACATTTACATTATACATGACTTGAAAAAGGACACAAAACACCAATATGATGTGAATTGTGCTTATAAATAATAAATAAAATGTTTTAAAAGAATTATTAGTCTTTATAAACGTGCATTAGTGGGACAAAACCAAGCCCACAACCTTCTTTTTTTCTTATAAAATAAATTGAAAATAACTTTAATTTTTTTTTGGCAAATGCTAGAACCAACAATGCATTAGCCTAAGTTTTTATTTTCTTAGGATATATGAAAATATATTTTTAGTGTTTTAAAACCCAAAAACATGCATGTAATTGTCAAAACCATAGAGAATGACCTCATATTGATGTGAAATAATAAAGAAACTATTTTTGAAGTATTTATGACATGTATAAGTAGAAAAAAATAATCCAATGTGTGGTGTGCTTGGTCTGATTGAATAAGATGTTTTTAAGGAATTGGTATTATTTACAGACATGCAACATGGGTCCAAATAAAGGAAACGATCTATGATTTCCATGAAATCATAGGAAAGAAATCATGAATTTATTTTTGAAATGTAGGACCTAATTTCATGTTAATCCAAATTATAATTTTATGGGGATGATCAAAAGGTAATTTTTAGAGTTTTAAAACACTCAAACGTGCATGAGATCGTAAAAACCATAGAAAAAACCATAAAATGACATTAAATCAAAGGGAAAATATATTTGAATTATTTTTTACTTTCATAAGTAGATGAAATGTCAATATTATATGCAATGTGTTTAGAATGACCGAATAAGAAGTTTTTAAATTTTTTAATGTCATTAAATATATGTTATGGGGGGTGGGATCAAAACCTAAAAATGATCTCTGATATCCACAAAATCATTGGAAAAAATCATAGTTTTATTTGTAAAATATAGGAATTTACAGAGCATCAATCTATGTTTTTGTTTTCTTAGGATGTTCAAAAAATCCTTTTAGTGTTTTAAAACACTAAAGTATGAATTTAATGATCAAAATAATGAAAAAGAACCTTAGATTCACATAAAATAATAGGAAAACTATATTTAAATTATTTCTAATATGTATGGGTATATTTCATGTCAATTTAAAATTCTGTGTTCTTATACTAACTGAATAGGTAGATTTTAAAGATTTGATAATCTTTAAAAATATGTGTTAGTGGACTAAAACTAGGAAAATGACCTAATATTGACATGAAATCATAAAATAACAACTATAGAATGATCTGTGAAATATTGGAATTCAAGGTGTAATAATTCATGTTATAGTTTTCCTAGGTTGGCCAAAAACCCATTTTTAGTGTTTTAAAACACTAAAACGTTTATATAATAATCAAAACCATTAAAAAACCCTTATACTGACATGAAATCATATAAAAACTATCTTTGAATGATTTTTTTCATGTAAAAGTATAGGAAAATTCAATAAAATGTGTGGTGTGCTCATACTGACTAAATAAGAAGTTTTTAAATAATTTTCTGTCATTATAAATTCTTATGATGGGTAAAAACCAAGGCAACCTCTGATTGTCAAAAAATTAAATGAAAACAACTATAAATTGATTTTTGAAATGTAAGAATTGGAGGCATGTAAATCTAACTTGTATTTTTATTAGGATGACTGGAAATTTTTTTAGTGTTTTAAGACATTAAAATGTTAATGTAACTATAAAAATTATAAAAAATATCTTGGATTTATGTGAAATCATAGAACAATTGTCTTTAAATTATTTTTGATGTGTAAAAGTAGACGACACATTAATCTAATGTGTGGTGTGCTCTGATGGACTGAATAAATTTTTTTTAAATATTTTATAGTCTTTTAAAACATGTGACATAGTGTCAAAACTAAGAAAACTAAATTTAATATTCATGAAATATTATAAAAATAATCATATGCTGATTTTTAAATTTTTTGAATTGATGTTGTGTCAATCCTAGTTTTTTTCTTGGACAATAAAAAATGCATGTTAGTGCTTTAAAACACTAAAACATGTGTGTAATGTTAAAAAATATAGAAAAGACCCCAAAATGACATAAAACCATATAAAAACTATATCTGAGTTCATTTTTACATGTATAAGTATACGAAACATCAATTTATTTGGTTGTATGATCAGATATATTGATCAAGTGGCTTTTAAAGATTTGGTAGTCTTTAAAAATGTGTGTTGGGGTTTAAAAAAATTAAATGACCTCCAATTACCATAAAATCATAATAAAATAACCACATATTTATTTTTTAAAATTAGAAACTAACAATGCATTAGTTTGAGTTTTCATTTGGTAAGGATGACCAAAAACGCTTTTTAGTGTTTTAAAAAACTAAAACTTGCATGTATCAATCAAAACCATAGAAAATAGACTCAAAATGACATGAAATCATTATAAAACCATTTTTTATGTTTATAAGTAAAATGAACTTCAATTTTTTTTTTGTGTTCAGACAAACTAAATAATATTTTTTAAAGAATTGATAATATTTATAAACATGCGTATAGAACCTCCTATTACCATAAAACCATTTAAAAAATAACCATATAGTTTTTTTTGAAATTTAATAACTAACACACCATCAATTCGAGTTGTCAATTTTTTTGGATGATAAAAAATATTTTTTAGTAATTTAAAACACTAAAATGTGTGTATAATGGTCAAACCCATAGAAAATGAACTCATATTGATGTGAAATCACAGAAAAAATACGATTTAATTATTTTTATGTGTATGAGTAGATGGAATTTCAATCTTATATGTGGTGCACTTAGACTTATTGGATATGAATTTCTTTTAAAAATTAAGAGTCTTTAAAAACACGCACTAGGGGAAAAACCCATAAAATGATCTTATATTTCATTGAAATCATAGGATAATAAATATGGTTTTTTTGAAATATATGAATAGAAAATGTGTTTATATGACTTTATATTTTATTAGGATGAGAAAAAACCCATTCTAATGTTTTAAAACACAAAAATTTTTGTGTAATAATCAATACTATAAGAAAACAAAAAATTAACTTGAAATCATATGAAAACTGTCTTTGAATTATCTGTGACATGTATGAGTAGAGGGTACATCAATCCGATGTTTGGTTTGTTTATACTGACTGAATAATATTTTTTTAAAGAATTTAAAATATTTATAAACATGCACCAGGTGGTTAAAACCAAGAAAAAACCTCCAATTACCATTAAATCATAGGACATAAACTATAGATTGATTTTTTAAATATAAAAATTAATGGAACTTTAGTCTAAGTTTTCATTTTATCAGGATGATTAAAAATTCATTTTATGTGTTTTGAAACACTAAAAAATGCGTGTAGTGATCAAAACCATAGAGAATAACCTTGGATTGAAGTGAAATCATAAGGAAAATATAATTTAAGTAGTTATGAAAAGTTAAAATTTCTATTTGACATGAGGTGTGCTCAAACTAACTAAATAATCTATTTTTAAATAATTGATAGTATTTATAAATGCTAACTCGGGGTTCAAAATCAAGTAAAAAACAACTGATTTCTATGAAATCATAAGACAAATTTTTTTATTTACTTGTAATGTTTAGGAACTCTAGCTCCACCATTCTATGTTTTTTTGTTTTGGAAGACCAAAAATTTATTTTTAGAGTTATAAAACACTAAAATGTTTGTATGATAGTCAAAACCATCGAAAATGACATTTAATTTAAATGAAATAACAATAAAAATATATTTTAATTTTCTGTAATGTGCAAAAGAAAACAATACATCACTTTGACATATAGTGTGCTCAGAATGATAAAAAAATTAGTTTTTAAAAAATTGATAGACTTTATGTTATCCCAACAAGGTTAAATACTATGGGGGGGAGGTGAATCTGGGTATGATATATTATAATTACCACCCATTTGGATCTTGTTTTGTAATTAGAAAACACTCTTATCTCTCTTTCCCATAACAATGTATGATAAGAAATTAAAGCATGCATTGGAAACAACAATTTTACTTGGATCACCTAAACTGGGATACTTCTAATGAGCATACAAAGGAAATGTGCCTATGTACCAAATCTACTAAAGTGAATTGCTTTTACAAGGTTCAGAGCTAACTCATTATCCCTCATAGTTTACAACCAATCACAGTTAGAGAGATCATTACTCTCTCAACTAAAGTGTGCTTATTGCTCTTTCACATGATTATTCCCAATTATTTATAATAATATTTTTTTTCATGATGTTTACATCTTTTGTGAAGCTCGATACTTTAATGAAGCTCAATACTTTCATGATTCTCACAACTTTTGTGATCCCTATAACTTTCATAAAGATTAAATAGCCTTCATGACATTATTTTCTCTATGAAACAAATGATATTATGAAGAAATTCACATAAGAAAAATATTTCATGAATCACATTCACAAATTCAGATCCTTTGTATTTCCATTAAGTCTTTCTCTAACCAAATGAGGGGGTGGAGGACTATTTATAGGCGCTGCCTCCCCTTCACGAATATTTCAACCACAAAAAGTCCTTTTCATAAAGATCTTCATTGTGGTTTGTGAATATCAATTAATTTTTGAATATTTATAGGAATTTATGATTCATTAATCTTCTCATAATCTCATTTCCTAACATATTTCCTTCATGTTCATCCATTTTTCACAAACCTCCCAACCTTTGTGAAACACCAAACCTTTACGAAGCACCATACCTTTATGATAACATTAATCCTTTGTGAAATAAATTACTTTTATTTATTTTTATGATACATATATTTAAATCCTACTTTTTTGAAGCTTTATTCATCCTCCAAATTTTAAACCCCAAAAATTTGGAAAAAATTAGGATACAACACCACCTTTTATACAAAATTTTTTTCACTACTTTTATAGAATATATTCCTTTGTATTAGATATTTATCAACATACCTTGTCAAAAATATATGTGGAAGTACACAGCTGACATTGAAACCCTCTTTTTCAATAAACACAATCAACCCAAAAACACTAAAAAGTTACCATGAGGGATTTTTCCCAACACTTTATAAGCATGCATTAGGGATTCAAAAATTTGAAAACAAACTATTATTTTTATAAAATCACAGATAAAAAACCATAGATTTATTTTTTAAATGTATTTACTAATGGCATATCACCCATAATTATCATTTCCTAAAGATTAATAAAAACACATTTATAATATTTTAAACCACTAAAATAGGTATATAATAGTTAAAACCATAGAAAATGACTATATATTAATGTGAAATCATAGAAAAAACATATTTTAATTATTTTTATATATATAAGTTGGAAACACATCAATAAGATGTGCGGTGTGCCTAAATTGACTAAATAATAAATTTTAAGTAATGATAAGTCCTAATAAAAGTGTGATAATGGGTCAAAACCAATAAAAAGCCCTATGATTTTAGTGAAATCATAAAAAAACAACCATATATTGATTTTTAAAATTTAGTAACATGAATCTCATAAATATGAGTTTTTTTTCTTGATATGACTAGAACACCCTTTTTAGAATTTTGAAACAGTAAAACTTTCATTTAATAGTTATAACTATAGAAAATAGCTTCTGATTGATTTTAAATCATATGAAAACTGCCTTGTAATTATATTTTATATGTATGAGAATATGGCACATAAATTCTATGTGTGATGTTCTTGTAATGACTTGCTAAATAGATTTAGATTAAAAAATGATTACAAACAATTAATATGTTTTAAAAAATGACCCTAGAAAATTTATTGTGTTCAATTTTAATTAAAATAAACTAATTGGTTTTAATTATTAGAATTTTTTTTAATATAAAAACCTTTTTTTTAATTTCTTTAATTTTTTTTTATATGAGATGATAGATGTGGAGTTTGTAAAACGATTAAAAATCGTTATTTATGATATTATTAAATTATATTAGATGAAAATATCTACGGATTTTTTGAATTATTATTGTGTTTTTTAAATACTAGTTACTGATTGTACTAGTTGTAATTTTAAACAAAATTTCCTCTAGTGAATCCCAAATGATAGTCACTATAGACAGTGGTAGAATGACCTTTGGAAGTCACTAGGAGACCACTACAAGATTTAATGACCACTTTTTGTGGTCTTGAAAGTTCCTTTTTTGTAGTAGTGTTTGATTAAATAAGTGATAAATAAATTAAAAATATCATGATATATTTTATATATGTGGAAACATGTCTCATTGATTTAATTAAAAAAGGAACATTATTTCATCTTCCTCTATATAGGATCTATTCTTATTAATATTAATAGTGGGTAAATAAACTATGTGTCCATTATTTTTTTGATTAGGGGTTTCCAAACCCAAACCGACCTGATTAACCATACCCAAACCGACCAACTTGGGTTAGGTCAGGTTGGGTTACAGTTGGGATATGGATGGGTTGGGTTAATTTGGGTTAGTTTGGGTCATGGGTTGGAAAAATAATGAACCAAACTAACAAAACCAAACCAACCAGTACCTAATTTATTTTTTTGGGGTTCGGGTGCTCTGATTCCCTATTATTTCCTCTAAAAAAACTAATTCCTCTCGATACCTCCATTCATTTATTCTTTGTCACTACCAAAATCTATTTTGAATTTCATAGATATAGAATAATCTCCTATTATGTAGTATCCAAATTAGATTTTTTCACAATCGATGAGTTATTTGAGTTTTATATAATAATGGTTAGTCATGATCAATGGATTAATTCAAGTATTAATTTTCATAAATTGTGAAACCAAGATAAAAAGATCATAAAATATAATTTATAATTAATTTATGTAAATAAATAATTACCATATGTTGGAAGTATTTATTCATTAAATATTTTGTATAACACTTATTATCATACCATAATTGCGGTGAGTGGATTTATGTGTTTAATCCCTCCACAAGTGATCCATACATGCACCACGAACCTCTGAACGTTTCCATTGAAATACTAGAGTTCTATATTGAAATATTATGATGCTTCTATCATTATTTGATTATTACTATAATATTTTCTTTTAAGTTAGAAGGATTATTCTTTTTCTCTCTTGATCTAAGTTATTATAGTACGATAATCACTCTTTGTTATCGATATAATTATAGATTAAGAGTTCTATAGAGATTTGTATAATTCTCTACAAACTTTCATTGTGTACAATGATGATTACAATTTAGAATAATATAATGATGTTTAATTAGAGTTAGTGTTAGAGAATAATAACTCCACATGGGCCCTTATTATTCCCTTAATCCACTGCGAACCTCATGTATAAATAATAATAATTATAATAATATTTATTTGATATGTGATAGACTCACTGATAAATAAATATCAATTATTGAAAAAATAAATTACCATTTACTGAAAAAACATTTAATATATTATTTACCACCGATCCATTAAAATCAACTCATCAATCCTCCTCAATATTTATTGAACCTTAAATAATGACCATTTATTTAAATAAATAAATATCACTATAGTACTTGATGATAAATTAATAAATATTATATTAACTAAACATAGAGAATGAATATTTATTGAATATTCAACTCACATTTGTTGAATATTCAACTCAAATTTATTCTCTTGAATAATCATAATGAATATTTTTTATCGATCTAAATAGTAATAATTATTAAATCATGTATGATAAAAATATCAATTCAACATGTTTAAATCATATATAATTTAACCGAGGTTCTGGACACACTTGGCGTGTACCCCTCTAGGATCCTTTCTCGGTGGCCTTACATGAAACCACCAAATGTATGAGGTTAACATCTATCAACATGCCAAGGAAACCATAGAGAAAGAAGTTAATTTATCAATAATATAAAACCTTATACAAACAATCACTGTATAATATAATCTTTTTTTATCATGACATCTTCAATAAAGAAGGTTGCATATTGGTTTCATCAACCCATGTGATTAATGTCTCCTTCTTTCAATTTATGTGAATAAACTTGCTGAAAAAACACCATGGATATTGAATTAATCAGAAAGTTCCATTCCTATTAAAGGGAATGGGATATTAACTTCTATTAATTAACATTAGAGTAAAATCTTTTCTCACGTTATTCAATAATACGATATTGGTTTTGATGCACCCAATATATCCTACCTAACTATGACCAAATGTCATCATGATTTTAGTCAATACATAAAAATATGTGACTCATTAAATGCATTAATAATAATTTAAATTATAAGGATCATTACACATGTTTGTAGATAAGAGCATCCAATGACATATATAAATATGGGTTTCTTACTATTAGACTAAGTTCTCATAATCTCTTTTCTTGAGATTACTAAGGGAAAACTTCATGAGAAGAAGTATCAATGTCTTATGAGACTTCTACCCCTGATAGACTATATAATTTGTGTCCCTAAAAGTGATATCATCAAATCATAAGATATATATTTAATAATACTAGCATTTCACTTCTAGTTTCTCATCATAGCCGAGAACTATTATGACCTTTCAGTGTGATAGGTACACTTAATACCGTATCAAATTCAGGGTCATGCAAAAGGAAAATCATAAAGTTATAATAACTTTATTAATATTCAAAATAATGAATATAGGTAATCATAAAGTACATATAAGTTGAATCTATGGAACTAACTCCAATATAGTTCTGCTTTCAGTTGATCCCAATACTAAAAAACATTATTATTCTAGCTTTAACATGATATTCAAGATTCTTCTGAGATAAGGTTTTATTCAAGGGTCCACCATGATCTCCAATGTAGAAACCCTTCTCACCGAGAACTCACCCTTTTGAGAAAAATCCCTCAATAAGTGATAATTATGAAGTATGTACTTATTTTATTGATGTAACCTTGGATCCATTTCATGATCCAATACTATAGTTTTATCACAATAAAATGTGATAAAATAATTTCTGATAGGTACCAAATCAATCACTTAGATGAAGTTTCATATCCATAACGATTCTTTGGTTGTATCATAAACCACAATATACTTGGATTTTTCTATTGAATCTATGATAACTAGATGCTTTGAACTCTTCCAGCTCTCCGCTCCTCTATTGAGACTGAAGTCATATCCTAAATATTATTTCAGATCATTTTTATATTTTCAGAAATAATCATCATTATATCCCCTGATTACTAGCTCCTCACTACCTTTAAATACTAGTAATTCGTCCTTATTATGAATTAGATACTAAATGATAACCCTGAAAATAATCCAATGTTGTTTACCCAGATTAGCTTGATATTTTCATACCATTTTCAAGGTGTAGGAACCATCAATCCTGGTACATAACATAACATACATGATGAAACCTATTGTAGATGAATATGGTATCGTACCCATCCTCTCTCATTTCAGTTATGTGTATAGAAATATTTTCTTAAAAATATGCATAACATGTGACAACAGAACCAATCCCTATTTGGATTGTTCCATAATGAATATCATAAATATCTAGATAATATATGTACCTTAATTTAGGCTAATAAGCCTCTTGGATCTATAAAAATGATTTGGATCCTAAGAATGTAGGCCGATTCACCTAAGTTCTTCACTGAGAATCACTTGTTTAACTTGTCCCTAACTCACTATAAGATTAGTATGTCATTTCCAATAAGTAACATGTAATTATAAAATACTACTATTAAAATGAACACACTCTAATTAAACTACTTATAAACACGTTGATCTCATTCATTCATTATGAAAAAAAATTCATCCATGGCATCATCAAATTGAATGTTCCATGACATGGATTCTCACTTCAATCCATAAATGGATCTTTATAACTTGTATAATTTTTTATAATCTATTGGTATCACAAAACCTTCTAGTTTCATATAGAAATACTTCTAAAAGTTATTATTAAGGAAAATGTTTTAACATCCATCTACCAAATCTCATAGTCATGGAAATATGTTATCTCATATAGAGTTATGATGAATTTAAACATTTAAACTGGAGAAAAGATTTTATCATAGTCTATTACTTAAAATTGTTTAAAACCTTTATTCATTAGGCTTGAATTATAAGTACACACTTTACCTTCCATTCCCATTTTCCCTTGAAAACCTATTTTTAACTAATGAGCTTTACATCAATTAGAGGATCGACTAAAACCCATTCTTAGTTTTGATATGTGGAATCCATATATAACTTCATAACTTATTGCTATATTAGAGATTCTGATCTCTCTATTGACTCTTTTTAGGGACATGGATTATTATTATTGACCAATAATGAGTCACCATCCTTTATTACTAGAAAACCATATCATTCTAGTTATGTAACATCTTAGTGATGTTATGTAGTACTTTTGTTTCCTGAACAAGCTCTATCATACGGACTTATGGAATCTTTTTATGCACTAACTCTTGTATATCTTGATCATTAACTTTATCTTAGTCAATATTTCTCTATCATTATTTATTTTATAGATATGTTCCGTATTAAGAAATATGGATTGTCTAACCACAATGAATTTATTTTTTTGAAGGTTCATATAGATAATATCCCCTTATTTTCTTAAAATATCTTATAAATATATACTTCATGCCCCGAGGTGATGGTTTTCTTCCAGAGTAGTCCTAAAAAAATAATTATAAACCCAAACATGATTATGTTACAACACATAATTATTTGCATATATTAATTCATAAGGTATTTCATTTTCCACCTTAGTTGGAACTCAGTTAAGAATATGTTTCGCAACCTATAATGTATATCCCTAAAAGGATAATGGATGGTCTACATGAATTATCATCAAACTCACTATATCAAGAAAGGGATAGTTAATCCTTTCAGTTAAATAATTCTACCATTGTGTATAAGGAGTTGTGCATTGAGATAGAATATGAAACTCCTGTAAATAATCGGTTTACTCTTAGTAAATATACTCACTATACTAATATGATCAAATATTTTTTTTATCTTCTTACCATATTTAATCTCTACTTCGTTCTTTAATTATTTGAATTTATCAAATGATTCATACTTATACCTCATTAAGTAGACATATCCATATATACCCAAGAAACTAGTAAAAGTAATAAAATAATAATGAACACCAATAGATTCTACTAGAAAATGTTTATACACGTCAGTGTGAACCAATCCTATATGCTTTGTGGCCCTTTAATCCTATCCAAAAAATATTGGCTGGTAATTTTTCTTTATAAATAATAATAACATATATTAAGTGGATTTACATCAAAAGAATCTAAATAGTCATTTTGATTGAAAGTTTTTAGCCACTTATCATTTACATAACCATTTTAGTGATTCCACAACTGGGTATGTAAAGATTTATGTGAACCTAATTCATTATAATTTTCCAAAAATTGGTTTTCATAATTTTTTATGACGCTTTCGCTGGGGCGCGCGCATCCGTCAGTGGGGAGGACGCGCTGCTTGTTGCCCCACATTACCGCTTTCCAAAGCCGGGCGGCATCTGTTCCTTATTCAGGGACGTCTGCTCCTTGATTGAAACTGGGATGATGGGATGTTGGTTCTTCCTTCCATGGATTCCTCCTCGGAACTTGTGACCTAGTCCGGGTCTCCC
Source organism: Viscum album (assembly GCA_963277665.1). Lineage (NCBI taxonomy): Eukaryota > Viridiplantae > Streptophyta > Magnoliopsida > Santalales > Viscaceae > Viscum > Viscum album. Next base: position 1,731,653,620 of record OY728142.1, read on the forward strand.
TCATAGATTTAAGACGGGTTCGTGAAGCTCATTCTTGGTGCCATATCTACATGGACGCCAGTTAATTACGCTGCTTCCGTCGAGACGCTCCAAGGGGTCTTGTCGGGGAAGCAACTTTCGGTGAGGAGAATGGTCACGTTGGGGTATCGTTGGCATGTCTTGACGCTGGGGGTCATCATCTCTATCTTCTATCCCTTATCACACGGTTTCTCGAGGGCATGGAAGCCCGAGGCATCCCACATCGAATGCGGGGATTTTTTACCATCTGAGGTTTTCCTCATCTTCCCATGTTTAACACGGGGTATGCCACGAGTTTAACATCTTGCGGAGATGGATCGGACTGATCGAAACACTGATAGTGAATCAGATTGAAGGACCCCCTAGGGGGAACACCGATGTTGGGGCCAGCACGTGGGCGACTTCCCAGATGTCATGGAGTGGGATGGGGTGGCATGATCTCACTGAGATGTGGCGGCCCGGGTAAGGATCAGGATGGATGGTGGAGTGAAGGGATTGAACCTCATGGAGGCTTCCTACATATCCCCAAGGCAGGGAATCAAAGTCCGCGTAGTTAAGTGATGCGGTGGGACACCTGGAGAGGCGAACCGTGAGAATGAACGCATGGATTGAAGCCTGGAGGAAGTAAGATCTCCAGGATAGGGAAAGAGCTTCCCAAGGCACGTGGGCTTGAGGGGGAAGTCCAGATGAGACGTGGGTGTCAGACATGGGGATTACGCTCTGAGGCAGCCCAAGAGGGGGAATATAGTTTAATGTCATGCGGGACGAGATACATTTTAACGTCATGCGGGACGAGGGCACACAGTTTAACATCATGCGGGACGAGGGCATACAGTTTAACGTCATGTAGGATGAGGAATTTGGGGATTATGCTTTGAGGCAGCCCAGAGTGGGTATAGGGCTTACGCTCTAAGGAGGCCCATGGTTGTCGGGGAACCGACGTGGAGAGGTCGGAACGACCTGGTGGTGGGCTTGAACCTCATGGAGGCTTCCTACGTATCGTGCGTTAGCACAGATCAAAGTCCATGTAGTTCGTTGGGATGGGGCTTACGCTCTGAGGCGAACCCTAGAAGATGTCATGGTCGATGCACGCTCTAAGACCATGTGAGTCATGCTCAGTGTGAGAAAAAAGAGACAGCAGGGACCAGACAATCACGTCGCAAAGGGTGCGTCCGTGAGTAGCAGAAAGGGGCTTACACGTTGAGCAGCCCAAAGAGGAAACAAGGGCTTATGCGTGGTTAGCGACCCTTGGTGCTGGGGCTTACTCCAAGGTGGAGGCCCATGGTGCGACAAAGCGCAGTGGGAAAGGGACTCCACTGGCCTTGGTAGGGGGAAGTACAGAGATGCATGGGTGCAACCTTCCGCAAGAGAGGCTAGGGGCTTACGCTCCGAGGAAGCCCTTCCCCCGCGGAAAAACGCCACTCCGACAAGGAGGATCTCAATCCATGCGAGGAAGAGTACATTCCCATGGAGATGAGTGGGCGTAAAGAATGCTCGAGCTGGGGGGGCCCTGCGTGCGAAGCACGGGGTCTAACCATAGTTTAACGTCATGTGTTAAGGACGAGCTGCTCAACAGTTTAATGTCTTGCAGCTTGGATGAGGTGGGTTCGCTCCACACCCCTAGGGCTTACATTCCCAATGCCCTCTACCAGTTGTGGAAGGGAAGGCATCGGCAAGGCTGTAGTGAAGGGGGGCCGTAGGGCGAACCATTGAGGGGTCCACGTCAGCGTGTCTATGTGAAGAAGTAATAGCCGTTAGCATGCCTATTCCGAGAAGCATAAGGAAAAGTAATGCAATGGGAAACACCTCCCAAGGGACCTTGAGGTTACTTCGTACAAGCCTGGAAGGCTGTACGGGAAAACAACTCGTGGCGCACATGCCCGGCAGGGGAGACATCAGGTGCCGACGCAGAGAGGCAACCAAGGGGCGTCAAGGTGAGGGGTCCTGGATTTTGTGCGCAAATAGAAGGTTTGCGCGCAAAACACCGGGATGGTGTGCAATAGGGACAAATAATTGCACGTGGAAAGGGGATTGCGTGCACGGTATTGTGCGCACGGAAGGGGATTGCACACACGAGAGCCGGATTGCACGCAAGGAAGGAACCTAGAGGAGGGGGAAAATTCACTTAGGCTAGTGGAGTTGCACGCAAAGGGGAACCCCAGGGCAAGGTTGCGCAAAAAGATGGATTACCAGGAAGTCATATTGCGCGCGGGGGGAGTCGAATTGTGCGCACGAGAGCCGATATGAATTCCGCAACCCCCAAACCGCTTGGGGTCGCCTTCTATTTATAGGCATCGGCCGACACAGAATCCAGGCAGCACGTGAAAGTTTCCACGCTGGGAACCATTGGCGCGTGAAACCTCACCGTGCGGAACCGGGGCGAGAAAAAATTGCACACCTCACTGGCTCGATTATGCGAATCCTGGGGATGATTCACACGCACAACAATATTTCACGCGGATCCTCCTTTATTTCATGCACCACTTCCCGGGCCTCCGGATCGGGCCTCTGATTATGAATATGACTTTTCTTCATCATTTCGAAACTTCCTCTGGGAGTTACAGACTTTTTTGGCATCTACAAATGCCCCCTCGGAATTGGATCGGCGAGAGGTCGCAAAGATCGGATTCTGAGGGAAATGACGAAACACCGAAGTGTTGGGTCTTCTGGGAACTTTGCGCGCAATATTCCAATGGGGCGCGCAAAACGACGGACTCACATGGAATCCTCTTTCCGCGCAGTGCAGAACCCTAGCCTCACTTTTAAAAAGGGGCGTGGGGTCACGAATCCAGACCCAATCTTTTCTGCGCGACAGGCTTATTACTCTCATGCGCGAAATTGCTCCCGTGGCTCCGTGTAAAAATGCTCTGGAAGCGCGGAATTCCTTCTAAATTTTGGCCCTCTTTGCACGCCTACTCGGGATATTCCACGCGTGACGTGCTGATTGCACGCAATACACCTGGATTTCGCGCAAAACTCTCTGATTTCGCGCACTGCATCCTGATTTCGTGCAACTCCTGAAAAATTCGAGATGGCCACAAACTGAGTTGATGAGGGGGAAGCCGCCGCTCTTAGGAGCGAGATGGAGGAAAACGAGGAGGTTTATGGCGCCAAGGTGATCGCCTACAACAACCAGACCTTGTTCAATCTGCTGACTCCAGACCAAAAGACGTATCCCCTGTCTGACAACCTCCCACTCTGGAACTTTGGCATCCTGGAGGAGGTGCCACTTCCGGGCTTCGAGGTTGACACGCCGCGGTCATGGGTGACCCGGGAGGATGAGCTTCCTCGCTATAACATCACCAACAATGGCCATCCTGCTAAGGAAACCATACATACAGACGTATATGTCTTGAACCTGAGGACCAGGACCATTACTGGGGACGATCCTATTGCAGATAATTCTCCAGCCCTCTATGCGAGCATGTTCCGTCAGAGCATCACGGATGACACGAAGGGCTGGGTGAAGGATTGGGACCTGCAGTCCAGGGGAAACTTCACCCGTGAATGGGCCTGAGCGTTCTGGGTTAGCCATACCTGTGACTAGTTCGGGGATGAACTGCAGTATATCGGCCTGTTCGAGGTGGTATGGACGTCGTAGTTCCACTTCCACCGTCAACCTGAGCTCGGGCCGGAGCTATTCACCCGTTGGTCTCATGATACCAACACATTCCACCTTCACCATGGGGAAGTTGGCATCATTCTCTGGGATGTTCACTACATCGGAGGTATCCCATTGGAGGGATACCAATATGATGAGTTCGTTCCTCCAAAGAATACCTGGGGAGACAGGTCATGGATGCCTATACTGACGTGGAACCTGTTGGAGCTGTCCAAAGATAGGCTGGCGGTCAAGGACTTCCCGAAGGACATTTCCTACAAGGGCCGGTTCAGCCTGTTCCTTGAGAAGGATCTGACCATCAAGATGTCGGGACGGGGTAAAAGGTGCCCAACCGCGGCTCATAGGAGTAGGGACAAGTCATACTGGAGGACCCTAGAGGCGGGGCAATACCAATCATGGGGTTATCGCGTCATCGAGGACCGGGACCCGAACGTCCGGTATGCCGGGTTCCTTGCTGCCTTCCTGAGTGGGTGGCTCCTGCCGGTGCGGGACGCGAGGATGGGTGTCCATCCAGCAATACTGGTGATGGCGAGCACCATGGCCGCCAATAAACAGTTCAACTTGGGCTTCCCCATACTGGCCAAGCTGTACACCATCCTGGAACGCATCTCACGAGGGGGGTCACCTCGGAGAGTATGTGTTCCCTTCCAGATCTTCCACGGCTGGGTGGCGGCTCATCTTGGCGGGTACACTTTCCCAAACGCCATCCGTACTCCGGGCAATGGCTTGAGACCATCCTTGCTAAACATCGCAGGGTTGGCGCCGATGACGCTCAATGAGGAGGGAGTGAGAATCCGCATTGGCAACCATACCAACTTCAACTTCAGCCCATTCCCCACCCCAGTCAGCGAGACGGTGGACAATGACCGAGGCTCTATGGAACAACAGGAATATTTCCAGAGCATTCGGGGTGGGGTGATCATGGCTCGGATCGACGGAAAGGTGATATGCGAGCCTTACGTGCCATCCCGATTCGCCAGGCAGTTCGGGTGCCTCCAAAAAATGCCGAATAAGGTATTCATGGCTATCTGGTAGGAGAAGAATCCCTATTTCCTGCGCTAGATGTGGTTGATGTTTACCACCTTCGGCTCTGGCGATGTCGTTACTCTTCCTCCCACCGGGGTCGATGCCGGCCTAGCAACCGAGTATGCCGAACACTAGGACATCGGGTACCCTGAGGGGCTTTTACGCAAGGGAGTCTGGCAACTCAAGATTACTCGCACGGAAACCGGGCGACGGGAGAGAAGACAAGGTGCTGCCGGAAGGGGGGAACCAAGGGTGCGTCAGGCAGTGAGGCCTGTGCAAGCCAGGACTTCAGGAGCGGGAACATCACATAGCACCGCCGCGACCTCATTTCCTGTGGGGGGGGGTCACATGAGGTGGCCAGGGAACTGCCCGGGAAGAAGATTATATACCTGCTCGAACCTTCCCAAGAAGCAATTTTCCTGACACTGTGGTCGGCCTGGATGACCATGCAGCAATCACTGAGCGTTGAAGCCATCTGGCAGAAGATCATGAAAAACGGGATCCAACTACCAGAGGTTAGGCTCGTTCAAATTACTGACAGGGTGAACTTCCATCGGCGGCATGATTATTTGACGGCCATGGACACATACGCATGCCAAAGGGGTTGGCGTGCGGAGCCACCTTTCTTAGTGAAAGTGATGCTCGGACAAGAGCATTATCTGGAAGCGATGCCACTGGGAGAAGGCGACAGTGATGAGGAGTCGGAGGGGGAGGATGAAACCGGAGAAGACGAAGGCGAAGGAGAAGATGAAGAAGAAGGAGAACCCGAAGGTGAGGGGTCGCAAGGGGAGACCTACAAAGGGAGTCTCCGAGAGAGCGGCGAGATTTTTGGATCTGATCTCGACATAACTGAGATACTCGAGGTCTGTCTCTATCTTCATTTATTTTCATTTTTCATCCATTCTCCTTTTCAACTTCTAACCCATTTCCCTGCCTCACTCAGGAGCAGCTGAGTGTTGGATGGGAGTCCCCACCAGAGGAGGGAGGAGAGGAACCAATGGGACATGATGGGGATATGACACCCATCATTGAATTAACAAGCGCAGAGGGGTCTCCCATCACGGCTGCTCCTGTAGTGGCCGGAACACTAGAGACCGATGCTTTGGACTCCTGTAAGTCTCACGCTTCACTACTGGCACTTGGTATCAAAAGATCCCACCTGACCAGCGTATGCCTTGTGCAGTAATCTCAACATTGGAGGCTCGTCAGGCTGTGGAGCCCAGGCCGTCCGCGAGTGGACCAGTGGCGGACATACCACCTCATTCAGAACATGTTCCCTACACTGAGTCGGCCCTGAAAATTGGTGAGCAGGGGGCAGCAGACATCAGCAGCGCTGTTCCTAAGGCGAGGTCAGAAGCTGATGGAGGCATCATCACTGCTGGGGCGAGAGAAGAAGGTTTCTCGGAAGTCGAGGATCCTATTCCTCACAAAGGCGTCCCTGGGGCAGATCCTGCTGCCGATCTGCTGGCTGTCTTCCTTATGTACCGACCCGCTGACCCTGAGGAGATAAATGACTCAGACTTAGAGGCAGCCGAGGAGAGTCGGATGACATGGCTCAAAGGGTGGAAGTGTATCCAGCGCTTTCTCAGATAGCCCTAGTTGGATTGGCTGAGGCGAATGGGATCAATCTAGACCTGGCTGCGCTTCGTGTGTGCTGGAGGGGCTGACACTCAACGCCTTCATCTAATGGTCCGTGATTACATGGCCGAGAAGATACACGAGAGCAACCAACACACCAACGTTGCCCAGTGCTGGGAAAGATCGACGAGTGCCCAAGCGTTGATGAGGGTGGAGCAGGAAGTCCGACACCTCGGAGGGTAGGCGACAGATAAGGAGGACTTCATTGCAACATGCTCTGAGCATGTGGAGCAACTGACGGCCCAGCTGGATGATGTGCAGGAACAACTGATGGAGGCGAGTCACCAGATAACCATACATCGAACCGAGTGGGAGCAGGCACAAGCTAGGGTTGGTGAGCTACGCTCTGTGGCGGTTGATGAGGAGAGAGTATTCAAGGAGCGAGAAGTGGTCCTGGAGGCTACCATACAAAGGGTAGCAGCGCTGGAAAGATCAATTCAGCACGCTGATCCCTAAGGGATTTTTTTGGCCATCTCATGAACTTCTTTCTTGTACTGCTCATCATCTCAATCAAACACATGGCCAAATTCATTCATTTGTAACCTTGGTTTAATATGCTCAACCATAATTCCAAAATGAATAACAACTCATCCCTAAGCTCCTGTGGGCCGCGCCCAATGCGAGAAGCAAAGGATGCTCGTGCCATCATTTCGTCCAACTGTGGGGCATTGACCAAGCTTCAGGCATCCAAAATTGGGCTTGTATTTCTAAGGAGACCTCAAACCGATTGATATATCAACTTCTCAATGTGCTCTGGCACACGATCGGGACAATTCTAGGGGCATTGAAATCCATCCGAACATAGGGAGATGGAGAGGAAGGGTGAATCACGCTGCCCAAATTCAGAACACTATGGGGTGCGACGATGGAGGATAACTGTTAACCATGGCGGAAACACAACATCCATATCGTGTTGGCATGGAACGGGGACAATAAATGAGGGAAGACCGCTGACCATGTTCGCAACACGGGGCCTAACTCAAATATCATCAGTCAGTTCTCCGGAACGTTGGCCCAGGACAGCAGGCGGACTGTAGGTCTATCATCCATATTGCTACAATAGGTGAAACAAAGTTCTATCATCCATATTGTGGCAGCAGGAGGACCAAAGTCTATCATCCATACTGTTAGGGGGTCCCATCAAACATGACCAGTCCTCCGGAACGTTGGCCCAGGATAGTAGGTGGACCATAGGTCAATCATCCATACTGTGAGGGGGTCCCATCAAAAATGAAAGGAAATGAGGATCCAAATAAAGGGGCACACAAAGCATGGAAGGTGGAGTGGTGGTTTGTTCGAACAGAGTCCAACACTCTCGAAATTGCGCCACCATGGAGAAGGCGCATTAGGAGGACATACCAACCTGAACGTGGATCGTCCCAATTTCCAAGAAGGACCTCTTTGGCGAGAGAACTGCCACTTCCCATTATTACCATGGGGCATCCCGAACTTATTCGGGGTAGATGTCCCGATTACACCACTTCCCAAGAAGTCAGACCGAGAGGTCGAAAATAAGGAGGGATGGGGTTTGGTAATCCCTGGGGTTGGACCCAAAATGAAATGTCTAGGCGTTCCTATGTATCTCATTAGTATGAGAATCAAGCCATACATAGTTCTAGAAGGATAGTTTAACGTCATGTTTGATGAAATATAGTTTAACGTCATGCGGGAAGAGGGACACATCTCATCTGGGGATAGGCACGACACGGTGAGTAACCTAACGTGAATGAGGACATAATCCCATACCACACCGTACAATACCACAAGAGAGAGCAAGTCGTAGAAAGCCAAAGAAAGGATCTTAGTTTTAGGTCTTAGAACTCGGACCAAAGGAGAAGGGGAATGGGAGACACACGGTAAAGCGATTGCAAAACCCAACGTGAATGGGGAAAAACCCTGTTTACTAAGTGCTCCTAGGACGATATCATCACAGTTTAAGGTTGTATGGTTTGGACCGACAGCACAGTTTAAGGTCGTATGGTTTGGACCGACAGCACAGTTTAAGGTCCTATGGTTTGGACCGACAGCACAGTTTAAGGTCCTATGGTTTGGACCGACAACATAGTTTAAGGTCGTATGGTTTGGACTGACAGCACAGTTTAAGGTCGTATGGTTTGGACCGACAACACAGTTTAAGGTCGTATCGTTTGGACCAAAAACACAGTTTAAGGTCGTATGGCTTGGACCGACAGCACAGTTTAAGGTCGTATGGCTTGGACCGACAACACAGTTTAAGGTCGTATGGCTTGGACAGAAAGTACAGTTTAAGGTCGTATGGCTTGGACCGACAACACAGTTTAAGGTCGTATGGCTTGGACCGACATCACAGTTTAAGGTCGTATGGCTTAGACCGACAGCATAGTTTAAGGTCGTATGGCTTGGACCGAAATCACAGTTTAAGGTTGTATGGCTTGGACCTACAGAACAGTTTAAGGTAGTATGGCTTGGACCGACAGCACCGTTTAAGGTCGTATGGCTTGGACCGACAACACAGTTTATGATCGTTTGGCTTGGAACCACAACACAGTTTAAGGTCGTATGGCTTGGACCAACAAGACAGTTTAAGGTCATATGGCTTGGACCGAGGGGAAAACACACGATGCGATAAAGCATACCTGATGCGGGTGAGGGCGTAATCCCATACCATCACTACGCGCGATTCCGAGAGAGGAGCCTCGGGCCAAGGGGCCGACGAGGGTCCAACCATCAGGAGGGGGACAAGAGATGCTAGCTCCCAGCTGTGCTGGGCCCGAAACGCAATGTTCGGGTGACTCCTCATTTCCCATGGGGATGAGGGTCAAGCTGCACGCAACCTGTAAAGAAGAAACCCAATCACACACTCTAGCGCTCAGATTGCGGGAGCCCCAAGAGACACCGTTACACGGCTTGGTCTGTCCGACATGTGGGGGTGTACCAAGGGTTAGTACAAGGAGTGTCAAGATTCCACCTTGACACGGTGGGTGCGGAACATAATGTGAATCATGCAACCAACATTCAGGGACCAGGAAAGGCGGCGTGATGACTGATGATTACTGCTGACCATGTTCGCAGAACAACATCCTATCGCATTAGCCATGGGGAAAAACAAATGAGCATCAACCGATGACCGTATTCGCAATGTGGTATTTGTATCAATTTGTTGTCTGAAACCCTCAGGGGCGTTGGCCCGTGACGGTAGGAGAGCCCTTGGGCGTTGTATCCAGGCCGTTCTTGGGGGTCCCTCCGGGTGTGAAGGATGATGGGGGCCCAAATGAAGGGGAACAAGAAGCTTGGAAAGTGGATGGAACTTGGCTAAGTCGAATATGACACTCTAGTTCCTAGACCAGAGCACTCTAAACACATTAGCAGACCAATGGAAAGGGTCAAAGGGCTCAGTCTGAGAGCGGCCAAAAGATGGAGGATCCCTAGGAAAAGGGGGGCGTAATGCCAAACACCCTGGCAACCGGGAGATCGTGGGATCTCCTAAGAGATGGGGATGGACCTAACATCTAGGTGTTCAGGTGGTCCTATGTATCCCATAAGGATGGGAATCAAGCCACACGTAGTTCTAGACGGCGCCTTTTAATGTCATGGGGAATATGACATAGGAGGTCTAATCCTGAGGACAGGGTGCGCGTGGTGCATCTTTTGCAAACCCGACGTGAATGAGGACATAATCCCATACCACGCCACCTGATCCTGGGGTCAAGGTCCCAAAGGTGAGACAAACACGATAGAAGACCTCAAGATAGACCCAAAGATGAAAGGTCTGGGCGTTCCTACGTATCCCATTAAAATGGGAATCAAGCTAGACGTAGTTCTAGAAACACAGTTTAATGTCATGTAGGACGGAATACAGATCTTAGTTTTAGGTCATAGAACTCAGACCAAGGTGCATTTTAAGGTCATGCAGCACCGTACAATGCAGTTTAAGGTCATGCAGGACCATAGAGCCCAAATGTAGGGCAAAATGCAGTTTAAGGTCATGCTGGACCTGGTGCAGTTTAAGGTCATGCGGGACCGTACAGTTTAAGGTCATGCAGGACCATATAGTTTAAGGTCATGCAGGACCATGTGCAAGATTAGGCAAAGTACTGCTTGAGGAACCAGGTGTTGGTGGGAGGATTTATGCGCTCACCATCCATAGTTACAAGGGAATACACGCCATTGGGATAGAACTTATGGACAATAAAAGTCCCCTCCCACTTGGGCTCCAACTTGGGTGGTTTCCTGCCAGGAATCATTGGCGCTCTGAGAGCCAGCACCAGGTCACCTTGCAGGAAGGAGTGGAGGTGAACCTTCTTATTGAAAGCTCAAGCCAACCCGCTCTGATGCCTTTCCAAGTTATGTAAAGCGCGAAGCCTACTTCCGTCCAGTGCTTCGAATTCGGCTAGATGGATTTCAGCAACTCTATCCGGCGATTGCTGGTTGTAGACCACCGTGCGTAATGAGGGAAACTTGATCTCGATGGGTAGGATTTCCTCAGCTCCATATAACAGGGAATATGGAGTCACCTGGGTGGAGTTACGAGTCGTCATCCTATAAGCCCAGAGGGCGTTGGGGAGCTTGTCCGTCCAACTTTTCTTGTTCTAACCAACCATCTTTTGTAGAATGTTAGAGAGGGTCTTGTTAAATGCCTCAATCTATCCATTCGCCTACGCATGATAGCGGGAGGTGTGGTTAGAGAGAATGTTGTACTTAGCGTACAATTTCTTTAGCTCAGCCGCTCAGAAGTTGGTTCCGTTATCTGTGAGGATAGCGTGAGGTACACTAAACCGATAGATGATATTGGAGCTCACGAAGTCAGCACTAGAACAGGCCTTGACTTCCGTGAGCGGGATTGCCTCTGCCCACTTCGAGAAGAAATCCGTAGCGGTTAAGATGAACCGGCACTGCCGGGCTGTCATCGGCGGGTAAGGCCCTACGACATCCGGCCCCCAGACTGAAAAGGGCCAAGAATACTTGGTAGTATGGAGAGGCTCTGGTGGCCGATGCACAAATTTATCATGAACTTGGCATGCATGACACCTCTTGGCATACTAGATGCATTCGTAGATCATAGAGGGCCAGAAGTACCCCAGCCTCCGAATCTGGTGAGACAACTGCGACTCGGCCTGGTGGGTGCCACATGAACCAGCGTGCACTTCTTGCATGACCTATGGAATCTCGACTCCTTGATGAAAATGGAGGAGAACACCATCAAAGTCGCACCTGTAAAGGAGCTGCTCATGGCTGGGACCACTTTGAATGGTGAACTACGATGCGTGGCATCAGATTCGTTCTCTCTTGGCTTGGTCCAGTGGAAGATTGTTGTCCTGGAGATATTCAACCAAGGGTGTCCACCAGTCAGGAACTGTCTCGATCGCCACGCCTGAAGCCCCTGGTGATCCTGACATAGGGGCTCCAGTGGTGAGATGGTTCACCCGCGGGCCATGATCGCCCTTTGTAATAACAAGATAAATGACTCTCCGGTGTGCCACATGGATTATTAGTTCATCCTGTTCGGGCTCCGCAAGTGATGCGGCCAGGGTTCCCAAAGCATCCGCTCAACTGTTCTGTGGCCGAGGAATGTGAATGACCTCTGGTCGGGAGGGGAACTTAGCCATTAGACGGAGGGTGCACTCCAGCAATGGCATGAGATCTGGCTTCCTGACAGCATAGTCACCACTGACCTGCTTGATGACTAGCTCAGAGTCCCCTTTTATATACAGATGGGGTACGTTAACCTCCAGAGCCAACTCGAGGCCAGTGATGAGGGCATGATATTCTGCCTCATTGTTGTTGTAGCCTTCTGACAACAAGAATGAATATGGCAGAACGACTTGCTCTGGGGCGATGAAGATGATACCCATTCCCACTATGTTAATCCTAGGATAGTTGAGCCTTCTACCGGTGGGGCTTCGGGAGGCACCATCAAAGTGCATCAGCCAGCATGGGATGGCATGATCGACTGAGAGGATTGCCTCATCAGGAAATCCTAGATCCAGTGGCTGGTCCGCGAAGGTTGGGTGGGCAGCTAAGAAGTCTACTAATGCCTTTCCTTTGACGACCTTCTGAGGTACGAACCTGATGTCGAACTGCTAGAGGATCACCGCCCAGCGCACCAATCGGCCGGTCAACAGAGGTCGGTTCAGGATGTATTTCAATGAGTCTACCCGAGAGACCAGCTGTACCTCGTGGTGCTGCAAGTAGTGTCGCAATTTCTTTATGGAAAATACGAGTGCCAGGAAGCTCTTCTCAATGGGAGAATATCTAATTTTTGCTTCGAGGAGCATGAAGCTGAGGTAGTAGACGCTATTCTCTATTCCCTCATTGTTCTTCTGGGCAAGAAGGGCAACGAGGGATTTCTCCAGGACAGTCATGTAAAGGACCAGTGGATTTCCAGAAATGGGTAGCATCAGGACTGGAGGTTGAAGCAGATACTGCTTGATTTTATCAAAAGATATCTGACACTCTTCGTCCCATCCATAGGTGGCGCCTTTCTTCATGAGCCGAGAAAAGGGCTTACACTTGCCGGCTAGATTCGCAATGAATCAGTGTATATAGGCTAAGGGGCCTTGGAGGCCTCAAAGTTCCCGAATATTATTCAGGGGAGGCATCTGACAGATGGACTTGATCTTCTCTGGGTCGATCTTGATGCCTCGATACCTAAAAATAAATCCATGAAACTTTCTAGAGGTGACCTCGAAGGCACACTTCAACGGGTTCATCTTCAAGTGGCGAGAACAGAGGAAGCCGAACACTTTCTCAAGGTCTTTGAGATGGTCCTGGAACTGACGATATTTAACCACCAGGTCGTCTACATAACACTCCACCAGCATCCTGAGGATCAACTTGAATATGTGGTGCATAGCCCGTTGATAGGTGGAACCCGCATTCTTCAGGCCGAAGGGCATAACCCGGTAGAAGAAAGTACCCTAGGGGCCCCTGAAGGTAGTGAACTCTTCATCCTCGAGGGCCATCCGGATCTGGTTGTTCCCGGAGTACCCATCCGTGAAAGAGAGGGCTTGAAACCTGACCATTGCATCGATCAACAACTCTGTCATGGGAAGGGGAAAGTCATCCTTCAGACAGTGGCGATTGAGATCACGGAAGTCGATGCATACCCTGATCTTCCCATTCTTCTTCCTGACTGGCACAATGTTTTCTAGCCACCTGGGGTACTAGACTTCCTTGATGAAGTTGGACTTGATGATCTTATCAACTTCGGCCTCAACCATGGCACCATGAGAGGGGTTCATCTTTCTGGGAGGCTTCTTGAACCCATGATGGTTTGCTGGGAGGCCATGGCGGTGGACGACTACCTGTGGATCTAGTCCGGACATCTCGTCATAACTCCTAGAAAACACATCACGGTGCTGTCTGAGGAAGTTTATATACTGTTTTTGTTCCTTGGGGGGCATAACGGTGCTGACCAATGTGGGTCACGGGTCCGCCTCGCTACCGAGGTTCACCTGCACTAACTCGTCGACTGTGGTAGAGACGCCCTCCTCAAAGTCTAGAGGAGCATCTTCCATGTCCTCCTCTCCGCTCGTGGAAGGATTGTCCATGGGGGGAGCCGTTTTGGGGTTGATAGACCCTGATGGGAAGCTGGCGCTGGATTGGGTGGTAGAGGTCGTCACGTTGGGAGACTCATGCACCGCGGAGACCATGGTGATGAAGGCGGTTGATCCAATCCCATCTGGCCTTCGGCCCAAGGGGCCACGCTTTACGACATCAAAGCAGTAGTGGCACGTTGGCTTGAGACGGTCGATTCCGGCCTGGCGGAACAGAAACGTATGACGTACTGCCGTTGCCATGAGCCCAACGTCCCGATATCATACAGGGGTAGGAGGCTCAGGGATCACCTGAGCTTGGTTAGTTTAAGAGTACGAGGTGATTTCCCACCGTCGCTTAGACCCAGAAATATGCCTTCCTCTAGTACCTGAGACAACAGAGCACTCCCCCATATCGAGGGTCGTGGCCTCCAAACGATGGATTGGGAAGACATATGCGTCATACAAACCTTCCCAGGGATCACTTGTGATAGTGTCTGGCTCGACCTCACCTTCCAGGTTCTACTTGTCCTTGCTCTTGTAATTGTCAGCGTCTAGGTAACGGGTTTCACAAGAGGAAAACAGAGACGCATCTCCTTCGAGCACGCCCACTCGACCCTTAAGGGTGTATTTGAGGCACTGGGGATATGAGGAGGGGACCTCTGCGTGAAGGTGGAGCCACAGCCTTCCCATCAACGCGTTGTAGGCGGTGTCCTGAGAGACAACCATGAATTCGGTATTGGCAATTAGGCCGCCAAACTGGGTCTTCAAACGAATCTTGGAAAGTGGAGTTTGTTCGGTCCTGTCATACCCCTGGATCCTGAGGTCGGAGGGAGTTAAATCATCCTCAGACAACCCCAGTTTCCACTGTGTCTGAGTTGGGATCAGGTTAATCCCGGAACCCGTGTCGACAAGACAGCGGAGGACTTCCACGCCATTGACTTGGCTGGTGATGTATAGTGGGCGGATGTTCCCCTATATGGGAAGGTCTTCATCTTCACCGGAAAACGAGATAACCGCCTGACATTAGGCGTCCTCAATCACCTCGGTGTGGAAGGATTCTACGGCCGCTACATCCGTTTCAAACTGTAGGGGGATCCTTAAAGCCTCAACGAGCACCTCACGCATTTCAGACGACAAAAGAAGGGCCTCAAGGATATAAAGCCTTGCCGGAATTCCGTCCAGGTGCTTCAGAACATCATAATTTTAGGACAAATGTGAGATTCTTCTTACAGAAGGTCGCTCTGCGATTGGAGGCATGAAGGGCCCTGCTAGCAGGACCGGTGACTGACTAGTACTAGGAACATCCCGCTGTTCACTAGCCGAAGCCTGGGAGGTGGCTATCTTGCTTGGACCAGAAGGCCGTAGTCGGCCAGTGGTAGGGCAGGGCTGGTTACGACACAGAAGAGGCAGTTCCGCCTGATCCAGCAACACAAACAGTGGTGGAGACGAACCTGTTGACACAGGGTGAGGGAGCCGCGAGTGCTGCTCTCTGTACCGGGCTTGATACCTGGTCTCGATAGCATGCACGACCTGACTGGAGGTGACGACTATCGTGCCCCGGCGGTTCACGTAGACACGGCTCCGCTGACGTTAGCGACGGCTGGGGACATTAGGGAGGTCCACCTAGAATTCCTCATCGTCGGGAGTCAAAAAGGGATTTACCAACTCTACGGTGTTAACCGAAGCGTACCCCGGGCTTTCACTCGAGGAGTCATCCACTACCAAACGGAGTCTCGCAGGGATCCCCATCTCTAGGGGAATAAAATCACCTAGCGTGTGGGAAGATGATGACATTGGCAGGGTGCGTTCTTTCTTCTTGCGCCGCCGCTTGCTCTTCTGGGAAGAGGTAGGCTGGGACGACGATGCCAAAGTGGCGCTCGCAGACTCTGAGGGCTCTGGCTAACTCAGGCGGGCAGGGATGATGCCATGGGAATGGGAGACCGTCCTGTGGGCCATTCAGTCATTATAATTCTGGGACCCACAGTCGGAAACCTATTCCCACTCATCCCCGTTGTCACTGCTGCCATCTGATCTCACGAAGACACCTGCCACCTGTGCCGGGGCTGGGCCCAACCTGACTATGTTATTGTCAATCTGGTCTTGGATCCAGTATTTGAACACATAGCATTGCTGGATGGTGTGTCCTAGGATTCGGTGATAAGGGCAGTAGTTAGGGTGGTCAGTGAGACACACCTCTTCTAGCTTCCAGCACTCAGGCAGCTGTACGATCCCCTACTCTACGACGCTACGAAAATAACCGGGGACCTGGGCCTTTCCAAATGAGTAAGTCTGATTCCTTCTGTCTAGAAAGGGAGATCTTGGAGTCTAACCATGACCAGGGGCCAGATGAGCAGGTCGAGGAGGCAGAGCCTGATTATCTCACCTTGGTGGTGGCGGTGCATTACGCGAAGGCGCCTGCCGATTTTGAGGCGGTCGCGGCTGGGCGAGAGGCTGTGCCCGTGGGGGTGGACCCCTATGAGGCTGCTGAGTTGGCCTTACTGGTAATAACTCTAGCTATCTGGGGGCATCTATTTGGGCTACAGCAGTGAGCATGGCTCTGGCGGCTCTCCTTACAGAGATTACAGGAGGCAGCGGGCGTGCCTAACCGGCCTATTACAGGGCTTCTTCGAGGCGCTGAGCCTTGTATGAGAAGTCCCAGAACCCTCCAGGGTAATTCTGAGTGATCAGAGAAGGAACCAGATCTTCCTTGACATTCCCTACACACATCGTCAGTAATTTCCCCTGAGTTAGTGGCATGTCAAGGGAGTACGTGATCCCCTTCTACCAGGTGATGAAGTCCGCGACTCGCTCGTCGGGCCTTTGTTTGCACCTGAAGAGGTCTGCAATGTTTGTCTTCCGGGTTGTGGAACTGAACTGGTAGAGGAATTGCAGGCGAAGGTCCTCCCAGCTAGTCACAGATCCAACAGGGAGCTGGCTGTACCAGACAAAGGCTGGTCCTTCCAGTGTCTGAATGAAGCAATGGAGCTTGGCAGCCTCCTGCTATGCCGGAGTCCCTAACATAGGCCCGCACCTCGCGTTGAAGTGGGCCAGGTGTTTTAGCGGGTCTTAGGTCCCGTTAAAGGGGGCGAAAGTGGGGTTTCCAAATCCCGATGGGGCCGGCATATCATCCACCCATGCTGGGTATGGCTTTCCGTCCGGTGGGATTTCCAACTACCGAGTTTCCAGGACCTCCAAGCAGGCGATGAGTACTTCTATCAGATCATCCGAATACAGATTCTTATCCTGACGCAGATCTCTAACCACAAGCGCATTTCTAGGCTCTTCGATACGGTAGTCAAGCCCATCAGCTGGTGGCGCGACTCTCGGGGTAGCGGGAGGAAACCGAGCAGGGTCCCCCAGGTGGTCCTGCTGCTCGGGAGGGTTCGACAAAACATATCGCACCCTCTTTCCATGGGTTACAGCCTCTCCCCTATTGGTGAATGCAACATGGTCGCGGTTTCCCGAGGGAATCTCGGCAAGGGGTAGATGCTCCTGCCCTTGCTTTCCTGGTCTAGGGTTACCGTAGTCAGGCCGTCGCTCTGCAATGCATTCCGCCAAGAGCTGATCAACCGGCCTCTTTTGCTCAGCAAGATATTGGCTTAGCGTGGCCTTCTCGGGATCTTCCTCTTCCTTCTGCACCGAGACAGATGGGTCGGCGAGTTTGACAAACCCAACGGGCTCTTTAACCTTGACGATGTTTTGGCTCGGTGTCAGTGCCTCCGTGGGTATAAGGAGACCTAGGAGGCTCCTCTGTTGGCGAGTAATCCTCCCAGATGGGTCCAGTAGCATTTTTTCCTCAGGGGGTGAGTCCCCTTCGAGGGGCTCCACACCGTTTCCCTCATCTAAAAGGTCAGCCATGTTGACTTCCACTTCCCTTGGTGACGTTCCCTCAGGGCAGCCCAGTGAATCGGGTTGTCGGCGGATCGCATACAAAAAAGGGCAGGGTACTGCCCCCATCTGCGGACATGCACGTGGGGGGTGGCTTCCTCAATAACGTTGTGGAGTACTTGAAAACTCTGGATGCATTTTTGCTGGAGGGCCCCGTCATGGCCTAGTGACTCGGGGCGCCGAACTGCAGGGAGCGCTGCCAGGTCGACCCAACAACACTGCTCACCGATATACTCGAGAGGTGCTTGGATCCCAGGATAAGGCGCTAGCTGATGGAGAAGGTGGGAGTGAGTCACTCGAAGAGTCTGGAGGAAGCATTCAAACTCTTCCTGGGTGAGTGACTACAGCACATCAAAATCCGATCCTGCGACTGGCCAAAACTTATCGGGGAAGTGGCCCGCTGTGAGGACGGTCCAGAAGCTCCATGACTCCGGTTCGGGGTCCGAACCTTGCTACCCTTGTTCGTCAACCGAGAATAGTCGGGGAACTGGAAACGGTGTTGAGGCAGGCCACCGGGCTGGTGGGCTGGCCGGTGGGGAATACGGTGAACATGCCGATTGGCTGCCGATCCCTGAGTCATCCTCCAAGGGTTGCAGTGCCCTGGATGCCACGTCGTGATAGGATGGGCCGACGAATGGGCCTCCTGTCATAGCGTCAGTGATTTCCGAGGGTGTTTCACCTCGCAGATCTTCCGTCGGTCCCCAGAAAAGTTCTCCACCCTATTTGACAGGGGCGGAAGGTGCTTCCGGGGAGGCCAGTGGCGACTGCGGGTTTGACCCCTGGGGGTATGCCAAGTCCTTGTCCTCTTGGATATACCTTCAGAGGGAGGAGGGAATCCTACGGATCTTGCATTCTGGGAGTACGAGACTGATGTGCCACATCCCCATCCCTACCCTCAACTCTAAGGGTTGGGGGGGGGGGGAGGTTTCATCATCGAGTCGTACTCCGCCTCAGAATCCGAGAAACAGAATGGTCTAATTTCCATCCAGACTCTCCTGACATTCTTCTTACGGTGACGACACCCGACCTTCCTGCCCCTGGGTTTCTCCTCAGGGTAAGTATGATTTCCGTCAAGGAGTCCCCTAGCCGCAATAGAGATGAGGTAGAGGGGACTGAAGGCTGGGTGCGAGAAGCACCGGGACAGATGTCGAAAGGGACATGGGGAGGAATTTTATGTGAGTGAGTGACTAGATACGCAACAGCTCCATACTCGTAGCCAGAAGTAGGGGGAGTGGCCTCATACCCAGTGCAGTGGGCGCTAGAAAGAGTCATACCTGAAGCGTAGCCATCACGAAGAAGCCTTCGGCTTTCCAGATCAGTGGCACGGAATGAGCCTTCATGGTGGGTGGCACTACCACGGATTGGTTCACGGTGGCCATTGCCTGTGCCCGCGACCGGGAGATTCAACCCAACTTGCCTGTGGGGCGGTCGGGGTTTTGATCCCAGTCGGGCATGTGGCTTCCCCTACTCAACGTGTGCGGGGGTCTGGTAACAGGAGTCCGTAGTGGCTCGGCACATAGTGGTTGCTGATGTTGGTGCCCCAGGATGGTCATTCTCTTCCGCTCGTGCCCGAAGCTGGTGTCGGGTCAGATGGGTCGGAGCCGGTGGTGTGGGCATGAAGATTGCCTACTCCTCAGCCCGGGGAGTCGGGCGGCGGCGTCGACGTAGCCTGGCGGGGGTTCTTGCCGTTAACCCCTGGGATGGGTCTCTGATCGGGCAGACCCGGACATCCCCCACCTCATTGGCATAGGGGAGGGATGTGTCAAGGCGCTCCGGGGATAGACTCCCGAAGTGGTTGATCGTCGGAGTGGGGAGCGATGGATCCCTGCGCAGCCCTCAGGGGCGGCGATGGTGGTGAGGCATGGTTGCCTCTAAATCCAAACGGTCCATTCCCCTGGTGGGGATGATCCTTTCCTCGTCGTACCTACGAACCAAGTCGTTGATCACCCTTAGTTGGATGATCTTTGACGGGGAGAGGGGGTTTTAGCGCCCAACAGCTTTGGCGGTTGAAGTCGGAGGGACAATAGAAAAGGTGGGACTTCGCGGGGTGGCCGTGTTGGAACTGCCCCTGCCTGTGCGCTGGTGGGCAGGTGCTGATCGAGCTCCAGATGCAGTGATCTGATTCCTGGAAGCAGGGAGATGAACTCATTAGTACTAACAGGAAAAGGAATCAACAACCAAATCCCAGCGTCATTCAGTCTTCCATGGCCGGCGAGAGGGATCCACGCTGACGACGTCGCAGAATGGAGTGGTCAATGTCCTGGCTGCCTCGACCCCTGGCGGGTTCCACGTCCTGGTGGTGGGTACCCAGACCTGATGACATGCTAATCTTCTGACACCCTGAATGCTACCATTTCCCGTATTGAGGAGAAGAGATTCACGCAGGGTTCACCATTTTATGTTTCCGACGCTTTCGCCGGGGTGCGTGCATCCGTCTGTGGGGAGGACACGCTACTTGTTGCCCTGCATTCCTGCTTTCCAAAGGCGGGCAGCATCCGTTCCTTATTCAGGGGCATCTGCTCCTTGATCGAAACCGGGATGATGGGATGTTGGTTATTCCTTCCTTGGATTCCTCCTCGGAACTCGTCACCTTGTTTGGGTCTCCCTCAGAGATTTAAGACGGGTTCGTGAAGCTCATTCCCGGTGCCATATCTATATGGACGCCAGTTAATTACGCTTCTTCCGTCGAGATGCTCCAAGGGTTCTTGTCGGGGAAGCAACCTTCGGTGAGGAGAATGGTCACGTTGGGGTGTCCTTGACATGTCTTGACACTGGGGGTCGGCATGTCTGTCTTCTATCCCTTATCACAGGGCTTCTCGAGGGCGTGGAAGCCCGATGCATCCCACATCGAACGCGGGGATTGTGTACCATATGAGATTTTCCTCAGCTTCCCATGTCTAACACGGGGTATACCGCGAGTTTAACGTCTTGAGAAGATGGATCAGACTGATCGAAACACTGAGAGTGGATCAGATTGAAGGACCCCCTAGGGGGAACACTGGTGTTGGGGCCAGTACGTGGGAAGCTTCCCAGATGTCATGGAGTGGGATGGGGTGGCATGATCTCACCGGGATGTGGCGGCCCGGGTAAGGATCAGGATGGATAGTGGAGTGATGGGCTTGAACCTCGTGGAGGCTTCCTACATATCCCCGTGGCAGGGAATCAAAGTCTGCATAGTTCGGTGATGCGGTGGGACACCTGGAGAGGCGACTCGTGAGAATGAACGCATGGATTGAAGCCTGGAGGAAGTAAGATCTCCGGGCTAGGGAATGAGCTTCCCAAGGCACGTGGGCTCGAGGGGGAAGTCAGGATGAGACGTGGGTGTGAGACATGGGGCTTACGCTCTGAGACATCCCAAGAGGGGGAATATAGTTTAATGTCATGTGGGATGAGATAGAGTTTAACGTCATGCAGGACAAGGGCACACAGTTTAACGTCATGCGGGACGAGGGCATACAGTTTAACGTCATGTGGGATAAAGAATTTGGGGCTTACGCTCTGAGGTGGCCCAGAGTGGGTATGGGGATTACACTTGGAGGCAGCCCATGGTGGTTGGGGAACCGACGTGGAGAGGTAGGAAGGACCGAGTGGTGGGCTTGAACCTCGTGGAGGCTTCCTACATACTGTGCGTTAGCACGGATGAAAGTCCACATAGTTCGCTGGGATGGGGCTTACAATCTGAGGCGGTCTATAGAGGATGTCATGGTCGATGCACGCTCTAATCCCACGTGAGTCATGCTCGGTGTGAGAAACAAGAGGCAGCAGGGACCAGATAATCACGTCGCAAAGGGTGCGTCCGTGAGAAGCGGAAAGGGGCTTACGCGTTGAGCGGACCAAAGAGGAAATAGGGGCTTACGCGTGGTTAGAGGCCCTTGGTGCCAGGGCTTAATCCAAGGTGGAGGCCCGTGGTGCGACAAAGCGCAGTGGGAAAGGGACTCCACTATCCTTTGTAGGGGGAAGTACAGAGATGCATGGGTGAAACCTTCCGCAAGAGAGGTTAGGGGCTTACGCTCTGAGAAAGCCCTTCCCCCACGGACAAACACCACTCCGACAAGGATAATCTCATTCCATGCAAGGAAGAGTCCATTCCCATGGAGATGAGTGGGCGTAAAGAATGCCCGAGCTGGGGGGACCCTGCATGTGAGGCACGGGGTCGGACCACAGTTTAACGTCATGTGTTAAGGACGAGGTGCTCAACAGTTTAACATCCTGCAGCTTGGACGAGGTGGGTTCGCTCCACTCCCCTAGGGCTTACATGACCAATTCCCTCTACCCCTTGTGGGAGGGAAGGCATCAGAAAGGTCGTAGTGAAGGGGGGCCACAGGGTGAACCATTGAGGGGTCCACATTAGAGTGGCTATGCGAAGAAAAAATAGCCGTTAGCATGCCTATTCGGAGAAGCATAAGGCAAAGAAACGCAACGGGAAACACTGCCCAAGGGACCTTGAGGTTACTTCATACGAGCCTGGAAGGCTGTACAGGAAAACAACGCATGGCGCGCATGACCGACAGGGGAGACATCAGGTGCCGACATAGAGAGGTAGCCAAGGGGCGTCAAGGTGAGGGGTCCTGGGTTTTCCACGCAAAGAGAAGGTTTGCGTGCAAAACACCGTGATGGCGTGCAATAGGGATAGAGAATTGTGCGCAGAAAGGGGATTGCGCGCACGATATTGCACACACGGAAGGGGATTTCATGCATGGGAGCCGGATTGCGTGCAAGGAATGAACCCAGAGGAGGGGGAAAATTCACTTAAGCCAGTCGAGTTGCACGCAAAGGCGAACCCCGAGGCAAGGTTGCGCGAAAAGAGGGATTACCTGGAAGTCATATTGCACGTGGGGGGAGTTGAATTGTGCGCATGAGAGCCGATCCGAATTCCACAACCCCCAAACTGCTTGGGGTCACCTTCTATTTATAGGCATTGGCTGGTGCAGAATCCAGGCGGTGCACGAAATTTTCCGCGCCGGGAACCGTTGGCGCGCAAAACCTCGCCGCGCGGAACCGGGGCGCGCAAAAATTGCGTGCCTCACCGGCTCGATTACGCGAATCCTGGGGATGCTTCATGCTCACAACAATATTTCACGCGTATCCTCCTTTATTTCGTGCACCACTTCCCAGGCCTATGGATCAGGCCTCTGATTCCGAATATGACTTCGTTTCGTCATTTCGAAACTTCCTCTAGGAGTTACAGACTTTTTCGGCGTCTACAATAATCTAATACATAAAAACTAATATTTAAATGATCCATACCATAACATAAGTCATATTGAGAAATTAAAAATATTTTATTGAAAATTTTGAAAATAAGACCATTTGAATCTATATAGGACACATAAAAAATGTTTTTGGAAACATTGGGTACATAATAATAATATTTCAAAACTAATGTCATCCCAATTGGAAATGGATGGTGGTTGTATCCTAGAGAAAAGGTATATTTTCATACTCCATTGGATGATAAAATATCCACATATTCTCTAAAAATCTTCTAGAATATACTTGGATCCTACATTTGAATATAGATTTTAGTTCCATAATCTATATCTAATACCCAATTATTAGATATGAAAATATTGAAATCGATAAAAAAATGCACATGAAGCTTCTCCTTATTTTCTTAATTGGGTCCATTTTTTCTTCTAGTGGACCATATTTCCACATGAAAAACATACTACATCCATTTTCCTTCACCTACATTTGTATATTACTCTTCTTGGAAGGATAATTATCAGGAGTCTTAGACTTTGATTGAGTATTGGGGCTCTTTTCCTGGTTATTTCTTTTATTCACCATAAGGACCACATGTTTTTATCATCTCATGTATATATCAACTTGGGGAATCAAGGTAAGGAGTTCCAAGAGAGACTTATCACTATTTATTTGATTATATTTAACAATTAAAATGTAGAATCTATTAATTAGTGAGATAAAATCATTCAATGTGCAACTCATCAAAGATATTAAAGCCCAAGATGTACAATCACTCTTTTTAGAGAATTATCTTGACTACACGAGGCCTGGATAGTACCGACTCTCCAATATTTCATGTGAATAGTGAATCATGGATCTCACATCTTTCTTATCTCATTTTCAATTGATAAAGATCAAAATGGTTAGAATAATTCTATGCATGTACATTTCCTCATGTTTCTTTAAGAGATCACTGGAAATGGATGATAGAATGCAACATTATACATTTACAACATCATCCAGATATTTCATGTAGAGAGAGTTCTTCCTCAATTCCCTCTTCAGATGGAACTTTAGGAATATGGATTTCCAACATGTATAATTATTTCTCATGGTGTTATATAATGTATATAAAACTATACCATTCTTGGAAATTTGAGTTGGTGATATTGTTACCCTTCTCTATTATAGATCATAGTGATAAATTCAAAGATATATGGATTTAAATTTCTAAAATATGAGATTATTATTTTTGTAAATTATATAGATTAAAAAATTAGATAATAAATTTTAAATTATTATTATCTATTAATTTTATCAAAACCCAATAGCCCTCACCATTAGTTTTAGAATGATTTTTCACGTAGATATTCTAGTGGTAAGGATCTAAAAGAATCTTCTAATTCTAAAAACCCATTAAAATGTATTCAGAAAGGCATAACTTAACAAATACATTAACTTGAACCCCTAGATATGTTGAGAAGACTCTCTAATATTGAAATCCTATATTTTTTATTTCTTCTACAATTTTCTTCTAGTTTCAAAAAGTCTTGTGGAAGTGATCTACCTTTAAAAGAAGGTTAAGTCAACCCAATATCTCTCATAATTGGTTTTGTAATGTCTTGTCACATGGATATTATAGTGGAAAGGATCTATAAGAACCTTCCCATTCTAAAAATCTATCCTAAGGTTTTCAGGAAGGAATAACTTACCAACTATATTAACTTTCACCTCCTTGATTTTTTAATGGACTCTCTAATCTTGAAATCCTAGATTTTTATTTGTACCACACTTGTCTACTAGTTTCACCAAGTATCATGGAAGTGATCTACCTTTAGTGAAAATAAGTTAATTTAACTCAATATACCTCCCCATTGGTTTTAGAATGTCTCATCACATAGATATTCTAGTGGTAAGGATTTATAAGACCATTCTAATTCTAAAAATCTATTTGAAGTTACTATGGAATGCATAACTTACTAACTACATTGACATTAAACTACTTTATTTGTTGAGTAGACTCTCCAATATTGAAATCCTAGATTTGTATTTCTTTCACACTTATCTAATAGTTTCACCAAGTCTCATGGCAGTGATCTACCTTGAGTGAAAACTAGGACAAGTCATCCCAAAACTCAAGCTAGAAATTCCCCAATAATTGAAAACACCCTAATATAGATTGTTTAAGGACCTTGTACTATGGTTTTATTTTAACCAAAGAAGATGATGTATTTTAACTTATTATTTAATTTGAGGATTGTTTTATATTTATACTCAGATTTTCCATTTTATCTTATTACATCCTTTTTAAAATTAGTTGGATTTCTACTTAAGTGGTTAACCATATCTTAGATAAAATTTTTATATAGTACAATATATTTTAATTCCGTATTACATGTTTTTTAATTCATTTATTATGTGATAATGATAAAGAAACCATAAATAATTATCCATGAAACTGCTAGAAATAAAATAAAAAGTGGTATGATCATGAAATTTTCTAATGGTTGGTTTATCTATTAGATGATATAACAACCCTTGGCCCTAGGGAAATAACTCCCAGAACCATGCTTGGTTCGATTTTCAAAATTCAACCTGTGCACCAATTTATCCTCCCTGGTTGGATTCACATCAACTCTGAGTTTGGACCACCTCATCTCCCCTAGGATACCCATCCTTTATATATGATTTTACTCAAATGTAGGTCAGTATAACTAAATGATTGGTTTATGGGTTTTACAGAAAAAGAAACTATATGAATGCATGGCCTTATATAATAAGAAGGAGGGGATTGAAAACATGAAATAATTTTAATTTAATAAATATTAATTAAAATATAATAATAACATATATAGTCCAGTCTATACTCATGATCATCCATCAACACAATGAATACACATTTAATAAACTTTCTTTCATACCAATAATTTTTAATTAAGATAAACTGTGCTCAAATTAATTAAATATATTAATTAATTAATTAATTTATATTAATTTATTCCTATAATTTTCTTTATATTCCCATCCATTGTAATTTCAAAAAACAAAATTAAATAATTAAATAAATTTAAAATTAACTGAGTTTAAATTATGTACTTAGAGACAACACAATGAGTACCCATCCAAACTACCTGGCGTGTATTGTGGTCGTATACAATCTACTCATATAAAATACAGAAGACATGTTATTTCCTATAATTATATGGTGTTTAATGTAAATAAATTACACATGAACACATGTTAATGCATGTAACACATAATTATATTAATGTACATAGAGTAGCCAAAATATTATGACTCTACACGACATATAGTTCTGAATATTACACATAAATTAATTATGAATTATATATATAACCCATAAAATGAAATGTATTATCAATAAATGATACACATACACATGTTAATATAGTTTAAATGGAATAATAAATAAATTTTACTTTCTTCATAAATAGGTTGGATACACAGTGTGTACAGGCTAGCTACACAACATGTATGTCTCTTTACCATCTATTGATTACACATGCCTAGAGACTAGGTGTGCATTTTGGTAGTGTATATTTATGAGTTAAAAAATGTATTAGAGTTACAAATGGAGTGACCTATGAGTTTCAAAAATTTTCATCACACACATCATTTAATAAATACATGACATATCTTTGACAACATGTTTTCTACCTTAAAAAATCATGGACTACATGGATTGTAAGTGAGTTACACAACATGTAGTCTAGAAAACCATGTTCCACCGTACACTACTAAACACATGATGTTTTAATGACTCTATATGTGATTCAAATCATGATTATCCAAATTAATTCCATGTCAGTCCTAGTGAATTGAACACGGGTACAAGACATGCACCTTCAAGATACACACGATGTAATCACATATAATCTGGATAGAATTCTCTACACCTATGGATGGGTTTGTTAGATGTTCTTCATATGTTTTTAACTTTATTTTAGTTATATTAGTGAGAATATATTATAATAAGAAGAAAAATTGAAGTTCATATTTAAATAATTATTAAACAAAAAGAAAATGAATACAAAATTTTTATAATAATCAATTATTAATAAATAATTATAAATTATTATTTGACTATTGATATCACTTTAAGGTTCTAAACATATAGGAAACACCTATTGGGTTGTATCTAACCCAGATTTAATCATAATCGATGAATAATATGAGTTAAATATAATAATGATTAGTCCTGAAAAATATTTTAATTCAATGATTAATTGATATAAATTCTAGAAATAAGATTACAAGATCATCACATATAGCTTATAATTAAATTATGTAACTAAATAATTGCCTTATGCTAGAATTATTTCTTCATTGGAGATTTAGTATTCCACTTCTTATTGTACCATCTTTATAGTGAGATGATTAAAGGTTAGAATACATTTAGCATTGATCCATTTTTTTACTGTGAACCTCAAAATATCATCATAGAAATACTCAAGTGCAAACATGGAATATTTTAACACTTTCATTTTTTTTACGATCACCTAAAGAACCACTTTAAAGTCAGAAGGATTCTTCTTATTATCTTTAGATTTGAGAGTTTGGAGGTGTATAATCACTCTTCATTCTTGATAGCATTCTAGAGGAATAAATTTTTAAGGATTGGGAAAATTCTATCAAGACTTTCTTTGTGCACAATGATGATTATAGTTGAGAATGATGTATTGAGGTTTAAATATAGCTATTTTTAGAGAATAATGATTACATATTCCCCATAATTATTCAATTAATCACTAGAAAATCCAATGTATAAATAATAATAATAAAATTTTTACTTTCTTGACATGCTCTAAAGTCATGGATAAATAATTATTATTTCCATAATAAATAAATTAACATTTAATCAAATAATATTTAATATAGTATTTCTCACACAATCATTAAACTCGATTCATCAATTATCATCAATATTTATTTGAACCATTAGTAATTAATCTTTATTTAAATGAATAAACATCATTGAATTACTCACCGATAAATAAATAAATATTGTATTCACTAAATATTGATTATAAATATTTATTGAATATTAAAATCGTATTTTTTCTCTCGAATAAATCATGAGTGAATATTTTAAATCTATCCAAAAATGAATAATTATTAAACCACATACATGAATAATATTTATTCAATATTATAAATTCATTTAAAATTTAAATGAGGTTATGGATACACTTATAATGTGACCTTCTGGGTCCATTTATCATTGGAATTAAGCAGAACATCTTAATTTACAAGGGTAGAATCTTACAACACACCAAGGAACCCATATTGAAAGAATTTTATTTTTACAAAACATAAATCCTAATGCACATCATAAATATGAAATAAAATCCCTTTATAATGATATATCTAATAAATTAGGTTAAATAATAGTGTCATAAAGCTATGTGTTTGATGTTTGTTTCTTTGAATTTTTAGAAATAAACTTGCTGCCAAAATGTTATGTTCATAGACTTAAATAGGAAATTTCATTCCCATAAAAGGGCTTGAGAGATAATTTTTCATTGAAGAATAGAAAGGGAAAATCTATGGTCACATAGTTCATTAATACAATATTAGTTTTGAGGTACCCAACATTTCTTACCTCACCATGAGCATATGTCATGTTGGTTTTTTTCAATACATCAAAGTACATGAATCATGAAATGAATTACTAATAATATTAAAGTTGAAGGATCATTAAACACATCCATAGATAAGAAACTCCAATGACACATATAAATGTTGATTTCCTACAAGTGGGTCAAGTTCTCATAACCTCATTTCGTTAGATTATTGAGGATAATATTAATGAGAAGAAGTTCCATTATCTTATGAGCCTCATACCCCTAATAGAATATATAATTTTTATCTCATTAAATGATATCATATGACCATATAACATATATTTAAGAATAATAACATTTAACTTCTAGGTTTTCATTATTTCGGGGGACTGTTGGGACCTTTCATTGTGACATGTACCCTTTGACCATTGTCACATTTAAATCCACACATAATAACAATCATAAAGTGATAATAAATTTATTAATATTAAAAATCATGAATAAATGTAATCATAAATTATATATAAGTTTGTTTCTATGGAACCAACTAAAAATCCATTGAAAAAACTAATCTCCCTCAAACTATCATTGATATGTGGAATTGATTTTTGTCTGTAACTATCTCTAGGTTCTCATTTGATTATTTTTAATCCCTCAACCAATATTGATGACAAAAATAATTTATTTCTTCCCTCCATATCATAGTTTCTTCATGACCAATAATCAACCACATATTTCTATCTTTTATAATGTTTAATAACCCATAATATATGGATTATCCTCTCATCCAACCATATTCTCCTATGATTGATCTTATGCGTGCTCTTAGCCTAGTTGAATGTAGCCAACCAAAAAAAATAACACTATAAATGTGAGGATATATAACACCCTATGTTTTTATGGGCTATTTTTTCTAATAAATTTTAATTTTAATTTATGTATTTAAATTCACTATGTAAAACATTCCGTTCACACTAAACCGACTTGTCGTATGTTACATGCAACACCGAGTTGGCGTACAATATATGCAAAAATGAGTATAGATTTTTTCCAATGTATAAAATAGCTGTGTTTGGATTATGTTATATGCAACACCACAATAAGATTTCACTACATGCAACACCAAATTGTCTTTTGTAACACACAAGAGTGACCTTCCTCGATAGCTTGCATTGTATGCAATACCGAGTTTCACTAAACAATGATATATTATTAAAATATTATTATCTAATGGGATATAAAGTAGTCATTATTAATATTATTGACCACAATTTTAATTTTATAAAATATTAACAATAATCTTATTTATTTTCTATACATGATATAAGGACAAATTCATTTTTTGGATAAAAGAAGTATTTTTCAAAAAAATACAGTTTTACCACCTTTTGATGGAGAACCTTTTTTAAATATAGTTTTTAAACTTTTATAAGTTATATATGACATAATAAACATATTATTTGAAATTAGAACATAAAAATTTTCCTTGGTTGAAATTTTGGTATTTTTCTGATGAATTTCATATTTTAATGAATAGTGAAAATACTGCATTTTAATTCAAAACTTCCATTTCGTCTAATGTTTTTATATAGATATATTATATTATTAATTGGTTTTAAAGTGAAATTTGATTATGTTTTTATAATTTAATACAATTTTTTTCATTGGAAGTAATTTCAAATTTAATTCGACATAAACACATGTTGATCTTTTGATAGTTTTTACTTCTCAAAAACCTGCTTTCGAGTTTTGACAATGAAAATTAATTTTAAATTAATTTATGCCAATTAAATGTTTTGAATTGGAAAAAATGGATTCCATATTTGGAATCAGAAGGTAAAAATTGTGTAAATAGGTACCTATTATTTTTGGACATCATGAATAGTGACTTCAGTAATTATTTTTATTTACCATGATTTAAGGGTAAATATGGTAAGTAAGGGTAAACAATAATATTATAATTATATTAAAACCCCCTAAAACATTTTTATAATCTTATTGGATGAGATATTTCTGAACATAGGCATATTTGGGCCGATTTTGGGAGCCCATGGATCCACTTGGTTGTGATAATGATATGTTATAAGAATTAATTTAAAGTAAAGAGAAATATAACATAAACATGTATCTTTTACTAAAATAATTTTAATTTGGTTTATATAAATTATATCATAGAATATAAATATTAATTATAAATATAAAAATATTTCCTACATCATGGTATTTTATTTATAATTTGTATACATTAAATAAATAAATTTATTTATGACACAATGATAATGTAGTAATTACCTTATTAAAGAAAGATTAAAATAAATGATATTATAAATATAAAAATAAAAATAATTTGAAAATTTTGATTCCATAAATGAATTTTATTGATTATTATGATATGTTTTTTTAGTTAAGGAAGTTTTTTTGAATAAATAACGTTGTTATGACTATAAAAAAATCAATTACTAAATAGTGTCAAAATTGATATAAACGAGTTTAAAAAAAATACCATTTTATTAAATGATATAATAATACTAAAAATCTAAGATTTAGAAAAATTAGTAATATAATGTTAAAAATTTCATTAATTATCCACTTTTATACTCTTGTAATTTTATAGAAACTCTAGTAACCGCATGTTATGAAAATACAAGAAGACATGGTAAGAGTTAATGTTTTTAACTAAGGGTTAAAGCTAAAACATAAGGTTAATTTTGTGTCCTAAACTTGTCTAAAACCCATTAGTTGAGAGGATTGAGACCCAATATCTTATTATATTTGAAATAAATTAGTTTGTGACCATTATAAAACGAAAATAAATTTATAATAAAATAAAATTTCAAGACTTTCCTAAAGTTCCCCTCCTCTCTCTTATAAAATATCACCACTTATACCCTCTTAATCACACATCTCAAGAGCTTTGAATCAGACAAAACCTGACCAAATATCCTCCCAAATTCAATCAATTCATCCTATAATCCACACATTTTTCATAAATCCATCCTAAGGATACCTTTTGTGCAAATCAAAATGAGATACTTGAAAAAGAGGTAATTGTTTTATCACCTCTTACAAAATTATTTTCTTCTTATACTTCCTCTTATTATGTTGTTTCCATACTAAGGTAATAAATACAGTATATAATACATGATTATATGTTATTATAATTATGTTACAACCTTATACCTCTTTTTATCCATCCTACAAATAACAATATCACCATGCGTGCGTACGTACAACTTACCATCTCCACGCCGTGGTGTAAGTTTTTATGCAAATATTTTTTATTTGGATGGGTATAATGAGGAGTATAATGGATAAAAATAATCAATATAATATGATAATTATTATATATAATTAATATACCATCAAATTCAATACCATTTAACCATTAAGTGAATGATATTTTCACAAATGCATATATACGACCTACCGTCTCCACGACACGATGAGATTAATTCTCCACATTAACCATTCAAGAATGATTATAAAGTATAAATAAGAAATAAAAATGAAATATATGAAATAATAATGATAATTTATTTTTGTATATAAATAAATATGTCATTTACTTTCTTCCATTCATTTTAATAATGAAACAGAAACAACATTCATGAGTACGTACGACCTACCGTCTCCATGAACAATGTATTCCATTTCATTTATATATATACAATATATATTTTATACTTAATATTTATTATATATAAATCATTTATTACATTTTTGAAGTATTTAAATCATGATCTATGTAATAAGATCAAGAATAGAAAGTGAAAACACGTACGATAAATAAAATGATTATTACCCAAAACATTTCTTTAACATGGAATTGAAAAATAAATGGGTAATATAAATTAATAAGTGAATCATATATGATATCCTATATATTATTATGGTTCTATTATAAGTTAATAAGATTTTTAAACCTACTATATAGGAGTTTTGGACAAAAAACATAAAAAATCAGATCTAAGGTAAGAGATAATTTTTCAATCTCATTTTTATTTGAGATTGTTTATACGTAAGTATTTACCAGGGGTATATTTATCATCCAAGTTTATGTTTTATAAAAATGTTTTCATAATATGTTTACTATTCATATGTGTATGTTTAAAGTCATTTTTACTCATCTTTGAATTTTACTACATTGTATGGAAGGAATATTTTTTTTATTTTCCATACAAGGTACTTTTTGGCATTTCTGACAAGGGTATGAGAAAAATGTTTTTTTAACTTATATGGTATGGACAGATTTTTAGGTCTTATTAATGCCTTATTTCCATGAATATTCCTGTAAAATATTTCAATATTATTTTCAACTAAATTATTTTCTTTTAAAATTGCATGAAATATTTAGACAAGAATTTTTTTTTGAAAAATAAAGGATATTTTCCCGAAGAATTAATTTTAAGTGTTTTATCAAAATTATTTTTCAAATAAGATGACATAATGTTATGTTTCTATCCTTATTATTAAATTTATTGATTGTGTTTATGATCTAATTATTTTTATGAAATCTATTTATTTTATATGGATTATGAGTGAATGGTGTTTAAGAAACCCATTTTATTTCATGGGTTATGCTATGATGAATGATTTATGTTTTTTTGGCACATGTAGAAATGATTTCATTAAGATATGGGTGGGAAATATATCTACCTCCAATTAATTGGTTAGAGATTTATATCTCATGATATATACATGAATGGAATAGAAAGTAAATTTGTTTTAGTAATAAAGGGAAGTAACAACAAGTAAATCCTGTTAAGTAATACATGGATGGAATAACAATTAAGCCCTATTCAGTAATGGAATTTGTTCACTATGATGGTCTTGGAATCAATGACTTGGATACCATGGAAATAACAACATGTGCTTATTTTGTTTCCACAATTCCATGTATTATTCCAGTGCTATTTTATCATGGTTAATGTTCCTTTAGGATCTATGCCTTACGAACTACCAAGATTAAGGTCATGACTCAATATCTTGATATTTAAACTTTATGTTAATGTTTTTACATTCTTATGTTTATGGTTTGTTTTATGTTGTAAATGTTTAAACTTGCTAAGCATTTGAGCTCACCCGTTTTATTTTTTCTTTTCCCTAGGATATAAAGAAATGTACTAGGTAGGGAAAAAAGGGGAAGATCTTTATGGGAAATGTTGAATATATTTCACCAAGTTAGAATATTATGTTCCATGTTTCCAAAGACACTAAAGTAATATGGTCATTGGGAATATATTTGTGTAATGTATTAATTATTCTGAAAATGAAATGTAATTTCCATGTACATAAATCTTGGGTCGCTATAGTTGGTATCAGATAAAAGATTTAGTTAACATTTGTAAACTAGGATGCAAAAACTTTAGTGATATCCCTAGAGATATTTCTAAGGTATGTCTAGGGATGTCCCTATAAGTCTAACTATAGGTTAAAGTTACATAATTATGGTAATGATCAGGAATAACCTAGGATTAAACATACAATGTCAGATATTGAAAGTACTCCCCCTTGATTATGTTGTTTTACTAGTATGATTTTAGCCCCTCATGCTATTATTTTTGGGTTTTAGAAAATGGATGAAACTCAAAGGAACCATTTTAATGATCAATCCACTAGGAAATGAAATAATTTTACTATGGAATAACCAAAATTTAAGGGGGATGGAATGAAAAATATTATATCTATACTTACTCATGCTATGTATCATTCTAGAATTCCCAATGAGCAGAGAAGGGAACCCCATTATATTGAGTCCTTCATGAGTCAATGTCCACCTTAATTTAGTGGGTATTCTAATCCACTTGTTGTCGAATAATGGATCAGTACCATTGAAAATATTTTTTCCATCCTTCTCTGTTTGGAACATAAAAAAGTCATTTTGGATATTTATCATTTTGAAGGGGAATCAGACTAGTGGTGGGCTCTAATCAAGAATACAAGGCATAAAGATGAAATTGAGTTCATTGAATGGGATGAGTTCAAGAACTTATTTTTCAATATGTACTTACCTCGTATTCTTGGAACAATGATGGAAAAGGTGTTCCTTTAGCTTAAGAAAAAGTTTGATGAATCTGTTGGTATAGACGATTAAAATTCTACAAGACTTGAAAGCTATGATTCTGGATTTATCATCCCACCTAAATGTAAAGTTGATCGATTATTCAGTGGCTTAAAAACAAGTTTTCAAATGGAATTATCTATAATAGAAATTATTTTCCATGAAGAGATTTTGTTTTGTGCTATCAAGGTAAAAATAGAAGTTGGTGTTACATATCCATCTCATGGTTTTGATAAAAAACGAAAGATGAAGTTCAAGGGAAAATCTTAAAATAATGGTGAAAAGAAGATGAATGTTTCCTTATTCTCAAAGTGTGTAAAGAAGCATGATGGATATTGCCTTAAAGGGACCCTAAAATTCTTCAAGTGTGGAAAATAACTTCACCAAGCAGTTGAGTGATGAAGTAATGGGAAAAAGGTTTCTAATCATTTGAATAGAGAGAAGGATACAAAGAATGAACCACCAACACTTCAATGCTACAAGTGAAAGAAAATGGGGAATTATTCTAACCAATTCCCTAATCCAATGGTTAATGATGATCAGTGACAAATACCTATTAAGGAAAAAGAAAAAGGAAAGTCACATGCGATCATTATTGGTGATTCTGAGTATGACAACGAAGTTGTAGATTGATTAAGTGTTTATGTAATGGGATTCAAAAATAGTGTTGTGGAATATCATTTATAGTATTATGGATTATTGGAATATCTATGTATTGGTCCATTATGATTTTCCAAAAGTTTATGGTATGGGTAACCACAAAAAGTGATTGAAATACTTTTGGAAAGCACATGATATGCGCATAATGAAGGGATAAGAAGATACTAATATGTTTGATAGTATTAATGAACTCTTGATTGATATAAGGACAAAGAGATATCATGGTTTGAGTATATAGAATTTTTTGGAATTTTTGGTGTGTGGAAATATTTAATTTTGATAGAATTTATGTTTTTAATAAAATTATAGAGT
Source organism: Viscum album (assembly GCA_963277665.1). NCBI lineage: Eukaryota > Viridiplantae > Streptophyta > Magnoliopsida > Santalales > Viscaceae > Viscum > Viscum album. The sequence goes on from OY728142.1 coordinate 1,731,689,134, forward strand.
AATTAATGTTATTATAATGTTTTATGAGAATATATGATTAAGGTATTAACATGTTTGGAATGGGACAACCAATAACTACCTTATGAGATATGGGAGATAAAAGTTAAGTCGATTTAGTTAACCTATTTTTAAAGTATTATATTTTCAGTTTTTGGAAGGATTGTAATGTTATCCATTTATGGATAGTATAAGTTATATTCCAGTTGAAGTTTGTTAGATTAATTATCTTTATATAGGTGGAATTTTGCGTATTTGATAACCTGTGCTAACATTTTTACAGAGACAGATGTAATGACCTATCATTCTTGAAGTGCCCAGATCAGTGTGAATCACTGAGAGGGGGAGGGGTGAATCAGTGATCCTTGAAACTTTTTACTAATTGATTCTTAATCAATTAAACCTCTATGGCTGGTTAAAGCCTCGATCCACTCTTCTTGTATCTCTCAACCTTTCCCGGATAATGCAGTAATGAAAAGGCACAGGACACAAGGATTTACAAGGTTCGGCATCAAAGGCCTACATCCTTGCCATGCTCTCCCAGCATGGATTCTCCATTATAACCTGTTAGAATTACAATGGTCGATACAGAGTCCCACTGTATCTCTCCTGAGTCCCACAGGAGGGTCTTTATACTGCTTCACACAGTGTTACCAGAGTCCCACTGGCCTGCTCCAGAATCCCACTGAAGACTTCTTCTCCCTGAGTCCCACAGGGTCTTTTCTTGGCTCCTCGAGTCGCACGAGTAGCTCTTCTTCACTTTAAGGTCTTCTTCAAGTATCCTCAGCAGTCTGGGATAAAGACTGCTGGCCTTGCTCTGTACCTCTGATCACTTGTGATGATCAGGGTCTTCTCAATCTACTGAAAACTCAGACAACCAATCTCTTTAACTTCAGTCTGGCTCAGTCTCAGTTCACTTCAACATCATGTACTGAGTGCGTGGCAACTCTTCAAGATCTTCAAGTCTTGGACTCCTCAGATGCACACCACTGATTTAGCACTGTTCACGTGTGCACGTGCATGCATACATGCATGCACTTTCCTTTTCTTCCTCTTGGTGCAGTAGACCCACAAAGGGTGTAATCAATTATAGCACACACCTTTTCCACAATCTTCACACACTATATTCAAATTGCTCACACACTCAGAAGTGTGTTTTACTTTAGTGTGACGGTCTCCTCAATCTTCCTTCTTCTAAGTGTGTTCACTTCACTTAGTGCACACACACTAGGTTCGGCCTCCTTATCTCATTGCACACAAAAATTCTTCACTTTGGAAAACACTTGAGCTTGGCCTACTTCACTTGCAAAGCACACTCACTTCCTTGTTCTTATAATCTTCTTCAAAGTGTGCACTACACTTATGCACACACTTGGTTCTTCATTTTTCACACACAAGGGCTACGGCCTTCTTCTTCAAATGCACACACAAAGTATGGCCTTGTCTTGCTCACACCCACTGCCCTTAGGGTACTTAGAACACACAAGATGTGTTCCTCAATTTGGCACACACTCAAGGGCTACGGCCACTTGTTGTTCTTTTTGCACACAAAGGCACAAAGGCCTTTCCTTCCCTTCTTGCACACACACAAGGCTACTGCCTTTTCTTGTTTTGTTAAGCACACACGGCCGTAGGGCCTTCTTCTCCACTTGGCACACACTTGGCCCGTAGGTGATCTTGTCCACTTTGCACACACACAAATAGTGTGGTCTTCTTGTTTCACACACACCCAAGGCTACGGCCTTTACTTGCACACACCCGAACTCAAACTCAAGGGAGGGCGCACAAGGTGCACGACACAGGGGCGCGCAAGACCTCCTACCCGCGGGGCGCGCAAGTGAAACACCCGCGAGGTCTTCCTCTTGCCGCGCAAGGGTGCGGGCAGAGAGGGTGACAACCTCGGGCGCGCAAGGAAGCGGCCTCGGGTTCTTCCTGTCGCGCAAGGGAGTAGGCGCGCAGGGAACACTTCAAAGCCTCGGGTGGCTTCGGGACAAAAGCAGCGCAATGTTTTGCGCGGTGGCTTCTTCTTCGCGAGGCAGAGGCACACGCGGGACGACAGGTCTTCAACAAAACTTCAGCAAGCATCACAGAGGGCTCGGCCTCATTTTTATAGGCAGAGGATCCTCAAAACATCCGCGTGGGATAAATCTCAATTCCCCGAAATATTCGGATCTTCAAGATTTTTCCAAATCTTGAACTTTCTCCTCGGTTTACCGAGAGCTCTTTTATTATTTTCTTCCTCCTCGTGCATGCGATTTATAACGCATGCACGGCCTCTGTTTAGACCCAATCCATGCATGCATAAACACCCCAAAGCCTCGGCAGATTCTCTTGCCTCGGCCTTCTTCGAATTCTTCCAAACATAGCATGCAAGCCAATTTTTAGGCATGGATCTGTTCAGTGTGGCCAGACGAGCATGAGGGTGGCTTTACTTCGATCAGCGGTGGCCGGGAGCTCGAAATCCATCTTCGGGAGGCCTCTGGTTCGAAGGAGGTACACGGGAGGCTTCGGCTCGAGCTCGAGGAGGAAGACGGATTTGCAGCCGTTGGATCGGCGATTCAATTGATCTCGGACGGCCTGGATCAGATCATCTCGCCGCGGATGGATCGTGCGGCGCAGATCAAGCGCGCGATGGCTCGGACGGCCAGGATCTCTTCCGCGGGAAAATCCCGCGTCCCACATCGAAACGCCGCCCAGTTTTCTCGCGGCTTATTACCCAGCCGCTCCCCTGAACGGCCAGTTGAAACTCCTCCCTCCACGGTGCCGCCCCGCACCATGTTCTCCCTGCGGGCGCGCTCTGCGCCCACTCTTGCTCCCGCGGGCGCGCTCTAGCGCCCACTATGCTCCTCCGGCGCGCGGGTTTCACCACCGCGTGCCCTCGGGGGCTTATACACGGCCCCCTGCGCTCCTCTGGGCGTGCCCCAGCGCCTCTGTGGTGTCTGCGGGTGCGCCCCTGCCGCCCTGAGCTCGCCCCACGGGTTCCCCCTTGGGCGTGGCGCCTTAGGCCCACATGAGCCTTGGGGTTGAACCCACAAGGTGCTCACGGGCTGGCCATATTTTTTGGCAAAGTAACAAATAGGACTTTGTCAAAAACAAAGTCCTCCATGAAAAATACCAATTCTAAATGCCAAATGCCTCCTCCTCTTCTTCTAAGCCATTCTTTCCATTTCTTCTTCATTAGAATTCCTTCATTCTTCTTCAACATTTATTCATCACTTTGTAATGGAATTCACGAAGGGTCTTCATCTTCAACTGAGCTCCTGAATCACTTAAATTCTTCAATGTGCTTCATTGATCTAATCAGAGATCAATTGGATCAACTTCAAATTCACATGCACTAAGTGATAGTGCATGGACTTCATTAATGCACATCATCCACTTAGTAGTTGTGGATGGAACTCCTTACAACTCCTCATGCATTGTCACTACAATGCATGATCTTCTAATCATGTTGTGGCTTTGTATCATCAGGATACAAGTTCTATGAACTTATAGAGCAGCTCAACAATCGTCAGATTTATATGGAGAATGTTGCAACCACAATTTCCAATACCACTTAGTGAATCTCCTAAGTGACATGCATCTTAGTACCATGGCCATTCTCCTTCATCACCATCACCATCACATCCTTTGACATTCACATCTTGACTCCTTGACATCCATTCAATCCAAGACAACTTCATGCCTCATTGACAACAAATGCAACACAATGCACTTCAATCTCCCCCTTTGTATTTGTTGTCAATACACTCCATCAGCACATATGAATGGGTCAATATGTGTGCCAATATTTTCTCCCCCTTATTGGCAATCAAATGCAAAGGTGTGGTGTGGTTCACTTTCACAAATATCTTCCTCCCTTTGAATAGCATCTTCTTGAAAAACACTAGGAGAGGGATGATGTCACATGTTTACTTGAGCAATGAACCTTTAGTAAATCAGCTCTAAGTCTACTTGGGCAAACCCGGTGTAGAAAACAAGAGTGATGTAACCAAGGAACTCAATGCTGTCCAACATTCACTATACATGTGAGATCATGCTTAGGGGATTGAAAATTTTCAGATATAACAATGAATTTGCTAAATCCTGCACAACTTCACAAAACTCATTAGAAAGTTCAGGTGCAATGATAAAGCTCCCCCTTTCATCCATTTGTCTTCAATCCATACTCCCCCTTAATTGACAAGACAGCCTCAATTAAGAAACAAGGGATGAAAGTATGATTGGAATACCTTCACTTTTCTCAAGATGGAATTAAATATCAGAATCCCATCTTCTCCAGATTGGCTCCCCCTCAAGGGGTGCACTCCATTCAATCAAAACCATCCTCCAGCTGAGAATGATCATCATCTTCAATTCCCTGCATTGTTAGCACATGTAAATACCAATGTATAAGGGAATAATATGGAACCTCCTTGGTTCATCAACGTGAACATCAAGGTTGAGAAGATTCTCTCAACCGAGATGTCCCATTTTCACCAGTCTTCACACTTGCACATTTGATCTTCAATGATGTTTGTGCTGGTGTGGATCTCAATACATCTTCATGTGAAATCTTCTTCTTCCTTTTTGCCTTAGCAATTGCCAGAACTTCATCTTCAGCTCTCTGGAGATCTTTGGCAAGTTGCAACTGATGTGGCCATATGACAAGTATATCATTTGGAAGAGTGGCCCCAGGTCTGGAAGTTTCACATGATTCCTTAGATGCTGTCAAGCTACCTTTCTTAGGCAACTTGTTTTCAATCAATCCCTTCTTCTTCTTCTGGATTGATTGTCTTTTTGAGTTCAGTTGGCTTCTATTGATTTTCATGGCTTCTTTACAAAGATCCATGGTATGATCATTCTTTCCACAGTAGAAGCATGTTTTCTTGGTGGTCCTTCTGGATGCATCACCCTTCTTGGATTTCAATTCCAAGGACTTCTCTTCATTCTTCAAACTCTTCTTGGGAGCATCTTTCACTTTCTTCTGCTTGTTTCCCAAGGAATCTCTCTTAGCCAGGTTCAGTGATCTTCTCTTCTTTTCATCTTTGGATACAGTTGGAGATTGACATGTATCATTTTGACCACTTTTGCAATCATCCCAGATGTTGTCAAGTAATCCAAATCTGTTAGCAGTAAACAGATGTCTCTGGACCTGTGGATGTTGCTTATTTCCTTCTGGATTGCTCCCCCTTGGCATGAGCTTCCTCTGTGATTTGGCATTCAGTGGATTGTACCAAAAATCCTTTGCACAATGCCCATACTTGTTACAACACCAGCATTGACCCACGAATCTTGACCTCTTCAGTCCTTCTGATTGTAGGGTACTTTTCTTGACCTGTTGTGCTGTTTCAGGAGAGCTCTGCTTCTTTACTGTCTTCATCCATATTTGTTTGGATTTATTCTTCCATCCTGCACTTTTAGTAGAAACACTATTAGAAGCATCAGTACAAGATGGTATGGATGGTACCTTCTTCTTAGAAGATGTTGCACTGTTACTAGAGGATGTCCTTCTCTTAGAATCATCCTTCTCAAAGCATACTTGAGTAGCAACATTTCTCCTTTCAGCTGACTGGGAGGATTCAGCTTTAGGTGATTGCTGATTTTTCAATATCACCTCCAGTTCTAAACATTTCATATTGAGGGAGTTCTTCTCATCCTCAACTGTTCTTAGCCTTCCTTCCCATTTCTCTTCCAGCTGTTTTATCTGGTCTTCATGCATCTGCTTCATTTCAAGCAATGAGTTGTCAAGCTCCTTCACCCTTTTGACTTTGTCTTCTAGTTGAGCATCCCTGACAACCATTGACACTTTGTGCCTCTTTTCCAGTGCATGGACAACATCTTTGATCATTATCATAAAGATGTCTTTCTCAGAAAGGCTTCTTTGCAATTCTTCAGCAGTGTCTTCATATCTTTCATTGCAAAGGGAAACTGTTTCATCTTTGGCATTCACCAGCATTCTGAGAGTGTTGGTTATGCCAACCCTTTTAGCCAATTGGACTTCCAGAGAATTGGCTTCATCTTCTAGCTGTAATTTTTCTTCTTGAAGATCAAGGAGGCCTGTAGCTATACACATTGCAACTTCCTTGGGGACTCTCTTCTGAAGATATTTGATTGCATTTAGAAGATCATTGTTTCTTCCATCTTCATCACAACTAGAGCAGGCTTCATCAGAAGAATGATAAAAGGAATTGTCATCTGATGTGACTTTCACATTTCTTTCCATAGAAGGAGTTTCTCTGATTGCAGCAACCTTCTTCCTCATCTTCTTTGCCTGTTTCTTCATTCTGTTTTTCTGAGTTTTGGCAGATATCTCCATTTGAGGCTGTTCTTTCATTTCCTCAAATCTGAACTCCATATAGACTCTCTTGGATCTTTTAGAGGTAACCTCCCTCTGATACCAATTGAAGTGCCCAGATCAGTGTGAATCACTGAGAGGGGGAGGGGGTGAATCAGTGATCCTTGAAACTTTTTACTAATTGATTCTTAATCAATTAAACCTCTATGGCTGGTTAAAGCCTCGGTCCACTCTTCTTGTATCTCTCAACCTTTCCCGGATAATGCAGTAATGAAAAGGCACAGGACACAAGGATTTACAAGGTTCGGCATCAAAGGCCTACATCCTTGCCATGATCTCCCAGCATGGATTCTCCATTATAACCTGTTAGAATTACAATGGTCGATACAGAGTCCCACTGTATCTCTCCTGAGTCCCACAGGAGGGTCTTTATACTGCTTCACACAGTGTTACCAGAGTCCCACTGGCCTGCTCCAGAATCCCACTGAAGACTTCTTCTCCCTGAGTCCCACAGGGTCTTTTCTTGGCTCCTCGAGTCGCACGAGTAGCTCTTCTTCACTTTAAGGTCTTCTTCAAGTATCCTCAGCAGTCTGGGATAAAGACTGCTGGCCTTGCTCTGTACCTCTGATCACTTGTGATGATCAGGGTCTTCTCAATCTACTGAAAACTCAGACAACCAATCTCTTAAACTTCAGTCTGGCTCAGTCTCAGTTCACTTCAACATCATGTACTGAGTGCGTGGCAACTCTTCAAGATCTTCAAGTCTTGGACTCCTCAGATGCACACCACTGATTTAGCACTGTTCACGTGTGCACGTGCATGCATACATGCATGCACTTTCCTTTTCTTCCTCTTGGTGCAGTAGACCCACAAAGGGTGTAATCAATTATAGCACACACCTTTTCCACAATCTTCACACACTATATTCAAATTTCTCACACACTCAGAAGTGTGTTTTACTTTAGTGTGAGGGTCTCCTCAATCTTCCTTCTTCTAAGTGTGTTCACTTCACTTAGTGCACACACACTAGGTTCGGCCTCCTTATCTCATTGCACACAAAACTTCTTCACTTTGGCAAACACTTGAGCTTGGCCTACTTCACTTGCAAAGCACACTCACTTCCTTGTTCTTATAATCTTCTTCAAAGTGTGCACTACACTTATGCACACACTTGGTTCTTCATTTTTCACACACAAGGGCTACGGCCTTCTTCTTCAAATGCACACACAAAGTATGGCCTTGTCTTGCTCACACCCACTGCCCTTAGGGTACTTAGCACACACAAGATGTGTTCCTCAATTTGGCACACACTCAAGGGCTACGACCACTTGTTGTTCTTTTTGCACACAAAGGCACAAAGGCCTTTCCTTCCCTTCTTGCACACACACAAGGCTACTGCCTTTTCTTGTTTTGTTAAGCACACACGGCCGTAGGGCCTTCTTCTCCACTTGGCACACACTTGGCCTGTAGGTGATCTTGTCCACTTTGCACACACACAAATAGTGTGGTCTTCTTGTTTCACACACACCCAAGGCTACGGCCTTTACTTGCACACACCCGAACTCAAACTCAAGGGAGGGCGCGCAAGGTGCACGACACATGGGTGCGCAAGACCTCCTACCCGCGGGGCGCGCAAGTGCAACACCCGCGAGGTCTTCCTCTTGCCGCGCAAGGGTGCGGGCAGAGAGGGTGACAACCTCGGGCGCGCAAGGAAGCGGCCTCGGGTTCTTCCTGTCGTGCAAGGGAGTAGGCGCGCAGGGAACACTTCAAAGCCTCGGGTGGCTTCGGGACAACAGCCGCGCAATGTTTTGCGCGGTGGCTTCTTCTTCGCGAGGCAGAGGCACACGCGGGACGACAGGTCTTCAACAAAACTTCAGCAAGTAGCACAGAGGGCTCGACCTCATTTTTATAGGCAGAGGATCCTCAAAACATCCGCGTGGGATAAATCTCAATTCCCCGAAATATTCGGATCTTCAAGATTTTTCCAAATCTTGAACTTTCTCCTCGGTTTACCGCGGGCTCTTTTATTATTTTCTTCCTCCTCGTGCATGCGATTTATAACGCATGCACGGCCTCTGTTTAAACCCAATCCATGCATGCATAAACACCCCAAAGCCTCGGCAGATTCTCTTGCCTCGGCCTTCTTCGAATTCTTCCAAACATAGCATGCAAGACAATTTTTAGGCATGGATCTGTTCAGTGTGGCCAGACGAGCATGAGGGTGGCTTTACTTCAATCAGCGGTGGCCGGGAGCTCGAAATCCATCTTCGGGAGGCCTCTGGTTCGAAGGAGGTACGCGGGAGGCTTCGGCTCGAGCTCGAGGAGGAAGACGGATTCGCAGCCGTTGGATCGGCGATTCAATTGATCTCGGACGGCCTGGATCAGATCATCTCGCCGTGGATGGATCGTGCGGCGCAGATCAAGCGCGCGATGGCTCGGACGGCCAGGATCTCTTCCGCGGGAAAATCCCGCGTCCCACATCGAAACGCCGCCCAGTTTTCTCGCGGCTTATTACCCAGCCGCTCCCTTGAACGGCCAGTTGAAACTCCTCCCTCCACGGTGCCGCCCCGCACCGTGTTCTCCCTGCGGGCGCGCTCTGCGCCCACTCTTGCTCCCGCGGGCGCGCTCTAGCGCCCACTATGCTCCTCCGGCGCGCGGGTTTCACCACCGCGTGCCCTCGGGGGCTTATACACGGCCCCCTGCGCTCCTCCGGGCGTGCCCCAGCGCCTCTGTGGTGTCTACGGGTGCGCCCCTGCCGCCCTGAGCTCGCCCCACGGGTTCCCCCTTGGGCGTGGCGCCTTAGGCCCACATGAGCCTTGGGGTTGAACCCACAAGGTGCTCACGGGCTGGCCATATTTTTTGGCAAAGTAACAAATAGGACTTTGTCAAAAACAAAGTCCTCCATGAAAAATACCAATTCTAAATGCCAAATGCCTCCTCCTCTTCTTCTAAGCCATTCTTTCCATTTCTTCTTCATTAGAATTCCTTCATTCTTCTTCAACATTTATTCATCACTTTGTAATGGAATTCACGAAGGGTCTTCATCTTCAACTGAGCTCCTGAATCACTTAAATTCTTCAATGTGCTTCATTGATCTAATCAGAGATCAATTGGATCAACTTCAAATTCACATGCACTAAGTGATAGTGCATGGACTTCATTAATGCACATCATCCACTTAGTAGTTGTGGATGGAACTCCTTACAACTCCTCATGCATTGTCACTACAATGCATGATCTTCTAATCATGTTGTGACTCTGTATCATCAGGATACAAGTTCTATGAACTTATAGAGCAGCTCAACAATCGTCAGATTTATATGGAGAATGTTGCAACCACAATTTCCAATACCACTTAGTGAATCTCCTAAGTGACATGCATCTTAGTACCATGGCCATTCTCCTTCATCACCATCACCATCACATCCTTTGACATTCACATCTTGACTCCTTGACATCAATTCAATCCAAGACAACTTCATGCCTCATTGACAACAAATGCAACACAATGCACTTCAATTCTATCACATGATCTTCTAACACTTCAATAATAACAAATTCAACCTCATTTCTTTAAATAAGAGATGATGTGGAAATTGTTCAGGGCACAAAAAATAGTGAGATTGTACCAAAATCAAGTCAGTATTTATTCTTATGAAAAATTATTTAAATTTAGGGAAAGGATATTGAAAAAAAAAATGTTATCTTTGTACCTTATTATCTGATGAATTATATGGTCCCTTAAATCATCATATATTTATGGCTTTCTGGTTGTTAACTTTCTCCAAAACTTGTTCTCTGTCACTATCCATCAGAACATGATGGTTATATTTCTCTTCCATATACATTTTTTTACTTCCCATCTATTTTATCCTATATGGAAACTCATTAATGTGTTACTTTGGGTAACCGTTATGTTTTTAACTTTCCTTTTTAAAATGAAGTTTTAGTATTTCTTTTTTTAATGTGGGTTTCCATGAAAGAAACTTTCAAGTAGTAAACATTTTATAACCCCAAAAAATTGCAAGGGAGAAATTCATATTAAGGGGGGTATAATGTAACACCGCAAGTTTTTCTGAACCATTTTTTTGAAATAAATTAAAATTTTCATTTATATCTTGAAATGCACTTAGTCAAACATTTATTTCACACTAAACCAACTTGTCTTATGTTACACGTAACACCGATATGGTGTATGGTATATACAACATTGACTATATTTTTTTAAATTTATAAAAGAAATATATTTGGATTATATAATACACAACAACAAATGAATCTTGAACTACACACAACACTGACTTGGCTTTCGTTTCACGCAAGAGCGACCTTCCTTGATATCTTGCATTGTATGAAATACCGAGTTTCACTAAACAACAATATATTATTAAAATATTATTACTTAATGGGATATAAACTATACATTATGAATATTATTAACCAAATTTTTAATTTTATATGACATTGAAATTAATCTTATGTATTTTCTAGACAAGATATAATAACAAATTCAAATTTTCATATAAAAGAAGTATTTTTCAAAAAAAATATAGTTTTACCGACTTTTGATGGAGAAACCTTTTTAAATCTAGTTTTTGACAATTTTATAAGTTATATTTGACATAATACACATATTATTTGAAACCGGAACATCAAAATTTTCCTTGGTTTAAATTTTGGTAAATTTTTAATGAAATTCATATTTTAATGAATAATGAAAATATTGTATTTTAATTCAAAACTGCATTTTCTTATAATTTATTTATATATATGAATTATATTTTTAATTATTTTAAAGTTAAATTATATTATGTTTTTATAATTTAATCCAATTTTGGTCATTGGATGTAATTTCATATTTAAATTGGATATAAACACATGTCAATCTTTTGATAGTTTTTACTTCTCAAAAACCAGTTTTCTGGTTTTAACAAAAGAATTTAATTTTAAATTAATTTTTTCCAATTATGTGTTTTTAATTTGGAAAAATGGATTCCATATTTTTAATCAGAATTTCCAAATTATGTTAACAGGTGCCTTTTATTTTCGGACATTATGAATAGTAACTTCAGTAATTTTTTTTAATTACTATGGTTAAAGAGTAAATATTGTAATCAAGGGTAAAAAATAATATTATATTAATATTAAACAAACCAAAAACATGTAGTAATCATATTTTATGAGATATTTACGACCATGAGAATCCTTGGGTCGGTTTGGGGTCCCCATGGATCCACTTGGGTGTGATAATGACATGTTATAAGAATTAATTTAAAGTAAAGAGAAATATAACATAAACATGTATCTTTTACAGAAAAAGAATTCAATTTGGTTTATATAAATGATATATTTTCATATAAGTAGTAATTATAAAGATGAAAATATTTCCTACATCATGGTATTTTATTTATAATTTTTAGACATTAAATAAATAAATTTATTTATGACACAATAATGATGTATTGATTACCTTATTGAAGAAAGATTAAAATAAATGATATTATAAATATTAAAATAAATGAAATTTGAACATTTTTATTCAATAAAATAATTTTATGGATGATTATGTCATTTTATCTTTGAGTTAATGAATTGTTTTTTAAAAAATAAAGTTTTTATAACTTTAAAAAAATCAATTACAAAATATTGTCAAAATTGACATAAATGAGTTTTTAAAACGAATAATATTTTATGAAATGATAAAATAGTCATAAAAAAATTATATTCCAAAAAATGATTTATATAATGTTAAAAATGTAATTAAATATATAATTTTGGTTCTCTTGTTATTTTATAGTAACTATAGTAACTATATATTATGAAAGTACAAGAAGACATGGTAAGAGCTAATGTTTTTAACTAAGTGTTAAAGCTAAAATATAAGGTTAATTTTTTAACCTAAACCTGTCTAAATCCTATTTTTTGAGATTATTTATACCTATATTAATCTTATATTTTAAATAAATAAGTTTTAGACCATATAAATCGAAAATAAATTTATAATAAAATAATATTTCAAGACTTTCCTAAAGTGCCCCTCTTCCCTTTAATAAAAAGACACCACCTATGCCCTCTTACTCACACCAATATTACCCTTTGGATCCATAAAAACCTAAGAAAATACTCTCCCAAATTCTCCCACTTAATCTTTGAAGCCACAATTTTGTCATAACTCCATCCTACGGACACATTTTGTGCAAATAAAAAGGGGATACTCAAAAAAGAGGTAATTGTTTTATCACCTCTTTCAAAATTCTTTTTTCTTATACTTCCTCTTCTTATGTTTTTTAAATAATAAAGTAATAAATCCCATATATTATAAATTATGAGATGATTTTATAATTATGGGACAACATTATACCTCTTGTTATCCATCCTACGAATAACAATATCACCATGCGTGCGTACGTACGTCTTACTGTCTCCACGTCGTGGTGTAATTTCTTATTCAACAATACTTAATTTTGATGGGTATAATGATGAGTATATGGATTTAAATAATTAATATAACATGAAAATTATTATTCATAATTAATATAACATCCAATTCAATACCATTTAACCATTAAGTGAATGATATCGTCGCTCATGCGTACGTATGACCTACCATCTCGATGTCATGATGAGATTCATTCTCCATGTTAACCATTAAAGAATGATTATAAAGTATATCTAATAAATAATCATGAAATATATGACATAATAATGCTACTTTATTTATTTATATATATAAATATTTCATTTAATTTCTTCTATTCATTTCAATAAGGAAACAGAAACAACGTTCACTCGTACGTACGACCTACCGTCTCTATGAACAGTGTATTCCATTTCATTTATCTATCTACTATATATATTTCTATAATGAATGTTTATGATATATAAATCATTTATTACATTATTTAAGTATTTAAATCATGATACATGTAATAAGATCAAATATAAAAAGTCAAAACACTCATGATAAAAAACGATTATTACCCAAAAACATTTCTTTAACATGGAGTTGATAAATAAACGGGTAATATAAAGTCATAAGTGAATAATGTATGATATTATAGATATTATTATAGTTTTTTTACAAGTTAATAATATGTTTAAACCCACTATTCAATAATTTTGTACATAAATGTAAGAAATCATAAGTAAGGTAAGGGATAATTTTGCAATCTTAATTTTATGAAAGATTGTTTATACATAAGTATTTACTAGGGGTATATTTATCATCTAGGGCCATGGTTTCTAAAAATGTTTTCATTAAAATTTTAATATTCTTCTATTTAGGTTTAAAGTCATTTTTACCCATTTTTTACTTTTACTACATGTTATGGAATGAATCTTGTTTTAATCTTCCATATGAGGTACTTTTTGAATTCTTCAGCAAGAGTATGAGAAGAATGTCTTTTAACTTATATGGAATGAACAAATTTTTAATTCTTCTTAATGCCTTATTTACATGTAGCTTCCTCTACAAAATTTTAATATTATTTTCAACTAAATTCTTTTCTTTTAATATTGCGTGGCATTTTGAGAAAATAAAAAATTTTTGAAAAGAAAGGATATTTCTCTCACAAATTAAGTTCAAGTGTTTATGATGTAATTATTTTCTAAAAATACATTTATTTTATACAGATTTTGATGGAATGATGTTTAGAAACCCATTTTATTTCATGGGTTATGTTATGGTGAATGATTTATGTTTTTTTACACATGTAATAATGATTTCATTATGAGACTGGTGGGACCTATATCTACCTCCAATGCCGTGTGTAAATTTTTATATCTCATGAGATACACATGAATGGAATGAAAAGTAAATCGGTTAAACAATACTGGGCTGGAACGACAAGTAAATCTGGTTCAGTAATACATGGATGGAATGACAAGTAATACCTATTCAATAATGGACTTTGTCCACTATGATGGTATAAGGCCCCGATCTTAAACATTACTTAATATTGAATTAAATGAATAATTCACATTGAGTATCTTTTCAGGTTTAGATTTTTAGAGAATTAGATCATAAATATTACATCTGAAAAGATTACACATTAGACACCTCTACAAAGTTTTTTTTTACAAAACATGAAGTCTTAAAAAAGAGAGTCATGTCTAGTTCCATTTTTAAGATAGCATGACTTTTCCTTGATCCAATCCTTGACCCTATTCCACATTATATCCTGTGAAAAAAATTTCAAAAAAACTTAGGGTGAGCATAAAAAGCTCAGTAAGGGATGCACAAAGAAAGAAAATTGTTAGTTTTTCAAAACATCAAGTAAACCATGAATATATTATCAAAGTAACACTTTTCAACTTTAAGAAGTAGTAAATACTCTTCACTGAATAAAATATCATTACTTACCCTTTTGTAACCAAAATATTACCATAAAACCTATATAAAGAACACATAACTTATAAAGTTAACTTGGGACATAAACATACTTAAATGGAATAACCATACAGTCGACTTCCACACATATAACTAAATGGAATAGCCATACGGCCAACTTACATACCCAATTAATTGGAGGTTATAACTTAAACACCCATCTTGGTATTCACGGCACCACCCGCCATATGGTTTATCACTTAACCACCCGTCAAATTTCAAAGTACCATTATAAAATCATAAGACATAAAAAAATAATGGAAAGAAAAAATTTCCACATTTCAATCACAATATATCACTTAAATATATTGACATAACAAATCCAGTATAAAAACCATTTTCAATACCAAAATACATAAAAGAGTATATGGTATTTATTTCATTTTAAAAAATATTACGGCTTGTTGAGGAAGCCAAGACCAAATAATACTCGCGGCAGAAGAAAAGATCGTTGTCACCGTGTACGTTAAAAGAAACATTCCTTCTTGTAGTTTAGTAAAATGATTCGTAGAAAAAGATTCCCTTTTAATGAAATGAAAAGTGAAAGGTGTTTTATATAGCGTATAAAAGAAATTTGTGTATAAAACAAAATATGCCTCAACGAAAGGAGATTGAGACTAAGTCCCTTACCTCGTGTCCGACATGACTCGTTCACTCTTTAATCTACTGAATAATAAACTAGTGTTAATTTATACATGCTTAAGAATATTTTCAAGCTTATTATTCCTTTTATATCACTTATTTCCATATTATGTAATCATTTAAGTTAATAATGTTTGTTTTGTCGATATTTGGTTCTTAAGTCAAAAATGGACTTCTTACAATTACATGTTGTTCATGTGGTCAAAGGTTCATTATATCCAGAATGATATTCATGATTTGGATATCATATATATCATATATATCCAACATATACATATATTTATAATAGTATATAACATTTAGAGGTAAGAAATGAAATGCACCGTTCATGGAGACGGTAAGCCGTACGTATGCATGAACGCTACTTTCATTTATATTTAATATTTAATGGAGTGAAATCATAATGATATAAAGGTATACTATAATTCCAGTATAATGTAATATATAATATCTTTAACTCTATCCTTTATACGTCCCACATATGGCATTAACGAATCAAATCACTTTGAGGGGGCGGTAGTCCGCACTTCCTAAAATGAAGATATCGCATTTACCCATAATGGAAACGATAAAGGTATGCCATAAATTAAAAATACAGAATCATAAGGAAAAAATAAACATAATATATATAATATATAAATATATTAACATTTTAATGGCCACCATGAAAGTTGTTAAAAGAAGATTGAACACTCATCGTTTCGTGAGGCAGAAATTCGCCAACCCCAGAAACAGTATTTTCTTTAACCATTGGACGAAGGTGTGTGTAAGTGTAGCTCGAATACTTCTCATAAAAAAATCCTAGTATATTTAAGATACTGGTGTTGTTACAAAATAAAGGAATAAAAAGTGTTTATGGGGTTGGAGAAGCAAAATAAAACAAAAGAACATAAGTGAAGACATTACCTTTAAATCGGGTAACTCCTCTTGGTTTGAAGCAAAAGGGTTTCTTGAAGATATTTATGCCTAAGGTAAGGATTCTAGTATGAAGAGAGGGATGTCGAGAGATAAAATGAGTAGATCTTGGCCGAACCAAAGGCTTGAGAGGTGTGGGTAAGGAGGTAGAGGTGGAGGCATTTTATAAGCGGAGAGGAGGGACACTCTTGGAAAGTTATAAAATGTTACTTTATTATATAATGAGTTTCGGATTTTATGTAAGAACCCGATTTTTGCTTAGAAAGACTTTGTAATATTCTTGATAATATTCCAGAGCAGTGCCTTCAGACGGCGTGCGATTCCGAGCCCCGGAGTGGCCGGAATTAAATTTTTAGTGCGTTCACGCTGGAAATGACAAATAAATAGGATAACTCCTAAACGGAGTTCCGGATCAGGGATAAGAGTGTACGGATGGGTCCGGAATGGGGTGTTTACCCTAAGAGCGACATAAAACTTGTCGGCGCTGGATGTTTGGACCCCTCGCCCGCTCCCGGAACGTTAAACAGAAGAATAAATAAATAAATTTATTCGTTTAATGTTGAAACGCAGGTATCTCTTAAACGGTGGCCCGGATTGGGAAACCGAGGGCACCGTTGTGTTCGGAATGTGCCGTTTACCCTAGGAGGGGTATAAGTTTCACGGGCGTGGGCCGTTTGTGAAAAATGGCCCCAGGGGCGTTTTCGTATTTTAGCGGCTTCGGACGTTAAATTTTATAACTTTTGAACGGGGTCTCGGATTAAAATTCAGAGACCGCCGGTGTGCTCAGGAGGTGGGTTTTACCCTAGGGGAGGCTTAACCTCGACCCCGTCGGGAGTTCGGGTTCGGGCCGACGGGCGGGTGCTTAAGCGTTTTCTATTTAAACGCTTAAGCCACCCCACCCTCTCCCTCTCCCTCACCTGGACAACAGCAAGGATGAGCCCTCCTCTCCCTCTCCTCCTCCATCTCTGTCTAGACTCCGGCGAGACAGCTCCGGCAAGGCGTGGTGGCCGGCGGATCGTCGCGAAGCTTCGGGCGAAGCCCCGTGAGGTAGGATTTGTCGTTGCGTTTTCATTCACCGCACCTACTTCGAATTTGTTTAATTTTATTGAAACTCTGTCGGATTTCTGAACGAATCCCATGAATGCGTAGTAGAGTAAATTCCCTTTCCAGCGCATCTTTTGGATTCAAATTCCAAGCTCCGTGGCATCCACAATGATCCGCCGAACCTTGCAGGTTTTCAGTTTCCGGCGGGTTCCAGCGGCGGCGCGGCAGGGGTGTCAGCAGGGTGTCACGGCGTGCGGCAGTGGGGCACCGGGCGTCTGGCAGGGGCATCTGGCGGGGTGTCCGCGGGGCGCGGCAGCGGCATCCGGGCGAGGTAGGGGCGTCGGCGGGGGTGTCTGGCGGGCGTCCGCAGGTGTCTGGCGGAGCGCTCGACGCGCCGGCGGGTCGCCAGGGAGCGACGACCCCGGGGTCGCGTCGCGCGACCCCTGTGCGGCGACGAAGACCCGCGCCGTGCGGGTCTTCATGCGGAGGCTGCGACAGGCCCTCGTGGCCTGTCTGCACGGGGACCGGGTGTCCGCGGCCGGCCCGCGCGGCTAAGCCGCGGGCCGGCCCAGGCCGGTCCAGCCCCAGGGGTTATGCCCCCTCGATGTTCGGACACCCGTACTTTCCGCTACGGGTGTCCGTTTTGAGTGCTGTCTGCGGTGGTGGAACCGTATTGATGAGACGGTCCTTTTGAGATGGTTTCGGGAATTTTTAATTCCAGAAACGAGGAGCCGCTGAGGCGCGATGCGTCCTTAAGTGGACGAGCATTTTTTTCCAGGATCCTTGTTTTGGACGGCGCGGACGCGTCCGACATCCGTTTTGAGCATCGTCAGCGGCGTTGTGACTCTGACACTGAGGCGGAGGTTTCCAGTGCGGTTCCAGGCGTTGAGGCTGGAGTTGAGGCGTGGGCCCTGCGGCCCGTCTTTTGAGCTGCGTGCAGCTAGTAGCGACTTTTTCCTCGGACGTCCGTTCGGGGCGTGCGAGCAGTCGATGTTGGGTGTTTTTCTGAGGGCAACGCGTTGGCGCAGTCTGCCCGCTGTAATTCCGCACGATGGTGCGGGCCCCGCGAGGGCCGTTTCGAGAGTTGACGGTGATTTCCAACTTTATCACCGGGCGACCGTTTTGGACAAGCGAGTAGTCCATTTCGTGTACTTTTTCGAGAGGATCACGACAGTGTGATCCGTTTGTTGAGTTTCAGGACCGGGATGCGGGTCCCACGTGGCACCGCTCGTGTGCGGTGCGCCGGGATGCACCTTTTTCTCCGGATATCCGTTGCACTCAAGTGCATAGTTCTTTAGACGTGTTTTCCCGAGGGGATCACAATGGTGCGATGCGCCCGACAGTTTTCGGGGCCGAGGCTTGGGATCACGGGACGCCGTTCGGGCGTGAGGCGGTGTTGGTGACTTTTTCGTCGAATATCCGTTTGAGGCGAGTAAGTAGTCGATCTCACATGTTTTTCCATGAGGATTACAATGGTGCAATCCGTTTGGTTGTGCGGAGCCTCTTGTGAGATCTTGATAAAAGTGGAGCATGGAAGGTGCTCCGGTGGTGGTCCGCCCTACCTTGTTTGTAGCGGACCCTTGGCGTGTGATCGCGCACTCTTGGGAGAGTGATACAATTGGTCCATGAGATGTGGTTGGCCATGCCTGGGCCTTTGAGGTGGAGTTGTTACGTCACACCTTCGCGTTGACGTTGGGTGCCGCGTGCACGATAGCCTTTGGGCTGGAATGAGTTATACTTCGGGAGTATACGAGAGCGCTTGGAGGTATGTGTGTTTGTTTGTACCTAAGGAGGTTGTGCGCTCAGTTGGGGTTGACTTGGGGCCACACGTCGTGTGGGCCCCACGTGCGTGCCACGATCTGCTTTGCGTACTTGACCTCTTGCGACGTAGAGGGTCCCTCTGCGCTCGTTTGTTTGACTAGTAGGGTGAAGTTTTCCCCTGGCTTTGTGCTCGTTTGTTTGACCAGCAGGGTGGATTTTTCCCCTGGCTTTGTGCTCGTTTGATTGGCCAGCAGGGTGGACTTTTCCCCTGGCTTTGTACTCTTTTGTCTGACCAGTAGGGTTGAGTGGTCTCCCCCTGGTCTTGATCTCGTAGGTTGGGCCGACAGAGATGGTTTGGTTCCTCTGCTTCTTCGGCTGTGAGGGGTTCCAGTACTGTCCCCTTTCACCGGACTGTGACACTGTCTGCGACTATGGGTGTTCGTACAACGTGGGTGTTTTCCCCACTTTCTGGGATGAGATGTCTTGGTCTGCTTTGACAGTGACTAAGCGGATTGGAGCGGGATCACCTTGTGAGGCCTGGGGAGTTTCTCCCGTTGCTCCATGTTCCCTGGTAGATCTTGTGGTTTCGGTGTGACCAACACTTTACACGGGCACCGATCCTCTACCCAGGAGGTTGTCTCCAGCAGGGCTGAGGTTGTTTCCAGCAGGGCTGAGGTTATTCTAGCAGGGCTGAGGTTGTTCCAGTAGGGCTGAGGTTGTTTCCAGTAGGGATGAGGTTGTTTCCAGCAGGGCTGAGGTTGTTCCAGCAGGGCTGAGGTTGTTCCAGTAGGGCTGAGGTTGTTTCCAACAGGGCTGAGGTTGTTCCAGCAGGGCTGAGGTTGTTCCAGCAGAGCTGAGGTGGCTTCGAGCAGGGCTCGCCAGTGGGTTACCATCCAACAGGGATGGCCAGTACGGTGATGTTTACCGAGCAGTACCATCCAGTAGGGATGGCCAGAGCAGTTCCGGGCTTACCTCTAGCTAGGCTGGGCAGTGGTCCCCGATGCCGGGCTTACCTCCAGCTGGGCTGGGTAGTGGTCCCTGATACTGGGCTTACCTCCAGCTGGGCTGGACAGTGGTCCCCGATGTCGGGCTTACCTCCAGCTGGGCTGGGCAGTGGTCCCCGATGTCGGGTTACCTCCAGGTGGGCTGGGCAGTGGTCCCGTCGCCAACTTTAGCCGGGTCGCCCTCCAGTGGATTACCCTATTACGGGACTGGGCAGTGAGGCACCCGTCGACTTTCCGGGTCTCCCTGTAGTGGGAACCCGTTGACTTCCAGGGATCCTCCAGCGGGGCTGGGCAGGGGGTCGCCTATCGAATTTGAGCAGACCTCTCGACTGTGGGACATTGACGAGTTGTGGTTGACGTTCCCCCAGAACACTCAAGTACGGGGAGCACTTTCCCCCACCGAGACGCGTCATTGTGACGCGACCTAAAACTGTGCGGGCGAGTCCCTGCCGCCCAAAGCGGATAGTGTCGAGGTGTGGTGATTGAGCCCCTTGGATTGCGGTTCGGGGCAGACGTGTGGGATGCTGGGCATCGATGGTGTTACTTCTGGGACTATTGGGTACTCCTTCTTGGGCTAAGCTATGGGACGGAGAACCCCTTACGAGTTTGTTCGGGCTTCTTGACAGAGCATACATATGTATATACCTTGTTTCCGGCACCCATTTCTTGGGTGTGGCTACTCTCCTTCCAAGAGAGGCGAAGACGCGCGGGGTATGCCACGTGATTTCCGTGTTTAGCTTCTCATGGTTGGATGAGTCTACTCTCCTACTATAGGTAGAGAAGACTCAATGAGAAGTCCATCTTCTCACCGTTTCCAGCTCCTTGTGTCTGGATGAGCCTACATTCTTTCCTCTTGTTGGGTTGAGCTGGACTCTTTACTGCACTCCTTGTTGTACTCCATTACTTTTCTGTTCACTCTACTTATCACCCTTCGGTACGTCCTTTTGTTGCTCCCTCGAGCCTTCGGGGTATCCTACTGAGTATTTTTATACTCACCCCTACTTGGGCTTTGCCCGCACTTGGTGTGCCCTTACAGACGACAGACAGGTGGAGCGTGACTTCAGTAGAGCGTAGGAGCTTGGAAGCTTGGACCGCGTGCGGTGGTCGTGGATGGGTTCCAGGTGGGACATCCGTCAGCAGTTTCTTTTGTTTACTTGTTGCCAGGTTGTGGCACTTTTTGGTTGGGCGCGTGTTTTGCCCCTTTTCTTTTCAGTTTGTACTTTGTGCTTGTAGGGGTCGATGCACTTTGTGGTATATATATAGCAGTTGTTCTTTTTACTCTGCTTGTCTTTTCTTTTACTCTGCACTTTTGCATTGAGGTTGTTGCATGCGTGTGTACAGGTACTTAGGCAAAGGCCTCCCCGAGTTGTTGTGCCTTCGGCGCTGGTCGCCATCCCCTGGCCTATGGAGGCGGGCTTGGGGTAGTTGCGGCTTGAGCCCGGGTAGGGTCGGGTCGTGACAAAGTGGTATCAAAGGTGGTTTGTTCCTTGGGGCGTTGTGCGGACATCCCTAAAAGAGGAATTGGTTGGGATATATAGCAACAGTGTTAACGTGTCTCGAGAGTGGCTCTCAGGCCAGGGAGTCCAGTGATGGTGCGGCGGCCGGCATATCCATTCACCAGGACCTTGATAACCCGCTTGTCGACTCGGCATGATGAGAAACTTGTTGCAGGGAAATTTGGTTGTGCATCACATAGGACTGAGTCTTTACTGTTCTTCTTGAGTCAGCTCCCCATCGTTGTTGTTTTTGGTATATACGTATATGCTCATCTGACCGCGGCACTCCTTGATAATCTTCAGGATGTCTCCGCGAGGACAGCCAGTCAGGATACCAGCTTTGGTTCGTGACGACGACCCTGTGAGCTACGAGGCCACAGTCCAGGACCCATCGTGTGAGCCCCTTTCTCTGGGTGGGCCGGTAGCAGCACCCCCACCTGTTGAGCAGCAGGCAGTTTCAGCAGAGCAGGCTGAGCGTGAGCGCAGGTTGCACGCGCTCCGTGAGTTCCAACGGCAGAGACCGCTGAGGTTCAGTGGTGAGCCAGACCCTCAGGCAGCTCAGGTTTGGCTCGAGGCAGTGGTTCGCCTTTTCAGGCTTGTGCGGACGCCGAAAGATCAGAGAGTGGCTTTGGCAGCCACCCTTTTTCGTGGAGCAGCTTGGCGTTGGTGGAGTCTGGTGACTCAGTTTCTTGACGAGTCGTCACTTTCGTGGGACGACTTTCAGTTGTTGTTTCGTGAGGAGTTTTTCCCCTCCTGATTGCGCTCCGTTCGGATTCAGGAGCTCCTGCAGTTTCAGCAGGGAGGGATGACGGTGGCCGAGTATGCAGCTAGTTTTGCAGATAGTGCACGCTTTTACCCGGACTTGGTCCGTGACGACAACCTCCGAGCGCGGAAGTTTGAGCAGGGTCTCCACCGAGAGATTCGTGCTGTCATAGTACATTTGGGCATTTCCACATATGCTGGGGTGCTAGAGCAGGCGCTGGTGACAGAGGACTTCCTGTCGCATTCTAGTGTTGGTGGTGGCAGCAGACACGTTGGAGCCGAGACGTCTGCTGCAGCTAGTGGGCGTCGGCAAGCAGGACCTCGACGCAGGTGGCTTTCTGACAACCGGACTCAGGGGCACGATCATACACCACAGTGGCGCCGGAGGGCACCAGTGCAACCCAGAGAGAGTCGGTGCTATTCTTGTGACGGCCGAGGTCACTTGGCACGAGACTGCCCGACCCGAGTTGCTGGGAGCTTCGGGCAGGCAGCAGGTGCACCACCATGACAGAGGCAGCGCCGTGATCGGAGTAGTACCCAGAGAGGTGGTGCTAGCAGAGGAGCGGGAGGAGCTGGTAGTGGGGGACGACGTTACGAGGTCTCCCCATCACCACTAGGTAGTCCACGTCAGGTTCCGGGAGCTGACGATTGGGACCGCGGGTAGCCGCGAGCTTTGGATGTCTACGATCCTACAGAGCACGGGATGGTGAGAGGTACCCCTTGCGACTTCTACTTCTTGCAGTAGAATTGTTAGGCTCTGCGTGTGAAAGGAATTTCTCGCTGCTCCTTTTTTGAGGTGTTACTAGGGTGACGCAGGGCGTCGGGTGTGACCCTATGGTGGTAAGGATAAAGGCGCGAGACCTTTTCCTTTAGTCGATGGTGTTGGCTCCTTCGCCTTTTGAGCGTGTAAGAGAGCATCGACTGTGGAGCCTCTAGCGTGACCAGATATCCTAGGGTGTTTCACCATATGGATATTTTGAAGGAGGGAATCACCGAGGCTTGTTTCAGGTGCGGATGGTGATTCCGGTCGCGACATGCGACGTAGAGGTTTAGCCGGGGAGGTGAGCTACCCCCGAGGGCCTTCGGGTCGTTTGAGACCGTGCAAAGGGATGGCGAGGTACCCTACCGCCTTTCCCTAGCCCCAAAGTTTGGAGTGGGTGCACGACATCGGCAAGGGCCGACCCTGCATGAATAGATCAATCCTTTGGTCTGTGTGCGGTGGCGCAGAGCTGTGCGTGGGTTCTTCTGGGTATGGGAAAGCCAGGTGTGGGCTTAGTGCCCTGTGTTGCTCCCTAGTTTTTCTTTTCAAGGACGAAAAGCTTGAAGGAGGGAATGATGTAAGAACCCTGGTTTTGATGAGAAAGACTTTGGAATATTCTTGATAATATTCCAGAGCAGTGCCTTCAGACGGCGTGCGATTCCGAGCCCCAGAGTGGCCGGAATTAAATTTTCAGTGCGTTCACACTAGAAATGACAAATAAATGGCATAACTCCTAAATGGAGTTCCGGATCAGGGATCCGAGTGTACGGATGGGTCCGGAATGGGGTGTTTACCCTAAGAGCGACATAAAACTTTTCGGCGTGGGATGTTTGGACCCCTCGCCCGCTCCCGGAACGTTAAACGGATGAATAAATAAATTAATTTATTCGTTTAATGTTGAAACGCATGTATCTCTTAAACGGGGGCTCGGATTGGGAAACCGAGGGCACCGTTGTGTTTGTAATGTGCCGTTTACCCTAGGAGGGGTATAAGTTTCGTGGGTGCGGGCCGTTTGTGAAAAATGGCCCCAGGGGCGTTTTCGTAATTTAGCGGCTTCAGACGTTAAATTTTATAACTTTTGAACGGGGTATCGGATTAAAATTCCGAGACCGCCGTTGTGCTCAGGAGGTGGTTTTTACCCTAGGGGAGGCTTAACCTTGACCCCGTCGGGAGTTCGGGTTCGGGCCGACGGGCGGGTGCTTAAGCGTTTTCTATTTAAACGCTTAAGCCACCCCCACCCTCTCCCTCTCCCTCACCTGGACAGCAGCAAGGAGGAGCCCTCCTCTCCCTCTCCTCCTCAATATCTGGCGAGACTCCGGCGAGACAGCTCCGGCGAGGCGTGGTGGCCGGCGGATCGTCGCGAAGCTTCGGGCGAATCCCCACGAGGTAGGATTTGTCGTTGCGTTTTCATTCACTGCACCTACTTCGAATTTGATTAATTTTATTGAAACTCTGTCGGATTTTTGAATGAATCCCATGAATGAGTAGTAGAGTAAATTCCATTTCCAACGCATCTTTCGGATTCAAATTCCGAGCTCCGTGGCATCCGCAATGATCCGCCGAACCTTGCGGGTTTTCGGTTTCCGGCGGGTTCGAGCGGTGGCGCGGCATGGGTGTCAGCAGGGTGTCACGGCGTGCGACAGCGGGGCACCGGGCGTCTGGAAGGGGCGTCTGGCGGGGTGTCCGCGGGGTGTGACAGCGGCGTCCGGGCGAGGCAGGGGCGTCAGCGGGGGTGTCTGGCGGGTGTCCGCGGGTGTCTGGCGGAGCGCTCGGCGCGCCGGCGGGTCGCCAGGGAGCGACGACCCCGAGGTCGCGTCGCGCGACCCCTGTGCGACGACGAAGACCCGCGCCGCGCGGGTCTTCACGCGGCGGCCGCGATAGGCCCTCGTGGCCTGTCTGCACGGGGACCGGGTGTCCGCGGCCGGCCCGCGCGGCTAAGCCGCGGGCCGGCCCTGGCCGGGCGGACCGGCCGGTCCAGGCCGGTCCAGCCCCAGGGGTTATGCCCCCTCGATGTTCGGACACCCGTGCTTTCCGCTACGAGTGTCCGTTTTGAGTGCCGTCTGCGGCGGTGGAACCGTATTGATGAGACGGTCCTTTTGATATGGTTTTGGGGAATTTTTAATTCCCGAAACGAGGGGCCGCTGAGGCGCGACGCGTCCTTAAGTGGACTAGCGTTTTTTTTCCGGGATCCTTGTTTTGGACGGCGCGGACGCGTCCGACATCCGTTTTGAGCGCCGTCAGCGGCGTTGTGACCCTGACACTGAGGCAGAGGTTTCCAGTGCAGTTCCAGGCGTTGAGGCTGGAGTTGAGACGCGGGCCCCGTGGCCCGTCTTTTGAGCTGCGTGCAGCTAGTAGCGACTTTTTCCTCGGACGTCCGTTCGGGGCGTGAGAGCAGTCGATGTTGGGTGTTTTTCTGAGGGCAATGCGTTGGCGTAGTCTGCCCGCTGTAATTCCGCACGATGGTGCGGGCCCCACGAGGGCCGTTTCGAGAGTTGACGGTGATTTCCAGCTTTATCACCGGGCGACCGTTTTGGACAAGTGAGTAGTCCATTTCGTGTACTTTTTCGAGAGGATCGCGACAGTGCGATCCGTTTGTTGAGTTTCAGGACCGGGATGCGGGTACCACGTGGCACCGCTCGTGTGCGGTGCGCCAGGATGCACCTTTTTCTCCGGATATCCATTGCACTCAAGTGAGTAGTGCTTTTGACGTGTTTTCCCGAGGGGATCTCAATGGTGCGATGCGCCCGGCAGTTTTCAGGGCCGAGGATCGGGATCACGGGACGCCGTTCGGGCGTGAGGCGGTGTTGGTGACTTTTTCATCGGATATCCGTTTGAGGCGAGTAAGTAGTCGATCTCTCGTGTTTTTCCGTGAGGATTACAATGGTGAAATCCGTTTGGTTGTGCGGAGCCTCTTGTGTGATCTTGATAAAAGTGGAGCATGGAAGGTGCTCCGGTGGTGGTCCGCCCTACCTTGTTTGTAGCGGACCCTTGGCGTGTGATCGCACACTCTTGGGAGAGTGATACAATTGGTCCACGAGATGTGGTTGGCCATGCCTGGGCCTTTTAGGTGGAGTTGTTACGTCACGCCTTCGCGTTGACGTTGGGTGCCGCGTGCACGATATCCATTGGGCTGGAATGAGTTATAATTCGGGA
This sequence comes from Viscum album, assembly GCA_963277665.1. Lineage (NCBI taxonomy): Eukaryota > Viridiplantae > Streptophyta > Magnoliopsida > Santalales > Viscaceae > Viscum > Viscum album. The sequence continues at coordinate 1,731,715,334 of OY728142.1, forward strand.
GTATACGAGAGCGCTTGGAGGTACGTGTGTTTGTTTGTACCTGAGGAGGTTGTGCGCTCAGTTGGGGTTGACTTGGGGCCACACGTCATGCGGGCCCCATGTGCGTGCCGCAATCTGCTTTGCGTACTTGACCTCTTGCGACGTAGAGGGTCCCTCTGCGCTCATTTGTTTGACCAGTAGGGTGAAGTTTTCCCCTGGCTTTGTGCTCGTTTGTTTGACCAGCAGGGTGGAGTTTTCCCCTGGCTTTGTGCTCGTTTGATTGGCCAGCTGGGTGGAGTTTTCCCCTGGTTTTGTACTCTTTTGTCTGACCAGCAGGGTTGAGTGGTCTCCCCATGGTCTTGATCTCGTAGGTTGGGCCGATAGAGATGGTTTGGTTCCTCTGCTTCTTCGGCTGTGAGGGGTTCCAGTACTGTCCCCTTTCACCGGACTGCGACACCGTCTACGACTACGGGTGTTCATACAGCGTGGGTGTTTTCCCCACTTTCTCGGATGAGATGTCTCGGTCCGCTTCGACAGTGACTCAGCGGATTGGAGCGAGATCGCCTTGTGAGGCCTGGGGAGTTTCTCCCGTTGCTCCGTGTTCCCTGGTAGAGCTTGTGGTTTCGGTGTGACCAACACTTTACACGGGCACCGATCCTCTACCCAGGAGGTTGTTTCCAGTAGGGCTGAGGTTGTTTCCAGCAGGGCTGAGGTTGTTCCAGCAGGGCTGAGGTTGTTCCAGCAGGGCTGAGGTTGTTTCCAGCAGGGCTGAGGTTTTTCCAGCAGGGCTGAGGTTGTTCCAGCAGGGCTGAGGTTGTTCCAGCAGGGCTGAGGTTGTTTCCAACAGGGCTGAGGTTGTTCCAGCAGGGCTGAGGTTGTTCCAGCAGAGCTAAGGTGGCTTCGAGCAGGGCTTGCCAGTGGGTTACCATCCAGCAGGGATGGCCAGTATAGTGATGTTTACCGAGCAGTACCATCCAGCAGAGATGGCTAGAGCAGTTCCGTGCTTACCTCCAGCTAGGCTGGTCAGTGGTCCCCGATGCCGGGCTTACCTCCAGCTGGGCTGGGTAGTGGTCCCCGATGCCGGGCTTACCTCCAGCTGGGCTGGGCAGTGGTCCCCGATGCCGGGATTACCTCCAGCTGGGCTGGGCAGTGGTCCCCGATGCCGGGTTACCTCCAGCTGGGCTGGGCAGTGGTCCCGTCGCCGACTTTAGCCGGGTCACCCTCCAGTGGATTACCCTGTTACGGGACTGGGCAGTTAGGCACCCGTCGACTTTCCGGGTCTCCCTGTAGTGGGAACCCGTTGACTTCCAGGGATCCTCCAGCGGGGCTGGGCAGGGGGTCGCCTGTCGACATTGAGCAGACCTCTCGACTACGGGGCAGTGACGAGTTGTGGTTGACGTTCCCCCAGAACTCTCAAGTACGGGGAGCAATTTCCCCCACCGAGACGCGTCCTTGTGACGCGACCTAAAACCGTGCGGGCGAGTCAGTGCCTCCCAAAGCGGATAATGTCGAGGTGTGGTGATTGAGCCCCTTGGTTTGCGGTTCAGGGCAGACGTGTGGGATGCTGGGCATCGATGGTGTTACTTCTGGGACTGTTGGCTACTCCTTCTTGGGCTGAGCTATGGGACGGAGATCCCCTTACGAGTTTGTTCGGGCTTCTTGACAGAGCATACATATGTATATACCTTGTTTCCGGCACCCACTTATTGGGTTTGTCTACTCTCCTTCCAGGAGAGGCGAAGACGCGCGTGGTATGCCACGTGCTTTCCGTGTTTAGCTTCTCATGGTTGGATGAGTCTACTCTCCTACTATAGGTAGCGAAGACTCGACGAGAAGTCCATCTTCTCACCGTTTCCAGCTCCTTGTGTCTGGATGAGCCTACCTTCTTTCCTCTTGTTGGGCTGAGCTGGACTCTTTACTGCACTCCTTGTTGTACTCCTTTACTTTTCTATTCGCTCTACTGCTCACCCTTCGGTACCTCCTTTTTTTGCTCCCTCGAGCCTTCAGGGTATCCTACTGAGTATTTTTATACTCACCCCTGCTTGGGCTTTTCCCGCACTTGGTGTGCCCTTGCAGACGACGGGAAAGTGGAGCGTGACTTCAGTGGAGCGTAGGAGCTTGGGAGCTTGGACCGCGTGCGGTGGTCATGGCCAGGTTCCAGGTGGGAGACCCGTCATCAGTTTCTTTTGTTTACCTGTTTCCGGGTTGTGGCACTTTTTGGTTGGGCGTGTGTTTTGCCCCTTTTCTTTTCAGTTTGTACTTTGTGCTTGTAGGGGTCGATGCACTTTGTGGTATATATATAGCAGTTGTTCTTTTTACTCTGCTTTTCTTTTCTTTTACTCTGCACTTTTGCATTGAGGTTGTTGCGTGCGTGTGTACAGGTACTTAGGCAAAGGCCTCCCCGAGTTGTTGTACCTTCGGCGCTGGTCGCCAGCCCCTGGCCTATGGAGGCGGGCTTGGGGTAGTTGCGGCTCGAGCCCGGGTAGGGTCGGGTCGTGACATTTTAAAGGTCCCAAAATTATATATTTTAAGGATAAGGTGATAAGAGTTCTAAATAAACACATAAAATAGATTTTTTAAAAGTGTAGGTCTTATATTTTACATTATCTTTTCTTTTTATTTAAATCGTTAAATAACGAGGTAATCGCTGCATCATCATGGTGTCATAAATAATTTAATTTATTTAATGTCTAAAAATTATAAAAAAAATATCATGATGTAGGAAATATTTTTAGATTTATAATTAATATTTATAGTAAAAAATATTACTTGTATAACCCCATGTAAAAAATGTTTTAGTAAAACAATACATGTTTGTGACATTTTTATTTTAACTTTAAATAAAAAGTTATTAATGTCAATTTTTTACCCAAGTGGATCCATGGGGTCCCCAAGTTGACCCATGGATTTTATTGGTCGTCCATGACACATCCAATAAGGTTAGGACATGTTTCAAGGTCATTTCATACTATTAAAACATTATTTTTACTTTAAATTACACTAATTACCTCTAATCGCGATTAATAAAACTTAAATGTTACTATTCACCAAAAAATTATTTTAATCCTATTGAACCAAATTTTACATCTTAATGACAACCAATTATGTAGGATTTTTGAAATTAAATTATCAAAAGTGGTAAAGTTTCATTTAAACGAAAAATCAGTTTTTTAACTACCACTAAGTGGTTTCACTATTCATCAAAAATTGAAGTTTTTCAGAAAAATACCAAAAATTCACCCTAAGCTATATTTGATATTCCAAATTCAAAAATTATGTATATTTTAAAAAATTCAGAACATATAATTTGAATTAATTAATTTAATAATTAATTACCGTTGTCAAAAAAATAGCGTGTTTTTATGAAACAATATATATCAAAATATTGACACTAGTTTAAGTCCAATTTCAAAGTGAAATTAATTACAATGACCACTATTGAATTAAATGCTAAAAATATATTCTAATTTCACTTTAAAACCAATTGAAAAGATAATTTAATCATGTAAATAAATTATATTAAAAAGGGTTTTTGAATTAAAATACAACATTTTTCACTATTCATTAAAAATGATCTTTATCGGAAAAATACAAAAAATTTACACAAAGTGAATTTTGATGACCTGATTCTAAAGAAGAATTTTATTTGGTATAATAGAATGTATAAGGGTGACAAAAACTATATTTAAGGAGGGTTTTCCATCAAAAGGCGATAAGTCCACCTTTTAGTGAATATTAGGGTATCTATGCCTAAAATTGAATTCTTTTCTTATTTTAAGCCTTTATCTTTTATTGGATAAATGTAAAATCATTTAACAAACATATATAATAATATTTTAGTTATTTATATTCATTACCTCCAATACAACAGCTACGTGTTAACTACCATTTAAAATAATATTATTATATTACTAGTGTGCAACGTAAGATTTCAAAGAAACTCGTTGTTGCATATCGGGTACGCTATCGAACATAGAAACCCCTTTAAAGTAAAATGAATATTTAATTTGAAAATATTAATAAATATGAAAATGTATTATTATTTATTTACCTAGTATGTTACATCCTTCTTCCCTTTTTGGAATTGCGTCCTCCCAATTTTATTCACTTATCAAAATAAGTGGGGGTATTTATCCCTCATAGAATTTTCAGATTCCCACGTTGCCTCTTCTACCATATGGTTTTTCCATAAAAACATTACCTGGTGAATTACCATATGTCAGAACACTTTCTCTCTACGGTCAAGAATCTAGACTGGTTGTTCTTCATAAGAGAGATTCTCTTCCAACTGAACTACCTCTGGGCTCAAAACATGAGATGGATCTGGCATATACTTTCTCAAAATCGAAACAGGAAAAACATTGTGTACCCGGGACAAACTTGGAGGTAAAGCCACTCGGTAAGCAACTGATCCAACTCTCTCCAGAATTTCATATGGTCCAATGAACCTTGGACTCAGCTTTCCTTTCTTACCAAATCACACCACACTTTTCCATGGTGAAACTTTGAGAAAACATGATCACCTACCTCGAAAGATAGATCATTCCTCCGGTTATTCGCATAACTTTTCTACCTACTCTGACCTGTTCTCATGTGTTTTTGAATCAACTGAACTTTTTCTTGCCTTCTCTTCTACCAATTTTGGTCCCATCAGCTTCCTTTCATCGACTTCATCCCAAAAAGCTGGAGTTCGACACCGCTTCCCATATAATGCCTCAAACAGAGCCATCTGTATACTTGAATGAAAACTATTTTTTTATGAAAATTCAACCAAAGAATGATGTTGGTCCCAACTTCCCTGATAATCCATCGAGCAAGCTCGTAACATATCTTCCAAGGTCTGAATTGTTCGTTTTGATTGCCCATCTTATTAAGGATGACAAGCTGTACTAAAATTTAATTCAGCACCCAACGACTTCTGAAGGCCTTTACAAAAGTTAGAAGTGAATCTGGGATCACGATCAGATACAATGGAGAGGGGAACTCCATGAAACCTGACTATCTCTTTAACATACAACCTAGCAAGTTGATCTAGAGAAAAAGATTCTCGAATAGGAAGGAAATGAGCAGATTTTGTCAATAGATCAACTATAACCCATATTTCATTATTACCTCGAGATGTCTTTGGTAATCCCACAACGAAGTCCATGGATATATTTTCCTATTTCCACTCCGTCACTGGTAATGACTACAGCATCCCTTTCGGTAACTGTCTCTCTGCTTTAAACTGTTGTCAAGTCAAACACTTCACAGTAAAATTGGGACTATCTCTTTTCATTCCATCCCACTAGTAATACTCCCGCAGATCTTTGTACATCTTAGTACTACCAGGATGAACTGAAAATGGGGAACTATGAGCCTCACATAATAACTCATTCTTCAACTGTGAATCAAAAGGCACACATAATCTCTTCCCAAACCTCAAAACACAATCATTATCAATGTTAAATTCAGGTAACTTACCCTTCTAAACCAGCTCTACCTTTTTCTGCAACCCACTATCTTTCTTCTACACTTGCTTAATTCTTTCTGATAGAGATGATCTCACTGACACCTGAAACAAAACAGAAGAACATCCTACACCAACAAATTCTATGCAAAAGTTCATCAAATCAAAAACCAAAGGATCTCGTTCCAAACGCAGCATGGTTAATGAAGCATTACTTTTTCGACTCAAAGCATCAGCCACTTTATTTGCTTTTCTCGGATGGTAATTAATTGTACAATCATAATCCTTGATTAATTCCAGCCATCTACTCTGTCCCATGTTCAATTCTTTCTGAGAGAATATATACTTTAAACTTTTGTGATCAGTATGTATTTCACACTTTACTCCATACAAATGATGCCTCCAAATTTTTAGATAAAAAACAACAGCAGCTAGTTCCAAATCATGTGTAGGGTAATTTTCCTCATGAGTTTTCAACTGACGTAAAACATAAGAAATTACCTGATCATTCTGCATAAGGAAACAACCAAGTCCCTTCAACGAAGCATTACTATAAATAAAAAACTCACCATTCCTAGAAGGAAGTGCCAAAACTGGAGCATTCACCAATCTTCTTTTCAACTCCTGAAAACAATCATCACATTCTTTTGTCCAGATAAACTTAACACCCTTCCGAGTTAGCTTATTCATTGGACTAGATAACCCTGAAAAATTTTCAACAAACCTTCGGTAGTAACCTTCCAAACAAAGAAAACTACAGATCTCGGTTACATTTGTGGGTCTTGGCCATTCTTCAACAACTTTTGTTTTAGCAGGATCAACAATTATGCCATTTTTTGAAACAATGTGACCAAGGAGAGAAATTTGTTGTAACCAAAAATCACACTTGCTGAATTTTTCATACAGTTTCTTTTCTGTTAAGGTTTGCAAGATAACCCTTAAATGAATTTCATGCTCCTATTTACTTTTAGAAAACACCAAAATATCATCAATGGAAACAACCACAAACTTATCCAAGAACTCATGGAAAATTCTATTCATAGGGTCCATGAATACAACAGGTGCATTGGTTAACCCAAAAGGCATAACTAAAAATTCATAATGGCCATATCTAGTACAGAACGCAGTCTTCACAATGTCTGCTTATTTTACTTTCAACTGATGGTACCCCGACCTAAATTCAATATTCAAAAATTACTGAGCTCTCTAGAGCTGGTCAAAAAAATCATCGATATGAGGAAAAGGATACTTATTCTTAACAGTGAAGTTATTCAAGGCTCTATAATCAATGAAAAGTCTCATTGAACCATCTCTATTTTTAACAAACAAGACAGGAGAACCCCATGGTGATGTGCTAGGTTGAATGAAACCTTTATCTAATAACTTCTGCAATTACTTCTTTAACTCTAAAAGTTAAACTTGAGCCATTCGGTAAGGGGTTTTTGAAATTGTCTTAGAATCTGGAACTAAGTCAACAGTAAATTCAACTTCACGATCATGAATAATACTAGACAACTCATCAGGAAATACATCAAGATACTCATTTACCACTGGCACATAATTAATCTGAATAGTTCCTTTATTTTCAAAAATATGTGCAAGGTAACATTCATTTCCATATTTTATTAGTTTCTCAACTTCCTGATATGTTATCAAAATCAAGGGTTCATTCTTGTACACAAACTGAAAATCTTTCTGAAAAGAAACTTCTTTAGCTCTACAGTCAATCTTAGCATGATAAACATAAAGCCAATCCATTCCCAAAATAACATCAAACTCTACTAGAGGCAAAACAATAAGGTTTGTAAGTAGATTCTTTCCGCACACAAGGATAAGAAGGTTATTATAATTTTTTTTATCTCAATGTTCCCTCCGTGTGTTTTTACAAAAGTTCAGGATTCATATCTTGAGATGGAATTCCCAATTTAATAGAAAACTTTTAAGAAATGAAATAATGTGTAGACGCTGAATCAAACAACACATTGGAATAATCTGAAAAAACAAACAGTATAACTGATACTACTTCATTCGATGGACCAACATCTGCTGAAGTAGTTGCAAAGGATTTAACCACCCCTTTCTTCTTGTATTCTGGCTGCTTTCCCCCCGTTGAGTTCTTCGTTAGACAGTCATTTTCAAAATGACCCCTTTCAATACACTTAAAACATCTTACCGCTGGATTTTCATTGCCTGCTTGATCATCTTCCTTACAGTTACATGCAATATGACCAGACTTACCACACTGAAATCACTTTCCAGATTTGGATAAACATTCTCCAGGATGCATTTTACTACAATTCTCACAGGATGGATATTCAGTTTTCTTACCTCCTTGCTTCTTTGATGAATTCTTCCCCTTTTCCTTCCAACTAGACCTCTTATTATGTTGTTTTTCAAAGAACACCTGATCATCGACAAACTCCATTTCCTCCATCTCTGCACATCGAACAAGTTTTTCATAACTTTTGAACTCAAGAGAAGCTAAAGCCATTAGATACATTGGATTTATCCCTGAGTAAAAATGGTTGATTTTACTATCAAGATCTCGTATGAAATTTGGATCATACCTTTCCAGTCGAGTGAACTTTGCTTCATAAGTATCCACTGAGTCATCCTCCTGCCTCAATTCTAGGAATTCTTTTTCCATCCTAAGACGGACCACCTTAGGAAAATATTTCTCAAGAAACATACCTTTGAATTCATCCCAGTGAAGATCATCAATCTCATCACTATCCCTGATATTTTTCATCATCGACCACCACTGATCATCTTCACCTTCAAAACAGTAAACAACAAGACTAACCTTTTAATGTTCTGAACACCCCATGACATCAAAAATCTTCTCCAGTGATTTAATCCAACCTTAAGCTAGCACATGGTCAGATGATCCTCTGAATGATGGGGGATGTTGCCTCATGAAATGTTCCACCACTGACATGTTCCTTTGTGGTTGATCTGGATGATCTCGTGCATGGATACCACCACCATTTATAGCATGAGTCAACTGCTCCATCACTGCAACAAACTGCTCAGTTCCAATTCCGACCATCTCAGGTTGCTGATTTGGAAGGTTGTCTTCCTTCTGATGTAATCCCAACATATCTGCCTTGTTTACTCTACAGAAAACCATTCTGAACAAACATGTCTTAGATGAAGCAACATGGTAATCTTCAAATGCTATATCATTTCAATTTGACCATTAAAAAAAATATTTTTGGATAATCACTTAATAGAATTATAACTCCTAAATTTGCCTAAACTGATCTCTGATACCAACTATAAGGCCCCAACCTTAAACATTACTTATTATTGAATTAAATGAATAGTTCAAATTGAGGATCTTTTTCAGGTTTAGAGTTTTAGAGAATTAGATCATAACTATTACATCTCAAAAGATTACACATTAAACACTTCTCCAAAGATTCCCTTTTTTTACAAAACATGAACTCTTAAAAAAACGAGTCATGTCTAGTTCCATGTTTAAGACAACATGACTTTTCCTTGATCCCATCCTTGACCCTATTCCACATTATGTCCTGTGAAAAACATTTAAAAAAACTTGGGGTGAGCATAAAAATCTCAGTAAGGGATACACAAAGAAAGAAAACTGTTAGTTTTTCAAAACATCTAGTAAACCATGAATACTTTATCAAAGTAACACTTTTCACCTTTAAGAAGTAGTAAATACTCTTCACTAAATAAAAGATCATTACTTACCCTTTTTTAACCAAAATATTAACATAAAACCCATATAAAGAACACATAACTTATAAAGGTAACTTGGGACATAAACATACTTAAATGGAATAACCGTACAGTCGACTTCCACACATATCACTAAATGGAATAGTCATACGGCTGACTTCCATACCCAATGCATTGGAGGTTATAATGTAACCACCCATCTTGGTATTCATGGAACCCCCCGTCATATGGTTTATCATGTAACCACCAGTCAAATGTACAAGTACCATTATAAAATCATAGGACATAAAACAAAAATAATGGAAAGAAAACATTTCCACATTTCAATCACAATATATCACTTAAATATATTGACATAACAAATCCATTACAAAAACTATTTTCAATAACAACATACATAAAATAGTATATGGTGTTTATTTCATTTTAAAAAAACATTACGGCTTGTTGAGGAAGCCAAAGACCAAATAATACTCGCGGCGGCGGAAAAGATCGTTGTCACTGCGTACATTAAAAGAAATATTCCTTTTTGTCGTTTAGTAAAAATCTTCGTAGAAAAATATTCCCTTTGAATGAAATGAAAATTAAAAGGTGTTTTATACAGCGTATAAATGAAAGTTGTTTATAAAACAAAATATACCTCAACGAAAGGAGATTGAGACGAAGTCCCTTACCTCATGTCCGACTTGACTCGATCGCTCTTTAATCTCCTGAATAATAAACTAGTGTTAATTTATACTTTCTTAAGAATCTTTTTCAAGTTTATTATTCCTTTTATATCATTTATTTCCATATTATGTAAACATTTAAGTTAATAATTTGCTTTTTGTCGATATTTGGTTCTTAAGTCAAAAAATAGACTTCTTACAATTACATGTTGATCATGTGGTCAAAGGTTCATTATATCCAGAGTTATATTCATGATTTGGATATCATATATATCATATATATCCGTCATATACATCTATTTATAATAGTATATAACATTTAGAGGTAAGAAATGAAATGCACAGTTCATGGAGACTGTAAGCCGTACGTACGCATGAACGCTACTTTCATTTCTATTTCATATTTAATGGAGTAAAATCATAATGATATAAAAGAATATTATAATTCCAGTATAATATCATATATAATATTATTACCTCCATCCTTTATACGTCCCACATATGGCATTAACGAATCAAATCACTTTGAGGGGGCGGTAGTCCGCACTTCCTAAAATGAAGATATCACGTTTACCCATAATGAAAACCATAAAGGTATGCCATAAAATAAAAATAAAGAAACATAAGGAAAACATAAACATAATATATATCATATATAAATAGAGTTACATCTTAATGGACACTATGAAAGGTGTTAAAAGAATATTGAACAATCATCATTTCGTGAGGCAGAAATTCTCCAACCACAGAAACATTATGTTCTTTAACCATTGGACGAAGTTTTGTGTAAGTGTAGCTAGAATAAATCTCATAACAAAATCCTATTATATTGAAGATACTGGTGTTGTTACAAAATAAAGTAATAAAAAGAGTTTAGGGGGTTGGAGAAGCAAAATAAAATAAAAGAACACAAGTGAAGACATTACCTTTAAATCGGGTAACTCCTCTTGGTTTGAACCAAAAGGGTTTCTTGAAGATCTTTCTGCCTAAGGTAAGGCTTCTAGGATGAAGAGAGATATTTGGAGAGATAAAATGACCAGATCTTGGCCGAACCAAAGGCTTGAGAGGTGTGGGTAAAAAGGTAGTGGTGGTGGCCTTTAATAAGAGGAGAGGAGGGGCACTCTTGGAAAGTTATAAAATGTTACTTTATTATATAATGAGTTTTGGATTTTAAAGGTCACAAAGTTATATATTTCTAGGATAAGGTGACAAGAGTTCTAAATACACAGATCCAATAGGTTTTTTAAAAGTGTAGGTCTTATATTTTACATTATCTTTTCATTTTATTTGAAACGATAAATAACGAGGTAATGGATGCATCATCATGGTGTCATAAATAAGTTAATTTATTTAATGTCTAAAAATTATAAAAAAATATCATGATGTAGGAAATCTTTTTATATTTTTAATGAATATTTATAGTAAAAAATATGACTTGTATAACCCCATGTAAAAGTTATTTTAGTAGAACAATACATGTTGTGACATTTTTATTTTAACTTTAAATAAAAAGTTATTAATGTAATTTTCTTACCCAAGTGGATCCATGGGGTCCCCATGTTGACCCATGGATTGTATTGGTCATACATGACACATCAAATAATGGTAGGATATGTGTCAAGGTCATTTAATATTATTAAAACATTATTTTTACCTTAAATTACACTAATTACCTCTAATCGCGATTAATAAAACATAAAAGTTACTATTCACCAAAAAATTATTTTAATCCCATTGAACCACATTTAAAATCCTAATGACAACCATGTATATTGGATTTTTGAAATTCAATTCACAAAAGTGGTAATGTTTCATTTAAATGAAAAATCAGTTTTTTAACTACCACTTAGTGGTTTCACTATTCATCAAAAATTGATGTTTTTCAGAAAAATAACAAAAATTCACCCTAAGATATATTTGATATTACGAATTCAAAAATGATGTCTATTTTACAAAATTAAAAACATATAAGTTTCATTAATTAATTTAATAATTAATTCCCGTTGTCAAAACAAATAGCGTGTTTTTATGAAACAATATATATCAAAACATTGACACTAGTTTAAGTCTAATTTCAAAGTGAAATTAATTCAAATGACCACAATTGGATTAAATGGTAAAAATATATGCTAATTTCAATTTAAAACCAATTCAAAAGATAATATAATAATATAAATAAATTATATTAAAAAGTAGTTTTGAATTAAAATACAACATTTTTCAATATTCATTAAAAAATGAACTTTATCGGAAAAATACCAAAAATTTACACAAAGTGAATTTTGATGACCCGATTCTAAAGAAGAATTTAATTTGGTCCAATATAATGTATAAGAGTAACTAAAACTATATTTAAATAGGGATCTCCATCAAAAGGTGATAAGTTGACCTTTTAGTGAATATTAGAGTATCTATGCCTAAAATTGAATTCTTTTCTTATTTTAAGCCTTTATCTTTTATTGGATAAATGTAAAAGCTTTTAATAAACACATATAATCATATTTTAGTTATTTATATTTATTCCCACCAATACAACGACTATGTGTTAACTACCATTTAAAATAATATTATTATATTATTAGTGTGCAACGTAAGATTTCAAAGAAACTCGTTGTTGCATATCGGGTACGCTATCGAACATAGTAACCCTTTTAAAGTAAAATTAATATTTAATTTGAAAATATTAATAAATATGAAAATGTATTATTCTTTATTTACCTGGGGTGTTATAGATGGTATTAGAAGTAATGAATTACCTACTATGGAAGTAATAATATGTGCTTATTTGTTTTCCACAATTCCATGTTTTATTCCAATACTATTTTATTATGGTTAATGTTCCTTTATGATATATGCCTTATAAACTGCCAAGATTTAGTTCATGAATCAATATCTTGATATTTAAACATTATGTTTATGTTTTTACATTCTTATATTTATGGTTTGTTTTATGTTCTCAATGTTTACCCTTACTAAGAATTTGAGCTCACCCTTTTTATGTTTTCTTTTCCCCAGTATATAAAGAAAGGTCTTAGGTAGAAAAATTAAAAAAGGAAGATAATTTTGGGAGAAGTTGAAGATATTTCACCAAGTTAGAAAATTATGTTCCAAGTTTCCAAATACACTAAAAAAATATAGTCTTTGGTAAAATATTTGTTTAATGTATTAATTATTCTGAAAAATAAATGTAATGTCCATGTATGTCAAGCTTAGGTCACTATAGGATCACTCAATATTTTTTGTTTGAAATGTTTCACTTCACCCAATTATTATGAATAAGTAATGTTTTGAGGTAGTGCTTCCGCTTTTTACCAAATTAACTTCATGATTATTAGATCCATGTTATTGGGATTAATAAACACACTTATGTTGAAATTTTTATTTAAATCTAGCAAAGCAAGGGGATTAGTGTGGAATTTCGTTCATTTATTTGATAATTTTTATCTTACTATTTAAAAAAAACAAATTTTAAACTCCTAATGGGGTAGTGTTAGATTCATAGTTGATTCTACATATTTTATTTTAATTTCAAATATTGTTAGGTTTTAGGTGTTTCTCTCTTTCCTGGATGATGACTATTTCTTTTTGTTATATCTATTTTTATAAGGACTCGACCTTAAAAAATTACATAATATTGAGTTAAGTAAATAATTTTACATTCTTTCACATTTAGGTTCTTTTCCTGTTTATAGTTTTAAAGAATTAAGTGATAAATGTTACATAAAAAACCATAAAAATAAATATTGGAAACTTATGAACAATATCCATTTTTTTATAATATAAAATATTTAAAATAAATCATGATCACTTTTATGAAAACTATTTATGACATTCAACATGACATCATCCAATTATTATTCATCCTTAAGTACTTTGAACAAACTTAAATATCTAGGATGACCATAAAAAGAATAGTAAAGGATATAAAAATAAGAAACCCATTAGTCCATTTATAAACATTAAAACGCATGAAAAAATTATCATAAAGTAATACTTTTTACCCTTAATAAGTAGTAAATATTATTCTTTGAGGATAAGTTAAATTCATACACTTTTTTTTGAATAAAAAATTTACTATAAGACCCATAGAAATCATAAAAAAAAAATAAATGTAACCTGGGATATAATTAAACTTAAATATAATAAGAATTCGATCAAATTCCATACATGTCACTCTTAAAAATGGAATAGCCAAACAACCGACTTCCATACCCAATGCATTGGAGGTTATAACATAACCACCCATATATGTTTTATCATGTAACCACCCATCCTAGGTTTATCACATAACCACTAGTAAAATTTATAAGTACCATTATATAATCATAACACATAAAGGATTAAAATTTTCATCATTTCACTCATAAAATTTCATTGGAAATCATTAGAAATCATTTCATGATATTGAAATAATCAATCCATTTTCAAAACCATTTTACATATAAAAATAAATATAAAAGTAAATAAAGGGGTTTCTTTTTATTTAAAAAATATGAAAGTTTATATAAAAATCCATATATCAAATAATTGTCACGATGATGTATAATTTTTTGTTGCTGTGTATGATAAAAAGAATATTCCTTTTGTTGTTTTCCAAAACATTATGTATAAAGTACCAAAAAAATTTCCTTTTTAAAACCTTTAAATTAAATTAAAAATAATCATCAAATATCCATTAGTATTAAATTTATATTCATATAAATAAAATTTTAAAATAATATCAAGAATATTGACATGGAGAAAATTATGTGATAATTAAATATTTAAACATTCAATGTGTCCCATACCACTTTGAACATTTAAATATTAATCCCATTAAAATAATACCTTTACCAAAAATTTAAAAAGCATGAGAAAATATAAAATATTGATATTAAATTCCATATTAGTTTTATATAAACCTTATAAAAGAATAAAGGTTCATATCGTCAAGAAATGCCTCAATGAAAAGAGATTGAGACGAAATCCTTTACCTTGAGTCTGATTCGTCACGCATGTTCTTTATATTCCTGAATAATAAAATTATGTTAATTATTTACTTTATTTAGAACCTTTTTAAAGTTTCTTTTTCCTTTTATATCACTTAACATCATATTATAACAATTACTTGATTATTAAAGTTCTGGATGCACGTTTTTGACAATATTCTTTATTTGAGTCCAAAATTATATTTGTATTTTAAATACAGTCAATGAGATCATTAGACCATCATATCCCGAATAATATTAATTAAATATTAATAATTATTATTAATCAATCACACTTTTAAAAAAATTCATTAAATATGGATATGAAAAATGAACTACGTTATAATCATGTAGATGGTAAGCCGTACGTACACGTGCGTAATGTTTTCATTCTTCAAAAATCCTTACGAAAAGAAGGTAAGTATTATTTTATCATTAATAAATAATAATAATATATTTAATATCATATTAATAATTTATATATACTTAAATATATCATCCATGTGATGTGGTGATGAAAAATGAATCACATCGCTTCGTGGAGGTTATAGTTCACTCCTACGCATGAACGACATTATCATTTTTATGTGCATGGAAAGTAAGAACATAATTGATATATTATCATATTATAATGGTAAATATGAAATTAATATCATGTATAAACATTAATTACATAATTATAATCAGTCATATGAGACAGTAATGGAAAAATAATTATATTAGTTCGTGGAGGTGATTGTTCACACGAATACACAAATGATTAATTAATTTCTTATTTGATGGAACAAGAGACAGATTTAAGTGATGATATTAACATAAAAAAATCTCAGTATATTTAGGATATTTTATTTATTATCTCATAATGTTTGGATAATATTTGAAGGAAGTGAAATAATAAATAAAACAGAAACACTTAATTTAAAATGGTACATCTTCTTTTGATGATCACATTTGATTAACACATTAAAACCTATAATGAGGGTGTTATACCTAAAATAAGGCCAATATAATGTGGGAGGGATATTATATGAATGGATTTCGGAATATGTTTTCTGAACCAATTTTTTTAGGTGTGAATAAATGATAAGAAGTAGTTCCCTTTTATAAGAGAGGGGAGGAAACTCTTGAAATTATTCAAAGTATTAAATTAATATAAATTAATTTTATAATAAAAATGGATCAAAACATATTGATTTATAATATATTATGATTTTTAGTTTAATTTAATTCATCCAATGATACTTATATATGTTTTGAATAATTTTTTAATCCTTATCGTTTTGTTTTAAACTTTCTTTAACCTTTTTAATTCTTACCATGGTATCATGTAATTTACAATTTGTGGGTTAATATAATTAGAATAGCACTCAAAAAGGAAAATAAATGATTCATTTATAAAATTTTAGGACTTATCAAAATTATTTGTCTGAATTTTATATTTTTATAATTTTTATATCATTTATTACAATGTTATTTATTTTAAGAAATCAATAATGTCAATTTTAACACAATTCATTACTAGACTTTTTAAAAATTTCATAACATGATATATTCAAAAAAACTCTAATAAATCATAACTAACATGTAAATTTAATAAATAAAATTCATGTATGAATTAAATTTTGTAACACCCCAAGCTCCCACGGTACGTTTCCCTATGAATAATGCAGTAGCTTGCGTTGTATGAAACCTGGAGTTTTAACACACCACGACCAATCAAACTAGCCATTATGAATACCTTTACCCACTTTTTGGAATTTTCTAAATTTTATTTTTTAAAATGGGATTTATTTTTGGATTCAGAATATCATAATTAGATTAGGGTGATTTTTTGGTATTTTTTCTAAAAACTTTCAATTTTTTGATGAATAGCGAGAAACACTGTGTTTTTGTTTAAAATCAGCCATTTTTAAAATAATTATTTATTTTATTTAAATTTATTAAAAGTCAAAATATATAAATAATATTTATATTAGTTCCATGTAATTAATTGGATTCATTTTATAATTAAATTATATGTATAAAATTTTATTGAATTTTTTTAATGTCGTTTACCCACCTTCTTGGCACGTTATCAAATTTGCATAAAACTAAATTTTACCACTTATGTGAGCTGAATTTCAAAAAATCGAGAGACATGGTTGATATCAGTAAGTAAAATGTGGTTCAATAAGATGAAAATAATTTTTGTTGAATAGTAACTTTTGACTTAGATATCATAATTACCCTAACACATGTCTTAATTTTATTGGATAAATGTAATTAAAAAAAAAATAGGAATAAAATATTATCTCCTTTGGTCCACATGGATTAGATTAGGACATTTATTATTATATTATTTAAAGAAGAGTTGAAAGAGTTAAATTCAAAGTTTAATAACTAAACCATTTTTAATATAGTGATACACACAATATAAATTCAACTATAAATATTAATTAGAAGGATAAAAATATTTCCTACATACTAGTATTTTATTTATAATATTTAGACATTAAATAATTTAATTTAATTATGACAATGATGATGCAGTAATTACCTTATTAATGAAAGATTAAAATAATTGATATTATAAATATTCAAATAAATGTTATTTGAGACTTCTGATAAATTCCACTAATTTTTCAGGTTAATATGACATGTTTGGGTTGATTAAATATTTTTTTTCAAAGTAATCATGCTGTTATGATTTTCACAAAAACCAAATACTAAATAGTGTCAAAATTGACATAATTGAGTTTTTAAAACAAATAATTTATTATTAATTGATATAATATTCCTAAAAATATAAGGTTCACCCAAAATAATTAGATAAGGTTATATATATTAATAATTAACCACTTGGTGTTCTCTTGGTTTGTTGTAGTACGTTTATTAACCATATAATATAAAAATAAAAAGAGACATGGTAAATGTCAAACTATTTAACTAAGAGTTAAATCTAAAAGATAAGGTTAATATGGTGACATAAAACTGTCTAAAACCTATTGTTTGGGAGGTTTTCGACCCATCCCCACCTTATCCTAGAAATAAATCATTTTTGAGCAATTAGAAACTGAAAATTATTTTATTACAAAATAATATTTCAAGATTTTCCTAAAGTGACCCTCACCTCTCTTATAAAAGGGTACTTACCGTTCTCTTAATTTCACACCTCCAATGCCATTTGGATTGGCCAAAACATGCCCAAATATCCTTCAAAGTTTCCTCCATTAATTCTATTGGCCTTCCTTTGGTCACAAAGCTAACCTAAAGAGCCCTTTTTATCAAATAAAAAAAAGAACCCGAAGAAGAGGTAAATATTTCATAACCACTTTCAAGTTCTTTTCTTCTTCCACTTCCTCTTTATTTGTCGTTTCCAATCCAAAATAATAAATACAGTACCTTCTACATACTTTGATGTTATTATAAATATGGTACAACCATATTCATTATTATATCCATCCTATAAATGACAAAGTCACCATATGTGCGTATGTACGGCTTATCGTCTCCACGTCATGGTGTAGTTTGTTATTCAATCACTTCATTATTTTGATGGGTATAATAATGAGTATAAATGATGTAAATAATAAATATAACATTTTAATTATTCTGTATATATGATATACCATCCAATTACAAATTATTTCACCATCAATAAAATGATATTGCCGCTCGTGCATACATACAGATTACCGTCTCCACGAATGCGATGAGATTCATTCCCCATTGTTGTCATTCAAGAATAATTTTTATTTTATGATTAAAAATAACGTTTAATAACTTAATATCATTCTGGATATGAATAAAATACATCATATCCATAACAAACATGGATTACGTAACCAAGCATATAAAAAAAACAGATCAGTTAACACCCGAAACGACGATACGACAAAAATATTATTAACCAAGAAATATTAGAGGATCATATATGATATCATATTTATGTATATAGTTATTTTATAATTTAATAACAATGATTTAACTATTATACAGGAGGTTAATATTCCCTCAACCAAGGAAAAGTACAAGGTAAGGGTTAATTCTACAATCTCTTTACTTATCCGAGGTTCTTAACACATAAGTATCTACTGGGACCTCTTTATCATCCACATCCATGTTTTCATAAAATTGTAATTAAAAACATTTTAACTATTTACTATACTATGTGTTAAAGTCATTTATACCTTTATTTTACCATATATTTTTTGAAAGGACTCTTTTCTTCGTTTTCTAAACAAGGTACTTTATGACCTTTTCGACAAAATTAAAGTAAGAATGTTTTTTAAATTATTCTGCTAGTGCGGCTATTTTCCACCGTTATAATATCGTCAAAGCTTCCCATACAATATTATAAGAATATTTTCAAAATATATGTTTTCTTTGATAACTATGTGACTTTTAAATTATTTCAAAGTAGAAAGAGGTATTTATTTCAAATGGTTCTCATTTCATCTATGTCAACATCCATTGATAGATTTTAAACTTATTTGAAGTTGATTTATTATAATAAAAATATTTTATATTGTAGTGAAGGTTTTCTGATATGATTAACTATGGATGTGTTATTTTTATACTATTCATGGTTTATGGTTAATGTATTAACATTTCATATGATAGTTTTAATACGAATGTTTATGTTATGTTAAAACCTTTTTCATATGAGGAATGCATTGGACTTAGTAAGTGATGGGTGGAACCCACTATAGATCCTCGAGGAATCGGTAGGTATCATGAGACAAACTAGTGTCTTGGAACAAGGCCTTGAAAAAAATATTATTTGTAGTCTTGGCACAAGGCCTTGACTACGTGGTTATAAATCCTGGAATTATGAATTCTATTATTATAAAATTGGCTGTTGATATTGCATGTGATTATTTGACTAGTATAATATCCATGAGAATAAGTAAATGGAATTATTTGATTTATATTGGCCATATTATGTAGAAGTCTATGTTTAAAAGGCTTATGTTTTAGTCTTATACATTTCCTTAAATGTTTACGCTTATTTATAAAAGTTTCCGCTATATTGTTATCCTTACTGAGCATTTGAGATCACCCCTTTATATGTTTTATTTTTCCTAGGATGCGAAGAAGTATATTATGACTGACCTACAGTGATAGTCTAAGGGGTAGTCTAAAGGATATGAATGTGGTCAATGGAGAAAATTTTGTTTTTTTCATTTTATAATGCAATGTAAAACTTATGAGTGTATCTAGTACTTCCAAGGAAATTAAACTGATCGGTCTTTTAGGATTTGATCCATTGTGATCATGCCAATGTTATGTAATAACGCACTGACTTTGGGTAACTGGGGTCAAGGTGTTAAAAATTGTCTCACATTATATTTATTTTAATATTTTTATTATCATTTATTTGTTTCTTCCATTAATGAAGTAATTACAACATCATCATCGTGTCACTGTTTAATTAAATTATTTATTTTCTAAAAATTATAAATAAATTACCATGATGTAAATTATTATAATGGGTCTCCCTCTACCTAGTTAAAATATGTCTTTGTTTTTATTTAATAATAAAAATGAGGCTTCAGCCCCAACTTTAAAAAAAATAAACATTTTTTATTTCAAAATAATATTTATATTCAAACTCATCTCTTATATAACCATATATTAAAAATATTTTACTTGTTAAAAATTAGAGGGTGAAAAAATTATCTTGTCTTTGTACAAAATAATTTTAATTTATTAAAGTTATATATATGGCATCCCTCTTGTTTATTACATAACTTTTCATTACATTTTACAAATAGAGGATCTTTAAAGACTAGTGTCTTAGAAATCAGGAAAAAAATACATGAAAACATAAAACATTATTCTAATGAACTTGTAAGGCTTCATCATAAGTTCTTACAAAGTAAAAAATTAATGCATCTCATAAACTAGAGACATACATCAAAGGGAAGGGTGAGCTGAAGGCCCAGTAATAGTAAATAAGAGGATCCATTTACTTGTGATATCAATAAGAACATGATAAAAAAACATAAAGATAAGAGAAATGGAATTATAGACATATAATAATGAAAATAACTTAAAAGATAACTTGAATATGTGTCTAAAACATTTCATTTAGACATTCGTGAACATATCACCAAGGTTTATCCCCTAGGTGTAATAAAAAATTACTGAGGTTATTCACCAAGGTATCGTGAAACTTTCCATCTATAGATATTAATTCGTTACCCAATGGATTGGAGAGCTATTAGGGTGTACCCTTAAAATGTCTTTACTTTAATTTGAGCCACATAAATCATAATTAAACATTTCATAAATAACCCATATAGAACACAATAAATGGGATTCATTTCAAAATTATGACGTTTTAAAAGTTCTAAAAATGATCATTATGTCACTTATAACACAAGGAATAGGAGTGAGGGATATATGTATGTCAATTCCAGAATCAAATATATCATTTCTTGGTATTTATGAACACCCATAGAAAATAAATAGGTTTGGGTATTCACATAAATAAAACAAGAGAATTTCATGAGAGAAAGAGAGAGAAACTTGGAGACAAAATTTGTGCAGCATAATAGCTATATAACATGGTTTTTAGAAAATAATAAAAAGAGAGGGGAAAAGGTTATCCTAAAGATAACTGAATAATTTTAAGTAGAGGTACAGAATAAAAATAAATAAGATCGTGGTGTGGATATTTGAATGAAATACCACATGAAAAGGAAATTTGAAAGAAAATAGAAAATGCGATTTCATTGACAAAAAATTCGGCAGCCTAAAAGCATCACTTAAAAATTAAGAAAATTAATTGTTGAGAGTGGAAAGGGTATCTCATTATTTGGAAATGAAATTGAAAGTAGTGAAGATATATAATAACAAGTCCCCACATAAAAAATGGAACTATAAGATATAACATAAAGGAAGTCATGACTTAAAAGAGGGGGGTGAAAGGATCCATTACCTTGAAGAGTAACTTCGAAAGCTTAAATGTCGGGACCTTAGGAGGATTGAGGGAACCTTTGGAGGACTCCTTGGGAGGTAAAGATACTAGAAATTTGTCGAGGAGTATTTTGGAATGAAAATAATGAGGTAATGGTTTGTTATTTATAGGAAAAGTAAGGGAATAAATTATTAATTTCTAAGGGACACCTCATCAGTGGTATTGGAAAAACCAGGGGCTTAACCATGGTATTTTGCCTTGGTATTGGCCACTTGGGAAACCTAATATAATATATTAATATGAATAAGTCAAACCGAATTATTAAATCATTATTACATCATTAATGATGTCATTAAACACTTGAAACTCAAAACTGTATTTTTACTATTCACTGAAAATTCAACTATTTCAGAAAAATCCCAAAAATTCACCCTAACCTAATATCAATGATATGAATTCAAAAATGAACTCCATTTTATGAAAAAAATTTCAAAATATTTTTAATTTAATTTTTAAATAAAATTATTATTTATTCTAAAATTATGAATTTAAAACAATAACTCATTTTGTAACACCTTAAGAAAGTAATCAAGGTCCCATAAAATTATTGTATAACCATAATAAAATAAAGTGAAAATTTATAATTAAATTTTATAAAAATACATTTCCATTTTAAATTATTAAATTAATTATAAAACTGTAAATAAAATATTCATGAAATTCAAAAATACCAAAACTTAAAATATGATCGTTTTTTACTTTTAAGATATCTAAAATGTGTTTATACATTCATGGGTGAAGTGTCTATTTTTTTGGTTGATTTATTATTCATTACTATTCATAAAGGTATGTTACTATTCATAGTTTACTATTCACTAAAAATTAAGTTGATCTTATTAGACCCTAAATTTCTTAATGAACCCAACTGTAGAAGCCTTTTTTTGAAAATCAATTCACAATATTAATTATTTATGGAATACCAAAATATTTAAAAGACCCCTTTTTTTCAAAATTCATCAATAAAATGGATCTTCTATAAATTCATCCTATATTTATCCAAACATTAGAAATTCACAAATTTTACCATAATAATAAGTAAAAATTTTATTTATACAAAAGGATTACAGAAAGTAACTAAGGATTCATTACATAGCCCATTATAACACCTTTATAGGACCAAAGTGTAAGGTGTGCTATGGTGATAGAATCTTTGGGTGGCTCGGACAACATTGCCCGAGTGGTGATTTCTATCAGCTTGAACATCTCTCTTAGGTGATTCCATTCAAGATTATAATGTTCAAGTTCGGCTTTGTCTTGGTCCATAGAAAATCCTAGTGATGCTACCTCCTTCCCAAGCTCTGAAAGATGGGCTTCATATGACCCAAGTCTACTGGATGATGCCATCAACTTTTATTTCTATAAAAATTAACCAAGATAACTTGTATCTATAAGCAATAATTGCAACATTAAGAGTTTAGTTTCAAAAAGTCATATTGAAAAACAGTCATATAATAGTTGAAACCCAATTATATCACTTCATTAATTAAAGGATATAGTTTTCTGGAGTATAAAATGAAATAACACACAAATTTTGGAAACAAAAATTATTCAAAAGTTCAGGTCGTTACATTCTTCCCCCCTTAAGAAATTTCTTACCAGAAATTTTATCTCATACCCTATGATGAGAAAAGGTGTGGGTACTTCTGTCTCATAAACTCATCTGGTTCCCACGTGGCTTCTTCACATTTGTGGTTCCTCCAAAACACCTTAACAAGGTGAGTAGTTTTTTTGCGTAGAACCTTGTCTATATAATCCAAGATTTCCACCGACTGCTCCTCATAAGAGAGGCCGTGTTCCAGTTGTACCACCTCTAGATTTAGTACATGTGAATGGTCATGAATGTACTTCCTCAATAGGGATTCATGGAAGACATCATGAACTTGTGCAATATTTGGAGGAAGTGCAAGTCGATAGGCCACTGATCTCACACAATCAATGATTTCATAGGGGCCAATGTAGTTAGGGATGAGCTTCCCTTTTTTTACCAAACCTCATGACTCTCTTATAAGGTGAAATATGAAGAAATAATTTGTCACCAACATAAAATTCAAAGTCCCTTCGACGGTTGTCGGAATAGAACTTTTTCCAAATCTGAGCAGCCTTAATGTATTGCTGGATGGCATGGACCTTTTCTATCATCTTTTTCACAAGATCAGACCCAAGAAGATTTCTCTCACTTGCTTTATCCCAACAATTAGGAGTTCTACATCGCTTCCCATATAGAGATTAATAGGGTTCCATTTGAATGCTCGAGTGAAAGCTATTATTTTAAGAGAACTCAACTAAAGGGAGATGTTGATACCATCCTCATTTAAACTCCATTGAGCATGTTCTAAATAGGTCCTCGAGTGTTTTAATAGTCCTTTCATATTGGCCATCAGTTTGGGGGTGATAGGCCATACTGAAATTCAATTCAGTTCTTAGAGCATGATGAAAAATTCTCCATAATTTTGATTTGAACCTTGGATCACGATCAGATACGATAGAAAGTGGAACTCCATGCATACTTACCACTTCCTTCACATTAATACTAGCAATTTGATCAAGAGAGAAATATTCCCGGATAGAGATAAAATGGGAAGTCTTGGTGAGATGGTCCACAATAACTCATATCTCATTATTTCCTTTGGAAGTTCTCGGGAGACAAGTGAAGAAGTCCATAGTGATATTGTCCCACTTCCATGCAGGTACGGGTAGTGGTTGCAATAACTCTTTAGAAAGTTGTCACTCTGCCTTCACTTGCTGACATACTAGGCACCTTGAACTGTAGTCAACAATATCAATTTTCATATTATCCCACCAATAATGATCACGAAGGTCCCTATACATTTTCTTGCTTCCAGGATGTATAGAGAAAGTAGAACTATGAGCATCATCCATCGGATCCTTCTTTATTTCTAGAATAGATGGAACACATAGGTTTGTATGAAATTTTAGTACACCTTCTTGATCAATATTGAACTCAAGAAACTTTCCATCCTTTACAGTCTCAATTTTCTTCTGTAACAAAAGATCTTCTTTCTGATATTTCTTGATATTCTCTAGTAATGATGTTTGAGAAACCATTTGGGTTAGGGTTGATGATGTCCCTTCATTTATAATTCCTATGTCCAAATTTACTAGGTCATTGATCAAAGGATCTCTTTGAATCCTCATAATAGATAGAACAACTAGGTCTTTCATGCTTAATGCAATATCGACTTGGTTTAATCTTTCAGGATGATAATGAATTGAACAATCATAGTCTTTAAGAATTTCCAATCATTTTTTTTCTCATGTTCAATTCCTTTTGTGTGAAAATATACTTCAAACATTAATGGTCTGTGTATATATCACATTTTCCCCATAAAGATAGTGCCTCCATATCTTTAGAGAAAAAATGACCGCAACCAGCTCCAGATCATGCGTAGTATAGTTCTTCTCATGAGACTTCAACTGTAGATATTAATAAGCAATGACATTATCATTTTTCATTAGGACTCACCCAAGCCCTTTCAGAGATGCATCAGTAAAAATAATGAATCCATCCCTACTTGAGGGTAGAGTTAACATGGGTGCAGTAACTAATCTCTTCTTAATATCTTGGAAACTTTCGTCACAATACTTTTTCCATATAAACTTGACCCCTTTTCGAGTTAACTTGGTTAATGGATTAGAAATTTGTGAAACTTTTTTCACAAACCTCCTATAATATACCCCTAATAAAAAAAAAACAACGAATCTCAATTATTATTGTAGGATAAGGCCACTCCTCTATAACTTTTGTCTTTGCAGGGTCAACTATGATTCCTTCATTGGTAACAATTTTCCCCAAGAAAGCAACCTGTTGTAACGAGAATTCACATTTACTAAACATTCAAAAAAGCCTCTTCTTCCATAGAGTTTACAAAATAACCCTTAGATGATCCTCATGCTCCTCATGATTTTTGGAATATATCAGAATATCATTAATAAAAACTACCACAAATTTATCAAGTTAGTCCTTAAAGATTCTATTCATTAGATCCATAAAACTAGTAGGTGAATTAGTCAGTCCGAAGGGCATAACAAAAAGCTCATAATTCCCATATGTTGAACATAAGGCAGTTTTTGGAAAACATTCTTTCTTCACCCTCAATTGATGATAACCAGATCGAAGATCAATCATAGAGAATAATTGAGCCACACGAAGTTGGTCAAATAATTCATCAATTCCTGGAAGAGGGTATATTTTATTCACTATGTTCCCATTCATTTCTCTATAATCAATGCATATCCGTATCAATTCTTCTTCTTCACAAAGAGAACTGGTTCTCACCAAAGAGACACTCTAGATCTGATAAACACCTTCTCTAAAAGATCTTGGAGTTCTTTATTTAACTCATCCCGCTCCAAGTTTGTAATCCTATATGAGGTCTTTGGTATCAGATGGGATCTAGGTACGAGTTCAACGGAGAACTCTACCTCTCTTTCTGGGGGTGGTACGGGTAACTCCTCTGGAAATACGTCAACGTATTCCTGGATGATGGGGACATTTTCTATGCTCAAACTCCCATTTCCTTCTTCTTCTTCACTAATCAACTCTATAAATAGGGATATAGGAGGTTCTTTAAGACAAAAATCAGGTTGAGATATCTCTCATTGGAAGATAACTGTAGGTTTTCCATTAAAGACTATTGAGATTTCCTTTCTGTTGCATTTGATCTTAGCACAACACTTTGAGAGCCAGTCCATCTCTAGTATAATGTCGAATTATAGTATGGGAATGAATTCTAGATTTGTGATAAGATTGTGCTCACTAAAGTAAATACTAGAGTACATAAACACTAACGATTCTTGGATAATCCCACCAGGAGTCTTGACTGATAACTCTACTTTTAGAAAATCGGGGGATAATTCTAATTTCTTTGCAAACTTGGAGGAAATAATGGAATACGTTTAGGAAGAATCAAAAAAAGTAATTTCTAACTTTGGGAGAAAAAAAAGAGTACCTTCCACCACATCATTTGGAACTTCAACTTCATTCATAGCGATTAAAAAGGTACGACCCTATTCCCTTGGCTGTTGTTGAGGCTGATGGTGATTCCCCTCCACTACCCTCAGATTTGGACAGTGATTGGAAAAGTGCCCATGTTTTCCACACTTAAAGCACTAGACATCAGGTTGGTCCTGCACCATCTTTCCCTTGTCGTTAGTGTTTGAAAGTAGAGGTTTCACCTCACTATGATAATTCCTCGCAATATTGGCATCTTTTCCACACTTTTAGCATTTCCTGCTCCCAAGTAGGTAGTTCCCCAAATGCTTCTTCCCACATTTATTACACGTGGGATGTTGAACATGCTTGAATCCTCTTCCCTAATCAAATTTTCTCTATAATTTGGGATCCATAGATCTCTTTTTATTGTTTGATTTATGAGACCACTGCATCTCAACGAACTCTAGTTTGACTTTACTTGCACTCTGTACAATATCCTCATAGCCGTTATAGTCTTGGTTGGCTATATTTTTCTGTAGACGAGGTCTCAGTCCACCAAAGAATCTATCAACCTTACCATTGGGATCAATGACAAAGCTTGAGGTATAATGGGAAAGTCTTGTAAGGTTAATCTCGTAGCTGCCCACAGATTCATTCTCCTTCTGCTTCAGCTCGAGAAACTCCTTCTCTATTCTTGTTCTCATGGAACGAGGGAAATACTTATTGAAGAAGATCCCTCTAAACTCTTACCACTCCATATCTTCAACCTATACTCTTTTCCTCATGTTTTTAATCAGTTCCCACCACTAATCAGCTTTTCCTTCTAAGCGATAGACAGCCTGGGTTACCTTCTCTTTCTCTGAACAACGGAGCACAGAAATGATCTTCTCAATAGAGTTGATCCACTACTCACCAATCATTGGGCCAGTCAATCCACTGAAGGTTAGTGGTCGTTGATACATAAAGGGATCAACTGAATTTTTTTCCCTTCATGGTGAGATCGGTATCTTAGCATGATTTAAGTTATTTCCCATAACTTGAGTCAGTTGGTTCATCATTCGCATAAACATTTCCATTATGGCTTCCATCGGAGGGCTGTTGGAACATGGTCCATTGCGGTCACCATTTGCATAGTTCCTCCTATTACCCACCATTTTCTAAAAGAATAAAGCCTTAGTGAGAAACTTATTTGATTTAAGAATCTTTTGACTATAAAGGATTTTATGTCTTAAAACATCCTGATTAAATAATTACATTTCTCTAT
Organism: Viscum album; assembly: GCA_963277665.1. Lineage (NCBI taxonomy): Eukaryota > Viridiplantae > Streptophyta > Magnoliopsida > Santalales > Viscaceae > Viscum > Viscum album. Next base: position 1,731,743,284 of record OY728142.1, read on the forward strand.
AATTTCTTCATAATGATTCATAACAAGATTGTGATTAAACAAACATATCCTTCGGGAGTGTCATAACTAAAAGTGCAGAATGGACTGTTGTTGTGCACCAGTCCCCGTTTGAGTCTAGTCCAAAGTAGTGTTTTTGGGTTTTACCCCTATGTACATCTGTGCCAGATCCGCCTCTACCCGCTCCTATCCAGACATGGATGTATTTTCTTGATAAACCACTTACTCAATACTCACCAAAATACCAGGATGTTTTCCTATATTAAAACTTTTCTATAGGGTTCTTCCTAAAGTTTTCATATCCCAATTTCAATAAATAATTAAACTATCCTTTGATACCAACTATGGCATCCCACCTTTTTATTACACAACTATTCATTACATTTTACAAACAGAGGATCTTTAAAGTCTAGTGTCTTGGAAATTAGGAACACAAATACATGAAAACCTAAAAAATTCTTATAATCCACTTGTAAGGATTCATCATAAGTTATTACTAAGTAAAAAATTACTGCATCTCATAACCTAGAGACATACATGAAAGTAAAGGGTGAGCTGATGGCCTAGTAAGGGTAAACAAGGGAATCAGTTTACTTGTGATATCAATAAGAACTTGATAAAAAAACTTAAAGACAAGAGGAATAGAAGTATAGGAATATCATAATGAAAAGAACATGAAACATAACTTGAATATGTGGCTAGAACATTTCACTTAGACATTCATGAACATATCACTAAGGTTTATCCCCAAGGTGTTATAAAAAATTACCAAGGTTATTCACCAAGGTATCGTGAAACTTGTCATCTCTAGAGATTAATTCTTTACCCAATGCATTGAAGAGATATCAGGGTGCACCATTAATATGTATTTAATTTCTTGTGATACAAATATATCATAATAAAACATTTCATAAATAACCTATATAGAATAAAAGAAATGGGATTCATTTCAAAATTTTGACGTTTTAAAAGTTCTAAAAAAAGATCATTATGTCATTTATAACCCATGGAAAGGGAGTGAGGGATATATGTATGTCAATTACAGAATAAAATATATCATTTTTTTTGTATTTATGAAAACCCATAGAAAAGAAATATGTCTGGGTATTCACATAAATAAAACAAGAGAATTTCATGAGATAAAGAGAGAGAAAATTTGAGACGCGAAATTTCTACAGCATAACAGCTATATAACATGGTTTTTAGAAAATAATAAAAAGGGAAGGGACAAGGGTATACCATCAATAAATGAATCTTTTTAAGAAAAGGTAAAGAATAAAAATAAATAAGATCGTGTTGTGGATATTTGTATGAAATATCACATGAAAATAAAACTTGAAAGAAAATAGAAAATGCGATTTCTTTGACGAAAAATTCGGCAACCTAAAAAAGTCACTTAAAAATTCAGAAAATTAATTGATGAGAGTGGAAAGGGTATCTCATCATTTGGACATGAAATGTAAAGTATTAAAGATATAAAATAACAAGTCTCTACATAAAAAATGGAACTATAAGACACAACATAAAGGAAGTCACGACTTAAAAGAGGAGGGTGAAAAGATCCATTACCTTGAAGAGTGACTTAAAAAGCTTAAAGTTCAGGATATTGGGAGGCTTGTGGGAATCTTTAGAGGACTCCTTGGTAGGTAAAAAGACTATCAAATTATTGATGATGATTTTGGAATGAAGTTAAGGAAGGAATGTTTTGGTATTTATAGGAAAAGTGTGGGAATAAATTATTAATTTCCAAGAGACACCTCATCAGTGATACTGGAAAAACCATGGGCTCTCCCATGGTATTTCCCCATGTTATTGGCCACTTGGAACACCTCATATCAAATATTACTATTCACAAGTCGAACAGAATTCTTACATCATTAATAATGTCATTAAACACTCGAAACTCAAAACTGTATTTTTACTATTCACCGAAAATTCAACTATTTCAGAAAAATCCCAAAAATTCACCCTATCCTAATATCGTTGTCCTCAATTAAAAAACGAAAACCATTTTATGAAAATAAATTTATAATTATTTTTAATTTAATTTTTAAATAAAATCATTATTTATTCCAAAAATATGACTTTAAAACAATAACTCATTTTATAACACCTTAAGAAAGTAATCAAGGTCCCATAAAATTATAGTATAACCATAATATAATAAAGTAAAGATTTATGATTAAATTTTATGAAAATAAATTTCAATTTTAAATTATTAAATTAATTATAAATTTTTAAATAAAATATTTATGAAATAAAAAAATAGCAACACTTAAACTACGACCATTTTTTCACTTTTAAGATGTCTAAAATGTATTTATACATTCATGGGTGAAGTTTCTATTTTTTGGTCGATTTACTATTCATTACTATTCATTACTATTCATACAGGTTTGTTAATTTTCATACTTTACTATTCACTAAAAATTAATTTGATCTTATTAGACTCTAAATTTCTTACTAAAAACAACTGTAGAAGACCATTTTTTTAAAATCAATTCACATTATTAATTATTTAAATAATACCAAAATATTTAAAATAACCATTTTTTTCCAAAATTCATCAATAAAATAGAACTTCTATAAATTCATCCTATATTTATCCAAAAATTTGAAATTCACAAATTTTACCATAATAAGAAGTAAAAATTTTATTTATAAAAAAGCATTACAGAAAGTAACTAAGGATTAATTACATATCCCCTTATAACACCTACATAGGACCTAAGTGTTAGGTGTGCTATGGTGATAGAATCTTGGGGTGGCTCTGACAACATTGCCTAAGTGGTCATTTATATCAGCTTGAACTTCTCCCTTAGGTGATTTAGTTCAAGCTTCACATGTTGATGTTCGGCTTGGGCTTGGTCTAGAGTAAAGCTCAATGATGCTACCTCCTTCCCAAGCTTTGATAGATGAGCTTCATATGGCTCGAGTCTACTGGATGATGCCATTGACTCTTATTTATTTAAAAATTAACCAAGATCACTTATATCTATAAGAAATAATCGCAACATGAAGAGTTTATTTTCCAACGGTTATGTTGAAAAATGACCATATAACAATTAAAACCCAATGGTATCACTTAATTAATTAAAGGATATAGTTTTGTGGAGTATAAAATGAAATAACACACAAATTTAGGAAATAAAAATTATTCAAAAGTTTGGGTTATTACAGTATAAGTATCCTAAAAAAGGATATATTTAGGCCCCAAAATTATTTTCGGTTGAAAAAATCATAAAATTAAATTAGTACAAGTGTTAGGGTAATTTATAATATTATTTTTACCATTAATTACACAATTTACCCTTAATCGTGATAATAAAAAAATAATTAGTAAAATTACTATCCATTATTTTTTCAAAAATTATGCTGATACTATTAGATAATAAATATCAAAATTATTACAACCATGTCTTTACATTTTAGAAAATTCAAAACACATTAGTGGATAAAATTAATTTAAAATTAATCTAATTGATGGATAGCGAAAATGAGTTTTTAAAGCAAAAATGTTCAAAAGTTCACAAAGTTTTTATATCCAATTTCAATTTAAAACTAAATAAAATGAAATAAAATGGATTAATTGAAAAAAATTTATTTAATTTTACTTTAAAAATAATCAAATATTTAATTTAACATTATAAATAAATTTGATGAAAAAGTTGTTTTCAATTAAAATGTAGTATTTTTTCATTATTCACCAAAAAATGAATCCTAATAGAAAAATACCAAAAATTCAACCAAAGTAAATTTTGATACTTATATTATGAGGATGAAGTTTTTTTAAAGTATAAATTATAAAATTTTTAAAAAATATATTTAAAATAGGTGTGCCATCAAACGACGACAAAACTTCCTTTTTTGAAAAAATACTTGTTTTATGTGTAAAATTGTATTTGTTAACATATCATATTTAGAAAACACAAAAAATTAATGTTAAAAATTATATTTAATATTATATATATATAGATATTTCATTAATATAATACAATAAGAGTGATATGTTTATTTATTAGCATAAAAACATACTTTACCACATTTAAATAGTTTTTTAAAAAAACATTTTTTTTGAAAAAGCGGTTTACATTCATTTATAATTAATTGGTCAAATAATTATATATATATATATATATATATATATATTTGTAAAACATATTTTCATAATTTAGTTAATACTAGTAATTCTTTCTATTCTAATAGCTAAATTATAATGGTAACATTTAAATCTCAATATTTAATTGTTCATTTATGATTGATGCAGTGTATTATGTACACTATCAATATAGTGTTTATTTTTAAAAACCTAGGAGGTTACATTCTCCCCTAATTTAATAAATTTCCTCCTTAAAATTTAAACTCAGGATAAAAAACTTGGGGGTTGACTTTTAAAAATACCATTTTTGAAGTCCCACATTGGAATAATGATTAATAAAATTTTCAATTTAAATGAAATGAAGGAATGTATGAAGGTAATCTGTGATAACAAATACTAGGGTTATATTTAGTAAGACATTGATATAGAGGAGAAAATTAACCATCATGTTCTGATGGAGAGTGATAGAAAACATAGTTAGGAGAAAGTTAACATTCACAAATCCATAAGTCTCTGAAGGGTTAAATGGTCATTGATCTCTTAGTATGAAAAATAAACATATAAATTTTTTGTTTTAAAATAATTTTCCTAAATTTGGGGAATTATTTTAATACTTTTACTAAGATAATATGGAAACATACTTACTTGAAAATTAAAGTTTCATCCTTTCATCAATTTCCACTACAAACTCTTATTTTTCTCCAAATGATGAGTATTCAAGATGAAAAATTCACACCCGAAGAACTAAAATAAACTTCTATATAATCAAATAATTCAAAATATATTAATTATCTATTTATCATGTCTTTAGACATTAAAAAACCAAAATGGTTAGTTAAAGATAAGATAATTCCCAAAAATAATAAACCTTATATGATGAAAAACTACTTTAATCTCCAAAATTCAATTGTAATACCCAAAGATCAACATATACCATTGAACTAATAACGATCCTTAAAATTACTAAAATAACCCAGACTAATATTAAAACCCAAAAGTTATTTTATTACCTAGAATTCTAGGATATATATTAAGAATTATCTCCAAATATAATCAAATACTCTTGAAGTCTCACACCAAAAAATTAATCACCCTAATAATATTTAGGACATGCTAATAATTTAAATAAATAACCCGAATCAAAATAATCCATAATAAAATCATAGATTTTTACAAAATATAATTCAACTTTTACTTCTAAAAATCCATTAGTATTCTATTTACCTCAATTAAAAAGGGTTCCCAAAACAGTAAACATCTTCTGAAAAAAACTAAACACTTGATCACAAAATCATTTTACAATACCATGGTTATTTATTTGATATAAAATATATCCCAATGTAAACATATTATTAATATACCAACATGTTTAAGTAAAAAAATTTCATTCTAATGAGGGATTCACATAGGCCAATGGTAGGTGATGCACTCTTGTCACCCTTTGTTTTTTTGTTCAATTCCTGCGACCATACCAGACATGACGGGTTATCACCCATCCCGCGAGTTGTAATTTTTCTAAAACTATATAATTCTTATAACAGTAAAAAAATAAAGTTCTAAAAAATAACTAAAATAAGTTTTAAAATCAAATTTTTTCTCATACCTTTCATTTTTAACCCCAAATATTAATATCCCATAATTACCTAAAACAAATGAATATCTCAAAAAAAAATTAGTCCCATTAAAATTTCATAACATAAAGCCTATAAAGGGTTTCTAAGACATTGAAATTATGAAAAAACTTTAATTTATAAACTCATAATGATATCCCTAACTCGTAATAAAATATCATAACCTCTAAAGTTTTCTAAAACATCATTTGATACCAACTATAAGGACCCAACCTTAAAACATTACACAATATTGAGTTAAGTAAATAATCTTAATTTCTTTCACATTGAGGATATTTTTTGGTTTAATGTTTTATATAATTATTTTTTAACTCATACATAACAAAACCATAAAAATACTATGTGGAAACTTCTAAATTTTATCCATTTTTCCAATAATATAAAACAATTAAAATAAAGCATGATCACTTTTATGAAAATACTTCATGACATTTAACATGACATATTCCAATACTTACTCATCCTTAAGTCATGTAAACAACATTAAAAACATTGTATGAGTATAAAATTTTTAGTAAGGGATATAAGAAGAATAAAACCATTAGTCCATTGATAAACATTAAAACATATTAAAACTTTATAATAAAGTAATACTCTTCAACATTAATAAGTAATAAATAATTTATTTTGAAAATAAGCTAATTTCATATTCTTTTTTTTCTATAAAAATATTACCATAAACCCATAGAAATAATATCAAATACTTAACGGAAATAGAGATATAATTATACTTAAATGGAATAACCATTTGGTCGACTTCCATACATGTCACTCTTACAAATGGAATAACCATACGACAGACTTATATACCCAATACAGTGGAGGTTATAATGTAACCACCAATATATGGTTTATAACATAACAAACCATCCTTGGTTTATCAAATATCCACCCATAAAATTTCCAAATACCATTATATAATTATAACACATAAGGGATTTGAACATTCAACATTTCACTCATAAAATTTCATTTTAAATCATAAGAAATTATTTCATGATATTGACACAATCAATACATTTTAAAAACCACTATCAATTTAAAAATAACTAGGAAATAAAATGAAGGGGTTTATTTTCCATTAAAAAAAGTTAATTTTTATAGATGAATACATATAGAAAGTAATGGTCACTATGGTGGAGAAGTTTTTGTCTTCTTATACAATAAAAAAACATTCATTTTGTAGTTTGTCAAAAAGTTCCATATAGAACATGTAAAAGGGTTACTTTTCAAAAACATTGAATAAATTTAAAAACATGAATAAAGTGTCCCTTTATATTACTTCTATATCTATATAAATAAATATGTAAAATAATATCATTAATATTGATGTGGAGAAAAATATGTGATAATTTAATATTTAAAAATTCAAGGTGTCCCATACCACTTTGAACATTTAAATATTAATCCCCATAAAAGAATAAATTTACCAAAACATTTAATAACAATATTAGAGATAAAATATTTATATAAAATTTCATTTTATCTGTATATACACCTTATAAAAGAATAAAGGTTCATATTATCAAGAAATGACCCAATGAATGGAGATTGAGACGAATTCTATTACCTTGGTATGATTCGCCACATATTTTATTATTATTACCGAATAATAAAATTATGTTAATTATTTAGTTTCATTATAACCCTTTTCAATTTTATTTTTCCTTTTATATCACTTGGTATCATTTTATAACAATTACTTAATTATGAATGTTCATGTCAATCGTTTTGAAAATATTTGGTATTTGAGTCCAAAATGAAATTGGTAAGTCAAATACCGTTCGAGTATTCATTATTCCATCATCTAAAGAATAATATTAATTAAATAATAATAATAATTATAAATAAATCACACTTTTAAATCCATTAATTAAATATGGATATGAAAAAATGAACTACATTACAATCATGGAGACGGTAAGCTGTACGTACGCATGAGTAACATTTTCATTTTTCAAAAATTTTTATGGAAAAGGTAAGTATTAATTTATCATTACATAATGATAACAATATAATTAATATCATATTAATAATTTAAATATACTTATATTATATGGTGATAAAAAATGAATCACATCACTTCGTGGAGGTGATAGTTCACCCGTATGCATAAACATCGTTATGATTTTTATGTTCATGGAAAGTAAGAATGTAATTCATTTATTATTATATTATAATGGTAAATATGTCATTAATATCATATATAAAAATTAATACCATCATTATAAGTAGTCTTGAGAGGCGGTAATGGAAAATGAATTATATCGGTTCATGGAAGTGATAGTTCACACGTACACACAAAGGATTAATTCATTCCTCATTTGATGAAATTAGCGATAGATTCAGGTAATGATATTTAAATAATAAAATATAAGTATATTGAGTATATTTTAGTTATTATGTAATCATGGTTTTATAGTATTTTAAGGAAGTAGAATAAGAAATAAAACATAAACACTTAATTAAAAATGATACATGTTCTTCGGACGATCACCTTTGATTAACACATTAAAACCCTTAAGGAGGGTGTTATGCCTAAAATAATGACTATATAATGTGTTAAGGTATTATAAAAATATATTTTGGTAGATATTGGATGAAAAAAGAAGGTTTTTAAGTGTGAAGAAATGATAAGAAGTAATGCCCTTTTATAAGAGAGGGGAGGGGCACACTTGGAATTATTCAAAGTATTAAATCAATATAAATTAATTTTGTAATCCAAAAGGATCAAAACTTATTAATTTAGAATATATTATGATTTTTTTATAATAATATTCATCCAATAAAAATTATAAATGTTTTGAATTTTTTTAATTCATGTCTTTTTGTTTTAACCCTTATTTAACCTTTTTAATTTTTACCATGATATCATGTAATTTACACTTTTAGGGTTAATATAATTACTATACATTAAAAAACCAATAAATGAGTATTTTATGAAATTTTTGGGCTTTAAAAAATTATTTGGACTAATAAAAATTATTTCGATTAATTTTATATTTTTAAAATTTCTATATCATTTATTAAAATATTATTTGTTTAAATAAATCAATTATGTCAATTTTAACAATATTAATTACCTGACTTTTAAAAAATATAATGACAACTTCATATATTTAAAAAATCTCTATTAACTCATCTCTAACATGAAAATTTCTTCCATAAAATTTTTGGATTGCATAAATTATATCAAATTATATTTATTTTAATATTTTTAGTATAATTTATTTGATTCTTCCATTAATGAAGCAATTACTACATCATTATAGTGTCACCATTTAATTTAATTTTTTATTTCATAAAAATGATAAATAAAATAGCATGATGTACTTAAAAATTTTAAATTTCTAAATAAAATTTATAGTCTAATATATCCCACATAAAACCCCATATTAAATATATTTTACTTGTTAAAAATTGGAGTGTGACTAAATTGTCTTTTCTTTGAATAAAATAATATAAATTTCTTAAAGTCATCCAAGTGACTTAAAAAGGTTATATTTTGGCCCAAGGATAATTTTAATTTAATAAAATATGATCCAATGAAATTAAGAAACGTTTTTGGGTAATTTATAATATTATTTTTACACTTAATTACCTGATTTTCGCTTATCCTTGGTAATAAAAAAATAATTACTAAAATTAATATTCATATTATTTAAAAAATTATGTTGATACTTTTAGATCATAAATATTATAATAAATATTAGTATTTTATGTCCGTTTTTAAAAATTATAAACAAATAAGTGGCTAAAATTAATTTAAAATCAATCTCATTGATGGATCAAGAAAATGAGTTTTTAAAGTCAAAACGTTCAGAAGAGCAAAAAGTTTTTATATCCAATTTCAATTTTAAACTGATTAAAATGACAAAAATTGGATTAAATAATAAAAAATTGATTTAATTATACTTTAATTTATCCAAATATAAAATTTAACACTATAAATAAAGTTGATTGAAAAATATTTTTCAATTCAACTGCAGTATTTTTTCACTATTTATCAAAAAAGGAATCTTAACAGAAACATACAAAAAATAAAATAAAAGTAAATTTTGATACTATTATTTCAAATAAGAAGTTTTTTTAAAATATAACTTATAAAATTGTCAACAAATATATTTAAAGAAGGTGCGCCATCAAAAGGCGGAAAAAAACTGCCTTTGTCTTTAAAAAATACTGGTTTTATGTGTAAAATTAGATTTGTTCATATATCATGTCTAGAAAACACATAAAATTAATATTAAAAATTATATTTAATATATATATATATTTTAATAATATAATTGAAAAATAAAGATTTGTTTATTTATTAGTTTAAAAACATACTTTTGTATATTTAAAAAGTTTTTCAGAAAAAATCTTATTTTATTTTACAAAGGATTTTACATTCATTTAAAATTAACTGGTCAAAGAATTCATTATATATATATATATAAACCTTATTTTCATAATTCAACTAATACTATTCATTAACCTTATTCTAACAACTAGTTTATAATAGTAACATTTAAATAAAAATATTTAATTTTTAATTTAAGCTTGAAGTGGTTTATCATGTATGACATAAACATAATTTTTTCTTTTAAAAACTTGGGATGTTACAATTTTTATTTAGATTATTTAGTGACTAATATTTATATATTAAAGTCTTATTGTTTATGTAGTAAAGTGTTCTAGTTGAAATATATTCTTTGTTTATGTTCTTTTGGGAAAAATTATTCAGTTTGTTTTTTTGGATATTCTATTTTAGAATACTTATAATTCCTAAATTTTAGTTTTCAAAAAAATATTTTCATATCCTAGTAATAATATCATGATGGTTTTAATTCTGAATTATGTGTTTTATGACTAGTATTATTTTTTGTTGTATATGCATTTATTTCACATGCCATAGATATTATTTTATTGGATATTTTTAGTTATTGTGATGTGTATTGAATTTAATAGTTTTTATGTTGGATAATTTTATAGTTCATTTCACAAAGGAATTTTTTTATAATTTATTTTTTTTATGAATTACAAGTAATGTTTATTGAATTTTAATGTTTCTTGTGTTTTTTATTTATTGGATGGCTGATAAAATATCTTAATAAATTACCTATAATATAAAAACAAATTTAATAAATTTTTATTGGATATGTTTATTTTTACTTTTTGGATTATTGAAATATTTATTGATTTTTTTGATGCATGTTAATTTTAATTTATGATTTTTTTGATGATACAAATTATAGGTCATTTTATAGGTCGTTCCTAATTTATTTTAACATTACATGCATTTTTTTGGCTAATAGAAATGTCTTGGGTGCTCCATGTCATGACACATTTCTTGGGGTTTTAAAGAAAAATGCTTTACAATTTTGAATTGAAGTTAAGGAGGATTGTTTAGTTTTTTGTATTTTGAAGATTTTAAATGTTATAATTTTTTTTAGTTTTAATTTAATTAATAGTTTATTAGTTCACTACTACAGAAAATCACATAGTTAGATCTAGAAAACAATAACATGCTAAGAACCCTAAAAAATCAATGACCTTTATTAGTGATAAAAAGAGTTGATATAATTTGATTTTTCTCACTCATGCATAATACCTCTATCAGTGCTTGAGCCCCCTTTTGTCAGCATTTTTAGACAACTCCTACTCCCACTCATGCATGATGTCAGTCAACACTCCCTTTATCTACACTTGTGACCCACCTTTTTTAGCGCTTGACCACTACTACACTACCTTCTCACCCGCATGTACCAGGACTCTAACTCGGGTTCACAATGTAATAGGTGAACACCTTTAACACTAAGCTATCTTATTTTCTTAAGTATTTTAATATTTGTATTTGTATTTATATATATATACATACATTTTTTTTATCTATATATTTACATATATTTTAAAAATTATTTTTAAAAAAATTTGTAAATATATGTTTGTGTGTGTATGTGTGTACATATGTCTTTGTCTGTATATATATGATATATACTTATATTTATTTAAATATATTATATATTAATATTCATTTAAATATATTAGAATATAAACATAAATATATATCTATTCATTAATACACATACATATGAATATATAAACATTATATATACATTTTTATAGGTATAGATATATTCATACAATTTTTAATGTAAAAAAATTTGGATCATGTTTTAAATAAAATTAATAATAACTATTTCCATATGATTTATATATTTATTTTAAAATACATTTTTAAAATATGTTTATATATTGTATATTTAGATATAAATTATATATATACATATATTTAGATATATATATTTACATGTTTATGTATTAACATATGCATTTATATATTTAGATATAATTTTATATTTAGATATAATTTTTTTATAACATATTTATAAATATTTATTTCAAATATGCTTTTATACCATATTTAATGATAATGATATATTTATAAAAATTCATCTATATATGATGTGTTTACATAATATTGACACACACTTACACACACATGCATAGAAATATTGATACACACAAACACACACACACACACACTTTTATTTTACACATACACATACAAATATTTACATATAAGTATTTATTTACATGTATTATAATAAACAAAAACACATATTTATATATATACACTACTTATATAGGTACATATATATTAATTCATTTTTATAATGTAAATAAAATGGATAGTTTTTTATTTTAAATAAAATTAATAATAAATATTTACTTCCATATATTTTATATTTTTAAAATGAAATTTTTATGTAAAAATTATTAAATATGTATTTGGACAATTGATTTATTATATGTAAATATATGTAAATATTTATATATATTTAATTATAAACAACACTACAATATATAAAATGGTAAAATTTAAACACTATCATAATAATATGAATGTAACATAAGAGAATATTTTTAGTATTTACTAAAAAAATACAAGAAGACCCCCAAATGAGGCTGAAATTCCATCAAATGATCAAAAATTAACAAAAACTGAGAATAAACTCACTTTTAAAAACCCTCAAAGAATTTTTTGACCTTAAAAACACCGAATCATGGTCAATTATGGTTTCATATCATAGATGTTTTTTCACACTTATATATGATATATTTTAGATCATAAATGGACGCTTAGATCAAATGTTATTGTCATTTGAATTTGAGGCCATGTTTTTAACTTGTGTTAGATAATTATTTAATTTATTGGATTTTTATGTCATACCAATGTCATAAAATGTCTATTACTCAATAATATTTTGAAAATTATGAATTATTAGGAATTTATAATTATTTTATAAGTGATTCTTCACTAAATATATTTTATATTAAGTGTAAATGCATATTTAGTCGTATATAAGTCATATTTAATAAAATATATTATATTTATAAAAATATAAATATATTTATATATTAATATATGATCATTAATCATATATTATTTTTTTTATGAAATAAACATTTTATCGGTATGAAAATAGAAATGATCAATACTTTTAATGGGCATCGAAAAAGGAAGTGATGGATATAGACTGACCTATATTAGTGGTTATTCTTTGATATAATGTTTATCTCACCAGAACCCAACTTGACCAATTTTAATTGGTCTGTGTGAAAAATTTCCACAAAATCAGCCCAACCTGACCCATGGAAACCTCTAGTTTTAATAATTAAATAAAAAAATAAATAAACATGTATTAATGAAATTATGAAGACCCCAACTTTTGATGTTTGTGTTGTAATAACAAATTTTGGATATCATAAACAATATTACATTTATTCAATTTACATAATCACAAGTCTTGTATTTTTGAAAACTTTTTGAATGATACATGAAATATATAATATAAAAACATCCACTATAGCATTCTTCTATAATTATACAAGATTCTTATTGGACCCTTATACATTATATATAGTAACTTTTATTTTTTAGAGTGTTTCATCAAGAATGATGGAGATTTACAAAATCTTGTAATGATTTCATATAGAAAATAAGGATTTTTAGTAATATTATTTAATTTTGAATAAAAAAACATTTATGAAAAATTATTAAGTCATTAAAGGAAGCATAATTAATCACGATGAAATTAAAAAACATATTCATGATAGGATACATAATTTTATGATTTGTTAAAAATGACATAGTTATTATTGCAGAATCCAATGAGACTATTAATTTAAAGTTATAGATTTGGATAGTAACTTTAGTATAAAAAGGTTTCTGTCTTAATAGGGATAATATAAAATATACACTGTGTCGTCTTATTAATTATTTTTTATAATGTTATTAATGTGAGATTATAAGAACAAATTATTTCAAAAGATGATTGTTTTTTATATTTAGGATCATTTCTACAATGTGATAGTGATATTAACACATAAGTCTCTCATAGGATTCAAATTGATAGGATAAAATGAATAAAGGCTTCTAGGGTGCTTTTTAATCGTAAAATTCCTTTGAAATTGAATGATAATTTTGAAAGGACTATTATTAGACCAGATATTCTATATGTTAGTGATTTTTAGACTTTGATGGGATATCTTGAACAGAATATAAGGGTACATAAAATGAAAATATTAAAATGGAATTGTGTACATACTAATATTGATACGATTATAATTGAATGTATGTGGGAGTAAAACGGAGTGACTCTGATTCATAAAAAGATGACTGAGACTAGATTTAAATGGTTTGGAAATGTTATATGAAGACCTAGAAGAGGACCTATTAATAGAATAAAATTAATGACTAATTAAATTATTAAATTATATAGAGGCTAAACTAAATTATCCTTAAAAAATTAATTCAAGACTACCTTTTTCTACATGGTTTCAATGAAAATATGTTCTTTAATATAGAAAATTATAAATGTTTGATCCATGAAGCTGACCCATTTAATTGGGTTTAAGGATGGTTTGTTGTATTTTTTGTTGTTATTTTATATCCTCATACCATTACCATCTATATAACCTTTTTCTACTTAAACTATTAGTCCTAACCTATGAATCATCCCTACTTCATGCTTCATTTTTATGAAAAGCTTACAGATACATACAACAATAATGACTATCCAAAGCTAGAGACCTCTTCTTCCAACCCCATCACAAGAGTTAGGTTAGGTGGGGTATTATATAGTTTCTTATCTTCCTCATAGACTTTGAAGAACAATTATCCCTTTGAGCAATATTCTAATTGTGATTATGATTCTCTAGATGTTAGAATTCAAAGCTCATTTAAGTGATCCATGGATGTGCTAGATAATTTTTAAAAAGTTATTCCAAAGACTTTCAATCCTAATTTTCTTATATTTTTTAAGATTATATTATAAATTTAATAATTTATTTAAGTGATTTTGTTCATTTATCTACCTATTTTTTTATGTTTTAATTCTTTTATTTTGTTAATATTTGTTAGTTGGTGATAATAATTTTATTTCTACCCAAGTCATAGGGTTTTGTTGACATGAGGAGTCAATTAAAAACATTATTTCACATTTATCTTCATTTATTATATTAGATATCAATAAAAAATATAAAATAGTTAACTTGTATAAATATGAATCAAAATTATTTTTTTTATAGAAAAATTGTTTTTTATAGTTTAAAATCCAGTGAAATAAATAAATATGAGTTTTAGATTATGAGGGTTAATTTTTTCATCATGAAATTATTATTTGTCGCTTATATTGTATTTAAGAATAATTTACAAAGAATTTTAAATGAATGTAATGGATTTGATCACATTATAATCCATCAATTTAAGGGTTATTTTAATCCTTAAAACAACTCCCTTGTATAATGGATTTTTCATTTCAAGATTGAATTTTTATTACTGGAAATATTTATATAGAATTAACCACCCATGTACCCAACTAACATATCCTAAATATGATTTTGTTTTTGGATTGGTTATTGAATTTTTTCTATAAAATATAGGAACCTATTAGCTTTAGTGTGATAATTGTTTAATGGGGTAAGAGTTTGAGCTCCATATGTTTAGTCACTATGAGAAATACCAGGGAGGATCCTAATTGAGGTAGTTCACTGGTACCATGTAATTCTGAGTTCAAAAATCAAAATTCAATTCACCATAATTTTAGGAGGTGGATTGGCTAGTTCACTAGAAGTAGTATAATGAGTCTAACAAAAGTTCTAAGGTGCCATTGAGATGTGAGATCAAGGAATGTTCATTGGATGGTGTTAATTTTCCAAAAGTTCTAAAAATGAGGTATGTTAAGGTTGAATATGGTAATGATAAGGAATAATAACAATTGATATATGTACTCAGTTATCCAATTAAATATCCCAATGGAGTAGTGAAGTGAATGGTAGGAGTAGCTATTGGTATCTGAATGGAATTCTGAAGGACTAATGAAGTATGTTATAGATTTCATGACTTGCGTGAAGTCACTATTGTGTGATGTAGAATATTTACTTACAAAGAAAATGTTCTTCAAGGAATTTTAGTGGAGTAGACGATGGAATGTGTTGTTCATCAAGATTTAGTGGTTGGAGCATTAGTTGCTACTGAAAATTGGAGGTTTCAGAATACAATGGAGGGACGCCTGGATTTATTTTATGGTAGTGATAATTGGATGACTAGATGGAGCCCTCTATAAGAAGGCTATTGGTCCACATGTACTAATGACAATATATTGATTACACTGACTTGATCTTATTGTGTGCTAAGAGGGCCAGACCTACAAGTTGATGTGGCTCTGTTTGGAGCACACCTAGTTGTATCCAGGGGCCTGAGGCTAAAGTATCGAAGGTAGAAAACCAAAGGGATGAGAAACTAGAAGTGGTAATTGACAAAATACATATATGATACTTTCTCTTGTATTCTGATTAGGGTTTTCAAATGTTGAACATATCTTGTAACAAATATGTAATTCTACCAGAATTAAAGATATGTTATTTTTTCTACTATGGATATAGGACACACTATCCAAAGCACATATTCCATTATGTTTATTGTGATTGTAAAATATTCTTTCATGTGTGTGTTGGTCAAGTTATTGACCACATGCATCCTTTTTTAGGAGGAATATCTTTAGGTAACCTATTCTTGAGGAAGCCAAGGTGAGGATGACTTGATGTAATGGATGATCTATGAGATCTTCCTAGTTTTATTCATTGAAGTGATGAGATATGTACAATTAGAAGCTACTCTAATTCTGATGGTTTAATTTCTACTATATAAGATCATTGGTTGTAATAATTAATGATGATTGGATGAATGTGTAGCTTCCCTTCCCCTAATAATTTTTATCAATGGTTTTCTGGAGAGAATTATAGAAGAGTAGTTTTCAAGGATTGAGATGGATATTGGATAGAATTCTATAGGGTTTTTTATGATTTGGTGGTCTATCAGGTTACTAGAAGGATATCTCAATAATTTGATGATTTTACCATCAAGTTTTATGGATATCAAATGTATTATTATTCACAATATTTATAAAATATGTTCTATTAATTAAGTGGAATTCTGGAGCTTGGTGAAAAATTATTGAAGTTAAAAAGGGAGACGAAGATCCCTTACATTGACCATATTTAGAGCTCATTTTTTTGGTGGAAATAACTAGATTTCTTAGGCATGGTCTAAATTTTCTATGAAGGTGATTCCATATTTTAGAGGATTATGGTGTTGCTACTCTTGGAGGATGTTTTGTTCTATTGGATAGAGTAGTAAACCGAAAGAAAAATAATATATAAGTCCATGATGAAAATCACATGGATTGTTATGGAGGTTGTAATCAGTGATGCTGTTTGTTCTTGAAAGGATCTACCAGTGACGTTAGTAAGGATGAGGGAAATTGGGGAAATATTTAAAGGCCTATTTCATGGAAGTTCAAATTCTTGAGACTCCTCAACCTATAGGTTGGGTGGGGGGGGGGTGACTAGAAAGTTTCATAGTGTTCTATAGAAACCATCTCAAATAAAGGTATTGTGAGAAATGGTTCCCATGCTTTATGAATGATGATAATATTGAAAACATGAGAAATATGGAAGAGAGTACAAGGGTTAACACTAGGGTGCAACATGGTTAGGGATATTGTTGATAAGGTTCAAAGCTCTATAAGGTAATGACCAAAAATATTTCTATCATTCCAAGAATTAGATAATCAAAAGAAGGAATCTTAGTCATGGTTTCCATGAGAACATTGGAGTGAGAGAGGAGGAATATAAGAATTTATAAGTTGTCTGATGTATTATTTTAACTTAGTGATAGATAGTGAATTATTATATGGTCATGATAGAAGTTAAAGGATCAGTGGTTTCTCTCAAAAAAGGACTTAATAGTTCAATATACCTTTGATGAAAGGAGAATAAACCTGATAAATATGAAATACAAGTTGTTCAAGGGGATGTGAGTGATAAGAAAGAGTTGATGTTCTGAAGGGTGAAATTCCATAGAAAACTTTTTAATTTTGGTACCTTGAAAATTTCATTCATTTGAATGTCATTAGAAGATGATAACCTAGGATCTGATGAATCTTGAGAGAGTTCCTGCCCCAATTTTGGCCACAAATTTATTTTTAGTGTTTATAAATATATGGAAACTAACATTAAAATATCTTTAGATAATCACAAGGACCTATATAATGGAATTAGAATCATTAAATGATCTCGATAAGCTATAACATTGGGAGGAAAGGACCATGAAGGCCTTGGTTTCATTGAGAATGAGTTTCAGGGTGATTTCATCATGCTGATGAAATTAGAATTCCTAGTAGTACTTGATAGAGGTCATTTTAGATGATTTCACTGTAGTTTGATGCACTAGAACTCTAATGTTTTAGGGACATTGTCAATGTTTTGTAACTATATGTTTGTAGGAGCAGAGACATAGACCCTGTGAATGAAGAAGATTATTGTAAAGAAGTTCAAAAAGTTTGTAGGATGGAAACTTAATTCTTTTTTTATTAGAGTATCTCTATGGAGGAATTCATGTGAGTTTCATAGATGTAGAAACATATTAGATCACTATTCTAGATGCTAAAGGGGAATTCATTTAGTGAGTGTTTGGAATATCAGTAGGAAACATGGCATGAATAACTATGTAGTTGTTGTAGAAGGAAGGTGAATGGAATATGGCTATAGGGATTTTAGTTTGAGAATTGGAATGGTATTCATGTGAGATATTTTTGGACTAAACGTACAAAAAACAATTATCAAGTGTTAGATTGTTATTTTTGGTGGAAACATTTATTACCAGGTCAAGTTTCAGAGATCTAAAAACATAGTCAATTATAGAAAAACATGGGAGTATCTAGATGGAGGTAGTTCACTAGCACCATGAATGTTTGAGTTTAGGCTGTGATATCTAGTTCTTCATAATTTTAGGTAGTGGAAGTTTTAGTTCACCAAAAGTAGTGTCATGATTCTAATAGAAGTTCAAAAGGACCCTTTAGATGTTAGAATAATGAATGTTTACTAGGAAGTGAGAGTTCACTAGAATTTCAGAAGATAGAGAACAATGAAGTTTGAGTATGGGAATGAAGATGAAGAACATATATCAATTCATTTATTCAAGGTATTGGTCATTGATTTGGAGGGTTGAGTGGTGGGGGTGTGGGCGGGGAATTTTAGAGGTATCTACTAGTAACTAATTGAATGTTCAAAGGACAAGTGAAGTAATTTATAGAGTTTGTTAATTTCATGAAGTCACTAAGGTGCTATATGGAAGATTTCCTCACAGATGAAATATTTATCAAGGAATCAGTGTTCAGATGAATATAGAATGCACTGTTCACTAAGAGTCAGTGGTTAGAGAATAAATTGCTATAGGTTATTTGAGTTTTCAATGTGAAATAGAGGGATTACAGCATCTATCAGATGATAGTGCTAACTAGATAACCAACTGGGTCCCTCTATGAGAAGGCCATTAGTCTATACTTGTAGTGGGTAAAAAACTGATTAAATTGATATAATATGACTATGAGTTAATGGGGCCAAACCTAGAAATTGAGGTGTCTATAGAAGGAGTGAAATTGGGAACATTCAAGTACTGGTGGCTAAAGTCTCATAAGTGGGATTCTAAAGGGAATAGAAACCTAAAGTTGAAATAGATAAAAAATGATGGTGAAAATTCTTGTGGTAGTCTATGTAGGGTTTTTAGATGCTGAAAGTCTCTTATAACATAAATGTACTTTTGTTGGAATAAAAGAGAAACTATATTTTTTCTCATGGATGTATGATATACTATATGAATCATGTAATCCCTTGTGTGCATTGTGTTCAAAATTTATGATTGCATGTGTGTGTTGGACATGTGCATGACTGTGTGTGTATTTTTTATTTAGGAGGATGATGAGGTAACCTTTTCCAGAGGAAGGAAATGTGAGGAAGACTCGATATAGTGGATTGAGTGTGTAGTCTATCAAGTAACAGTCTTCAAAGTCATGGGGGTGGATGATTAGAAGATTCTCTGCTTCTAGATCTTGAAGTTCAACTGTGCATTATTATTATTAGTATAAAATACTAGTGATTATATGAATATCAACCTTCTATTACACCAATAAAATATTATGGTTCTATAGTGGAAAATCAAGGTCTTTTACCAGTTTAGTTGATCCTTCTTCATTTTCCTTCATCGATGAAATTGAAAAGCTTGAAATTATATGATCCAGATATCAAGGTATATGTATCTTTGAAAATTTATTTTTAGAAAAAAAAATTAATGTTAATTATGTATTGTGAAAAATAAATTCATTTAATCAAATTACATCCCAAAGTTATATCAAAATTATAAAAATATATACCTATATCTATAGTAGGTTTTACTAATTCCTTTAATTAGTTCAAATCAACCTTATAAACCATTATTAGAATTACTTTTATAATCAATTAAACACATTATTATTTCATTTTGGTAATTTTTTTCTTAAAATGTTATTATATAATTTTCTCCTCACCTATAAGAAAATTTAGAAAAAATTATATTCCATACATATTTCATATAGATTATTTATATGTACAAGAAAAATGAAGAAAAAATAGAAAAAATATTATAAGTATGTTTTTATAATTATTTTTGAAAAAATATTATTTCCCCTAATTTAAATGATTATCAACTTAGTATTTATCTAAATAAATTTAAAAACTATTTATACCACCCTAATTTTACAATGGTTTGTTTATAAAAATAAATGGGGTTTGAATGTTTTATTTGAGAAACAACATATACCACTCATTATTTATGATAATAATTTTGTAAATATTATTTTACTTTTGCTAGTTTTTTTAAAAAAAACTTATACCATGCATTAGTTAAGATATACAGTTGTTAAAATAAGTGGATATTGTCTATTTTGTTTAAAAACTGATTATATAACACTTTACTTATGATAAGTGGTTTGATAAAACGATAAGTGTTTTCTATTTTGTGTAAAAAACTTATTATGTAGCTAATCACTAATGATAAAAAATTTATAAAAATAGGTGGTGTTTTTATGTGTAATATACTGAGATTTTAAAAGAAGATAATGACATACAAGATACAAAACACCAATCCCAAATAAACCAAAAAATATTATTATTTGAATGATATAACCTATTCATTTAATTAACGGGTATAAATATGGTTAAATTAATTATTAAATATATATAAATATCTTATTCAATAAAAGTAATTTTATTAATTCTTAGGAAATAATCATTCAATTTTAAGTAAAATCATGTTACGCTTCAAAAATATGTTTTTCCTATAAAATGATTTTTATTTATTTAAGTATTATATTTAATTTCAATAAATTTTATAAATTCCATTTGATAATTTTTTTTATCATTTTTGAATTCATCATGTCAAAATTATCTTATGCTAAATTTTTGATACTTTTTTGAAAAGATTGATTTTTCAACAAATAGTGAAAAATACCGATTTTTTTAAAAACTGTCAGTTATTTTCATTAAATTAAGCAATTAAAAGTACCATTTGATATTAAAGTAACATAAGTATCCTTTAATTATATTAATCACATAGGAATCATTATTATACCTAATTTTGGTATATGTTCACTTTTTGGGCCAAAAACCCATTTGTCTAAAAACAATTTTTCATTGCATTTTTCATTTTAATATTAAATTAATTCCTACCACTTATAGAAATTTATTATTGAAAATAGAATCCATATTTTGAATTTAGATGTCCAAAATTGGTGAATTTTTACTTTTTATTTTTAGTCACTATGAATAGTTACCTTAGTAAATATTTATCACATCGGTAAGGCTAAATCAGGTAATTAAGGCTAAAAATAATATCATAAGGACTAAAAATATAAAAAATCTCCTTTAATATATTTTATGAGTGGGTTATACCATCTACATCCAAGAATATAATTAATGAAAATTTTGTGCGATTTTTCTTTTAAAATGACTTATATATTAGTAAATATAAGGTAAAAAATGTCATGCTCTTTCTTTTAATATCAATAATATTTTTTGGCGGGGAAAAAATTATGTTCAGTTATAAATGGTTTTTTGAAATATAGATATTTTATTTATCATGGTAATCTATTTTTAATTTTTAGTGATGGTATAATAACCATAAATGCTTATGCAATTCTGACATAATGCTTATGAAATAGTAAAAAAAATAAAGAAAATTATTTTAAAAACTATAAAAGTAATATTTTTCAGGATATATAAAGTTACAATGAATTTTAAAAATAAATATAAAATATTAGATATGTTTTAATATTTTAAATTCAAATTCAATTCCTTTCATATTGATTTAAAAGTCAAATTATGTGAATTGTTCTTAAAATGACATTAACAAAATTTTATGTTAAATATATTTTATAAAATTTTGTAAAATTAATAAAAATATTTACATTAGGATAATTAGGTTTATAAATGGTAGAAAATTTCATCCCTTATCCATTTATGAAAAAATTTCCAAATTTTAATTAAAATTATGACTCTTTAAAATTCAAAAAGTTATTATTATGGTTAAGGTTAAAATTGGTTAAACAAAGGGTTTAAAAAAAGATAACGTTTAAAATGATATATAACTTGTAAAAATATTATTTAATGAGAGTATTTCAAATCATGTTCATCTTATATTATAATTAATTTAATTTAGATCCCTTTATCTATGAAAATAAATTTATATTAATTTAGTGCTTTAATAAATTCCAATAATTCCCCTCTCCTCATTTATAAAATGGAACCCCATATCCTCTCCTATCCAAACTTAAATAGCCACTTGGTTTAACCAATTCCTGAAAAAACCCATTCCTAACATCCCTTAACCCATTATAGAAGTACTATTTTGGTAATAATACAAAACTTTTAGGGATTAAGGTTTAAATCAAAGGAGGTTTCCTGAAGAAGAGGTATAAATTTTAACCGAATGTTTTAGTTTTATTAATTTTTATTCATCCTGAAAATGTTAAAACAATAACACCTTCATATTCTATATATTGAGATTTTTTATGTTAATGGTATAAAATATATCAATATTCTCTTCCATTAAATGATAAATGAAACGTCATTTATGTGTACGATATACTACCTTATCACAAGCTAATGTAAATTTTTTCCATCACCGCCTTTGATGAATGGTTATAATGATGTACTTAATATATATATATAAAATAATTTAATTAAATAATTATCTTTTTGAAAATATAATATTCCATCTATTTTTGTACATTTCCATCAATTTAAAGAATCATAATGTTTTCCATGTGTATGTGTGGATTACACCTATAAGAAGCAATGCGATTGGTTTTTCATAACCAAATCACATGTATCATATAAATATGTGTATTTAAATAAGTAATATGTTATATATTATATAATAATAACTATATAAATATAAAATAATACTTAACCTCTTTACATAATATTCGTTGAAAAATAAAAACATTACTCATGCATACATATAACCTACTGCCTCTAACATTGTAACATAGTTCCTTTTTAAAAAACTTTATCACGGTCAGTTAAAAAAGTATAATTGGTTTATTAAAATTAAAATTATATAATTATTATTATTCTGGATATTTTGAAATAATTATCGCTTTGACCATATTAAAATTACCAAATTATTTTTGAAATAATTAGCCAAATGACCTCAAAACAAACGATTTGGAATTAACTTGTTAAATAATTAAATATTAAATTAAATAAATTAAATAAATTATTTATGTATAATACATTAAACCTATAAAATTTTCTTAATAAATAAAATAATTTCTAATGTTTTTTACATATGAGTTAAAGTACATACATGGAAGGTCTGGACTTAAGGTAAGGGATTTAATCTCAATTTCTCTTCATTGAGGAATATTTTAATGTTTCACACCTAATTAATTTTTATGGTGTATATAATTAAAATTTTACATTTTATATCATGAATAATTTATATATAAATTAATTTTAAGTTTCTTTTTAAATTATTTCATGCATGGATATTTGACTTGAATGTTACAAAGTGGTATATGATTTTTTCTTAATTTCCCTTCATTGAGGCATGTTTTAATGTTATACACCTAATTTATTTTATATAGTGTATATATTTCCATATTATATGTTATAAAATTAATCTTTCATAAATAATTATACTTTACAATTAATGTTATTTCATTTAATGGTACTTGACTTGAAAGTTACTAAGTGGTAAAGGGTTTCTTAACTCAATTTCCTTTCACTAAGTTATAATCCTACTTCATTGATTTTTTTGTGCCATTATAATGTGTAAATTGATCTATAAATTATTTTATTTATACTTAAATTTGTTCACATAAACATTTCATGGATTAATTATCACTTAATAAGTTATGATCTTTGTGGGGGGGGGGGGTTATTTGTCTCAATCTCATTTCCCATGTCATGATTAATATCGTGCACCATAATTTACTTATATGGTGTAATTAATAAATCATGAATTAATTATTACATATTTATTCATTAAACAAATTATATTTATAGATAAATATCATACACATTATTTTAATGACATTTTTTTTGAATGTTACCAAACTGATGAAGGTTTTATGTCGTAATATAATTTCTTTTCGAGATTGTTTATGTTCAAGGATACATTCAAGAAATTATATGATCTTATTTTCATAAATAAAATTACTTTTATTATACTATGGTTATGAATTTTTTTAAATTTTAATTTTCTATTTCCTCTCTTATTGAATAAAGAAACATCAAGAATGTTTTATGTATGTGATACTAATCTTGTGTCTTTTTTTGATAGAGAATTTCTCTTTTATATCAATGTTTTCTAAAATGTTTTAATAAATGTTCCTTTATAAAGATATATTATTTCATATAAATATTTTAGATGATCTTTACCTATATTTTAAATTTTTTAAAAGGAAACTTCTTAAGTGTTTCCGCATGAGTCACTTTTGACCATGTTTACCAAATCTTAAAAAGACCATTACTTTTAAAGTTTATGACTTGAAAAAATATTACTAACATCATTAAAATTAAAAAATATTAATATTAATCTATAATATTCCATGTTTATTTTCAAAGAAAATATTTTTTTCAATATTTTGTAATTCTTTATAAAATACCACCAAAACCAAAGGGTATTTTTGCTTGTTTTCAAAGAAATGTTTTAAATGTCATTCTAATGGAATTTTATACTATGTAATATTATTTTAAGGTTTACTATGATCACTTGAGATTAAAATATTATGATACCATCCATATTATTTATCTGGATGAATTATGATTATTTTTTGAATGGATTATCATGAAAACTATTTATTTCTATAGGATAAACAAGCAATAATGAAATAATGGTCGTTTTTAAGGGTACAATATTTAATAGGGAAATATTGTAAATGTTTTATTCATGAAAGGTACTCAGAAATTATTAATTATTAATGGGTATTGTCAATAAATATTAAATATATGAGTGGTCCCGATTCTACTGATATGAACGGGTTAGCCCGATATAACTTATACAAACATGGGAGGCTGATGTAGCTTATATAAATGAGTGAACCTGATATATCTATCCAATGCATTGGGAAATGTTCCTTATTTTCAATGGAAATAAGGATGGAGTTAAACATTGTGGTTTCAATATCGATTTAACTAGGATCTAGTTGTATTTGACACAGGTTATGAAGATAATGTCTCAAGAAGCCAACAAATTTTTTTATGCATGTAATGAGTTTTTAATGTTTTGTTTGATCAGGATTGACATCACAAGGCTCATGATTATTATGAATCTGAAATCTTTTAAATATTTATTCCTTGTCACATCTTTATTTAAAAACATTTTTATAAGTATGAATTCTATTATGCTATACTCATGTAGTTTGATTATGTTACCATAATCGTATGCTAATTATATACTCACCAATGACATTCAAGTGTTAAACATTATGTCTACCCTTACCGATCATTTGAGCTCATACTTATTATGTGTACTTTTCCATAGGTTTTAAATAAATGTTATAAGTATGTTATGCCTAATTAGGTTACTATATTTGAAGGACATAGTGAGATATTCTGGGTATTTTTATGAACCATTTCCTTATGTATCAATGTTTTTATGTAAGTGTTTGTAATATTTCTCAAAAAATATAAAACTAAAATGTATTTAGGTGTATAAGTGTTCCAATATTTTATTTATGTTTTATGTTTTATGTTTTGGATGTTTTAAATTTAGTTATGTTTATATGTATCAAAGATATAAATGTAAAGATTTTGTTTTAACACCGAATTCAGGAGTGTGGGTTCATGGATATTATAGTCTATATCAGGGAAAAAGTTTAGATAAATTTTGATATTAGGATGTTTTAATGGGATGTTAACACAAGAGTTATAGATACCATCATGGATTTATGTGTTTATGTTTTATCATAAGACTAAGGTTATAAACACCCATTTTATTTTTGGGTGGTGGGAGTTTAGGATAATTAAGAGTATTTTGAGAGACATTTATGGTAATAAAAACCTCGGGTTTAGTATATGTTTTTGTGAATGTTTATATGTGGAATAAAGTTTTAATTATCTTTTGGAATTATATATGATTTTATTTCAGATTTATGGTTATTCTGATTATTTATGGTGATTATTATAATATTTTGGAGATTATTTGATTAAGGAATATACATTTTGGGTATATGACTTCATGAGTGACTAATGTTGATTAATGATAACTGTTAAAATAATTTTTAGGTTTAAAACTTGGGCAGGAATATTTTGAATAATTTTAAGGCTATTTATTTATAAAATTCCTTAAGTTTAACTTTGAGTGTTATTGTTGAGGATTTGGTGATTAATGTTTTATTTATTCATATGGATGATTATTAGTTTTTGGAAATATCTTACCCTTTGATAACCATTTTGGTTTTTTAATGTATAAATATTAGAGGAATATATTTTTATCCTTTTGTGGAAATATGTTATCCATTATAAGTTTATTTTAGTGCTTCAGGAATGAAAAATTCATCTTGAATACTCATCATTTGAAGTAAAATATGTGATAAAATTGGATATAAATTGAAATATGAAAAAAAGGATAAAAATTTAATTATGTATTTGAAGAAAATTAATTAATTATATTTCCTTATATTCTTAGTATATATGGTAATGTAATTACTCAACTTTGGGAAAATGATCTTGAAATAAACAAATTATCCTATTACCTTTATTTATGATGAATCAACTTTATTTTTCACACCTCACTAGTCTATGAATTTTTGTTAATTAACTTTCCCGTGGTCATTAAATTTATTTTGATCAATGACCTTTATCATTCTTTCTCATTATTTGGACCTTAAATTTTCCTTAATTTCTATATTTTCACATCCTACTAATGGTCACCTATTTATAAACCTTTTTATGTTTTATTCTAGATGAAATTTTTATGTCCCTTTACTTATTTTCAAAAGAAAGTTTTATTAACCCATTTTAGGATGCGGGTTCGCAAAAAATGTATTTTCAAATTTGAAACCCATATTTCCCACATTTAAGTTCAAATTGTGAGGATTAAATTTATTAAATGGGGATGTATAAACCATGTTTTTAAAATTAGACAATAACATTAAATATAAAGAACTCAATTGGTTCAATTGTGATTAAGTTGAAATTGTTTTCAATAAGTTATAAAGATGAAAATTCAATGAGGATTTTATTGTGACGCTTTTGAATTGGTCTTAAGTTCAAAGACATGTTTGAATTGTTATTGACAATGAAACATTTTTCTAAATAAAAAAGAAACTAAAATGTTTTATAAGTAAGTTTAGGTTGAATTTTTGATTTGGAATTTATATGACATAAGGGTTAGTGTTTTTAATAGTTTTTATGTTAAAAAATTAGTCTGTTAACCAAGCCATGAGATCCATGTGCAACCACTATTTAGTTGGGAAGCAGGATTAACCATAGAATATCTAGATAGCTTTATGGGAAAAGGTGCACATCAGATCCCCAAAATAGGTTCACGGGAGCATAGAAAGACACCATTAAGGGTGAAAAAATGGAGGAACATGGCACCGACATGGGGCATTTCCAACAAGTAATTGGAGGACCCCACACTCACAATTGACTAGTTATTAGAGCAATTTATTATAAAAGGGAGTGAAAGAATGATATTGAAATAAATATGAGATTAAATAAGTGAATTATTTTCCATAAATTATTAAATATTCATAAAGAACAAGGCTTTCTGATTTGATAAATCTGCATCATCTGATCAAGCGCCACAGTTGTATTCTTTCTTAAGCTTCCAGAGAGGTTTTGTTCATCTGGTATTCTATATGTAGAGACATCAAATAGATATAACCTATGATTACAAGAACCATTCGATTATCATTATGATTATAAAATGATAAAATAATCACTAAACATCATTTTCATGATTTAACTATGTTCAAACGGAAGAAAAAAATGGAAGTGGAGAAAATTGGTTTTATGGTGATGGTGGTTCCGGTTATCAAATGAAGTAGTATGTAGGAGAAAAAAATGTTTTTTTTGTGTTTTTTGGAGAACTATTTTGGTGGGTATTTTTCTATAAATAACTCTAGATGCAGTAATTTTTTATTGATGAGAAAATCATATATCTGAGAGCTTTTAGGGGTCAAAAAAGAGTAACAAAACAATTTGTATTCATGAAGTGAGTTCCATTATTTCTTGCTAAACTTTTCAAAGTCTTTATGTTTGAATGAATATTGTTTGATATTCTTCAATCCAATGTAAAACACCACATTGTGTTTCTAAAGGGAGAGAGAAATAACCGATGTAAATAGTTATGTGATTAAGTAGGAGGTAGTGCGTATTCTGGTTTCCAAAAGAGCTTGAGAACTTTACATACTATTACATCCTTGTATGAATGGTATTTTGTGAGAATGAGTTGAGGAAGAGGCTGTATATGCCTGTGTTTCATGAAGATACATTAGGATTGTGAAAAGAAATGTCATGTCATTTGTGAAGAGACAGTGTGAGACACTATCACATGATATGATAGTTCAAGGTAATTTTTGGAATGAAATATATATACTTAAGTAGTATACATTTTATGAGGCGGTGAGGAAGTAAATGTGATATTTCTAGTGTGAGTTATTTATAAAAACATTTACTTGTACATGAAACAATACTTTAATAAGAAAAAGTGTTTAGAATACCATAAATTGTTTTATTCATGCATGATGATTGCTAAATGCACATGTGATACACTTTGCCTGTATATTGAGTAGTAAAGATTTTGATATAAAAGATGGGGACTAATTAAAAATTCATATATGTGAGTAGTTATTGAATTAATAATTATTAGATCATTTGAATATCAGTGGACCAAGCTTGAAATTAGGTAGTTTTTAGACAGTTGCTCATGCTATTAAATATTATACTCGAGTAGATCAGGTGATCTAGTTTTTTTGTAGAGAAAGACTTCCTCTGAAGGTAGAGAAAAAAATTCTAAATCCTAAATAAATCTTTATATCAGTGGATAATATATTGTGTGAACCAATATATAGGAATTATTCAATGGGAATATGAAGTAAAATTAGTCTCTAGTAGGAATATAAAGAATACTGGTGGGATGCTGGTAACATTGTGTAATTTAGTATAAAGATACTCATGTTGGGATAATGATTTGATTATGTAGGTGGTAAATTGTGATCTCTAGTAGAACTCTAGAGTGTAACACTGTGAGAATATTCTTTTATGGGAATGAGACTTTCCTTGGTTATAATCTTCAATATATAGTAAATAATCTGTAATTAGGGGGGTATAAATGATTGTAGGATGGATTATGTCTTAGTACTGAACCTTGTAAAAATATTATGTGTTTTTTTTCATTTACATTCTAAATTTTATACACAATCTACACATACTAGTAGGTGATATAGGTTTGAGTGTGAAAAAGAAAAGAAAATAATTTAATAAAATAAGTTACACATGAATCACCCCCTCTTAGTATGACCACATGATCTATTAGACACTTCAATTGGTATCATAGGGAAGAATACCTCTGGATGGATCTACTTTACTTTTCTATTTGTTTATATTTGAATTATACTAAGTGTATATTTTATTTTGAATAGAATTCAGAATAGTTTTAGATAAAAAATCCTACATCTACTCATGATGTTATAAATGTTTATGTTTTAGACATGAATAAGGAAAACAAAAATAGAATATTTGAAAAGATGTTGAATAAGAACTCAAAGAAAAATGAAGATCAACTGCTAGTTGAAGGTACTCAAACTGGTAATTTTTCAGTGAAATTAGTTGATTATAATTTTGATGAATAATTTTCTATCTAGGATGAAGACATGATCAATTATGAAATTATAGAGCTTCTAAATAAATTTCACAAAGAAGTGGCCACATGTATGACTAGAGTTTTCAAGGAACTTTAGGATGAAAAATTATAGTTGGAAGAAGAGGATAATAATATGGAATAAGAATTTCTTAAAAAGGATGGAATATCCAAAAATCTCACAAAACTTTTGAAAGAAAAGGAATAAACAATATATCTTTGAAAAGAAAGATCTCCTAGAGATATTGAATAAATTAAAAGTAATATTTATGAGAAATATGTTTTTAAAATAACCTCTATAGAAGTCATCCATGCACTAGAAAATATGCATAATACATATGTGAATTTTAAATATGCTCAATTGGATGTTAAAACTGAAACAATAATAAGTTTGATATTTTGATATTAAAGGAAAATTAGATTCTTGAATCTGTGAATCAGAAGATGAAGATTCAGTGGTAAGAAAGCATGAACATAGTTGAAGATGAAAATATTTCTCTCAAATTAAAATGTATTAAACTAGAAATGAGAATAAGGAATATGGAAGAGACACAAGATAAAACTTACCAAGTTATTAATAAAAAATTTACTTCCAATGATTCATATGATTAGAGTCATATTTCTTAAAACGCTCAATTTAGTGGTAATAAGATCTTGAGATTATCCAAGGGAAAATCTAATACATGATACTTAAATAAGGTAACCATTTGTCTTGATAAATCTATGTGTACTAATGTTGTTTTAGTGAATAGTGTAGATTAAAATTTAAAATTTAGACAAACATGGATGGATAAAGATTATCCAGAATCCATTATGTCTTCAAATATAGAGTATAAAAATCCATGTTCTTTAGAGAAATCAATGAAGAATAAATATTCTTCCCAAAAGAAGAAAAATGTCAAAGATAGTGAGAATGTGTCATAGAAGAAGAAAAAAAGATTTTTCGGTTACTGTTAGTGTTGTTGGATTTTTAGGAATTAGGAAATGAGTTATTTACACAACATGTCATTATTTTAAAATTATAAAATTCATGTATTTATGGGGATCAAAGATGAATAGAAATGGAAAGAAAAAAACTATAATTAAAACTCACTAAAATAGAATCATTATATCAATAATAGATATGGTTATTTTAATAATTTTTGTTATTATTTCAACCAAAGTGGTCATTATTATGATGAGTGCTGGTATATACTAATCATGAAAAAAATCATCTGTTAGTATGAATAGAAGAACACCAAACTAATTGAAGTAGGAAAGAAAATAGTATGAAAAGTTAGCCTTGGGATATGGACAAAACAATATGTTTTATAAACAAATAACTCCCAAGAATTTTGTGAATAATTATGTGATGAGCGTCACACCAAAGAAAAAATTCTTCTATTGTGACAGGAATGGTCACATAATGGAACATTATGAATTGAACATGAACATAAATACCTAGAATCAAATAAATATTTAATCTATAAGAGAAAAAACATGATTGATTTAGTGGAAGACATTTCTATTGAATAATTGGAAAAGTTTCCTAAAAAGTTTAACTTAATGAATGCTAAAGTTATGTGTGAAAGGTGTAATATGTCTATAAATTTAGGTAAATTTTGTTTGAAATAGATACCTAGAAAAAAATAATTCTAGAAGAATAACGATGTTCATATGGGACTTTTAGTTTTGGAAAAAATAAGTATACACCCAAAGTTAAGACTAAGAATATTCCTAAATAATGATTGATCATATGGCCAATAAAATTGGAAGAGACATGAAATATAGACGAAGAACAAAAAATTTTAACGCCTTTTCAAGATAATGTGAATAATATTTCTAGGTTGAGAAGAAACTCTCAACCTTGTTTCTCTAACTAAGGAAAATTAAAGAAACACATGATTACCATATATACACTGTGTTTCTTTCATGTAGGGAATTTAATGTAAAGCATTTATTCAGGGGGAGAATTGAATTTTATAAATGATTTAAATATCTTACAACTAGGAAGTTAGCCATTAGTAAAGACTATTGAAATCCTGTTATATTTTTGAAACATCTAAAATAATATCATAATATGATTGGATCTTATTAATGAAGAAATCCAATAATGAAGAAGAATAATTGAGTGTATCTATTGAGGGGGATAATAGAATAAAAATCACTAAATAACTTTAGTCAGTTGATATCTTATGAATATCAGAATTTCTGGTGAGGTATGCATCTGATAATACCAAATGCTATTTTTTTTTAAAATGAATCATATCATCATTGATTCTTGTTAGTTACACTATCCTATTTTCATGATGAAAAATAAATTATAAAATAGAGTTATTGATTTCTTGATGATAAAAGGAAATGTAACATGAAAAGGGAAAGACATTTTTTAACTAGAATGTTTTTAATTTGTTTACTATGATTTATTCATGATATTGGTTGAAAATATTTTGAAAAACCCTAATAAACTTTTTCAATGTTTTTATTATTTGTTTTAATTTTATTGATAACATTGATGTTAAATTTTATCAATCTTATTTTCTATATAGAGAATTGGTCACGTATAAATATAGTTTGTTAATGTTAGCACATTGCTAATTTAGTGGTGATTTAATCCTTCTTTGAAGTAAATCAGACCATAAGTGCCAATTTTGGAGAATATGTTCTTAAGTTTTAATCATGGAGATGAAAATTATTTCTCATAATTATATATTGGGTTTTATTTCCAATAAGGTGGAGAAGATATCATTGAATTTTCAAATGAAATGAGTATTGAAAATAAATTCGAAGGAGTAGATTGAAGAACTCAAGTAGATTATTTGTGTTGAAGTAAAAATTGTTATTAATAAGTTGTGAATATGAAAAGTCAATAAGGATTTTATTGTGATGATTTTAGAAATGGGATTAAGTTATAAGACATGTGTAAATTATTATTGATAATGAAAAATGGATCTCTAAAATAAATAAATCAGAATGTTTGAGAAGGAAGTGGAGGTTTAATTTGGGATTTAGACATTATAAGACATATGGTTGAGTGTTTTGAATAGTTTTTATATTAAGAAAGTATCCTTCCATCTAAGAAAGCCAAGGGATCCATGTAAAACCACTACTTAAGTGGGAACTAGTATTGACCATAGCGTATCCAACCAACTTTCTTTTTAGAAGGTGCACATAGAGGGTCCAATATAGGCTCATGAAAGAATAGGAAGGACACTATCCTAGGTGACACAGTGGAAGAACATGGTGCTGGAATGAGGCAGTGCTAGTATGTACTGGGAGCAGACCCCGTACTCACAACTGACTGACTATCAGAGTGCTTTATTATGAAATGGAGTCCGCCACTGAGATTGAAATTGATGTGGTATTCAATATGCATTACACTATTCATAAAATATTAAATATCTATAAATAACCATGGATGTTTGATATGATTAATCTACACCATCTGATCAAGTATTGTGGTTGTCTTCTTCCTTGAGATATAAGTGAGGTTTTGTTCATCATGTTTTCTCTATAAGGAAACATCCAAGAGATCAGAACAAATATTACAAGAACCATTTCATCATCCTCGTGATTAAAAAATGATTTAATCATCATGAATATTCATTTTTATGATTTAACATTGATCAAACCGAATAAAAAACTAAATTGAAGAAAATTGGTCTTTTAGTATTAGTGATTATTGTTATCATATAAAGGATTTAGTAGGAGAAATGGATGGATGTTCGTGTTTTTTAGATAACTAAGTCAGTTGGGATTTTTCTATAAATACCTCTAGACACAAGAATTTTTTTTGATGAGTTGATAGAATATCTGAGAGCATCGAGATTGCAAATAGAGCAATGCGATGCTTTGTATTCATGAAGTGAGTTCCATGATTTATTTCATTGATTTTCAAAACCTTCATGATCAAATGAAGATGGTTTGAGATTACTCAAACTTGTGTAAACCACAACATTATATTTTTCAAGGGAGAAATAAGAACCTGTGTAAATAGTTATTTGAATAAGGAATAGGTATCACATTTTCTGGTTGCATGAAGAGCTTGATAACTTTTCATGAGATTATATCCATTCATGAAGGGATATTCAAGAGAATGTGTTTATGAAGATACCACCTTTACCTATTTTTCATAAATATATAATAGGATTTTGAAAATAAAAGTAGTTTTATTTGAGAATAGAAAATATCAGACACTCTTTTAGGATATACTTTCCTGAGGGAATTTTTTAAGGCAACAAATTTTATATGTGCTTAAGTAGCATGCATTTTATAAGGTAGTGAATAAGTAAATGGGATAGTGTAAGCATGGGTTCTTTATAAAAACATTTACCTGAAAATGAAATAACACTTACATAAGAAAAAGTTTTGAGATGTCCATGCATTGTTTTATACATTCATAATGATTGATAAACAAACAAGAAATATACTTTTCATTTATAGTGTGTAGTGATGATTTTGAGACTGAATCCAAAAATCAATTTGGAAGTCATATACCTGACTAGTGATTGAATTGATAAGGTTAATATCATTTTAAGATTAATGAACTATGAGAAAGATCAGGTAGTTATCAGATAGTTACTAAAGTTCTTGAATATTGTACATGAGCATATCATGTAATCTGGTTTGTTTGTGGAGAAAACCTTCATCTCAAGGTAGTGCGTAAATACTCTAAATCCAACATAGATGATTCTATAAGTGGATAATATATTTTATGAATCAAGATGATGGAAGTCTTTATTGGTAATTTTAAGTAGAATAAGTATTCATTGGGACTCTGGAGTAGGCTGGTGGGATGCTAGTAACACTCTGGGATGCAATATAAAGATCCTCCAGTGGGACTTATGATTTGCTTGTCTAGGTGGTAACTTGTGATTTCAAGTGGGACTCTAGAGTGAAAAAATGTGAGACTTATTGTTTATGGTTATTAAAATTTATTTGGTTGTAACCATATCTATATAGTAAAGAATATGTAACCAGGGGTATAACCGGTTACAACAAGTTGTATGACTTATTATCGAACCCTATAAAAACATTATGTTCTATGTTTCATTTGAATTCTGTATTTCATACAGGATACACTCATCCAAATAAGTGATAGAGCTTTTAATAATATCAAATAAAATAAAATAATTCAATAAAATGAGTCACACTTGATTCGCCCCCTCTCAGTTTGATTTCATGATCTATTGGAAACTTCACAAGATACAAAACACTAAGGCCAAACAAACCACACAATATTATTATATGACCGTTATAACGTAACCATTGAATTGATAGTTATAAATAGTATTAATAATTATATGAAATATTTATAAAGGTCATATTTAAGGAAAATTTGTTTATTTATTCTTAGGAAATAATCACTCAATTTTTAGTAAAATCATTTTACGCTTCAAAAAAATATTTTCCTTAAATATTTTTATTGATTTTTGTATTATAATGAATTTTTTCATCTTTTAGAAATTTTATTTGATAAAAATTATATCATTTTTCAGTTTATTATCCCAAAATTATCTTAAGGTGATTTTTGAGTATTTTTTCTAAAAAAATTGATTTTTCAGTGAATGGTGAAAATACAGATTTTTACAAGTGTCATTTATTTCCATTAAATAAAGTAATTTGAAAGTTCCATTTGATAAAAAACGTAATATGAGTATAATTTAATTATATTAATTAAATATGAATCATAATTATTCATACTTTTAGTATAAGTACATATTTGGTCATAAAAACACATTTTTCAAAAAGTTGTTTTTGCTTACTTTTCTGTTGTAATCTTACATTAATTTAGGCCACTTATAGAAATTTAATTTTTAAAAATTTATTCTATTTTTTAATTATGAGTTTTAAATTTGGTAAATAGGCCCCTTTTATTTATGGTTATCAATAATAATAATTATAGTAAATATTTTTCACATCGGTAATGATAAATGGAGCAATTAAGGTTCAAAAAAATGATAAGGACAAAAAATAACCATAAATCTAACCTTTAATATATTTTATGATTGGGGTTCGACCATACTCATCCAATATTATAATTTATGGAAATTATTTTCCATTTTTCTTCAAAAATGAATTATATATTATTTTAAGTAAATATAATGTAAAAAATGCCACTCTCTTGCAATTAATATCTACAATATTTTATGACAGAGATAAAAGAAAATTATTTTTGGTTCTAAGTGGTTATTAAAAAAACAGAAAAATGACATTAATAGTATTTTATGTAAAATTTATTTTATTAAATTATTTAAAAGTCAAAAAATATATAAAGTGGAAAATTTGGATAAATGGTAGAAAATGTAATCTGTTATCCATTTATGATCCAATTTTTAACTTATATGTAAAATTATAACTCTTCAATATTGGAAAAGTCATTACAACTGTTAAGGTTAAAATTTTTGACTAAGGGGAAAAATTAAAAGATAATGTTTAAAATTATATCTAAACATGTAAAACTTTTATTGGATGAGATGATTTCAAATAATACTAAAAAGTTATTCTAATTATATAAATTTTGGTCCTTTTTTTCTTTAAAATTAATTTAATACATTAAGAAATTACATGAATTTCCCTCCCCTCACTTATAAAAGGGACCCCCCTATCCTCCCCTATATACATATCAAGATCCATTTAGTTAAACAAAGACCTACCTAAATATATTCATAAAAAATCTCACCACATTTTTTATTCATTATTTTATATAGAATACAATCCTTATAGTGGTTAAGGTTTAAAGAAAAAGAGCTTATATGAAGAAGAGGTATAACTTTTAATCGAATGATTTGGTTTTATTTATTCTTCTAAAACCATGAAATATTATAAAAACATGATTAAATAATAAAAAAATTTATTCTATATAATTATATGTTGTATTATTAATGTAAAAAATAATATCCATATCCTTTTCTATAAAATGGGAAATGAAACCGTTGTTCATGTGTATGGTGGACTATCAACTCGTGAACCAATGTTATTCATTTTCCATCACCACCTGTCCTGGATTGCTATAAATATATATTTAATGAATATACATGATATTAATGACATAATTAGAATTATTTAATGATAATATATCATCTATTTTCTTACCTTTTCATCCAATGAAAAGTCATAACGGCGTTCGTGCGCATGTGTGGATATCCCCCTTCATGAAGTGAAGTGATTCATTTATTATAACCAAATCACATGGATTAAATATATTAGTTTATTTAAATAAATAATATTATATTTATTGTACAATAATTATCCCGTAATGATAAAATATTACTTACTTTATTTCCATCATTTTCATTGAAAAATGAAAATGTTACTCATACGTACGCACGACCTACCGTCTCTAAGATTATAGCATATTTTATTTTTATTATCTATATTTCAAGGTTGTTTTTAGAAGTATAGTTTATGTATAAAAAAATAATTATTTCACTATTATTATGATTCATATTATGGAATAATGACCACTTTGACTATAGTCATCTTACTGAAGTCATTTTTTAAATATGAACCAAATGACCTCAAAATAAATGACCTAGATTTAACTGATTAAGTAATATAATATGTAATTAAAATTAAGTAAATAAATTATTTATGTATATGTTATTAAATATTTAAATCATTATTAATTATTTTTATAATTTATATATGTTTATTATACACATTTTAATGTAAATACTTAAATTTTCTGGACTTGAGTTAAGGAAGTTCATCTCAATTTCCCTTCATTAAGCTATATTTTAATATTTTAAACCCAATTTATTTTATATAGAGTATATAATTACCATATTAAATTTAATTTCATGAATCATTATTCATTTATTAATAATTTTATTTTAAATTTCAATTAAAATTATTTCACCTATGGGGATTTTATTTTAATGTTACCAAGTGATATGAGATTTCATCTCAATTTTCCTTCTTTGAGGCATGTTTTATTATTATACTAATAATTTATTTTATATGGAGTATATTATACCATTTAACATATCATATAATAAATCATTTATAATTTAAGTTATGTTATTTTAAAATTAAAATTATTTCATTCAAGGTGATTTGACATGAATGTTACCAAGTGGTAAATGCTTTCTTAACATAGTTTCATTTCATTGGGTTATAATCCTACCTCATTGAATTTATTATGTGATGATTATGTTGGAATTTATATATAAATTGTTTTATTATTTATTTAAACTTGTTTTAAATGGATTTAAATATGTTAACCTAATCACTTCATGTATTAATTAGCTCTTAAAATGTTTTGATAACTGCAAGTGCTTTCTTTGTCTCAATCTCATTTTCATAAGATATGATTCATATATCGCACCATCATTCACCTTTATGGTGTACTTTATACCTCATGAATCAATCTTGAAATATTTATTCATTAAATTAAAGTTATTTATATATCCATATAATGCAATTTCTTTCAATGTTTTTTTATTTGAATGTTACAACATTGGTAAAGGATTTATGTTGAAATCTTATTTACTTTATAGATTGTTTATGTTCAAGGTTAACTTGGGAAAATGATATGATATTATTTTCATAAGACACATAAATTTTATTCTCCTATGGTTATGGATTTGGTTTATATTTATTTTCCATTTATCTATTCTTTATTAAATAATTATCAAGAATGTTGTTTGAAAGTGATACCAATCCTGTATCTCCATTTTGATTGATATTTTGCTCTTCCATATCCATTTTTTCTGAAATGTTTTCATGAAAGTTATTTTCTAAAAATAAATTATTTCTTAAAGATATTTTACATGACCTTTAAAATCATTTTAAATGTTTTTAAAACGTAATTTCTTAATATTTTCTACATGGATAACTTTTTACTCTCTTTACAAATGTTTAAAATGAATTTTTATTTCTAATGTTTATGTGATGAACGGTTTTTCCCTTCATCATGAACCTTATTTTGTTTGAAAAATCCTTTATATTTTTACATGTTTATTTTCTAATAAAATATTTTTTCCTATATTTAATTTTTTATTCAATATTACCCAAAAAAGTTTTTTTATATTAATTTCAAAGAAATGTTTTAGATGTCATTTTAATGGTATTTTCCTCTATATAATAATCCATTAATGATTACTCGTCTTCAATAAGATTATTATATTATTATATAACACATATTTTTTCAATGGAGGGCTTATAATTAAATTATTATAGGGATTTTCATGATACCAATTTCTTTTTCGAGGGTTAAACAAGCTATAAAGGAATGACTGTTATTTTTAAGGGTGTTATATTGAAATGTTAAAGCTTCAAAATGTTTTATTTATGAATGGTAATTGGATATTATGGATGATTAATGGGTGATACTAATAAATATTATACCTATGGTTGATCCTGATACAACTTATACAAAAGGGTGACCTTGATACAGTTTATTTGAATAGTTGAACCTGATATAGCTTAAATGAACAGGTGAGCCCGATATAGCTCTCAAATTCAATGGGAAATGTTCATAATATTTAGATGATAGAATAGATAGTTTATCATGAATATTTTGCCTATATATTTTACCCTGTCCTAGTTATTTTTAACACGGGTTGTGAATGTAAAGTTATGAGATACCAATATGTTTTCTTTATGGTTAGTTTGAGTTTTTAGTGTTTCCTTTGATCATGATTGACATCACATGGCTCATGATCATTATGAATATTAAATTTAATAAAATATTTATTCCATGTAACATATTTAATGATCAATTTTTATTGTAATAATTATCTTATGTTATAATCATACACTTTGATTACGTCCATATACCCTTATCATCACCTTATTACCTTAGTGGACTTCAATTTTAATACTTATGTTAACCCTTATTGAGAATTTGAGATCAAACTTATTATTTTTTATTTTACCTATGTTTCGAATAAAGGTTTTAATTATGTTATTACTTGAAGGTTTCTATATTTTCTGAACTTATTTTGAGATTATATTTATTTTTATTAATAAATTTTTTATGTATCCATGTTGTTATGTAAGAGTTTGTACTAATTATATAAAATTCTTAGCCTATAAGGCACTTGGGTATATAAGTGATCCAATATTTCACTTCGATGTATTATGTTTTGGATGGTTGAAATTGGGTCATGATTTTCAATACCAAAGATTTAAATATAATGATTATTTTTTAGACTTGGATTCAATATTGTGGGTTCAGGGCTATTATAGTAGGCATTAGAGGAAAGGTTAGATAATATTAAAGTTCAATATTTTTTCATGAGAGTTTAACTTAATTTTTATAGATACCATAATGGTTTTATATGTTTATAGTTGATCATATTTGTAAATGTATAAAAAACCATTTTATGTTTAGGGTGCTGAGAGTTTATGTTGAATATGAATATTTTTAGAGTCATTTATGGAAACAAAATCCTTAGGGTTAGTACGTTTTTCAGTGAAAGGTTATTTTAGTAATAAAGGATGAAATATAATTTATAAGTATATATGATTTTATTATTTATTTATGGTGATTCAGGTTATTTATAGAGATGATTAGTATATTTTTAATATTATATGATTAGGGAATATGCATTTTGGGTATCTGAATTTAAGAGTGACTAGTGATGGTTATAGATAAATGTTATATTAAATTTTGGGTTTCAAACATTATTGGTAACATTGAAATTAATTTTAAGGTTATTTATTTATATAAAAATATAATTTGAACATTGGGTGTTATTATTGTGGATTTGGTGATTAATAGTGTATTTCTTCATATGATGGTTTATTCATTTTAGGAATTATATTACCTAACACTAAATATTTTGGTTTTATTTAATGTATAAATAAATTAGGAATATATTTTTATCATTTTTTGGAATTATTTTTTTAATTAGAAGCTAATTTTATCTCTTCAGACATGAAAAATTCATCTTGAATACTTATCATTATGAGTAAAAGATAATGTCAAGGTGGAAACTGACTGAAACACACAACCAAAGGATAAAAGTTTCATTTATGGATTTAAAGAAAATCTTATAAATATATTTAATTATGTTTTTAGAATATATGGTAAATGAATTACTCAACTCTAAGAAAAGGATCCTAAAACAAAAATATTTTCTTATCACCTTCATTTATAATGAGTTTATAGTCTTCTATACACTTAATTAGTTTACAATTTAGTGGTCATTAACTTTTTCATGATCATTAATTTTTTTATGATAAAAAATATATGTCACTCTCCATTATTATTTGAATATTATGTTTTTTTCTCAATGGCCATAATTTTGATTCACACAAGTGATATTCTATTTAGAAACCTTGTTATGTGTTATTCCAGATGACCTTCGTATTTTACTTTCCTTCTTTTAAAAATGAAATTTTATTAACCTTTTTTATAATGTGGGTTCTCAAAAAAGTTGTTTTAAAATATAAAACTTTTGTTTTATGAGTTCAAGTTCAAATTTCTAGGATATAATTTATCAAAGGGGGAGAATCTAATATCACATGATTTTTAAAGAATACAATAGTGTATAAGATACACAACAACAAGCCTAGACAAACCAAAAAATATTATTCTATGATTTTTATAACCTAGAAATTAAATTGGAAGGCATAAATAGGATTTTATAGAATAGAATATACATATAAATTTATTATATATATTTATTGATTAATTATTTTAAAATAAGCACTAAATATTTAGTAAAATCTTTATACGCTTCAAAAATAAGTTTTCCTTAAAAAATGATTTTTAATAATTTTGAGTATTAAAATCAATTTATGGAACATTTATATTTTTTTGATAAAAATTATATAATTTTTTAGTACATCATATTAAAATTATCTTAAGGTAAATTTTATTTTATTTTTCTAAAACGATTGATTTTTCATCGAATAATGAAAAGTTCCATTTTTTGTAAAACTGTAATTTATTTTCATTAAATAATATAATTTTAAAGTCCCATTTTATCTTTAATAAAATTATTAAACCATTAAATATATTAATTATGAAGTAATCATTATTATACAAGAATTTGGTATAAGTTCATTTTTGTACGTAAAATGCATTTTTCTAAAAAGTATATTTCATTTCATTTTTCTTTTTAATCTTAAATTAATTTATAATAATTATAGAAATAGATTATTGGAAAATTGATTATATATTTGGAATCCTGAGGTTCAAATTTGGTAAATAAGATCGTTTTATTTTCAGTCATTATGAATAATTACGAGATTAAATATTTTTCACCTTAATAAGGGTAAATAAAAAAATTATGGATAAAAATATTACAAGGACTTAAAATAACCCTAAAATATTAATGTAATCTATTATATGAGTGTGGTTATACTACCCTCATCTAATATTCTAATTTAGAGCAATTTTTTTTAATTTTTCATTGAAAATGACTTATATATTATTTTAATTAAATATAAAGTAAAAAAAGTCATTATCTTGTTTTTAATATCTTAAATATTTTTTTATAGGTATAAAAAATTATTTTCATTTTTAAATAATTATTTTAAATATAAATTATTTTCTTATCATGGTAATTTATTTTTTTTGTAAGGAAATAAATATCCTAAATGCTTTTGGAATACCGACACAGTGCTTGTGCATGTTATTGAAAAATAAATAAATGGTTTGAAAAACCATAAAATTAATATTTTTTGATGATTTGAATTTCACCACTAATTTTTAAAATACAAATAATATATTAAATATTTTTCTATGATTTATATTCAATCCAATTACTTTCAGGTTGTTTTAAATGACCAATTATGGGAATAATTCTTAAAATAAAATTAATAATAATTTATTTTAAATATATTTTATAAAATTATTTAAAAGTAATATAAATATTGAAAGTGGAAAATTTGGATTATAAATGGTAAAAGATTTCATCCCTTTTCCATTTATGATCCAATTTTCAACTTATAAGTAAAATTATAACTCTTTAATATTGAAAAAGTCATTACCACAGTTAAGGTTAAAATTGGTTAACCAAGGGGTAAAACCATAATATAAAGTTTAAA
The DNA here is from genome assembly GCA_963277665.1 of Viscum album. NCBI lineage: Eukaryota > Viridiplantae > Streptophyta > Magnoliopsida > Santalales > Viscaceae > Viscum > Viscum album. The sequence continues at coordinate 1,731,786,737 of OY728142.1, forward strand.
ATTATATCTAAAATTTTAATTTTTTTATCAATTTGGATACATTTTTCAGTGAATATTCATTTATATTCATTTAATAATTTAAAAATCTCAAGAATTTCCCTTTCCTTACTTATAAATAGGAACCCCCTCCTATACTTCCAACATTTCAAGATCCATTTTCATAAACCAATATATAACCAAATACCAACATAAAATGATTACACACATTATAAGGGTATTATTCTTGTCATAATACCAACCTTATAGGACTTAAGGTGTAAGTACAAGGAGGTTTTCTAAAAAAGAGGTATAGATTTTAACCGAATGTTAATTTTTATTTATTATTCTACCTCCTTCAAATATTCTTAAAAAGTGATGAAATAATAATTGAAGTATATTATTTATATTAAAACGTTTTTATTTTAAATTAATAACCAATATCTATATCCTATTCCATAAAATTATAAATTAAATGGCCATTCATGTTATGAAAGATTACCGCATCACAAACCAGTGTAATTTGTTTTCCATCACCACCTTTCATATATAGCTATAATAACGAATTAAATGAATATAAATGATATTAATTATGTAATTATCATTATTTAAATATAATATATTGAATATTTTATTACCTTTCCATCAACTGAAGAATGAGAACATTGTTCATGCGTACATGTAGATTACCACTTCCATGAAGCAATTAAATTATTTTTTCATAAACACATAAAATGGATGATCTATATAAGTGTATTTAAATAAATAATATAATATTTATTATAATAATAAAAATTATGGAAATATACAGTAATAATTCCCTTATTTTCATCATGTTTATTGAAAAATTGATTTGTTACTCATGCGTACATATGACCTATCGTCTCCATGATTACAATGTAGTTCATTTTTCATAACCCTATTTCATAGTTGTTATAAAAATTATAAATTATATATAAAAATTATAATTATGTAAGTATTATTATCCTATATATTATGGAATAATTTCCACTTTTACCATATTCAACTTACTGAAGCTATTTTACAACTTTAAACTGAACGTCCTCAAAACATAAGACAAGGGACTATCTAATTCAGAAATTATATATGTTATCAAAATAAATGAAATAAATTCTTCAAATATAAGGTATTAAACCTATAAAAGGTAATTAAGAAAACAAATAATTTACATAATTATATTAAATAGGTGTTAGAGGACATACATGGAAGGTTATGACTCGAGGTAATAAATTTCATCACATTTTCTCTTCATTGTGAAATATTTTAATGTTTTCACCTAATTTATCTTATATTTTTATATAACTACCATTTTACATGATATATAATTAATAATTCATACTTAATGGTTTTTTAATTATAAATTGAAATTATTTCATCTATGTGTATTTGACTTGAAAGTTACCAAGTGGTAAGGGATTTCATCTAAATTTCCCTTCGTTGAGGTATGTTTAAAAGTTATATATATAATTTATTTTATATTATGTATATGATGAAATTTTAAATCTTATATCATTAGTACTTCATACATAATGGTAGTTTATGTTTTAATTCAAATTATTTCATTAAAGGGGATTTGACTTGAATGTTATCAAGTGGTAAAGGGTTTATAATTCAATTTTATTTCATTAGGTTATAATCAAACTTAATCAACACTTTTATTCCTTTATTTTTCATGAAATTATCTTTAAATTGTTTTATTATGTATTTAAACTTTTATTTGGATTTACATATGATCAAATAATCACTTCATGGATTAAATATCACAAAACAAAGTTATGATCTTTGAAATTGTTTTCTTAATCTCAATCTCATTTTCCAAAGATATGATTCATTTGAATCACCATGATTTACTTTTATGGTTCACTTAATACCTAATAAATTAATTTTTATATATTCAATCATGAAATTCATTATATTTATAGATCCATATCATACAATTTCTTTTAATGAATTTTTATTTGAATGTTACTAAGTGGTAAGGGATTTATGTTACAATCTCAATTCTTTTTGATATTTTTTATTTTCATGGTTATTTTGTGGAAATAACATGCCATTTTTAATGAAAAACATGTATTTTCTTCTCCTATGGTTATGAATGTAGTTTAGATGTTAATTTCCCATTTCATTCCTTATTTATTAAAGAAGCCTCAATAAAGTTGTTTATATGTGATACGATTTATATCTTCTTTAAGATCAGGAATTTTTCTATTTCATATCCATGTTTTCTAAAATGATTTCATGAATGTTATTTTATAAATGTAAACGATTTCTGAAATATCTTTTACCTAAAATTTGACATTACTTTAAAATGTTTTAAAAATAATATTCTTAAAATTTTCAACATGGGTCACATTTCAATCTCTTTACAAAAGTTTGAAAATAATTTTTACGACATGAATAGATTTCCCCACTATCATGACAATAATTTACTTTGAAGCTACATTTATAGGTTTCCAAGGTTATTTTCAAATAAAATATTTTTCCAAATATTTTTTTAATTTTTTATAACATATAAACAAAAGAAAATGGTATTTTTCCTTATTTTTAATGAAATGTTTTAAATTTTATTTTAATGGTATTTTCATATATATAATAATCCTTTAATTATTCATTTAATTTACTGTGATTATAATGATACTATCTGAATCTTTTCTTTTAATATCTTATAATTATTATTTTAAATAGATTATGAAAAAACCATTTTGTCTTCCATAGGTTAAACAAGCTATTAAAAATGATGGTTGTTTTAAAGGGTGTTATATTAGAAAGTGAAATATTATAAATGTTATATTAATTAATGGTACATATAAATTATTGATTATGAACTTTTGAAACTTATATATCTTATACATATGGGTGAGCTTGATGAAGCACATATAAAAAAGTGAGCCTGATACAGCGTATACGAATGTGTAAGATCAATAGAGATCATATGAATGGGTGATACCAATATATATCTCTAATGCATTGGGTAATATTATCTGTCTTTAAAGTAAAAAATGATGGAGTTAACTCGGGATGTTTCTCCTATGTATTTTACCGGGTTCTAGTTATTTCTAACATGGGTTATGATGATAATGTACTAAGATACCAAAACATTTTCATTATGATTACTGTGTATTTTTAATGTTTCATTTAACTAATATTGAAATCAAATGGCTCATTATTATTATTAATCTTTTATTTATTAAGTAATTATTCTATTTCACATTTTTAATGATCTGAATTTTATGGGTATTCTTTATCTAATGTTATAATCATGTAGTTTTATTATCACATAATATCCTTATGATTATATCAAGATCACTGATGGAATTCAATTATTAATGCTTATATTTACCCTTACTAAGAATTTGTGATCACCCTTATTATGATCCATTTTACCCAAGTTTTGATGAAAGTTTTTAGGTATATTATGCCTAAAAATGTTACTAGATATGGAGAACATAGTAGGAGATGATATAGATTTTTATGAACCAGTTGTTTATGTATCTAATTTGTTATGTAAGAGTTTTTTTTAATTCTATTAAAATATAATTCCCAAAGTTATTTGGCTATGTAAGTGATATAATATTTAATTTTTGATATTTTATGTTTTGTATAATTTAAATTGGATAACATTTATTAGTATCAAATCCAAGAATGTAGAGATTTTATTTTTAGAAACGAATTTGGGAGTGCAGTTTTTGGGCTATTATATTATGTTTTGGTTGAAAAACATCATATAAAACTCATTATTTATGATACTTAATTTGTAAATATCAGTGGTTTTTATTTTTTTTGTTTGAAAAAGGATTTATTCCACTCATTACATATGACTAGAAGTTTCAAAAAATAATAATTGTCTATGTTTTTTGTTTAAAAAAACTACTTATACCCCTCAACATTTAAGATAAATAGTTTATATAAATTGGTTTTAATCAACTATTTATAAATCATGGATTCTTGAATTATATAAAAAATTTAGCATGTAGTGGAGTTACTAGGTATGGAATATGTTATTCCTTCTGGGATTTTGGAGTTAATGATAATGGAAGGTATAACATGGAATAAATAATCTGATCATATTTATGTTGTTTAGGAACTTCAAGTTTATTGATTTATTTATTAAGAAGTGATTTAAATTATTATTTTAAATATTATAGCTTTTAGGTTGGTGAATAAGGTTTGGTATTTGAAATATGTGGTCATTGTGGTTCTGGTATGTTGTATTCAATAATTTTTTTATTATATTGATTATTATAAATTATTTAAAGTATTTTTATTCATGTTAACATGTGGTGTGGATGCATTATACAACATCGATATGTTCTATGTTTATGGTCAACTATATTGAATTTATTAAAAAAAAAATTAAGTGTACCATTATATGATATTTTAATTGTATATAAGTTTTTTTCATTATTTTTTCATATTATTATTTTTATACTGATTTAGTATTGTGATGGATTTGGAGATTATGACTTGACCCTTGAGGTCCATGATTTTTTTATAGAGAAACATCTATATGTATTATATTTTTAAAAAATTGTAACACTATTATCTGTAACGTCCCGATTCTGGAAGCCACCCAGAGGCGCCCCATACCCGGTTGGTCACATGGCCTCAAGCACATTTCCTTGAATGCTAGAGGCTTCCGACTAGAAGCGGGGGCCTTGGGTGTGATAGTGAGGAAACTATGCCCTCATTGGAAGAGTAACACTGGGGAAGAGAAACAAATATACAATAGCGTAAGCAGTAAATATCCAACAATAGTAAACATCGAAAGACTGAGATAATAAACAACTGGAGCACATATATATGAATTGATGTATGGTACACATGTCTAGGAAAACAAAAAAACATGACACAATGCAGAATACAACCAGTACTAAACCAAAGTGAAAAAGAAAGAAGATGAACTCCTCAGCATCGCAAGCCATAGTTTGTTCTCATTCTCTCCACCTCCACAGCAAATTAAGTACCTAAAGTCAAAGGGATCTTTCCATTGTCGATACCTGCAGCAACATAATATATTTGGGCCCAAAAGCATGACCTAAAGAGGGTGTGAGCCTAAATCCTAGTAGGCAACCACCTGAAGATCTATTCCTAATAGTCAGCGAGTATATGGTAGGGTAAAAGTACAGAAAGAACTAAAAATGAAGTACTCAGTAGAAAAAATACAATCCACAATTTTAATATCAAGCAACTGCTAAGAAAGTAGCTAAACACAATAGGTAACCCTCTGGGAAGTACACACTGCCTAACCCCTATGGTTAAACCCAACAAGTACAATCAACCCTCTAGGAAGCACACACAGTCTCACCCCTCTGGTTCAACTAAAGTATATACTCTCTAAGGAAGCACTCACCGTTAGTTCCCCCTATAGTCTCGTATCGTACTAAAGGAGATCAAGGGAATCACTCAATGTCAATTCCCCCTGTGGCCCACATTGAGGAACTACAGACACTCTGGGGAAGCACTCAATGTCAATTCCCCATGTTGTCTCACATCATATAATTATAAAGACACTATGGAGAGGCCCACAACGTCAATTCTCCCTATGGTCTATACACCAGGTTATCACAACCTTGTGTAAGTCAAGAAAGTGTAGTAGTGCGTAACGACCAAGGTAAATATCATGAACAATTTTGTTATAATCATACAGTACAACAGCATAACAGAACAACAATCATACCATCCTACAATACTGGGCATGGTAAAGTAAATAGTATCCTAATAGGAAAACAAGACCCGAAGGTCAAAACCTGCAAAATCATGCATGAAAATACATCCAAAGCACAATACTTCACCATATTCACAATCAATAATCATCTACTCAGGCATACAAGCATAACAAAGAAATAATAGGGATAGAATGGTAAACACGCAATACCCCATTCATGGGTATTGGGAAGATTTGAACATAAAACTGAAAGACTTTCAACAGAAAGGCACAAACCACCTACCTTGGGGTTAGGAGATCTATATACTTGGACCTCTATTATTGAATATCATTAGAACTCCATAGATCTAAGAAAATTTACAAAATTTTCTACCCAAAATAACTTGGAAAAGAAAATAAAACAAAAGATGAGGCTCAAGAAGAAGGGAGAACTCACCGAGGTGATTCAAATGCAACCAATGGTGTTCAATTTGGAGGACGGAAGGAGGCTTGTGGGTTTATCGAAGATATGTGGCCGTACCCTCACTCTCAGATGAACCAGACCTAGAAGAAGTCGATTTTGTCCATCAGACGCGACCCTGGTGCGTTAAATGAGAAAAAAGAAAGTACACGACGTGTAATTTTGAAGTACACTGATGTACTTTCCTTTTCCATACTCCGCTTTAGGCAGCTTCCAGGTCATCATACATGGCCGTGTGCAAGGTAGCGCGACCAATACACTACTATCCATGGTAACAAAGTACATGGCGTGTACTTCAAAAATTTCAAGAAACTCTTCTTTTCTCAAAAACTCCTGGAAAAAGAAAAACATACCTAAAAAGAAGATCCAGGTTCTTACAAACTTCCTCCCATTAATGAAATTTGTCCCCAAATTTCCTTAGCAAGGTGGCGTAGAGGAAGAAACCTCGAACAGCTCTGGCCACTACGATCATACATCAGCCTCCCTCTCCCAAGTCTCATCCTATACTCACCCGTGATACAATAGCACCCATACCAGAGGAACAGACCATCCATAGAGAACCATCGTACATCGATCAACAATCTGGATAGGGTGCTCCTCAAAAGATGCGTCCACTTCCAAATCAACCTCCTCTGTTTGGAAAACATGAGACAGGTCTGAAAAGTAATGTCAAAGCTGAGAAACATGGAAAACATCATGCATAGCCCGTTACCTCTGAGGTAACTGCAACCGGTAGGCAACCAACCCAACTCTTTCCAACACCTCAAACGGTCCGACATACCTTGGTGGAAGCTTACCCTGTCTCCTAATCCTCTTGTGTCCCAACCTCAGTGTGACACACAGGAAAACCCGATCCCCGACCTCAAACTACATATGTCATCTCCGTTGATCAACATAAGACTTCTGATGAGACTGTGCAGTAGCCATCCTCTTTCGAATCAACTCTATCTACTATATGGTCTCCTAAACAAGACGAGGTCCTAGTAAAGCTGCCTCTCCTGCCTCCATCCAACATAATGGTGATCGGCATGGCCTACCATACAAAGCCTCATAAGGTGCCATTTGAATAGCTTCTTGAAAACTATTACTGTAGGAAAACACCACAAGAGGTATATGCTTCTCACAAGAACCTCCAAAATCTATAATGCATGCTCGGAGTATATCCTCAAGCACCTAAATCGTACGCTCGGACTGGCCATCTGTCTGGGGGTGGTAAGATGTACTCAAAAGTACCTATGTACCCAAAGCCTTCTGAATCCCCTTAAAGACCTGAGAAGTAAAACGAGCATATTTGTCTGAAATAATGGAGTGTGGAACTCCATGCAGGCGTACAATCTCTCGGATGTACAACCGCCCCAGCTCATCAACAATAAAGGTCTCCTTGATCGGTAAGACGTGAGCAACCTTTGTATGTCTATCAATGACAAACCATACTGCATCATTCCCATGAGGATATCTTGGAAACACTATCATGAAATCCATTGTGATGTCATTCCACTTCCACTCGAGAATGGTTAACTGCTATAGAAGCCCTGCTGGTCGCTGATACTCCGCCTTCGCCTACTGACAAGTGGAACACCTCATGATGAAACCAATAACATCCCTCTTCATACCTGGCCACCGATACTAACGGTGTAGATCACAATATATCTTGGTGACACTAGGATGTACTGCCCAAACTGAGGAATGAAAATCCTGAATCAGCTCCTTGCGTATATCTGGTGGAACCCATACACATCCCTAGAAATACAGGATCTCATCCTCGCCTATGGTTCATCCTGGAATAGGGTCCTCTCCTGAAACACTTTCCCACAGGACTAGGCCCTCATAATATGATAGCTTCTTCATCCGTACTCGATCAAGAAGGGTAGATAAAATAGATATAGAAGAAAGAAAGGTCTTCCCCTATCTGTCATGCATCTCCAAATGCATCTATGAGAACAGAGCTATAAGCTGCCTGTATCCGAGTCCTCCTACTCAATGCATCAGACATTAGGTTGTCTTTACTAGGCGTGTAGGCAAGATCAAATTCAAAAGACTGAAGGTACTCAACCAACCTTTTCTATCTCATATTCAGATCACGCTGAGTGAAGATGTACTTGAGACTCTTATGGTCTGTGAAAACCACAAAATGCTCTCCCAGAAGGTAATGTCTCCAACAACGTAAGGCATGAACAATAGCTGCCAACTCCAGATCGTGCATCTGGTATTTCTTCTCATGTGGTTTCAAATGCCGAGACCCGTACACAATGACTCCATCACCCTACATAAGCAAAACTCCCATCCTGATACCTGATACATCATAGTAAATAGTATAAATCTTGCCTGAATCTGGCAAGACTAGCATTGGTGCTGAAGTCAACCTCCATTTCAGCTCCAAAAAGGATGACTCACAAGAATCTGACCATAAGAACTTCGCACCCTTCTTACTCAAACTCGTCAGCAGTGCTGCAAAGCGTGAAAAGTCCTCTATAAAACTTATGTAGTATCTAGCCATCCCTAGAATTCTCCGCACCTCAAATACATTCTTCAACTTCTCCCAGAAAACTACTTCCCTTACTTTCTCTGGGTCTACTGACACTACTTCCTCTGAGATAACATGACCTAGAAAGTGAATTTGATTCATCCAAAAGTAGAATTTTGAGAGCTTAGCATATAAATGATGCTCTCTCAGTGTACTCAAAATGATATCAAGATGTGTAGCATGATCGTGTCGAGTGTGAGAGTACACCAAGATATCAACCACAAAAACAACCACGAAGGAAACCAAGTATGGATGGAACACTCGGTTCATCAGTACCATGAAAACTGTAGGCGTATTCATGAGACCGAACGACAAAACCATATACTCGTATAGACCATACCTACTCCGGAAGGCTGTAAGAGGTATATCTAATGGTATAAGGTGCAACTAATGGTAACCAAACCTCAAGTCAATCTTCTAAAACACCCAGGATCCTCAAAGATGATCAAATAGATCATCAATACTCAACAAGGGATATCATTTCTTGAACATCAACTGGTTCATCTTTCAATAATCCACTCAAAGCCTAAGATTATCATCTACCTTTTTTGCAAATAGGACAACTGAACCCTGAGGAGAAGTACTGGGTCAGATGAAACCCTTTGCCTGTAACTCCTCCAATTGCTTCTTGAGCTCCTGCAACTCTGGTGTAGCCATCCTATAAGGAGGAATAGACACTGATGCTTCCCCTAGCACAAGCACAATATAAAAGTCTACCTCATGCCTTGGAGGAAAACTAGGAAAGTCCTCTGGAAATACATCTCTAAAACGATCCACCACTGGAGGAAAGTCTAACTATGAAGTCCCCTAATCATCTAGATAATGACTAGCAATTTGGGCTACAACTCCTCCCAACCCGTGATGCTCTGGACCCTCTCTACTCGCCTAGACATCCCATTCAACCTTATGAAGAAAAGATCCACCGTATGGTGATACGAAACTCACCCTTCGGCGGTAACAGTCGACGACTGCCTGGAAGAGAACTAGACAGTCCATTTCTAGAATGAAAGCATATCATATCATCTATAGGACATAGAGATCCCATAAGAAGTGACACCCACCAACCACTAGGGGGCACCCTTTCACTATTGTACACAAGCCGTTCTAGTCTCCAAAGAAGTGTCTAGTGTAAAAAAATTAGAAGAAAAAAAGATATAGAGACCAAGGCTCTCCATAACAACGACATATATAAACCTATGTGTGGCACTAGTATTGAAAAGAGTTGAAGATAAAACCGAGGCAACTAGGATCGTACCTCAAACTGAAGAAGGTCTGGGATCCTTCTCTTGTTTGGTCCACTCCACTGCAAAGGTCTGGCCTGCTCCACAATAATATGACCCTGCCTGACCACTCTTAGCTGATCCACCCTACTGTCGCTGAAATACTAGTGACTGACCACCACGACCACGACCTCCACCTCGTCCTGAATGGTTGGAAGAACTTCAGTTCCCTAACTGGCGAGAAACTGGTGGTGCTGCTCTCAAACCCAGAGTCATGGAAGAACTCTTGTCACCAGCTGCTGGTGAGAAGATCTGATAGAAGCACTGAAGATGACCCATTTTTCTGCAAGATCAGCACTCCACTGCATCTCTTTGGCACTACAGCCTCATATTCCCACTTCTCCCACACTGGTAGCTCACCATCCAGCTACCGAAAGATGCATCCCACCTACTCGGATCTCCCTGCGTAGTCTCCCTACAGAGCTTTCGGCTATCAGCTGGCAAAGAACTAACTATGGATGACGATCCGCCTTATCTCATAACTCCGGATTAAATCAAATTTCACTCCGTGATCAGTGCCTGGTTGATGATAGAAGTGATGAAAGTCAACCTAAAAATATTCACATGAGTGCGGATGTCCTATCAGAGGCCATCCTCAAACTTCCTTGCCAGGAATAAGTTATCTCCTCCCAGGAAGGGTGTGAAATGCTGAAGCTCAGTGAAACAAGAGTAATACTCCATAACTGATAGGGTACCATACTCAAGGCTTATAAACTCCCAGGATCAGTCGACCCTCAGGGTCTCCAGATAGATGTAGTCATAGAAGATGTGCTGGAACTCCTCCCAATCCATAACCTGCTACTGACCCGCCTGTAAGATCACATCCCACCATCTCTTGGAGGAATACTGTAGAATATATGTAGCGAACATGACCCTCCTCTGTGAAGGAATCTACAGATGCTCAAAGATTGTCTGCATGGCTTCTAGTCACTAATCTGCAACCTGAGATCCTCCTTCCCCTAAGAAGGTGGGAGGATGCTGCAGTTGGAAGACCCGAGTCAAATCAGCCATCGACGGGGCAGGAGGCGGCACTCTCTGAAAGGTCTACATCATCCTTATAAAGACTTCCCTGAACTGTTCATCAGCACTGATAATAGGTATAACTTCTGGTGCCAAGACGGGCACAACATGAGGATCTGCTGGAAGTCCCTGATTAGCCATATCCGGTGTCTGATCACTGACCTTTAACTGGAGGACACCTGAAGGTCATCTCGGTGGCATGACTCTGCAAGGTCAAGCTCACACCTTAGATCTGGATTAACAGGGACTGAATTAAGGAAGTGTAAGAAGATAATAAGAGAAAGAAAACATTCATGTTTTACAAAACATGACTACATGGCGTGTTCCCTAAAGTCATTCACATGGGTCTGTACTCCTACCTAATCTGGTCATGTAACACCCCAAACATATGAAGTTTTGTCTTAACACATGGCATGTACTTGAATCCTCTTTCGTTGCCTGATTTATTTTACACGGTTAAGCCACACGACTTTTATAAAACAAGAATACACGGCATGATTAAGAAAGACACGACGTGTACTAGACAAGCTTCAACTGTCCCGTGTTGTTAGTGACACGACCTAGCACACGGCTCACACAACACAGTGTGTGTGAAAGAGACACAACATGTTCATTAAGGGATAACACCGACCAATGTTGTTCATGACACGGTCGGGTACTTGGGTTAGACTACACGACGTGTTCAATGTGGACACCATGTTTATAGGTTAAGGTCTTATTCTTCAGTGTTGTTGGTTACATGGAGGACACTATGTAAACACTACATGGAATGTTTGAAAGGGACATGGAGTGTTTCCATTGGACTTTCCCCATCCCGTGTCTCTGACCACACAGCCTATGACATGGTCAGAGACTACACGACGTGTACTTAAGAAAAACTGTTTCTTCCCGAATAGAAGAACACATGGTGTGTACTTAAAATTACATGGTTTGTATTCTAGGTTTTTCCAGACAGTAATCCTTAGAAACTACTCCAGGACCCATAAAAACACCGAAAAAAACATTGAAGGTGCCAAATTCCGATCTGTGAGGGCCCATACTCCCCGCGAATCAAAGTTTGTCATCTTATACATGTTATAAACAAGAAAACAGTGCAATGATCCACAAAATTTCATTCCACGAGGGCCCATAAAACCTCAATAACCAATGTTTGGAATTTATTCAAAAAATAACGTCCACACAAAACCCTATCAAACAATATTTATTTCTATCAAGGCATCTATCTCAACAACATGCATATTCCACACAACATCTATCACAACAACATGTGATCGCTAATTCATCCTATATTTCTTGGAAAGAATGCATGACATGTGATTTATCACAAGTTCCTATATGATGCATGAGATGGCATAACCTCATCTCATCGGGTTGTGATACAAATAGAACCTCAATAACGTCAACGGTAACAACAAAAAACATGTGAATCACCCAATGGTGAAATCGAATCAACTGTAAAATTGAAAACTAGAAAAATTGCAATAATGAGGTAGATTGGATTTTCCCTATACGCGAGTTAGCTAATCCTAGGGACAACTTATTATCAAGTACCTATTTATTCCTATCCCTGGCCAAAGGTCCAAATAGTAAGTCAAGAGAAAAGAATCCTCTCATACCACTTTGTAACATCCTGATTCCGGAATCCACCCAGAGGTGCCCCGTAAATGGTTGGTCACATGGCCTCAAGCACATTTCCCCGAATGCTAGAGGCTACCGACTAGTAGCGAGGGCCTTGGGTGTGATAGTGATGAAACTATGCCCTCATTGGGAGGGTAACACAGAATAAGAGAAAAAAATATACAATAGCAAAAAAAGTAAATATCCAACAATAGTAAACAACGGACGACCAAGATAATAAACAACTGGAGCACATATATATAAAATTATGGATGGAACACATGTCTAAGAAAACATCTAAACAAGTCAAACACTGAATACAACCAATAATAAACCAAAGTGCAGAAGAAAGCAGATGAACTCCACAGCATCGCAAACCACAACTTGGTCCCATGCTCTCTAGCTCCATAGCAAATATAATACCTAAAGTCGAAGGGTTCTTTCCCTTGTCTATACCCGCAAAAAAATAATCTTTTTTGGCCCAAAATCATGACCCAAATAGGGTGTGAGACTAAATCCATGTAGGAAACTACCCGGAGATATGTACCTAATAGCCAGCGAGTATATGGTAGGGTAAATGTATAGAAAGTAGTAAACAAGAAGTACTCAGTAGAAAAAATATAATCTACAATTTCAATATCAAGAAACTGCTAATCAAGTAGCTAAATGCAATATGTAACCCTCTGGGTAGTACTCACAGTCTAACCCCTATGGTTCAACCCAACTAGTACAAGCAACTCTATGGGAAGCACAAACAGTCTCACCCCACTGGTTCAACTAAAGTATAGACTCTCTGGGGAAGCACTCACTGTCAATTCCGCCTATAGTCTCGTATCGTACTAAAGGCGCTCTTGGGAAGCACTCAACATCAATTCCCCCTGTGGCCCACATCAAGTAACTACAAAAACTATAGGGAATCACTCAATGTCAATCCCCCTTGTGGTATCACATCGTATAATTATAAAGACACTCTAGAGAAGCCCCCAATGTCAATTATCCCTATGGTCTATACACCAGGTTCTCATGGCCCTATGTAAGTCAATTAAGTGTTAACGCATGTAAAGAACAATGTAAATCCCATGAACTACTTGGATAGAATTCTAAAACACAATATTATAATAGAACAACAGTCACACCATCCTACAATACTAGGCATGGGAAAGTAAACAGTTGCCTAACAGGCAAACAAGACCCAAAGGTCAAAATAGGAAAAAGCATGCATGGAAATACATCCAAGGCACAAAAATTAAATCTATTAAAAATTAATAATCATCTACTTGGCATACCAGTATAGCAGAGAAACAATAGGGCTAGAATGGTAAATGCGCAATACCCCATTTATGGGTATTGGAAATATTTGCACATAAAACTCAAAGTCTTTCAACAGAAAGGCACAAAACTCCTACCTTGGGGTTAGGAGATCACTATAATTGAACCTCTATTCTTGAAGCTCCTTATAACGTTGTAGATCTAAGAAAATGTACAAAATCTTCAACCCACGATAACTTGGAAAATAAGAGAAAACAAAAGATGAGGATCAAGAAGATGAATGAACTCACCGAGGAAATTCAAAGGCAACCAACGGTATTCAATTGAGAGGACGGATGGAGGCTCAGGGGTTCGTCGAACATCCATAGCCATACCCTCACTCTCAGATGAACCAGACCTAGAAGAAGTTAGTTTTGTCTAATAGATGCAACCCTGTTTCGTTTAATGGAAAAAAAGAAAGTACACGGTGTGTACTTTTGATGTACACAGTGTGTAATTTACTTTTCCATACTCTGATTTAGTCATCCTCTAGGCCATCCCACATGGCCGTGTGCAAGGTCGTGACATGACCAACACACGACTACTCGCAGTAACAGAGTACATGGCGTGAATTTCCAAAATTTCCAGAAACTCCTCTTCTCTCAAAAACTCCTGAAAAAAAACATACCTGAAAAGAAGATCTAGGTTCTTACATTATCATCTTTCAGAATCAGTCACTCATACTTTAATATTTTTTTAAATAAATAATTGGATTGGGTGATCACCAAAGGAAAAAAATACCATTTTTATGACCCCAACTAATATGAAAACATGAAAAACACCAAAAACTGTCACCCGAGCCATGTAAAGGGCTATGGAGACCGCTTTTTGGGGACTATTGAAGCTCATTTTTTCACTAGTTTTGAAATCTATAATCATAAAATAATATGACATGTAGGATATTAATCATCATAAATTAAGGCTTACAAGTACTTAACATAATATTCTTGCATCATCAATGTATAAAAAAATATATTAATTCGTCTGAAATCCAAGAATATTCATCATGGTTATCTACATTATCAATCAACATAATGACATGGAAAAAAAATACCTTATTATGAAATGGAAAATAATGAATATAAAAGGAGAGGTAAATATTGGAACTATACCACATGAATAATTGCTGTATCATAGGATCATACAAAGGGTTATGAATATAGTAATATAATAAAAATCTATCAGAAAGTTGAAAATTTATTATATATATATAATATCTATATTGATATATAGAAAATAATTAATGATATACATATAAGATAATTATTAAAATAGAAAATTTTCATTTTTTTCAAATGCTAGCATCAAATATCTAGTTAAGGGTTGAACCAAATATACCTAACATGACAATATGATATTATAAGTTCCCAGCCTTAAACATTACATAATATTGTGTTTAGTGAAGAATTTATTTTCTATCACATTGAGGATTATTTCAGGCTTACAGTTTTAGATAATTAGGCCATCATTAATTCATAACATCTTATAATCATACAAGAGGATACTACTAAAATAGAATCCATTTTTTTCAAAATATAATATTTTTTCTAAATAAATCATTATTTATTTTCTTGATAAAAATATTCTTGACTTATTTATTCTCTTACCAATCCTTATACATTGTGGAAAACATTTCAAAAACATGGGATGAGCCCTAAAATCTCTATAAGGGATATAAAATATGGAATGAGACCATTAGTCTATGAATATTTTAAACTCAAGAAAACATTTTCACAAAATCATACTTTTCACCCATAAAAACATACCTAATGAAATCATAATATTCTTGAAGATAATTATTAATAATCTTAAATCATATGGTAACTTGTTTCATCTATATCATACTTACATTGTATATTTCACAGCTACATAGGGAGTAACCTTCATGGTTATGTTCAGAATACCCATTATAGAATATTCACTAAATATCTTAGGAGAAACCCTAATATTTAACTCTGTCTCATTAACCCATAAATTAGAGAGATATCACAGTCTCACCCACCCCAATTTTATCACTGAACCACCCATATACATAATAAATTCCCAAGAACCAAAACATAAGAACAACACAAAAATCATGCATAAAAAATAAAATTTCCACATTACAGTCACAAGATATCATTTCAAGATATTGACATAATGAATTACTTCTCAAAACCATTTTTAATACCAAAATAAATTAAAACAGAATACGATATTTATTTTCCTTTAAAAAAAATAAAGCTTATATGGGATTCCAAATATAAAATAATGGTTACGATGGCAAAGAAATCATTTTCACCGTATACGTTAAAAACATTCCTTTTTTCATTTTGTACAGAATGTAAAAAACATTATATAAAAAGATTACTTAAAAAAATTGAATGAAATTAAATATATAATTTAAAGATAAGATATTCAAAAATATTTACACACATAATAGTTTCACTACATAATCAAGAAGTATAAGCTTAACCAAAAGAATTGAAATCAGGTTAAGAAATTCCCTTACCTCGAGCCTGACTTGTCTCGTACCATCTTTATCACCCAGAATTATGAACTTAGGTTAATTTATTGTTTCTTGATAAACTTTTTCAAGTTTATTAGTAATTTTATATCACTTATTCCCATGTTATAATAATTACATAATTATTTAATTTCATGTCAGATGTTTTGTCGATATTCGGTACTCGACTCGAAAATGAACTTCGTATGATGTCAATAGTCTATGGGGTCCTAATTTAATTATCTCCAAAATATAAAACATGATATACATATCTTATATATTAATTATATAATTATTTATAATACTATTTTAGGAAATACTAAAAACACCATTAATTTAGACGGTAGGCCACACACATGCATGACCGCTATTTTTGTTTTCCTATCGTATTAAAAAAGAGAAATAAATGAAATGTATATAAATATATATACATATATAATATCATTATAGTAGAATATATATTTCATTTATATCATTTATTTTTACTAAAACAATCCTTAATGAATTCCATGTGATGTGTGAACGAATCACATCATTTTGAGGAGGTGATAGTCCACACGTCCCCAAATGAAGTTATCGTAAAACGACAACATGGAAAGAATGAAGGGATGTTTAATATAGAATTTAAATAATATTAAATAGGTTATAATATACATATTAAAATATTATTTCACTAGAATAATTGTTTTAAGATCATCCATTATGGAGGTAAATGGAAAAATAACAAAAACATTATTCATGGAGGCGATTAACTGACATAACATGGAAAACAATTACATTTATTTGAATAATAAGAGGTGAGAAATGAAATGGATATGAGATATTCCAATATAAACATAAAAATACCATATATAAATGATTTGGGAGTTATCAAACATTGATGGATGAAGGATATGAGAAAAAAGTATAAAAATAAAATTTATTAAGAGATGTACTTTGAGAAAATTATCTATTTAATATCCCCTCCTTGAAAGACCTTTTAGAACCTTGGATTTGGTATTTTGGGGAGAAAAATGGCACTTTTACATGGGGATAGTGAGTATGAGAGTTTAGGATAGATATATTAGGAGCTACAATGCTTTTGGGTCGAAATAGGGTGTTGGATATGTAGTATTTATACATTAAGAGAGGTGGATTAAAGTGATTAATTTATTGATTATTTTATATTAATCGTAACCATATATAGGTGGCTTTAAATTCTATAAATTTTTCTTGTAATTAATGATTTATATGATGGTTTGAGTCAAGAAACACCTCATACATCCATTAAATTTTGTATTTTTTAGGTATGTTAAGATTTTAACTTTTAATTTTAACCCTTTTCAACATTTTAATTTTACTACTATAAATATATTTTTTACCATGATAACTTTTTTAAAATATAAATAAAATTAACATTAAAAACTAATTTGGATATTATTATTCCAAATATGGAATCCATTTTACCTAATTTAATTAATATAACTGGTAAAATTATATTTAAAATTAATTTCATAGACAAAACTAAAAAGTTGGTTTTAAAGTGAAACATTCAATAGTTTGAAATGTTTTTATATCTATTTTCAATTTGAAATTGATTCAAATAAAAAAAATTGGATTAAATGATAGAAATATAATCTAAATATACTTTAAAACCAATTAAAAGTATAATCTAGCAATTTAAATAAATTAGATGAAATAGAAGTTTTGAATTAAAATGCAATATTTTTCACAATTCATTAAAATATGAATGTTGTCCAAAAAATACCAAAAATCATCCAAAGTAAATTTTGATGTCCCGATTCCAAAAAATAAGTTTATTTTGTCCAAAATATGTTATAATATTGTCAAAAACTATATTTAAAATGGTTTCTCTATCAAAAGGTGATAAAACTACCTTTTGAAAATATTAGAGTATTTTAGTCTAAAAATTGGATTTATTCTCAGTTTAACCATTTAAAATATTGTAGACAAAACTATGAACATTTAAAAAACATGTGTAAACATAATATATTTAGTTCTATTTATTTATTCTAATACAACTTTTAGAAGATTACTAGAATTTTATATAGTAATACTAATAATTTATTATTTTTCGTATAACTTAGTCTTGTGTGCAACAAAAGATGTCAGAGAAACCCGTTGTTCTGTGTCGAGTACACTATTGGGCATAGCGTACCTATTAAAGTAAAATTAATATCTAATTCATAAATATTAATAGATATTAAAATTTATTATTCTATAATTACATGGGATGTTACATCCGTCCCCTTTTTGAAAATTATGTCCTCACAACTTTATTCACTTATCAAAAAAGTGGAGGTATTTCTCCCACATATCATTTTCAGATTCCCATGATTCCTCTTAAAACATATGGTCTTTATAAAACCTTAACCTAATGAATCACCTTATTTTTCCACACTTTCCCTATGTAGTAGAGAATATTGATTTGTTGTTCCTTATAAGAAACATTCTCTTCCAACTGAACTAATTTGGGACTCCAAACATGACATGAATCAATATTATACTTTATTAACATTAAAACACGAAAAAACTATGTACTTGGGATAAACTATGAGGTAAAAACACTCGGTAAGAAACTGGTCCAACTTTCACTAGGACTTCCTAGGGTCTAATGAACCATGGATTCAGTTTTCCCTTCTTACTAAAACACATCACACTTTTACAGGGAGAAACTTTTAGAAAGACATGATCACGTACCTCAAAAGAAAGATCCTTCCTCCAGTTATCCACATATATTTTTTTCCTACTCTGAGCTATCCTCATGTGCTTATAAATCAAATGAACTTTTTATTCCATCTCTTCTAAAACTTCTAGTCCCCTCAACTACCTTTCACCTATTGTATCAAAAAAATCTAGAGTTTGACACCACTTTCCATATAATGCCTCAAATAGTAACATATTTATACTAGAATGAAAACTATTATTATAATAAAACTTGACCAAAGAAATATGTTGATCCCATATTATCCATAAATCCACTAAACAATCATGTATCATATCATCCAATGTCCAAATTGATCGTTATGACTTCCCATATAATTGAGGATGAAAGGATATAATAAAATTTAATTCAGTTCCCAAAAAATTATAAAGGCCTTTATAAAAGTTTGACATGAACTTGAGATCATTATCTAATAAAATGGAGAGTGGAACTCCATGAAACCTAACTATCACTTTAATATACAACCGAGAAAGTTGGTCTAGAGACAAAGTATCTCCTATAGGAATAAAATGAGAAGATTTAGTCAATCGATAAACAATAACCCAGATCAAATTGTTACCTTGGGAAATATTCATTAATCCCACTATTAAATCCGTGGATATATTTTCCCATCACCACTTTGGCACTAAAAAAGGCTGAAACATCCCTTTGTAAATTTTCATTCGACTTTAACCTGCTAAAAAGTAAAAAAATTCATAGTGAAGTCATCAATATCACTTTTAATTCCATCCCACCAGTAAAACTCTTGAAGATATATATATCTCTTAGTACTTCCAAATGAATTGAAAACAAATAACTATGAGCTTCATATAAAAACCATTTATTCAACAATGGATCACAAGACACACATAACCTCTTACCAAATCACAAAAAAAAATCTTTATGAATGTTAAATTCAAGTAACATACCCTTCGAAACCAATTCTACCTTTTTCGGAAACTCACTATCATCTTTATATGCTTTCTTAATTCTGTCTGATAGAGATGATTACACTGAAACCTGAAAAAAAGAGAGAGAAATTTTTTGCACCAACAACTTCCATGCTAAAGTTCATCAAATAATTAAACAAAGTATCATGTTACAACTATAACATGGTTAATGAATCATTACTTTTTTTACTCAAATAATCATCCAATTTATTTTCATTTCCCACATGGTAATGAATCATGCAATAATAATAATTGATTAGTTCTAATAATATTCTCTGTCTCATGTTTAATTCTTTATAACTGAATATATACTTCAAACTTTTGTGGTCAGTACATATTTCAAATTTTACACCATATAAGTGATTACTCTAAATTTTTAAAGTGAAAACAACAGAAGATAATTCTAAATAATGTGTAGGTTAATTTAATTCTTGCGTTTTTAAATGACGTGAAGCATAATTAATTACTTGATAATTCTACATTACGAAAAAACCTAGTCCTTTCAATGAAGCATTACTGTAGTCAACAAATTCACTATTTCTAGATGGTAATTCCAATACTAGATCATTCACCAATATTTTTTTCAATTCTTGAAAAAAATCACCATATTCTTTTATCCAAATGAACTTAACACCTTTTTGAGTTAACTTAGTTAGTGGGATAGATAACCATTCATTCTTTTCAACAAATCGTTGGTAATAGCCTTAAAAACCAAGAAAACTACGAATATAGGTTATATTTGTGAGTCTCATCCATTCTTAGACAACTTTCATTTTAGTAGGATAAAAAATTATGCCCTCTTTAGAAAAAATGTGACCAAGAAATGAAATTTGTTATAAAAAAAACCCACACATACTGAATTTTCCATATAGTTTATTTTCTTTTAAGGATTTCATGACAACCCTTAAAAGAATTTCATTATCCTATTTAATTTAAGAATATATCAAAATTTCATCAATAAACAGAACACAAAACTTATCCAAGAACTAATAGAATATTCTATTCATAAGAACCATGAATACAAAAGTCGAATTAGTTAACCAAAAAACATAACTAAAAATTCATAATGGCCATATCTTTTATGAAACAAAGTCTTAAGAATTTCTTATTCCTTTAATTTCAACTGATGGTGCCCTCACCTCAAGTCATCCTTTTAAAAATATTGTGCTTCCAAGAGATGATCAATCAAATCATCGATATGAGTCACATGATACTGGTTCTTAATAGTGATGTTATTCATGGATATATAATCAATGAAAAGTCTCATTGATCCATCCTTCTTTTTAACAAACAAGAAAAGAGCACCCCATGGTGATATACTAGGTCAAATGAAACCTTTATCTAATAATTCCTGTAATTTCCTCTTCAAATATAAAATTTCAATATGAGCCATTCAGTATGGGGGTTTTGAAAATGGATTAGCATTGGGATCTAAGTAAAAAATTCTTCAACTTCTCGATTAGGTATAAAACCAAGAAACTAATAAGAAAAAAACATAAAGATACTCATTTACCACTGGCACATAAATAATCGAATTAATTCCTTTTTTTAACAATATATGGAAGATAATATTAATTTCTATTTTTTAAAATTTTCCCAACTTCCTGATATGTTATCAATGGTAAGGGTTCATTCTTGTACCCAAATTGAAAGTATTTTTGAAAAGAAACTTCTTTAAATCTTTATTCAATCTTAGCATGTTAAAAACAATAAAATATATACCTAGAATAACATTAAACTCTACTAGGGTAAAACAAAAAGGTTTTTAGGTAAATTCTTTCCATAGATAAGGATATGAATATTATTATAATTTCTTTTTTCCTCAACACCCCTAGGTGTTTTAACCATAAGTTCTGGATTCATTTCTTGAAGTGGAATTTCCAATTTACTAGAAAATTTCTCAAAAATGAAAGAATGCGTAGACCCTGAATCAAACAACAAATATCCATAATTTGAGTAAACAAACAATATACCTAATAACACATAAATTTATGGACCATCCTCTAATGAAGTAGTTGTAAAGGATTTCACCACACATTTCTTCTTATAGTCCAGCTGATTCTCTTTATTCAAGTTCTTAATCAGACAGTCATTTACATAATTACCCATATAATTTCACTTAAAACAATTTACTGAATATAAATAATATTTTTTATAACCACTACCATTATTCTTTTTAGTGTAGTTAGGTTCCTTATTTCACATTTTACCACATTGGAAGCAGTTACCAAAATCCATAAGGTATTATCCAGTGTGTTTTTACCACAATTTTCACAAACTATAAACTTAATCTTCTTAATAAGAGACTTTGTTTATTGAATTATTCCCTATCAAATTCTAGCTCGACCTCTTATTATTATTTCTTTCAAAGAACACATGATCATTGGAAAACTCTATTTCCACCTTCTCTGCCCATCAAAAAAAGTTTTTATAACTTTTGAACTCATGAGAAGCCAACACCGTTCGATACTTTGGATTTAATCATGAGTAAAAAAAACTTATTTTACTATCAAGATACAAGATGAAATTTGGAGCATACATTACCAGTCGAGTAAATTTTTCTTCGTAAGTAGCCACTGAGTCATACTATCACCTCAATTAAAAGAATTATTTTTCCATCCTAAGTTAAACTACCTTAGGATAATATATCTCAAGAAACATACCTTCGAATTCCTACCAATAAAGTGAATCAATCTACTCACTATCCTTGAAATTCTTAACAATCAACCAACACTTATTTACATCACCTTCAAAATGGTAAATAGAAATACCAACCTTCTAATTTTTTGAACGCCCCATGACATCAAAAATATTTTATAGTGCTTTAATCGACCCTTCTTCTAGTAGGGGGTCAAAGGATCCTTTATATGATGGGGAATATTGCCTCATGATGTGATCCACTTTCGACATGTTCTTATGTGGTTTATTTGGAAGATCTCATTCATGGATACCACCACCAATTATAGCCTAAGTAAACTATTCCATCACTACAGAAAACTATTCAGTTCTGATCCTAACTATATTAGGTTACTGATTTGGAAGGTTGTTTTCCTTTGGAAGTTATCCTAGCACAAGTTCCATGATTTATCTATGGAAAAACATTATGAACAAACATATATTAGAATAATAGTCATGGTAATATTGAAATTATATTTCATTTAAATTTTACCATATATTAAAAATAATTTATTGATATTCTATTAATAATATCCTAACCCCTATAGTTATCTAATCCGGCCTATGATACCAACTATAAGGATTCAACCTTAAGCATTACATAATCTTTGGTTTAGTAAAGAATTTATTTTCTTTAAAATTGAGTATATTTTTAGGTTTAGAGTTTTATATAATTATTCCATTATTAATACATAACATCCCATAATCATACAATAGTATACTAGCAAAATAGTATCATTTTTTAAAAATTAAAATACTTTTAAAACAAAACATGATTTATTTTCTTGATAAAAATATTCTTAACTTCTTCCTTTATCTTAAACATTGTTATACCTTGAGGAATTTTTTTGAAATACTTGGGATGATCACAAAAATATACTTAAGGGATATAAAATAAGGAATGAAACCGTTATCCTAAGAATATTTTAAACTCAAGAAAATATTTTCACAAAAATCATATTTTTTACCTATAAAAACATTCCTAAAAAAAGCATAAGATTCCTAAAAATTATTCTTTGAAATCATAAATCATAAAGGTAACTTCTGGAATCCATTTCATACTTATATTGTGCATTTCACAGCTACATCGGTTGTAACATTCATGATTACATTTGAGATACCTATCATAGCATATTCCATAAATATCCTAGGAGAAACCATAATGTTTAACTCCATCTCATTACCTAATGCAATGGAGAGATATCATAGGATCACCCATTCTTTTTTTATCATGAAACCACCGGTATACATAAGTAATTCCCAAAATCCAACACACAAATCATTTATAAAGGGAAAATAACATTTCCACATTACAATCATAATATATCATTTCAAGATACTAAAATAATCAATTTCTTCTAAAAAACTTTTTAAATTCAAAAATACATGAAAATGGAATATAGTATTCATTTTCCTTTTAAAAAAATTATGTCTTATATATGAATCCAAATATCAAATAATGGTTATGGCGGTAAAGAAGTCCTTGTCGCCGTATACATTAAAAAAACCTGTACTTTTTTTCGTTTTGTACGAAAAGTCCAACAATCCATATAAAAATATTCCTTTAAAAAAAATTAAATAAATTAAATATATAAATAAAAGTTAAAATATTAAAAATTAATTTCACACATAATAATTGAATGACATAATCTATAAGTAGAATTTTAACCCAAAGAATGGAAAATGGGTTTTGAAATTCCCTTACCTTGAGTCTGACTTGTCTCACACGTTATTTATTTTCCTGAATAATAAAATTTGGTTAATTCATACTTTCTTGAGAAGCTTTTTCAAGTTTATTATTCATTTTATATCACTTATTAAATTGTTATAACAACTATATAATTATTTAAGTTCAGGTCACATGTTTTCTCGATATTCAGTACTTGAGTCGAAAATGAACTTGGAATGATGTCAATAGTCCATATAATTATAAGAACATTATCTACAGAATATAAAACATTATATAAATATATTATATATTCATTATATAATTATATATAAAAATATTTTAATACAAACTAAAAACACCATTCATGGAGATGGTAGGCCGTATGTATGCATGAATGCTATTTTCATTTTTGACGTCGTATTGAAAGAGATAAATTAAATGAAATGTATATAAATATTTATACATACATAATATAATAAAATTAGAATTAATATTTCATTTTAATAATATATTTGTACTAAAATAATCCTTAATAAATTCCATGTGATGTGTGAATGAATCACATCATTTTGAGGAGGTGGTAGTCCACACATCCCCAAATGAAGTTATCATATAACAATAATATGTAAATCATGAAGTTGGGTTTAATATAACATTTTATGAATAATAAATAGGTTATAGTATAAATTTTAATATATTCTTTGACCATAATAATGGTTTTAGGACCATCCATGAAGGAATTAAAGTAAAAAGAACAGAAATATTATTCACAAAGGTGATTAATCAGCATAACTTGGACAACAATATAATTTATTTGAATAAGAGGAGGTGAGAAATGAAATGGATATGAAATATTACATTAGAAACATAAAAATAATGTATATACATTATTATAGAGTTATCAGGAATTTATAGACGAATGAGGTGATGATAAATTAGAAAAATAAATGAAATTAAGAGAGGTACTTTGAGAAAACAACTTCTTGAATATCTCATCCTTGAAAGACCTTTGAGAACCTTAGATTTGGAATTTTGTGTGAACAGAAGCACTTGGGTGTGGTTAGAGTGAGTAGGAGAGGTTTCGGCATATAATTTAGGAGCTAAACGGCTTTTTGGTTTGAAATAAGGTGGTGGAGAGGTGGTATTTATACTTTTGGAGAGGTGGGTTCAAGTGATTAATTTATTGATTATTTTCTATTAAAATATAACCATATTGAGGTGGAATTAAATTCCACAACATTGGATTATAATTAATGTTTTATAGTCTTTTTGGGCTCTAAAAAATCTCAAAAATCCATTAAATGTTGTGGTTTTTAATTATGTTATGCTTTAAACTTTTAATTTTAACCCTTGTAAAAATTTTAATTTTACAATAATAAATAATTTTTTTTACATTGGTAAATTTTTTATACCTAAAAATGAAATTTAAGTTAAAAACTAACTTGGAACTGATGATTACAAATATGGATTCAATTTTACCTAATTCAATTAACATAATTGGGAAAATTATATTTAAAATTAATTCTACAGAAAAAACTAAAAAGTGGTTTTTTAAAGTGAAATGTTCAAAAGTTTGAAATGTTTTTATATATTATTTAAATTTAAAATTGTTTCCAATGACCAAAATAGAATTAAATGATAGAAAAATATTATAAATATACTTTAAAAACAATTAAAATTATAATATAACAATTTAAATAAATTAGATGAAAAACTATTTTGAATCAAAATGCAGTATGTTTCACTATTCGTTATGATATGAATCTCATCAGAAAAATACTGATAATTAAAGCAACATAAATTTTGATGTCCCGCTTCCAAATAAGAAGTTTATTTTTTCAAAATGATATTATAAAGTGTCAAAAATTTGATTTAAAATTGTTTCTCCCTCAAAAGGTGGTGAAACTACCATTTAAAAATATTAGAGTATTTTATGCTTAATATTGGATTTATTCTCATTTGAAGCATCTAAAATTTAGTAGATGAAAGAAAAAACATTTAATAAACAAGTGTAAAAAACACAGCCAGTTTTGTTCATTCTCACCAATATAATGACAGGAGATAACCACCATTTGAAATAATAATACTAATAATGTATTATTTTCCATTATAACTCAGTCTTGTGTGAAATATAAGATTTCAGAGAATCCCATTATTGCGTGTCGAGTATTCTATTGGACATAGTATCCCTGTTAAGGTAAAATTAATATCTAATTCATAAATATTAATAGATATGGAATGTATATTTCTATAATTACCTGGGATATTACATATATAGTCTTTCCCTTATATTTTCATATAAACGATGTTGTATGTATAATAAACCATACATATAGATCACATAATATATAATATCGAGGATTAATAAAAAATTTAAAGAAAATATTCATAATAATGAGCATTGAGAAAAATATTATATGGAAAAAGGAGAAAGAAATCCAACCTTACCTTTGTATCCTTACCTCAGAATAAACCATTGGGACCTATAAAAATTATCCCTATTAGAAATAGAAACATGAAAAGGATATATTAAGATAAATTAAAATTTTATATTATAAGGATGATGAATAATGGTTGATATGTATAGGTTGATAAGGAAAACGTTTTTAATAAAAATTAAAATAAATATGAATAAAATAAAAACTTATTCTCATGTATGATAATGAAATTTATTCCTGAGATTTAGAGAAATATAAAATTATTATGAATTTAAACTATGTATTTCTTAAACCATGCATAGAGTTTTGTTATATATATATATTTTATACCATTCAAATTATTTCACTCTTTATAACTTCTATTTTACTATTCATGAAATTATTTAAAACCTCACCCTCACCAAATCTTGGTTTCATGATTTCAAAATTTTCATCCATTTTAGAATGAAACTATCGAAAAGAGAAAAATTTAATTATTAAATAAAAACCCTAAGTGTATTAATAAATCTATATTTTCAATGTGAGACAATACCAAACCCTTAATAAATATGTTTACTATCATGAGTATCATACTTAAAAATCATTAATAATTTATGAAATCATAAATATTTTTATATTTATTTATTTTATTATTTATAGGGAATATAATACATTTCTAATGGTCACATAATAATTATCTTAAAGGCTACTTCTTTCCATTTTTGGTATTTATATAATGACGGCATACTTCTACCATCAATAAATTTCCCTAACTTATACTACTAAGACCACACCGCTAATGAATTTAGCTTCATTCTAATGATTTTTATTTATTTTATTAAATTTATATAAAAATTTAATAAATCCCTTTAATATTATTGTAAATCTCAAAAAAATTCTAGTTTTGATGTATAATAAATTCAAAGGTCATTTTTTTCATTTTACAATCAAAGAGGTAAAATTTATTTTTAAAGTAGTAAAAAAATTCAAATAACTTTTTTAATGGTTTTGTTGATATAGAAAGTCATTGTTTATCGTTAGGAAATTTTTTTGATTAAATTATAGGAGTTTTTTATTTTTTGTGTTTTAATTAAATTTATTTATTTAAGCAGCATAAAGAAAAGTGGATAACTTGAAAATGAACATTGGTTTGAAATTTATTCAGTATACTAAAACTCGGTGTCATGGTATTATGTAATGAATTCGTAACATGATGTCGGGATTAAATCCTACCTCGAACATATATTTCTATAAATAATAAAATTTTTAGGTTAATTATCCTTAGGAACATGTGATGAAGGATAAATGTATAAGTGGATTCCCAAGGAAGGATGTGATAACCCACTCTTTTTATTCATGGTAAATTTTATTTAAAAAATAATTTAAAATGAAGATATTGAGATTTTTTAAAATTATGGAAATTGATATGTAATGCATGGTCTATGAAAAATCATGGTGAAGGTTTTCTATGGAACAAATAACATATATTAAATGTAAAAAAATAAAATAGAAACAACAATTTCCAATATTACCATTATATGTAAAACCAAAACAATGTGAAAAAAGAAATAAAGAACATTTACCTAGAATCAATGATAACCTCAGTTACTTTAATCATATTCTTAATAAAGATCCCTTAGAATAAACTATTGGGTTCTTTCATCTGGAGTGTATTAATGGTATTATATAAATCTCTTAATGAATTTTTGAGTGTATCCATAACTCCCATGGTATGCTAGTGCCTCATGGTGGAAAATGGAGAAAGAGAATAAGAGTTTATAGGGAGAGATAAGGATTATATAGGTGGATTTATTAATGATGAAACACTATTTTAATGGATACTAAATCTGATATAGTCCTTGGGGATACTCCTAAAGTCTCTATAGAATTTAATCAGACGTTACAAAATACATGCATAAATGGTGATGGTTATAACTCTTGTAACCCCTTATTGTAATTTAGCTTCCCATACCTTTCATTTTTATGAGACATTTATAACAATAGATTTTTGTGGAAGATTCTTGAATGATAACTCTTAAAATTAAAATTCCATTCCTTTATTTTAAATCACCTCTTTAATTGTATATTATGATTCGACATATTATGAGACTTATAATACAACCCTATGATACGATCATGCTATATGATTTGGTTGGGGTAGCAACAGTGATATCACTATCTCATAGCTAATGATATTCCTTTCATTTATATTTTATACCAAATGAAATATCTATATTATAGAATATGATATAGAACATTTATACATCATATGTATTCATGTATTAAGGGAACATATCCATAAATCTCCCAATTTCACTAAATCATCATTTACTTTATTCAATTTGACTATATATTTTATCATATAAAAAAACTTTTAAAACCATATCCAAAACTCTTTTTAGATATATTCTAAATAAATTTTGGAAAAATATCATCAAATTCACCACGTATTGCATCGTATGTAATTCCTGATGAATATCTATCCAAAACACTATTTGGATAAACTCTAAACACTTTCAGAGAAGATTTCTAAATTTCATAAAACTAAAATAAAAAAATAAAGTGTGACCCAATAGGCCTTTACAGTTCCAAAAACAAATATTAATTCTTGAATTCATACATATGAGAAAAGAGTGTCTTGTAATAAACCATTAGTCTTACTCATGCTAGAAATGGATCAATCAGGATCTTTATCAAACACA
The DNA here is from genome assembly GCA_963277665.1 of Viscum album. Classification (NCBI taxonomy): domain Eukaryota; kingdom Viridiplantae; phylum Streptophyta; class Magnoliopsida; order Santalales; family Viscaceae; genus Viscum; species Viscum album. The sequence goes on from OY728142.1 coordinate 1,731,816,211, forward strand.
TGCATCTCTATCCTTATGTCCACCGAATGTACGATATATAAGTAGGGGTTTTTATATGAAGCTATTTTATAAGACATTGATTAGATAAGGGACACTGAGTATTTCAATCCCACCTAGCTGAATAATAGGTTCTCAATTATTGAGAATATACTCACTAGGTTAACGAATATATCATATGTCATTCATCTAAGTGAATGAGTACATCATATTACCCTCCCCTAGATAGATAATCACATCACATGTACCCTTTCTAGGCATGTACAAACACTTACTCAATATATATCTATTAAGGTCTCATATTCCAAACTCATCATATAGGAGGTCAAATTCCATCTTGGTTATGGCTCAACTGATGACATGATCAATAATATACTCAACCACCCCTTAATTAACTAAGTCAAAAGTATTTCATATGAAAGGTATCAAATTATTAAGGTTATATTTATTTTTGTCTTTATAATCTAAGGTAAATGGAAATAAAAATATTAAATATAAACCTCAGTACACCAATTATATAGTTTATGATGTTCCATGTGCTATACAAGGGGTGTCATCCAATACACAAAACATATTTTGTGCCTCATGATCATATTATATATCTCTATAAAAAACCTACCCATGATAATGTTTGAATTTCATCACAGTATATGATATTCCATGATGAACATCAATTGGGGGTAACTCAAATTCACACTTTTAGTGGATAATTATCACTTTACTTCACATAATTTATGCAACTAATGTGAAGGAATGATAAATTAGAAAATATATTTTGAATAACATGATACAATTAAAATTCTTAATATATTTTAAGAATACTAACAAAATAATTCACAATAACCCATTGTATCATAACTCATATGGTAGAACACAATAAAGTCCTTATATTAATTACCTTTTAAATATTTTATTAATACCATTACATCTACATGTGACCACATGATAAAAACATCCCACTATACTCTTTAAAGGGTTAAGTCTATGAAGATTGTTTTTTTAATAATGGTGAGACTTATCGATCATATTCTTAATTTTCAACACTTTGAAAATGATATTCTCTATTATCTACTTAGAACCCCTTCTATGTTCATCATTTCCATAATCATTCTTGAAACTTTTCTTAAAAATATTTCTTTGATATACTTTTAGTAACCAAGTGTAACTATATAAATTATCTCTTTACCAATACATTTTAAAATCGTTTAGGATATAAATTGATGTTCACTTTGTATTTTGACTGGTATAATACATTCATGGTTAGCATTGAACTTCTTTAAGTCCAAAAAAACTTATAGAAACCTTTTAGACACTGTATTACCTTAAAAATATCATTCCAAATAGAGAATTTGTTTCTGTGTTTAAGAAGTAATTTTTTTTCCTTTAGTGTGAATATTTAACAAATAAAAACCTCCAATCAAATTTAACAAGGTATTATATTTTTTAGCGAATTATTTTTAAAATAAAAAATTATTTTCATAATTGTTTTCTCCACTGATGGGTGGTATAAATATTTCTCTCATATTATAAGAAATATCTCAGAAAAAATATTCTATCCTATATAAAACTAAATTTACCCTAGTCTTATTTTGATGTATGTTATATAGTTTGATGAGTCATAAAATGTGGGAATCATCTCATAGATTTGTAAAAATTACTTTTAAATAAATAAATTCTCTTATCATATAAGATAAATAAGATGAAAACACAAGCTTTATTTAAAACCAACTAAAATTGAATTATTCCATTGTATCCATCCATTGGATGTATAAAATATTTGATACATGTTTTTAATGAAAAATATCTCAGTTAATACATAAAATTATTTTTAACTCTTGTAAATTTATAAAATTTGTAAAAGATACATTTTGTATCATAAACCCTTCAAAATCAAAGAATTGATTTCTAAAACACTGATACATGACATATGATATGTATGAAGTTTCTCAAAACCCTTTATATATAGTAGAAACATTCGTAAGATGGAAACATTTCCCCTCTTTACTAACAACCTTCTATGTTTCATTAATCTACTAATACTATTAGAAAAATCCAAACATATTCTTTTATCTTAAAAATTTACACTATTGTAATGCCAAAAACGCATAATAGTCTATACATCACATATATAACTAAAATATCCTTATTACTTTGAGGAAATCAGGTAAACTTCTATTAAACTTATTCACATTGTTGGAAAATTTGAAATGATGATCATAGAATGAATTCCATAGATAGAACAATCTTTAAGGGAGACCTTCAGTCTCTCTATATGATTAGAATATCCAATCAGACTGAGTATATGAGTGGATAATGATACACATTTGGTCATCTCATACCTAATTCCTTTAAAATATTATTTAATTTTATCTTTTTTTCTCTCATAAAAATACTAATAATCTTGTTTAATAACTTCAAAAAATGGCTTATCATGAAGATATAACTATATAAGATATCATTTTTCTATTTACTTTATAATGATTATAAACTTACCAGTCTAAGGGGTTCCATCCAATAAGAATTTGTTTTTCCAAAATTTGATCTTAATGTCATGTTTAATAATGAAAACATTATCTATAATAGAATCTTTTATTATATGAATATCATGATTTAATATCATTTAAAATTAACATTGATTAAATGTGTTCCTACTAAAATGATGGACCTTTTTAAAATTTACATCATATCCATTTTAGGTACAAGATCCATATTTAACTATTCCATGGATCATTTTAACTTTTCTAAAATAACTTATCTATTTATATTGACAATAGTGTAAATCATATTATATTTGACCCTTGGATAGTTAATCAGATAACTCTTATCTTAATCCATCACATGGATTCACTCAATATTATTCATTTAGTAAACTGATAATATTAGGGTCTTCTAGGTAAGTGTAGTCCAAATAAAATACCAAAATGGACACTATATTCTAATAGGTTCACCCATTAATTACTTTCCTTACATAAGATAATCCATAGAGACCCTACCTTGGCATAACCAACCCTGTCAGATGATCAAAGCCTTGAAAATATTTAACTTTAAAAGAAATATAACACTCATTAGAAAGTGGATTTAATATCACTATGTTATATCATGTATTAATTTTACATGTGATAATGCTTCTAATGATTTAGTTTATAATACTTATTCATTCCACAAAATCAATATGATCAAATCATATTGATGAATAAATCTTTAAACAAATTTTGAGTAGGGTTGAGTTTATGTAGAAGAAAACTAAATGAGTAATCATAACTAACATAAAATTCCTTAAATATATGTTTTATAATTAAAATTATAGGTTTAATACCTTAAAATAAAGAATTTATTTATGAATAACATAAACAACTTACATCTATGAATTATAAAGAAGGGGATAAAATAAATAAATGAATGATTCATGTATTCAAACATGAGATAAACATGTGTGCAAATTTCATAAATAAATTATTGTAAACACTTTATAATGTGGTCATACACTATGAACACTCCATAATTAAATAAATATAAATATTTTATATTTTATTCTAATATAAAACCCTTCATGTTATCCTTTATACGAAATTTAACTTTAATACACAAAATATGAAATATATACATTCTATATATAAAAAATTCATATATGATGTAATAATTTAAAATAAATCATATTTAATAATATTTAAACACTGATCATACCAATTATGAAAACTCCATTTGATGTGGATTCAATAATTTATTCAAATAAGGCCTTTTAATTATAAAAATTTAAATTAATAATTATGAATAATTCATAATTCAATATAGAATTTCATATAAAATCTCATTATTTTGTAATGTATAAATACAATATAAATTATGGTTATAATTTCCAAATAAATACATTATATCAAAATTATATGTCATGGAATATAATTTTTAAAAATGAATTTAATATTATCAGTTTATATTATGAATATGTGTTTTAAAAAAGACGTAATAATTAATTATAAACACTTTATAATTAATTAATTTAGAAACAAATTGATAAATTAGATTAATATTTTAAATAAACTTTCATATAATTTATAAACATTTTATAAATTATATAATTCAATTCATAATTAACATTTTGAAAAATTAAAATTTCCCTATATATCATATTCAATAATATAATCATATCATAATGCATGATTCAATTTAAAGATGAATCATGGTTTACGACAAATAACACAGTTCAAGATATAATAATTCATTAATATCTATCATATTTTATGACAGATAATCCATATTAGTGACATTTTCTTCAGTATCAGATAATAATTTATTATGATATCACCTATATCATAACGATAATATAACATACTGTATCTATAAGAAGGTTCGTCACTACATCCAAAATGATTTACAATTTCATATGTTATTTTATATCAAAATTGAGGGATTTTAACTAGATTATATATTATGAAATTATATATCATATTATATAAAATTATGATGACTTATGATATTAAATATCATAATGCATTCAACAATTCAGAATTTATATCATATTTAATGATATCAATTACAATATCCAATTTCTAATAGAAAAATATATCATAGCCTACGCCATTGAATACGACATACATTATTTCTTCATTTTAAACATGATTTCAAGAATTAAGAAGTATTAAAAATCTATGATACCACTAAAGAGGTTTTTTAGGATAAAATTAAACTCATTCAATATATTAGAAGATAGTAAAAACTTTAATTCCCAAGATCACCATGCTATGAAAAAATGAAACTGTGCTAATATAAAAAATGAATAACATTAACCTTTTACCTTTGATAACCTCAAAAATTTCATTCAATCGTATGATTGATAGATATCCCATAGAATCTACCATTTGTTTCTTTATATTATAGTGTATCCATGGGATGATCTGAGTCACCCAACCCTTGGCTGATATTCACCAGAACTCCCTCAACATTCTAGTACCTCTTTGTAGAAAAGTGAGAAGTAGAAGAAGAGACTCTAAGGACCTATAGATTGGGAATAATATTTTCTTCAAGATCGCACACCATCCAAAAGGATATATAATCTTACATTGTTATTATAGATAGTCTCTGATGCTTTTTAGTATTTAATCAAATGTTACAAAACATATGAGTAAATGGAGATTGATTATAACCCATTCAGCTGATTCAAATTCCCAAACATTTCATATTTATGAAATATTTACAATGATAGATTTTGGAGGAAGATTCAGAAACATTACATCTTAAAGTTCATCTTCAGTTACTTAATAATAAGGTTCCTTATAAATCATACATTATCACCACACATATTTTAAGACATATAATATGACCCTACAATACGGAAATATTACATAATATTACCAAGGTAGTGGCTATGAGATCAATATATCATAGAAAATCATATTTATTTGGTTTATATGATATACTACATTATATATCTATATCATATAATATGATATAGATCATTTACATATCATATGTATTTGTGGATTTTAGACATATCTTAATCAACATAATACCATGATTGAAAACTCTGTAGTGTAAATTTATCAAGGAAAAGGGTGTTATATAGTCCATTTATAGTCTTGTACAGTATGAATGGTGACTATTAACTTCTTAATGTTTAATTAAAACTTCATATTTTGTGTCTGGTGTTCCCAATATGTGTTATCATTAGCTATTGGATTTTTATTAGTTTACTTTTAAATACTTTAATATGTTTACGTAATTAATTAATAGTGTTCCAAATATTTAACTTAAGTTTGAAATAAAATATATGTGTTATTAAGTGACATGAATATTTTTGGTTACTAATACTATTATATATCTAATTATATTAAATTATATTTGGTATATAAAGAGATTTAAATTAATATTGGATAAATACAGAGAAAAATTTATATGTTGTAATACCATGTTTTATTTTTCAATGATAAGGATAAAAGCAATTGATTTTTTATTATATTTAATAATTAAATAATAAAAGAAAAATGGGATGTTATTGATATATGAATAAAGGGAGAATTCATTCCTCCCACCAATTTGACCATGGACCATGAGATGGGAACATCCTCCAGTCATCAAAATTCTTCCTTCCATGGAACATTTATTAAGTAGGCCAATTAAGTCCCTCTTCCTCATCCTATTTCAATTCCTCTTACCTTTCTTCTTTACCAACACAAGTTTTTCTATATCCATCATTCATGGATTGTTGGGATTTCACCATGTCAAGGTGGAATGGTAGTAATCCATGGGGTTATTATTTTAGGTGTTAGAGTATCCCTTTTCATGTCATCTACACCAAGTTATAGGTTAGAATTTCAAACCATAACTCATAGATATGTGTTCACACTTCCAAGACATCAATATACTTTTTAATTATTTTATTTTAGAGTTTCTAATTTATTAATTATAGTATTTATATAATGGATCATTTCTTGATGACCATGTATAAGGTGAAATAAAGTTCTTAGTGGAAAATTTTAATGTCAAAAGCCTGAGTTCATTTGAATTTTTAGTTTTGACTAAGGGTTCGATTTTTAGTTGAGGATTTGGATATGGTTTTGGGTGTTTAAGGATGAATTATAAGGAATTTCTGGATAAGGTTTAATGGTCATGTGATGTTTTCAAGGTTGGGGGTACCTACAAATATTCCCCACCTAAAATTTACAACTACAGGTGACACCGAGTGCTTGGTGGAAGGCCAATAGGTTTCTAATACCTTGGTAATGGATTGGGGGTTCAACTAGGTACATGGTGTCCCCAAAATAGGTACCCAATATACCTGTCTTTAATTTTTATTGGTGGATTTATTATTGTTTTATATTTTACCCATTTATCCAATTAACTTCCCCCACACACTTCCCATTTACTCCCAACCAAAGGGAGGCCTTTATAGCCTCCTTGATTCACCTTTTCCTATATCTTCTTATCACTTGATTATAGGAGAATATTTGGTAGTTTTTAGTCTCTATTATAGGTTAGTTCCATTTATTCTCTCATATTCATTTTTATATTCTTTTTGTATAATTTCCTTGTGATAGAAAGTTATTCTAAAGTAAATTTCAGTATATCTTGGTAGAATTCACCCTAGAAGACGAGGATTAATCTTTTCTTTCTTTAAAGAGGTTAATATGGGTTAATTGTTCATCATTCATCAGTATTTTGATTGATTTTTTTAGAAACAATTATGTTTTGGATTTTAATATTTATGGGTTCATTTTGGAGAAATTTTATTGGAATTATTTTGGGGTTTTGTATGGCATGTTTTTTAGGGAAATTATAGAGTAGATCACATCAATTTTCTATAGGTTTTTGTTGATCTTTCCATATTGTAGTTATGTGGTTCAGTTCCATTAGTTATGGAATTTTGGTTTAATAAATTTTAGGTGACACATGGAGATGGATTAGAATTGGGAATATCACATTTGATATTATTAAATGATATTGACTTACAAAGTGATTCTTAGGCTATGACTACAACATGTATAATGTGATCCAACCCACTAAGGCCTACCTATCTAGTGGTAATCCAAGTGTGCCACCCCGTTCCCACCTCCAATTGACTAGGGGTTAGTTCTTTCCATCACATAGGCATGTCACATATATGGGAGGCCTCGACCTAATATACTTACACATGTACACAAAAATATATCTATATACACATCAATGAGTAAATGTATATAACTTCAATAATACATGCTTAAAAAACCTCTAAAATCCCACAATAAAGTACAACAGTACAAAATTAGAGTATCAAGAATAGGATATAGGCTTAAATACAATAACTTAGGTCTAACATAATGACAAAAAAAATAATATACAAGAACCAAACTATCAGTGTCTGACCAAATTCTTTCTACCACATCCGTCAATCACCTCTTTGCACAACCTGCACTAGGTCCACATATATCACCGTTAAATAGAATTATATCTATATAAGAAATGACACCTGATGGCATATCCCATATAGGTGTGACTAAATACATTACCAATAGGACACCTCAAAACCAGAAAGAGTAAAAAAACAAAAGAGAGTTAGATAAATATCACAACTAGAGGGTAAAAAAGGGAGAACCTAGATATGCTCACAAAAGGATTCAAGTTATCAAATAAGGTCCCAGAACTTACATCCTGTCAAAACATCAACATTATTCAAGAAAATTACCAATCCATAAAATCACTAAGAGTCATGTGATACCTATCATGAGACACTCATAGAAAAGACACACCTCACTAGAAAATACCTTAAATAATGGAATTAATTTAAAAGATAGATGACCATGCCATGGATAGAGGGGATACCTGACTCCATCAAAGTTAAAATCATAGATAGAAGAATACACCCTGGGAATTAGGGGGATAGAGGAATCCATATGTACCTTCACATATTAGGGGATCTCATTCCTCAGGTATAGGTAATGGGATACCTGACCCTCCCAAGGGAAAAAGGAATAGAGGATTGTTACCTTGATACCCACAAGGGGATACATGACTCAATTCGTGATTAACCTATAGATAAGGCATCACACAACTTGTCCAGTAGGGTGGGATACATGACCTTATATTTTTGGATCTTAAAATCTATCATCACATCCCATGTAGAAACCTACTCATAAATGATCGCTCAAACATCCTAATGTAATTGAAAATGGGGTTTTCAAGGTTTATCTATGGGGTACATGGGGTGTCACCCAAAGTCAAAAACATGGTAGTGTGCCACTAGTCTACATAATAAGAAAAAGACCAACTACATGACACATGATTCTAGTCACATAACATATAGGTTAGAGTATAACAATTATTTTGTGACTCAATTGCTTGATTCAAATTCCTATGAGGTCATACAATGTGTGGGCCCTCTATATGGTGTGTTTGAGCACTCGATTTCCTAGGTGTGAATGCTATATACATAGAAGGATGACCATATAGGGTCACATTATACATAGGCTTATCCGAATTACCATATGATAGTTTACTGTAGCTCAAACCTTAGTGTCTCACTAACGTGACACATGGTGTGTGTTCTTTTGAAGTAGATGTTGTGTAGTAATATTTTCTACAGAATCACAATCTTGTCAATGTGTTTTAAAAAATATCACTATTTTATTTTCGTTCTGCACTAATAATTTCTAAACCTCTAAAAACCACATCTCCATGTATATTACCTTTTCCTAAATCTGTTTCAGGGTACGTAATGTCATAATTCTCACCTCTATTTAAAGAATCTTCATTTCACATTCCCTGAATCATGAAAATAATAGTCCCATTTATTCCATGAATTATTATTGTATTCAATAATACTCCACAATTTTTTCATAAAAAAATATAAATACTAAAAAATTATCCCTGAAATCAAGGATTGATTGAAAAATTAATTGGTCTGTAAGGAAGGGTTAAATCATCGAAAAACTTAATACTAGTGATGATCACAAGAATAACAGAGGGAGAAATCCATAAAACAAAAAAAATGAGAACAATCAATGACCATGCATAATTGGAAACCATCTATGGTTGAGGAACCAAAATAAATACCCAAATAATTGAATGTTCCAGAATCAATGATTTTCAATTAACAGGTTTAATGAAATATAATTTTACAAGGATGAGAAAGTTTGATTTTGGATTAAATTATTAAAATAATTAAATCATAATTGCAATGATATAAAACAGGGATAAATAAAAAAATAAAATACCCTACCTCAATATTGGATCAATTCTAACAATGAACACATTTTCATCTATATCGATGATGTGTTCCATATTATCCACTCGCTAATCTATAAACCATCCTAATTGGTCATTGAAGTGTCACCCTATAACGGCTATCCCTCACTCCCAAGATTCCAAGTTTTTGTAGATTTCCCTAGATAATTGATATAATGGGGATTATATAGAGAATATATAGGTTAAATGTCTAATTAGATAATTAAATTAATTATATAATTTTATTAATTTGATTATTCTAATATCCTTTAATGAATGTGCATAAACCCGATGTCTAATGTGGAAAAACCTTATATCATGCCTATAGTAAATCCTATTATATAGATTCAGTGGAGGCATTGTTTTATCCATATAATAATTTTTAAATAGAAAATACACAGATTAAGAAATTGTTCAAATGCATTATTTAATATATTCAATAATTTTAGTATATCAACCTTAGGGATATAAACACTCAAAATAATATGTTAACTCAATGGATATTTTCGAAAATATTCAATGGGTATAATTTTAAAAACCCAAACCATTAAAATATTCCCACATTAAAATATTCTTATCTCAAGAAGAAGAACATACATTGATAGGTGTGGGTACTAATCTCTCATCTAGGTCTCACACTACCGAGAGGTCTTCTAAAGTTACATGTATTGGTTTAGAACACGAGCAAGGAGAATTGTTCACCTATTCTCATGATGATCCTCAATCTCACCAGGTACTATGAAAAGGTGGATATGTAATCACTATATATATTTCACTAGTGAATAATGTAGAATTGATCATGAACACATATTCTTAGATACAACACGTAGAAGAATACCTAAAATATATCCAACTAAGGAGGTAAATCAAGATAGTATGTAACCTCTCCCATTCTATATAGAAAATTAAATTCTCTGATGATCCTCAAAGAAAGCATTCCACTATATATAAATCCCTATAAATCACACATAGGTGATACCTTTAATAACACATGGTCTCCCTCGCTGAACTATAATGGACTCCCCCATCTGTCTATGTAGGTATTTTGATAGTTCTAGACTGTCTTCATCTGTTCTGAGATAATAAACACTTTCTCTATCATCTCTCATACCAAATCTGACCCCATAATTTATGATTATACCAATTCTAACTAGAAAAACAGTGAATTACATGTTTTCCCAAATAGGGATGGAAAATCACCATACCAATAATGGAGTGATAAATATTTTTATATGAAATATATATTAAGAGTAGATAATACAAACATGTTTAACTAAAGGGAAACATGTAATATAATCATATTTTCTCTAGGACCTGAATGATCTACTTAGTATGGCTATCTATCAAGGGGTGGAGTGCCATGATCATCCATTATCGGGCCCCAGAAGCCTCCATAAAACAACACCATAACCAATATGTGAAATAAGAATCAAAGTTAGAGATATTAATTGAGGAAACACACTGATGTTAGATGACCCCCTAAACATACAACCACCCCAAGATTTCCACTGAACTCTTATCTCTGATGGAGAGGAAATAAGATGAATTAGTGATTCGATCTATGCTCAACTAGATAACATTATTTACTCTCACCATCTATGAAGATACCATATAAAAAATACATGGAGATAATATCCTAAAACTTTTTTTGAACCTCAATGGGTTATACTGAACCCATTAGAAGCTGAAACCATCCTTTACTTGACGACTTATGAGGAATCGAGATATGAACTCTACTACAATATTCTTTATCTCTAGATACCAAAACCTATTCCAAAGGTCCTGTTACATATTTTACACTCTCAAATGAACCACTAAGTAATATTAATAAAACTCTATTAGAACCTATTCTCAAAGAATGATGGGAACCATATCCTATCTATAGAATATGATGATATGTAAACCACCTTTACAGAATCAACGAGGAGCATGTCCTGTAGAAATATTGTTAAAAATACTTCAAAATAAACTTCTATAAGATATTATTAAATTACATGATGTAGATGTAGAGGGTTTATAACCATAGATAGAGGTAATTAGATTCTCCTTCAATAAAATCATCCACTCAGGATAATTTAAATAATTAAAACTGCTCTGATGCATCACCCACCAATAGTGAACTATATTTTTTACTGATATAATTCTCCACAAAATTACTTTTTTATTGATTATAGACTGTCTAAAAGTCATAGTACTTCTACAAAAAAAGAAAAATCCTTTGTCTCAGGTTTATATCTATCTAATAGAAGATATAATAGATACTCTTATGGAAAAAAATAAAAAACAAACTGCTCACCAATAAGGTAGTGTTATTAGGTCTTCATGAAAATCACTATAGCTACTAACTCTAAATCATGGGTTGTATAGTTCTTCTCAGGAGTTCTCAAATAATAAGATTTTTATGAAATAATGGTCTATATCTACATAAATAAACATTATATTTCCCCTAGAGGAATCATACAACAGTATGCACTCAACACACCATTTGGAAACATCAAGAAAGGGGTTCTATTCAACCACTACCACAAATCATAAAAGGATTCTGGAATTTTTTTTCAAGAAAAATGGATGAACTTTTTTGGTAAAGGTAGTCAAGGAAGCTAAAATCCTAGAGGAATCATGCATGGATCTTCAGTAATAGATAACAAACCCAAGGAATCTATATATCTTTATCAATCTCTTGGGTGGATCCCAAGATAACACTATTTTTATCATTGTTGTGTCCAAAACTACTCCCCCCTAAGATAAAATATCATAGAAAAGGTACATATATAATACAAAACTAGTAATTTGAGAGTTTATTATACATTTGATGATCATAGAGTATGTCTAGGACTATCCTCCAATACTCAACATGTGAAACTTTTTATTTTGAATAAATTATAATTTCATTGATAAATACCACCACAAAATAGTCAAGGAAAGGTTAGAAGATCTTATTCACGATTCCTCTATTTTTTTGGTAATTTTTTTTGAATAATAGAATCACCATATAATCATTGTGAACACAATGACATTGGAATTATGTCTTTTATATATCCTCCTCAAAAACCTAAAATTAGTGATATCCTGGCCATAGGTTAATCTTTAAGAAAAATATTTCCTCTTTATATTGACCAAATAGGTTGTCAATCCTTATTTCCAAATAATTATTCTTAATGGTCACATATTTTAGGAAATAACAATTCATACAAAATCTCAATCTCCTTTCCTCTTTCTTAGAGAAAATTATAAAAGATTCTAAGGGGACACACCGGGTCTGATAAAGACTTTTTTCTAAATTTTATCTAACAACACCCTCATATCTTGAAGTTTATTAGGGGACATACTATATATTATTGAATATATAAATGTTTTACTTTGGTTCATGTTAATATAGAACTCAACCACATGATGAGGTGGAAAACTAGGTAAGTCTTTGGGGAATACATCTAGGTACTCCTATACTACTATAGTGTAACAAACATCTGTTGAGTCTACTTCATATAGATTCAAAATGGGAAACAAGTTTGAAATAATTTTTAGTCCTTTGCACATGAGCCCTTTCTGGTCTGATAGAAACTTCTTCTGAACAATAAATGAAAAACTCGACCCATTAGCCCGAGTACCCAACATCCTTTGCTGAGAATAATCAATCTAGTAATGGATTTTAGATAGCTATGAAATAACAATAATTATATCATATGATATCTTTTTTAATATGAAGAGATTGTATGAAAATTTATCACCTATGAGAGCCAAGTTACACTATTGAAAAAAGAGAAAAGTCATAGAATCCACTTTAGTAAGAGTCTCTATTAATAATGGTTAGAATAAATTCTCTAATTAATCTCTAGTTCATAAATAAGGGGGTAGGACAATAAGGAATGCATCACACCTCTATATACTAAAAATAAAGCTATGGTGGAAATGAAATACATTGTATGTTAAATCATGTCGGGATCCTTGGATCATAATCCTCAACCACCTACAATTTAATTCACCATTGAACTATAGCACTCTGAGCCTGATGTAGTCCACCTGGATGTGGTGGTAGTGGTATTGTGTAACAACATCATCCATATATGATATAACCTTTGGATCCTATTCCACTATCACTAATTTGAGGATCTCCTTGACCTACTATAAGAGGTCCCTAATCACATTGATACCTCTAACACGGTGGTCCATTAACTTCTTGTCCTCCATCAAATGCACATTGGGTTGGTAAGTCCTAATAAATATAACCATGATCATCACAAAAAAGAAATTCCTTCCTCCTAGTTGTCTATATAACCTCTAAAAAACTAGATCCAATGATCCTATATTTTGAAACTATACTTGAGAGTGACTCAGGAATCTCTGTCCCGAAGTCCACCACTATCCACCTATTTCTTATGTATCTTCTCTTAGGTTACCACTACCACCACCAACAGACTGTGGTTGCTCTGATAAATAGTTCTCCACAACTTGGGCATTGTCTACTACCCCAATATAGGTTGGGATACAAAGGTGGAGTACTCCATCTATAATATCACTACTAATCCCTCTCTCAAATGCATTTTACTAGAATTACCCATTAGGATCCATGTTAAGAGAGTATCATGTTAGGATGGGAAACCTAGATACATACTTAGTCGTGAATATTGTTTATTTCTATAACTTGAGGATCTATTTGATATGTACTGAATATAGAGTCATTGAGAAATACTCCTCCTAGAAGAGGCACTCAAACTCAATCAAATGAAGATTCATCTCATCATATGTAAGAGATAATAAACTCCAGCTGCATCATACCATTCCATGGATAAGGCTATCCTCAAGCACCTCCATCTATCCAGAATGGATCTAGACTAGAAAGAATACTCATATTATCGACACTAGCCCATCTTCTTCTGCTTTTAGGTTTAGATCACCCTAGAACCCCGGTGACCATTTACTATGGAGCTCATGATGTGTTCTCAACCTATGTGTGTCAAAATCCTTTAAAATCAGAATGATATTCTTATAAGTGTGAGTAAAAAAATTATCCTTCTCTTTAGGTGTAGGTTCTCTCACTTCTTGATAAGTATAAGTAATTCTCATCTTCCACTCAGAGGAAACATCTCAGGCATAGACCTCTAAACTAGACCCTCATCACTAAGATGATTTTCATCAAGATCCTATCATGGAATACATGTTGGAAGTCTTTATGGAGGAATCCAAAAATATATAAGATATAACCAAATCCAAAGATCATATATGGGCTGTTGAATTAATAAGGGAATGGAAACCACAAATCATTTCTATTTGATGCATGTACCATTATTTTCTTTGTAATCTATGTCTTGATGTACCAATATGGAAAGAAGGTTTTCATGGTCATAGTGAATGGATATATCATCCACTACACCAATACCAGGGTCCATAGTTTGAGAGATAAACTTTAGACACTTTAATACCATTTACCTAAATCCATAAACAATCGTCTAATTATTTTTACTCTAAAGTTCCTTCTTTTATTACCTTGTCTTTGATACCACTATCACATCAAATTACCTAATGAGTCCTACCTAGTTGATGGTAAACTAATTGTTCCACCCCATGACTTCCTCTAATATGGAAAAGACCCATAACCACCATCAAGTAATCACATCACATAGATTAGATTCCTTACCATAATGTTCCTATACAAATGCACATGTATCTCTATAAACACAAGCGTAGTGTGGAAAATTAGAAAACTATAATAATAAATGCATGAATAACCTATAACACCAAAAAACAGAGTAATATAATATATAACGATAGTATAGAGGGAAAATTCCCACATAATATAATTTAGGTACAACTTTTAACAAGAGAGAATAATGTCCCTGTATGCAACAACCTATGTCTAAACACTATGTTTCCACCACAAACAAAAATATCCTATATGTACCACCATTACCAAGTCCACCTTGATCATCATCAAAGTGCATTCCATCTACATAAGATAAAACACATTTGGGAAGAGCACATATTGGGGTGACTATATACTTACCTAGTAAGACACCCTAAAATAACCAAGAGGTAAATAATTAAAAGTGATTTAGCTAGAAACAAAAAAACTAGAGGTTAAATAAGGGAGAACCCATATATGATCACAAAATGATTAATTCATAAAATAAGATCACATACCATATAGCTAGTTGAATGATAAATAATCTTTAGGAAGATTCATAATCTGTACTTTCACAAAGAGTACCATAAGATCTATCATGAAAAAATAAATAAATGATAGATACTCCTTGCTAGAAGACACCTTTGGAAAGGGAATTAAACTCACAAATAAAGGATAGTACCCTTGATATAGGGGGATACTAGACACCATCAGAGTTCAATACTCTTATATAGGATCATACACTAGGCCACAATGGGATACTTGAATCTATCTGTAATATCCCTTATAAAGAAATCTCATTCCCTAGGTGTAGGTGATGAGATATCTAACCCTACATAGGAAAAAAGTAATGGAGGATCATAACATCAAGACCCATAGGGGGATACATGAATATATCTTAAAATTTCTTATAGATGAGGGATTATACTATCTGAGGAGTATGGTGGGGTACCTGACCTTATAAAGGGGGGTTAGAGACTCTAATTTCACATCCCATGTGGAAATATACATTTAAACGATCAATTTAACATCATATCAAAGAAAAAAGAGAGTACATGGAATTTAGAAGGGGAATAAGTGGTTTCACCCCAAGTAAATAACCTTTTATTATGGTAATAGACAACATGGAATGATAAATAATTACTACACAACATATAGTTTGGGTTTGTCACTCAGTTTGTGCCCTGAATTCCTAAGTCACATTCCTCCGAGGTCACATGGTGTGTTTCCTCTCCATAGGTTATGTGAGAGAACTCACATTCTTATGACTATATAATATATACACTCTAGGATGGTAATCTAGGACACACAATATGTTGGCATAGCCACATGACCGTGTGATATATAAATTTAGCTCAAACTCTCGAATCAAACTAATTAGACACACAATGTGTGTTCCTCTGAACTACATGTCGTGTAGTTGGGTTTTCTCTAGAATCTTTACCCTATTATCGCTTCTAAAAAAATATTACATGTTCATTTTATTTCACCTATAATAATGCATAAAATTCTATCAACCATGTTATCCATGTATATTACATAGTAAGAAATCCGTTTCCATCCAAAGAATACTAGAATCCTCATATTTTATCAGACCATCATTTTGAACACATATGTTTTTGAAAAACATAGTCTGTGTTATTACCTAAATTGCCATTTTCATCAATGATAATTAACCATACCATAATCCATAGAGTAAAATCCTAAAACAAAAAACAAAAAACCAATGATAAATTGCATAATGAATTGGTTCACAAGTAGGTGTTGAATCACTGGACAAACCGAATATCAGTGATGAACACATAATGAACAGAGGGGTAATCTATAAACCCAAAAACTAAGAACCAATAATGAATATTCATGATCATAAATTATCTATAGTTGATGAATATAATGAGACATATATATAATTTTCTATTTCAGAATCAATGATTCCAAATTCATAGGTTCAAAGAAATATTAACCATCATTGTTTAGAAAAGGTCGATTCTAGATTAAATTATTATGATTCTTAATCTTTAATTGAAAGGATATTAATATAGAAATAACATCATAAAAATAAAACACCATTCCTCAATGTTGGATTGGTCAAAAATACTGAATGAATCCACATTGATGATTATGACGAGTTCAATAGCATCTAATCGACAACTGACAAACCATCCTAGCTTATCGTCGATGTGTCTCCCCACAAAGGCTCTCCCACACTCTCAATTTATTAGGGTTACATAGCTAATCATAAATATTGGATATAATAAAGATTAAATATATATTGAATAAATATTCATATTATTATAATGATAACTAAATTAATTAGTTAAATTAAATAAATTCTTTTAATATTCATCTGTGACTACACATCGACTCATGGACAGATGTGAATGGAACTTATGTCACATCCAGGGTAAATCCAATGTTTTGGATTCAGTGGAGGCATTGGTTTCCCCATTAAAAAATTTATTCAAGAAAAAATACATTAATTATACAAATATTCACACACTAGTTAATATATTTAATGATTTTTAATATATCAAACTTTGGGATATAAAATTTCTGAAACTTCAAGGCAACTCCATGGCTTGTTCCAAAAATATTATTTAAACTATTAAAAGTGTCTTATTGCAAAAAACTGAGACCATTATATTACCTACCTAAAATTTTATAAATTAATAAAGAAACCTATTTATATTTAGAAGGTATAAATGAATGGTTTTCAATTGTAATTTAATAAGATGAATCAATTGTTTACCAGTATGGTCATTTGTAATTATGTAATAAAAATGTTACATATTGATTACATTATAAATCTCTTAAAATACTTCATGATTTTGGGTTTTCTTGAAATTTATCATCCTTTCTATTAAATTCCTCATGATATGTGATTTAGGTAACCTCTGTTAGAGCCTTATATTTAATCAAAATTTTCTCAATGTGTTGAGAACTTTTCTTGAGAAAGGATATGGGATATAATGGAAACCCACATTTTTTATATAGATTTAAACCATATTTAAGGTAGCTAGTGAGATTATAAAATGGGGGGTCATTTGTTGGACTAAACCATCTCATGGTGTCATCATATAATGAAGGTTCACTTCAATATACCCAACCCAATATTATATGGGGAATTAACCATTCCCACTTAAACCATAATAGTATACAAGTTAATTAACCTCACATAACCCATGGTTATAGGAGTGATTTAGAGATGATGTGGTGACTATGTTTATGAGGGTGGAAGAAGCGATTCATCATATAAAACCCAATGGTATAATATTTTCTTAACAATGAAACTATAAATATACCAAGGTTTTTTATAAGGTTTATAATGTTTTATAAAATCATTATTTTAGGAAATTAATATTTTCAAATTTTTTTCTAAATATGCTTCCTATAATTTAAATTTATTATTCCCTTAAATGATTAAAAAATATATTTTTCATTATATACACCGTTCCACTTTTGAAACTTGGTTATTTTAATAAATTTTACTTATTTCATATCTCTATTATAAATTTTTAGTATATTAAAATATAAATTGAGACTGAAAAATTGTATTAAATAATAACTTATCAACTTATTCCCCTACTTATTGGTTCTACCATCCCCATGTTATCTCGATCATGACTGCTGTTAGAGAAAATACCTTAAGATGAGTTTTTTTTGATATTTTGGGTTGAGTTTATTGAAAAATAATTTTGATAATGTTTAATAGTGGAGAATACCAAGAGGTATTCATGAATGAAAGGATCTGGGGGAGTTTGAAGTTATTTTTAAAAAATTGTGCATAAATTTGAAGTAAATGATATGTTTTCATAAAAAATAGGCAGATACTCATAAAATTGGAGTTGTGTAAACTTAATGACATTTTGAACTCATGTTGATGTGTTTCATTGAATCAAAATTGGTTTTGAAAAACATATATTTTTGGATTATTGTTTCTTATAATAGGGAATAAATCACAACATTTGTAATGGAGAAGAAGACTTAGAGGATTATTAGGAGAGATAAGTGGTCTATTTTTGTGTTATACTTACATAGATGTATTTCTCACACATTTTCATTTACATGAACAATAGATGTGGGTTGAAAGGATATTATATGAATGAGTAATTTTGAAAATGTATTTTATTTGAATATTATTTGTGCACAAAATTATTTTACCCAATCCATATGTGAATTTACCATAATTTATATAGTAAAGCTTAAATTATAATTTTGAAGAAATAAGAACTTCACAAGACACTAATTGTGGTATAAATAGAGTTTATTTAGTTTATCTGATGAATCTTCATAAGGAAAAGTGAGTATACTTTAGTATAGTTAGAATTGAGTTCTCAAGTCATGAATGATTGTAAACCAAGGGAATAGTGGGTTCACTTTGTACATTTTAAATAAGAGTTCACTTTAGTGAAATTTTTATATCGACACATCATAATTTTATACTCTTATGAAATAACCTGATATGGTTTAAATACATAAAAAATAGTTATGTCTCTTGGATGATTTTATATCTAATATATGTTCCTAAAAGATAAAGAGAGAATATGTTTTTGTATTACGATAGAACAAGATAAAAATTGGGATTTTTAATATTTCATTCCCTGATTCACCACACTTTAAGGGTATTCAACCTCGTATACATACAATAAGGAATATACTCCGGGAAGGTTCAAGTCACCAAAATTATTATCCAAATGCATGTCACGGTGGTAGAAAATAATAAATGGATTCCAGTAATTAATTGAAATAACATTCATAGTTAGAAGAATAATATACATTACATTTTCTAATCTTTAGGAATAACTAGTTAAATAAATTATATTTTTAATCCGTTATGACATGTTTTTATTTTTTTAGTAATACATGTTTTATTTTTATGATTATGGATATGATCTAAAAAGGGATTTATGTAAAATATTGGAGAATGAAGGAAGACTATATACTATATTTTGGAATAATTTTTGAATGGTTTAAAAAGACTATAAATGAGATGTATCGGTTCTAGTTTGAGTTGAGTAAAATATAGATTTTTTTCTGAATTTTTTTGAAAAAATGATAAAGGAAATTATCCTATACATATAAGATTTCGCTTTTCATAAGAGATTTGAAGTCCCATGGAATATTTTGAGAATCATGTATGAATATTGAGTATAACATAATTTCACAAAGTAAATTATCATATGTCATATGATATTTTAACAAGGTGTATCCAATTTAGTGTGTGCTATCTAGAACATAAATAATTAAAAAGGCTGTTATCCACTATAGAAAAATTTTGTATAATATTTGAATCTCATATGAATTTTTAGAAAAATGGAAATGGGAGTTCATTTACATGGGATCTATGCATTTAAAGTCTTTACAGCATTGGAGAATTTGTTAATGTGGAGTTATTTTGAGGTGCTCGTATGATATTTGATTTTCATAGAATTGTAAAAGGAAAATTTTTTATGA
Organism: Viscum album; assembly: GCA_963277665.1. Lineage (NCBI taxonomy): Eukaryota > Viridiplantae > Streptophyta > Magnoliopsida > Santalales > Viscaceae > Viscum > Viscum album. The sequence continues at coordinate 1,731,836,975 of OY728142.1, forward strand.
CATATGAATTTTTTACAATCCATAAGTCTATTTTTAATATTGTATAATTTTTAATCCCTCATACTCCTTTTTTATTAGAAGTAAAATATGAGAATCTATAGAGGTTAAGAATGAAGAATATGTAGAATTCATATTTTGAATAAAGTAGAATCAAAATAGATGTAACTAATGATCACTTTATGAATCAAACATCATGATCATATATTAAGGATTATTTAATCTCTAGATAAGTGGTGGAACAACTAAGGAGGATACTAGGTTTTGAGATTAATTTCACATCATAAGAAGATGGTCCACGTCAACATCATATGAGTTCATTGATATAGAGATGAAACATTATTAATTTTTAAAAAGTGAAGATTTTTTTGGAAAGAAGAAGACCATGATATTTTAATATAATAAAAATAATTAATTGATTATGAGTCTTTAGTAAGACCAAATAATTTAGAGAATCTAAATAGAGGGGAAGATTAGGAAGAATGAGTTTTAATTCCTGAGATTCCAGGATCTTGAATGAAAAATACTATAGAAAATTCATAAGGGAATATTTACACTAGAAAATATGAATATAAAAGTAAAAATATGATAATTATAAGGATAATAGTGAATTATGAAAATTCAATGAGAGTAGAACAAATTTGATTATGATAATGGACATTAGAGATTTATGTGTGTGAAGAGGAAAAATATTAACATATGTGGAGTCTATGTAGAGGATCGTTAATTCATCTGTGATATTTATTTGTCAAGAGTTGTTTGTTATATTAATGAAATATTGAAAATGGTTAATACTAGTAGTTTTATGTGTTAAAAGTTACACCATTTCACATTATTTTCTTAATAATAAGAATGGAGTTTTGTGCATGTGATAATTACCATGAAACACAAGGGTTATAATCATCATTAAAGAAGGAAAACCCTATTAAAAAATGTCTTGTACCCATTTAATTTTGGAATAAGTGAGTACATTTATAGATAGGAATTGTGTAATCAAAATAGTTAAAGGGGAACTTAAATAAACATGCACATTAATTCAAACCCTCTCAGTGTGTATCACCCTTCATGTGGTCCAACTATTGGTATAAAAGAGGGGATAAATCTACTGCTTCTCTTAGGAATTTGTTATAGATAAACAAAATTATTTAAATAGTAAATGTATAACAATTTTTGATATAAAAGGGTCTCATTCAATTAAGGATAGAATGTTTCCTTACATTATTTTTCTGGGGCTCAATGTTATTGATTTGGTTCAATATGGATTCATTGTTCCTGATAAAGCCCCAAAATGATCTCAGATTGAAAAAAATGGATTAAAAATGATGGGAAGGCCATGAATTCGTTATTATATTATCTATCAGAGAATAATATTAAACATTTCATGGGATCCAGACCTTATAATTCTTTTTATAAGAAGCTTCATAGCATTTACTATGGAAAAAAGTTAAAAGAAGAAAATCTATGAATTAGTAGACAATAATATGAAGATGTTATAATTCTAGATGGTGAAACTATTTATAGATTCATTACTAAGGGAAAAATGATTTTCATCACTATTAGAGGGTCTATAGAAAATCTTAATGATTCTATAGTGTCAAAAAAACTAATAATAATCCTTCTAAAAAAATTTATTCCATGGTCTTTTCCCTAGAATATAGAGATATTAATAACATTACCATAGATGATCTCCAGAAAAAAATCATTAAGTATGAAATAATAATTGGAACTTTAATTAAAAAATGTAATATAAGAAAATAAAATTACTATAAAATATATTAGGAGTTTGAATATATAATAAAACAAGGTAGAAAATATGATGGAGAAAACATAGGTGATTATGAAAAAGTTTTTTTATCATGTCAAGAAACTTCACAATAGGTTGAAGAGGTAATTTTAGAACGAAAATTGCTTTAAAATGTTTCTATTTTGTAAAAATTGAACAATTATCATTTAAATATCCAATAAATTTTCGAATACTAAATGATAATGAAGAAGATATCACGAAAACCACCACTAGGAGATATCTCTCATTTTCTCAGTCAAACGGAAAGAATAAGATTTCCCCTACTGAGGGAGGAGAGATTTAGAGGAATTATAATATGATAATTTAAATAAAAATGTTATTTAAAAAACTATGATGTTTTAGAAAAGAAAAAAAAAGACTAAATATATTGTTAGAAAAAAACAACAACAGATTCAAAAAGACATTATAGTCAAGGAAATTGGGATTCAAAAGCATGATGTTGAAAAAATAAGAAATCATTAAATACATGAATCCCAATATTATCCTTGGAGATATAAATATTGATAAAATCATGATGTATAATTATGAAATTTTCAATTATGATACAAAACATAAATGTAATAGGAACAAGGCTATAGAAGAAAAATTTTAATGTTTAAAACAAATAATAATAACTAGATATTCCAAACAAGATGTTATATATGAAAAGGGAAAGTCTATTGGATATATATTTTAAATAGAGAATAATTATACTGAAAAGTCTTATGGAATATTTTAATATTGAAAAAATTAAAGTATTGAAGAAAAATACAAGTCTTCATAAATCTTGAAATAAAAAAAATCAATAGATGAGTCTTTGTCAATTAAATTTATTAAAATAAGAATTACTAAAAAAATTATTTATATTGTCTACACATTTAATGGTTGAAAAATGATCAAAATTGTAATTGAATTACTATTTTTTTTTATCAAAATAGAATATTTTAGGGACATAATATTGTTTCAGTTTTTTAGTCAAAAGTCGTAAAACTATTGTTATACTATATCTCTACCTAGAATAAGAATAGACTAGGAATAAATAGGGATACAATAGTCATAGATGAGAAATCAAAAAAAATTCTCAAAAATTAATTCAAAATATAAAGTAAAGAATAGATTTGAAATACTAAAATAGTTTTGTTAAAGATGTGATCTATAATAGATCACCTAAAATTTATATATATGTTTTATCATATCTTAATTGAATATATGTTAGGGGTTTAAAAATAATCAAAATCATAGTTATATGGGTAAACATGAAAATTTTTCCAAAGAAAAATTTAAATTATTGAAATCATATATGCCTTGGATGATAGATAGTGTGTGTTCTTCACACATAAAAAGTGATTTGAAAAACCATAAAAATGTATGGAAATATGAAGGAGGATATCTGGAATTTGGTAACGATAGATTGTTGAAGGTAAAAGGTACTAGAAAAACAAACACCTAAAAGAACAAAACCACTCCATATAGTGTATTATTTGTTTATGGGTTAATGAAAAACCTTTTAAATGTATAAAAACTATATGATATTGTAAATGAGGAGATCTTCAGAAAAAATGGGTATACAATCCAGAGAATAAAAGGTGAGGATGTTATTATAAGGGGTCTACAATCCCCCAGAAATATGATTCAAATTGGTGAAGCAAGTGTAGATTGTTACATTAGTCAGTAAGAATAAAATCATCTATGGAAGAGAAGAGTTTGCCACCTTGGCCAAATTAACATGAGAAAAATAATAAAAAATAATATATGAGGAATATACCCATTTTTGAAATAGTTTACAACCACTTTTTTTTAAAAAAACTTTTATAATGTAAAAAATGGTGAACAAAGCTCATAAAAGAGTTTAAATTCAATCTTCAAAGCCTTTTGAACTAATTCACTTCAATACATGTGGTTCTATGACTAAGAAGTCAGCAATTATGGAAATTTATTTCATTAAATTCATAGATGAATTCATTAGAAGGACAATATTTATGTTTATTCCACACAAATCATAATCCTTGGACTGATTCAAGAGTTTTATAAGATTCTAGGAGAAAAAATGGTCTTGTCCTTGAATAGATTTAGATCCTAAAATTAAATGAATATTCCAACATAAAATTCACTGAATTATTAAAAAACATGATATTAAACATGAATTCATTATTCTATATTCTCCTAAAAAGGAGTGGTTCTATGAAAAAATAATAGTTGAGATGATATAACTATAAATATGCTGGTAGAGTATGGAACCTCAAGATATTACTAGTTAGAGGCCATAAAACTAATATAATAATTTAGAATAGTTGTCTTATATGGAAAAACTCATAAATTACTTCTTATGAGATGTGGTTAAAAACAAATCCAAATGTTAAACACTTCACAGTTTTTGGAAGTCTATTACAGATTAAGAAGAAAGACATACGTGAAGTAAAATTGGAAGAAAAAGACAAAGATGGAATATTCTTTGGATGTACACCAAACTAGAAACCCTATAGATGTTATAAATAGGATTCAAAAATAATTGTTGATAGTAATGAAGTCACAATATTTGAAAATATGTAAGGAATTATAAATACTGTAATTTTATATGAAGAGGATGATATTATAGGCTCTGAACTTGTTGATTGAAATTTTGAAAACATAGAGATTCAGGTAAGAATATTCTATATTTTCTATTGATGAAGATAAAGAATTGAAGCATGGGAGGGTAAATTAAAGGTTGAGAAAATTTACTAATGGTAAGAACATTATTATTTACTAGAATCAGTGTGTACATTCAAGAAAGAAGATCATGTGATTGGACATACCAACTTACTATAAGATATTAAGACTCATAAAGTTGATGAAGCATTCAAACACAAAATGTGCGTATAAGTAATGAATGAAGATCTTGCACATATTGAGAAGAATGAGACATAGGAACTTAAACCCATACCAAAATAAAATAATGTAATTAAATAAAAATTTATATTTCAGATTAAAATAAATGTTAATGGTTGAGTTGCAATACATAAGGCTAAGCAAGTTTATAAAGTATACTAAAATATCGAAGGTGTTGACTTGGATGAATCTTTTTACCTAGCAGTTAGATATGAATATATCTGGATATTTATAGCTATTAAAACTTAGAGAACTTTTCAAATATTTAAAAATTAATTTTAAATCATCTTTTCTGAATGTTTATATTGATTAAGAAGTGTACATTAAACAACTTGAAGGTTTTATTATAGATTTATATTTTTTCAAGGTATTTATGATGATGAAAGACCTTTATGGGATGAAGTAAGATCCAAGATCATAATACTTTAATCCTGATGATTATCTAAAAATCATGAAATTTCAGAATGATTATGTGGAATAAAATATTTTTTTGAATAATATAAAATGATAAAATTATTTGTGATTTTATATGTTGATGATATAGTATTTTCTAGTAATGAAGAAATATTGTGTGAGGAGTACTCAAGAAACTTGAATGAAATGTTTGAAAAAAAAATTCTTGGAAATGATATTTTTTTAAGGAAAAAAGTGTTTAAACATTAAAGTATAACATTATCTCACAATAATAAATGAGTAGGGTATCTGGATGAAGCTTGACATGTAGAAATGCAAAGAAGTGTCCAAACTAATTCAGGTGGGGAAAAAGCTGAGAGAAAATGATTAAGAGAAAACTATTAGTGAGAAGCAGTTCAATAGTTTTATTGGAAGTCGTATGTACCTAAAAATATCAAGGCTTGACACTGTGAATATCATCACCCTCTATTTCTGGAATCAATCTAATCCAAAGGAAATATATTTTTGACCAAAAAAGTATATTTATGTACTTCAAATTTTTTTAATAATGATATGACGAATACAAAGTAATTTATTATTTATTTGAGAGGATTTACTAATAATAATTAGTGAGGGGATATTTTTTATAGGAAATCCACATTTGGTGGAGTATTTTTCATTAGAAGAAGCTGTGTTTCATAGAATTCATAGAAGTAAACACCAAAAAATCTCATATTTTACTAAGACGGAATATTTTTCTCCATAAAATAAAGGTAAAAAGGCAATATGGATGAAGAAATAATTGAAAGACCTAAATATTGAAGAAACTTATAGTATACTGCCTTTTTATTACATTACATTATACAAACATTGGATCTTTCAAAGCATAGTTTCTTGAAAAAAATGAACATAATAAATGAAAACATAAAAAATTATTCTGTTCTACTTGAAAGGATTCATCAAGATTCATCCTAAGTATATTTATTTAATCAATTAACATGGAGACATATATCAAAGTAAAGGGTGAGAATAAGTCATAGTAAGGGAAAACAAGGGAAACAATTTACAAGTTTTCATGATAATTATTGAAAAGAGTTTGAAGAATATCATAAAGGAATGAGAAAAGGAAAAATAGGAATATCATAATAAAAGCAACTTGAATCATAACATGGAAATTTGAATATAACATTTCATTAAGTCATTCATAATAATATCACCAAGATTTATCACTAAGGTGTCATAAAAACTACCAAGATTATTGACCATGGTATCGTAAAACATTTCATCGCTACAGATTAAATTCTTTACCCAATGAATTAGAGTACTATCAGGGTGAACCTTTCATATGTATTAATTAATTTTATCCACATATATCATAATAAATAATTTCATAAATAACCTGTGGAGAATAAAATAAATGGGTTTCATATTAAAATCATGGCGTCTTAAAAATAAGTGCTTAAAGACAAGATCTTTATGTCATTATTAACCCATGAAAAATGAAGGTGGGGTTCATGTATGTTAATACCATAATAAAATAGATCATTTTTGAAACTAGGGGAATAAACTCATAAAATAAATAGGTTTGGGAATTAAAAAAAATAAATTATGATAATTTCTGGAGAAAAAGAGAGAAAATTAGAGAAAAAAATATGCCAACATAACTGGTATGAAACATGGTTTTAGAAAAAAATTAAAAAGAGAGAAGACAAGCGTATAAAATTCATAAAATAATCTTAATAAATTACATGGATATAATAAAATGGATATATGAACATTGTATGTAAATTTTAAAGATATACAACAGAAAAAGGTAACTTGAAAGGAAAAGAGAAGTTGGGATTTCCATTACCATGAAGAGTAACTCCTAAAATTCAAATATTGGTTACTTGGGTTATTGAAAAAACCTTAGGAGGACTCCTTGGGAGAAAATAACTACTAGTTATTTGTGGAGGATGAATTGGGAATGAAAGATAATGGAGAAATGGGAGGGTATTTATAGGAGAAAGAGATGATTTGTTTATTAATTTCCTTGGACACATAGGTAGTGGTAAATTCAAAAGAATGGGATTTCCCATAGTATTTAACCATGGTATTGGACACTTGGAACACATATTATGATATTTTAATCCAAAAAAGTCTACCATAATTTTATATTTAATATTATTTCATTACGATGTCATTAAACATATTGAAAAACTTAAACTGTATTTTTACTATTCAGGAAAATGAAAGTATTTTAGAAAATTATCATAAATTCACCCTAACCTAATTTAAATGTGATGATTTAAAAAATTATATTTATTTTATCAAAATAATTATCTAAATATGATAGTTTTAACTTTTAAATACAAAAATATTTAGTTATTATAAATAATAATAGATATAAAATGCATAGTGAAATTGCATAGTGAAATTTCCTACAGTTGAAAAAATAAAATTATTTTATCATTTATATTTAAAAAAGAAGTTTTCTAATCATAATATTTCATTAAAATAAACATTATTAATAATAAATTATTTTATTTTAATAATTATATATATATTTGAAAATTAAAATCTTTGTTTGAAAAATCTATTTATCAAATTCATCATAATTTTAAGAAAAAGTAAACTAAAAATGGAATTTGTGGAATAAAAATTTTATTTATAAAATTGGATTGCACATTACTTAACCAAGGTCCTGAAAAATAACCCATTATAATACCCATGTATGTCCTAAGGGTGAGGTGTTTGATGGGGATAGATTATTGGGGCAGCTAGAATAATATCGCATTAGTGGAAATTTTCAATAAGTTGAACTTATCCTGAAGGAAGATTCATTAAAGTCTCACTTGTTGAAGCTCGACTTTGGATTGATCAAGAAATAAGCCCAGTGACACCAACTACATCCCATGTTCTGAAAAATGGGCTTCCTATGGCACTACTCTAGAGGATGAGGCCATCGAATCCTATTTCTGCATTAATTTTCTTTTTTCATTTGTTCTTATAAAGAATAATTATAACATTAAAATTATCATTTATAGTATAGTTTCTAATGGTCATATTGACCAATGGTCATAATTGACCAACATTCATATAATAGTCGAATCCCGATGGAAACATTTGAAAATATACTCACTTAATTATTATTATACAACACACATTTTTAGAAAACAAATATCATTTAAAAAGTTTGGGTCATTAAACAACTTATACTCTGATTATAGACTCTGGAAATCATATTTTATAAACCTATCAAAATATCCCATAGAATACTATAGGTTTAAAAACATTGAGATAAATTATCATTTCATAAAGGATAATTTTTAAGAGGTATTCTAAGGTTGTAATTTATTCCCTCTAAAGATCAAGTTGTTTATATACTCACTGAACATTTAAAATTGAATAGTTTGATAATTTATGTTTAGACATTAGAGTGCATTATACTCCCTCATATAGAGGTATTTATTTTATTTTATAAGATTCCAACTCTAATTTTTTCTAAGATAATTATTGATAACAATTTGTTTTTAGTAGGATAAATTTTTTCTCCTTATTGTGATCCATTTTAATGCGCGTGCAGAGTTATTCAAGATAGATATTTCGATGACCTTGTTATATTTAATTATCTTGGTTTCAATTTTTGTGGGATATTTTTTAAGAAAAATGTTTATTATTTATTTAATGACCCTTGTTTTATATATCAATATAGAAAAAATATAATTATATTTGATTGATTCATGGATTTTTGGAGGAGTTTCAGTTTTTACATGTTGGCCATCACTTTGGTTTTATTTTCAACCCAGGGAGAGAAATTAATAGTATTCTAAAAAAATACAATGGGGGAGATTGTTAAAAACCTTGTGATTATGATGTATTTATAGGAAATAGATGTTTGATTATGATTAATATAGAGTTGATATTCAATGGGATTTAAGGAAATTATTGGTTAATTAAGGAACTCTATCTACTACATTTTAAAAAAGGGATTTTTACGGATTTAAAAGACTTGGGAATGACTTGTAATGGTTCCAGTTTTAGTTGAGTTAAATCTATATTTTCTCCTAAATATTATTGAAAAATTTTAAATAAAATTTTCCTATGTGTAGAAAATATCACATACATGTTAGATATTTTAAGTCTCCTTATATATTTTGTGAATCTTGTATGACTTTTGAGTATACCAAAATTTGACAGAGGAAATTATCATATGACATATGATATTTTCAGAATCTATATGATATTTTTTGTGCGTGGGATGTAATTTCAAGAAGGAAAAAGATAAGTGTCCTATAAATAAAAAATTTGTAAAATATTTGACTCTCATATGATTTTTTTAGAAAAATAGTAACAGAGATTTATCTATATGGGGGAAACAAGTTTAATATTTTTTCCACATAGAAGATTTGGTTTACATGGATGAGTTTTGAGGTGCCTATATGATATTTGATTTTTCCTGATTTTTTTAAAGGTAAATTTCATTGAACCAATGAATTTTTTATGGGATGTAATATTAGTGCGGAGATAGTATTACTTTTTAGTCCTTAAACAACATTTTCGAAAAATAAAAAAATATGAAAATCTGTAAAAGTAAAAAATGATGAATATATATAAAGTGGAATAAAATCAAAAATATTTTATGATATTTGCTTCAAGAATCAATAATAATTATCATATGTAGATCTTTATTCAAGCCTAAGATTGGAGGTCAAGCTAATGAAGATGATGGGTGTGAAAATTAATTCTATGCTATAATAAGGGGAACCACATCACCACTCTATGAGTTAATACACATGAGAATGAATTGTGTTTAATATTTTATTGGTTATGATTATAAATAAAATATATGAACATGATATGCATAGATATTATAATGAATTAATTGAGTCTATTTCTATAGGATTACTACAAAACAAGAAGAATAAAAATGGATGGGAATATTAGGATTTTTTTGAATTTCTAATATTCTCAGAACATAAAATTTGAAGATTTTGGAAAATTCATATGATAATATTCACAAAATAAAATGTTAATATTATAAAAATAAAATGAGTATGAGTAGGATAATGATGAGTTATTATATTTCTACAAGAATAGAATCGATATAATACTAAGGAAAACTGTATGATGTTATTGTGCATGAAAGATGAAGGATATCAATATTTTTAGATTAAATGTGGAGGAGAATTAATTCATCAATGATATTATTAATCAAGATTTGTTTTTATGTTTATATGATATTGTAAATGGTTGGATCCAATAGTTTCATGAGTTTATGTTTACACCCTTACTCAAGTTCCTTTTGATAATAAGAAGTGAGCTGTGCGCATGAGATAATCAGAACAACACACTAGGGGTATAGTATTCCTTAAATTAGGTGAATATAATTATATAATTTGTTTTTTTTAATTTTATTTTGATATTAGTGAATATATTGAGAGATAGGTTTTGAATAATCATGATAGTTGAATGTGATTTTAAATAACAATACACACCAATTCATCCCCTCTCAGCGTGTATCACCCTCCACATGATACAACATCTATTCATAGAATTTATATCAACATGGATAAAATATATTTATCTGAGGGAGGATGTAAGATGATGATTACAAGGTAGTAAATTTATGGGTGGGGGTGATTTATCCAATATAATCTAAATGATGGTGATGTCCTATAATTTATCACACACCATGGGCTTACAATTTATTAACATATACAAAGTCGATTCAATGGTATGTGACAATAAATTATTGGTTATATGGAAAAAAATATAAGGACTTCAGGATACAATTGAATGATTATTTGATGTATTGTTGGATCAGATAAATGATATCATGGAGGATACATGAATATTCATAGAAACAACTAAAAATGTGAAGATTGTAAGTAATATATTAATAATTTTTATACCTTGGATTAATCCAAAAGTCTCGATTGTTGAGGATAAAAATTAAAAGCAGACGATGTTAGATTGTTTTCATTATACACTTATTTCATTTTATATTATCAATAATGATATTGTGGTTTTAAAAAAAATGAAATATTATGAATTGGAATTCACTACTTTTAATAAGGTCATAGTGAATTATTATTTTGAAAATAGGTTATTTTTTTATTTATGTCATTCAATTACTTAACCAGGAAAAAAGGAAATGAAAATTTTATGGATAAATTACACTTTCTTTCATTTAGTGTGGAAGGTTCGGTCACCAAACAGAAAATGTTTCCTAATAAGGTTCAATATAATGATAAGGATGATGAAGTTCCCACAACAAAAAATGAAAATAATGTGAAAGGTAAGAGTTACTAGGATAAATTCTTCAAGAAGAAGAAAATACTTTCAGTAGAGGGTAATCCCTTAGAAGAAACAAAATTGGAATAAGTTTAGGACTTTAAAAAACTAAAAAAATAAATTCCTATGGTTATTATAGAAAAGTTTATAGAAATGGAAGGTAATGATGATGATAATGAATAATTAGAGCGGAGAGTTTATGTCAAAGCATATTTAGAGGCTACACCTAATGTGACATATTCTTAAAGATCCAAAATGAAGAAATATAATGCAGTGGTATGGGATTCCAAACAATATATATAGTAGTAATAAAACAATTAAATTGAGTTAAAGGTGGAAATTAAAAATAGAAAATATGAAAATACAAAAATATCAGATAAGGTTATTAAGAATAAACTCAAGAATAAAAAGTATACCTAAATTGTTGATGGATTGAGTTACATTTTAAAAGATCAAGTTAAACATATAAAATATATTGAGGTATAAATCATTGATTTATTGTAAAAATATTAAGATCATGTGAGAATTTTGACTCATAGTATGTTATCTGGAAATTAGATCAAATGGTTTATAAGAATGGTAAAGGATAATCATGGAGGTATAGTAAGAAAATTAAAGGAAATTATATATACACAAAAGACAGATCATAACCACAAATATAGTATAGGTATTGATCACTAGTTGAAATAAATATTGGTTGATTACAATAAATAAGTATTCAATACAAAGATGAAAGTTGGTTTTAGTGTGAATCAGAATGAGAACACTAAAAATACCTAAAGAGTTTCTAGATCCACTTTGAAAATATATAATAATACACTATATATTAGGTGTATTTTTATGGAAATATGTTACACACTAAAAGTGCATGTTTCAAAAATAATAGTTATTGGAAGGTATAAGTGCAATAAATAAAACCAAGAAAAACTCCACATTTCACATATTCGTTCCATCTACAATATTTCTAATGTGGTGGGAATTATTATATGTCTATGTATTACTTATCTAAAATTTATAGGAATGTGATTATAGATAATTCAAGTGGTCATACAAAGTAGTTCAAGTAATCATCAATTGGGATTAAAAAATAATTTTTTTTAATAAAAATTGTCTGGTATATAATATAAAAATTAATATCAAATTCACTAATAATAATTAGTCATTAAGTCAGATACATGGATAAAAAACGAGAAGAGAAGGAAGTGGTTATAAGGATTTATCTAACATCATCTGGTCATTCTACTATAAGGATTATTTATAGTGGATGTACTTACTATATAATAAGATATTATAATATTTTCATAGGCATTTTGTATTGAAAAATAAGGAATTTTTATATTTAGAAACAATGAAGGGTTAAATATTATTTAATTAGGAAAAGGAAATTTTTTGGGAAAATACATGAGACAAACAAATGTATTTATTATTGAATGTCATGGTTAAAATTTATTAAGTATAAGTCAATTGTATGATATGGGATATGTGTTGAATTTCTCTAAATGAAGTGTATCATAAATTATAATGATGGTGTAGTTATGGTGTAATGTAATCACACAAATGAGATTGTTTACCTCATTAGTGGAGAATAAGTTATGTTCTTTCTATCAAAGGAAGAATATTTTTTTGTGGAATTAAATGATTGGTCACCGGATCCAATAGTCTTTAGAAGATGTGGTGAATAATGATGAAGATTGTGATATACCTAGACTATCTCTTGATTATAAAAACATGCTATATGTTAATTAAAAGGGGAATAATATTTAGAGGGTATACACGCTAAAAGACAAGAATTCAACAAGGTATCTCGAGTTAGTGTTTGTTTATATGTGTCAGATGATATCTGCAAGGGCTATTGATAAGAAGAGATAATGTGTTATATTAATTAATGATTATAGTATTATGTCATGGTTTATGGTCTTCACCCATAAGTCTGACGTGTTCAGTTACATTACTCAATATTTGAGGAAGAATGAAAATATTATTAGGGAGAATATTATAAAACTATGAACTTAAAATGACACAATGTTTACCAAAAAAATTGAAGGATAATATCAAGATGTATGGGATAAGTAATCAAGTATTATTAGTGAGAACTCTTAATTTTTTTTATTTGATAGGATAAATAGAATCATAAACAAATTTTGGGAATAATTCTTATTTAGAAATAACTATTAGAGGAGTTTTGGAAGAAAAAATTCTTGACAAAGTTCTATGTAATTAATAGAGAATTTTTATGTATGGGAGAAAAAAATAACAAATTTGATATGTGGAATAGGAAGAATATGAAATTGAAATAATTTTTAACTTTTAGAAGTATGTTCTTTATTTTAAATATAGTGAAACACATGAAGTTTGAGTCTTATACACTTGAAGGGATTTTCCATGGCTACTAATTTAAGAAAAAGGTATTTAAGGGTTTCAATAAAATGATTGGAATGATCATTTAAATACAAGACATCAATAAGGTGGAAAATTAGTATAATATTCCGAAATACAATGGAGGAGATTGTAGAAGAAAGTGTAGTGGATTTTAGAATACCATGGTAGAATAAGTAGAAGAGTTTTACTTAAAAGATGACATTGATGATGAATAGAATGATGTTAGATCTCCAACTACATAGAAGAAGGAAAGTGGAGATAAAATTGATGAGTAGAATATCATCAATGACTAGATAGTACTAGTAAAAATGAGTATAATAAATTCTATATGAAATTATTCTATCTTATATTAGGTCAATACAACATGTTTTGAAGTGGTTTCTAAATATGATAATTGGGTCTAGGTGATGCATGAAGTGCTTGACAAAATTGAGAAGAATAAATCATGGGAGATAATTTTGAGGATAACAGATAATATTGACATTGAGTCCAAATGAAATTCAAATAAATAAATAAATAAATATGGTATAGTGATTTAGAACTAGGCATGACTTGTGTGTAATGGACAATCCATGATTTAATGTATATATTTAGATGAATGATTTTCTAACATGGATATGACAGAAACAAATTAATTATTCTTGGCCATAGCAGTTTAAAATAGATTCAAGGTTCTCCATGTAGATGATAAATTAGCATTCCTAAATGGATGAATTTAATAATAGGTGTATATAGAGAATATGAATGGTTTTTATGCTCACAAAGATGACAATAAAATTTTTATGGTTGAAGTATGTGCATTATGGGAAGAAGAAAGTGTCGAGAGAATGGTATTGTATACCTGATTGGTATTTGAAGAAGCTCAGTTTTTATCATGGGGGAGTTTATCATAATATTTATAAGAAAATGAAAAGTGATAAAATAATGACAGTTCTCATATATGTAGGTTACACAATCTTTGGTGGATCTAATAAATAACAATTCAAGAAGTATTCAAAATTAATGAGGTGAATGTTCGAAATATAAATGATCAGAGAGTTGACATATTTCATTAGTTTATAGGATATTCAAGGATGTAATATAACATTCATTTCTCGGACAAAATATTCTTAGGAGGTTCTAAAACAATTTGAATGAATGATTATAAGGAAATTTAAACACTATTTTCTACCTAGTTGAAGTTTTAAAGGGATTATGATGTCAAAGTGGTCAACATCATAGAGTATAATTAAATAATTAAGGGCCTAATATATTTAGAAATAATAATACTAGACATTTCTTCCACAATTTTAAAGTTTCATGGTACTATAGTAATCCCAAGGAAATATACCAGTAAGTGGTGAATATAATATTGTGGTATATCAAAGGAATGGTGAATTTAAACTTTATTTACAATAAAAAACCATTGTAGGAGATATTGGGATATAAAAAAAATAGACTCAGTCAATTAAATAGATGATATAAAGTCAACATCATGTAGGTAAATCTATCTTGGAGGATTGTGAATTTATTTTCTAATAATAAATAAGATTTCAATTCATTGAGCACTATAGAAGCTCATTATATTACAGCCACTAAATCTAGGTTGAAATTGTTATAAATGAAATTTTTTTAGGATATATGAGTAAAAGTGAAAAATTATATTAGGATCACATGTAAAAATTCAAGTGTTATATAAAATTGAAAAAATCTCACACATATGTCAAGTATAAAACACCTTGAAATGAATTATCACTTAATTATGGAGAAGGTAGATCAATGATTTATAAAAATAGAATATAGACCTATCAATCTCCAAGTTGCAAATATCATAAAGAAGGCCTTATATAAGGAGACATTTGAGAAGCATCTATTGGTAATTTTAGTGTAATAGACTCCCCAAACATAAATAACTATGGATTATAACCCATAATCCCTACAAAAAGTTACACATTTCCTTATATTTAGGATATTGTCCTTCATCTTGAAACCCCCAAAGGAGTGACCTTTGGGTTCATTGAAAAAGGGGGAGATATTTTTCGATATAGGGGGAGTAATTTTTTAAATTATTATCGGGATAATGTATCTTTTGAAAGATAAAATTAGTGGGATAGTTTTCAATGTTCAATAAGGGGGAGAAATGTTTCTAGTGTAGTTTAAAATCACCTAGTGGTGGTTGAGTTGAATGAAGTGATTCACCATTAAACATTACATGTTACTCTTATTTCCTACACCAAGCACGACTCATGTGGGATTAGAGTTCTTGTTAAGGAAATCCTTGGTGTACACCAGGAGTTTCACTGATAGGATGGTATTTTAAATAGGAAGTGGAAAAGTTTTGTCCGCAAGATGGTTGTGTTTTTTGAAGTTTTTTCAACAATCCCAAAAGGGGGGACTATTTGAAGAAATCCATCCAGATTCATTTTTGAAGATTTTGGTTTGGGTTTATTAAATAATCATGTTTTAATTGATACATACTGGATAATACCATGAGGTATTCATAAAGGAAAGTGTATTCTATAGTTTTAAGACCATTTGAGATGATTAAGTATAATTTATATAATTTTTTTGAAAACCAGTTTTATTTTCATGAAACATATGTTCCAAAAACATTATGAAACAAGTGAACTCAAGGAAATTTATTTTATAAAACCATGAAGGGTTTTATGATAATTTATTTAGTGATCAACTTTAACTATATATAGGGTACTAACCTCATCATTTATGGTGGAGAAGTGTAATTATGGAAATATTAGCTGAGCTAAGTGATAGGATTTCACATAATAATTATGTGGATGTATTTATTAATTGAAGAAATTAACATGGATGAAAACATAATGGAAAAAGTATATTACAAAAACCAATATTTGTATGAATATATTTTACATGAATATCAATTGTGGATTTCATACCAAATACCAATTATTATTTTAACCATTTACCCTTTTAAATTTCATCTTTGATTATGAGAAATAATATTTTATATTTTTTTCTTATCCTAATTTACACCCATATTAAATGAACAAAAAAAATTGGTATATGGGTTTTTACAAGGCTCATCCTATCTAAGGAATCATTCTCTTTACTTCACTTTGTATGTTTAAGTCACAATTATACACTAAAATTTTATTATAAATATATGTTAATTTTTGCCAATGATTATCTTAAAACCATGTAAAACCATATTACATAGGTTGGGATTCAAAACATGACACATGTGAATATGTGGTGAATCACACAACTCCTCTTAAAGATAGAATCACAACAACTTTTATTCCTAGATTTCCCTCACATATTGAAGTAGATCACCTATGATGTCTAGGATTTCACCACTTCAAAAAATATGATCTAGTCTTCAATAAAGATTCATCAAATACCATATAATATTATAATTGTAGCACAAGAAACTTGATATCTATTTGGGGGGGGGGATTCCTAGTTTCTTTAAATCCTAATTTCTGACCTAACTTTCAACTCATTCATCGATCTCATAGTCATAGAAAATATTAACTAGAAATTATAAAATGAATGCCACATATTTTCATAATATTTCAAGGATATTTCAACATTGAATGATGGTCTTTTCTTATAGACTCAAGACTATCCTTGAAGTTATTATTATTATTCTTCTTCTTCAACTTTCTCAAATTTCTTCGACACACTGATTCAGTACAGTTAGTTGTAAAATTCTCCCTCCTCTTATCCATTTCTTCTTATTTTTTGAAACCCAAAAAGTCCTCTATACAGCAAAAAATTAATACACTCATTTATTCCTCACTTCAGTATGCAAAAAATTCTTCTTTTTCATCTTCATCAAGATCAATTATCTCTAAGTTAATCACCACCCCTTAGAGAGGTTCTCATTGAGAATCCATATGTAACGCCCCGACCACAGTTACTCAGATTCGGTGCATTATTACATAACATTGGCACGATAACAAGAAAGATCAAGTCTCGAAAGACCGATTAGTTTAGTATCCTTGTAAACACTAGATATATTCATAAAGTTTTACATTAAATCATAAAAATGAAAACTACAACAACATAGTGTCCATATTCCACACTCTTATCCCCTCATACTATCCCTACCAGTCATTCATAATTTACTTCTTCACATCCTGGGAAAAGTAAAACATAGAAAAGGGGTGAACTAAAATTCCCAGTAAGGATAACAATATAGTGGAAACTTTCATAAATAAGAATGAACATTTAAGGAAATGTATAACTAAAACAAAATCCTTTTAAACTTGAACTTCAACATAGTATGGAAAAAATAAAATAAAATAATTCCATTTACTTATTCACATGGATATTCTACTAATCAAATAATCACATGCAATATCAGTAACCACTTTCATAATGACGGAATGCATAATTCCAGACTATCATAACCACATAGCCAAGGCCTCGTGCTAAGACTAAAAATAAGATTTTGTCAAGGACTTATGCCAAGACACTAGTTTGTCTCATGAGACCTACCGATGAATCTAGGAGCTATAGCGGGCTCCACCCGTCACATATTAAGTCCAATGCATTCCTCATATGAACAGGTTTAAACATAACATAAACATTCATATTAAAACTAGCATATGAAATGTCAATACTGTCTCCATAAACCATGAATGGTATAAAAATAACACATCAACAGTAAAAGAAATAAAAAACCTTCAATACAATATGGAAGTTTTGTTTCATAATAAATCAGCTTCAAATAAGCTTAAAATCCCTCAAAGGATGTTGACATAGATGAAATCAAAACTCTTTTTAGAGAAATATCTCTTTTTATTTTGAAATCATTTAAGAGTCATATAAAATAAAAAATATTCTTTGAAAATATTCTTATAAGCTTGTAATTGAAGATTCAACGATTTTATAATGGTGGAAGATAGCCACACCCGTAGTATAAGTTAAAAAAACATTCTTACCTTAATTCTGTCGAAAAGTTTAAAAAGCACCTTATTTGGAAAACGACAGAAAGATTCCTTTATAAAGATCTTATAAAAAGTCAAACAAGGGTATAAATGACTTTAACCCATATTCTAGTAAATAGTAAAAATGATTGAAATACATTTTTTAAGAAATATGGATGTGGATGATAAATAAGTCCGAGTAGATTATTACGTATAAACAACCTCGGATAATGAATAGTTTGCGAAATAAACCCTTACCTTGTACTTTTCCTTGGTTGGGGGTAGGTTAAACTCCTGTATAATGGTTAAATAATTGTTATTAAATTATACAAGAATTATATACATTAATATGATATCATATATTATCTTTTAACATTGATTTGTTAATAATATCTTAGTATTATCATTGTTTCCCGTGTTAACTTACTCGTTTTCTTTCATATGTTTTGTTACGTAAGCCAAGTTTGTCATGGATAGGATGTATCTTATTCATATATATAATTATATCAAGTCTATAACCATTATTTTTAAATCATCAAATGATAATTATACTTGAATGGATACGATGGAGAATGAATCTCATCGGGTTCGTGGAGACGGTAGTCCGTACGTACGCACGAGCGACAATATCATTCTTTTGATATTAAAATAATATATAATTGGATGGTATATCATATATAAAGAATCATTATCATGTTATATTTATTATTTACATGAATTATAAATCATTATTATACCCATCCAAATAATAATATATTGAATAATAACAAATACACCACGACGTGGAGACGGTAAGCCGTACGTACGCACATATGGTGACATATCATTCAAAGGATGGATAGAATACTAAATATGGTTGTACCATATTTATAATAATATTACAGTATATATGAGACACTGGATTAATTATTTTATAATGGGAATAACAAATAAAGAATAAGTTGAAGAAGAAATGAATTTGAAAAAGGGTGGTGAAAACATTACCTCTTCTTCGGGTTCTTCCTTTTGATTTGATCAAAAGGGATCCTTAGGTTGTCTTTATTATCAAACTAAGGCCTCTAGGTTGTAGTAATGGAAGTTTAGAGAGTATTTGGATAGGTTTTGGCCGAACCAAAAGGCTTTGAAGGTGTGAATTAATGAGAAGGGGGAGTTCCCTTTTATAAGAGGGGTGAGGGGCACCTTTGGAAAAGCTAGAAATATTATTTTATAATAAATTAATATTCGGTTTTTAATGGCTCCAAAGTGTATTATTTAAAGTTTAAGGTAGGTATGGGTCTAAAACAACTCAAAAAATAGAATTTAGACAGGTTTGGGTGATTATATTAACCTTATCATTTAGTATTAACTCTTAGTTAATTAGTTTGACATTTACCATGTCACTTTGTATTTTTATATTATATAGTTAATAAACATACTATATACATCCAAGCGACCCACAAGTGGCCCATTAATGATACACCTATCATGATATAAGTCACTTTGCCAAACATTAGATTTTTAGTAATTTACTATCAATTAATAATATAATATTTGTTTTAAAAACTCTTTTATGTCAATTTTGATACTATTCAATAATTGATTTTTTTGAAAATCATAACAGAATTATTACTTAGAAAAAAGTTAATTAAGTCAATCCTAACATGTAATATTAACCTAGAAACTTAGTGTAATTCATAAAAAGATTAAAATTATTTTTACTTGGGTATTTATAATATCAATTATTTTAATTTTTCACTATTATGGTAATTACTGCATCATCATTGTGTCATTAATAAATTAAATTATTTAATATCTAAAAATTATAAATAAAAAGTAATTATGTTGAAATATTCTTTTCTTTCTAATGAATATATAAAATCTAATTTATCTTATTTATAACCCTATATTAAAAATGTTTTAGTAAATAAACTTTGATTTTAACTCTTTTAACTCTTCTTTGAATTAAATAATAATAAATGTCCTAATCTAATCCAAGTGGACCTAAATTATAATATTTTATTCGTAAGGTTGTTTTTTGTCGAGATAAACTTGTCCAATAGAATTAGGACATTTGTTAGGGTAATATTAATATCATTTTTACCCTTAATTACCCTATTTACTTTTAACCGTGGTAAATAAAAGTAAAAAGTTATTATTCACCAAAAATTATTTTCATCTCATTGAACCACATTTTACTACTTGATATTAACCGTGTCTCTTGGATTTTTTGAAATTACACTTACAGAAGTGGTAAAATTAAGTTTTATAAAAAATTCAGTTTTTTAACTACCACTTAGTCGTTTCACTATTCATCAAAAATTGAAGTTTTTCAGAACAATGTCAAAATTTCACCCTAAGCTATAATTGATATTCCGAATTCAAAAATGATGTCTATTTTAAAAAATTACAAACATATAAGTTTCATTAATTAATTTTATAATTAATTCCCGCTTTCACTACAAATAGTGTGTTTTTAAGAAACAATATATATCAAAAGATTGAAAATTGTTTAAGTCCAATTTCAAAGTGAAATTAATTATAATGAACACCATTGGATAAAATGGTAAAAATAAATTATAATTATACTTTAAAACCACTCAATAGTATTATTTATCACTATAAATTATTTTGATAAAAAAGTTGTTTCATGTATTTTTCACTATTCATAAAAATTGGATGTTCTCAGAAAAATACCAAAAATTCAACTTAGGATAATTTCGATATTCCGAATCCAAAAATGAAGTCCATTTTGAAATATAAAATATATATAATTTCAAAAAGTAGGTATTACTATTCATCACGGCTAGTTTGATTGGTTGCGGTGTGTTAGAACATGATATTGCGTACAACACACGCTATCACATTATTCAAGGAGAAGCGTACCATAGAATCTTGGAGTGTTAAATTCTCCCCTCCTTCAAATAATTTCATCCTCGAAATTTCTAGAATACTACCGCATGAAAAGACTTGGGTGGTTCTTCATCATAAGTTCCTCGGGTTCCCACATTGCCTCTTCCATCTTATGGTTTCTCCACAAAACTTTAAACAAACGCGTCGTCCGGTTTCTCAGTACTTGTTCTCTCGTATCAAGAATCCTGACAGGATCTTCGCAATAAGACAGATCGAGTTCCTATTCTAATTCCTCATAGGTGAGTACATGCGTTGGGTCAGGTATGTATTTCCTCAGCAGAGATACGTGGAACACATCGTGAACTTTGGAGAGACTTGGCGGCATTGTCAATCGGTAAGCTACAACCCCAATTCGTTCTAGAATTTCAAAAGGTCCAATGTACCTGGGACTCAATTTACCTTTCTTACCAAAACATATGACTCCCTTCCATGGAGATACCTTCTAGAAAACATGATCCCCGACTTGAAATTCCAAATCATTCCTTCGATTATCGGCATACCTATTTTGCCTACTTTGTGCTGCTTTGATGTGATTTTGGATTACCTTCACCTTTTCCATTATTTCCTCTACACGTTCTAGACCTACAAGTTTTCTTTCACCAATGTCATCCCAATAGGTTGGTGTACGACATATATTTACATATAATGCTTCATATGGTGCCATCTGAATACTCGAATGGAATCTATTGTCCGTTCTGATTTTTCATCTGTCTAAGGGTGGTAGGCAGTGCTCAAATGAAGTTCAGTATCAAGGTATTTCTGAGGAATCTTCCAGAATCTTGAAGTAAAACAGGGATCACAATCAGAAACAATCGATAGGGGTACACCATGAAGTCTCACAACTTCATTAATATATAGTATTTCTAGACGTTCCAGTGGTAGATCTTCTCTTATAGCAAGAAAATGTGCTGAATTGGTAAGACGATCAACAATAACCCATATTGCATCATTCCTTCCAGGAGTCGATGGTAGCCCCATGACAAAGTCCATTGTAATATTGTCCCATTTCCACTCCGGTATGGGAAGAGGTTTCATGACTCCTCTAGGTTGTTTCCTTCTAGCTTTCATTTGTGGACAAACCATACATCTTGACAGAAAATCAAAAATCTCCCTCTTCATGTTGTCCCACCAAAAATGTTCCTTCAAATCTCTATACATTTTGGTGCTCCCAGGGTGTATAGAGAAATTGGAACTATGAGCATCATCCAGCAATTCCCTTTTTAGATCAGGTATATCAGGAACACAATGCCTCTTCCCAAATTTGAAAATTCCATCTTCATACACAAAGTCTCTCAATCTCCCATCATTCATAGCTTTAATCTTCTTTTGAAATTCTTCATCATTGGTCTGAGAAATCTTAATCCTTTATAGTAAAGATGGTTTGGCAACCATTTGGAAAAGAATTGATGTTTCACCTTCAATGGTTATTCCCATGTCCATATTTACTAGATCCATGAAAATTGGATCCCTTTCAATTCTCATATTGTTCAAAACTCCATGATCTTTTCTGCACAAATCATCTTCCATCTTTTTTTCTTTCCCCGGGTGGTAGTGTATCGTATAATCACAATCCTTGAGTAATTCAAGCCATCTCCTTTGCCTCATGTTGAGTTCTTTTTGTGAGAAAATATACTTCAAACTCTTGTGATCAGTATAAATCTCACATTTTTCACCATAGAGGTAGTGCCTCCATATCTTCAAAGCAAAGATCACAGTTGCTAACTCGAGATCATGAGTAGGATAGTTTTGTTCATGAATTTTCAACTGTCGTGATCCATAGGAAATAACCCTATCATTCTGCATAAGGACACAACCAAGTCCTTTCTTCGACGCATCACTATAAATAACGAACCCATCATTCCCCAATGGTAGAGTGAATATAAGAGCATTGACTAATATTCTCTTCAGTTCTTTTAAAAATTCTTCACACTCTTTTGTCCAAACAAATTTAACCCCTTTACGTGTGAGCTTCGTTAATGGGTTAGCCAATCGGGAAAAATTATGGACAAAACGTTGATAATAACCTGATAAACAAATAAAACTACGTACCTCAGTTATACTCATAGGTGCTGGCCATTCATGGATTGCCTTGGTATTAGAAGGATCAATAGAGATTCCATCTTTAGAGACAATATTGCAAAGAAAAGAAATCTCCTAAAGCCAAAATTCACACTTGCTAAACTTCCCATATAATTCATGTCTTCTCAGAGTCTTCAGGATAATGCGCAAGTGATTTTCATGATCTTCATAGATTTTAGAGTATACCAAGATATCATCAATAAATAACACCACAAATTCATCGAGATATTCCTTGAAAACTCTATTCATCAGATCCATGAATACAGAGGGTGCATTAGTCAATCCAAAAGGCATTACTGTAAACCCGTAATTCCCGTACTTGGTTCAAAATGATGTCTTCAGAATGTCTTCCTTCTTTACGCACAACTAATGGTATCCAGATCGAAGGTAAATCTTTGAAAAGTATTGAGCTCCATGTAGTTGGTGAAATAAATAATCAATGCGAGGTAGGGGATACTTGTTCTTAATTGTTATAGCATTGATCTCCATGTAGTCGATACATAACCTCATAGATCCATCTTTTTTTAACAAAAAGAACAGGGGCTCCCCATGGAGAAACACTAGGGAGAATAAATACCTTATTACTCAATTCCTCTAGTTGATTCTTTAGTTAAACTAATTCTATAGTTGTCATTCTATAATGGGTCTTAGATATAGGCCTTGATCCAGAAATTAAATCAATGGAAAACTCAACTTCTCATTCTGGAGGATGTCCAGGTAAATCGTCTGGAAACACATCTACATATTCTTTCACTATAGGTACATCCTCTATTTGAACATTCCTTTCCTCACCCATAGTCATTTCATTATCATCCTCCCCAATAATTGAATTTAGTTGAGCTACTGGGGGTGTATCTAGATAAGAATTAGGTGGTGACGATTCTGCTCTAAAGATAAGGTGTTCCTTATCATCATCATCAAGAATCGTAACCTCTTTATTCTTACAATAAATCTTTGCATCATGGTTTGAAAGCCAGTCCATACCAAGGATTATATCAAACTCAATCATAGGTGTGACGATTAGATCAGCAGATAAAGAACATTTATGTGCTCTAATGGGGACTGATTCAAAAAACTTTTTTGCAATGATACTTCCCTTAAGAGTTTTAACTGACAACTCCCTTGTTAAATAAAATTGGAAATATCAAATTTTCTTAGAAAACTGGGAAGATATGAAACAATGTGATGATCCAGAATCAAATAATGCATTTTCTAAACTTGAGGAAACCATTAAATTACCTGCCATCACATCTTTCAGAGCTTCTACCTCAGTAGTAGTGATAGCATAAGCTTGGCCTTGATCCCTTGGCCTTTTCTGAGGTAAGTTCCCCTGACTCTTAGGACATTCATTTGAATAATGTCCCATCTCCCTGCAATTGTAGCACTGAACATTGGTAGCTACCTTCTTCCCTTTTCAATCACGAGCTTGCTGGCCTTTTTCACCACACTTGTAACAGACACCCATTACCTTCAAGAAAGTACCGGGGTGTTTCTTCCCACATTTACAATAGGATAGATATTCAACCTTTCCCTTCTTCCCCTTATTTCCATTCCCAGAATGATCAGCATATCTCTTCTTCTCTTTCTTTTCTTTAAAGTCATAAGACTTAGAGAATTCCTTTTTGGTCTTGATAGCACATGAGACAATGTCTTCGTACGACGAGAAGGATTGTGAGACTAATGCTCGATGGAGAAATGGTTTTAACCCATCAAAGAAACGATCAATCTTACTTCTTGGGTTACGTATATAATCTCTAACATACCTTGATAACCTTGTAAAGTTAGCCTCATACTTTGTGACATTATCGTCCTCCTTTTGTCTCAGACTCAGAAATTGCCTTTCCATATCTGCTCGATGGTCGCGAGGAAAGTATTTTTCTAAAAACAGATCTTTGAACTCCCTCCATTCCATATTTGATACTTCATAATCTTCCTTCATGTTTTGAATCAATGACTATCATTGATCAGCGTCTCTAGTGAGGCAGTAAACGGCCATGATAACTTTTTCCCTTTCACTACTCCCCAAAGCCTGAAATATATTCTCTATGGAATTTATCCATTGCTCAGCTACTAAGGGATTTGTACTCCCATTGAACATTGGTGGTTGTTGCCTCATGAAGCGATCTAACATTGATCTTCCATGCTGTGGATCAGGGTGCTCCATACGGGTAAAGTTATTATTCATAACCTGAATGAGTTGTCCCAGTATGGTGATTAGCTTATCGACACCAGTTGCATCACCAGCTCCACTATAATTATCTTGAGCAGGAGGGAAATCCCTACATGGAGTGTGTACATTGATACAGTTTCCATTTCTTCCATTGGGTGCCATTTCTAAACAATGGCATAAACTAGATCAGTTTATGAATCAAAATACATAATTCCATACTTATAAAACACTTAACATAAATTGAACTATTTAAGGCTATAATCCATAATCATAAAAATATTTTCTTTGAGGAAGTATATACTTATAAATATTTCATAATGATTTTTAAAGAAAATTATATTTATCCTAAGCATTTCCCCTGGGAGTGTCGTAACCAAGAGTGCATCAAGGCCCGTTGTCGTGCACCAGTTCCCGTTTGAGTCTAGCTCAAAGCGGTGCTTTCGGGTTTTACCCCTAGGTACATCTGTGCCGGAGCCGCCTCTACCTGCTCGTATCCAAATAGGGATGTATTGCTTGGAAAACTCACAAAATCTCTACAATAACAAAATTCTAGGAATTTCTTCTATACTAATCCTCAAAGTCCATCTTAAATCTATGTTCTCTAATCATAGTTTATCAAAATCTAGCTTCCAAGGTTTGTACTAAACTTCCTCTGATACCAACTGTAACGCCCCGACCCCAGTTTCCTAGAGTCGGTGAATTATTACATAACATTGGCATGATAACAAGAAAGATAAAGTCTCAAAAGACCGATTAGTTTAGTAGCCTTGGAAACACTAGATATATTCATAAAGTTTTACATTACATCATAAAAATGAAAACTACAACAACATAGTGTCCATATTCCACACTTTTATCCCCTCATACAATCCCTGAAGGTCATTCATAATTTACTTCTTCACATCCTGGAAAAAATAAAACATTGAAAAGGGGTGAGATCAAATTTCCAATAAGGATAACAATATAGTGGAAACATTCATAAATAAGAATAAACATTTAAGGCAATGTATAACTAAAACAAAATCCTTTTAAACTTGAACTTCAACATAGTATGGAAAAAATAAAATGAAATAATGTCATTTACTTATTCACATGGATATTCTACTAATCAAATAATCACATGCAATATCAGTAACCACTTTCATAATGATGGAATGCATAATCCAGACTATCATAACCACATAGCCAAGGCCTCGTGCTAAGACTAAAAATAAGATTTTGTCAAGGACTTATGCCAAGACACTAGTTTGTCTCATGAGACCTACCGATGAATCTAGGAGCTATAGCGGGCTCCACCCGTCACATATTAAGTCCAATGCATTCCTCATATGAACAGGTTTAAACATAACAGAAACATTCATATTAAAACTAGCATATGAAATGTCAATACTGTCTCCATAAACCATGAATGGTATAAAAATAACACATCAAAAGTAAAAGAAATAAAAAACCTTCAATACAATATGGAAGTTTTGTTTCATAATAAATCAGCTTCAAATAAGCTTAAAATCCCTCAAAGGATGTTGACATAGATGAAATCAAAACTCTTTTTAGAGAAATATCTCTTTTTATTTTGTAATCATTTAAGAGTCATATAAAATAAAAAATTTTCTTTGAAAATATTCTTATAAGCTTGTAATTTAAGATTCAACGATTTTATAATGGTGGAAGATAGCCACACCCGTAGTATAAGTTAAAAAAACATTCTTACCTTAATTCTGTCGAAAAGGTTAAAAAGCACCTTATTTGGAAAACGACAGAAAGATTCCTTTATAAAGATCTTATAAAAATAAGATTTTGTCAAGGACTTGTGCCAAGACACTAGATTATCTCATGAGACCTACCGATGCATTGAGGATCTATAGCGGGCTCTACCCATCACATATTAAGTCCAATGCATTCCTCATATGAACAGGTTTAAAAATAACATAAACATTCATATTAAAACTAGCTTACAAAATTTCAATAATTTCTCCATAAACTATGAATGGTATAAAAATAACACATCCACAGTCAAACAAATCACAAAACCTTCAATACAATATGGAAGTTTTGTTTCATAATAAACCAGCTTCAAATAAGCTTAAAATCCATCAAAAGATGTTGACATAGATGAAATCAAAACTCTTTTTATTTTGAAATCATTTAAGATTCATATAAAATAAAACATTTTCTTTAAAAATATTCTTATAATCTTGTAAGGGAATCTTCAAAGATTTTATAATGGTGGAAGATAGCCACACCCGCCGTATAAGTTAATAAAAACATTCTTACCTTAATTCTGTCGAAAAAGGTTAAAAAGAACCTGTTTGGAAAACGACAGAAAGATTCCTTTATAAACCTCTTATAAAAAGTCAAAAAAGGGTATAAATGACTTTAAACCATATTCTATTAAATAGTAAAAATGTTTGAAATACATTTTTTAAGAAACATGGATGTGGATGATAAATAAGTCCCAGTAGATTATTACGTATAAACAACCTCGAATAATGAAAAGATTGCGAAATAGAACATTACCTTGTACTTTTCCTTGGTTGGGGGTAGGTTAACCTCTTGTATAATGGTTAAATAATTGTTATTAAATTATAAAAGAATTACATACATTAATATGATATCATATATTATCTTTTAACATTGATTTTTTAATAATATCTTTGTATTATCATTTTTTCGTGTGTTAACTTACTCATTTTATTTTATATGTTTTGTTACGTAAGCCATGTTTTTCATGGATAGGTTGTATCTTATTCATATCCAAAATGATATCAAGTCTTTAAACATTACTTTTAAATCATCAAATGATAATTATACTTGATTGGATATGGTGGAGAATGAATCTCATCGCGTTTCGTGGAGACGGTAGTCCGTACGTACGCACGAGCGACAATATCATTCTTTTGATATTAAAATAATAAATAATTGGATGGTATATCGTATATACAGAATCATTATAATGTTATATTTATCATTTACATGAATTATAAATCATTATTATACCCATCCAAATAATAATATATTGAATAATAACAATTACACCACAACGTGGAGACGGTAAGCCGTACGTACGCACGTATGGTGACATGTCATTCAAAGGATGGATAGAATTCTGAATATGGTTGTACCATATTTATAATAATATTACAGTATATAGGAGATTCTGGATTAATTATTTTATAATGAAAATAACAAAGAAATAAGATGTTTAATAAGAAATGAATTTGAAAAAGGGTGGTGAAAACATTACCTCTTCTTCGGGTTCTTCCTTTTGATTTTATCAAAAGGGCTGCTGAGGTTGACTTTCTGATCAAAATAAGGCCTCTAGGTTGTAGTGAGGGAAGTTTAGAGAGTATTTGGGTAGGGTTAGGCCGAGCCAAAATGCTTTTAAGGTGTGAATTAATGAGAAGGGGGAGTGCCCTTTTATAAGAGGGGTGAGGGGCACCTTTGTAAAAGCTAGAAATATTATTTTATAATAAATTAATATTCAGTTTCTAATGGCTAAAAAGTGTATTATTTAAAGGTTAAGGTGGGGATGGGTTGAAAACCACTCAACCAATAGAATTTAGACAGGTTTGGGTCATTATATTAACCTTATCTTTTAGTATTAACTCTTAGTTAATTAGTTTGACATTTACCATGTCACTTTGTATTTTTATATTATATAGTTAATAAACTTACTATATACAACCAAGAGACCCCCAAGTGGTACATTAATGATACAAATATAATGATATATGTCTCTTGGACGATCCATAGATTTTTAGGAATTTAATATCAATTAATAATATAATATTTGTTT
This sequence comes from Viscum album, assembly GCA_963277665.1. Lineage (NCBI taxonomy): Eukaryota > Viridiplantae > Streptophyta > Magnoliopsida > Santalales > Viscaceae > Viscum > Viscum album. Next base: position 1,731,866,494 of record OY728142.1, read on the forward strand.
TAAAAACACTTTTATGTCAATTTTGACACTATTCAATAATTGATTTTTGTGAAAATCATAACAGAATTATTACTTCAAAAAAAAGTTAATTAATTTAATCCTAACATGTAATATTAACCTATTCAATTTGTTTAATTCATAAAAAGTATCAAATTATTTTTATTTGGGTATTTATAATATCAATTATTTTAATTTTTCACTATTATGGTAATTACTGCATCATCATTGTGTCATAAATAAATTAAATTATTTATTGTCTAAAAATTATAAATAAAATATAGTTATGTATGAAATATTTTTATATTTCTAATTAATATTTACAATAGAATTTATCTTATGTATAACCCTATATTAAAAATGTTTTAGTAAATAAACTTTGATTTTAACTCTTTTAACTCTTCTTTGAATTAAATAACAATAAATGTCCTAATCTAATCTAAGTGGACCTAAATGATAATATTTTATTCATAAGGTTGTTTTTGGTCGAGATAAACTTGTCCAATAGAATTAGGACATGTGTTAGGGTAATATTAATATTATTTTTATCTTTAATTACCCTATTTACTTTTAACCGTGGTAAATAAAAGTAAAAAGTTACTATTCACCAAAAATTATTTTCATCTCATTAAACCATATATTACTAATTGATATCAACCGTGTCTCTCGGATTTTTGAAATTCTACTTACAGAAGTGGTAAAATTAAGTTTTATGAAAAATTCAGTTTTTTAACTACCACTTAGTGGTTTCACTATTCATCAAAAATTGAAGTTTTTCAGAACAGTGCCAAAATTTCACCCTAAGCTATAATTGATATTATGAATTCAAAAATGTTGTCTATTTTACAAAATTCCAAACATATAATTTTCATTAATTAATTTTATAATTAATTCCCGCTGTCACAACAAATAGGGTATTTTTAAGAAACAATATATATCAAAAGATTGAAAATTGTTTATGTCCAATTTCAAATAGAAATTAATTCTAATGAACACCATTGGATAAAATGGTAAAAATTTATTCTAATTATACTTTAAAACCACTCAATAGTATAATTTATCACTATAAATTATTTTGATTAAAAAAGTTGTTTTTAAGTATTTTTCACTATTCATAAAAATTGGAAGTTTTCAGAAAAATACCAAAAATTCAACTTAGGATAATTTTGATATTCCGAATCCAAAAATGAAGTCCATTTTGAAATATAAAATATATATAATTTTAAAAATTATGTATTACTATTCATAACGGCTAGTTTGATTGGTTGTGGTGTGTTAGAACCCGATGTTGCGTACAACACACGCTATCGCATTATTCAAAGAGAAGCGTACCGTATAAGATTAGAGTGTTACACCATAGACTTGTACTCCCAATTTTTTTTACTAAAAATATAAATTTTACATACCATATTTGATAATGACTATATTTAATTTATTTTAACAATATATATTTAAAACATAAAAATAAATTATTGAGTCACTTACACACCCAAGACATTTTTAGGTTTGGATCTCTAGATAATTAGGAAAAACATTACTTATAAAAACCTATGTATTTTCTATTCAATATAAATTTCCCCAAATATAACCATATTTTCATTTTATAAAATAATTCTTCAGTATATCCAATAAAATTATCCACACACAATACTCTTTTAGATATATCAGATGCATTAATCTTATCTACAACATGGGGAAATGGAAACTTAAGAAGGGAGAGATTAAATGCTCAATAATGGTAGCATTCAATACAATATTTCATGTAGAAACTAAACTTGAGTAATATTACAAAGTAAATAATTAATAATTGTTCAACATAATAAATAACAAGAACTTGAAATATTTCAATGGATAACATAAGAATTTCAATAATCAAATAGAAAACAATATCTGTCTTCATAATGATGAAATGCGTAATGATCGAGATATAACCATTCAAAACCTCATAAAAGAACACATTTAATACTATAAATGACTCATCTGAAAAATATTATATAATATAATTACTTATATCTATACATACATTTTAAAATCCAGAAAAATCTGGATTTTGAATTATCGAGCAGTTCAAATTTTGAACTGGTTTTCATAATGTCATTTTAAGAGTTTTAGAATCTCCATGGAGTTTTTTTGTTTGGGTTGGAGTATTATATGGTACATATAGGTATCATAATAGAATTAAAGGTAGATCATAGTTGTTGGGCTATAGGGTGGATGCATAATTTAGCTACTAGTTAGCCCGTTGGGGTCACTGGATAGCTGGTGGTCTAGTACCTATTAACTGGTGGCCCAGTACAGGCTAGCCAGTGGGGTTAAAGCGGAAAAAATATATCTTTTCCCCCTATTATTTTACGTAGTATCCCACATACCTCCTTTTATTTCTTTAATATGGCTATAAGGGTTCCTCCCCTATCCCCCCTTCTCTAAACCCCTTTATGTGGGTGTAATTCTTAGTGTTTTCGTAGTGATTCGATGTACGAGTCCCAAAATAGTGATCTTTAATTGCCTCCTTGTTCTCTCTTTTCTAATATTGAGACATCTTATTAGGATTTTATTATTATTTTTCTTCTAGAATAAGGTGTAATTAGCTGATGATAATGAGGATTTCATTATTCCTATATAGGGGACATCCCAAGAAAAAGTAAAGGTGATTCCATTTGTTGAATCATCCAAGGCACATCACGCCATGATTATATTTAATTTTTTTTTAAATTAAATTAAATAAATATGGAATATAGAATGGTTATTCATGTTATATATTTACACATGAAAGAGGTTGGTCATCCTCTACGAACTTTCTATAGGCTGATGGCTTAGGTTTTAGTGTGGTGTGGTGAAATGGTGATTTTTACATTGATTATTCCATATTATATATTTTGTTCCAATTTGTAAATTAATTATAAACTGATTATAATTAATTAATTTGGGTGTAATGGATGATATATGAGTCTGGGTGGTTGGTCCAGGTTTCATTGATATTGGATGGACCTTAGTAGAGATTTCATACCTTGTAAAAACATGGGAGATGATTCAATTGAGGTAGGTGGTTTCAAATATTATCTATATGGTTGTTAAGAATTTTTTTATGGCATGTAATGTGTAGGATCACCACAGTAGCTAGTTCCTTCATATTAAATAGAAATATTTAAATTATATTAAATATTTAAATTAAAATAATTAATTAATTTAATTCCTTAGACCAAATGATTAAACTTCTAGGACACGTTGGTCATAGGGCTCAAACATGACACCTTGGATGTCAGTGACTAAGGTATTGTCATGAGTAAGGACTCGAGATTCCAGAACCCATCTTAAGGGGTGTGAACTATATAAACTAAGTTTAACAAACCCTATTTAAGATACTTGGACACCCCTAGTAGGGATGTGCATTGAATTTGAGATACTCACCCCTTCTGGTCCTTATAGATCTTTGTTGATATCTTAGAGTTTTTGATTTCATAGTACTGACCTCAGTTGAGTGTTCCTACCCCATTTCATGTGACCAGGCCTAGGAAAATAGACCTTAGGAAGAACAATATTGGATTGGGTGAGAAAAAAACCAAGTGAGACCTAGAAGAATGAGAGGGGAAACGATCCGAAATTTTGTTATTGTCTATGTGGAAAACCCATGTCGCAAGCGAGACCATGATACCTTGTGATAATTAAATGGGAACAAATTTCTATATAGCATTAGGTGTTGAACCAAAACGTTTTTTATCGGACTAAGGACCCATATTCCTCAGATTTACTATTACCTAGGGGACCCTCAGGGGTTCCCCATTGATCGATCAACCATGAGTTGGTAGAGATCACTTTGGGTAGAGGAAATTGTGGTTTTCACCATAGAACCCTAATAACATTGTGATACAAAAAGGCTATGTTCACTAAAGTGGGTCAAGAATAAGACCAACCCCATGTTTCTTTTTTTACTTTATCATGCTTGATTACATGATATGATAGATGCATCGTGAAGGGATTTTCCTTTTTTAGGTTATTATTCTTAGACCAAGGATGGGTATATTAACCCCAATGCATGATCTACTCCATAGGGATGGGTATATTACCACTAGTTGGATAAGTCTTTATTCCACAAGTAGGGGTATATTACCACCGGTAGACTGGTTTTCTATAGATTATCCGGGGATGGGTACACATCCCCAATATGATATTTTATCTGAGGTGGTTGATATAAAACACATGGATTGTTGTATTACCCCTGGTTGGCTGACCATACATTCCATGAGGATAGTTATATTATCCTCGGTAGGTCTGCATTCTATGGATCACCTAGGATTATCTAAGAATTAGAAGAAAGAAAATGATATTAGGAACTATCATCAATAAATTATAAGAGAGACCTCGACATTGGATAAGGTAGGTTTGGTCAATTGTGGTATTGGAACTGAGGATTGGTATAGGTTATTATATTCCCATGACCATCATGGTGTACTGAGAGACATTACAACATTGTACCAAAGCAGATAGTTCTTTTTTACATTTATATATTTATTGTATTTTATTTTTAGTTGGGAATATACATACATATATCACCACATTTCTAGTCAGTATGGGACTACATTGGTGGTCCCTCAAAGAGTTTTATACTCACACCCTGCTCGAGACACCATTAAATTTGTGTAATAGAGTATATCTCATGTGTTAATGTATAAACATATTAGAATAATTCATAGGATTTTATAATTGAGATAGAGAACATTAGAGGGAACTCAGAGTCTAATATGGGATATGGATTAGAGTTACAGTGGTTCCAACATATTTTTTTCCTTAATATTAATCTTTTCATGTGACTGGCCCAATGGGTAGTATTTTTTATGTGTCTTATGGAAAAATTTCATTTATTAATGATTTAATATTTCATTATTCTTCACATTCTATTTATCTACCACTAGTTATTTTATTTACTATTTCTATATACTTATATGTGATAGATGTGTATGATGTTTTATTGTTTATCGATGATAGTACACTCTCATATTGGAGGTATAACCTCCCTAAAATACCTCTTAGACCCTCACTACTAGTCATCTACCTTTGGTGTTCGGGGCGGCACACCTGAGGTCCCTAGGTGAACTTTTATAGTTACTATTTATAGAGTGTGATAGGATGGGATGTTAAAAAGTGGTATTAAATTAATTTTTATCCATGTCTTACTATTTGGTATTCGGTGGACTAGATACATAATAATGTGTTAGATATTATGATGATAATTAGACTGGTGCATCATAAACACCTTTTTCAATGGATGTCTAGGTTACCATGGGCTCGAGATTGATGTTCTTGGAACTCAATGTTATAGTCACATATGATTTCTCCTTGGGTGACACACATGATGTTTGAATTTTTGACTCTATTATGGACTTCAGATATTGGACCATTGGAAAGTGGAAATCATTAGTTTTTGTCTCTTGGACTATAGGGAAAAGAGGCATGTCATATATCATATTAGGAACCTAGTATTTACATGATACAGACCTTTTTGTGTGACTATATTTATTGTTGTCTAAGGTTCCATTGTTTAAAGTGTAAATATAAGTTCAAACGACATTTTACCATATATGTACTTGTTAGAATTATACTTAGTTGGTTTGACATGTACATATGGTTCCTTCTAATGGTAGGTCATGTGAACTTATTATGATATTCTAAATGGTGATAACGATAATCTAGTCCTAATAGGAGTGGAATTTTAGTGATAGTATGTAGTTCAATATAGAAACTTAGTTTTTTATTAGTATGCACCCTTAGGGTGATTAATACCCATATTAATTTCATAAAGTTTTAGTAAAAAACCATTATGTTGTTTACCAAATATCTTGGAATGGAATTATAATTAAATTTTTTTTCCTGGATATTGTTTCTTGATATGGGTTATATGGGGCTATGTCATTGTACATATACCTATTGGCTTGGTGATATGGTGATTCTCTAGGGAGCAGTCCATAGGGTATTCTCATGAGAATCGATTCTCTTGTGAGTGGATGGGTTGACATATGATTCATGTCACATATTGATGCCTTATAGATGGGGGTTTTATCATGTCGATGTTGTGGGTTGAGACATGAGAATTTATGGAGTTCCATGAGACATGGCGTTAGTGGGTTTCCTGACTTGGGGGATATGTGGCCGAACATAGTGACCCTGAAATGAGACCTGATTCATTACACTATATAGGAGAACTTGTAACCATTATATATGGATAGAAATCTTAGTGAGTATGTATTTAGTACTATTTAAGGGAAAACCATCTTAGGGGTTATTTTGGACTTGTAGTGCCTTTATAGGTAGTGAGAATAGTTATACACTCTTTTTGAGATATATGTATGGATGTACAATCGAGGTTAGGCTATAAACATGGTGAATCCTTAGGGTTTTAGGGAAAATCACATTGAGTGCAAGTGATTTTAGATGTGAAGCACTTAGAGTTCCATGGTATCAAAACTATATTTGAAGGGAAAGACCATTTGGGTTTTTGAACCTATTTCTATTGATTTGTTTGGTACATGGTGAGAGAATATGTAGACACTCATGAATTGTAATGACACCAGATGGTGGCTAAGCGTACGGTTGACCACAAAAAGGATGAGATGTTGGGCACTTGGATGTGGGAATATGAGAACCATTGGATTGAAAATATTACATACCATGGATCATGGTTAAGCTATTTTTAATATGAATGAATAATTTATGTTTGATTTGAGTGATGGACTATGTGGTAAAATATTGTAATCCCAATATATAAGATGATATGGGAATTATTCAATCTATTTTCTTATGGTACATATTTAAATTATAAATCATAGAGTGACCATGCGCGTTTGGGGATCATGGAGTTTTTGAAAAATGATTATGGAAATGATGGATCAATGCAATATGGATGGATTCAAAATGTCCCTCCATGGAAGGGGAGATATTATAAATGGATCGGGTGTGGTGGCAAGATCAATCTGTGTGTAGATAAAGGAAAGTGTTTCCTCGGATGAAATGAGTGTGTTAAGGGAGGAGAGGGACCTATTTTGATGATGAATCATGTCAATATTATTAATAAGGATTGGTATGGATGAGGCCCTATAGTTGGTAGGTTTTCCACTATCCATTTGAGGGAATGAATATCATTATGATTGAAAATAGACAACAATTAATGTGGTGATTCTTCTTAGGGATGAATTGGTTGGGCATCATCCAATCATCACAGAAGGGGATAGAAAGATCATAGGCTAGGATGCTTGAGGTTTTGACATAGTGATGTGATGTCAAGGAAACTAATATAGTGGGGAGAATAATTTCATTCATGGATGTGTTACCATTATGATGAAAGGGATGCATGAGTGTGGAGATGAACATTAGAAGAACATTTTTGAATTTTTATATTGGAAAATAAATAGACCCGAATACATCTGGATTCCTCAGTGAATTCTAGGTAAAAATTTAAATAGGGTATCAGGTGGAGTCTAAGTACGGGAATCAAGCCTGAGATGGTTTATAAAAATCCATACATGTTGGATCTGGAGTGGGTGAGAGAAAATGGAAATAATGATGTGGGTTTTGCCGAATGTTGATCCATTCACTACTACAAAACTGGCCTTTAACAGCACTGTTATATATCAGTGATAGAAGAAAACATTGATAAATGGAATATTTAGCAGTGACAAATAAAGATATGATAAATTTAACATTTTATCAGTGCTTTTATTTTATTTCTGATAGAGGAAACCATTATCACCACTATTTTTAGCAATGATAATGGGTATCACTTATCAATGCTTTATTTTTAGCGCTGATAAAGGGTACGCCTTATCAATGCTTTATTTTTAGCACTGATAAATATTTCTTTCATCAACACATTTTTAGAACTGATAAAATGAAATAATTGAATAAATAAAAAATAAAAAATGTGTTTATTAAAAAAATATTACAAATATTATTAATTAAATAATTATTGATAAAAATGAATTGATTGATTATACATTATTAAATATTAAACATTTTATTAATTAGATAATTATGATAATTAATTTTATTAAATTGTATATGTTAAATATATAAATATATATTAATGTATGTAAGTATGATTTATATATTACCTAATATTTATGCACTTTATATTAAATTTTAATATATTTATTGAATAATGGTATATAATTATAAATTGATTTGAATAAAAAGTATTGACTAATTTCATGGAAATCAACATATAATTGAATGTTGTTTGATTTTTCAATTTAATGTAGATCAAATGTGTGCTATATTGATTTCACATATACGTAATTAATGCATTTTTAAATACAATATGCACACACACAGACCTTATACATTTTTTCAATATTGTTAATGTGTACCCATATTCTTATTTTATTCAATTTCACTCATTTTGTACATATATGCATGCACTCAAAATTAAATATTCATTAATAATGTTATACATATATTTATAAAAAAATAATTATAAATAAATATATTTATAAATGTACATTCACTATATTTATACAATTATATATTTATAATAATAATTAAATATATATTTTTTTAAATGTATTTATATAATTTTAAATAAATAATTATATATATTTAAATAATTATTAAATCTATAATAAATTTACTTAAATAATGAATATATTTACTACATTTATATTTATATATATTTATTAAACATATATATGTAAAATTATATAAATATATATAATGATATAAATAATATTTTTTTAAAATATTTCTATAATTATAAATAAATAATTTTAAAATTATATTAAATATATTTAAATAGGAATATATTTATTATACTTATACTTATATATATTTATTAAGTATTTATAAATATTTTTTATTTTTTATTTATAATTATAATTATAAATCTTTTAACAGCGCTTCAGTAATAAGCATTGATAAAATAATATTTATCAAAACTTTTTTCATGCTGATAAAGGTGAGGATTCATCAGTGCTAAATTAATCTCTGATAAAATGAAAATTTATCAGCACTATAAGTTTAGTGAGATGAAATTTCCCCGATCTATTTTAAAACCCCTATCCATTTGTGAACATATTGTGATATATATGCTTTCTATGGAAGTACCCACTGCCGGTGATCCTCCTCGATGAATCCAAGGTCAAATAACACAACTGTACTGCCTCTGAACATCTCATCTGACATCTATAAAGGGTCTCATATTTTCTTCAACCTTGATATATAGGCCTTCTAATTTTCTTTGTGTATTTTTGGTTTCGTATTTGATTTCTTCTTATATGATTTACTTATGAACCATTTTTATGATCCATTGTTTATGATTTTTTGTGATATGTTTTTTAGGAAATGATTTGTGGTCTATTTTTATATTGACTATGGATGTATGATCCACTTTGTATATCTGACACTGAACCTTGGATTTATTCATTATCGTTTTACTGATATGTTTTATATCTTCTTAATAAATAATTTTTTTATTATATGTATATAAATGTGTAGAAATTATCATGTATATTCTTTTTTTATTGAAAACTGATTTGAGACACATTGGTGGTTCTCTAATGATTATATATATGCTGACACCTTTCATAGACACCTTAGTGGACTTGCATATTTAGATGTTGTTTTTCAAGAACCAAGTTAGTGGAGTGATGTGTGTTCCTCTATTGGTTATATGTATCATAGGATCTAGTTCCTCTTAGAATTCACTATGGGCCTTAGTCTTCTTATGGAGAAGATTCAAAGGGGCATCCCCAGTTAAGAACATGAGGTTTTATCACATCAATCCCTCACTTTCTGAATCATTATAGTGCCTTTAGTTCACATTATGTATGAATATCTAGGTTTTATCTATTTTATATTTATTAAAGACTATAAGTTAGTGAGTTTTTATACTTGTGTGACATGTATGTGTGTCTATATAGCTATTTAATCATTTATTTCAATAGTTTATTGTCCAACAGGTACGCTTATATCGGGCAACGATGATTTTGGGTCTACATGTCCATTGACCCCAAGGGTCATGCTAGAATTTTGTATGACCTATAATACTAATTGGTTCTATTTTGAGGGGGAACCTCTCATTTAAGGTTTTACACCCAAATTTTAAACCATTCTTTAGTGTCTTTTACATGTGTTAGATGTCATAAGATGATATGACCTAGTGTTTTTTAGGTAATTTTGGCTTGGGTCATTACACTATCCATATTCTGGTTTACACCTATAACGCTTAGTGATAATATAATTTATTATCTTCCTTTATCTCTCTTTATTTTTTCCAATTCCAATATCCCCTATTATTGGATTTGGAATATCTAGGTGCTCAGATATTCTAGTATAAATGATCCATATTTCCATTATTAGAACTATCTATAAATTTTACTTTTGATAGTGAATATCTTATGTGTATTTATATATTGTATAAAATTAATATTTCATGAGCCCAATATGATTAATATGAACCTAAAATGGATGCATGATAATCGTTTGACAAACGAATATGAAGGTGGAGTTAAAGAGTTGATCAAGTTTGTAAGAGATCATGTATATGAACCTTTTACAATCCTCTTTATCTTTTTAGGTTGTTGTTATTCAAAACAAATTAGTCTGTAAGAGTTGGAAGAACATTTGATTTGTCATAGAACAGATTAAATCTATAAATTTTGGACTAAACATGGTAAAAAATAAATGTGGACATTGATTTGGATGATACTACGGTTTAGGAATCATTTTTTATGAATACCTTTTTGAAAGATAATAGTGATTTCATGGAAGAAATGTCAATGGAAATTGAAGATGACCTTTGTGATTGTACAACGTTGTTTGAGGATTTAAATTTCTATTCCAAGAAACCATTGTATGCCATTTATACTAAATATATAACATTTTCAGCTTTATTGAAGTTATATAATTTGAAAATGGGTAATGAATGGAGTGACATCAACTTTACTGAACTAATTGGACTTCTGAAATATATGCTACAAGATGAAAATAAACTACCATTCCAAACATATGATGCTAAAAAAATCTTACATTCAATTGGAATGATCTCTAAAAAATAAATTCCTTTCTAAATTAATGAATATTGTTTCTCAAGGACCATGAATCACTCATCAAATTCCTTAAGTGTTGTGCATATCTATACAAGAAAAATGAATCAAGTCCTTCGAAATCTGCATGGTACAATCCTATAATTCCATGGTTTAGAAGTCTATATGGATGTTAGGAAACTGCAAGACAATTAACATGACATATAGATACAAAAATTAAATATGGGAAACTACATCATTCAATAGATTCTCCTAAGTGGAGGAAAATTTATTACGAGTTTCCTGAATTTGGATATGAGACGAGAAACATTTCTCTTTCATTATCTACAGCTAAAATAAATCCTTTTGGTATATAGAGTAGTACTCATAGTACATGGCCTGTCATGTTCGTACTTTATAACTTTCCACCAAGGTTATTCATGAAGTGAAAATACATTATGTTGTCTCTTCTTATATCTAGAACAAAGAAACCTGATAATGATATTGATGTCTACTTTCCTCCATTGATCGAAGATTTGAAATTGATGTGGGATATAGGTCTTACAATTTATGATGCTCATAAAAGCCAAGAATTCAGATTTAAGGACATGTTGTATGGAATGATAAATGTCTTCCTCAATTATAGAAATTTATCAGGCTATAGCATCATTGGAATTTTAGGGTGTCCCATTTGTGAAAAATGTACAAACTCAGTTCAGTTGAAACAATCCTCAAAGTCTATTTTTTTTGGAAATTGAAATTTTTACATCGATGAAATAAATACTAATCTTAGATGACAACATTTCATTGGAATATAAAACAAGGTAAAACAACATCTCTTGCAATGGGTGATCAACTATACAAAAAAAGTAAAAAATAATGACACTATTTGCGGTAAACCATTTTTGAAAAACCTTACAAAGTCAGATTAAAAGAAGAGATCAATATTCTTTGAATTTCTGTATTGAAATTGTTAGTATGTATATATTTTATTGATTTTACCTATTTATAAAAAATGTATTTTATAGTGTTTTTGGAACATTACTAAATGTTCTTAGAAAAATGAAATATGGCATCAAGGTAAGGTTGGACTTGATTGAAATGGGGATAAGGGAAGATTTGGCACTAGTGAAGGGTGAAAGGCATACTTTTCTCCCTCCAATAGATTACACTCTATCTAGAGAGGAAAAATTTCAAAATTACATTTTCTTTATGAGTGTACATGTTTTAATGTGGTATTCATAAAATATCAAGAATGCTGTGAAAATGAATAATTTGAAGTTACATGGACTGAAATCACACAAATGACATGTTTTGATGTTATATTTAAGGCAAGTTTCTTTATTTTTCATTCTGCCTCAAAATATATGACATAAATTAACCAGAATCTTCTTCTTTTTTAAATCCATATGTAGTTAATTTGTAGACCGAAAAAGTTTCCCATCATGAATAAAGATATTTTAATCATATTATGTGAATTAGAAATATTCTTCCGGATATAATTCTTTGATATAAAGTCCCACCTAATGGTTCAATTGGTAAGAGAGGTTCAACTATGTGGTCCTGTCCATTATAGATGGATGTACCCCATTTAACGATATATGAAGATTTGGAAAGGGTTTCTCAAGAATAAAAGTTGTACAGAAGGTTGTATTGCAGAAAAATATATTATTGAAGAATCTATTGAATTATGTCTCGATTACATATCATATATTTAAAGCACCAGTCTCCCAATGTCTCATTGTAGTGAATGCCTTATGGGCGAAGGTATTTTTAGAAGATATGTTGTTATAGTTACCTTTAAAAATAAATATAAATCACATATTTACATATTATATAATAGTGATGTTGTCTCCCAATTTATTGAATCCCGCAAATAATTTATTAGAGATTTAGTCCATTAAGGTATGAAAGATGTATATCATATACACATAATCAACAGTTTATTAGATGCTTCAAAGATCAAATTTATAAAGAGTTATCTGAAAATATGAATTCAAGTTCTGGACGACATAAATGTCTAGCTAGAGGACCCTATGAAAATTTTATATCTTACACTGGGTTTGTAATAAATGGTTATATGTTCTATAAAAAAGAACACCATGACTTCAGTACGATGAAAAATAGTGGTGTTACACTTGGGGTAGAAGTGATGCACATATCTGGTTCCAATGATACAAATCTAATTTATGAACATATGTCATATTTTTTCATTATCGAATAGATATATGATTTGGATTATACAATATTTCAAGTTCTTCTTTTTCATTGAAAATGTGTTGACAATATCATTGGAGATAAAGTTAATGAAATTGGCTTTGTTAAGGGGAATTTTTTGTCAAAGGGGAAAATGATGAGATGTGTATAATGGCATCACAATTTTTGCAAGTATTTTATGTCTATAATCCAAAAAAAGAATTGGTCGATTTTCATGCTAGAAACTAAAATAAATGTTCAGTCAGATGAAAATTCAATCGAGGTTGACAATTTCATTGGGAAATCACAATCAGTTCATGCCAGTCCTAATGTAGACAATGTGTTTTCTGTTAGTGGGGACCACAATGAAGGGATTTGGATTCTAGAAATAGGAACTGAATCCATGAAACCTTAAAAAAATAAAGAGGGTTCATTGAAAAGGTAATAGTTTTTTAATATATATTTTTACTCATAATATTATATGTTCTCTTATGAATTAACATAATCGAAATTAAATTTTTGACTACTCATGTAGAGAACGTCTTTTACACATGATGATGTTACTGATCCCTTGTTAGAAAAAACTGTAATTAAGGAAACCCTTTATATAGATTCAAAGGTAATGTTATGATATACATTCTATATTTTATAAAAAATTATATAATTGAATGTTAATTAAATTTTCATTATTCCATACAAAGTTCATTTATCTTAGAATATTTACATCCACATGTTATGCATTTCCAAGAATAGAAACAAAATTGTCTCTGCTCAATCATAGAGGTAATCATTATATTTTAATAGTACAATAATTTTTCATATAATTAATGTATTGTTTCATATTTATGTTTAATTTATTTTTTTAGTATTATTCACATAACAATTTTTTTTTCTAATACAGGTGGATTATTTTGTTTTAGTTGGGGTGATCTATCCCACTTTCATGATCTTTCTCCCTTAAAACCTTTTCAGCCCTAAAATAGTGCATTTATCACTTTATTTCAAGTTACCTCCAATACCTTTGAAAGAAGAAAAATGATGTTGTCTCTAATCAATAACAGAGTTAATCTTGATGTGTTCACAGTAAAATAATTTTCCATAGAATTAATATTTTTTTTCATATGTATGTTTTATTTATTTATTTTTTGTATTACACATATAATAATTGTTTTCTTATATAGGTGGATTATTTTTTTCGAGTTGGGTTTCTCTATCCAAATATCAAGCTCCTTCTCCCTTAAAAAAAATTCACCCATACAATGATGCATTTATCAGTTTATTTCAAGTTTCATCCACTACCTTTATAGGAAGAGAAATGCTTCTATCTATGTATAATCATAGAGGTAATCTTTATGTTTAAACTATAAAATAATTGTCCATATAATTAATGTATTGTTTCATATGTATGTTTAATTTATTTCTTTTTAGTATTACTCACATAATAATTGTTTTCTTACAATGTGGATTCTTTTGTTTGATTTTGGGTGATCTATCCAACATTTATGTTCCTTGTAATGACCTGACCCATGTTACCCAGAGTTTGTGAATTATAACATAACATTGTAATTATCACAAGAGATCATGTCTTGAAATAACAATTAGTTTAGTAGGCTTTGAATTACTAGATATATACACAAATTTTAAATTTCATAATGAAATGGAAAAACAACAACATTGTGTCCCCTTTGAACACACTCATATCCATTAGTCTATTCCTTCCGGTTAATTGTAATATAATTATTCACATCCTAGAAAAAATAAAACATAGAAAAGGGTGAGCTTAGATACTAAGTAAGGATAAAAATATAGCAGAAACTATTATAAATAAGCATAAAAATTTAAAGAAATGTATAAGAATAAAACACCATCCCCTTAAACATGAACTTAAGCATAATATGGAAAAGATAAATCACATAATTCCATTTACTTATTCACATTGATATTCTACTAGTCAAATAATCACATGTAATATCAATAGCCAGTTTTATAATGATGGAATACATAACGCCGGACATCATAAACACATAGTAAAGGCCGCGTGCCAAGACTATACATAAGTTTTTTTCAAGGACTTGTTCCAAGACACTAGTTTATCTCATGAGACCTAACTATGCATCAAGGAGCTACAATGGGCTCCACCGGTCACTTACGAAGTCCAATGCATTCCTCATATGAAAATATTGAAACAGAACATAAACATTGGTATTAAAACTGGAAAACAGAATGTTAATACTTTAACCATAAACCATAGATGGTATAAAAATAACACAAACATATTGAAACATATCAAAAAACCATAAATATAATATGGAAGATTTTATCTTAATAAATCAACTTCAAACAAGTGAATAATCCATCAAAGGATGTTGAAGTAGATGAAATCAAAACCATTTGAGAGAAATTTTTCTTTCTATTTTGAAATAATTTAAATGTAACATAATCATAAAATAAAAAAAATTCTGAAAATATTAATACAATCTTTTAAGGGAAACTTTCAAGGTGTTATAATGGCAAAAATTAGCTGCACCCACTATATAAGTTAAAAAAACATTCTTACCTTAATTCGTCGAAAAGGTTATAAAGTACCTTGTTTGGAAAGCAATGGAAGGATTCCTTTAATTTTTTTTATAATTATTCAAATGAGGGTATAAATGAATTTAAAAAAAGTCAAGAAAATATTAAAAAGGTTTTGAAATACAATTATTATAAACATGGTTGTGGATGATAAAGAGCTCCAAGTAGATACTTACGTATAAACAATCACAAATAATGAAGAGATTGTAGAATTAACACTTACCTTAAACTTTTCCTTAGTCAATGGTAATTTAACCTCCTGTATAATAGTTAAACCATTGTTATTAAATTATACAAGAACCACATACATAAATATGATATCATATATGATCTTCTAATATTGTTTTGTTAATGATATTTCAGTAGTATCATTGTTTCGAGTGATAAATGATTCATTTTTATTTATATGTTTTGTTATGTAAGCCATGTTTTTTTGGATAGGATGTATTTTATTAATATCCAAAATGATATTAAGTTCTTAAAAATTATTTTAAATCATAAAATTAAAATTATTCTTTAATGGTTACGATGGGGAATGAATCTCATTGCCTTTGTGGAGACGGTAATTCATATGTACGCACGAGCGACAATATCATTCTATTGATGATGAAATAGTATGTAATTGGATAATATATAATATATAAAGAATCATTAAAATTTTATATTTATTATTTAAATAAATGATACTCATTATTATACCCATTCAAATAATGTAGTGTTGAATAACAACCTACACCATGACGTGGAGACGGTAAGCCGTACGTATTCACGTATGGTGAATTTTTCATTAATAGGATAGATATAATAATTAATATGGTTTTAGAATATTTATAATAACATAATAATATGTATAAGGTACTAGATTTGTTATTTTGGTATGTAACAAACAAATAAAGATAAAGTGGAAGAAGAAATGAACTTTTAAAGAGGCGATGAAATTATTACCTCTTCTTCAGGTGCATTATTTTTATTTGATCAAAAGGGATCCTTATGTTGGATTAGGATCAATGTAAGACCTCTAGGATGAATTGAGGGTAGTTTTGAAGATATTTGATTAGGGTTTTGCTGATCCAAATGGCTTTGGAGGTCTGATATTAAGAGAAGGGGAGTACCCTTTTATAAGAGAGGTGAATGTCAATTTAGGAAAAGCTTGAAAAATTAATTTATTATACAATAAAATTCAGTTTATAATGGCTAAAAAAGGATTTATTTCTAGTATTCGGTGAGTATGGGTCTAAAACATCTCAAAAAATAGGTTTCATACAGCTTTAGGTCACCATATTAACCTTATCTTTTAGATTTAACTCTTATTTAAATAGTTTATCTTTTACCATGTATTCTAGTATTATTATAACAAATGGTTAATAAACTTAATATAAAAAGACAAGAGAACCCCAAGGGATTAATTACTGAAATATCTAACTTTATCTATGTCCTTTGACAAAACATTATATTTTTAGAATTATTATATCAATAATTAATATAGTATTTTTTCTAAAAACTCATTTATGTCAATTTTGACACTATTTAGTATTTGGTTTTTTCAAAAGTAAAAAAAAACTTGATTACTTGAAAAAAAATACATTACATCAATCCTAACGTGTCATATTAACCTAGAAAATCAGTGGAATGTATAAAAAGTCTCAATTTACATTCACTGAGATATTTATAAGATCAATTATTTTAATCTTTCATTAATAAGGTAATTATTGCATCATCATTGTGTCAAAAATAAATTTTATTATTTAATTTATAAATATTATAAATAAAATACCATTATGTAGGAAATATTTTTTATCTTTATAATTAGTATTTATAGTCAAATTTATCTTATGTATAACCCTATATTAAAAATGATTTAGTTATTAAACTTTGAAATTATCACTTTTAACTATTCTTTAAATAAAATAATTATAAATGTCCCCATATAATCCAAGTGGATCAAAGAGGATAATATTTTATTCTTCAGGATGATTTTAGTCAAAAAAAATTTATCCAATAGAATTAGGACATGTGTTATTGTAATTATAATATCATTTTTACCTTTAATTACCTTATTTACTTTTAACCGTGGTAAATAAAATTCAAAAGTTACAATTATCCAAAAATTATTTTCATCATATTGAACCACATTTCACTTACTGATGTCAACTGTTTTTCTCGGATTTTGGAAATTCAATTCATAGAAGTGGTAAAATTACGTTTTATGCACATTTGTAAATGTTCCTAGAAGGTGGGTAAAAACGTTAAAATGTTCAGTAAAATTTTATACATCTAATTTTATTATAAAATAAATACAATTAATTAAATTGAAATTAAATAGGTATTATGTATATATTTGGACCTAAAATAAATTTATATAAAATAAATCTGTTTTTAAATAAAAATTAGGTTTTAAACAATAACATAGTGTTTTTCACTATTCATCAAAAATTGAAAGTTATCAAAAAAATACAAAAAATTCACCTTAAGATAATTTTGATATTCCGAATCCAAAAATGAAGTCCATTTTGATAAATAAAATTTATAAAATTTCAAAAAGTGGATATTATTATTCATAATATCTAGTTTGATTTGTTGTGGGGTGCTAGAACTTGAAGTTACGTACAATGCAAGCTATTTCATTATTCAAAGAGAAACATATCGTGGAAGCTTTGGGTTTTACATTATTCTCTCCTTCAAATAATTTTGTTCTAGAAATTTCTAGAATACTACTGCATAAAATGATTTGGGTGGTTCTTCATCATAAGTTCCTTTGGGTTCCCACATTGCCTCTTCCATCATATGGTTTCTCTAAAGAACTTTTACCAGACGAGTCGTCCAGTTTCTCAACACCTATTCTCTTGTATCAAGAATCTTGATAGGCTCTTCACAATAAGACTGATCCGGTTCTAGTTATATTTATTCATATGTGATTACATGCATTAGGTCTGGCAGGTATTTTCTCAACAGTGATACATGGAATACATCATGAACTTTAGAGATATTTAGAGGCATTACCAAATGGTAAGCTACAACTCTAATTCATTTTAGAATTTTGAAAGGTACGCTGTACTTGGGAATTAATTTACCCTTCTTACTAAATCGTACAACACCCTTCCATGGAGATACCTTTAAGAAAGCATGATCTCCTACATGAAATTCAAAATCCTTACTTCATTTATCGACATAGATCTTTTCCTACTTTCAGCTTCTTTGATGTGGGTTTGGATAATATTCCCCTTTTCTATTGTTTCCTCAAAATTTTCTAGGCCTATGATTTTTATTTCACCAACATCATCCCAAAAAGTTGGTGTGAGAAATCTTTTTCCATATAACACTTTATATGGTTCCATCTGATTACTTTAATGGAAGCTATTGTTATAGAAAAATTCTACCAGAGGTAAATATTGATCCCATATACCTTGAAAGTAAAGTGAGAATGATCTCAACATGTATTCTAAGGTTTGAATAGTCTGTTTTGATTGTCCATTAGTTTGAGGGTGGTAGGAAATGCTCAAAATAAGTTTAGCATCCAGGGCCTTTTGAAGAATTTTCCACAATCTTGATGTAAAATTGGGATCATAATCAGAAACAATCGATAGGGGTACTCTATGAAGTCTTATAAATTCATTAATATATTTTCTTGCAAAATGTTCAAGTGGTAAATCTTCTCTTATAGAAATAAAATGTGTTGACTTGGTAAGACAATCAATAATTACCCATATTTCATCATTACTTCTAGGAGTCTTTGGTAGTTCCATGACAATGTCCATCATAATATCATCCCATTTCCACTCAGGTATGGGAAGAGGTTGCATGAATCCTCTAGGATGTTGTCTTCCAGGCTTAACCTGTTGAAAAACTATACATCTTGACACACAGTAAAAAATATCCCTCTTCATGTTGTCCTACAAAAAATGATCCTTCAAATATATATACATCTTAGTGCTACTAGGGTGTATATAGAAATTAGAGCTATGAGCATCATCTAATAATTCCCTTTTTAGATTAGGTATATTAGGAACCCAAGGTCTCCTCCCAAATTTCAAAATTCCACCTTCATATATGAAGTCAATCAATATCCCATCATTAATAGATTTGATATTATTTTGAAACTCCTCATCATCAATTTGAGAAATTTTAATCCTTTATAGTAAAGATAGTTTGGAAACCATTTGAAAAAGTATTGATGTTTCACCTTCAATGATTATTCCCATATACATATTTACTAGATCCATGAACATAGGATTCCTTTAAACTCTCATATTTTTCAAAACCCCATGATCCTTTCAGCTTAAAACATATGCCCCTTATTTTCCTTCCCCGGGAGGTAGTGTATAGTGCAATCATAATCTTTGAGTAGTTGAATCCATCATCTTTTCCTCATGTTGAGTTCATTTTATGAGAAAATATTATTCAAACTCTTTTGATTAGTATATATCTAACATTTTCACTATAGAGATAGTGTCTTCACATCTTCAAAGTAAATATTAATGCTACTAACTCAATATCATGAGTGGGATAGTTTTTTTCATGAATTTTTAGCTACCATGATGCATAATAAATAACCCAATCATTCTCTATAAGGACACAACCCAGTCCTTTCTATGAAGTATCACTATAAAAAACAAACCCATCATTCCCCGATGGTACAGTAAATATAGAAGAATTGACTAATATTTTCTTTAATTATTCAAAACATCATTCAAAATCTTTTATCCAAACAAATTTAACCCCTTTACGTGTGATCTTGGTTAATGGGTTAGCCAATCGGGAAAAATTCTGGACGAAATGCCGATAATAACCTACTAAACCAATAAAACTGCATACCTCAGTTATACTCATCAGTTCTTTCCATTCTGGGATTTCCTTTGTCTTTGAAGGATCAACATAGATTCCATCCTTATAGAAAATATGGTTAAGAAAAGAAATCTTCTGAAGCCAGAATTCACACTTGCTAAGATTTCCATATAATTTATTTCTTCTAAGAGTCAGTAGAATAGTGCACAAGTGATTTTAATGATCTTTGTAGATTTTTGAGTATACTAAGATTTAATCAATAAATACCACTACAAATTCATCAAGATATTACTTGAAAACTCTATTCATTATATCCATCAAGGTTGAGGGTGAATTAGTCAGTCCAAAAGGCATTACTATAAACTCATAATTCCCATACTCGATACGAAATGTTGTATTCGGTATGTCTTCCTTCTTTACACAGAACTGATGATATCCATATCGAAGGTCAATCTTTGAAAAATATTGAGATCCATTAATTTTTTCGAATAAATCATCAATGCGAGGTAGGGGATACTTGTTCTTTATTGTTTTTTCATTGATCTCCCTATAGTCAATGCACTACCTCCTAGATCCATCTTTCTTCTTTAAAAAGGGATAGGGTCTCCCAATTAAGAAACACTAGGGAGAATTATTAATCAATTCCTCTAGTTGTTTCTTTAGTTCCACTAATTCCGTAGTGTCCATTATATAAGTGGTCTTTGATATGGGCCATGAACCAAGAATTAAATAAATGGAAAAGTCAATTTATCATTCTGGAGGATGTCTAGGTAAATTCTCTAGAAACACATCAACATATTCTTTCACAATAGGTAATTCCTCTATTTGAAAATTCCTTTCCTCACCCATAGTTATTTCACTCTCTTCCTCCCCAATAATTAAATTTAGTAGAGCTATTGGGGGTGGATCTAGATAAGAATCAGATGGTGATGTTTTTTCTCTAAAGATAAGGTATTCCTTATCATCATTGAAAATTGTAACCTCCTTCTTCTTAAAATATATTTTTACATCATGGTCCAAAATCCAATCCATACTGGGGATTATATCAAATTCAATCATGGTTATGATGATGATATCAATAGATAAAGCATGTTTATATTCCCTAATGGGAACTGATTCACAAAACATTGTTACGATGATACTTCTCTTAAAAGTTTCGACATAAAACTCCCTTGTTAAATCAAATTGGAAATATATAATTTTCTTAGGAATCTAGGAAGATATGAAACAATGAAACGATCCAGAATCAAATAAATCATTTTTTAAATTTGATGAAACCATTAAATTACTTTTCACTACATCATTTTGAGCTTCAACCTCAGTAGTAGTGATCACATAAGCTTAGCCTTTCTCCCTTGGCCTTTTCTGAGTCAAGTTTCCACGGTGTTTAGGAAATTAATTTTCATAATGCCTCATTTCTCTACAATTCTAGCATTCAACATTGACAACCTCTTTCTCTCCCTTGCAATCAAAAGCTTTGTGGCCCTTTTCACCACACTTGTAATAGACTCCCATTCCCTTTAGGCAAGTACATGGGTGTTTATTACTACATTTACAGTAGTATAAAAATTCAAAATTTCCATTCTTCAATTTTTTTACATTTCCAGATTGTTCAGTAGATCTCTTCTTCTCTTGATTTTCTTTAAAGTCATAAGGCTTAGAAAATTAATTTTCTATCTTGATAGCACATGAGACAATATCTTTGTATGATGAGAAGTATTGGGAGAATACTACTCGATGAAGAAATGGTTTTAACCCATAAAATAATTGATCAATATTACTCCTTGGGTTACATATATAATCTGTTGTATATCTTTCTAACCTTGTAAAGATTCCCTCATACTTTGCAACATTCTCATCCTTCTTTTTCCTCTGACTCAAGAATTTTCTTTCTATATCCGATCGATGGTCATGGAGAAAGTATTTTTCTATGAAAATATCTTTAATCTTCTTCCATTCCATATTTGACACTTCTTCATCCTCCTATGTGGTTTTGAATTAATGGACACCATTGATCTACATCTCCCATGAGGTGATAAAATGCCATGAAAAAGTTTTCCATTTAGATACTCCCCAAATCAAGAAATATTTTATCTAATGAACTTTTTTATTGCTCAGCTACAAATGAATTTATTGTCCCCTTCAGTGTTGGTGGTTGTTTTCTTATAAGGAGGTCTAACATTGATCCTCCGCATTGTGGATCAGGGTGCTCCATACGAGTAAGCTTATTATTCATAACCTGAGTGTGTTGTCCCAGTATGGTTATAAGTTGTATAACACCAGTTGCATCACCAGCTTCACTATAATTATCTTAATTATTAGGGAAATCATTACATATATTATGTGTGTTGATATGATATTCATTACTTTCACTAGATTTCATTTCTAAACAATGTCAAACACTATATTAGTTTATGAATTGAAATACATAATTTCAAACTAATAAAATACCTATCATAAATTGAACAGTTTATGCATATAATCCATAATCATAAAAAAATGTTTTTTAGGAGGTATTTTCTCATAAATCCTTTGTAATGGTTTGTAAATAAAATTTGAATTATCCTAAGTATATCCCATGTGAGTGTTGTAACCAAGAGTGTATCAAGGCCCATTGTCGTGTACCAGGATACCATGGGTCGATCCCCAGGCTCCTCATCGAAGTTTTCACTCCTAGGTACATCTGTTCCAGAGCCTCCTCTACCTACTCATATCCATACAGGGATGTATTTCTTGGAAAATTCACAAAATTTTTACATTACCTAAATTCTAGGAAGTTTTTCTATAGTAATCCCCAAATTTTATCTTAGGGTAATGTTCTCTAATCATAGTTGTTCTAAATCCAGTTTACAAGGTTTGTAATAAACTTCCTCTGATACCCACTATAACGTCCTGTACCTATTTACACAGAGTCGGTGCATTATTAAATAACATTGGCATGATCACAAGAGATCAAGTCTCTATGGAACGATTAGTTTTGTACCCATGGAAGTACTAGATACATACATAAGTTTTGCATTACAACATGAAATGAAAAAATAACAACATTGTTTCCCCTTTTAACACACTCACATCCCTTATCTAATTACTATAGGTTAGTCGTAATATATTTCTTTACATCCTTGAAAAAATAAAACAAAGAATGGGGTGAGCTCAGATACTCAGTATGGATAAAAATATAGCGAAAGCTACCATAAATAAGAATAAACCATTAAGGGAATGTATAAGAATAAAACAAAAGACTTTTAAACATAAACTTCCACATAATAAGGCAAAGAGAAATCAAATAATTACATTTAATTATTCACATAGATATTATACTAGTAAAATAATCACATGTAATATCAATAGTCAATTTCAAAATGATGGAATGCATAATTCCAGACATCATAACCACATAGTCAAGGCCTCGTGCCGAGACTACAAATAAAATTTTTTCAAGGCCTTATGCCAAGACACTAGTTTTTATCATGAGACCTACCGATGCACCGAGGAGCTATAATGGGCTCCATCCTCACATACAAAGTCAAATGCATTCCTTATATGAAAATGCTGAAACATAACATAAACATTCGTATTAAAACTAGAATACGAAATGTAAATAATTAAAACATAAACCATGAATGGAATAAATATAACACATCCATATTAAAACATATCACAAAACTTTAAATATAATATGGAAGATTGTATCATAATAAATCAACATCAAACAAGTGTAAAATCCATCAAAGGATGTTGAAAAAGATGAAATCAAATCCATTTGAGAGAAATTTGTCTTTCTATTTGGAAATCATTTAAAAGTGACATAATTATAAAAGAAAAAATTTATTTTGAAAATATTCTGATAATTTTACAAGGTAATGTTTGAAGGTGTTATAATGGCGGAAAATAGACTCACCCACCGTATAAGTTTAAAAACATTCTTACCTTAATTTGTCAAAAAGGTCATAAAGTACATTGTTTGGAAGGTGAGGGAAAGATTACATTCAAAAAATTTCATCAAAAGTGAAATGAGGGTATAAATGTCTTTAACCCATAGTATAGTAAATAGTAAAAAAGTTTTTAAATAAATTTTTAAGAAACATGGATGTGGATGATAAAGAGGTCCCAGTAGATACTTACGTATAAATAACCTAGGAAAATGAAGAGATTGTAGAATTACCCCCCACCTAGAACATTTCCTTAGTTTAGTGTACATTAACCTACTATATAATAGTTAAATAATTGTTATTAAATTATACAATAACCACATACATAAATATGATATCATATATGATATTCTAATATTTTTCCGTTAGTGATATTTCAGTAGTATCATTGTTTCAGGTGTTAACTAATTCATTTTTGTTTATATGTTTTGTTACATAAGTCTTGTTTGTTATGAATAGGATGTATTTTATTCATGTAATGAATGATATTAAGTTCTTAAACATTATTTTTAATCATAAAATAAAAATTATTCTTGAATGGTTACAATGGGGAATGAATCTCATCGCGTTCGTGGAGACGGTAATCCTTATGTACACACGAGTGACAATATCATTATATTGAAGGTGAAATCGTATGTAATTAGATAGTACATCATATATAAAAAATAATTAACATGTTATATTTATTATTTACATCAATTATACTAATTATTATACCCATCCAAATAATGAAATATTGAATAAAAAACTGCACCATGACGTATAGACGGTAAACCGTACGTACGCACGTATGGTGACTTTTCCATTCATAGGATGGATAAAATATTGAATATGGTTGTATCATATTTATAATAAAATAACATTATGTATAAGATACTAGAGTAATAATTTTGGTATGTAACCAACAATGAAATAGGAATTGGAAGAAGAAAAGAACTTTGAAAGAGGTGATGAAATTATTACCACTTTTTCAGGTGATTCCTTTGGATTTGATCAAAAGGGATCCTTAGGTTGGTTTCTGATCAACATAAGGACTCTAGGTTGAATTTAGAGTAGTTGGGAGGATATTTGAGTGGGTTTGGGTCAAGGAAAGTGACTTTAGAGGTGTGATTTTAAGAGAAGGTGGAGTACCCTTTTTTAAGAGAGGTGAGGGTCACTTCAAGAAAAGTTCAAAATATTAATTTATTATACAATTATATTCCAATTATAATGGCTCTAATAGGAATTATTTCGAGGCTAAGATGGATCTGGGTCGAAAAACTCTCAACCAATAGGTTTTAGACAGGTTTAGGTCACCATATTAACCACATATTTTTGATTTAACTTTTGGTTTAATATTTTAACTTTTACCATGTATTCTTGTATTATTATAATAAATGGATAATAAAATTACTATAGAAAGACAAGAGAACCCAAAGTGCTTCATTATTGACATATATAACCTTATATAAGTACTTTGGGTAAACCTTAGATTTTTAGAAATATTATATCAATTAATAATATATTATTTGTTTTAAAAACTCATTTAAGTCAATTTTTACACTATTTAGTATTTGGTTTTTGTGAAAGTCAAAAAAAAAACATTAATACTTAAAAAAAATTAAATCAATACTAAAATATCATATTAACCTATAAAATTAGTTTAATTCAACAAATGTCTCAATTTATATTTATTTAGATATTTATAAAATCAATTATTTTAATCTTTTATTAATAAGGTAATTACTGCATCATCATTGTGTCATAAATAAATTTAATTATTTATTGTAAACAAATTATAAATAAAATAAAATAATGTAGAAAATATTTTTATCTTTGTAATTAATATTTATTGTAGAATTCAACATATGTATAACCCTATAATAAAATTGGTTTAGTTATTAAACATTGAATTTAACACTTTTAACTCTACTTTAAATAAAATAATAATTAATGTCCTAATCTAATCTAAGTGGATAGAAGAAGATCAAATTTTATTCATAGGGTTTATTTTGGTTAAAAAACACTTATCCAATAGAATTAGGAGATGTGGTAGGGTAATTATAATATCATTTTTACCTTTAATTACAGTATTTACTTTTAACCGTGGTAAATAAAAATCAAAATTTAATATTCACCAAAAATTAATTTCATCCTATTAAACCAAATTTTACATACTAATGTTAACCGTGTCTCTTATATTTTAGAAATTCAATTCACAGAAGCGGTAAAATTTCATTTTATTTAAATTTTCAAATGTGCCTAGAAGGGTGGTAAAAGATGTTAAAATGTTCAATAAAATTTTATACATTTAATTTTATTATAAAATGAATCTAATGAATTAAATTGAACTTATATAGGTATTATTAATGTAATTTTACCTAAAAAAATTTATATAAAATAAATAATTATTTAAATAAGAAATTGGTTTTAAAAAATAACGCAATGTTTTTCACTATTCATCAAAAATTGAATGTTTTCAGAAAAATACCAAAAATTCACCCTAAGATAATCTTGATATTCCGAATAAAAAAATGAAGTCCATTTTGATAAATAAAACTTATAAAATTTCAACAAGTGGGTATAACTATTCATAATGGCTAGTTTTATTGGTAGTGGTGTGCTAAAACTTAAAGTTGCGTACAACACAAGCTATTGCATTATTCAAAGGGAAACGTACCATGGAGCTTGGGGTGTTACAATACTTATCCCTTAAAACCTTTTCACCCCTACAGTAGTGCATTAATCAGTTTATTTAAAGTTACCTCTACAGCCTTTTCAAGGAGAGCAACATTACTATTTCTACTCAATTACAAATGTAATATTGATGTTTTTATAGTAATATAATTATCCATAAAAATAATTTATTATTTCATATGTATTTTTATTTATTTTTATTATTACTCCCATAATAATTGTTTTCTTATATAAGTGGATTATTTTGTTCGATTTTGGGTGCTTTTTCCATCTTTCATCCCTTTTTGTGCCAAAACTTCCACAAACTTCTTCTCTCACGAAACCTTTCACTCCTATAGTGTTGCAATTCTTCACTTTATTTCAAGTTCCCTCCACTACTCAATAATTGAGGTAATATTGATATTTACATAGTGAAATCATTGCCCATATAATTACTGTATTATTTCATATTTAGGTTTAATTTATTTATTTTTAGTATTACTCATAATTTTGTTTTTATATATAGGTGGATTTTTTTTGAGTTGTGGTGGTTTTTTTGAAACAAGTCATAAAATATTGGAATTTTAACAAAGAAAATCAATAGAAATCATTGTAACATTCACAATTAGGATTTTTTTGAATGTTTGTAATAATTTGTATTGATGTAATTTTATAAACCAATGTTTGAAATATCTATAATATAGTGTTTTTTTGGTATTTTTTTTTAAATTTCATTTCATTTAATTTCTGTATTGGGACTTTTTTTTGTTGAAATATGATGTGTTTCTGATGCTTCAGAGCACTGTAATAGAAAAATGTTGTATGAAACTTTATTAGCGCTTCTATAATCGATGATAAAAGGTTTCTTTAGTGGCACTAAATTAATATGCAAATAAATTGGTATTTTATCAGCACTTTTAAAATCATGGGTAAAGGAACTATTTATCAATGCTTTTTAGTGATGATAAATGAACCCATTATCATCGCTTTTTCAATGATGATAAAATTTTTGGTCTTTTAATGTCACTCACATTGTCAGTGCTTTTCTAGTGTTGATAAATTCCATTTATAGCATTGTTAAATGCCAGTTTTGTTGTAGTAATTTAAGGAGATCACACTAGGTGTTAGGTAAATAATTCGGTGTATGTACTTGAACTATCACAAGATTCCTCTAAGGAAAAATTAATTATGATCATAAAATTTGGGAACGTATTGGTGGGTGTAACTGGGAATTTTTTATACAAGTTGGCCAGAAGAGGTATTCCCATTGAATTTTTGTATAATTGGTTTTGGTGAGCTAGAAACCACATCATGTTTGTCATTATAGATTAGAAGGATATTATTTTGTAATTAGATAGTGATTTTTGAGGAAACTTTATCGTGATATGTTATTCTTGGATGAGGGTGGATCATCTGTTTATTTGGAGAATTGATAATGAGGAGAGGCACCAGGGATGGACCAGTAGTTTCATGTGTTTTTTGGAATGGTATGATATATAATACACTAGGTGAATTAATGGAATGCGAGTATGCAGTTCAAATTACATATTCCAATGTCGGTGATACCAACATATTATAGTTTCTAGTTAAGATTTAAGAACTATGGTGGGAAGTAGCATAGGCTAGGTGATGAATTCAGAGATAACCTGGTTGTTCCTTGAGATAAAAAATAGTTATAAAATTACATCTCAGTGTTTCAATAATGGTTATAGTTATTGGATCATGGTTCTATAGACAAATACCTAGGATTTAGAGGTTTTGGTTTGGACACACATTTGGTGACCTGACTTAGGACATGGTTGGTTGGTAATGAATTGATGACTCAAATAGTTTGGGATTTCTAATTTTGGGACCCCTGAGACATCAAATAGATGATAAATGTTATTCGGGTGAGTTTTTAATAATTAGGGTCTATATATTCATTTGAAATTTATAATTTTGTTTATTTTGAATTAGTTAACATGTTGAATTTTGAATAGTGATTCAGAATGTTATTATGAGTGTTTGAGCAGCTCTAATAAATATATTTTTTAGATTAGTGTTAAGGATAATAAGGGTTTTGGATGACTTTGATGAGGGCTTTTGGAATCATGGGGTGGCTAGGATGTAGGGTGGTTGCATCCTGCAACCACCGACTATCTATTGGCCAATCACTAGCTAACTGGTATCCGAGTTATCTTGCTAGGCTCACTGGAATGTTTATAGACCTGTTCCAGCTAACTAGTGATTATAAAAGGTCAACAAAGAATCCACCCCTTTACTTTTTATAGGGGAAATCACCTTCCTTACTTTTTTTTCTCTCATGCATCCAAAAGGGTTCCTCCCCATTACTCTCATCTCAAAGAACTTCAATTTAGTGTTTTTATGGATGTTTTTTTGGTGATTTAAGGTATGCCTCTCCATTTAGTGAACTTCTCTTTCCCTATCATTCTATGGTTTCTAATTTTGTGATATCTGGTTAGAATATTTTTTCCAATTACACCAGAGCATGGTGTAATCAAACATTGATGATGTGGAACTCTTTCTACCCATGTAGGGGATGTCCCAAGATAATGTTTGGGTGTCACAATTTATTGAATCGTCAAAGGTATATTACAAAACATATTTATTTAAAGTTTTTCAATAAAATTAAATTAATTTGGTTTACGTAATGGTGGCGTGGGTTTGGAGTTTACCTGGGAATGGGTTTGGGAGTATATTATGAATCTCATGTAGGATATTGGGTAAGGTTTCAGTGTGACAGGATGACATGGCAAGCATTCCAATAATTATTCCACATTATGTAAATTGTTTTAATTGGTTAATTAATTATAAAGTGATTATAATTAATTAATTTTATTATTATGGTTGATACATGGGCCCTAAGGAGTTGTCATGAGTTTAGTTAATCTTCGATGATACTCAGTGGGCCATAGAATAAATTTAAACACTTGGTAATAAATGGTAAAATATTCAATTGAGGTAGGTGGTCTCGTATACAGGCCATATGGTTTTTATGATTTTGTAATGTGGAATGTGATGTCAAGGACTTCCATATTAGGTGTTTCCATCCTATTAAATTAGAATTTTAAAATTATATGGCCCGTGTCAATTGAAAAAATTAATTTATTGAATGTATTGAAGTAAATGATTCAGATTCTAGTCCACATTTGTCTTGGGGAACTGAATTAATGCCTGAAATACCGATGACTCAGGTCTTGAATTGGGAAATTCTCTAAGATGTAAAAACCACTACAATGAGGTGTTACCATTCTAAAATAAGTTTAGTAACCCTTTTTTAGGAGCCTTAAACACCCCCAGTTATGGTGAATAGTGAATTTGACATACTAAGACCTTATGGACCATAAAATATCTATTTATGACTTAGATCCATTTGGATCTTAGTAACGACCTAGGGTGATCATTCCTTCCCCATTTCATGTGACTAGGAAAAGGTGGATAGATCTTAGCCTAGAGTATACTGGGATAGTTGAGTGTATAAACCTAGTGAGATTATGACCACTGAGATGGGTCATGTGACATATTTTGACTAATTATAATGAGGAAAACCTCATGTAACTTGTGAATCCTTGCTAATATGTGTAGATTTCATGGGACCTAAATTTATTAGAGATTAATGTGTTTAATTGGGAGTTTTGTTGGTATTGATGACATAGGTGGGGGTGCCTATGATGTATAGTGACATAAAAGACACTCAGGGGTTCCTCAGTGAATGAATGACCCTTAGCAGGTACATATGGATATGGTTAGAGGAGAATAAAATTTTCACTTTAGAACCCTAGTTATGTTGTGATATATGAAGGATATAGTATTTGAGGTGGGTTAAGCATCCATACGACCCCTTGTTTTTATTTACTTGCTCATACTCAGTGTCATAAAATGGTGGATTCCTAGGAATGTATTTTTTTATTTTTTTATTTTTTGTGCTTGGAATTAGGAAGATAGTGTTTCCAATGGTGCCCAATCTATTCTATGAGGATGGATATATTACCCCTAGTTGGATAATCCTGTATGGTAAGGGGATTAGTATATTACCCCTGGTAGGCTTGTGTTCTTAGATGACATGGTATGAGAACATTTACGCTAAATAGTATTTCACATGAGGTGGTTGATATGTTACATGGGAGGGCGGTATATTTCTCCCTTTTTCTCTGAGCCAATGTTCCACATGGATGGTGATTTTACTTCTGGTAGGAATATGATCTGCAAATCATCGAGTATTACCTAGGTATCTACCAGAGGCCCATGTTGGTTGTCAAAGTCATTATTTCATTCTTATAGAAAAATTTATACTGGCCAAAGTAGGTATGGCCGATAAGGGTATCATACTAGAGTGTCGACACTAGCTACTATTTTCACTTGGTTGTTGTGATGTACTTAGAGACATTTTAACATTAGGGTGAATCTGAGTGTTTTTATTTTAATTTATATAGTTAATGTGTTTTATTTTTAGTAAGTAATATCATGCGAACATATCAATACATTTCTAGTTAGTATGGGAACACATTGGTGGTTCCCTATTAATTTTTGTAATCAAACCCTTCTCAGACCGCCATTACATTTGGGAACCTGAGAATATCTCACAATGTATTGTAGGCACATGTGGGGAAGGGGTTCGAGATTTCATGATTGAGATTGAGTAGCTCATAGGGGACTTAATGTTTGGGATGAGGTATGGATCAAGGTTATAATGGGGCTAATATATTTGTTTCCCTTCATCATGGTTGGTTTAAGTGACCTACCTGTGGGTAGTGTGTTTTGTATTTCGCATGCCAGTATTTTGTTTATTATTTTTCAGATATTATATAATTATTCACACTCTATTTATTTACCATTATTAATTTTATTTAATATTATTATTAATCTAATGTGATGAATTTGTATGATGTCTAGTTATTTATTTATGATTACACCCTTTGATACTGGGCGTATAGCCTCCCAATATACCTAATGGACCCACAATACTATTTGGAGACCACTTTTGTTTGGGGTGACACACCTGAGGTCACATGGTGAATCAGTTCAATTATTTTTTCATAGAGTGGAATATTAACATATGTTACACATACCATAATGTAATTATCCAATACATCTTATATAACATCAAGCCCTAGAAAAAAAATATTAATTATTATGATCTAGAATACTCCATGAGATTCCCATTCTTGCTTACCTCATAAGACCTTGACAGATGCATCAAGGGGCTATATAATACTATTTCCCAACATTCACTTAAACATTTCCAATGAATTCAGCATAAACAATATATCATCAATATGATTTAGCAATGAAAATGTATTTTAATTTAATCAAGTATATCGAATACCAATATTTCCCAGTACATATCTAATTTTTCTTTACAAAAAATAGCACATCCATAAGTGATTAAAAAATATTCATATTATCAATATTTCCTAGTCAGTAACCAAGCTATACTTCTTTATGAACATCCTCCAATCTGATTTATGTACAACAAGTTATTAAAATTGTAAAAAGTAATTAGTATATAGTTAAGTTTATACATGAAATGACATATAATACATTAATGATTATAAATAATTTTTACATGAATTAGACCATCAATTTTAAATAATTAAGTAATTATAGTAAAAAAATACCTTTGGAAAATAGTGAGTAAGATAGAAGTGATGATTTTAAAGACATTTCCTTTAATGATTTTGTAACTTTGTTTAAAAATAATGTTAAAATTCACTTTTAAAAAAATTTCATGAGCTGTCAATAATAAATTTAAAATTTTTTTATCAAATAATTTAGAATAATTGAATTTATAAAATAAAATATACTTAAGTAATAAAATATTATTTAACGATTAAAATACACATTAGTAGAATAGAATCTATTTTCAAAATATCTATGAAATTAATATACTTTTTTTTGAAAAACTCACCAATTTATGAGAATAGATGTTAAGTAGGAAAACCATAAAAATTTATATAATAAGATAAATAATGGAGAATTATCATGATGGTAGTAAAATATATTCATACATATTTTTTTTAAAATATATTATTTTCATATCTTTATAAATAAATCCTAAAATAAATTGTATGGAAAAATTTAGAAACATTTCTTTAAAAAAATTAAAAATAAAATAAAATATAATAGAAATTTACTTTGAAAAAAATAATTTAATAATAGAAAAAAAATTCCTGAATTAAAATAATTATATGGATATATAGAAGAAAGATTCCGAACCAAAAATAAGAGATAATGTTAGATTCTCTTATAAACCTTCCTCTCGATTGATTTTTTGAATCAATAGACAAATAAATATTTATAATAAATGTAAACCCAAAAAATAATCTGAGTATAATAAAATTTTTGGGGTTTAATAGACAAATATAATACAATTCTCCTTATGAATATTTAAACATAAATAATACTGATTTAAAGTGAGATTGTAATATAAACCTTTACAAGTTTGGTAACTTTAGAAACAATAACCAATAACATATATAATATCACATGGTTCTATAAATATGAAGGATTAAGTTAAATAATATTTCAAAATATATCCATGGAGATATATGTAAACTATATAAATGAAATCACGATGCACAACATGAAACATGTCACCAGAAAAAAAAAATTGTGAGGAAGAACCCTTCTTGATCATATAAAACTTAAATCCAATATTCTTGAAAGAGAGAACAAGAAACAGAAAATTAGTTTCCATTATTAAATATTTTTCCATGATAATATATTTATAATAGGTATAACATAACATATATAATGGAAATAGGTATGTAATTATAAACATGTCTCGTAGAAGGAAGTTTGAGATCAGAAGCCATTACTTTGGATTAGTGCTTATTCATATGTTGTCTAACTTCCTAGTAAAATAAATTTAGATTTATTATATAAAAACATAAAAAGTATATATTCATATGTTATTGTATACCATTCACATATAATTTCTTATTTATCACTTTATAATAATTATTTTTAGAAATCAATATTTTTGAGTTAACTATTTAGTTTTCCATGAATGTTACAATTTAGAGGTTCTGGACCTCTCACATTAGTCATGGTTTCATCATATATAGAAATTTTATAATGTTTTATATAAATATTTTGATATAGTTATGGAGTAATATGGTAACTTCATAAAACTTATGATGAGGATTCTTAAAAAAATAATAAAAATATAGTTTATTATAATGTTTGATTTCATAAAAGGAATCTATTTTTTAGGGAATAAAAATATGTATATAAATATTAAATAAAATTAATAATTTTATAATTAAATATTTTTTCAATAAATACATATTCATAACCATCCATGTTAGGAAACGACAGAAAATTAAATATATAGTTAATGGAGGAGGTAGTTAGCATATATACAGAGAAAATCTTTCATTTTATAATGAATAAGAGGGAAGGATGCTGATAATGGTTTATATTTAAAAAACCATAAATATGTTCAAATGTAATATTTAGTCATTAAATAAATATTTTATAAAGTTACATTTAATACACTGATGAGAAATGAAATCTACCATTCATGGAGGCTATAGTTCGCACGTATGCGCGTCCTTTGTTTTAATATTTCCAAATGATGAAAAGGTGGTATTTGATGGTTATTCCACCAAAATAACAACATTTTTATAAAATAATGTTTATAATATTATTATGTTAATACTGTTATATAATATTTTTAAGATATTTAAGAAAAAATAAACTTATACTTTACTCCATCCAACAATCTCATGGCATCAGAAATCTATGATTCTTCTTAGAATACAACATTGAAGGTTAGTCGACAACAATAAATCATTAAGGGGAGGGCCTTGGAATATTTAATTTATAAATATCAATAATTAATTCAAAAAGAGTTTAATATTTCAATAAATTTTATACATGAACACCAAAAACTAGTTGGAGAAGTATAAAATGAAGAAAGGGACACCAATAAAATCGTTGAGGCATTACGGACTAATATAAGGGTAGAAAATGTAGTGTTATAAATATCATGCCATGATATCAAGAATTTAGAATATGAAGGAGTTAAACTCCATGGATTTGATAAAAATTACCTATAACAATACTCCAATCTATAACTGTATATGTATATATTTGAGAGAGATTCCAATATATTGATTTTCATTCCTTTCGTCCAATCAATAAATCACAAAAAATATATTCTCATCATGGTCAATTATTTTTACCTTTATATTATCCTTATTCATAGTTTATGAAAACAAGTGAATCTAAAAAATTATAATACCAAGGTATATGAATACGTTTGAACATTTATTAGGAATGAAACATGGTTAATCAAAATCTCAAATTTTTTAGTCCAATGGGAGTTTCCTCTTAAACATGTGCTCATGGATTATTATAGGCATCTATTGAATCACCCTATAAAAAATTATTCTATGTAGATATATAACATGGCCCCCTACTAAAAATTTGATCATATTTGAGTATAATTATTAACACGATCATCATAAATTGGAGTTAGTCCATTTAGATATAGATCATGTTTTACTCAAAAAGATGTCAATCATGAAGTGGGATCATGGAATTAGGATTCCAATTTTAAAAAGAGATAAAACGCCCTGTAATAAAAAATTTATGAGTTTTACATGAGTATTCAAACAAAAATCTTAGGTATGAAGGAAATATATAAAATTTTCCTCCTTCAAGGGACTTAAAAAGACAGTATGACTTTTTATAGGATTATATACTAGACAAAAAAATTTTCAAATCTTTTTTTATAACCATATTTTTTTATTAAATCTCATATAGGAAGACATTAGTGGACATTAACTCAAATTTTTATTAGGCTAAAATCTTTAAGTTTTTCTCTTGTTTTTTTTACATTTCTTTCTTTTCAAGTGCTGAATTTTTTCTAGGTCTTGGATGATACATTCCCATCCAGAAGAGAGTCAATATTATCTAAGAATTAAATTTTATTGGTTTTCATCCTCGATATTCATATATATAATTTCATTATAATTTTACGTTATTTTAAGACATATGAGTGTGGCTGATGTTTATGTTCAAAAAATTTTGAACAAAAGAATGAATAGTCTATCAAATTACAAGATCAAAGAAAGACATGATGTGAACTAAAGATCCTAATTATAGTAATATAGAAATACTTACCTATGTTTGGATATAGTATGGGATATTAATACTCAGAACAATGTGTCATGAAGTATAGGGTTACATTAATTAGACCATCAAAGACATCATATTATCACTTTGAAAATATGTATGAAATATGAGTGTCTAACATTGAGGGATCATAATTCATTTAATTCATTGGATTATAGGACATAAAGATCATAAAATAATATTTTTGAATTAGGTAGGATGATATGGAATATGTAATAAAGGAATAATCACTAAACACATTCAAATGATGTGTTGCTCTATTATTTTGTTAGGGGATACAAAGATTAGTGGACATTTTCCTTAGGACAGAACATGCCTCTGGTTGGATAGGATAAATATGGTGGCACTAATGATCATTATCAAGTAGAGGTATCCCTTAGTGATTAATAAAAAAATTAATTATAGCCATTAATGGTTTTTAAGACTCAAAATATTGAGTATTTAAGTAGTGTTATGGAAGTAAGGTTACTCTAGAAGGTTTTAGACACCCTAAAGGTTACACCATTATGTATTAAACATAAAACTAAGGTGATAAGGTTTAATGTAACATCCCAGGTAAATAATGAATATGAAATGATAATATATATTAATATTTGTGAATAAAATATTAATATTACTTTAAATGATATTCTATGTTTGATGGTGTACCCAATACGCAACAACGAGTTTCTTTGAAATCTTAAGTTTCACACTAATAATATAATTATTTTAAATGGTAGTTGACACCTTGATGTTGTATTGGAGGGAATGAATAAAACTAACTAAAATATTATTATAGATCTTTTTTAAATATTTTTACATTTATCCCATAAATGTTAGAGGCTTAAAATTCAAATGAATCCAATTTTAAGAATAAATACTCTAATATTTTTAAAAGATTGATTTACCGCCTTTTGATGGAAAACCTTTTTTAAATATAAATTTTGACAATTTAATAAGATATCTTTGTCAAAATAAACTTATTCTTTATAATTGGGACATTGAAATTTACTTTTGATAAATTTTTGGTATTTCTCTGACAATGATCATTTTTTTAATGAATAGTGAAAAATACTGCATTTTACTTCAAAAATAATTTTTCATCTAATTTAATTATATGGTTAGATTATCTTTTTAAATTTTTTAAAGTTTAATTATAATATATTTTTACCATTTAATCCAATGGTGTTCATTATAATTAATTTAACTTTGAAAGTGGACATAAACAAGTGTCAATCTTTTGATAAATATTGTTTCTTAAAAACACGCTATTTATTTTGACAGTAGGAATTAACTATATAATTCATTAATTAAACTTATATGTTTTGAATTTGGTAAAATGGAAATAATTTATGAATTTTTAATATCAAATATATCTTAGGGTGATTTTTTGGTATTTTTCTGATAATGATAATTTTTTTATGAATAGTAAAAAATCCAAATTTTTAATTCAAAATTTCATTTTCATCAAATTTATTTATATAGTTAGATTGTAATTTTAATTGTTTTTAAAGTATAATTGAATTATTTTTTTATCACTTAATACATTTTTTTCATTGGAAGTAATTTCACTTTTCAATTGGATGTAAAAACAAGTCAATCTTTTGATAGATTTTACTTTTAAAAAAACCGTCTTTGGTTTTGACAACGAGAATTATTTAAACTAATTTCTGCAATTTCTATGTTTGGAATTTTATAAATTGGATTCCATATTTATAATCAGAAGTTCCAATTATATAATTAAGACTCTTTTGTTTTTGGACATTACGAATAGTAACGATGGTAATTATCTTTAATTATCGTGTTTATTTAGTAATCGGGTAGTTAAGGGTAATAAAATAATATCATAAAAATATAAAATGACCCCAACATGTGACCTAATTATTTTTGGTAGTGCCATGGATGACC
Source organism: Viscum album (assembly GCA_963277665.1). Taxonomy (NCBI): domain Eukaryota; kingdom Viridiplantae; phylum Streptophyta; class Magnoliopsida; order Santalales; family Viscaceae; genus Viscum; species Viscum album. The sequence continues at coordinate 1,731,904,670 of OY728142.1, forward strand.
ATGGGATTCCTTGTGCCAAACATGGGGCCCCATGGAATCACTTTAGTGTGAAGGTGACTTTTTATCATTTTATTTTTTAAAGAAAAGAAATATAACAAAGGTTTGTATATCCTAAGTAAAAAAATTTAATTTAGTTTACATAAATGATATCTTTGACTATAAATAGTCATTAGAAAGCTAAAAATATTTCTTACATGATGGTAATTTGTTTATAATTTTTAGACATTAAATAAATAAATTTATTTAAGACATCATGATGATGTAGTGATTACCTCATTAATGATCGATTTAAATTAAATGAAACGATAAGGTAAAATCTAAGACATAAACTTGCCAAAAACCTATTTCCTGGGTGGATTTATATAACTTATCACCATATCCTCAAAATATATAATTTTTGGACCGTTAAAATATGAAAATCATTTTATAATAAAGTAACATTTCATGACTTTCCAAGAGTACCCCTCCCCCCTCTTATAAAAGGCCCCACCTCTACCCACTTACCCACACCTCTCAAGAACCTGGATCATCCAACCTATGCTCATATTGTCTCTTAAAATCCCTATATTACTCATAGAATCCAGAATTTGTTCAGAAGGTTTTCCAAGGAAGCCTTTGGGATCAAATCAAAAATAGTTACCCGATTTGAAGGTAATGTCTTCTCTTATATTCATTTGTATTATTTTGCTTCTCCAACCCGCTAAAATATTTTTATTCCTTTATTTTGTAACAAAAACAGTATATTAAATATACTAGGATTTTTTTATGAGAATGATTCGAACTACAGTTATACACACCTTCATCAAATGGTTAAAGAACACACTGTTTCAGTGGGTGACGAATTACTGCATCACGAAACGATGATTGTTCAATATTCTTTTAACACCTCTCATGGTGGACATTAAGATGTCACTATATTTATATATGATATATATATTATGTTTATGTTTTCCTTATGATTCTTTATTTTTCATTTATTCCATACCTTTATGGTTTCCATAATGGGTAAACGTGATAATTTCATTTTAGGAAGTGCAGACTACTTCCCCCTCAATGTGATTTGAATCTTTAATTCCATATGTGGGATCTATAAAGGATGGATTTAATGATATTATATATTATATTATACTTTAATTATAATATAACTATGTATTATTATGTTTTCATTCCCTTAAAGTATGAAATATAAATGAAGGTAGCGTTCATGCGTACGTACGGCTTACCGTCTCCATGAACGGTACATTTCATTTCTTATCTCCAAATGATATGTACTATTATAAGTACATATATATAATGTATATATATGATATATATTAAATCTAAATTATTAATATATTTCTGTAATTATAATATATATCTCTCTCATTTAGTTTTAATTCCATTAATATTACAAAGAAATGAATGTAGTGTTCATGTGTACGTACGACCTACCATCTCCATGAACGGTGCATTTCATTTTTTATCTCCAAATGTTATGGAATAGTATAAAATGAATATATAATGGATTTATATGATATTTAAATCATTAATACTATTCTATAGGTGGTGTAATTATAACTACATGAACTATTCTTTTTAAACAAGTTCATTTTTGACTCATATACCGAACATTGACCAAAATGTCTGATATGAGCTCACATAATTAACTAATTATTATAACCTTATAATATGTGATATGAATTTAATATTAAACATTAAATGAGTTCCTTAATAAATTGTAAATTTACCAAAGCTTATTATTCAAGAATATAAAGAAATGAACAAGACAAGTCGGACTTGAGGTAAGGGATCCTACCTCTCTCTTTCTTTTCAAGTACTCTATTTTATTTCATTTCATTTACGCTCCATGTTATTATGTTGGAGGATGTTATTTTATATTTACCATAGTTTAATTTTTATTTTAATATGATGAGAGACCCCCTCTTACTCTCATCAATTCATTTTAATAATTTTTAAGTGGCGTCGTTAGGCTGCTGAATTTTCGTAAGGGATTTCTTATCTCACTTTTAATTCCATGATATTTCCATTGGTCACCACTTATTTATGTAATGTGGTGTATTGTGTACTGAAAATTGATATATATTATCATTCATGTTGTTCTGAAATTTATTATGTGGTTATTATCTTTTGGTCATATGACTCGATTGATTACAACAAGGTAAGGGGTTTTTAGCTCACTTTTATATTTCAGTGAGATTCATGCTACATTGGCCACTATTTCCTTTTGTGTGGTGTATGTACTACCCATTATTCTACTATTTGTGTAATATAATCTCGTTTATGGGTATTTACATCTTCATTGTATGACCCTTCTTTCATGGGGTGTACGTTTCGAAAGTTACCCAAATCGGTAAGGGAACCTTTCACCCTCCTCTTTTTAAAAGACTTCTTTTTGTTATGTCTTTTAATTTACATATTATTATGTTGGGATATGTTATTATATATCATTATTGATGTAAATTTTTTTTCCATGTGATGAGATACCATTTTTACCTCTCATCAACACATTTTCATAACTTTAAAGTGATGCTGTTAGGCTGTCGAATTTCTGTAAGGGAACTTCTTAACCCAATTTCAATTCTTTGGTTTAAACCTCTACTTATTGATTATGTTGTGCTATGAATATGTGTGGATGTACTATTATTGTTTTAAACTTAATATCCACTTATATTAGGTGTATTTATTTTTTTCACACATATTTCTGCAATTGATTAATCCTTAATCTAAGGATACTGTCTTTGTAAGGGACTTCGTCTCAATCTCCTTTTCATTGAGGCATATTTTGTTTTATACACAAATTTATTTTATATGGTGTATAAACCCCTTTTAATTTTACTTTTATTCAAAAGGAATCTTTTTATATGATGCTTTCTAATTAACAATAAAAGGAATGTTTTTTGTTATGTATGCGATGACAAAGACTTCTCCTTCGCTGTGACCATTATTTGAGTTTTCGGCTTCCTCTACAAGCCATAACTTCTTTTAAATGAAAAATAAATACCATGTTTTAATTTTATTTTATTTTGGTATTGAAAATGGTTTTGATAATGTTTTGATTATATCAATGTGTTGTATTGATATCTTGTGATTGAAATGTGGAACTATTATGTTTCTTTTATGCATGTTTTATGTGATATGATTATGTTATGGTGAATGGTAATTGTTTATGAAGATGGGTGGTTCCATGATAAACTAAGGTAGGGTGAGCCTGTGATTTCTCTCCAATGTATTGGTTAATGCAAATGTGTTAAATGCTATGGTTTATCCAACGATATTTAGGGAATATACTTTGATGGGTATTCCAAACATAACCATGAGGGTTACTCCCTATGTAAGAATGTTATGAATTCCTCAAGTTACCTTTATGTCTTATGATTTCTAGGAGTTATTAATAAATATTATGATTTCATAAGGTATGTTATGATTGAAAGTTATGGTTTCATTGATTTGTATTTATTGGTTGGTTAATGTTTCCTTTCATTATGTTATAACAGTTACTGAGATTTTTATGCTTATCCGAAGTTTTTGAAATTTTTTTCATAGGTTATAAGGAAGGGTAAGAAAAATGAAGTATTGGATAAGATTTATATCAAGAAAATAACTCTTGTTTTATTTAAGGATATTTATTATTATTGTGAAAAATAGGTTATAGTAGTAGTGTCTACTTTGTAATCTCTGAGATGTAATAGTTATGTCCTAAATATCTAAAACTCTAAACCTGAAAAGATCCTCAATGTGAATTATTCATTTAATTCAAGATTAAGTAATGTTTTAAGGCCTGGTCCTTATAGTTGGTATCAGAGTTCAGTTTAGATAACTTTAGAGGTTAGAGTGTTTTTTAAGCATAAGTAACAAGTTTTGTATAACCACAATGGTTAGTATATTAGACGGAGTCATTGTTTTTTTGAGTTTGAGATAACATGGATACGTATATCTTAGTGTTTATCTTACTCATTATTATATGATGATTTTACTGATATACTCACACTGACCTTTTAGGTTTTAGTAAATGGATGGATCTAGCAAGCACCAATTTAACAGTGGATGTGAAGGAAACTGTGACAGTTTTTTGAATGAGCAGCTGAATGATATGGGAGCTGCAATGAGAACTCTTGTGCTTATTCTCAACCAACTATCTGGAGTCATGATTGACCACCTGAACCTTATTGATTTTTATAAGGCATCATATATGCAAGAAACTAATCCCTACGAAAGTTCAAGTAATAAACATAAAGTTAAGTATGTTCAAAAACATATGTGTCAAAGATGTGGAAAGAAACACATAGGAAAGTGTTTCAAAGGTATAGAAAGATTCTATAGATGTGGAAATGAAGGTCATAAAGAAAGAACCTTCCATGGAAAAAGGAATCATTTAGTTGACTCTAGGAAAGGGAAATAAGTTCTTTCTGAAGGATCAATTGAATGTTTTAAATGTGGTGTGCATGGTCATTATGAAAAAATATTTCCTACGAAAAAGTTCCGAGAATGGGATCACCAGGATCGTACAAATATTCATTTACCAATACCTAATTCCATTCCGATTGAGGATGAAGAAACTAACAATAACCAATGAAAGGTATGAATTATTTCTTAACATATGTTTTACTATTATTGAATCTTGGGATATGATTCATGATTTTGTTTTTAGGAAAGAAGTATATCAGAATAAGTTGTAAAGGAATGGTTAATGGATCATGAAGAATTTTGAATGAGTAAGAAGTCAGCATATAAGGGATTCAAGAGTTATGGTAGATTTTAGGATGGTGAAATTCTTAAAAGTATTAAGGCTCCTTTGATGATGGGGTTACATTAGAAGAATTTTTATAGTATTTTTAACCCTGATGTTTGATATATCAAAATTTTATTCAGGGAATAATTATATGTTCTTTTGTGGATATAGTTATAAAGAACCATTTGGGTTTATATGAGCCTTGAATTTGAGGCAATTACTGGTTAATACATTTTGGGATGAAAAAAAAGTTATTAGATAACCTTTGTTGTTAAAATATGTTACTGTTATTTTTTCTGAATTTATATTTTTTTGGGAATGTTACAAAATTATATGGTTTTTAAGAGGGACAACATGTAGACCGTGTGACAACCCATCATGTCAGACGAAGCTGTGGGAATCAAACCCATAGCTAATGTGCGACAGGTATTTATCGCCTACCACTGGGTTACGTGAAGTTCCAGGTCAGTTTGACTAATTCTTTTTAGTTATATGATCTTATGAATCAAGAATAAGTTTATTTTGGGTTATTTATGGAATTTATTAACCTATAATGGAAGATATGTGATTAGGTTAATTACTTTTAAGTATGAGACTTTAAGAGTAACTAATTTTATTGGGAGATAAATGTTAAGATTTACCATGGAATACTATGTGATTAAATCCTTTAGAGATGTGGGTTTTAATCATAGTTTGGTTTATCATTGAATAATTTTATGGAAAAGTGTTTATTGAATGGTCTTTTTTGAACTTTGGATAATTTTTAACAAATTTTTGAGATTAAGAGTAGTATTTATTTTTATAAAGGATTATCCTTTTTGGGTATTATCTGATCTTGTACTAACAATTTTGGTTTTTGTTTTGAGACATGGGAAATATATAGTTCTCTTTTGTGGATTATGTGATTCTCTAGAAGTTTATTATAGCACTCTTAATGTGATCAATTCATCCTAAATACTCGTCTTTGGAGAAAATATGAGTTTGTGTAAGAAATATAGTAAGAGATAAAAGTCTACACGACAAGTAAGTATATTTCTTTATGATTTAGTTAAGCTCATAAATAAATTACTCAATGAGAAGTATCTTAAAACAAAAATGTTTTCTGTTAACTTTTCCTACCGGGGAATCAAATACCGTTTAACCCATCACAAGTTTGTGATTTTATGGTGGTTAACTTTCTCCTAAACATGTTTTCTATCACTCTCCATCAGAACATGATGGTGTGTTTTCTCCTCCATACCCATGTTTTTATGGGATCCTAGTATATGTTTTCTCGGGTGACCTTTTTACTTTTCTTTCTTTCTTTTAAAGTGATATTTTAATTTATTCCTTTTCCGATGTGGGGCTTTCAATGAATTTTTCAAGCCCAATTTTAAAATTACGAGGACACAATTCTCAAAAGGGGGGAAGGATGTAACATCCCAGATAAACAATGAATATTAAATGATCATATATATCAATATTTGTGAATAAAATATTAATATTACTTTAAATGATATTCTATATTTGATGGTGTACCCAATAGGCAACAATGCGTTTCTCTGAAATCTTACGTTGTACACTAATAATATAATTATTTTAAATGGTAGTTGACACCTAGCCGTAGTATTACATGAAATAAGTAAAACTAACTACAATACGATTATAGATGTTTGTTAAATATTTTTACGTTTATCCAATAAATGTTAGTGGCTTAAAATGAAAATAAATCAAATTTTAAAAATAAATACTGTAATATTTTTAAAAGATTGCTTTACCGCCTTTTGATGGAGAACCTTTTTTAAATCTAAAATTTGAAAATTTCATTATTTATTTTTGTCAAAATAAACTTATTATTTATAATTGGGACATTGAACATTAATTTTGATAATTTTTTGGAATTTTTCTGACAATGTTCTTTTTTTAATGAATAGTGAAAAATACTGCATTTTACTTCAAAACTACATTTTCATCTAATTTAATTATATGTTTAGATTATATTTTTAATTGTTTTAAAGTTTAATTCGAATATAGTTTTACATTTTAATTCAATTTTGGTCATTATAATTAATTTCACTTTAAAAGTGGACATAAACAAGTGTCAATCTTTTGATAAATATTTTTTCTTAAAAACAGGCTGTTTGTTTTGAAAGCGGGAATTAACTATATAATTTATTAATGAAACTTATATGTTCTGAATTTGGTGAAATTGAAATTATTTTTGAATTTGGAATATCAAATATATCTTAGGGTGATTTTTTTTGTATTTTTCTGATAATGTTAATTTTTTTATGAATAGTTAAAAATATTACATTTTAATTCAAAACTGCCTTTTCATCCAGTTTATTTATATAGTTATATTGTAATTATAATTGTTTATAAAGTATAATTGAATAATTTTTTTATTAATTAATAAAATATTGTTTATTGGAAGTGATTTCACTTTTCAATTGGATGTTAAAACAAGTCAATCTTTTGATAGATTTTACTTCTTAAAAACTCGTCTTTGGTTTTGACAACATGAATTATTTTAAATTAATTACTGCAATATCTTACTTTTTGAATTTTATAAAATGGATTCCATATTTGGAATTAGAAGGTCCAAATTATTTAATTAAGAATCTTTTGTTTTTGGAAATTATGAATAGTAACGACGGTAATTATCTTTAATTATCGTGTTTATTTTGTAATAGGGTAGTTAAGGGTAATAAAATAATATCATAAAAATATAAAATGACCCCAACATGTGTCCTAAATCTTTTTGTGTTGTCATGGTAGACCATGGCATGCCTTTTGACAAACATGGGGCCCCATGGAATCACTTTAGTGTTAAAGTTACTTTTTATCATTTTATTTTTAAAAAAAAGGAAATATAAAAAAGGTTTGTATATCCTAAGTAAAACAATTTTAATTTCGTTACATAAATGATATCTTTGACTATAAATATTCATTGTAAAGATAAAAAAGATTCCTACATTATCGTAATTTTTTTTATAATTTTTAGACATTGAATAAATAAATTTATTTATGACACCATTATGATGTAGTGATTACCTCATTTGTGAACGATTTCAATTAAATGAAAAGATGAGGTAAAATCTAAGACTTAAACTTGTAAAAAACAAATTTTATGGGTGTATTTATATTCCTTATCTTCGTATCCTATAAATATATAATTTTGGAACCTTTAAAATACGAAAATAAAATTATAATAAAGTAACATTTCATGACTTTCCAAGAGTGCCCCTCCTCCCTCTTATAAAAGGCCCCCACCTCTACCCCATTACCCACACCTCTCAAGCCCTTGTATCATCCAAACACTGCTCATATTGTCTCTCCACATACCTCTATTACTTCTAGAAGCCTCACATTGGGTAGAAGTCTTTCCAAGGAATCCCTATGTGCTCAAATCAAAAAGAGTTTCCCGATTTGAAGGTAACGTCTTCTCTTATGTTCTTTTGTTTTATTTTGCTTCTCCAACCCCCAAAAATCATTTTATTCCTTTATTTTGTAACAAAACCAGTATCTTAAATATAATAGGATGTTTTTATGAGAAGTATTAGAGCTATAATTATACACAACTCCATAAAATGGTTAAAGAACATATTGTTTCTATTGGTGGTGAATTACTGCCTCATGAAACAATGATTGTTCAATCTTCTTTTAACACCTCTCATGGTGGCCATTAATTTGTCACTATATTTATATATGATATATATATTATGTTTATGTTTTCCTTATGCTTTTTTATTTTTCAATTATGCCATACCTTTATGGTTTCCATAATTGGTGAATGCGATAATTTCATTTTAAGAAGTGTGGACTACTGCCCCCTCAAAGTGATTTGAATCGTTAATGCCATATGTGGGACATATAAAGGATAAAGTTAATGATATTATATATTATATTAAACTTTAATTATAATATACCTATGTATAATTATGTTTTCATTCCATTAATTTATGAAATATAAATGAAGGTACCGTTCATGCGTACGTACAGCTTACCGTCTCCATGAACGATACATTTCATTTCTTATCTCGAAATGATATGTAATATTATAAGTACATATATATGATGTATATATATGATATATATTAAATATAAATTGTGAATATAATTCTGTAATTATAATATATATATATCTCTCATTTAGTTTTAATTCCATTAATATGACAAAGAAATAAAAGTAGCGTTCATGCGTACGCACGGCCTACCGTCTCCATGAACGGTGCATTTCATTTTTTATCTCCAAATGTTATGGAATAGTATAAAATGAATATATACTGGATATATATGATATTTAAATCATTAATACTATTATGGAGATGGTGTAATTATAACTACATGGACAATTCTTTTCAAACAAGTTCATTTTTGACTTACATACCGAACATCGACAAAAATGTCTGATATAAACTCACATAATTAACTAAATATTATAATATTATAATATGTGATATGAATTTAATAATAAAATTTAAAGGAGTTACTTAAGTAATTTTAAATTTTCAAAAGTTTATTATTCACGAATATAACGAAATGAACAAGACAAGTCAGACTTGAGTTAAGGGATCCTACCTCTCTCTTACATTTCAAGTACTCTCTTTTATGTAATATATTTTATGATCCATGTTCTCATGTTGGAGGATATTATTTTATATTCAAAATAATTTAATTTTTACTTTAATATGATTAGATACCCCTTCTTACTCTCATCAATTCATTTTAATAATTTTTAAGTGGCTCCGTTAGGCTGCTGAATTTTCATAAGGGATTTCTTATCTCACTTTTAATTCCGTGAGATTTCCATTGGTCGCCACTTATTTATGGAATGTGGTGTATTTTGTACATCCAATTGATATATATTATCATTAATTTTGTTCTGAAATCCATTTGGTGGTTATAATCTTTTTTTCATACGACTCGATTGATTACAACGAGGTAAGGGGTTTTATCTCACTTTTTATTTCCGTGAGATTCATGCTACATTTGCCACTATTTCCTTTTGTGTGGTGCATGTACTGCCAATTTTTCTAATATTTGTGTAATATAATCTAGTTTATGGTTATTTACATCTTCATTGTATGACCCTTCTTTCATGGGGTGTATCTTTCGAAATTTACCCAAATCGGCAGGGGAACCTTTCACCCTCCTCTTTTTAAAAGACTTCTCTTTGTTATGTCTTTTAATTTACATATTATAATGTTGGGATATGTTATTATATATCCTTATTGATGTAAATTGTTTGTCCATGTGATGAGATACCCTTTATACCTCTCATAAACGCATTTTCATAACTTTAAAGTGACGTCGTTAGGCTGTCGAATTTCTGTAAGGGAACTTCTTAACCCAATTTCAGTTCTTTGGGTTAAACCTCTACTTCTTGATTATGTCGTGCTATGAATATGAGTGGATGTCCTATGATTTTTTTACACTTAATATCAACTTATATTGGGTGTATTTATGTTTTTCACACATATTTATGTAATTGATTTATCTTTAAACTAAGGATACCGTCTTTGAAAGGGACTTCGTCTCAATCTCCTTTTCATTGAGGAATATTTTGTTTTATACTCATCTTTATTTTATATGGTGTATATACCCCTTATACTTTTACTTTTATTGAAAATGAATATTTTTATACGAAGTGTTTTACAAAATGACAGAAGAAATGTTTTGTCTTACGTATGCAGTGACAATGACTTCTCCACCACCGGGACCATTTTTTGAGTTTTTGACTTCCTCTACAAGCCATAAATTCTTTTAAATGAAAAATTAATTCCATGTTTTAATTTTATTTTATTTTGGTATTGAAAATGGTTTTGATTATGTTTTGATTATATCAATGTGTTGTATTGATATCATGTGATTGAAATGGGGAAATGTTATGTTTCCTTTATGCATGTTTTATGTGAAATGATTATGTTATGTTTCTTGGGCATTGTTTATGAAGATGGGTGGTTCCGTGATAAACTAAGGGTGGGTGAGCCCGTGATAGCTCTCCAATTCATTGGGTAATGCGAATGAGTTAAATGCTAAGGTTTCTCCAAAGAGATTTAGGGAATATACTGTGATGGGTATTCCAAACATAACCATGAGGGTTACTCCCTACGTAAGTATGTTATGAATACCTCAAGTTACCTTTATGTCTTATGATTTCTATGAGTTATACATAAATATTATGATTTCAAAAGGTATGTTATGATTGAAAGTTATGGTTTCATTGATTTTTATTTATTGGTGGGTTAATGTTTCATTTCATTATGTTATAACCCTTACTGAGATTTTTATGCTTATCCAATGTTTTTGAAATGTTTTTCACAGGTTATAAGGAAGGGTAAGATAAAGGAAGTATTGAAGAAGATTTTTATCATGAAAATAACTCTTATTTTATTTAAGGATTTTTTTTATTGTTGTGAAAAATCGGTTATAGTAGTAGTGCCTACTTTGTAATCTTCTGAGATGTAATAGTTATGTCCTAATTCTATAAAACTCTAAACCTTAAAAGATACTCAATGTGAATTATTCATTTAATTCAAGATTAAGTAATGTTTTATGGCTGGGTACTTGCAGTTAAAACTCAAAAAAGGTCGATAATTCTCCTAGAATAGTGGGTATAATGAAAATATATTGACTTTTTATAGTGTTATGTAGTGATACCAATAAAAGTTATTCTTTTTATTTCATTTTAACTCTAATTTTTTCCTTAGTAAGGAACATGGTGACCTAATAAGTGGAGACTCAACTTCTTCTTAGGCTACACTTTTCATTTTTCTCTCGATGAGTTCTATGTCTATTTAATTTTTAAATTTAAGGGTCATAATATTTGGACCATTGAGGGATAATGTTTAATGTTCTTATAGATTTGGATAGATTTTTCTAGGTTTCAAGGTCACACAACATTCAAAAAAAGAGAGATTAATCCTAACTAACAAGGGAATATTGAAACTTGATGTGAATTAAAAGTCCAATTATAATGGTTCCCATCTCAAATGAGGATACACATAGTTTATAATCATAGATATTGGACCAAAATAAGTGATATTTCTTATGTAGGATGGGGAAGGAATGAAATTGATTTGAATTAAAGAGCCAAAGGCTATTACTTATTATCTTGGTAATTGGTATGCACAGTTTTATATCATTGTGATTAGACTACTAACATATGGTATGATATGAAAACTCATATGGTGTTTATGGACAAATATCGGTCAAAATCCTTTTAATGGGGAATGAAAATATATAAATAATAATTTTTATCATATTAATTAGAAATTTAATATGGGAAATGTATGTTGAGGATTATTTTTGACCAATATTCTAATAACAAGTTCCACTATAATCATTTTAGAGGTGTACGATGATTAGAGGACATTTTTTGAAAAATGAATATACCTTTGTTTAGAAGGTCTAAATATAATTCCACTAATGATAATTACCAACTAAGGATTCCATTAAAGACAATACTCTAATTACTGATATCCACGCATGGTTTACAATAATTCAAATACTTAAGGCATGAAGTGTGATGTATGGGTGAAAAATTTCAAAAGATGGTTAGAATTTCCCAATCCTAAACTAACCATGATGATTATCTTTTGGGATGACATAAGAGTGGAGATTTATGAATACTTATTGTTGATTCAAATATATATAATTTAAGAATTTATGAGTATACTAAAATAATAATAATTAAGAAATAAATAGTACTTATAATAAATAAATTTATTCTTAATGAAATCCAATTGATAGAGAATGAGAACACACAATAATAGTAGTTACACTTATCTATATATCATATAAGGAAACAATCTCATATAACTTCCAAAAATAGATTGAGAGGTAATGTATTGTATACTTTATATTGTTTAGTTTTATATCATGTCGAATCGATTTTGTTTCATTCCTTTGAACATGGTGAATTTCAGTCATGCTAATTTGAGTAATTTACTAGGAAATCTAAGATTAAGTGAGTCATTCTTGGCATGAGAAAAAAGTTGAAATTGGAAGATTACTTATACAATAATAAAGAACATGTATGAGTCTTTTATAATACACATCATGTAGTTTTACGTCATACAGTTTAACATCATGTTGCTAAGATGTAAATTCTATGAAATTTAATGTTATGTGACAAGGATGTTACACCGTTAAGTCTAACATCATACTAATAGGATGTGAATACTACACAATTTAACATCATGAAATCTAGATGATGTGAACACAATGTGAATTTATGTAAATTATTTACTAATAAACCTTACACTGGGGGGGAGAATTATATATTCTCCATCCATTATAATAATTAAATATTCTTTTCTGGAGTATAACTTGTGTATAAAATAGGGCCCTAACATTTCAATTTAATCTTCATAGTATTCTTACGTAGTTTCATCAGTGTTCTGTGGGATAATACTAATTCCCCTTGGATAAATGATCAAAGGTGAACTTTATTATTTAATTCTTATTAAACTTAGTTTTTATGGATTTATAGGTTTTACAATGTCTAAAATCTATTCTCACCTTGTTTCACCAGTTATTATAGTCATTTATTGGATTATTAATCTTTATTTAATTGATTACAGATATAAATATAGAGTGAGGGTAGTCGGACATAAATGATTGTCCCATATATAAGAGAATATTGGGTCACTCGTACTGTAGTATGAATTGTGGTGTGATAATCCCACAAAGCACGTAGAATCATATAAGGCCAATAATTCTTATTGTTTTCCACAACTCTATGAAGGATATTATATAGAGTTTTTTAAAAGCCTCTATTTATCCATTCAACACTATATAGTTGTAATATGAGAGGTTGTACTTGATATTTTATTTCTAATATTTTTTTAATTCGTAAGAATAAAAATTGGTGTTGTTGTTCATTAATATTGTGTGAGGGTCACCAAATTTGGTAATTATGTTTCTCTTCTTGTAGTTGACAGTAGATTTAGTTCTAAAAATATTTAAAGTATATATCATTGTCTCAATTAGAATGGAAATCTGTGGAATTATGGATATAATTTAACTGCCTAGCTGTAATTAGAGGATATGGCTTTAAGACATTAATTACTGATATGGAAAATGTCGAAGAGTATCTGGAATTATGTAATAGATATGTGGGTTGATGGATTATATTGGAATATATATTTAAGGCATGAAATGTTCTTGTAAATTCTATTCATTCTTGTATCATTGATGGAAGTAAGTAGTCAAGAATCTTGATCTAGGGAGAATACTTGGTTCATAAATGGAGAGTGTGTAAAGCACCAAAAACATACATCCAACATAATGGAATGGGTATATCCTTATTCAATATATTTAAGGACAATTCCCTGAATTCCTTATTTATTGAAGAATTTATGAGAATTTAAGCCATCATAGAGGATGAAATTCACTTCTCACCATTGGAGATACTCTCTTTGGCTCGGTCTAATGGAAGAATTCCCCTTTAGAGGTGTTCTAATATGGGGGAAACCCAACCAATAGTGATATCATTTGGTTCGGTTATTACATTTACTTTATTAAGAGTGGTATTGATCTTGTTTATTTTTCCATGTCATTTTAGATTAATGGTGACACTAACCTATGGGGTGTGATGTATATGATAGTTTCATCCTATTATTGATCTTAATGTTATATAGATTCATTCGGTAATGCATCGATGTGGTAAAAAATGTGAGATAACATTGGTTTTGATGGTAATTTTTTCACCAACCCTCATAAATAAACAAGAAGAGGGATCAAATCATCATTTATAATGGCATATTCCCCAATAATATCCTTTACCACTAACTCTATGCCACCCTTCATACTCATGAAAGACACTAATATTTTTTGAAAAAATTAAAATTCTACAATGATATCTTGGTATTATACTTTATTAATTGTGAAATCCTTGAATAATTTTATAGAATATAGTATAACTTCCATTTCATGAGAAATGAGGAACAATTACAAATAATACTCTATTTAGTTTCAGATCTTCCATTATTCTTTCTATCAATATTCTAGGGGCCCCATCAAAATATATATAACATATTTTGGGAGTGTCATGAATAGATAAATACAATTCATTAGAATGATTTGTATTCATCTATGTGGTTTATGGGGAGGAATGTGCTACTATAAGGTTCACCAGTGACCAACCTTTATTTAACTTATGTGAGAAAAAATAAATATCAAACTTCTTCAATATAACATCAATTTATTCCAAAAGTTGAATCACCCATATAAAACCAAGGATTTATTTGAGAAGATAAATAAAAGAAACAAAGTGGACCTCATGATGCTATATGTAGTGTTTCAACTTATTCAATGTGATAATAATACAAGGAATGTTTTCTTGATTTTCTAGTACCAAGTCATACTTTCCATAATTATTCTAATAAAATAGTAGATATAGTTTTTTGCATCATTATTATATATATGAAGGGATCTGATCAATCACTCTAAGGCTTCCATGTACAAAATGAATGAATTTTCTTCCATGATAGAGATCAATTGCAGTTCTATCAAGAGGTATTTATTTATATCCTTAATGTATTTTTGTAAATATTCATCCCACTGATGGGTGGATCCCTTCTTCATTAAAATTTTTAATGGTAAAAACTTTATTACATGGTTAGATATGATGTATTTTATGTAGATGGGTGATCCATGAAGCCTACTCAAAGCCTTGAAGTTTTGAGGAGGTGGTGTGTCCATTATTACCGTAGTAGTCTTCAGGTCTACTTTAATGACACAATGATACACTACAAGGCTAAGTAATTTCCTAGTTTTCACCCTAAAATCACATTTCCAAGGATTCATCTTTAGGATATGTTGCTGTATTTTGTTGAAAAAAATTTCAAGATAAAAAATATGACTACATATCTATTTTTATTTGAATACTAGATCAACGTAGGGGATTAAGATATGGTTAATCATTGATATGTAGAAAAATCATTCTTTAGGCTGACGGGAATTACTCAATAGTATAATATCGCTTTCGGTGTGCTGAAAGTAGTGGACTCCAAATATTTTGGGTCCATATAGATCTATTTGTAATCAAATTATCAATTTATTAATTAGAGTTATTGAAAACTATACATTGCTTTTATCAAAATCTCTATGTTAGGGATTGTGGAAAAATCCTTTAGAAAATATCAGCTGGGATCTCTAAAATTAATGATAAACCTGATCTGGTCATTCTTCTTATTAATGGGAATGTTTTCTAGTGATCCATTTCGGGTACAAGACCACTGAAATAATGTATTGTATGTTGTGAATGTCAACTTAGTCTTCCAACTTAGTTTTTTTTGTTATGATGAATTATTTGGGATACCTATTTAAAATCATGGTGTTCTTATAGAAACAGTAGAAGCTAGAAAGCCATGTTAGGATCTAGTAAATGAATTTCAAGATAATCCTAGGTGAAGAAATCCTAATACTACTTCCATAATGATATTTACGACTCTTCCTTTTTGGGATACATGGTGGCACTGATCAATGTTAATTTCATGTTTTTCTTTGTACCCAGATTCAATTCTCCTTGTTCATTAATGGGTTTTGAGATACCTTCATTAAATATTTGAGAGGCATATCTAAAATCGTATTCACATTTTTACTCTACCTCTATTTCATCAAATTTGAAAGATGAGGGAACATTTTTGGATAAAAAATATTTCATTGAGGAAATATAAACTCCTATTAATGATAAGAGTAATATTTTGATCTTGAGGGTTCCAATATACAGGAATAGTTACTGAAGGCATCCTACATATTTTCTTTTTCATCTCCAATATTATCAGTGGTAAAATATGTGTCACCATCAATTCCCATATTTTCTCTACACTATCAGGACTCTCTGATGTTACTGATAACATTTTAATGAGGGAGGATGTTCCTAAACCTAGTGCTGATCTCCAACTTTGAGATTGGATATCTTCATGACCAAAGAGCCTTATCTATTTAGATTGGAAACCAGTTAGACCAAACCTCTGATAAAGGTTATTAGGATCGATATTGATACATATAAAATGCATGTTATCCTTTTTATTTATAAGTGGTGTGTAATGGCCTAGTCCATACCATGATCATGATATTATCCACTTTGTCCCCATCCCACATGGTTTCCCTTTCCTTGGTCTCTGGACCTTAGGCATCCCCCAAGAAATGGAATCATGATGGGAGAGGTATCCAGACGACCTTATAAAGGGGTGCTTTCTACTCCTTCTCCTTCAATATGGGATAGCCATAATTCAACCCCATAGAAGGGACACAATTTTTCACTGGCACATTGAATGGAAAATGCCTCTGATACCACTTTGTAATATCCTAACCCAACTCACCTCTAAGATAGTGGCTGAATCAGTGGGTTATGTGACCTCAGGCATATCTGCTCTTATGATAGAGGCTGCTGAATAGAAGCGAGGTTCTAGGGAGGTGATAGTGGGAAGAATATACCCTCTATCATCAATATAAAAAATATAAATAGAATACAATTAGAAGAAATGATAAAATAATAAAATAAAACAATGGAAGATAGATAGTAAAACTCTTATATCAGCATAATCATTAATATGAAAATTTAATAAAAAGGTTACACAACAGATGAATGAATGTCACATTGATGATAGTTAATTGAAAGCAGTAAGAAATACAACATGCCTTGTAGTAAATATCAAGAATAAATAAAAGACACCAAATCCCCAAGGGTGATATCCACGAGTATCTTGAGATCCAGCTCATTCCTTTTCTCCTAACTTATACATACACAGAACATATCATAAACAATAAATCATGTTCCATACTCCAGTAAATAAGAATGGTCTACTCTGGTACCCCAATTAAATGGTATCCTAAGTAGGGTGTGAGATATAAATCGTAGTAGGCTAGCACAATTGGTGTCTAGCCCAATTCATACAATGCAATATAAATTAATAAGTTAACCATATAAAATAAATGGTGAGTGATAACAAGTTAGTAATAGAAACTTGGTTCGAGTTCCTAAATAGACACCCTTCCCATACTACCCACTTCAACCTAAGCCGGAATTTAGATGAAATTACCTGTGCAAGCATAGTATGTGTACTAGTTCCAAAAGTAATAAGGAAACTAAAAAACGAGCACCCCCCAAGCTTGTGCTTAGGCATGGGGTCCAATTCCCATGTCATCATATATGTATGCTAATAATAATGTAAGAAAGGTCAAAAGTTCATGATCTAATATAAATAGAATAAAAAAGTATAAAAAACAATTTAACCAAAGAAGTCATTCAATGAAATTCAATCAAATCTAGATTTAGAGTCTGAGCCCATCCTGAAGGTATCACTACAATACATCCATAAATTTATCTAATATCACTGAGCCTGTCCATGGAAATATCCCTAAAGACCAAGTATCGTTCATGGTATGATGGATCTGAGTCAATCCCAAGTATCTTACTAGAGGAATGAGTATCACCTAAGGCATGGCATATAAATCTTTCCAATGGGTTCATCCATAGTTGATCCCATGGGGAACCAATATCACTCAAGAGTATATTAAAATACCCAACAATCCTTTTCCTAGAAAGCCAAAGCATCACCCCGACGTGTTGTGGTATAACCACCCAATCATTGGATTTCATCAAGGATTCCTTAATACAGAACTCATGTTTTTACTCAACCCACATCAAGTGAACTGTAACATCCAACACACATTGCAAGGAAAAACTCAATACATATATCTCATGGAAATATTATAAATAAATCATGATAATAAAACAAGTACCATGATCCAAAATCTATTCAACCCATGAAGTAAAACAATCCAAGTAATCAATATGGAATAAGGAATATAGCACAAAAATAAGAACATAACAATTACATGACAATGTAATCATTTTAATATCTCGAGTGAAGAATCATAAAATGTAGATCAAGCCACTAAAACAGGGGATAAAAACCAACCAATTTCATAAGAAATAGAATATAAACAAAATCACATGACATCAACATTCCTCGAACGATAGGTTATAAATGACATTAAATTATACAAGCTAACAAGGTTGTACATGCATGAAATTCAATTCAAACCATCACATTACATTTTTAATATAATGCATATAGAAAAATTCCTTTTTGTATGGGCACACCCAAAGGGGTTTTCAAGAGGCAAGGTGAACACCTTGAATGGGTTTCTCTATAAGATAAGGCTATAGTGGGGATGATGGAACAAACAAAAAAACTTAATAAGTGATAACATGGAATCAACAGAATGTTGCTACAAGTAGTAAAAATGCACGAGATAACATAAGCAACGATGTAAGGGAAGAGGGTAGTTTCCCTACTCTAGGAATTCTAATTGCATATTGAGCCACACACTTAGGTGGTGTCTTGGATCATCTATCCTTTTTTATTAAGGAACATCATTTGTAAATAACCAAGGAGGGGCCTTTACAAGAATGTTATTTAAAAATTATAATTTCAAGCATAAAGAGACAATAATATATTAATAAAGACATTCATACAAGTATATCACTACATTTTTAGATTGAAGTTAGTGCACCTCAGCGAAGTGGTTTTATTATAAAACCATGTATGTTTTTATTAAAAAATTAATTTTTTTCCTCTTTAATTTTTTTATTCAATAATTTCAGTTCAATATAAACAAGAAGAAATAAGAATCACCTAATTACAATTTATGGAATTCTAGCATTGAAGAGGCTAGGAGAGGTACCCTACCTCAAGTAGACCAAGAAAACACCTGGCATTCGGTGCGTTCTAACTCATGAAGTAGCCCGTTCGCATGCACACACCTCCATATATATATATATATATATCCTTAAACTGATACACGTGTTCTCTATGAAATAAGGGAATACACATATAGAATAGATAGATATATATATATATATTCATACATAGGATTATGTGTTCTCATACTTATAATTGTTCGCAACATCCTACAACAACTACCTCAGGTCTCATAAACACCACAAGACCATAATTAGAGGGTGAGAAACAATTTAGTGGTATAAAGAATTTCCCAAAAACATTAGCAGGAAGACTGAAACACTCTGAACCACTTTGACATCAGCAGCGGTTGTCGCAACACGCATCAACATAACACAGATGGTCCATTGAATATCAAAAGCCTGGAAGAAACACAAGAATCATTCAAACCCTAACCCTATGGTTTCATCCAAAATGTGAAGGGTGATGGGGATACCAAATCATGGCTAGAAACAAAGTGTATGAGGAGCAACAACCCTTACCCTGAGGCGATGAATGAGAAATCGAGGTTAAATCTGACCAAAATCAGAGATCTGAGGAGGCTATAGGGGAGGTGTGGCACACCTATTGGAGTTCGATCAGGGGGTCTAATGAGGGGTGATGCATGATGGAGGGATTACACACCTAAGGGAGGTCCATCCCTGGAGGCATGTTGCAGGGAGAAGAGCTTGTGTGAAAGAGGGATCCAATGGGGGATAGTGCATCGCTCACCAAGAGGGGAGGAGAAGTCTGGACTCCACTTAAATTTTTCTTAAACATAATTTTAAACTAAATAAAAATTACAATAACAAAAATAAATACAATAATAATAACTGAAAATAATTATACTAATTATAATTATTATAATAATAATACTAATCATAATAATAATTTAACAATTATTATTATTAAAAACTTTATTATTATTTTAAAATTTGATTGAAATATAATTTATTTTCCAATTTAACATTAAATTAATTAATTTAATATCATTAATTATAAACACACGCCTCATCATAAACTCTCATAAAGAAAAGGTTCTGATGCTCATTTTAAAAAATAGTCAACTTAGATAATGATAAAAATTTAATTTCCTTCACTTTTTCATCCAGCTAAAAACATCGAACATTACATGGTGGGTTCTCAACAAGTACATGTACTCAAACTTCATACGGTAGAAATGTAATCAATTTCATTGACCTTTCAAATGGTATTCTCCTGAACCAATGACTTCCTCAATGTAGATCAATTTCCTCTATCTAATTTGTTTGCATCAAATAGTCATCGTTGATTTCATTAAATGGGTTTATAGAATATATTTATAGAAAATTAAGAGTATTGATTAAGATGAAATAATTTACCAGAAAATTTTTTCTTTCCCTTTATATGAATAATAAATCTATGTATTGTGATTCACAAGACTCAAATGAGACATTATAACTATTTGACACTCCAACTTTTCCATTCACAGGGTACCTGAGACACTAATGGTATAAAAAATGCGTTGATGATTTCATATAGATCCATATCCATAATAGAATGTAATTTAAAGCCATGTCTTGAGGGAATACCATGAACCTCATGCTAGAGACATGGTGTCTAAATTGGGCTCAAATCTGGATTCATCCATGATTCTTTTCTCACACTTGTCATACTCTTAGACTATTAGAGTGAAGGGGGATAATTCAGCCTCATTTTATCCTAAACAAGAATAGTTTGGTATTGGTATGTTATTTAATCTAGAGTTATTATCAATGAAGGCTCGATAGATTCTAATAATATCATGTTTTTTCAGATATGTATAGAGGGAGGATATATCCCATTATAGAAACTTATCAGTGTTGTTATATAAAGGATTTTGATATTTGGAACTCAGTAGGGTTATTCTTTACATGATATAACGTAGTTGTAAAAACTTCATCCATGAACTCTTAAAGGATTAAAGTGGCCTCTATAAGAATATATCTAAACTCTTTTCAAAGATAAAGGGCATTTAGAACTGGGAATAGGTATAGGAATACAACAAGCCATTTAAAGATGTCATAATTTTGGATTAGGGGTATATTCTTCAAAATATGATACTTCTCTATGGTCTAATGATTGGAAGTGGTGTTAGATGACTTGGTTCCTCCTTCCTCTGAAAATGTTTCAGGGAAGTTATTATCACATGAATATTAGGCTAATTTGGTATTCACAAATTCTTTTTTTAACCAGAAAAATGTGTATTTTCTAGTTAGTCTTCTAATATAATTGTATCTGAATGGGAATTAAATAAATCAAGAGTGGATTGGTTCTCATTTTGATCCCACAAAATAAAATATCTTTGGGTTTCTACAACTTATATATCTTTATAAGTGACATATATTGAATTATAGGGTCTATATCAACCCCTTATTTTAAAGCATCCATGGATTCTATGGTATCTTCCCTCTATTATTTGATTATTAGCAGGTAAATCAGGTTCATGTGATTATTCTTTATTTTATAAGGGATATATCAAGTTAATAATGTTGGTTTAAATGTATTGTGACTCAATTTTTTTTTGGGGTGGTTTCCATTGACTCATTTGATGAGACGATGCCCATACTTCAAATGATAGTGGAAGGAAGTCTTCATGGTTTTGTACATACTTTAGGATTGAAACTGGTTCCTACTCCATAACTTTATTTTAATTTTATTAGTTACACCATCTATTTGAAGACTATATTTTGGATTATTATAATGCCAAAAGATCTGACTTAATTGTTGTAAAGGGTACTAGTGTCATAACTAGTTTATTCAGTTGATCCCTTATCATAGAATAATCACGATAAATTAAATTTTTATTCATCTAGTCATTCAACTATTATTTCCCCTTTCCCGAGGCTTTATTACCTTATTCTTCCTATTTTGGTGGGATATTAAAGACACAAGAAAAATATTTTATGGGTTTCCCCAATTTCACTTTCCAAGATTAAACCATATTCCAAAGGATATATTTGAAGAAAAATCATTACTACATCTATTTCCCTAACATCGTATAGTTGGGGAAATAATTCGGGTTGTCATTGATGCTAATTTAATTAGTGTTCCTCACCATAGAAATCATGGGAAATGTTTTCCACGGTAGAAATGATTACTTGAGGACTTTATCCTTTAAGTTATAATACACCATATTCTTCCAATCTTCATATAGTAGATGCCACTAATACCATTTTCCCTCATTTATGGGACACTACTATTGTTTCTTACATTCAGGGGGACACGCTATATGAAATTTCAATGTTTTAGGTGTTGTGGATTTAGTTGGTGGTAGATTAAGCATAACTGTTACATTTTTCTCATTTTAAACCCTTTATCCTTGTGCTACTAGCGTCGAATAAGATTTGAATCTCGAGAATAATATTAAATACTTTAATCTTTGTGTAAACACCATGAACCATCTGATTCTACCAAAGTATTTCATTGTGATAAATGTTTTTTTTCAACTCTTCTCAATTTTTTTATACATATATTCATTAACAATTGTTTGTGAGTTTTATATTCAAGGAGTAGGTCATACCCTTCCATTTGAAAATTAATTTTAAGACCCTCTTTTTCATTACAGTTCTTCCAATTAGAGAGATTGAGGATATGAAAACCCTTACTCTAGTATCCTAGAGTCCATGGTTACTATATTAAATTGGAATAAGATACAATAGATCACATCCTAAAGTATCAAAGAGTTTATCAGTCATGAGATACTATATACATACATTATTCTCACATTATATTTGAAAACATTAAATAAAACATGAAATTTTTGTGATAACATTATTATTTCCTCTAGAATATACCAGTAATCATTAAAATATCACTTCTAGGTATAATAGTGAAAGGAAAATATAATAAAGGTTCATGTTAGATTCTTAATAAGGAAAATCATATAATGTAATATATCATAGAATAAAAAAATATGAATAATATGATAGAGATAAACACCAATACAAAATTCCATATAAATATGATCTTAAAGGGGAATTATATCCATGAATGACATAGTAACATAAATAATCACCTGAATAACAGTAACTAATTTCATAATTATATAATTTATATTACTAGACATCTTAATCTTGTCATTAAGGCCATAGGCTAAGACATCATAATAAATAGGTAAGACATATTCCAAATACCTAACTTAGTTTGTCTCATGAGACCTATCGATGCTTCAAAGGGTTATATAATTACAGGCCTCACCCATTCACTTATTATGTCCAATGTATTCATAATATAAAATAAATTAATAATAATATAATACATAATAAATATAAACATTAATATTAAAAATCTAGCATATGAAATGAAAATATATTCCTTGTAAATAAATAGAGCAACATGATCATAAGCCTTCTTTAAAGATATTTTGGGTGTTATCATTAATGTATATATTCATTGGAGAATAATAGTATTTAAATAATGGTGAAATAGATTATAAACACCATTTTAAAGACAATATAATGTCTCATAGAAAACAAGAAGAAATATCATATTTTTAAAATTATTGTAAATGAAAAAATTCCCAAAATAATGTGAATAATATTTTTTTATTAAAAAAACAAGGACATGTGTAGATTAATAATTATAAAAAGTAATGGTTATGATTTTTTGAAATGGAATTCATGTGGAAAACATTATATAATTTTTTTTCCACTTTTATAAAGGTAAAAAATGACTTGTATTGAAAATGATTAGAAAATTACATTAAAATATTTTTATTAAAAGTAAAAGGCAGTATAAATATACCTTTATAAATAATTTAATTGTTGATAAGAACTTATATAAAATAATTTGACGAATATATACATGGAGGAGAATGATTCTTTAACAAAAGAATAGAAATAAGGTTGGATTTTTCTAAAAAAATTATTTCAGTCTTTATGAGCACCAAAGAGGGATAAAATAGAAATAATACTTGAAAACGATAGATATAAATAGGGGAGAATAAACTGAAAATATTTTTAGAGGGAAATATCATATAATTCCATGAATAAAAACTTAAACATAAATGATCTCGAAAAAGAGTGACATTGTGAAATAAACCCTTACTTAGAACTTCCACCTGGGTAGACACTCTTTAATCTATGACATAAAAAATTAATATTTATTAAAAATATATATCATATAAATATTTATATCTATATTACTGAATATAATTTATTTATATGTTCTTTTTATCCATTTTCTCAAAATTATTTTTTAAAATAAATTATTTAGTTGTTAACTGTTTTGTTTCTCAAGAATATTTTGATTTGGTGGTTCTGGTCCTTTGACATTGTCATGATTTCATCATATATATAATATTAATAATTAAATTATTATTATTCTTATAAATTATATATACTTTTATAACCAGTGATTAAAAATTATCATGAAATTCATCATTTACTGGAGATGGTAGTCCGTTCATACGAATGATTGGTATTTTCATTTTTCTAATGGATGAATATGAAATAAAGTAGATAAATGTTTAATTTTATATAATCATAATTATAATATAAATTTCACATTTATTCATTAAATCCATTCTTATTACCATCCATCAGAGGTATAAATGAAAATTAAATCATATCGCTTTGTGGAGATGGTAGTTCACACATACAAACACACAATTTTCTAATTTTCCAATGGATAGAATAGAAAAGAAAGAAGATAATATATTTTCTCAATAGAATAATAATTATGTAATAAATATAATTTATATACCTTAAATAAAACATAATAAACTACAATTAATGGAAAAGATGAAAAACTAAACACATCATTTTGTGGATACGACCGTTTTCACGCACACATGGGTAATGCTTTCATTTCCCATAGGATAGAAAAAGAGGTTTTAAATGTTCTACCAATAAAAAAATAACATTTAAGTACATTTAAGATAATTATGATTTTATTCCATTATAGTTATGATCGGTTCGAGGAAGGTAGAATAAGAAATAAACATAACAGAACTCACTTAATATTTAAACATATTCTTTGGAAAACCCAATTTAGCTTACACCTCATTGATTATAAGATGGACTTTAGGTGAGAACTGAACCTATAGATATAAATAGGAATGTTTTTGATGGATTTTAGTAGATTTTGGTTTAGAATAAGTACTCATGTGTTGTGGATAATTTGGGAGTGGTGTTTTCCCTTGATAAGTGAGGGGATTGGCACACTTGTAATTAATTTTAACTTTTAAATGTTATAACTTTATTAATCATGGTAGTAAGAAAATAAAACACTTAAATTTACAATATAAGGTTTTATAGTTTTAAATAACCTAATTAAATAAGGGTTTAGAATAATTGTTTTGAACTTATCATAATGTTTTTTCATAATTATACAATTTTACCAATTTATCATGGTGGAAATATTTTTTCCAAGGTTTTTATTCATATTCACCAAAAATGAAAGTGAAATAATTAATAAATCTGATTTTAATTATTCAAAATATGAAATAATTTTTTCAATATTAAATTTTTATAAGTGGTATAAATTAATTTTAGTATAGGTATATAAAACGCAATGAGAAACAATTTTTTATTGAAAATATATTTTAAGCATAAAAATGAACTTATACGAAAATAAAATATAATACTAATTCCTATGAAAATAATTATATTATGTAAAATAAAAATAATACTATATTAATTTAAAAACAAATAAAAAAATGGGTCTTTTAAATTATTTGATTTAAAAAAGGAAACACCGATTTATCAAAAATATGTATTTTTCACTATATACCCAACAACCAACCTTTTGAAAAAATACAAAAAATTCCCCAAAGATAATTTTGACATATTTAATTGGAAAAAAATTATTTTCACAATATTAAAATTTTAAAATTCAAAAATTTATCTTTTAAATGAAGATACAATATATAAATAAAATCTACTTTTATTAAAAATGAATATTTAAACTATTTTCTGTTCATAATAGTATTTAATATAAATTTATATTTAATTGAGTGTTAATATTTTATTTTAACCATTAAAATATTATAAATTTTTATAATAATATTTTAAAATTGTTCAATTTAATTTTTTAAGATAAAATACACAATAATTTAAAAATAGTTCTTTGAAAAATATCTCTTTTATCATCAAAAAAATTTAATCATATCAAATAATTATTTCTTTTATAATTTTTAAATTTAATTAATAAAAATCAAATAATAAAATGTAAGTATCATAATCAATTACTTTCTTTCTATTCAATAATGTTCTATTATAGTATGTCAGGACTTGTTTTAGTCTGGTGTTGCATGTAAAATACTCTATTGAACATAAAATTATTTGATGGATAATTACTTGTTGAAATATTGGGGTGCTACATGAATCAATTATTAAATAAATATTGTCCTAGAAATTTTAATTTTTTATTAGTAAAATTATTGTATAATGATAATTAATTTATTTTTAACTCGTTGGAAACCTAGTATTTATTAATTAAATATTTATAAAACCATATATGTATCATTATAAGTCTCATAAATTTGAATGAGATTACAAAATAAGACCACTATAGATGAGTTCTATTTCCAAAAAATATTTGATAGATTTATATTATACTTTCTTGTGTTGAAGAATTCTTTTACCATCAAGATACTGAATATGAGAAAATATAAGTACTTGATTTATTTATACTTACTAAGTGAATATTTTCCCTTTAGTTGAGTGTTTCAATCCCATTTTTTACTGATTATTCTAAATATGAATAACAAATAATAATTTTCCATATTTGAATCATGAAAATAAATCATTAATGGTTCATAATATTCATTAAACAAAGTGATGTTATCCTATATTTCTAAAACTATAATGATTAACATAATACAAGACTAAACTCAATATTATTAAACTTCTATGTGGGGTATTAATAGATTAATTCCTATAAAATCAACAGTAACACACAAAGAAATGATATAATAATTTATCCTCAAAATTCACAATATAACTGACACTAGTTTAACATAAATTTTATGTTTTATCTATTAATAATGTAAGTATGAAAATTAAATAAACCCAAAAATCCTAATTTTATAAAAGTAAACCATAAGTATAAAGACTAGGTCTGTAACTAGAGAATAGTTTTCCATCTTTCCTAATATATTTTTTTGATAAACATATTCCCATTAGGTGGTTTAATTGAAAAATTCTTCCTTATAGAGTCAAGGGATTATTCATCATCCTTGAAAAATATAAAAGAGTGAAGATATGGATCAAATAAAGCATGATTTTATGATTAAAATAACTTCTATCAAAACCAAAGGGACTTTAACCTTAGATATAGTAATTACATAAGCTTTTCATTACTCTATTAGCCTCTTATATGGTAAATTACCACGATTATTGGGGAATTGGTTCAAATAGTGACCTATTTCTTTATAAATAATATATTGGATATTTTTTGTTTTATTTATTTCCCTTAAATTCATGAGAAATATGGAACTTGTCTTTAAACTTATAATATAGTCCCACTCCCATTAAGTAAGTACCATGGTGTTTCATTCCAAAATTTTTACATATTAAAAGTTTTATCCTTCCTTTCTTCTCCTTCGTCTAATTTATTTTTCCTTGGTGTTAAATCATCATCTTATTCTCTTGATATTTCATTTTGAAATAAAATACTTGGATAATTATTTCTCTTTATTGATATAATCCAATACAATATCATTTTATGATAAAAAAATTTCAAATATTAGTGTTCTTGAAAGTAATGTATTAATCCCATAAAATAAATGATAAAATATTTATTTTAATTATGTAAATTTTCTATAAAATTCCATAATAATATCTTAATGTTTTCCTCATACTCAGCAACACATTAATTTTCATTATATCTTAAATTATGAGATTTCCTTTCCATATCTTCTTATTTCTATTGAGTAGAATATTTATCAAATAATATCACATTATTTTATTATATTCTATATATCACCTAGTAATTCATTGTATTTTGAATCAGTAGCCCCCATTGGTCAAAATATCCCTTCAAAAAAATATACTTCAATTATAACCTTCCCCATTTCATTACTTCTCCAAGCTATGAATATATTTTCAATTTAATTGATTCATTATTCATCTATTAATTGATTAGTTTTTTCACTAAATGATTGAGTTTTCTAATCCATGAAGTTTTCCAATATCATTGATTCATAATATAAAGGAATATTTTGTTCCCTGTAGGAAATTTTATTAGTCATAACCAGAGTTCACTACCCTAATATATTCATAATCAGCTCAATTCCAATAGAAATCGTGTTGAATTTATCTTGAGGGAAATTCGCCAGTAGATTATAAGATTTGATAAATTTTCCATTCCCTCAAATAGGTGTCATCTATAAATAATATAATTTTTTAACTAAAATCATTATGAATTTTAAATCGTAGTGTATAATTCTAAATCTAATAAAACACATAACATAAGTTGAATAATTATTCACAACTAATCCAAGAATTATAAGCTTAGTATCTTTCAAAATATCATAAAATCATAATAATATTTACAAATAATTCGAAATTTTTCATAAAATGTTTCCAAATAAAGAAAATCATGTCCCCTAAACTTTTCAAACTAGGTGATTAGTTAAGCCCAAAAATTATGCACCAAGTGAAGATCAAGTTAATACCCAACCAATTTTTTTAGGGTTTTTACCTCAAGGTGCATCTGTGTTAGAACCCTATCAACATTTTTGTTTCTATAAATGGATGTTATAACTTTAAAACCCAACACTCTATAATTTACCTGAATTTCATAATTTTTTTATATGGATAGACTTATCCTTATAGTCCATTATATGGTTTTGTTCTCTAATCCATGTTTTCCTAAATCTAGTTCCCAAGGGTCCTGCTAATCTTTTATTGATACTTATTGTAACTCTCCCAAATCAAGTACCAAAAAGCTAGTGTTCACTATATTATATTTCCATAATAAGAATTTAACACTTCTCAAAGTATTAAAGAGGTTATAAGGCTTGGGAGAATAGATACATACATGATTCTAAAATTATATTTTAATGCATGAAATGGAACATAAAATTTTAATGATTCTTTATACTTTCTTGTATATACTTATAATAATTAAAAGTTATCTTACAGGTGACTTATGTAAATAATAAAATAATAAACGGTTTTCTCAGATTCTTACTATAAGTAAATAGATAAATAAATCTACCATAGAATAAATAAAGTATAAATAATATGGTGGAGATAAAAAATAATCATATATTCTGTATAATGAATATAATGAAAGTGATAAATATCCCTAAAAGAAAATAATAATTACATGAATAATAATTACTAGTGGTATAATTATAAATTGAATAATTTCAGATATCATTATCTTACCATCCAGGAACCATTCCAAGATATCAAATAAAAAATAGGTATAGAATATGTCAAATACCTAAGATAGTTTTTCTCATGAGTCATATGATTTATAGAGGGGATATCTAATATAATCCTTCAACCAATTACTTACTAATTCCTATTCATTCCTCATATTATATAAATAAATCACAATGTAATACATAATAAATGTAAATTTTTTATTGAAAAACTAACATAAAAAATGAAAAAATTTCCCCAATTAATAAATAAGAAAACATGATTATAATCTATATAGAGAAATAAGTTGGGATGTATCATTAGATTATATCACCAATAAATTATATAAAAATTTAATTAATAGAAAAATTGATGACAAACACTATTATGGAGACATCATAAAGTATATTAGAAAACAAGAATAAATATCATTTTTCTTAAAATATATCTAACATAAAAAAATTTCTTGAATATTTGGAAGAATATTTTATTTCAAAAACAAGGAAACTTGTAGAGTAATCTTGAAAATGAATAATGGCTATGGCAATGGGAAAATATGTTCAAGCAATAAATATTTAGAAAAATTATTTCCTTACTTTCCTAAAAAGTTAAAAATGACTTTTATGAAAAACAATAAGAATATTCCTTTAAAATGTTGATAAATAATGTGAAATAGAATATTAAAATTTATTTATAAATAATTTAAAACTGGATAATATATTTTATCAAATAATTTTATGAATACAGACATGGAGGATAAGGATTCCCAATTAAAAGAATATAAAAAACATTCTAATTTTCTAGAAACATTGTTTAAGACATTTTGAGTACCAAAGAGTGACGAAAATACAAATAATACTTGAAACCCATAAAAATTACTAGAGGATAAGAAATTATATTAGGTTTAATATATAAATATCATATAATTATTCCCATGTTTACATAAACATAAATAATCTTGAATAAGAATAAGATTGTGAAATAACCCCTTACCTCATACTTTATTTTAGCCATACACACTATAATCATATGTCTAATAAATTTATATTTATTATTCATATGTATAAAATCCAGATTAATATCTATATTTATGGATATAATTTATTAATAAATTATTTTTTCCTCTTTTCTTATATCTCTTTGTTGAAATCAATTTTTTAGGTGTTAACTATTCAATTTTATATGAATGTTTTATTCAATGGTTATGGTATTTTCACCTTGGTCATGGTTTCATAATCCCTATAATTTTAAAAATTTTATAATTATAATTTTTAGAGATTCAAAATACTTTTATAGACATACATTAAAAAAGGTCATGAAATTCATAGTTTCATGCTGATGATAATTTGTAAGTACACATGGCTGATGTTTTTTATTTTTCGAATGAATGAAAATGAGATAATGTATATAATGGTTTAATTTTCATAGAATCATAAAAATATAGATATCATATTTTTTTGATTAAATATAACCTTATTTAATTCCATTGAAGGCGAAAATGAGAAATGAATCACATCGTTTTGTGGAGTAGGTAGTCTAAATGTATGCATGAAGGATTCTATTTTTCTTTTAAAAATGGAATCTTGAGGAGTAAAATTTTAGAGCCCTCCATCATAATAATACACAATGAAAAGAGGTGATGAAAAATAAACCACTTATCTTTTTTAATATGGAAGTATGCATATACAAACAAGTGATGTTTTTATTTCCCATATGATTGGAAAATAGTTAAAAAAATGGCATACCATTGATATAATAAAATTTAATTATATTATAGATACTTATGTTATTATACCATAAAGTTTATAAAAGTTTTTAAGGGGCATAATAAGGAATTGTCCTAAAAGAACTTAGTTTATAATTATACATCTTCTTTGTAAAAACTTCTTTGGCTTACCAGTTAATTATTCTTGGTTTTTCATTTGGTGGGACATGAAATAATAAGTTATGGGTAGGATGGTTGGTTAGGGATTTGGGTAGATATTGGTTGGGGTGATGTTCTCAAGTGGCATATAGAAGTTAGGATATTATGTTCCCTTTTATAAGTGATGGGAGTAACACACTTTTAGTTATTATTAACTTTTAAATATTATAACATTCTTACACATGGTAATGTGGAACTAAATAAATTATATTTAAAATATAATGTGATAAAGGTCAAAATAACCTAATCCAATATGAATTAACAAGATATTTAGTAACCTTATCAAAAAAATTAACTTTAATTAACATATTTTCTCTTTTATCGCGACAAAAACAATTTTAATAAGGTTACTATTCATCATGACAGAAAATGAAATTCACCACATTATTAAATTATAAACTATTAATTAAATATATTTAATTAATTTTTGGAGATTAAATTTTTATAAGTGGAAGGAATTAATTTTAATATAGGTGTGAAAAATGTAATAAAAAACATTTTTTTTAGAAAAAATCATTTTAAGCATAAAAATGAACTAATACCAAAAGAAATATTACGCTAATTACAATGATATCAATTAGAATTATTTAATCAAATAGATTTTATTTTATATTAAAAAAATCCTAAAAAATTATTCTTTTATATTAAATCAATTAAAGAAAAGAAATGATAGGTTTGAAAAAATCGTCATTTTTCATTATTCACCTAAAAATAAACTACTTATAAAAAATCTAAATAAATTACTATAAACTAATTTTGGCATGATTTTCGATAAAATTAATTTTATTTCTAAACATTTAAATTATGAAATTCATAATTTAATTTATTAAATTTAAATAAAAAATATAATATAAATATGCATTTATAGAAAAATAACACTTTAAAACTTTAAGAATTATTAATATTATTTATTATAAATTTCAAATTAAATGAGTGTTATTATATTATTTTAATCATTTAAATATTTTAGTATTATCATAAAAATATTTTAAAATTAACAAATTTTATTTGTTATGATAAAACGGGCAACAATTTATAAATTACTCTTTAATAAATATCCATTTTTATCATTGAATAAATTTATTCCTACCATATTAAATATTTATTTTCTAATCATTAAAGTTCTTAATAAAAAATATATTGCAAATTATGTATAATATTTTTTTACTATATTTCTAATTACAAAAGTTTTATTATAATATAGTGTGACTCATTTTTGTTTGGTGTTGCATGTAACATATGTTATCAGACATAGAATTATTTAAAAATGAATACATATTGAAATATTAGGGTAATATAAAATAGTTTTTTCTTTATTACCATGAATATTAACTAGTAGATAATTTTTTTATGGAGGTCTTCTAAAATTTTAATAGATCCAACAAGTAGGTTGATATATAAGAAGCACACTAGTCCTTCGAGAGTTTGTATAAAGCATTTGATATTTGAAACTTATTACAACTTGAGTATTGCTATCTTGGGGCCACATTAAGACATAAAGTGGGTAAAATGTTTATTTTTATATCCATTTTAAGGGAATATTTGGTAGGTCTATTTCATTAAGTTTAGTAGAGGAGGAGTTTCATCAATAATCTAAGGATATGGTTTCATCTTTTGTTGTACAAGTTCACATCATCCTTACATGAAATATATTAAAGTAGTAAGTGATTAAATAGCGTTCTGAAGCTCTAAAAAACTTGTTCAATCAGAAGATAATTTAGTAGATGTAATAGGATGATGCTAATATGGTTGGATGACCTATGTCCATTTTTGATATTTGATCTGAGATATCTTGGGGGTAGCTTAATGTCTTTGACTTCCATCCCAAAAGATGGAAATCCTGGTCTTCTTTTTTCCATCAGATTTAGATATGCCAATTGTCTGATCCATAATATAGTTAAAGGATTTGATTCCACCCTCACATGTTGGTCATACATATTAGGTTAGGTATGTTCTATCAGGGGATTAATTTCATCCTTAGTTATACTCAGTAGGAATGCTGAATTTTAGTAATTCAACATTGAATCACCTTAATTCCACGAATCCAACTTCATACTCGGTAAACCTTTCCTTGATGGTAAGAGATTAAATTTATTCATGTGGTGAGTGGAAATAATCTATTATATTCCTCTTATCTTGTGATAAAGATCACCTAATAGGTGATATATGAGTATTCTAAGGAACTCAGAAGTTTTGAACCTGTATCTAGTGTTAAGTAAATAAACCTTCATTAAGTGTTTCATTTTGGTCTATAGTTCGGATAGAGTGTTCCTCATTCAATTATTGTACACTAGCATCACTCATTAAGTTACCTTTGGGTACTATGTGAATTATATTTAATAATTCATAATATGATAAAACAATATTGTATTCATCAGAAGGATAAGAGGATTGGTTGCATTTTTAGTACTTTTTAAGGGAAATCTACAATACTCCTCAGTATTTATTTTCTTGAGGGGACTATTTATATTTTATCCCCTATGAGGATTCAATTTCTGCACTTGATGCTCACATGAGAGTGATTTTAGAAAAATAATACCAAGGTAGTTCTTGATAATATTTTATGACTACATCCCAAAATATTGGGATGGTCCATGAAAAGAATGAAATTATGGAGGCATCTATTGTGATGTTTCCACTAGTCTAGAGAGGACCAAATTTTATGGGGAGGATGTTGTGATATAAACCCCCCAGACCTAATGGATATGGTTGAATCAATTCATTTTCCATTATATATTAGTTCCGTTAAGGGTTAAATGATACTATAGATGGTGTTGGTTGTAAAAATTCCACTAATCCTATAAATAGGGAATGCTATTGTATTTACACTAAGGTATATATCACAACCACCTGCTTGATTTTCTAGGTTTTAGTATAATCATGGGTCAAAATAAGACTCATTTTTTGAGCATGATATACTTATCACCATGGGTAGTACTATTTCCAAGGGATTGTATTTTATTGGGAGAGAAGGTTGTTCAGCCTTTTTAGGGGCCTGATTTAAGAGTTTTTCAATGGCTTAGTCCCTCTATCTTCTATGTCTCTAAGTTTTAATGATTTTATGATTATACTAGTCAAACAAGATAACATGTCTAGAAATTAGGCTTGAGACTTTTTCTGAGGAAAATAAATTTCATGACCCATTTCCATATAGACTGTAATTCTAGATATAGAGTAAGGTAAAATAAAACTCTCTATGTTCAACCTAAACTCTAATGTATACATCGGATGGGGTATCCATAATCAATATGTATATTTCTTTCAAAGCATTAAAAAATGAATTTTAGAAATACTCACACTACCTTCCAAAGTGTTTATGATAAGTAGCTAAAAGGGAAGCCATGTATATTTTTTTGGATATTTTCATTTACTTCCTTGATGTGGTTGGCATACTTCCCATAAGACAAGTGTTGCATCTTGAGATGATATATATTTATCCACAAACTTAGGAATTGGTAATGTATGCATCCCCCTTTCAATGTATTTGGAATTTCATACTAGGTGGGGGATAAGAACTTGAAAATAACTTTTCTATTATCATCCACTAATTCTATCCTCACTAACATGGTGTTATAGAGATATTTTACAAGGTACTACTCCACCTAATCTGACCAGATCAATTTTTTTTCCTAGGCACCTTATTAAGGGAATGAGTTTTTTTGGGATCCTGCTCACCACATCTAAGGGTAGGACATATGAAGGTTTCCAAAATGATGTACATTTACTTGGGATATAATTTAGTTGAGAAGAGATATCTCTTGTTATATATGTGGTACTTGGTTCAGCTTTCCATTTTCTCTTGAGTGCCTCTCAATATGAGGGCACTATTATGGAGGTATAAGCACAAGGATGTTTCTTATACTGAGATGACATGCCTCTATAGATAATAACTTAATAATGGTAACCATGGAGAGGAACTATATGGTTGTATTAATATCTAAATTTATGGATTGGATTTCATTTTGGAATAATTTCTAGATGGCGAGAGGATCTATATAGAAAATTACCTGGGGATGACCTATTGAGTGGATGGCTTGATTTCTATGGGGATTTCCTCTATTGTTAGAAATATTTGATGATTAGAAAGGGGTGGAACTGATTTTACTTTGATATTATATCCAATAAGAGGATTTTCAAAATTCACACAATGAGGATAGTTCTTATAATCCATCTTTATACTTCCTCAAAGAGTACCTTCATGGTGGATGATCTTGGGAGGAACTTCATTTTTTTAATCACAAAACCCTTGAGATAACCTCCATAACTAAAAATTCCTTATCTTTATGAAAAATATTTATAATATTCATGGTATTTTGTTTATATATTTTTATAGAATTCATGAACACTCACATTAATCACAAAAGGAATATGACCATGTTTTGTAATTTTATATCACATTCAGTGTGATTTCCTCTTGGATGTTCTCTACTTGGTAGTTATGTTTGTTCACTATAGATAATGAGCTTCATAGGCAGGATCCCTCCTTAGATACTCCAATATTATCCTCAGAATGTTCTGATGATCCTTTTGAGAGTAGGAAATAATATGATCGTGAACTTTTATTTCCACTAAAATATACCATTGGGATTATTCATAATGAATAGAAATTCGTTCCCTCTATTTTTACTACTAGGATATTCCAATCACCTTCCCCCGCCTGAAGAGGATTAGGAATTTGGACCAACTTCTCAGTGGCTTTAGAAATATTTCAATGATTTCCTATGAATTTGATTGGAATATGATCCTACTCTAAAGTAGATTCTATGATATTCTAGAGATATTTAGTTAGAATAGGTATATAATTACTATTCTATTCTTTATTATTCGTTAAGGTATGTTCAAAATTATCTTAAACAAGAGTGGGGATATAATATTGATTATGATTAAAATGTAAATTATATTTATTAACTCCTTTAATGATATGGGTGAGATTTGTGCCTTCCACCAATTGATTTACAGGATATACTGAATATAGACTTCCTCTATTTCTATGAAGATATATTAACAAATTTTCATGGCATGAGAAGGAAAATAATCTTGAAATTTTATTGCATCCAAAATATTCTAATGGAATTCTTCCATTGCAATGAGATTATAGGATCTCTCTTCATTGAGAGTGAGGATATGATCCTAGTAAAATATTTTAGTTTTCATTAAGATATACTGTCAAAATTTATATGAAAGTGAAAGAATATGGCCATTCCCTTGGTGGATGACATAATCTTCAATCATGCTCCTCATGAAGATAATAGAGTGTTATTAAATTCTTAATTAGTTGGAGTAGTGATATAGTAATACTATTTTACTATCATAAATGTATGATTATAGGATTCTTCCCTATAGGAAGAACTATAGGTTAACTCCATAAATTTTGTGGTTTGTCACTCCTTTCGAGATCATTTCTTTGGTTTCTCTATCCTAGATGAATAAGGATTGTATTTATTGGGTAGACTTCTAACAAGACTCATGAGGGGTTGGGTCCACATGACATTAAAAATAATGAGGGTAAATGGGATCCCTCCTAGGAAACTTCTGAATAGTGATGAGTTTGATCTCATCATCATGATCTATCTTTTGAGGTAGGGAAATAGGAATTTTCATGCACTAATGACATTATTTTAAATCATTTAGAGGTGATGATAGGTGCCACCATCTTTTACATGGTCCTCTATTGACAATGTGACCCATGGGGTATGATTTATTGGAGGCTCTCACATTCTTCCACTAGGATGGTGATGATACCAATAAGGCAGAACTCTCTAACTAAATCATTAAACACATCATTGATGAATCGAATTAGTGGAAACTCACTCTCAGTTTTCTGGGATACAACTATCATGATAGATGAGGCATAAATTTGAAGTTTCAATAATTCCATTTTTTTTATTTAAGATGGATCATACAAGTATTTTTAAATGTATTAAGATAATAAAAAAAACATAAACTTGAAAACCAATAAATTTTGAACCACATGTAAGAGAATATTTTATTGATCATTTTCATAGGTAAATGGTTAATTTTTTTCTCCCCATTTTGTTTTTAATACTCAAAGTTCTTGTGTTTAGTTTTGAGTTAATACAAACCTACTATCCAAAGGAAGGAAGTCACCGTGACTTTACCAATGAAACTTGAGTTAAAATTTGGCTGAGAGTGTGAAAGGTTAGGCTCATCAAACCCTTTTAAGGGGATTATTTCATACTCCAAGACTCTATTATAAATTTGATACATTTTTTTGAATACTTTACAAATACTTGAGTGAGATTAGCTACCTATGTTCTAATGATCGATTATCGATATGAGTTAATGTGAACATCTATATATATCTGAGGTTCTCTATCAATATGAACATAAGTATGTATTAGAGGCTCTCAATAAAAAATTTATTTATAATAAATTCTCTATACACAACTTTTTTATTATGATCATGCTATTTTTTAAAGCCATATAGTTATCTGATTTGAAGTTTATCACTATCTAGGGTAGTGATATGTGTTTATAATATTGGGATTGGGCACCTGGGAAGGGCTTCTTATGTATCCTTGTGAAGTGAATCATGCCCATGCATTTCATCTAAACTTAATTTGACATATCAAATCTTTTATGTTTGTTTGACAAGGAATTATTCCAAGTAGTTTAAAGTCATATATAGTGGAATTTCAAGAGAAAGGAGCCTAGTGATGGTTAGTGAGGGGCTTATGCGTGAGCAAACCTTATTGATTGACCTTAAAGAGAATATGTATCAATAGGGATGGGTTTATTTTTTTAATTAAAAATAGACCCAATATATTTCTATTGTATTTTCCCTTGGAGATATGGAAAAATAAGTTGGATATGTACTAATAGAGAATATAGCCTAATTAGAATGGTTCCCATGGGAATATAGACACAGTAGAAGCATGTTACGATTATAGGGAATATACCCTAGTGAGTATAGAAATAGGTAATTTCATGAGGATCATGTCCCCATAAAAATAATTTTATTAGGAATATGGTGAATTAGGGTATCATAGGGAATATGTAACAATGAGAAGAAAAAATCTAGGGTTATTAGGAATATGGATCAATGATGGGAGATGTGGATGGTTATGATGTTGGGTTTAATCCTTAGGGAGGCATCTTATGTATATTGATAAAATTGGAGTCAAATACCTTATATTTTGATCCCATAGTATAAGGTCATATGATTGGAAAAAACTATATAGTTTAACATCATGCTATACAGACATTTTGGTACTGGTTTACATCATGTGACTTGGATGTCGGTGTCATGAAAGGAGAAAAAATAGTGGATTAATTAGGGATTACAATTTGGCCACCCTTTGGTAAAAAAATCATTGAGTAGATCAAATTTTAGACCATAAATGGTCACATGGATGGGTATTCTAACTATAATGAGGTTAGAGGTACCACACATAAACTATTATATCTGGATTTGATATTAGAAATGAGTTTTTTCTACTAATGTATTGAATTTCCAAGTTCATTAATGTCTCCTTGTGGTTAAATAATCATTGGGAACATGAATTGGGTTTACACTTAAAAATGGATAACTATTCATACTTGGTTCATTAAGTGGAATGGGTTAACCAACCTAAAACTCAAACAACCAAGATGAGAATCTTGATTCATGAGATATTGCACTATTTTAATTTTGATAAAGACCCTTGTTATTAAGAGTATACATGTTTATGGTCACCTATATTATTTTATCTATTTAGGTGGAACATTATAATTTTTTTTATCAAGTTAATATATGATCGAGAAAGGGCACCCTAGAATCCTTGGTAAAATGATAAAGTATGTTTAGTTCTTTCTTAGAGGGTATTTTTTATACTTTTTTTGATTTAGACCTTGGTGAACGGAATATTTGAAAGAAATTTGGAATAGAATGGCCCAAGTTTAATACCTAAGAAAACAATAAGACACAAGGGATGTCTATTTACCATTATTTGATTTCTTCCTGAAGGAGTCATGATGGGACCAAATGATTCACGGATGGATGATATTTAGAAGCGGGAAATTAATAACCTATTATGAATCCATATTAATTAGGGTTATTTTATACATGGATATGAAGTTATCATATAGTGTTTTTGAGGAGGGGACTCATGGGAGTTTTGTTTGTGAAGAAGGTTTCAAGATTGTGGTTCATTAGCACTATAATTCCGAAATTGTTTTGTGGGTCTCTCATTCCAAAAGGAGATCACGAGGCTTATGTTTTCAAATTATATCATAATTAACTCATTCTTGATGGATCTCATGAGTGGTAAAACCTTTTTTGTTTCCACCATTTCATTCCCTTAGTTATGTTGGGATTTTCTTGTGAATTGCAAAGAAGGATCTCTTCAGAATTTAACAAAGTGAAAAGTCTATCATCAAGGAGTTTTCAATATTTTTCCTCTATATATATTATGATGTAAGTATAAGGTATTTATATGTTGTTTCTGGTAACACATGTCTTCAATGTTTTGGCTACATAGGGAGTATATGACTACATACTTAACCCACTATATAACTGAAAATTATTAAAGATTAGGAAGGAATAATGAGATAAACATGATATCCATACCACAAAAAAAAATCCATCTATTCATGAATAACGAGGGGCTTTACGAATATTCGAGTCACTTCATAAAGGAACTACACATCTTACCTAGGATCATAGTCTTCTAACTGAGAATTAATTTGGTTCATGAAGTAGTGAGGTTATCTCTGAATTACCTTTGTCATTCATGATGCAAAGATATATGGATCGAGTGGAACATCATAAAGAATGGGGCCACTATAAAAAATAATACCTTAATTAATTTTAAATTCTTATCTTCCCAAGGATTCTTGATCTTAATTTTAATGTTATCAATCCATTTTTCTTTTGAGGTTTTTCTAATATTGATGACTCAACGAGATTCAATAATGATGATAGATTATGGTAGTAATTTTATTATGAGAATGCGAATGTATGAGTTATTAATTATTTTAATATATATTTATAAGATAATGGAGTTTCATTGTTTAATAAACCAACCACCTGATGTATTCTTCTTAAATACTACTGAATATACAGTAACTGTGAGAAATAAGATGTCTAGTTAGGATTTTTACAACACTCTCCCATAATTATTTTTATATGTAGAGATTTTTTTATGTTATAGATATGAATTTGGTGTGATTAAAAAAGTGTTTTGGATTCAAGATGTCATTTTTTGTGGTACTAGGAACTAACTGGTGAGAGTAGGTATAAATTGTATCCTCTATATTTTTATGGCGTGTGTTATATTATATATATTTTTTATTCAATAGGTGATGCTTAGGGTGATCATAGAAATAAAATATTTCAATGATAAATAATTATGAAAAATTATATTCAATGTAAAAACCTAGTTAATGAGAGAATAAATCATTTTTATTAATATCATTATTCAGGAGATATATATTTATATTCATTACAATTTTTTTAAATCAAAAAGGAAAAAGTTTTATTTAACTCTTTTAATATATGGATTTTTTTAAAATTTTAGTTTTCAAATAATATAATTTTAATTCTAAAATATTAATTACTTTTTTTATTAATCATGTATTAATTATCAAAGGATAAACATTTGATAATTTTTTGAAAATTTTGATTTTTCAATAAAGAGTGAAAAGTAATGATTATTATTTAAAACTGTATTATATTTTAAAGTATTTTGAAAGTAATATTTTATTTTTATTAGTTTTAAAATATAATTTAATTAATTTTATTTAAAATGACCGAATTTTGGTTTCTAAAATTACGTTTATACTTGAATTTAGTATAAAAATATATTATATTTAAACATGACATTTATCTGAAAAACCATTTTTTTGTTGTGTTTTAATGGTTTATTTTTAAATTAAATTCTGTCAATTTTTTTTGAATTTTAGAAAATGGATTCCATATTTACAATCTTTGGGTTAATTTGTTTTTAAATTGATATCTTTTGTTTTTGGTCAATTTGAATAGTAGTCTTAGTAATTTTTGTTACCAAGGTAAATGGTAAATGAGGTAATTAATGTTTAAAATAAAATGATAAGGACTATAAAATGAACCAACACTTACCTTAATTTTATTGTATGATTCCACTTTGATCTATAATTATCCCTTATTAGGTTACATGGCATTTATTCATTTTGATGTGATTATAACCTTAATAATATTTATTTACAGAAAGTCACAAATGTACCACTCTTATTATTAATAAAAATAATATTTCTTTAAAGTGGGTTAACATTGGATATGATTAGTTATAAAAAATAACTTTAAATAAAAATGAGTTATATTCATCATGCTAATTTTTTAAATTCTTTTTATAAATAAATAATTATGTTAAATTCTTACACAACGCTGATATAATAATTATTCAATTAATGAAAAAATAAAATAGATGATACTAAAAATTTTAAAAAGATTAAAATTTGAAACAATTAATGATATAATTTTTAATGTAACTATAATATATTATTAAAATTTTAATTTATTATATTATATTTCTTTTGATGTGTTGATATTATAAAAAATAAATGTTAATAAATTGTTCTAAAATTAACATTATAGATATTTGCTGAAAGTAATATTTTATTAAATGAAATAAAATTAATCAAAATAATATATTCATAAAAAATAATGTTATATGGCCAATAAAACCAACCATTTTACATCTACATGTATTGTTTCAATTTATATTTACATTATTAACCCTTAAAATTTAGAAAAGATTAATTTTATCACAATGGTTGACAAATGGTAAAAATAAGAAGATAAGTGTTAAAATGTGATCCATACATATCTAAATTTTATTGAATGAGATTATTTCAACTCATACTCATTTTATTTTATAAAATTTTTAATTTTTATCCACTTTGAATTCAAATTTAATTTATATTTATTTAATATATTATAAATTCCAAAAGTTCCACTCCCTTCTCTTATAAAAGAGAACCAATTTTTATTATTTATTGAAACATGAAAACCCATTTTTTAACCAATAATTACCCAAATAACGTCTTATAATCCATAAAATCATTATATAGGTATTTTTTAAGGAATAATTCCAACCTTAGAGGGTTTAAGGTGTTAATCAATGAAGAATTTCCAGAGAAGAGGTATAATTTTTAACAACATGTTTTAGTTTTATTTCTTCTTACACTTCCTTAAGATATTATTCAAAACGGTAAAATAAGAAAAAATGTATCAAAATGTAATAATTTATTTTCATTAATTTCAATACCTATATCCATCATATTTTACTTCAATAAGTGAAATGAAACCATTGTTCGTGTGTACACAGGACTACCTCCTTGCGAACCGATGTAATTAATTTTCCATCACCATCCCCACAAGATGGATTATAATGAAGGAATTAATAATTATATATCATATTAAAAATATATTTATCATTCATAAATATAATATATCATTTAACTTATACCATTATATTCTCTATAAAATAATATCATCATTAATGAGTACATGTGGACTACCACCTCCATGAAGTGATGCGATTTATTTTTCATCATAAAATCACATGGATGATATTTATAAGTATTATTAAATAAATAATATGATATTTAGGACATTATGATTACTATTTATAGATTTTATGATACTTACCTTATTTCCATAATTATTGTTGAAAAATGGAAACGTCACTCATGAATATGTACAACCTACCATCTCCATGATTATAACATAATTAATTTTTCATAACCATCATTATTGATTAGTTTTAAAAGTACAGGTGATGCAAAAAAGTATAATTAGGTCATGATAATTAGTCTAGAGATGATGGAATAGTGATTTCTTTGACTATATTCAACTTATTGACATCATTTTGGACTTATAGACCAAATATCGTCAAAACATCTAACATCAATGTAAATGATTAAGTAATTGTAATTGAGATCATAATAAGTAAAATAAAGGGAATAATTTTATTTAATGGTTCTAAATTAAGTAAAACATTAACATAAGTTTATTATTTAGTAAGATAAAGAATGTACATGATGAGTTAGACTCAAGGAAAGAGGTATTCTGTTTTAAAAAAAATATTTTTTTAAAGTCTCAATAAAAAATATTTTCCTTACATGTCCAGATTATAAAATTTATTTTATGTTTGTACTTATATGGGCATAAAATAATTATAGATTGAATTTTATGATTATTTTTAATATTATTCAAAATTATTCAAAAATAATCATTTACATAATTTTTTGGATTCCTTTACAGAATGACAAAAATAAGGTTCTGTTTTAACATATACGATAACAACTTTTCATAACACCTTAAACACTATTTGATGTCAAGTATCCTTCATAGGCTTATATTTTTAATTAAAAAACCCTTGTTTCACTTTTTTCTTGGAATTCTATTTTTGAAAAATTGGTTTTAAAGGAAAGTGATATATCAATACCTAAAAATGATTTCTTATTGGTGGAAAAAATATTTTTATGATGTGATATTATTTATGTTATGATTATGATATGTTTATTGGAAATTGATTATGATTATTGGTGGTTCTATGATAAACCAAATTCATATGATCCCATTATAGATCTCTAATTTATTGGGAGAATGGATAAAGTTAACTGATTATACTTCTCCTAAGATTTTATGTGAATATCTTGCGATAATTATTACAAGTATAAATGTGAGGTTTATTTCAAGGGTAAAATATGATAATTAGTAAAATTATAACCATGATGGTTATTCTACATGTAATGAATACTAATATGAAATTTATTCCTCAAGTTACCTTTACTATTTAACTAGGATTTCTTTGGTATTTTAGGGAAACCTTCTGATTTCATATGGTAATGGCATGCATATACTGCTTCCTGAGGATGAAAAGTATGAATTTTTCTGAATTTAATTACGAGTTGTTCATGATTTCAAATAAAACTTTATGAGTTTTATTATTCATTAAAAATTTCATTTGAAATGTTTTATGATAATATTTTCGAAGAGAATGCGATTTCTTGGGAAAGAAAATTCCTATTTTTTTATACCAAAGTTTAATTTTGAAAAAACAAAATTTTTATAGGTATTCATGGAATAATGATTCCTTTCATTTTTATCAATCTTATTAAGATTTTTGTGTGCATCACATGTTTTAATTTTTTTCAAATAGTTTAAGGATGGGTAAGAGAAATAAATAAGAGATGTTTTATATCATGAATATATATCATGAAATGA
This sequence comes from Viscum album, assembly GCA_963277665.1. Classification (NCBI taxonomy): domain Eukaryota; kingdom Viridiplantae; phylum Streptophyta; class Magnoliopsida; order Santalales; family Viscaceae; genus Viscum; species Viscum album. Next base: position 1,731,949,590 of record OY728142.1, read on the forward strand.
AGACATGTTTTATTTTAGAAATTTTGTTTGGTGGAAAAATAGATACCAAATAGAATTTTACACTTTATAATATATGGGGTTATTATGTAATATCTATGGCCTAAATCTCTAAACCTATAAATATAAATGTTATATTGGAATGTAATAAAGTTAATTATAGTTCAAGGTCACTAGAATATGTAATGTTTAAGTCTATATCCTTATAGTTGGTATCATAAATAGGATTAGATAACTTTTTAGGTAAGGATTATTTTAATAGAATACTATTAAATGATTTTAATTTTTTTGTTAAGTTTAAATGATATTGGATTTGAAGAATTATACGTTTCTACATCTACAACATCTCTTTTCAGAATTTTTTTCTCGAGAGGAAATAGGGAAGATAATGTATGAATACACTAAGGGGATAATATGATTTTCAATAAGAAACCTGGAATAGATAAAATTTTAATAGATAAGTTTATTACTACTATGGATTAATTGACTTAGTAAAAAATGGTGTTTGTATCTTTTATATAGATTAGATTGATCTGACACAAAGGAAAATGTTGATAGTGGAACATTTTAGGAGGAAAACCCTCCCATATTCAATGTATCTTTTGACCTAGTGGTAACCAATGGATAGATTAAAGCTGTAGAAAGTATATTCGATTCCCTAGGTTGTTTAAATTATAAAAGGTATGTATTTATATTTATCAGTTTGAATTTGAAACTGATCAATTGAGGAAAATGATTAAGAATACTAAATAAAGTAGAGAGATTGATATCTAATAATTTAATGATTTTATGAATATCTTACTTGATAAGTATTTTCCTAAAGTAGTTTGACTCAGGTTGGAAAATAATTTTTTGAATTGAAACAAAAGGAGTACTATTTAGTGGAAACATATGAATAAAACATCACTTTATTGGAAATGTACACACTAAATGTTATCCATGATCTCGATATTAATATTAATAGTCTTTACTATGAATTGAAGATAAGATATTGAAGGGAATTAGATTCTAGTGAATTTAAAAGTTATGAGAAACTTGTTCTATTTGTAGAGAATGTGGAAATGTAGTTTTTTAATGATCATTTGTACTTAAAAACCCATAAGAAAAATAGGTCCTTGAGGAATCCAAAAGTAAAGAATGGATAAAATAAATATAATGATAAGAAAATTTTGTTTTGAGATTGTTATAGTTGTGGAAAAAAGCATAGCGGGGAATGAATTATACAGTATATTAAGTACTTCTAATGTGGTTGGATTGGGCATATGGCTCATAATTGAAAAGAAAAACTAAATGTAGAGGTAATAAAATTATGATAAATATGAAGTAAAATGTTTTAAATGTAATTATATGTGTCATTATATATATGAGTGATTGAAGAAGATCTTAAATGATGAGAAGAATCCGAACAATAAGTATAAAGGTATGATAAAATCCTTTGTAACTAGTTTAGTAGATATAGGGCCATCAAATGAAGTTGTATTAGATACATTTCATGTTTAATCAAATTATTCTAATGTATTGTTTGATTCTTAGTCTACAAATTCATTCATTTATTAGAAAATTTATAGTAAATTAGAAATTCCACCTCAATAAATGAATCCATAAGATACATTAAAAACACATGGGGGAAGGATTAATCAAAAATAAATTATATCAATCTTGCTATAATTGTTTTTGGAAATAATTTTCATGAAAATATTATTTTATCCCCCCTAATGGAGTTTGATGTTAATCTGGGTATGAATTAGCTCTCTATTTACCATGATAAGTTATATTTTAGAGTTAAATAATTTTTTTTAAATAATATTTTTGGTTTGTATACAAGAATGAACCCACACATTTGATAACATATTAACAATCCAATAAAATATAAAATATGGAAAATAAAGTTATCTTGGAAATATTTTTTTATATAAATTAACTATTTATATTAATGATGAACTAGTAGTTAAAGAATATGAATATGTTTTTCCTAATGAGCTACCTAGTGTTATACATGATCGATAGGTTGAATTTATTATTGAATTAGTTCCTAATGCTATGAAAACTTTAAAACCCCCTTATTGAATGGATCAAGTAAAACTTATGGAATTGAAAAGGCAGTGTTATGAGTTTCTTGATAAAGGATTCATTCATCATAGAACTTAACTATGTGGTGCTTCTATTTTTTTGTTAAAAATAATAATGGTTCTATGAGGATATGAATTTATTATAGATCTTTGAATAACATCACTCTTAAGAACATGTATCAATTTCCTAATATCAATGACTTATTTAACCAGATCAAGTGAGATATTTAATTTTAGAATATTTATATATTGCTGGGGTAATATTAATTGAATGTTATGGAGGATGACATCCAAAAATAACATTTTATAATAGATTCAAGAGTTATGAGTTTTTGGTTACTTCATTGTGATAAATAATTCCCAACCTATATTTTTGGATCTTATTAATATGGTCTTCCATAAATATTTAAACAATTTTGTGGTAGTTTTTATTAATGATATCTTGATTTATACAAAAATTTATGAGGACTATGAAAATCCATTTACTATTTTTCTACAAACCTTGAAAAATAAAAAATATTTTGTATAGAAAACATAGAAAATGATATTTTTGGTTGGATAAAATTTTATTCCATGAAAAAATTGTAAATAAAGATGGAATAAAAATTGATCCCTCTAAAACTAAAGATATTCATGAATCTAATATTTCTAAAATGTTACTGAAATTTATAGTTTTATTGGGTTAATAGGCTATTACCAATTGTTTTTTGAAAAATATTCATAGTTATATATCCCACTAAATAGGTTAACTCTAAAATGTGTTAAATTCATTTGGATAAAAGAATATAATGACTGTATTTAGGAAATAAAAATAATATTGGTGAATACTCTAGTTTTCAACTTATCCTATATAAATGGTGAATTTTTATCTTATGTGATTCTCATTTGAGGTGTCTTGGTTATGTCATGATGAAAAATGATTAGGTAATTTATTATTCTTCATAAAAAATTAATACTAATGAGTTAAATTATCCCAAATGGGTTTTGGAATTACATAATGTAGTTTTTAATTTAAAAATTTAAAGACATAATTTATATGTATCCAAGTGTGAAATCTATAATGATCATAAAAAATTTATGTATATAATCACACAGAAATAGTTGAACATGAGATATAAGAGATGCATTGATTTCATAAAGGATTTTCTGTTCCCAATTCATTACCGTTTTGGAAAATAAAAAAAGTATATAATGATTTGATTTGGAAAAATAATGCATCATAAACCATGTTACATTCAAAACATGTCCATTTGGTTAATGATTTGATGAATTTTGGGCCACAAGTTGTAGATGATGGAACTTACACTGTTTTATTTTAGGTTTCAGTGAAATCATCTCTCTTAAAAATAATTATGAAAGCTCATAAAGAAGATGATAAGCAACAGGAAAAGGTAGAATTTTTTAAGAAGGGAATTCTTACATAATTTTTTATTTATAAATATTGTGTTTTCAGATTTGGGAATAGATTATGTGAACCTTATGATTCCTAGTTGAATGGATAATTATTGGGTGAAGCTTATAGTTCCCTATTTTATGTTCATCATGACAATACTAAGATATAAATAGACCTTCAAGATTTTTACTAGTGGTATGGAATTAAAAGATATACTATTGACTTTATCCTGGAATATTTGAATTGTCATCAGGTTAAATAATAGAGACAATTACAAAAGGTGTTGCTTCAGATTTTTTCATATACTTAAGTGGGAATGATAAAATATAGATATTTATTTCATAGTGGTATTTTAAAATAAATTTTGAGGTAATTATGCGATTTAGGATATTATTGACCGATTAACAAAATCTAAACATTTTGTTACCATTCTTGATGTTATATATTTAGATCAACTTTATCAACAATATCATAATAAGGTAGTTTGGTCATATGGAGATCTTATCTCCATTTTGATTTAACGTGACCCTAGGATCACATTAAATTTTTGGAAATGAATTCACAATAAATTGGGTATTGAATTAAATTTATGAACAATATTTCATCCTCAACCGGATGGATAGTCTGAGCAAGAAATTCAGACCATGGAAGACACGATTCATTCTTGTTAAATGGATTAAAGAGGAATTTTTGATCATTATATTCCACTATCTTAGTTCCCTTATAATAATAATTTTCATTAAAGTATATAGACTAAACCTATTATGGAATTATATGGAAAGTAATGTCAAACTCTAATTTTTTGCGATGAATTTGGTGAAAGGAAGTTGATGAGACTAGAATTAGTAGAGGAAATGATTGATAAGGGGAAGGTAATTTAGAAATATATGAGGACATCTTAGAGAAGAAAGAAAAGTTATGTAGACAATAGGAGAAATGATTTTTTTCAAGTTTGGTGATCATGTTTTTCTTAAAGCATATCTATATAAAAGTGTTATTTATTTTTTAAAAAAAATAAGTCAATTCCATGGTTTATTTGACCATATGAAAACCTAGATAAATTGGGATTAGTTCCATACTAAGTGTCCTTTCCTTGGATTTTATCCCAGGTACATAATGTTCTTCATGTTTCAATGTTAAGAAAATATATTCTAGATTCATATCATGTTTGATTCCTAAGGTAGTTCAGTTGGAAGATAAAATTTCTTATAAGGAATATCCTATTCATATTATTTATTATAGAGATTATGTATTATAGAAAAAAATAATTCATCAGGTTAAGATTCTGTGGGAGAACCATTTTGTTGAAGATGCAACATATGAGTCTTAAAATACTATGAGGGAAAGGTATCCCCACTTTTTTAATAAGTGAATAAATTTTTGGGTATGAAATTTACAATAGGGTGTAATTTTTTAACTACCAATATAATGTTAAATTAAATCATTTCATTATTTTTAGTATTCCTCATATAATTATTTATATTGATTATAATTTTTTCAAATTAAAAAAAATAGTTTTATTAAACTCTTTTATATTATGTTTTTTTTAAATTTAATTTTTAAATAATGGAAATTTAATTTGAAAAAATTAATATAATATTTAATTCATCATTCCTAAATTATTTCAGAATAATTTTTTTAGAATTCTCTGAAACGTTTGAGTATTCAATAAATAGTAACAAATATTATTTTAATTAGAAATTTTATTTTATTTTAAATTATTTATAAGTAAAAATTCTATTTGGGTTATTTGTAATGTTTAATTTTTTAATCCATATTTAAAATGATAAAATAATGGAATTAAAAATTAATTTTATACTTGAATTCAGCATAAAACATTTCATATTTTAAAAGGACATTTTTCTAAAAAACTATTTTTCATTGTATTTTTTCTGATTAAATTCAAATTAAATTCTATCAATTTTGAGTTTTTATTTTTATTTTAAAAAAATGGATTCCATTTTTGGAATCAAGGGTCTAAAATTTGTAAATTGAACACTTTTATTTTTTATCAATTTGAATATTAACCTTAGTATTTTTTGTTCTCATGGTAAAGGGTAAAATGAGTAATTAAAGTTAATAAGAATGATATGGACTCTAAAATGACACTAAAACATGCCTTAATTTTATTAGATAATTCAATTTATTCCATACTCATACAATATTATGTTATATGACCTTTTTTTTATTTTTTATATGATTATAACCTTTATAATATTTTAGTTAAAGAAAATTCAAATATATCACGCTGTTGTTTTTAATAACAATAATATTTTTAACATAGTGATTAAAATAAGTCATGTTTTATTATAAATATTAATTTGAAATATAAATTACTTATATTCAACATGGCAATTTATTTTTAATTTTTAATAAAGGAATAAATACATTAAATTCCTACATAATCCTGACACTGTAATAATTTAATTAATGGAAAAATATATTAAATTACATTAAGAATATTAAAAGTACTAAAATTTGAAATAATTAATGAAAATAAATTTCTTTAGAAAACTATTAAATTTTAGGGATATTATAATTTTTTCAATTATAATTCCTTGGTTATATTTTTTATTAAATCCCAAACCTTGATGCCACTTAACAAGTGACTAGTTCTTAGTGGGCCATATAGTTTCAAGTGAATCTCTATAAAGCTAGAGGTTACCGACTAATAGTGAGGGCCAGAGGTGTGTCTGTGGGGAGAATATGACCTCATTACCATAGTTCAACACAATGGATAAATATAAACAGATGTAAATAGTGGAATAAATATATGTAAATTCCATAAGTAGACAAAAGAAATAAATGAAAAAGTATAATAATAATTGTATCAACTGGAATAACTTATGATGATATGTCATCTCACTAAAAAACTGAAAACCATGGATAGAAGACAATAGATATAACATGTTTGAAAAAATAAAATCAAATCAAAAGACTATCCCAATCATATCGAGTTGTGGCTTGGTCATCTTCTATAAAGCTCCATCCAAAATAGTAAGAAATCAAGTGTTCAAAAATGTATGCTTCCCTTTTTCAACACCTGAAACCATGTAATTTACTCTTGGAACCAAACGGTTTCTGAAGAAGGTGTGAGATAAATTTCAGTGGCCCACCACCAATTGTGTCTATAAAATTAGGCTCGTGAAATAGAAATATAGAAGTGTTCACGCATGAATATATAAAGTCTAGTAGTACGATTTAACTAAATACCTAAGTACCTGCATCATCCCTCTGATTGTATCTAAACATGTAACCAATTCATTATTTCATTGTGCCTATTTATAAATAATTTACATTTAAGTAATATTGATGGTTCTCAGCTGTAATAATTCAACCTATAATGTTATTTAATAATGAAGTTCCAAGGTAATAAGTAAGGAAACATATACCTCCAGGGTCACCAACTCACTAATAACTATAGCCTAGATATGGTTAAGAGTGTATTCTAAGGATCATATTTCAAGTAATTTTACAATGAGATTCCTACCAAGTCAAAGGGGTTCATCCAAGGTAAATAGGGATAAGAAATGACTTTTCCTGATGGGATTTTACTCTGGAACATACTTGTCAATGTTGGATCCAACAAGTGTATCCAATGAATCCTTTAATACTATATGAGGGATCCTATGGTGTAATATCGATATCTAATAATGAACATGGATTAGATCTAGGTGGGTATTAACCTAAGAAAGCTACATCCATTAATTTTAATGGGATTTGAGAGTGATCAAGGAATTCCAAATAAGAATCCAAGGCGAGATTGAGTCACGCCACACCTACTTGATAATGAAGTCATGAATACTTTAAATTCGATCAATTCCTTCATTTCATTAGCGTGAGTAGGACAAATATCTTACAACCTTTATTAAATCCCTTTTAAGAAATTTTCAATAACCAAGGTTCATTCCACTACCTTACATTAATGTGGTAAGGGGTGCTACAAACGTGCAACCTATTTTTCATTTACATTTAATCCGACCAAGACTTATAATTAGTAAACTTTCAAATTTGCATTTCCCATTTAGTTATCAAATTGAAGCACTTACCAAAGGAATTTCAAGTGGAAGTGATATGGTACTTTCCATTCACAATTATATTATTCAATAATAATTTATTAAAAGGGGCCTTACCATTAGCATGTTAAATCTCAAGCACATCCAAATTATGGATCAAAAAGTGTCATAACACTAAAAAACCATAGAATATCATCCTACATGGGATGTTGGGAATTGTGGGAATAACCACCAAAAATTAATCACTTATTTTTTAATATAATAACCATATAATTCTAATGAGTATAATAATGATATATGAATTCTTATAAATAACACCTTATAAAATCGGTGGGCCCACAAATAATTTCCAAAATCGAGAAACTTGACTGATGAGTTATAGAACACCCACCTTAGGGGGAAACGACACCCCACCTATGATATCAGCCTATGATTCAGAATATAACGGATTAGATGTGATAAAAATGAAAAAATTATCATACCTTAATAACTTGTCTAAGAGAAAGATAGAATAAGACATGCTTAAACAAAATTGATTACTTATCATTTCACATCCAACATGACGAACATAAGCTTGATCGAATCCCTGAGAAAGGAGATCCTTAAATCCATAGCTTAGGCCTTCAAAAAGATCAAAAATGGGAGTAACGGAAGATAAACCTGTATTAATTATGATTAGGTTAAAGGATGAGGTTTAATTAGATCATTAAGGTTAAAATGGTAAATTTACCCACAAAATCTCCAGTGCACAGTTTGTCCGAACAGTTTAAAAAACCGTGTGCAAACCCTGCAAGAGTACCTGAAAAAAGGGTCACTAGCATGGTTAGGCTGCATGGTTAGGGAAGTCATGGATCAAATATGAGAGATGGATCTTTCTAAAATATATACCATCTGCATAGTTATATCTAACTATGCGGCCTACCCGAATGGTTTACTCTAGTCGTTCGATAAGTAGAATTTTCCAAAAAGATGGGTTCCAGACTCTGAACAAACCCTAGACACCCTTGGGACCGTATCTAACTCATTAGGCATCTATAAAAGGTCAAAAATTAAGAATTATACTATAATTGAAAGGATCCACACCTGAGTGAAAAACCAGGTTCTTACATTTATATTATAAAAAAGTCAATGTAAATAATCAATTTTAAAATTGACATTATTGATATTTATGAAAATAATATGTTATTCATTAATATAAAATTTCTAAAAATATTATATTCATAAACATGGATGGGATGTGGTTAATTACATCATACATGGTCCATTTATTAATAATTTTCAATTTTACAGTAACATTATTAACCCTTAATGTGTAGAATATGTTAATTTTTTTTGGTAATTGTGAGAAGAGTCAAAGAAGGGTAAAAAAAAGATATGGGTAAAAATATGATCCAGACATACCCATATGTTTTTATGGGAGGATATAGACTCATATACCTATTATATTATAATATTTTCAGTTTTAATCCATTTTGGTATCAAAATTAATTTATATTAATTTAATATTTTATTAATTTTAAAAATTTTCCTCCCTTATCTTATAAAAAGAAACCTCTTATTATTATTTATTGTCCCTTAAAAACATTCTGGATGAGGAAATACCTTAAAAAATTACTTTTTATAATCCCTACCATCATTCTAGAGTTTTTTAGTAATAATACCAACCTTATAAGGATTAAGCTGTGAATCAAAAAAGACTTTCCAAAGAAGAGTTATAATTTTTAACCACATGCATTAGTTTTGTTTCTTATTCCACTTTCTTAAAATATTATTAAACCATATTAAAATAGTTAAAATAGTATCCTAAATATAATTATATGTTATTATGTAAATGTAATGACGTGTATTCATCACCTCTACCATCAAAAATCGAAACTAAACCATCATTCGTGTATGTGGCGGACTATCGCCTCATGAACTGGTGTAATTAGTTTTCCATCACAAAAATACAAGGGTCAATTATAATGATGTAATTGATACTTATATATAAAATTCATGAAATATTTATAATTTAAAAAGATACTAAATCATTTAACTTATTACTTTTCCATTTACTAAAAAATTACAACCTAGTTCATGCATAGGTGTAGACAACCACATCCACGAAGTGATGTGATTCGTTTTTCATCACCTCCTCACATGGATTATATATATGTATAATTAAAGAAATTATATAATATTTAGTGTATTATTATCATTCTTGAAAGATAAAATGATACTTTTCTTCTTTCCATAATGATCGTTGAATAATGGAAATGTTAATCATGTCTACGTACGACCTACCGTATCCATGATTGTAACATACTTCATTTTTCTTAACTATATTTTATGATCGATTTTAAAAGTATAATTGATATTTATGAATTATAATTATTTCATTATTATTATTCAAGATATGATGTAATAAGGATCCCTTTGACATCCCTACCCAGGTGCCACATAACAACGCCCCAAGATTGTAGCAACTCGGGTTTTTGGCTCTGTTAGACTTTGGAATATTTATAGGAATAATTCCAGAGCTAGGCACGAAGACGACGTGCGATTCCAAGGCCCGGTGTGCCCGAAATTAATTTTATAAAAATATTATGTATTTTTATACTATGCACGTGTTGGGGGTGTGATATCTCTTAAAAGGTTGCTCGGAATGGGAATCTGAGGGCACAATTGCGTTCGGAACGTTCCGTTTACCCTAGGTGAGGTGTAAACTTTGCCGGCGCGGGCCTGCGGTGAGAAACGCCACCAGGGGAATTTTCGTAAATAAGAGGAAAAGTCCACTTATGAGCGTCAGCTCGAATAACTTCTGAACGGAGTCTCGGATCGCAAATCTAAGTCCGCCGTTGCGTTCAGAACGGCGCGTTTACCCAAGGGGTGACCGTACCTTTGTCTGCATCGGGTGCCGGGTCGGAGGCTAGTTGGCGTGGAGTTATATGAGTTTGTTTTTTTATAAATAAAATTAAAATAGAAATTCATCCCCCCTCCCCCAAATCTTCCTATGCGCACGAATGGAACCTCCCTCCTCCTCGGCCGTTCTTCACCAAATCGAGCTCCTGGAGTCCGAATTCAGCGTCGTTCGTCTGCGGATCCAGCTTCAGGGCGTTACGAGTGTCGTTCTGCATCCAAAGTGTCGGCGAACCACCAACAGGTAGGTGTTTTACGTTTTGAAAATCCTGGATCCCATTTATGCATTTTTTCTTCAAATCTTCATAAGGTTTGGGTAGTTCGGGTCCTGAGCTTTCTGAAACTTTTTTCGGATCTGAATTTGGAGCACCGGGGTGCTCCCGGTGGCTCCCGGAAGTTTTCCGGAGAAAACCAGGTTTTCTGGCGAGACCTGCGGCGGCCATGGTGGAATCCGGTGAGTTCTGTGGCAGCGGCACGGTGGTTTCCGGCTCTGGCACGGCGGAGTCCGGTGGCGGCACAGTGGTTTCCGGCGACCCTGCGGTGGTCCGGCCAGATCGTTCCGGTGGTTCTTTAAACCCCCGTAACTCGCAAACCGTAACTGCGATTTGCGAGCTGTTTATGGCGACGCGTTCCTTGCATCGAGACGGACATTTTTAACTCACTTTGAAAATTTTTTGAGTCGAGATTTTGTCCCGGGAGCTTGAAATGTCGAATAAAATAATAATATTTTATTATTTTACGACTTCGGCCCGTTGTAACTTCTACCCGGAGCGTCCAATTGATGTGCCATCAGTGGCGTTGAGACCCTGATGGTATGAATGACTTTTTGAGATGGTTTCCGGGTGTTGGGACTGAGAATTGGGTGCGGGTCCCACGAGGTCGGGTTTTGGCGTTTGCGGAGAAATGCAGCTTTTGCACCAGGAGTCCGATTTTGGTGGATGATTAGTCGATCCTGTGTGTTTTTCTGAGAGGATCGCAATGGTACGATCCGTTCGGTGAGTTTCAGGATCAAGGTTAGGGTCCCACCCGAGCTGGCCTTCGGTGAATAGTGCCTTTTTCACCGGGTGTCCGTTTTGGATGAACGAGTAGTCGATTCCGCTTGTTTTTCCGAGGGGATCGCCGTGGTATGATCTGATCGATGGGTTTCGTGATCGTTGTGTGGGCCCCGCATGAATTAGCTACGGTGAATAGTGTTGTTTTCACCGGTAGTCCGTTTCGGGCGAGTAAGCAGCCTATCCTGTGTGTTTTTCCGTGTGGTTCGCGATGGTGGCGTTAGTATCGGTCTTGGAGGTGCGCAGTGAGGTGTTGTTGCGGGTCGCTCAGGTTAGCGACGTTTGGACTAGCAGTGGTTGCGGGTACTCCCTTGGTTCATTCCCACAAGGGTTCATGTGGCATCACAACCTTCATATAGGTTTGTGATCCTCTCGATGGGATGTTTAAACTGTTAGAGTTGTGGCATCCCTCCGGTGGGCCCGGAGTGGGATCATCTAGCATCTTTTCCCTAGATCGAGTTCTTGGTATCGCTGTGACCGCTTATTCACGGGTGGTGATCCCCTATCTAACAGATTAACCCCGTTGGGTTTATGGAATCATCAGGATTATGATCCCCTACATGGTGGTCCATGCTCAGTAGGGTTGTGGCATCATCGGTTATACGATCCCCTGCTCAGCATGCGGTGTATAGTAGGGTTGCAGTATTGTTGGTTATGCGATCCCCTACTTAGCACATGGTTTTGGTAGGGTTGCGGTATCGTTGGTTATACGATCCCCTACTTAGCACGTGGTTTCGGTAGGGTTGCGACATCGTCAGTTCGATCCCCTACATCGTGAGTTATACCAGATAGGGTTCTGGAATCATTGTGACCACCTTTATATGGGAGAAAATCCTCTATCTGAGTGATGTGCTTCCATCGAGCGCCAGATCGGGTTGTGGTATCCCCCAGCGGATCCTGGGTGTGATCCCCTATCTGTGAGAACTACGTCTGCCAGATCAGGTTGTGGTATCCCCCAGAAGACCTTGGGAGTGATCCCCTATATGTGAGTTTCATATACCGGAGTGGGTTCTGGTATCACCTAGTAGACCCTAGGAGCGATCCCCTAACCGAGGAGTTTGGTGGTTATGTTGTTTCAGTGGTGAGTTATCCTCAGTGATGCTATCCGATGAGCGTAATCTCCCAAGTGAGTGTCTGAGATGTTTTCTTGGGACCCGATGGAGTGTATCTCTCGGGCGTGCGTCATCTGGGATGACAGTGTTCGTGGAGTGTACTCTCCTGGTTGTGGACAGTTGCTAGTGTTGAGGTCGGTACCTCATGTGGCTTGTTGCGTGAGGTGATTATATCTGGATTGTTTAAGGTGTATGTATGGGAATACACCTGAGCTGAGTTGACTAGTTGTGTTTAGCCGAGGATGGTCATGAGATGGAGTTTCTCTCTCGTCTGGGTTCCCTCTGGCTGGGATGAGCGGACTGTTTCCTTTCAGTTGCTCTCTTTGGTTTTGGTTTTTTGGGGTGCCTACTGAGTATGTTTTTACTCACCCCTGCACGGGCTTTTCCTGCACATGTTGGTGTCTTGGGCAGACCACAGGCCTTTCGTCGGAGTCCCAGGAGGATCCGGAGTAGGCAGAGCTGAGTGAGTGAGACTGAACAGGGTGTTTGCCGGTGCGGTGTCGAGGGAGCTTTCCGGCGGTGTTTGTGGCAGCATTCCCCTTTTTCAGAGCAGTTTGGATGCATTTTTGTAGTTTACCTTTGGTGGGCCATGTTTTACCCTTTGTACTTCTGCTGTACTCTGGTTGTGGGATAGTGTATGCATGCATTTTCTTTTCAGTTTTATATATCTATGCACTGTTGCATGGAGGTGTATGTGAGTGCGTGTGTACAGGTACCTTAGGCTAATGCCTCCCATGTGTTTGATAGCCTACTCGGCACTAGTCGCCAGCCCCTTGCCTATTGGAGGCGGGCTTGGGGAGTCGCGGCTCGAGCCCCGTTGGGTCGGGTCGTGATAGAGTGGAATCAGAGGAGGTTCCACCTTTGGGATCTTAGAGCGTAGTTGGTCTAGCTGTGCATTTGGTTTGGGTTGCATAGAGGCAGTGTTATGGTGTTTCGAGCTCGGCTTTCAGGCCAGAGACTCCAGTGTTGGTGCGGTGGCCGACGTATCCATACACCAGGACTCTGATAACCTGCCTTTCGACTCAGGGCATTCATACACTGGTCGCAGGGACATAATGGTACATGCATCATATATGACTGGGTTTTGGGTTTCCCTTGTCCTTCTTGAGTCATCTCTCCAGATATACTCTTTGACTGTGGTGCGTCTTGAATTTATTTCAGGATGCCTCCACGACGACAGCCAGCGAAGGCTCCGCAACGGGATTGTGGTGATGATCCACACCGTGCAGAGGCTGTGGACCAAGGCGCAGGTTCTGAGGCTGGATCTCCAGGTGGTCCACTAGTTGAGCCACCACCTGTCGAGCAGCTGGTTGTGCCGGCAGTGCAGGACGAGGTTGTGCATAGGCTGAGTGCACTGCGCGAGTTCCAATGGCAGCGACCTCTGAGGTTCTGGGGTGATCCAGACTCCCAGTCAGCTGATGACTGGCTTGAGGCAGTCACCCGAGTTTTCCGCCTAGTGAGGACACATCCAGATCATATGGCGGTCCTAGCGGCGAGTCTTTTTCATGGTTCGGTCGGGCGATGGTGGAGCATGGTGACGCAGTCCCATGATAAGGAGACGCTCACATGGGAAGAGTTTGAGCAGCTCTTTAGGGAGGAGTTCTATCCGGTGACGTTGAGGTCAGTGCAAATCCATGAGCTTCTGCAGCTTCCACAGGAGATCATGACCGTGTCGGAGTACTCAACGAGGTTTACAGACCTGTCACGCTACTCCCTGGATATGGTTCGGGACCCTTTCTTTAGGGAACAGATCTTCGAGCAGGGCTTACGCAGGGACATCCGGGCAGGTGTGGTTTCTTTGTACCTACCCACCTATGCTAGAGTGCTCGAGCGAGCGTTGGTGGTGGAGAGATTTCTGGCTGAGAAGATTCCCCCTGTTAGTGCTGGGCACGTGAGGGATGAGACGTCGGCATCTGGTAGCCGATGACAGACTCAAGGGTCTAGACGTGGCCAACGTTTCAGGAGGCAACCCTAGGATGGAGGATCTGAGGCTCAGGGCTCGCATGCCAGTTTTGGTCAGCCGAAGGAGAGGCGGTGTTACGCTTGCAATGGTCGAGGACATCTTACTAGAGATTGTCTAACCCGACGTGCTGTTGAGAGGGAGCCAGTCGATGGACTGCCTTGGCAGAGGCAGTGTCTCGAGCAAGGAGGTCCGCAGGGTGGCGTACGTGGTGGCGGAGCGGGTGTAGCAGGAAGTGGTGGTAGGTGGTACCAGTTGCCACCACCCCCCCAGGTGGTCCACGCCAAGCTCAGGGAGCTGGTGGCCGAGGGCAAGGACAGCTGCATGCCCTTGAGGCTGTTGACCTAGAGGCTCTGCGGATGGATAGAGGTACGCCTTGTGTCCTTTCTACTTTCTGTAGTAGTTTGATAGACGTTGTTTAGCGGTAATATTTCCTTTTTGTTGCTTGCTCGAGTTTTGTTCAGGGCGTTGGTATGACCTTGTGTGGGTGTTGTTTGGCGTGCTTCGAATGCATGAGAGAGATGGATCCTTCCCCCACCGAGACGCATTTCTGTGACGCGATCAAAACCGTGCGGGCGAGTCAGTGCCGCCCAAAGCGGATATTGTTGAGGTGTAGTGGATGAGTCCCTCTGACTTATGTGTTTGGGCATGAGTGTTGGTTGGTGACCTCGCAGGCGTGGGAGACCCAGTTGAGAGTCCAGTCGTTTTCCTTGTGCTTAGGGCTTTTCAGGGATGAAAAGTTCTAAGTGGGGGAGGGTGTAGCGACTCGGGTTTTTGGCTCTGTTAGACTTTTAAAATATTTCTAGGAATAATTCCAGAGCTAGGCGCGAAGACGGCGTGCGATTCTGAGGCCCGGTGTGCCCAGAATTAATTTTACAAAAATATTAAGTATTTTTATACTATGCACATGGTGGGGGTGTGATATCTCTTAAACGGTAGCTCGAAAAAGGAATATGAGGGCACAGTTGTGTCCGGAACATGCCGTTTACCCTAGGTGAGGTGTAAACTTTGCTGGCGTGGGCCTGCGGTGAGAAACACCACCAGGGGCGTTTTTGTAAATAATTGGAAAAGTCCATTTACGAGTGTCAGCTCAAATAACTTCTTAAAGGAGTCTCGGATCGCAAATCTGAGTCCGCCGTTGCGTTCAGAATGGCGCACTTGCCTTAGGGGTGACCTTACCTTTGTCTGCATCGGGTGCCGGGTCGGAGGCTAGTTGGCGGGGAGGTATATGAGTTTATTTTCTTTAAATAGAAAATTAAAATAGAAATTCATCCCCCCTCCCCCAAATCCGCCTACATGCACGGATGGCACCTCCCTCCTCCTCGGCCGTTCTTCACTAAATCGAGCTCCGGGAGTTTGAATTCAGCGTCGTTCGTCTGTGGATTCAGCTTCAGGGCGTTGCGAGCGTCGTTCTGCATCCAAAGCGTCGACGATCCGCCAATAGGTAGGCGTTTTACGTTTTGAAAACCCCGGATCCCATTTATGCATTGTTTTTCTTTAAATCGTTATATGGGTTGGGTAGTTTGGGTCCCGAGCTTTCCGAAACTTTTTTCGGATCTGAATTTGGAGCACCGGGGTGCTCCCGGTGGCTCCCGGAAGTTTTTCGGCGAAAACCCGGTTTTCCGGCGAGACCTGCGGCGGCCAGGGTGGAATCCGATGAGTTCTGCGGTGGCCCGGCGGCGGCGCAGTGGTTTCCGGCTCCGGCACTGCGGAGTTCGGCGGCGGCGCAGTGGTTTCCGGCGACCCTGCGGTGGTCCGGCCAGATTGTTCCGGGGGTTCTTTAAACCCCCGTAACTCGCAAACCGTAACTCCGATTTGCGAGCCGTTTGCGGCGACACATTCCTTGCGTCGAGACGGAAGATTTTCACTCACTTTGAGAATTTTGTGAGCCGAGAGTTTGGCCCGAGAGCTTGAAATGTCGAATAAAATAATAATATTTTATTATTTTACGACTTCGGCCCGTTGTAACTTCTACCCGGAGCGTCCGATTGATGTTCGGTCAGTGGCGTTGAGACCCTGATGGTACGAAGAAATTTTTGAGATGGTTTTTGGGTGTTGGGACTGATAATGGGGTGCGGGCCCCACGAGGCCGGGTTTTGGCGTTTGCGGAGAAACGCAGCTTTTGCACTAGGAGTCCGATTTTGGTGGATGATTAGTTGATCCTGTGTGTCTTTCTGAGAGGATCGCAATGGTGCAATCCGTTCAGTGAGTTTTAGGATCGAGGTGTGGGTCCCACCCGAGCTGGCCTTCGGTGAATAGTGCCTTTTTCACCGGGTGTCCGTTTTGGACGAACGAGTAGTCGATTTCGCTTGTTTTTCCGGGGGGATCACCGTGGTATGATCTGCTCGATGGGTTTCATGATCGTTGTGTGGGCCCCGCACGAATTAGCTACGGTGAATAATATTGTTTTTACCGGTAGTTCGTTTTGGGCGAGTAAGCAGCCTATCCTGCGTGTTTTTCCGCGTGGTTCGCGATAGTGGCCTCAGTATCGGCCTTGGAGGTGCGCGGTGGGGTGTTATTGCGGGTCGCTCGGGTTAAAGACGTTTGGACCAGCAGTGGTTAAGAGTACTCCCTTGGTTCGTTCCCACGAGGGTTCGTGTGACATCACAACCTTCGTATATGTTTGTGATCCTCTCGATGGGATGTTTAAACTGTTAGCGTTGTGGCATCCCTCCGGTGGGCCTATAGTGGGATCCTTTAGCATCTTTTCCCCAGATCGGGTTCTTGGTATCGCTGTGACCGCTTATTCATGGGCGACGATCCCCTATCTAGTAGATTAAACCCGTAGGGTTTATGGCATCATCCGGATTATGATCCCCTACGCGGTGGGTCGTGCTCAGTAGGGTTGAAGCATCATCGGGTATATGATCCCCTGCTCAGCATGAGGTGTATAGTAGGGTTGCAGTATTGTTGGTTATGTGATCCCCTACATAGCGCATGGTTTTGATAGGGTTGCGGTATCGTTGGTTATACGATCCCCTACTTAGCGCGTGGTTTCGGTAGGGTTGCGGCATCGTCGGTTCAATCCCCTACATCGTGAGATATACCAGATAGGGTTCCAGTATCATCGTGACCACCTTTATATGGGCGCTGATCCACTATCTGAGTGATGTGCTTCTGTCGAGCGCCAGATTGGGTTGTGGTATCCCCCAGCAGATCCTGGGTGTGATCCCCTATCTGTGAGAACTATGTCTGCCAGATCAGGTTGTGGTATCCCCCCGCGGACCCTAGGAGTGATCCCCTATCTGTGAGTTTTGTATACCGAAGTGGGTTCTAGTATCCCCTAGAGAACCCTAGGAGCGATACCCTAACCGAGGAGTTTGGTGGTTATGTTGTTTCAACAGTGAGTTATCCTCAGTGATGCTATCCGACGAGCATAATCTCCCAGGTGAGTGTCTGAGATGTTTTCTTGGGACCCGATGGAGTGTATCTCTCGGGCGTGCGTCATCTGGGATGACAGTGTTCGTGGAGTGTACTCTCCTGGTTGTGGACAGTTGCTGGTGTTGAGGTCGGTACCTCATGTGGCTTGTTGAGTGAGCTGATTATATCTGGATTGTTTAAGGTGTATGTATGGGCATACACCTGAGCTGAGCTGACTAGTTGTGTTTAGCCGAGGATGGTCACGAGATGGAGTTTCTCTCTCATCTGGGTTCCCTCTATTTGGGATGAGCGGACTGTTGCCTTTCAGTTGCTCTCTTTGGTTTTGGGTTTTTGGGGTGCCTACTGAGTATGTTTTTACTCACCACTGCACGGGATTTCCCCGCACATGTTTGTGTCTTGTAAAGACCACAAGACTTTCGACGGAGTCCCAGGAGGACCCGGAGCAGGCGGAGCTGAGTGAGCGAGACTGAACGGGGTGTTTGCCGGTGCGGTGCCGAGGGAGCTTTCCTGCGGTGTTTGTGGCAGTGTTCCCCTTCTTCAGAGAAGGTTTGATGCGTTTTTGTAGTTTACATTTGGTGGGCCATGTTTTTCCCTTTGTACTTCTGCTGTGCTCTGGTTGTGGGATAGTGTATGCATGCATTTTTTTTTCAGTTTTATATATCTCTGCACTGTTGCATAGAAGTGTATGTGAGTGTGTGTGTACATGTACCTTAGGCTAATGCCTCCCATGTGTGTGATAGCCTACTCGGCGCTGGTCACCAGCCCCTTGCCTATTAGAGGCGGGCTTGGGGAGTCGCGGCTCGAGCCCCGTTGGGTCGGGTCGTGACAGAGTGGTATCAGTGGAGGTTCCACCTTTGGGATCTCAGAGCGTAGCTGGTCTAGCTGTGAGTTTGGTTTGGGTTGCATAGAGGCAGTGTTAGGGTGTTTCGAGCTCGGCTTTCAGGTAAGAGACTCTAGTGTTGGTGCGGTGGCCGACGTATCCATACACCAGGACTCTGATAATCTGCCTTTCATCTCGGGACATTCGTACACTGGTCGCAGGGACATAATGGTACATGCATCATATAGGATTGGGTTTTGGGTTTCCCTTGTCCATCGTGAGTCAGCTATCCAGATATACTATTTGACTATGGTGCGTCTTGAATTTATTTCAGGATGCCTCCACGATGACAGCCAACGAAGGCTCCGCAACGGGATTGTGGTGACAATTCGCCCCGTGCAGAGGTTGTGGACCAAGGCGCAGGTTCTGAGGCTGGATCTCTAGGTGGTCCACCAGTTGAGCCACCACCTGTCGAGCAGCTGGTTGTGCCGGCAGTGCAGGATGAGGTTGCGCATAGGCTAAGTGCACTGTGAGAGTTCCAAAGGCAGCGACCTCTGAGGTTCTGGGGTGATCCAGACCCCCAGGTAGCTGATGACTGGCTTGGGGCAGTCACCTGAGTTTTCCGCCTAGTGAGGTCACCTCTAGATCAGATGGTGGTCCTAGCGGCGAGCCTTTTTCATGGTTCGGTCAGGTGATGGTGGAGCCTGGTGACGCAGTCCCATGATGAGGAGACGCTCATGTGGGCAGAGTTTGAGCGGCTCTTCAGGGAGGAGTTCTATCCAGTGACGCTGAGGTCAGTGCAAATCCCGTAGCTTCTGCAGCTTCCACAGGAGAGCATGACCGTGTCAGAGTACTCAACGAGGTTTACAGACCTATCACGCTACTCCCTGGATATGGTTCGGGACCCTTTATTTAGGGCTCGGACCTTCGAGCAGGGCTTACGCAGGGACATCCGGGCAGGTGTGGTTTCTTTGTGCCTACCCACCTATGCTGGAGTGCTCGAGCGAGCGTTGGTGGTGGTGAGATTTCTGGCTGAGAAGATTCCCCCTGTTAGTGTTGGGCACGTGAGGGCTGAGACGTCGACATCTGGTAGCCGACGACAGACTCAAGGGTCTGGACGTGGCCGACGTTTCAGGAGGTGACCCTAGGATGGAGGATCTGAGGCTCATGGCTCACATGGCTCGCATGCCAGTTTTGGTCAGCTGCAGGAGAGGCGGCGTTACGCTTACGACGGTCAAGGACATCTTACTAGAGATTGTCCGACCCGACGTGCTGCTGAGTGGGAGCCGGTAGATGGACCGCCTTGGAAGAGGCAGCGTCTCGAGCAAGGAGGTCTGCAGGCCGGCGGAGGCGGTGGCGGAGCAGGTGTACTAGGAGGAGGTGGTAGCCGGTACCAGTTGCCACCACCCCCACCCCCAGGTGGTCCACGCCAAGCTTAGGGAGCTAGTGGCCGAGGGCAAGGACAACTACATACCCTGGAGGCTGTTGACCCAGAGGCTCTACGGATGGATAGAGGTATGCCTTGTGTCCTTTCTACTTTCTGCAGTAGTTTGATAGACGCTGTTTAGTGGTACTCTTTCCTTTTTTTTCTTGCTCGAGTTTTGTTCAGGGCATTGGTAGGACCCTGTGTGGGTGTTGTTCGGCGTGCTTCGAATGCATGAGAGAGAGGGCTCCTTCCCCCACCGAGACGCATTTATGTGACACGATCAAAACCGTGCGGGCGAGTCAGTGCCACCCAAAGCGGATAGTGTTGAGGTGTAGTGGATGAGTCTCTCTGACTTATGTGTTCGGGCATGGGTGTTGGTTGGTGACCTCGCTGGTGTGGGAGACCCAGTTGAGAGTCGAGTCTCTTTCCTTGTGCTTAGGGCATTTCAGGGACGAAAAGTTCTAAGGGGGGGAGGATGTAGCGACTTAGGTTTTTTGCCCTGTTAGACTTTGGAATATTTCTAGGAATAATTCCAGAGATAGGCGCGAAGACGGCGTGCGATTCCGAGGCCCGGTGTGCCCGGAATTAATTTTATAAAAATATTAAGTATTTTTATACTACGCACATGGTGGGGGTGTGATATCTCTTTAACGGTAGCTCGGAATGGGAATCTGAGGGCACAGTTGCGTCCAGAACGTGCCGTTTACCCTAGGCGAGGTGTAAACTTTGCTGGCGCGGGCCTGCGGTGAGAAACGCCACCAGGGGCGTTTTCGTAAATAAGTGGAAAAGTTCATTTACGAGCGTCAGCTCGAATAACTTCTGAACGGAGTCTCGGATCGCAAATCCGAGTCCTCCGTTACGTTCAGAACGACGCATTTACCCTAGGGGTAACCTTACCTTTGTCTACATCGGGTGCCGGGTCGGAGGCTAGTTGTCGAGGAGTTATATGAGTTTGTTTTTTTAAAAGAAAATTAAAACAAAAATTCATCCCCCCTCCCCCAAATCTGCCTACATGCAAAGATGGAACCTCCCTCCTCCTCGGCTGTTCTTCGCCAAATCGAGCTCCGGGTGTCTGAATTCAGCGCTGTTCGTCTGCGGATCCAGCTTCAGGGCGTTGCGAGCGTCGTTCTGCATCCAAAGCGTCGGCGATCCGCCAACAGGTAGGCGTTTTATGTTTTGAAAATCTTGGATCCTGTTTATGAATTGTTTTTCTTCAAATCTTCATAAGGGTTGGGTAGTTCGGGTCCCGAGCTTTCCGAAACATTTTTCGGATCTGAATTTGGAGCACTGGGGTGCTCCCGGTGGCTCCCGGAAGTTTTCCAGCAAAAACCCAGTTTTCTGGTGAGACCTGCGGCGGCCATGGTGGAATCCGGCGAGTTTCGCGGCAGCGCGGCGGCGGCGTGGTGGTTTCCGGCTCCGGCACGGCGGAGTCCGGTGGCAGCGCAGTGGTTTTCGGTGACCCTGCGGTGGTCCGACCAGATTATTCCAGGGGTTCTTTACACCCCCGTAACTCGCAAACCGTAACTCCGATTTGTGAGCTGTTTGCGGCGACGCGTTCCTTGCGTCGAGACGGACATGTTTCACTCACTTTGTGAATTTTTTGAGTCGAGATTTTGTCCCGGGAGCTTGAAATGTTGAATAAAATAATAATATATTATTATTTTACGACTTCGGCCCGTTGTAACTTCTACCCGGATCGTCTGATTGACGTGCCGTCAGTGGCGTTGAGACCCTGATGGTACGACATACATTTTGAGATGGTTTCCGGGTGTTGGGACTGAGAACGGGGTGCGGGCCCCACGGGGCCGGGTTTTGGCGTTTGCGGAGAAACACAACTTTTGCACCAGGAGTCCGATTTTGGCGGATGATTAGTCAATCCTGTGTGTTTTTCCGAGAGGATCGCAATGGTGTTATCCATTCAGTGAGTTTCAGGATTGTGGTGTGGGTCCCACCCGAGCTGGCCTTCGGTGAATAGTTTCTTTTTCACCGGATGTCCGTTTTGGACGAACGAGTAGTCGATTCTGCTTGTTTTTTCAAGGGGATCGCCGTGGTATAATCTACTCGATGGGTTTCGTGATCATTGTGTGGGCCCCGCACGAATTAGCTATGGTGAATAGTTCTGTTTTTACCGGTAGTCCGTTTCGGGCGAGTAAGCAGCCTATCCCGTGTGTTTTTCCGCGTGGTTCGCGATGGTGGCCTCAATATCGGCCTTGGAGGTGCGCAGTGAGGTGTTGTTGCAGGTAGCTTGGGTTAACGACGTTTGGACCAGCAATGGTTGAGGGTACTCCCTTGGTTCATTCCCACGAGGGTTCGTGTGGCATCACATCCTTCCTATAGGTTTGTGATCCTATCGATGGGATGTTTAAACTGTTAGAGTTGTGGCATCCCTCCGGTGGGCCCGGAGTGGGATCCTCTAGCATCTTTTCCCTAGATCAGGTTCTTGGTATCACTGTGACCGCTTATTCAAGGGCAGAGATCCCCTATATAGCAGATTAACCCCGTTGGGTTTATGGCATCATCAGGATTATGATCCCCTACGCGGTGGGCTGTACTCAGTAGGGTTGTGGAATCATCAAGTATACGATCCCCTACTCAGCATGAGGTGTATAGTAGGGTTGCGGTATTGTTGGTTATGTGATCCCCTACTTAGCGCATGGTTTTGGTAGCGTTGCGGTATCGTTGGTTATACGATCCCCTACTTAGCGCGTGGTTTCGGTAGGGTTGCGGCATCGTCGGTTTGATCCCCTACATCGCCAGTTATACCAGATACGGTTCCAGTTTCGTCGTGACCACCTTTATATGGGTGACGATCCTCTATCTGAGTGATGTGCTTCCTTCGAGCGCCAGATCGGGTAGTGGTATCCCCCAGCGTATCCTGGGTGTGATCCCCTATCTGTGAGAACTACGTCTGCCAGATCAGGTTGTGGTATCCCCCAGCAGACCCTGGGAGTGATCCCCTATCGGTGAGTTTCATATACAGGAGTGGGTTCTGGTATCCCCTAGAGGACCCTAGGAGCGATCCCCTAACCGAGGAGTTTGGTGGTTTTGTTGTTTCAGTAGTGAGTTATCCTCAGTGATGCTATCCGACGAGCGTAATCTCCCAGGTGAGTGTTTGAGATGTTTTCTTGGGACCCGATGGAGTGTATCTCTCGGGCGTGCGTCATCTGGGATAATAGTGTTCATGGAGTGTACTCTCCTGGTTATGGACAGTTTCTGGTGTTGAGGTCGGTACCTCATGTGGCTTGTTGCGTGAGCTGATTATATCTGGATTGTTTAAGGAGTATGTATGGGCATACACCTGAGCTGAGCTGACTAGTTGTGTTTAGCCGAGGATGGTCACGAGATGGAGTTTCTCTCTAATCTGGGTTCCCTCTGGCTGGGATGAGCGGACGGTTGCCTTTCAGTTGCTCTCTTTGGTTTTGGGTTTTTGGGGTGCCTACTGAGTATGTTTTTACTCACCCCTGCATGGGCCTTTCCTGCACATGTTTGTGTCTTGTGCAGACCACATGCCTTTCGACGGAGTCCCAGGAGGACCCGGAGCAGGCGGAGCTGAGTGAGCGAGACTGAACGGGGTGTTTGCCGGTGCGGTGCCGAGGGAGCTTTCCGGTGGTGTTTGTGGCAGTGTTCCCCTTCTTCAGAGCAGGTTGGACGCATTTTTGTAGTTTACTTTTGGTGGGCCATGTTTTTCCCTTTGTACTTCTGCTGTACTCTGTTTGTGGGATAGTGTATGCATGCCTTTTGTTTTCAGTTTTATATATCTATGCACTGTTTCATAGAGGTGTGTGTGAGTGCGTGTGTATATGTACTTTAGGCTAATGCCTCCCATGTGTCTGATAGCCTACTCGGCGCTGGTCGCCAGCCCCTTTCCTATTGGAGGCGGGATTGGGGAGTCGCGGCTCAAGCCCCGTTGGGTCGGGTCCTGACAGAGATGGTTTGTCACGTGACATCAGGCGCACCTCCCCATATTCCAGAGGCTACAAACTTGTAGTGAGGGTATAATATATAACATAGGGATACTATAGAATTTTTCATAAAATTATGAAAATTGAGGTAATTAATAAAAAATAACAAAAAATAATAAACAATAACAAAGATAATACCAAAACCAGTATAAGACCAAGCATCACATGATGAATCGAAAGAAGGAGAACAATAACAAAAAACAAAACAATAAATATGTCAAGTCATATCTGTGTCATGTGTGAAAATAAAACCCAAAATAAAGACACAATAAAAACTTCAAGAAGGTCTTAAAATCATGTATAGTTCCCTTATCCATCCTCCATCCCAAATCCCAACTCATCCATGTAACATAGGGCTCTTGTCCTTATCATGTACTATAGACATAAAATCTATTCGGGTACCGATCATGCAACCTGAGTATGGTGTGAGTATAACTTAGTAGAAAACCATAAATGGATTCTATGTAAACACCCATTATATAATGTGTATGCAGTTGTTTAAATAATTAAGAATAAATGGCATGGAACATAGGCTTCACATTTAAGTATTATTTAATTAACCACATTGGTCCCTGGGTTTATAATGACACCCAATACAATCATAACTACTTTTTCCAATGCTAGAGTCTGAACCATACACCAAATGGGTACCAAAATTCATTAATTAATTGGATTAAATTAATCATTTAAAATTTACATTTTCACATTCATACATTAAGGGCCTAGAGTAGCAGTCTTCCACCCCATGGATATTTTGAGCTATAGTCTCTGAACAACAACTCATTGTTCATATGAATATAAAGATATATATCTCAATGGACTAGAGTATTAGTCAATAAACCCACGGTTATTTAGAGTATTAGTATATAACCCACAACATATTAATCAATCAATCACATTGATCACATATATCATATTCATATTAAGGTTCATCATCGTTAACATTTTATTAAATCATCCACATCATGGTGCACACTTTGAATTATCATTCACAACCAGGGTTCCTAATTTTAATCACATGGAATTAAATGAAAATTCACCATTAATACAGTTATTAATATTTATTATTTGATATCATGAAGACGTTCATGGTTATTTCAACCAACCCTTTCATTACCATTATAAAAATGATAAGGTATTATTCAATACTGATAACCCATGAGTCCCATTTTCACATTACATTATTCACAATTTTTTTGATAATGGAACACACCATGGGTTTCCATCAATTCCAGTATGACAGTCTCTAACAGTCCAATGAGATCCATAAAAGGTCTTATAATCAATGAGAATAAATTCATTAAATTAATTTAAATTCAAACTACCCAACATGGAAAAGAAATTGTACAACTAAAACCCATGGATAATAATCATGAATATGGGGATGAGAAATTAGACCACTAACCTCAAGATCATAGATGAACATTCACTAAGACATAACCCAAAATTTGATGTGGAACAATCCAATTTACAAAGGCATAGGATACCGAGGATAAAAACATAGAACCAAGATCAAAAGAAACTAGATTCATCAAAATCTAGATTTAAACTAATTTCCAGTAGAGGAAATATTCCTTCCCAAAGGGGACATAAATATAGAAGATAGGGGAATATAAAAAAAAGATATCACATACTAGAAGAGAATCCAACTCCATCCACTAGATCTTCAATTCTCTCTAGAATGACTTATAAGAGCCTTATAATCTTCTTAGATGCCTCAAAGAGAAAGGGAAACATTTTAGGTCTAGAAGGGGTGGATGGGAATAAAAATTATGCATTTTGGAATTTTTAATCTAAATTTAAAAGGTTTAAAAATCCCTTGAACATAGTTTCATGGATATGGGACATGGTTCTCCAAACTACACTACTTAAATTTGTACCCCAACTTATGAGGTGCATGATTACAATTAGGTGGGTGAACAATTTTGAAAACTCTGTGACAACCATGAAAACCCCTAATATCTCAGGGTGCATGGTTTGTGGAGGGTGGATAAATGGTTTGGTCAAAACCTATTCCACCTTCTATAGGTCCAAAAATAGGTGCACCGTTTCTTGGGGAAAACCACACGGTCCGTCTTAACCATGCACCAACCATGTACAACCCCATGGGATTCCAAATTTCCCAATATTCATCTAAAACAACCCCAAATTATGACCCAAACAACATATAAATAGGACAAGGTAAAATAATACCTAACACGGATCATGATACATGTAATACCCCAACATTTTATGAGATAGATTATTTTAATTTATTTTATTTCTTGTGTTTTATGCTACAACAAGATTATCTTTTTCTATACGCAACACTGTATTAGCCTGCAGTATATGCCACACTATTCATGGCTTATGGAGCACACAATTTGAAGTTATTTTGATATAGTTCATTTCAAACAACACTGAGTATAGATTTTGTTCAATTTATAAATTAATTAGGTTTGGATTATGTTATACGCCACACCAATGGAATCTTTCACTACACACAACACTGACTTGTCTTGTGTTGCACACAAGAGAAACCTTCCTCGATAGCTTGTGTTTAACATGATACTGAGTTTCACTAAACAATGATATATTATTAAAATATTATTATTTAATGGGATATAAACTGGCTGTTATGAATAGTATTATCCAAATTTGGAATTTTATAACATTAAATCAACTTACACATTTTATATAACATGTTATGAGAACAAAATGATTTTTTGGATAAAATAATTATTAAAAAAAGCAGTTTTACTACCTTTTGATGGTACACCCATTTTAAATCTAGTTTTTGTCACTTATATATGTTCAATTTGAAAAAATGAACTTTTTATTTAAAATAAGGATATAATATTTTACTTTGGATGAAATTTTGATATTTTTCTAATACCATTCATATTTTGATGAAT
Source organism: Viscum album (assembly GCA_963277665.1). Taxonomy (NCBI): domain Eukaryota; kingdom Viridiplantae; phylum Streptophyta; class Magnoliopsida; order Santalales; family Viscaceae; genus Viscum; species Viscum album. Next base: position 1,731,976,570 of record OY728142.1, read on the forward strand.
AATGAAAATAGGGAAAATTTTAATTAAAAATAACTTTTTTCATCGAAATAATTTATAATGTTAAAATATATTGTTTAATGCTTTTAAATTATAAATTGAATATATGTTTATAGTTTAAGACAATGTAAGTCATTTTCATTAATTTTACATTGAATTCATATCTAAAAACATTTCAATCATTGGCAAGGTTTTAAACATAAATCCATTTTTTCAATAACAAGATTAATTTTAAATTAATTGCTGAAAATTATGTGTTTTGAATTTTAAAAAATGGATTATATATTTGGAATCATAAGGTTAAAATTGTGTAAATAGGTACATTTTATTTTTGTACATTATGAATAATAACTTCAATAATTATTTAATTTACAATGGTTAAAGGGTAAATCAGCTAAATAAGGGTAAATAAATAATAATATAATAATGTTAAACTTCCCTAACACATGGCCAATCACTATTGGATGGAAATCATTGGGTCGATTTTGGTACCACATGGATTAACTTGGATGTGAAAATGACAATTTATAAGAATTAATTCAAAGTAAAGATGATTAAACTAAACATATATCTTTTACTAAATCAATTTAATAAGGGGTTATATAACATATATATATTTTTATAAATAGTCACTATAAATATAAAAATAGTTCATACATAATGGTATTTTATTTATAATTTTTATACATTAGATAAATACATTTATTTATGACACAATTATGATGTAGTGATTACCTCGTTAATAAAAGATTCAAATAAGTGAATTTATAAATACTAAAATAAGTTAAATTTGAATATTTTGATTCCATAAATGAATTTTCGAGATTAATTTGACATATTATGGTTGATTCAATTCTTTTGGTTCAATGTAATAAGGTTGTTATGAAATTGTAAAAAAGTAAAGTTTGAATAATATCCAAAATTGAAATAATTAATATCTTAAAACATAAAATAGTTTATTAAATGATATTAATTTCATAAAAATATAACATTCATCCAAATGATTAATATATTTTCAAATATGTCATAAATAACTTTTTGGGGGTCGTTTGGCATGATATAGAAATTACACTAACCCACAATGTGTAAATAACATGATATCACAGAAAGATTAAAAAAGGTAAAATAAGGGTAAAACCAAAAAGATAAGGATAAAAAATATTCAAAACATGTCAAAAATTTATTGGATTATGGGTATTCGAACCAAAATAATTTTATATTATAATTAGATAAGTTAGTGACAATTTAAGTTGAAATTGAATTTATAATAAATTAATATTTAGGAACTTTCCACAAGTGCCCCTCTCCTCCCTTATAAAAGGACACCTCCTCCCTCTCCTCTTCACACCATTTTGAGCCTTAAAGCTCATCCAAAAACTACCCATTTTTCTTATAAACATTAATAGTTACATTATAGAGTTTTGGTTACTCTCAAAATACCAACTTTTGTGCCCTAATAAGAAGTTTAAAGGAGGCACGCCGAGGAAGAGATAATATCTTCTATTGATTCCTTCAAATTTCTTTCTTCTTATACTTAATTTTTTAATTGTTTAATTACAAATTAATAAAATTAGTATCAATAATATAATGATATGTTTTTATAAATATGAAACAAATCTATTTCACTTTCTATCCATCCTACGAGAAAAATAAATCACCGCACGTGCGTACTTTCGGATTACCGTCTCCACATCATGGTGTGATCTATTTTTCACCACCACCTTACATGGATGTGTATAATGGTAAAAATAATAAATATATATGATTATTATAACATTATACTAATTCTGACATATTATACACCATCCTCTTTAATACCATTCAATTGGTATGGGAGCGATATCGTTGCTCGTGCGTATGTACGACTTACCTTCTTCATGATGTGATGAGATTCATTCTCCTTGTTAACAATTCAAGAATAATTAAAAAGTATTTATAATAAATAATCATGAAATAAATTTAGTAATTATACTTGATTTATTTATATATATATGTCATTTACTGACTTCCATTCAATTTAATAGGGAAACAAAAACAACATTCATGCGTATGTATGGCCTATCGTCTCCATAAACGGTGTATTCCCTTCCATTTATTGATCTGTTATATATATATATGTATACACAGAATATATATGATATATAAATCATGTTTTAAATTCTGGAATTAATTAATTAATTATCTATGTAATAATATCTAGAACAACAAGTCCAAACACATATGATAAATGAAACGATTATTACCCAAAACATTGCTTTAACATGGAATTGACAAATGAATAGGTAATATAATGTCATAATTGAATCGTATATGATATCATAAATGTTATTATGGTTCTTTTAAAAATTAATAATATCTTTAAACCCACCATTCAAGAGTTTCTAACACATATGGAAGAAATTGGACCTAAGGTAAGTGATAATTTTGCAATATAATTTTTATCCGAGATTGTTTATACATAAGTATATGATGGGGATATATTTATCATCCATGTCCATATTTTCAAAAAATGATTTCATAAAATGGTTAGTATTTTTCTATGTATATTTAAAGTCATTTTTAACCCTTTTTTACTTTTACTTCATGGTATGGAAGGAATATTTATTTTGTTTACCATACGAGGTACATTTTGACTTTTCCAGTAAAAGTACAAAGAGAATGTTTTTTAACTTATATGGAAAGAAAATATTGTTACACTTTTGTAAAGAATTATTTTTATGTATTTTAATTTACAATTTTTCTAGTTTGTAATTTATTTACTTATTTTCTTTTAAAATTTCACGACATTTTGAGAAAAGAAAATGTTTTTTTTGAAAAAAAATATATTTTCCTCAAGAACTAAGTTCAAGTGTTTTATAAAATTTATTTTTTCTTCTAATATGGCATAAGGTTATATTTATATCCCTATTATATCATTGTTTTTATTGATTTTATGATGGAATTATTTTTATTAAGTCCATTTATCTTATATGGATTATGTTATGATGACATGATGTTTAAGAATCACATTTTATTTCATGGGTTGTTCTATGATGAATGATTTATGTTTTTTTGGCACTTGTAAGAATGATTTTATTATGATATGGGTGGGAAAAATATCTCCACACAATGAATTTGGTAAAGATTTATACCTCATGAGATAGACACGACATGAATGATAGGTAAATCTGGTTAAGTAATACATGGTTGGATCCATAGGTAAACCCGATTCAGTAATGGACTTTGTCCACTATGATGGTTTTGTATTAAATTCCTTGGCTACTATTGAAGTCATATTACAAGATTAATGGTTTTACACAATTACATGTTTTATTCCCATGACATTTTATCAGTATTAATGTTACTTTATGATCCATGTCTTACGTACTTCCATGATTTACGTCATGACTCATGTTGTTGATGTTTAAACTTTATGTTCAGGTTTTTACATTCAAATGTTAATGGTTTTGTTTTATGTGTTCCATGATTACACTTACTAAAATTTTTAGCTCACCCTTTATATGTTCTCTTTTCCCCATGATATAAATAAATGCTTTAGGTAGGAAAACAAAAGGGGAAGATATTTGTAGGAGATGTTGAAGATCATTCACTATAATTAGAAGATTATGTTCTGAGTTTACAATGACACTAAACTAATATGGTATTTGGGAATTTGTTTCTGTCATGCATTATGTATTACCCAAAAGAAATGTAATTTCCATATATTTAATGATGGGGTATCTACAGTTGGTATCAGAGCGAAGGTTTAGTCAACCTTTGTAATCTAGGATGTGAAAAATTTAGTGAGATCCCTAGAGATATTTCTAAGGTATGTATAGGGATGTAACAATGGTTAAGTATAACTATAGGTTAGAGTCTTAGAATTATGGTAACGATTATAAATAAACTATAATTAAACCTAATATATTAGATATTTAAGGCAACCCCCCTTGACTATGTTGTTTTCTTAGTATGATTTTTCCTCTCACACTATTCTTTTTAGGGTTTTAGATGAATGATGGAACCTGAATGAACTGTGTTGAGGATCAATGCATCAGGTAGTTAAGTTATTTACCTCATGAATAACCAAATTTTATGGGATATGGGATGAAAAATATTATTTCTATACTTACACAAGCTATGAATTATTCTGGACTCCCAAATGAGCAGAGAAGGTAACAACATTCTATTGAGTGCTTTGTGTGGCAACACCCTCCTTCTTTCAGTGGGTCTTCTGACCAACTTGTTGCTGAAAAATGGATCAATACCATTGAAAAGATATTTTTGATCCTTCTATGTTCTTAACATGAAAATTTCATTTTTTTCTATCGTTTAGTTAGTGAAGCAGACCGGTGGTTGACTTTAATTAAGAATACAAGATAACAAGTTGAAATTGAATCCATGTAATGGGAAGAGTTCAAGAAATTGTTTTTCAATAAGTACTTTCCTCATATTATTCAAACAAGGATTGGAAAGGAGTTCCTTGATCTTAAGCAAAAGGATGATGAATTTTTTGGTACATACGAGGTGAATTTTACAAGACATGCAATGTATGCTTCTGGCTTTATCATCCAACTAGAAAGTAAAGTTGATCGATTCTTCAGTGTCTTAAAACCAAGTCTACGAAGGGTATTAGCTATAAGAGGCTTATGTAACTATAAAGAGATTGATAATTATGCTATCAAGGTATAACTATATATTGGTGTTACATATCGATCTCATGGTTTTGACAAGAAATGAAAGATGGAGTTTAAGGTAAAATCTCAAAACAATGGTGAAAAGAGGATACATGTTTTCTTATGCTCAAAGTTTGGAAAGAAGCACGGTGAAGATTGTATTAAAGGAACTAGAAAATGTTTCAAGTGTGGAAAATAAGGCCATAGATCAGTTGAGTGCTAAAGTAATGGAATAAACTTTACTAATTATGTGAATGGATAAAATACTAAAGAGAATAGACCACCAACACTTCAATGCTATAAGTGTAATGAAAATGGGAGTTATACTAACCAATTCCATAATCTAAGGATTAATGATGATCGACATCAATAATATCTTAAGGAAAAAGACAAAGGGAAGTCACATGTGATCACTATTGGCAATGTTGAGTATGAAAATAAAGTAGTGGAATGATTAAGTGTTTATGTAATGGGATTTTAGAATATTTTTTTGGAATATCAATTATAGTATTATAGAATATTAGAATATCTATGTATTGGTCTATTATGGATTTCCATAATTATATGGTATGAGTAACCATGAAAAGTGATTGAAATATTTTTGGAAAGCACATGATATGAACATAATGAAATGATACATAGATAATGAGATGTTTGATAGTATTAATGATCTCATGACTGATTAAAGGACAAAGTGAATCATGGCTTGAGTATATAATTTTTTTGGTATTTTTGGTGTGTGGAAAGAGTTAATTTTGACAAAATTCATGTTTTAATTGTGGTTCTACAATAATTTTTTTATTATCATTATTTAAAGTTAATACATGATTAATGTATTCACATGTTTGGAATGTGAAAACTAAGAGTTTCCAAATGAGATATGTGAGAAAAATTTTAAGTCGATTTAGTTCACCTCTTTATAAAGTTTTATATTTGTATTTTTTGGAAGGATTCTAATATTATCCATTTATGGATAGTATAAATAATTTTCCATTTTAGGATTGTTAGATTAATGTATTATCTCACTATATGTGGAATTAGGAAAATTTTATTACATGTGCTAAACTTTTTATTGAGATAGATGGAATGACCTATCATTCTATCGCATGATCTGGTAACACTTTATGAATTAAAAATTAAACTTCGTTTCATTAAATTATAGATGAAGTGGAAATTGTTCAAGGCAAGAACAATGATGAGATTGTACTCAAATAAATAATGTATTTCTTATCATGTTCTTCATATTTAGGAAAATGATCTTGAAAAAAATGTTATCTTAGTAGTTTTTTTTTGATGAATCATATGGTCCCTCAAATCATCACATATTTATGACTTCTTGGTAGTTAAGTTTCTCCAAATGTTATTCTCTATCACTATCCATCAGAACTTGATTGTTAGATTTCTCTTCTATATCTATGTTTTCACTTCCCACCCAAGTTATTCTATGTCGAAACCCAGTGATATATTAAATTGGGAAACTGTTATGTTTCTAAATTACTTTTTGAAATGATGTTTTAGTTTTACTTTTTATGATTTGAGTTTCCCTGAAAGAAAATTTCAAGTAGAAAACCATTTAAAACCCAAAATAATTTCTAGTGAGAAATTAATTTTTGAGGGGGTAGAATGTAACACCCCGAGATTTTATGAGATAAATTCTTTTAATTTATTTGATTTCTTGTGTTGTATGCTACACAAATATTATCTTGTGCTAAACATTACACTGTATTATCTGACAGTATACACACCACTATTCTTGGCTTTTGTTGCACACAATTTGAAGTTATTTTGATAGAATTAATTTCACAAAACACTGAGTATCAATTTTGTTCAATGTACAAATGAACTATGTTTGGATTATGTTATATGCAACACCAAATAATGATTTAACTACACACAACACTGACTCGCCTTGAATTACATGCAAGAGTGACCTTCCTCAATAGCTTGTGTTGTATCTAAAACCGAGTTTCTCTAAACAATGATATATTATTAAAATATTATTATTTAATGGGATATAAACTAGAAATTATGAATAAAATTAACAAAATTTTTAATTTTATAACATTATAATTCATCTTATAAATTTTATAGAACATGGTATGAGAACAAAATGATTTTTTTCGGATATAAGAAGTATTTTTCAAAATAAAATATAGTTTTACCTCCTCTTGATGGCGCACCAATTTTAAATTGAGTTTTTGTTTCTTTTATCTGTATAATTTTACAATATAGATTTCTTATTTGGAATCAGGATATTAAATTTTACTTTTTATGAATATTAGATATTTTTCTAATGACTTTTATATTTTGATGAATAGTGAAAATATGCTAAATTTTAATTGAAAACAACCTTTTTCATTGAAATAATTTATATGGTTAAAATATATATTTTAATGGTTTTAAAGTATAAATAGAATATATTTTTCATTTTTTATACAATGTAAGTCATTTTCCTTAATTTTACATTGAATTCATATATAAAAACATTTTAATCTTTTACAATGTTTTAAACAAAAGCCCATTTTTTCGACAATGGGATTAATTTAAAATTAATCACTGATACTTATGTGTTTTGAAATTGGAAAAATTGATTCCATAGTTGGATTCAGATGGTTAAAATTGTGTAAATAGGTACTTTTTATTTTTGGACATTATGAATAGTAAATTTAGTAATTATTTTATTTACCATGGTTAAAGGGTAAATCTGGTAAATAAGGGTAAAAAAATAATGTTAAAATAATGTTAAAATACCCTAACACTTTCACTATTCCTGTTGTATGAGATATTTCTGACCAAGGGCATCCTTTAGTCAATTTTGGGACTCCATAGATTCACTTGGAAGTGAAAATGACAATTTATATGAATTAATTTAAAGTGAATACAATTATAACCAAAACATATATCTTTTACTAAATAGATTTTAATGTGGGGTTATATAAAAGATATCTATGTATATAAATATTAATTGGAAATATAAAAATATTTTCGACATTGTGGTGATTTATTTATTATTTTTAGACCTTAGATAAATAAATTTATTTATAACATAATTATCATGCAGTGATTACCTCCTTAATGAAAGATACAAATAAATGAATTTATAAATGTTAAAATAAGTTTAATTTGAATATTTTGATGCTGTACATGAATTTTCATTATGAAATTGACATATTATGGATGCATTAATTCCTTTGGTTCTAATTAATAAGGTTATGAATATTAAAAAAAGTCCAGTATGAATGGTATCCAATATTGACATAATTCATAACTTAAAACACAACATAGTTTATTAAATGATATTAAATTCCTAAAAATCTAAAATATTCCCAAATGGTTAATATATGTCCAAATATGTCATAAATAACTTTTTTTCGGCTTTTTTTGATATGATATGGTAATTAAATTAACCCACAATGTGTAAAGAACATGATATCATGATATGATTAAAAAGGGTAAAATAATGGTAAAACAAAAAAGATAAAGATAAAAAAATATTCAAAACTTGTCAAAAAATTATTGGATTATGGTTATTCAAACCTAAATCATATTATATTATAATTAAATATGTTTTGTACCATTTTAATCCAAAATTGAATTTATAATAAATTAAAATTGTGGAATTTTCATAGAGTGCCCCTCTCCTCTCTTATAAAAGGGAACCTCCTCCCTCTCTCCTTCACTCCATTTTGAGCCTTAAAGATCAGCCAAACTCTACCCATTTCTCTTAGAAAATTTTCTAGTATCATTTTAGTGGTTTGGGTCTTCTAAAAAGACCAAATCTAGTGCCCTAAGTGTAATTTTAAAGGAGGCATGCCGAGAAAGATGTAATTTCTTCTACCGATTTGTTCAAATATCATTCTTCTTCTACTCCATTTTTCTAGTTGTTTCTTTATAAAGTAATAAAATCATTATAAATAATATACTGATATGTTATTATAAATATGAAACAACCCTATTTCACATTCTATCCATCCTACAAAAAAAAATCACCACCTCTGCGTACGTACAGATTACTGTCTCCACACCGTGGTGTAATCTGTTTTTCACCACAACCATATTTGGATGGGTATAATGGTGGAGGTAAGAAATAAATATGATTATTATAAAATGATACTAATTTTTAGATATTATACACCATCCAATTCAACACCATTCTACAGCTATGGGAATGATATCATCGCTCGTGCATACATACGACTTACCATCTCCACGACGCGATGAGATTTATTCTCCTTGTTAACCATTCCAGAATGATTATAAAGTATATATAATAAATAATCATGAAATATATTAAAAAATAATTCCACTTAATTTTTGAATATATATATTTATATTTCATTTACTTACTTCCATTTAATTTAATAACGAAACAAAAACAGCGTTCATGCGTACGTAAGGCCTACCGTCTCCATGAACAATGTATTCCATTCAATTTATTAATTTGTTATATATATTTATATATGGAATATATATGATATATAAATCATGTTTTACATTCTGTATGTAATTAAATAATTTTCTATGTAATAATATCAAGAACAAAAAATCCAAACACATACAATAAATGAAACAATTATTACCTAAAACACTAATTTAACATGGAATTGACAAATTAACGGGTAATATAAAGTCATAAGTAAATCATATAAGATATCAGAAATATTTTTATGTTTCTATTATATCTTAAAAATATTCTTAAAACCACTAGACAGAATTTTTGGACATGTATAGACGAAATTAGACCTAAGGTTAGGTATAATTTTGCAATCTCATTTTTATCCGAGATTGTTTATATATAAGTATATACTGGGGATATATTTATCATCCTTGTCTATATTTTCCAAAACAATTTTCATAAAATGTTTACTATTTTTCTATGTATGTTTAATTTAATTTTTACCCCCTTATGAATTTTACTACATGTTATGGAAGGAATCTTTCTTTTGTTTACCTTAAGGGGTACATTTTGACTTTTCTTGTAAAAGTAAGAGGATAATGTTTTTTTAACTTATACGGTATGAATATATTTTTACGCTTTCATAAAGAAATATTTCTATGAATCTTATTTTACAATTTTTTCATTTTATTTTCAATTAACATCTTTTCTTTTAAAATTTCACAAAATTTTAAAAAAATATTTTTGAAGAAGAAAGGATATTTTCCTCAAGAACTCAGTTCAAGTGTTTTATCAATTATTTTTTTCATCTAAGATGACACAACGTTATGTTTCTATCGCTATAATTTTTTTTTGATTAATTTTATGATGAAATTATTTTTATGAGTCCATTTATCTTATATGGATTATGTTATGATGACATGATGTTTAAGAATCCCATTTTATTTTATGGGTTATGCTATAATGAACAATTTAAGTTTTTGTAAAAATGTAATAATGATTTTATTATGATATTTTTGGGACATATATCTCCTTCCAATGAATTGTTTAAAGATTTATATCTCATGAGATAGACATGACTGGAATGGTATGTAAATCTAGTTTAGTAATACATGGCTGGAATGGAAAGTAAACCCACTTCAGTAATTGACTTTGTCCACTATGATGGTCTTGGAAAAAATGACTTGGACAGTATAGAAATCATATTATGTGATTAATGGATTTTCACAATTCCATGTTTTATTCCCATGATATTTTATCATGATTAATTTTCCTTTATGATCCATGTATTATGTACTTCCATGATTTATGTCATGACTTATGACGTTGATGTTTAAACTTTATGTTTATGTTTTTTCATTCAAATGTTTATGGTTTTGTTTTATGTTCTCCATGATTAACCTTACTAATAATTTGATCTCACCCATTATATTTTTTATTATGAATGGGATATAACGAATGTTTTCAAGTATGAAAACAAAATGGGAAGATCTTTATGGGAGATGTTGAAGATCTTTCACCGTGATTATAAGATTATGTTCCGAGTTTCTTAAGACACTAAATTAATACAGTCTTTGGTAATTTCTTTATTTCATGTATTAAGTATATTTCAAATGAAATGTAATTTCCTTGTATGTCAAGATAGGGTCTCTATAATACATCTCTAGGAAGGTCAAGATCTTACAACATATTTTACTACAGTCAACTTACCGAATTCATTTTGGAGTTATGAGTTGAATATCATAAAAATATCCAACATTAACATGAATGACTAAGTAATTATATATGAAATGATAGTAATAAAATATATAAAATAATGTTTTTGATAAAGGTTCTCAAGAAAGAAAATAATTAACATAATTTTATTAATTAGGAAGATAAGTAACATACTTGACAAGTTAGATTCAAGGTAAGGGGAATTTTTAAAAATTCTAATTTCAACTCTTATTCTTCCATTCTCCTATTATTAAATTTATTTTATGGATGTATTTATATATAAATAAAATAATTATAAAGAAAGTTTTATGTGTCTATTTAATTTCATTCAATGGTTTTCAAAAGGAATATTTTATGTAATGTTTTGACTTTATTTAGAAAAGAAAAAAATAAATCTCTAAGAGTGATTTTTCTTATAGCAGGGTGTTAGATGATTTAGATGTCACAAAAAATTTAAATTTAAGAGAATCTAGATCTCCCAGCTTTCACTTCTGGTAATATTTCTTTGCATGGATGTGGAGCTTGGGTATTTATTAGTGATCTGGGAGAAGGTTCCATCACTGAGGATGATGTTTCATGATAGATATCCCACCCATATGACTTTTTGTGTGACCTCATAGGGAAAGTGAGTTAAATGGAATCCACATAATGTTGATTTTAACTAAACACTTATGGTTCCTAAATGAATAGTATTTCATGGGGTGATGGTGTGGTCCATGAAAACAAGGTATCCATGGTGATTTATTTTTATTTTGATTATGGTCATGGAAACTCTCTGATGGCAGAGGTTAGGGAAATTCACTATGGCATGGAGATATGTAATATAATAAATATGAATCCAGAGGTGGTGGAGATGGACTCATTAATCACCTAAAAATTCCTTAACAACAAAGATGTTACCCCATGTAGTATTAACTATATCATATAGAGCATTAATTCTCTCTTAAAGGGTTATGTATAAGCTAGGAATATATGTCATAAAGGCAATAAAGTTTTAGATATCCTTATATATAATAATATTCAGAATGGGAATATCACCATTTTTAATATTATGGGATCATCTCACCTAGAATGTTTGAATATACTAAGATGTTATGTATAGCGACCCATACTTTACATACATGGTTAATACTTCAAAATTTAAGCATGCTTATTACAACGTTTAAAAAACCATGAAAGGACCGTATAGGTATAGTGTCTTTAGAAACTGGGAAACATAAACAACTGGTTCATAAAGCATCTACACTGTCTCCCATTTATTTCATCATATCTATAGTCCCTTTTTGGCATATCTTACTTAATACCCTTCTTCATTACCTCAGAAAAGAAAACATACAAAAGGATGAGCTCAAATGATCAGTAAGGGTAAACAAAATAAATATCAATTACATCAAATTCATAAGAACATAACATTTTTGAAAATCTTATCCTGCAAAAGAGATCATAATTTCATAACATGGGATAAATCATGGTAGTGAAATGTAATCCCAATAATCATAACTTAAAACATGAAACTTTGTGGCATACACACATAATCATAGAGAATCATTTCTTATTAGTCAAGACTCATTGCCAAGACAATCTTAGTGGATAAAGTTCATTTCTGAAACGAGTTCACTCCTCGTTTCAATCCTGTTTCACTGAACCGGTTTAACCTGCCTTTCCAGCCATGTCTATCTCATGAGATATAAAATCTTTACCCAATGCATTGGAGGTAGATATAGGTCCCACCCATCTCATAATGATACCATTCTTATGTGTGCCACAAAATCATAAACCATACATCATAGCATAACCCATGTAATAAAAATGGGAATCCTAAACACCGTGAGATCATAAAAAAATTAATATAAGATAAAGGAATTCATAAAAATAATTCCATCACAACATAATCAAATCAATGTAATAATAGGGATAGAAACAGAACCCTTTATTGTAACACCCCGACCCCAGCTACCCAGAGTCGGTGCATTACTTCGTAACATTGGCATGATCACAAAAGACCAAGTCTCGAAAGACCGATTAGTTTAGTAGCCTTGGAAACACCTGATACATTCATAAGTCTTTCATTACATCAAAAAGTAGACAAACTACAATAACATGGTCTTCATAGTCCACACTCATATCCCTTTCTGACTGTCCCTGTAGGTCATTCATAAAATACTTCTTCACATCCTGGAAAAATATTAAAACATTGAAAGGGGTGAGCTCAGATTCTCAGTAAGGATAACAATATAGCGGAAGCTTTCATCAATAAACGTAAACATTTAAGGCAATGTATAACTAAAACAAAAGCCTTTTAAACTTTAACTTCAACATAATATAGAAAAAGTAAAATGAGATAATTACATTCACTTCTTCACATGGATATTCTACTGGTCGAATAATCACATGCAATATCAATAACCACTTTCATAATGAGGGAATGTATAATGCCAGACATTCTGAAACATTTTGTCAAGGCCTCGGCCAAGACGTCTAAAATGATTAAGGCCACGGCCAAAACCATAAATAAAATTGGGAAAGGTCCTCGGCCAATTCCACATCTAGTTGTCTCATGATACCTACCGATGCATCGAGGGGCTATAGCGGGCTCCACCCGTAACTTATTAAGTCCAATACATTCCTCATATGAATAGGTTTAAACATAACATAAATATTCATATTAAAACTAGAATACGAAACGTCAACAATTTCTCCATAAACCATGGATGGTATAAAAATAACACATCCACAGTCAAATATTTCAAAAAATGTTCAATGGGAGTTTTGTATCATAAATCAATTTCAATTAAACTTAAAACCCATCAAAGGATGTTGACATGGATGAAATCAAAGCTATTTGGGAGAATTATCTCTCTTTTTTTGAAATAATTTAAAAGTCCCATAATTATAAAATAATACATTTACTTTGAAAATATTCTTCTAAGCTTGTAAGGTCAGCTTCTACGAAGTTATAATGGCAGAAAATAACCGCACCAGCCGTATAAGTTAAAAAAACATTCTTACCTTACATTTGTCAAAAAGGTCAAAAAGTACATTGTTTGGAAAACGACGGTAAGATTCCTTTCAAAAACGTATAAGGGTATAAATGAATTTAACCCATTTTCCATTTAATAGTAAAAATGTTTTGAAAGAAATTTTTAAGAAACATAGATGTGGATGATAACGAGGTCCTAGTAGATAATTATGTATAAACAACCTTGGATAATGAAGAGGTTGTGAAGTAAACCCTTACCTTGCGTCTTGTCCTGACTCGACCATTCTCTAACCTCCTGAATAATAAAATAGAGTTAATTTATATTTACTTAAGAACCTTTTTCATGTTCATTATTCCTTTTATATCACTTATTACCATGTTATGAACATTATGTAATTATTTAAGTTAATAACGGTCGTTTTGTCGATCTTTGGTACTTGAGTCAAAAATAAACTTCTTATAATTACAAGTTGTTCATGTGGTGAAATATCCATTATATCCAGAATTATATTCATGATTTAGATATCATATATATCATATATATACAGTATATACATTCATTTATAATATTAAGTAACATTTAGAGGTAAGAAATGAAATGCACCGTTCATGGAGACAGTAAGCCGTACGTACGAATGAACGCTACTTTAATTTCTATTTCATATTTAATGGAATGAAATCATAATTATATAAATGTATAATATAATTCCAGTATTATATAGTGTATAATACCATTTACTCCATCCTTTATACATCCCACATATGGCATTAACGATTCAAATCACTTTGAGGGGGCGGTAGTCCGCACTTCCTAAAATGAAATTATCGCGTTTACCCATAATGGAAATCATAAATTATGCCATAAATGAGAAATAAAGAAGCATAAGTAAAACATAAACATATTATATATCATATATAAATATAGTTACATCTTAATGGCCACCTTTGAAGGTGTTATATGAGTGTTGAACAATCATCGTTTCGTGAGGCAGAAATTTTCCATCCACAGAAACAGTATGTTCTTTAACCAGTAGATGTAGGTGTGTGTAAGTGTAGCTCTAATAATTCTTATAACAACATCCTAGTATATTGAGGATACTTTTGTTGTTACAAAAGAAATGAATAAAAAGAGTTTAAGGGGTTGGAGAAGCTAAATAAAATAAAACAACATTAGAGAAGACATTACCTAAAAATCGGGTAACTCTTTTTGATTTGAGCCAAAGGCCTCCTTGGGAATAATTCTGCCCAAAGTGAGGCTTCTAAGAGTAAGGGAATGAAGTTGGGAGGGTATTTGGGCAGAGGTTGGCCGATCCAAATGGCTTGAAAGTGTGAATAAGGTGGGAGTGGTGGGGGCCTTTTATAAGTGGAGAGGAGGGGCACTCTTGGAAAGTAAAGAAAAGCCACTTTATTATAAAATGAGTTTCGGATTTTAGAGGTCCCACACTTATATAATTATAGTATAAGGTGATAAGGGTTCTAAATCTACTCATACAATAGGTTTTGGACATGTGTAGGTCTTAGATATTACATTATCTTTCCATTTTATTTAAATCGTTAAATAATGAGGTCATCACTGCATCACCATGATGTCATAAATAATTTAATTTATTTAATGTATTA
This sequence comes from Viscum album, assembly GCA_963277665.1. Lineage (NCBI taxonomy): Eukaryota > Viridiplantae > Streptophyta > Magnoliopsida > Santalales > Viscaceae > Viscum > Viscum album. The sequence continues at coordinate 1,731,991,934 of OY728142.1, forward strand.
AAATTATAAAAAAAATACTATGATTTAGGAAATCTTTTTAGCTTTCCAATGACTATTTATAGTCAAAAATATGACTTGTATAACCCCATGTAAAGTTTTTTTAGTAAAACATTTCATGTTTGTGTCATTTTTTTACTTTAACATTAAATAAAAGGTATTTATGTCATTTTCCAACTAATGTGGCTCCATGGGGTCCCCAAGTTGACCCATGGATTTTCTTGGTCGGCCATGACACATACAATGAGGTTAGGACACGTGTCAAGCTCATCTCATATTATTAAAACATTATTTTTACCTTAAACTACACTAATTACCTCTAATCGCGATTAAGAACTTAAAAGTTACTATTCACCAAAAAATTATTTTAATCTCATTGAACCAAATTTTACTGCTTAATGAAAACCATGTATGTAAGATTTTTGAAAATCAAATCACAGAAGTGGTAATATTTCATTTAAACGAAAAATCAGTTATTTAACTACCACTTAGTGGTTTCACTATTCATCAAAAATTGAAGTTTTTCAGAACAATGCCAAAATTTCACCCTAAGCTATAATTGATATTCCAAATTCAAAAATGATTTCTATTTTACAAAATTCCAAACATATAAGTGTCATTAATTAATTTTATAATTAATTCCCGCTGTCACAACAAATAGCGTGTTTTTAAGAAACAATTTATATCAAAAGATTGGCAATTGTTTATGTCCAATTTCAATGTTAAATTAATTCTAATGAACACCATTGTATAAAATGGTAAAAATATATTCTAATTATACTTTAAAACCACTAAATAGTATAATTTATCACTATAAATTATTTTTATTAAAAAAGTTGTTTTTAAGTATTTTTCACTATTCATAAAAAATTAGAAGTTCTCAGAAAAATACCAAAAATTCAACATAGGCTAATTTCGATATTCTGAATCCAAAAATTAAGTCCATTTTGAAATATAAAATTTCTATAATTTTAAAAAGTGGTTATTACTATTCATAACGGCTACTTTGATTAGTCGCGGTGTTTTAGAACTCGAAGTTGCGTACAATGCAAGCTATTGCATTATTGAATGAGAAGTGTATCATTGAAGCTCGGGGTGTTACATTTATTATCTTTGATGGAAAATAATTTTGATAAAACACTTGAACTCCATTCTTGAGGAAAATATCCATTCAACATAAAAAACACTTTTCCTTTCTTAACATGTCATACAATTCTAAACTAAAAGAAGTTGATTAAAAATAAAATTGAAAACTTGTAAGGGAAGATTCTTGGAAATAATGTTTTAAAAATCCATTCATTTCGTATAAGTTAAAAGAAAACATTCTTCTCGTACTTTTGTCGGAAAAGTCGAAAAGTACCTCGTACAAAAAACGACAAAAGATTTCATTCATATATTTTACTAAAAACTCACTGAAGGGTAAAATTGGATATAAACTATTGTAGAAGGATATAAATATTACATATTGAGGAAACATGGATGTGGATGATAAAATACACCCCAGTAAATTCCAAAGTATAAACAATCTCGGATAAAAATGAGATTGTGATATTTCCCTTACCTTAGGTCCGATTTGCATCGTAAGTTTCCGAAACTCCTGTATAATGATTTAAATAATGTTATTGACTTATTCCAGAATCATACTTGTTGTTATGATATCATATATGGTCATATTCTTATCTTCTTATTAGTAATATTTCATTACTACTTGTTATTCGGGTGTTTATTACTTTTTGTTCTTATGCATGTTTTGTCGAATAAATTCTTATTCTTCTCTTTAGGTTATAGATACCTAATTTACAAAATTTTATTAGTGTAATATATATCATATTAATTAATTCAATTCATTTATATAATCATCATGCAATGAAGATCATGTAGAACGAGTCGCATCACATCGTGGAGACGATATTCCGTACGTAGGCACGAGCGATGATATCATTCCCATGATAGTGGAATTGTATTGGAGTGTATGTATACTATTTAAGAATCAATATCACTTTACAATAATCATATATAGTTATTATTTACAACATTATACACATCCAATTAAGGTGGTGGGGGGAAATAGATTACCCCACGGTGTGGAGACGGTATTCCGTACGTACACACGTGCAATGATTTTGTTTTCCGTAGGATGGATAGATGGTGAAATAGGGTTGTTTAATAAATATAATAACATATCTATATATGAGTGATATTGTTTTTATTACTTCATAATGAAACAACTAAAGAAGAAGAAGTGGAAGAATAAATAAAGATGAAATATTCGGTAACAGGCATTACCTCTTCTTTGAAACGCCTCTTTGAGACCTCCTCTTAGGGCACTACAATTGGTCTTTGAAGAAGACCAGGACCTCTAGGATATTTCTAGGGAAGTGGGAAAGTTAAATGGTCAGGGATTGTCCGAGCTCGAAGGCTCAAATTGGTGTGATGAGGAGAGGGAGAAGGTGCCCTTTTATAAGGGAGGAGAGGGGCACCTTTGGAAATATAAGAAATATTAGTTTATATTAAATCCCAACCCCACATAAAAACTTCCAAAATGACTCATATCCAAATATTAGATTATATAAGGTTGTAATCTCATCAACCAATAAAATTTATACATGTTAGCAATTTATTTTAAACATTATCAACTTGATTTATCCTTATTTATCAATTTTATTTTATTTGTGGTAATAATATTCTAAATTTTAAATTATTATAAATAATTACATATGTGTTTTTAATTTTCAAAAATTTGATACTTTATGAAATTGGAGACCATATAAATTTTAATTTATAATTATTAAATATTTTTGTTATTTTTAAACAATTTTATAATATGTTATTTTTATAAAATAACAATTGTGTCAATTTTGACACTATTCATTTATTTGAATTTAAATAAAATATATATAGAATATATGTTCAAAATAAAAGCTTTAATAGATCCATAAAATGTCATATGTATCTATAAAATTATTGTAGAACATTAAATAGTTCATATAATATTTATTTTATTATTTTTACAACCATTTATTTGATAATTTAATTAATAAAATAATTTCAACATCACTATTGTGTCATAATTAATGATAATTATTTAATCCCTAAAAATTCGAAATAAATTCCTATGATGTATATAATTGTATTATCTTTCTGGAGAATATTCATGTTTGAAGTTTCATTAAGTTTTTCACTAAATTAAAATTATTATACTTATAATATTTAAGAAAGTGACATGTTGTCACATTCTTTTGTTTTAATAATAATTAAATTATTTTCCTGGAAAAAGTCCATTAAATGAATCTAATCCGACCCTTAGGTGATATGGGTCTACTTTAAGTCATACAATAGGATTTTGGCAGGTTTTATGGTAATTTTATAATATTATATTTAACCTTAATTACCTAATTTACCTTTAACTATGGTAAATAAAATTTACCATAGTTACTATTCATAAAGCCCAAAAATAAAAAGTAGCCGATTAACATAATTTGGACCAACTGATTCTGAATATGGAATCCATTATTCAAAATTCAAAACATATAAGTTTCAGTAATTAATTTAAAATAAATCTCATTGTTAAGAAAACGGGTTTTAGAAGTTAAGACATTGCCAAAGATTGAAATGTTTTTACCTTTGAATTCAATGTGAAATTAATGCTAATGACATACATTATATTAAATGGTAAAAATATATTCTATATATACTTTAAAACCATTCAATATCATTATTTATCCATATAAATTATCTTAATGAAAAAATTTGTTTTAAATTAAAAATTAGCGTATTTTTACTATTCATCAAAATTTGAAAGTTATTAGAAAAATATCAAAATTTTTTCCAAAGTAAATTTTTATACCCTGATTCAAAAGAAGAAATTTTTTTTGTCAAATTTAACTTATAAACATGTCAAAAACTAGATTTAATGTGGGTGCTCCATCAAAAGGTGGCAAAAATGCATTTTTTGAAAAATACTTCTTTTATAAAAAAACTGATTTTTCTTTTATACATCATTCTAGAAAATGCATAAGTTGAATTAAAATGTTATAAAATTAAAAATTCAGTTAATAATATTCATAATGTCTTGTTTTAATAATATTTTAATAGCATATCATTGTTTAGTGAAACTCAGTATTGCGTACGACACAAGCTATCGAGGAAGGACATGGTTGCGTGTAAAGCAAGCCAAGCTAGTGTTGTGTGTAGTGAAAGATTCCTTTGATGATTTATATAACATAAAAACCAAATATTTCCCATAAAAGTCTCGGGTGTTACATTCTACCCCCCTTAAAATGAATTTCACCCTTGAAATTCTTCACTTTTGAACAAATAGATGAGGATACCTCTCCCTCATCATATCCTCAAGCTCCCATGCAGCTTATTCTAATTGGTGGTTCCTCCATAAAACTTTCACCAAGCGAGTGGTCTTGTTCCGTAGGACTTTTTTGCTAAGATCCAGAATCTCTATCGGTTGTTCTTCATAAGAAAGATCTTGTTCCAGTGGTATAACTTCTGAGCTGAGTATATGTGAAGGATCAGGTATGTACTTTCTCAAGAGAGATACATGGAACACATCGTGAACTTGAGAGAGATTTGGTGGAAGCGCCAATCGGTAAGCTACCTTCCCAACACGATCTAGAATTTCAAAAGGGTCAATATATCTAGGGCCCAACTTTCCCTTCTGTCCAAATCTCATGACCCTCTTCCTGGGAGATATTCGTAAGAACACTTTATCACCCACTTCAATCTCTAGGTCTTTTCTTCGGTTGTCGGCATAACTTTTTTGTCGACTTTGAGCTACTTTTATGTGTTGTTGAATAGATCTGACCTTTTCTACCATTTCATCCATGAGATCAGGCCCTAATAGATTTATTTCCCCAACTTCATCCCAGCAAGTTGGAGTCCTGCATTTCTTTCCATAGATATCTTCATAAGGAGCCATCTGAATACTGAAGTGAAAGCTATTATTATAAGAAAATTCCACCAAATGTAGGTGTTGATCCCAACCACCTATGAAATCTATAGAGCAAGCTCTCAACATATCTTCTAGAGTTTGAATTTTCCTCTCAGACTGACCGTCTGTCTGAGGATGATAAGCAGTGCTGAAACTTAACTCTGTATCTAGAGTATGCTGAAGGCTTCTCCAGAACTTTCAGGTAATCCTTGGATCCCGATCAGATATAATAGAAATTGGTACACCATTCAATCTTACCACTTCCTTTACATATATCCTGGAAAGCTGATCTAGAGAGAAATCCTCTCTAATAGCAATGAAGTGTGCAGAATTTGTAAGACGATCAACTATGACCCAGATAACATTATTGCCTTTGGATGTTTTAGGATGTCCGGTGACAAAGTCCATAGTGATGTTTTCCCATTTCCATTCAGGTATGAGTAATGGTTGTAACATCCCCTTAGACTTATGTCTCTCATCTTTAACTTACTGATAAACCAAGCATCGAGAGACATATTCAGCAACATCTCTTTTCATGCCATCCCACCAGAAGTACTCTTTCAGATCCCTATACGTCTTCGTGCTTCCTGGATGAATAGAGAATGAAGAACTATGAGCCTCATCCAGCAACTCCTTCTTTAATTCTGGGATGGGAGGAACACAAACTTGATTCCTGAACTTTATTATTACATCACAATCAAGGTTGAATTCAGGTACATTTCTCACCTTCTTTTGTAACTCTACATCTTCTTTCTGTGCCTCTTTAATCTTCACATGTATAGATGGTTGAAAATTCATTTGAGAAAGATACAATTTTCCCCATCCATCATAATTCCAAGATCTATCCTTTGTAAATCCATAAATATTGGATCTTTTGTGATCCTCATCATGGATAAGCTAGCATGGTCTTGTCGACTTAATATATCTGCCACCTTGTTTTCTTTCCCAGGGTGGTAATGAATTGAGTAGTCATAATCCTTAATAAGCTTCAACCATCTTTTTTGGTGCATATTCATCTCTTTTTGTGTGAAAATATATTTTAAACTTTTATGATTAGTATAAATATCACACCTTTCACCATAAAGGTAATGCCTCCAAATCTTTAATGCAATGATTACCGCAGCTAACTCCAAATCATGAGTTGGGTAATTTTGCTCATGGATTTTCCACTGTCGTGAGGCATAATCTATCACCATATCATTTTTCATGAGAACACATCCCAGTCCCTTCTTGGATGCATCACTGTAGATCACAAACCTTTCTCCACTGCAAGGTTGTGTGAGAACAGGTGCCCTAGTTAACCTTCTTTTTATCTCTTTGAAATTTTCTTCACATTCCTCCGTCCAAACAAACTTAACTCCTTTTCGAGTCAACTTGGTGAGTGGGTTAGATAACCTTGAAAAATCTTTCACAAAACGTCGGTAATATCCATCCAAACCATGAAAACATCAGATCTCGGTTACTGTGGTTGGTCTCGACCATCTTTCGATAACCTCTGTTTTTGCTGGATCCACAGATATCCCCTCTTTTGAGATTATGTGACCCAAAAATGCATCTTTTTTAAGCCAAAATTCACACTTGGTAAATTTGGCATAAATCTTCTCCTTTCTTAGGGTCTTTAATACAATTCTCAAGTGATCTTCATGTTCTTTTTTTCTCTTTGAATAGATAAGAATATCATCTATAAAGACTACCACAAACTAATCAAGATAATCACTAAAGACTCTATTCATCAGATCCATGAAGATAGAAAGGGCATTAATAAGACCAAATGGCATCACTATAAATTCATAGTGTCCATACCTTGTATGGAAAGCCGTCTTTGGTATATCCTCCCTTTTGAACCTTAATTGATGATACCCTGAACGAAGATCAATCTTGGAAAAGTATTGAGCTCCGCGTAGTTGGTCTAATAGGTCATCAATGCATGGGAGATGATATTTTTTCTTGATAGTGATCTTGTTAAGTTCTTGATAATCAATGCAGAGTCTCGTTGATCCATCTTTTTTCTTAACAAACAGAACAGGTGCTCCCCAAGGTGATGCACTAGGGCGTATGAATCCTTTATCAATATTCTCCTGGAGTTTCTTCTTCAATTCCTACAACTCAATTGGGGCCATTCTATAAGGTGTCTTTGAAATAGGCAAAGCACCCGGTATGAGTTCTATTGAAAACACAACTTCACGATTTGGTGGAAGACCTAGAAATTCCTCCAGAAAAACATCATCAAATTCCCGTACAATGGGCATATTATTAATCATGAGTTTCTCTCCAACCATTTGAGATAAATAACCTTCATTTAGTGGAATCGAGACACATAAGATGGATGAAATTTCCACTGGAAGGTTATGTTCATCCTTGCATCGATAGATGAACATAGATTGTCCTGGAATATGAAATGTGACTTCCTTCTTTGGAAATTGATATGAGCTCCATATAAAGAAAGCCAATCCTTGCCAAGAATCAAATCAAATTCCACTATAGGAAGGATCATAAGATTTTCAGGAACCACTTTCCCACAAAATTCAATCGAAGAAGAATTTTACACTTTTGATGCGATTGTTGTGCCATTAAGAGTTGTCACAACCAACTCAACATCTAATTGTTGAGGTAATACAGTGATAACCTTAGAAAATTCTTCAGAATTAAAAGAGTGGGTAGATCCAAAATAAAATAAAACATTTTCTACTTTAGAGTGGATGGTATGTATACCTTTCACCACTTCATTGTCGAACTCCACATCACCGATAGTAATTGCATGTGACTTTCCTTTGTCTTTGGCCTTAAGATTTTATTGACGTCGATCATCATCATCAACCCTTGGATTTGGGCATTGATTGGAATAATGCCCCATCTCCTTTCACTTGAAACATTGAAGTGTAATAGGTTTATTCTGTGTATCCCTTCAATTGTTTGCATCATTAGACATCTTCTTCCCATTATTTCAACATTCAATTGCCAGATGACCTTCTTTTTCACACTTATAACATTTGATTTTTCCCTTAAGACAATTTCCTCCATGTTTCTTTCCACATGTTGAGCATAAGGTAAAACTCATCTTCTATTCACTGTGGTCTTTAGATTTTCCTTTGAATTCCATTCTCCTCTTCTTATCAAACCCATGTGACTGATGGGTTACGCCAATCTCCATCTCTACCTTGAGAGTACATCGAACAATTTCCTCGTAGCTATTGAATTCCCATATGGCTAATGCCCTTAGAAGACTTGGTTTTAAGCCACTAAAGAATTGATCGATCTTACTCTCAGGTTGGATAATAATTCCGGAAGCATACCTTGAAAGGCTTGTAAAATTTGCTTCGTAGGTCCCAACAGATTCATCATCCTTTTTCTTTAGTTCAAGAAACTCTTTCTCCATATTTTTTCAGAGAATACGAGGGAAATACTTATTGAAAAATAAGTTCTTGAACTCGTCCCATTCCATGGACTCAATTTCATCCCCTTGCCTCGTATTCTTAATAATATTCCACCACTGATAAGCATCACCTTCCAAACGATACACTACTAAGATGACTTTATCATGTTCAGAACATTGAAGAACTGAAAATATATTTTCAGTGGTACTGATCCATTGTTCAGCCAGTAATGGATCAGAAGACCCGCTGAATGAAGGTGGACGCTGCCTTATGAAGGATTCAACATAATTTTTCTCTCTCCTTTGCTCATTTGGAAGTCCTGCATGATTCATATCTTGAGAAAGTTGTGTGAGCATGGCTACAAGATTTTTCATTCTAGCTCCCATAACATTTGGTTGCTCAGGGGGACAATCATTGCATTGCCCATCACATTCCGCATTAACACGGTTTCTTAGGGTTCCAGCCATTGACTAATACCAAGAAGAATAGTGTGAGCAACACTAATTATAATAGGAAAACCACATAATCAAGAATAAAATTTCACACATAAGGTCTTATCATAGGTTTTTCATGGCCATTTCTAAACACTAAGATTGTGTTCTATTCTTAGACTTATCCTTAGGGTTCTTACTAAGGCTCTCACATCCTAGTTTCCAAAGGTTGATTATACCTTTCCTCTGATACCAACTATAGCGACCCATACTTTATATACATGGTTAATACTTCAAAATTGAAGCATACTTATTACAATGTATAACAAAACCATGAAAGGACCGTATGTGTATAATGTCTTTAGAAATTGGGAAACATAAACAACTGGTTCATAAAGCACCTACAATGTCTCCCATTTATTTCATCATATATATAGTCCCTTTTTGGCATATCTTACTTAATACCCTTCTTCCTGACCTGGGAAAAGAAAAAATACAAATGGGTGAGCTCAAATGCTTAGTAAGGGTAAACAAAAGAAATATCAATTACATTAAATTCATAAGAACATAACATTTTTGAAAATCTTATCATGCAAATGAGATCATAATTTCATAACATGGGATAAATCATGGTCGTGAAATGTAATCCCAATAATCATAACTTAAAACATGAAACTTTGTGGCATACACACATAATAATAGAGAATCATTTCTTATTAGTCAAGACTCATTTCCAAGACTATCTTAGTGGATAAAGCCCATTTCTGAACCGAGTTCACTCCTCGTTTCATTCCTGTTTCACTGAACCGGTTTAACCTGCTGTTCCAGCCATGTATATCTCATGAGATATAAAATATTTACCCAATGGATTTGAGGGAGATATAGGTCCCACCCATCTCATAATGATACCATTCTTATGTGTGCCACAAAATCATAAACCACACATCATAGCATAACCCATGTAATAAAAATGGGAATCTTAAACATCGTGGCATCATAAAACAATTCATATCAGATAAAGGAATTCATAAAAATAATTCCATCACAACATAATCAAATAATTGTAATAATAGGGATAGAAACAGAACCCTTTATTATCTTAGATGGAAAATAATTTTTATAAAACACTTGAACTCCATTCTTGAGGAAAATATCCTTTCAACTTCAAAAACAATTTTCCTTTCTTAACATGTCATACAATTCTAAACTAAAAGAAGTTGATTAAAAATAAACTTGAAAACTTGTAAGGGAAGCTTCTTGGAAATAATGTTTTAAAAATCCATTCATGCCGTATATGTTAAAAGAAAACATTCTTCTCGTACTTTTTTCGGAAAAGTCAAAAAGTACCTCGTACGAAAAACGACAAAAGATTCCTTTCATATATTTTACTAAAAACTCACCGAAGGGTAAAATTGGATATAAAATATTGTATAAGGATTTAAATATTACATATTTAGGAAACATGGATGTGGATGATAAAATACACCCCAGTAAATTCCAAAGTATAAACAATCTCGACTAAAAATGAGATTGTGATATTTCCCTTACCTTAGGTCCGATTTGCTTCGTGTGTGTCCGAACCTCCTGTATAATTATTTAAATAATTTTATTGACTTATTCCAGAATCATACTTATTGTTATGATATCATATATGGTCATATTCTTAGCTTCTTATTAGTAATATTCCATTACTACTTGTTATTCAGGTGTTTATTACTTTTTGTTCTTATGCGTGTTTTGTTGAATAAATTATTATTCTTCTCTTTAGGTTATAGATAACTCATTTCCAGAATTGCATTAGTGTAATATATATCATATTAATTCATTCAATTCATTTATATGATCATTATGCAATGAAGATCATGTAGAACGAGTTGCATCACATCGTGGAGACGGTATTCTGTACGTACGCACGAGCGATGATATCGTTCCCATGATCGTGGAATTGTATTGGAGTGTATGTATACTATTTCAGAATCAATATCACTTTACAATAATCATATATAGTTATTATTTATACCATTATACCCATCCAAGTATGTTGGTGGGGGAAAATAGATTACACCACGGCGTGGAGATGGTATTCCGTACGTACGCACGCGCGGTGATTTCATTTTCCGTAGGATGGATAGATGGTGAAATAGGGTTGTTTCATACATATAATAACATATCCGTATATTAGTGATATTGATGTTATTACTTCATAATGGAAAATATAAAGAAGAAGAAGTGGAAGAAGAAATAATGATGAAAGAATCGGTAACGGGCATTACCTCTTCTTTGAAACGCCTCTTTGAGACCTCCTCTTAGGGCACTAAAATTGGTCTTTGAAGAATACCAGGACCTCTAGGATGTTTATAGGAAAGTGGGGAAGTTAAATGGTCAGGGATTTTCCAATATTGAAGGCTCAAATTGGTCTGAGGAGGAGAGGGAGGAGGTGCCCTTTTATAAGGGAGGAGAGGGGAACCTTGGGAAATATAAGAAATATTAGTTTATATTAAATCCCAACCGCACTTAAAAACTTCCAAAATGACTCATATCCAAATATTATATGATATAGGGTTGTAATCTCATAAATAAATAAAATTTAGACATGTTAGGAATTTATTTTAAATATTATCAACTTGATTTATCCTTATTTATCAATTTAATTTTATTTGTGGTAATAATAATCTAAATTTTAAATTATTATAAATAATAACATATGTGTTGTGAATTTTCCATAATTTGACACTTTATGACATTTTTGACCATATAAATTTTAATTTATAATTTTTAAATATTTTTGTTATTTTTAAACAATTTTATAATATGTTATTTTTATAAAATAACAACCACTACTGGAAATTTGGGCTATAGCCATGGTTCTAAACCGTTGCTATAGGCCCTCAAACCGTGGCTATAGGTAATAGCCATGGTTCCTGAAACCTTGGCTAAGTTTGGTGTGTCTATAGGCCTAGACCTATAGCCACGGTTCCAAACCCTGGCTTTAAAACTATAGCCACGGTTCAAACCGTGGCTGTACACCTATAGCCACGGTTGAAATCGTGGCTATACTAAAGGCCGGACAAACTTAATTGCCACGGTTTAAAACCGTGGCATTATGTCTATAGCCACGGTTAATAACCGTGGTAATAAACCAATAGCCACGATTTAAACCGTGGCTATAGGGTGTCCAAATCCATAAGAACCCCCCCAACCCCCTCGACACCCCCTGGACACCCCATGGACACCCCCTCGACATCCCCTGGACACCCCCTGGATACCCCCCTACCACCCCCCTGCCACCCCCTACCACCCCCTGCTAGTCCCCCCTGCCAGTCCCCCCTTGTCACCCCCTTCCAGTCCCCCCTGCCCCCTGTCACCCCCTACTAGTCCCCCCTGCCCCTACTAGTCCCCCCCTACCACCCCCTGATTGTCCGCCTGCCAGCCCCCCTGCCCCCTGCTTGTCCCCCTGCCAGCCCCCCCCCCCCCCCCCCCCCCCCCCGCCCCTGCTAGTCCCCCCCGCCAGCCCCCCCTCCCCCCTGCTGGACACCCCTCCCCCCTGCAGGACATCCCCTCCCCCTGCTGGACAACCCCTCCCCCTGCCTGGACACCCCTCCCCCCTGAAGGACACCCCCCCTGCATGGACACCCCTCCCCCATGCTGGACACCCCTCCCCCCTGCTGGACATCCCTCCCCCCTGCTGGACAACCCTCCTCCCCGTGCTGGACAGCCCCTCCCCCCTACTGGACAGCCCCTCCCCCTGCCTAGACACCCCTCCCCCCTGCTGGATAGCCCCTCCCCCTGCCTGGACACCCCTCCCCCCTGCCTGGACACCCCTCCCCCTACCACCCCCTGCTTGTCCCCCTACCTTTCCCCCTGCCCTATTCTAGTCCCCCTGCCACCCCCTGCCAGCCCCCACCCCCAGCCCCTGCCCCCTGCTAGTTCCCCCCTGCCACCCCCTGCTTTCCCCCTACTAGTCGGCCCCCCCTGCCCCTTGCCAGTCCCCCCCTGCCACCCCCTGCCAGTCCCCCCTGCTAGTCCCCCTGCCAGCCCCACCTGCCCCCTGCCAGCCCCCCTGCCAGCCCCCCTTCCCCTGCTAGTCCCCCTGCCCCCTGCTAGGCCCCCTGTCAGTCCCCTGCTAGTCCCCCTGCCCCCTGATCTGATAACCAAGTTTATCTGATCTGATAACCACAACATCTTCAGCACTGCCAGATTCAGGTTTAACAGGTACCAATTCACCAATTCTGACATGTTTAGCAGCATGAGATAAGACAGGAACAGACTAAACTACATCAGATTTACAGACCATGTTTAGCACCCCTCCCCCCTGCTGGACACCCCCCTGCCTGGAAAACACCCCCCCTCCCTAGACAGCAGCCCCTCCCTCCCCCCATGGACACTGGACTCCCCCTGCATATTTACCCCTGCTGGACACTGGACCCCTACTGGACACTGGACCCATACTCCCCCCACCCCTACCAGCCCCCTTGTACCCCTGCTGGACACAGGACTCCCCCTGGAAACCAGTTCTTAGGATGCCCAAATCATATTTACCCCTATTGGACACTGGACCCCCCCCTGGACACTGGACACCCCCTGCATATTTACCCCTGCTGGACACTGGACCCCTGCTGTACACTGGCCCCATACTATAGGTTCTTAGTAGGACCACCCCATACTATAGGTTCTTAGTAGGACTTGGGAAACACTTGAAACAAAATTCAGAAGTAGCTATATATGAGTAATATAGGAAAACATACATATAATCAGTCTGGAAAATAAAACAGAATAAACTATAAAATGTTTATGGAAATAAAATAAAACATATTGGAAATTGGAAAACATTACCAGAAAAACTATTTATCAACTAAAAAAACTGCATGGTGAAATCATGGTCACACATGCTCATCCTCAGATAAAATCTTCTTGCATTTCATGTAGTACTGCATTAAACAAAACATTGAAATTATGATTTGAAATAGAGTTACCTGATTTTATAGCACCATGCTCACTATCTATAGGGGGTGAAATAGTTATACCTGGTTCCTGCGATGTATCTTTGGGATGTTTTATGATATTTTCCAGATCTGGACAGCACTGCATTTTCTCTATAGATACATTCATAACCTTCATGGGCTTAGGTTCCTGGAGAGCCCTCTTGAACCCCCTTGCAACCCCCTGGAGAGCGCCCTTGAACACCCCCCTGCACCCCACATGCCCCCCTTAGTCCCCCATGCCTTCCTGCACCCCACTGGACAGCCCCCATGCCCCAACTGGACAGCCCCACTGGACACCCCCTACACCCCCTGGACAGCCCCCCCCCCCCCTGCCGGAAACCCCTCCCCCCTACTTGGACAACCCCTCCCCCTGCTGGACACTCCTCCCCCTGCTGGACACCCCTGCCCCATGCCCCCTGCCAGTCCTGCCCCCCCCAGACCCTGGACACCCCAGGACAGACCCCCCCAGAACCTGGATAGCCCCCTAGACCATGGACACCCTCTAGAACCTACCCCCCAAACCCAGACCCCCCAGGACAGACCCCCCCAGACCCTGGACACCCCAGGACAACCCCCCCCCCCCCCACTGGACCCCCTAGACTCCCCATGGACAGACCCCCAGGAAAGCCCCCCCAGACCCTGGACACCACAGGATAGACCCCCCCCCCCACTGGACCCCCTAGACAACAGATGGATGTCATGGGTATTGCTAAAAGACTGAATCCGGCTGTTGAAATCAGCAGTATGTAATAAGAGGTAAATGAAGAAAAATGAATAAAATTTTCCCAATATACTTGGGGAAGTTTATTCATCAGCAGGAAGAAGAACAGAAGAACGGTAGCTGAGAGTTCCTTCCCCGGAGGTGGAGAATGATATTTTTACATAGGATCTGTCTAATATTTAATGTAAGAAAGAGGGAGAGGAAATTAAGTACCTCATTACAAGTGGCAGCATCCAACAAATTCTCTTCCAATGGAATAAAATATTAAAAAAAAATCTATAAACCTTCTCTCTCCTCTTGTGGCTTCCAGGTGTCCAGGTGGTTAATAATTTGGTTGAGGTGAGGCCGTGGACTCATGGGGGCAAGCATGAAGGAAAATAAGTTGGACTGGATTTTAAGTAGGCTGCTCTTGTTTTTCTGAAGTGGCAGGGATGATTGGGTCTAAAATAAGTGAGTTGGAACAGAAATTTAGATGAGGGCTTCAAATGATAAGGGTTCTGGTTTAATTGGTTATAATTGGGTGAGGGTTGGAATAGTTTTAAAGTGGGATGCCTGGTGGAAAATGTGGGGTTGGTGGTTTAGAAGTTGAGAGGTGGGTATGCCTGATTGGTGGTCAAGTTGTAAATGGGTTGCCTAGGTGGATTGAAAAATGGTGGGGGACTGGGAAGGAGTTCATAGTGGCTAAATTGAAGTGGGAGCTTGGAATTGTAGTAGGGCTTGAGTTTGGATTTTTTAATGAGAGTGGAAATGGCCCTGGAATAGATGGTTTGATTTTGGTGGGTTGGCCATGGGATTTTTATAGTGCATCGAAAAATAGTCACTAGCAGGGCATGATTTGGTGTGAAATTCAGTCAAACGGTTGTGGGAACCATCATGGAAGCAACTACCAAATACAAACCAGAGCTAGTCTCCTCTACAGTGAAGACCCTTCATGGAAACTCTTCAAGTAAACCAGGTCTCCAGTTGCATCTTTGTCCATAACAAACAAGACCTATTTGCAAAGTCCCAAATAGACCTCCCTTTGCCAGCTTGTGGGGGAAATATGGGAACTCCAGCATGAAATAGGCCCTCAGAATAGAACATCCTCTTTGGAATTGCATCAAACAGATTGTGTGTAGCCTTTAAAACTCAACTTGGCAGTGATCATCCTCCTCCAATGAGTGCTACATGAGATGAGGGAATTATGGAAGGAATTTCATCTAAAACATCCAAAATCAGACATTGAATTTCCATCACAACAGGTAGATCCGGCTCAGACGACATGTGCAGAGGATGAGGATGATCTGGTTCGGACAACATGTGAAGAGGATGAGTAAAAATAAGAATTACCGAACAAATATTATGTGATACATGTACAATAAAATATGCCAAACAATTCCAAACCAATGTTTTCAGTTGAATTGAGCCTTTGTACCACCTACTATGCACGTTTTGTGGAAAGATGGATGAGAGGCAGTGCTGAG
This sequence comes from Viscum album, assembly GCA_963277665.1. NCBI lineage: Eukaryota > Viridiplantae > Streptophyta > Magnoliopsida > Santalales > Viscaceae > Viscum > Viscum album. Next base: position 1,732,007,844 of record OY728142.1, read on the forward strand.
AGGAGATATAGTTTGGGAATGAGGAATTACGAAAAATTATAGAGCTAACCATTCAATGTTTCTCTAAGGAGGAGTAACCGCCACAGGGTGTCATCCTGGAGCAGGGAAAAATCACGGCGTGACCGTGGTGTGACCGCGGCGTGACCGCGGCGTGACCGTGGCGTGACTGCGGCGTGACCGCCGCAGGGTGTCGTCCAGGAGGAGTAACCGCCGCAGGGTGTCGTCCTGGAGCAGGGCCAAATAACAGCGTGGCTACGGCGTGACCACGGCGTGACCGCCTCGTCCTAGAGAAGTAACCGCCGTAGGGTGTCATCCTAGAGCAGGGCCAAATCACGGAGTGACCGCGGCGTGACCGCGGCGTGACCGCGGCGTGACCGCGGCGTGACTGCCGCAGGGTGTCATCCTGGAGGAGTAACCGCCGCAGGGTGTCCTCCTGGAGCAGGGCCAAATCACGGCGTGACTGCGGCGTGACCATGGCGTGACTGCGACATGACCGCGGCGTGACCGCGGCATGATCGCGGCGTGACCGCCGCAGGGTGTCGTCCTAGAGGAGTAACCACCACAGGGTGTCGTCCTAGAGCAGGGCCAAATCACGGCGTGACCGCGGCGTGACCGCAGCGTGACCGCGGCGTGACCGCCGCATGGTGTCGTCCTAGAGGAGTAACCACCACAGGGTGTCTTCCTGGAGCAGGGCCAAATCATGGCATGACCGCGGCGTGACCACGGCGTGACCGCGACGTGACCGCGACGTGACCGCGGCGTGACCACTGCGTGACCGTGGCGTGACCACAGCGTGACCACAATGTGTTGGCCCGATCCAGCAACATCCATGGGGCAACATGAATTATATGTTTTTTCCATCATTCTCTAGAATGTAATAGGGACAAGGAGTGTTCTTTTTACAATATGAAGGGGAATGATGTCTCTAACTATGAAAGTTGGAACGGTAAGATGAATATTCCAATCTATGACTTGGAGAGAAAATATACTACTGTCCCTTATAATGTGGATAAGATAGGGGTTATATCAGTGTAGAAGGATACTGGGAAAACTACAGACTTAATAACTTCAACATCACCTTAGGATTGTCCTTCTAATGAAAAAAACATGGATTATTCTCAGTGTGTTGTATTTACTTTAGAGGGCCCACCCCCGGGAAAATCCTTGAATGAGGACAATGTACCCCTTCCTGATAGAGAGATAAACATTGGGTAGAACATCCAGTTCGAGGGGCATGTATTTTGGGGGCACCTTTCCCTGATATTTTGTACAGATCCAAGGGACTGTAGGTATTTGCAACTTTGTAGGAAAGCCTAATGTAAATACTCATGAATGGGAAAAATAGGCAGAAAGTCAATGTGGACCTCTATACAAATGTAGCTGGTCTTGAAGAGAGTACTTCAAATGAGGAAACATTTGATGGCATGCCTACATAGAGGTGTTGCTTTTAGGATGATTTACCTAACCTGATTGCATCTCATGGTTCTCAAGTGGTGAAAAATGGGAAAAAATTATTGCAGGTTCCTACCTATCTTTAATTGATGATGACACATTCTGAGGGACCCCGCATGCATGTTTCATACATAGATATCTAGGAACAATCAAAGAAGGAAACCTCACCAGGTTCGCTGAATATGAGTACACCCAAGGATCATCAAAATAAGTTGCAGTAGAATCCCTTACATACTAAAAATAATGATCAATATGGGGTTTCACGAAAGTACCTACTACAATGATTACTAAGAATAAGGCCTCCATAGAGTCACAATCTTATCCTAGATAGTATATGGATAAATTTACAAACTTAAGTCGTGTATTATGGTATGATGATGATGAGGAAATTTCAATCAGTTAGAAGGTTATCATCACCTCCAATATGGTAAATGAAGATGAATATCCAAAAGCTAAATACATGTATGATAAAGGCATGGGTAGTGACCCAAAATTAAAGAACAAGAGAAATAATTGGAGTAATGGTATGGAGAAACTACCCCTTGCCCCCTGCCCCCTGCCCCCTACCCCCTGCCCCCCTCCATCCTGCACCCTACCCCCTACCCCCTTACCCCCTCCACCCAGCCCCTTAGCCTGCACAACACCCCCTGCACCCCCCATGCACCCTCCCTGCCCCCTGCCCCCCTCCGCCCTCCCCCCTGCCCCTGCCCCTGCCCCCTACCCCCTGCCCTCTACCCCCCTCCACCCTGCCCCCCCTCCACCCCTCCACCCTGCCCCCTGCCCCCCTCCACCCAGCCCCCTATCATACTTCAATACATCCCGAAGATATTATCAAAAACACTCTAAGACATAAAATGACTATTTTCAAAAAATATAACAAAAGACCAAAATATATGATGCAAGAACCACAAATCAAAGAACCCTTTCAACATACATGATGTAGTATGGTAAAAAGAAATAAATGAACTTACGAAAATGTTACCATCATACAAAATGGTGCCTTAAGAGTACTTTGGGTGCATATTTCTTTTTCACACTAAGACTTTATTTTACCTGCAAGAAATAAAGAATAAAAGATCAAAATAAATCAGAAGTAATTATGTAGAGAATAAATAATTGATAAGAAATATATTGGTGTTTATGTGCATTAATACAAACATGTATCCTGCAAAAATTGTAGATGCAAGAACCACAAATCAAAGCTTACTTGAGAGGAAAATGTTTTGTTATGAAAAGTTCAACTATTAGAAATTAGAGTTTCAAAAATTTCATCACCAGTTGCACCCTATATTCATCAAACTGTAAAAGGTTTATGGAAGAAAGAAGGTGATACAATCATATCGAGCACAAAAATTGAGTACCGTAGAATTTAGCTCATAAAAAAGATTTTAAAATTGGAACCATAAAACTATGACAAATTTTTTATTTTTTGTTTGAAAAACTACATGGGAACAAAATAATATGTTAATATCACTCTAATCAAAACCAATAACTAAGAAGTGAAGTTCAAATAGATGCCCATTACCAAGAATGGATGTTCCCCCTTGCTTGTCGGTTGCATGCCAACGTGCCCACAATTGAACCAACACCAACCACCTCATCCTATGGTAGAAATTATTAATTAGATATATGCATCAGTTTGTAACAATAAATAATTTTTTTTATCTAATTACAAACAAAGCATATAACTAATATATTAAAAACAAAAGAAATGAAGAAAATAGAGTTCAAACAATCACACAAAATGCATGAATGATACCCACTAGTTACTATATTAACAACTTCAACACATATTCATGGATTTTAATGTAGATGGATGTTAACATTTGAAGTTCAAAAATGATTTTTAGTAAAACATTAAAATAAGCATACACACCAGAATTTCAATACAAAAAGGTAGTAAAAAAGGGAAGCAATAACCAACAGATTTAACCAGATGATTTCAGCATACAAAATTTATTAAAAGGCAACTTCCAACCATTTATTTCAACTAAAAAAAAGAAGTGAATTTTCAAGTTTAAGTAGAAAAATCACAGAATTTAAACTATTACTCCCATGGTGTAAATGCTCTATTCATTTGAGATCATTGTAAAAAATTTCCCTTCTTTTCTTGTTGAATAAATACCTTTGGTTTCCAAAATTTCATCTCTTATAAGTGTAAACATATACATTAATTTAAAGAATTTTATGTTCAAAACAGAAAAAAACTAGAGTAAAAACTAAGGTAGATTGGTTCAATGTTACTATGAAATATAACTTCTCTAGATCTATAAAAATTGTTGCATATATAATTCAATAGGATGTGAAATTATGATCACCAAAGTACTAAAAAATTTAAAATTATAACGTACATTCACTTATTCTATGTGAAAAACATAATTTTTTTAATAAAAATCAATAAAAAGGAATATTTAAACAATGATTTAGAATTATAAAATTTAGGATTAGAAAAAAATTGTGTACCCTTACCTCACACTTAATTTGAAGTATATAATAAGAATTTAAACTCTTAAAAATTTAAGGGTGGAAGGAAACAACCTGAAAATTTTCTTAGAGTGAAAGAAGTTACTCAAAATGGGCCGCCATGTGAAGTGACCCACCTATCTTCATATAAAAAAGACCTCAATCAAAAAAACTTTATTAAATAAGGTCAAATAAAAAAACTAAAAAAAGTAACAAGATAATCTTGGGTTTATCCCCCAAGGGGTTCTATATTTAGATTGCTTATAGTTGAAAAATCATTGATTCAACCCCAATTAGATGGAGGATTTGTCTTCTTACTTAAGAACTAGCATAAAATCTTCTTTGTAGCTATAGTAATCAACTCAAATAGTTTTTTAACACCCCATTTTCATATACTTTTAATTTCACCACTTTTAAATTATAACTTACTAGGAGTAGTGGAAAGGGGGGAAAAGGGGGTATATTCCCTCTTCTTCAACTTGAGGAGTGAGGTGTATAAATAGTAAAAATTCAATTCTTGGATGTGATTTTTCATTCGATTCAATATCCTATATAAATTAATTATTAAAAACCACATATATATCAATATCCAATTTTTCATTAGTGTGCAACTTCAAAATATCCTCATTCTCTTCGACCACTCCCAAACTTTGAATTATAATTAGAATTTTTGAGTTTCAAAAGTTTCTCATCAGGTGTATTAATAACCTTCTCATGTACCTCTAGTAAATCATGAAGTTCACTTGAATCTACAAAACATACATAGGGAGAAGAAAAATCAAAATCATACACAAAAAAATCACAATAATATAAAAGAAAAGCTTGTTCAATTAAATAAAAAACTTCATTAATTTGGTCATCTTGCTCTTTTTAAAGAAAAACCGATGATCCTAGGAGTGTTTCTAAGTTAGAAGTGATTTATTCAACCTCCTCCAACCTCTTATCAAAACAAAAATCCTCAATTTTATAATTTTTCAAAGTAAAGGAAAGTGTATCTTTAATTGGTTCATCATCTTATGATTTCACAAGAATTTTGAAAGGATTATCAGGAATATCCGACTAATAAAAGACCACCTTAGAGAGATGGGTTACATTCCTTCTATTTGTCCTTTGACATATTCATAGACCTAGTCCCCATTGGTAGAGAAAAATATGAGTAATCCCTTTTATCTTTCTAGTTGACCCTCCCTATCTTACTCTTATCATACATGGATACATTTAATCCTGATCCTCGTCCTCTAAATCACCTAAAAAGTGGAAAGAACATTCATCACCTGACCAATTTTTAGGGACCTACTCCTCTCTAACGGTTCTGACCAGGTATTGTTCAAAATTCTAGACTAGTTCATCATATGACAAAAGATCAAAATGGTTATCCATCACAACACCTCCCACTTCTGTAGAACTCTTCATGAATGTGGCCTCACTCCCTTTAACCTATTCCGATAAATTACCGCTTGTTGAAAATGAGAAAACGGAGGGATTATTGGGACCACCCTCATCCATATTATTCAGTTCCATAACCGAGTAATGCTTACTGACACCATGGAGAGGAGGGCGCGGCGCGGAGGAGGTGTCGACGAGGAGGCGTCGGGGAGGAGGGTGCGGCGAGGAGGCATCGGGGAGGAGGGCGCGATAAGGAGGAGGGCGCGGCGAGGAGGGCGCGAAGAGGAGGGTGCGGTGAGGAGGGTGCGGCGCGGAGGAGGCGTCAACATAGATGCATCGGGGAGGGGGTGGGCGCAGTGAGGATGAGGAATCGCGAGGGGGAGTAGAAGGAGCCCGATGGGTTTGAAAAAAAAACGGGGCTGCTGGATATAGCCACAGATGAAATAATTAACCGTGGCAGTATAAAAGATATAGCCACGGACCTATAAAACTGTGGCTATAGGTCCGTGGATAGAATTCATAGGAAAATGTGTAGATTGAAGAATGAAATACGAAACAATCTATTATCCTATAGAAAACACTGGGTTATAAAAAATAAGAGTTGGCATGATAATCTCTTGAATTTCCTCTATACCTATTGGATAATGACTCTTAATTCCACCCCAGTGACCTCATATCCCTAGTATGTGAAACCAAGTAAGTCATTCCCATCGAGGATTAGATACCATAGATCTAAATAGATTTATACAACAACAATAGTCTAGAAATAATGAAAGAATATCACTTGGATGATTTGGAATCCCTCATAGAGAACAACTTCCAAGCATTTCCCAATCTAGAGAGAAACCAAATCTAGATGAAAATATAATTCAAAAATATGGTTTCCTCTGCTCCACACAATACAGTGACATGGTACTAGATCTCAGAACAAGGGTGATAACCAAATAAATAAACCGAAGTTGGTGCCCAAGTGGGAATGACCTTACCTCATTCATAAGGTCTATTCCAACGGGGTATACTCTTTGATCACCATATATAGAGATCGTATCACACCTCCCACCAATGTGATGTTTCCGAAGTAGTACTTCACATGAGGATACCCATGGTCCAAGAAAGAAAACCTAAAAATATTTTCATGGTTCCAAGATTTATGAATATAAAATATTCACAAATGTTCCAAAATTTACGACCCTAAACTACCAGAAACCCCATGGTCGAGCAAGTATGACCTTAAAATATTCATAACTGGTCAAAGCAACAATACCTTAAAAATATCCTTAATCTAAAATCTTTGAACATAAACAAGGAGTCATATTCCATGAATTATGAAAATAACTATTTTCTACCAATATTGTTTGAGTTTAATGACTTTAAACTATAGATATTGACATCCTAGGCACACAAAATTAAATAATGATCTTAATCGATATAAAATTAAGATGACTTATATGATAACTATGGGATGATATGAAAGGTCTTACAATTTTTATAACCATGGTGCCTCATAATATATGTATGATATTGTCTAAAAAATCACCCCACTTGGAATCAATATGAATAATATGATATGAGACAAACTAAACCATCATCTATATAACACGATGCTAAACTCTAGCATTACCCATGTGATAAATTTGGGATTCCCTCACGAGAGAGGATTTCCCCAAATTTTGGAATTGAAATCCTACTATTACATAATTTTGAACCATGTGTGGATTGACTACCATTTTCATGGGATACGTTGTAATTCCTATACCTATCATTTATAGGTCTAGATAAATATTTTTTAACCCTACATCCCCTTAGTCCCATTTACACACACAACATTATGACTTTAACTTGTGTGTAGTCCATCTCAAGGTGTGAACATGGTATATAAGACTATTTGGGTCCATTTACAGTAGGTTTTACCACTTCTATGACACATATATTACTGTGATACCAAATTACACATATTTCAAGAATCATGAATTTAAAATATCATCTACATTCATCTCGGTCTGATCATTATAACATTATACGATATGGAATTTTTTTCTGAGGTATTTTTGTGGTGCGTGGGATGTCCTGCCCTAAATTAAAATCAAATTCAACCTCATTCATGAATTGATTTTTTTTTCAAAATATAACTGTTTCAGTAGCCCATGAATCATGAATGTAAATAGTTTTCTGTCATCCAAGAGGTATGACATTAAACATTGATCAACCATCTTCAGGATCACTTCATTTGTTATAGGACATCCTGGTATCCGTTCACATGGGTTTTAAGCATTTTTCACTGCATTATCGTCCTTAAAGATCCTCTGTATACTCAAATCATCAAGAATATAAACTATTTTCATTTTCACTAAGCTCCATGAACTCAAACAAGAAGACTAGATCAAGGAATTTTGAACCTAAACTATATGCATGCACCCATTATTCACATGATTTTCACCATATCTAGTGTTGCATAAATCTAACAGCTCTACCATACAAAACTATATAAGGCTTGATTCCTATCCTTATCGGATGTGAAATGATGGATAGACCATCTATCTATAGGAATAACCATAGATTAATTGTAAAATCATATGTTACATATGGTTATATCACCATGATATTCTCATATTTTCCTCCTTTTTGGGAATAAGACCCATTAATTTCTCTTGAACAACTAGAAATCTAGTATTCCCTCAAAAATAGATATATATGGTAGAAAATAATTGGATGATGAAGGAATATCCTACACTAATGTTCCTAGTTCTTGATGTTAATATATATTATTACCCTATACAAAACCACGATGCCTCATACGATATTTAAGGTATGGAAAGCAAAACAAAATCCATGGAACACAATTCCAAAACGTTGACATAACCTATTTAATTTCTGGATGCCTCAGATTCGAAAATGGTATGATTTAGTATCCTTATTCATGAGGATCGACCCGAGCAGCAGAAATATCTTACCTAAAAGAGTGGAAATATTCTTGAGAAGGATCTAATTACTACTGATATGGATTTTGAAAAAACTATTGTTAAAGATAAAGATACTGGAAATGAAAAAAAATGGAATGATAAAGATAACATCAATGAGGTCATCCGAAGGAGGCCGTTAGAAGGAGGAGAGTTCGTCAGAGGAGGAGATTCCATCAGGAGCAGGTGAGTTGCGGTCGTCCGGAGGAGGGGAGTCCGTCGAGAGGAGGGGAGTCTGTAGGGGGAGGAGGGGAGTCCGTTGGGGGAGGATGGGATTCCGTCGGGGGAGGATGGGAGTTCGTCGGGGTCATCCAGAGGAGGGGAGTCCATCGGGGGAGGCACGATCATCCAGGGAGGAGAGGTCGTCGGGAGGAGGGGAGTGCGTCGGGGGAGGAGGGGAGTCCGTCGGCGTCGGGGGAGGCACTGTCATCCGGGGAGGGGGGAGGCGCGGTCGTCCGGGGAGGGGAGTGCGTCGGGGGAGGGGAGTGAGTCGGGGAGGGTTCCGTAGGAGGAGCCCGAGGCCAAATGCACATATATCCATGGACGAATTTTCATCCGTTGGTATAACCATGCTATAGCCACGGACTTATAAAACCATGGATATAGGTCCGTGGCTATAGCTTCATTTTGTAGTAGTGAATAGTGTCAATTTTGACACTATTCAGTTATTTGAATTTAAATAAAATATATACAGAAGATATATTCGAAATAAAAGCTTTAATAGATCCATAAAATGTCATATGTATCTAGAAAATTAGTGGAGCACATTAAATAGTTCATATAATATTTATTTTATTATTTTTAAAACCATTTATTTGATATTTTAATTAATAAAATAATTTCAACATCACTATTGTGTCATAATAAATGATAATTATTTAATCCTTAAAAATTCTAAATAAATTCTTATGATGTTGATAATTGTATTAGATTTCTGTATACTATTCATGTTCAAAGTTTCATGAAGTTTATCACTAAAGTAAAATTATTATACTTATAAGATTTAAGAAAGTGACATGTTGTCAAATTCTTTGGTTTTAATAATAATTAAATTATTTTCATAGACAAAAGTCCATTAAATGAATTTAATCCGACCCTTAGGTGATATGGGTCTACTTTTAGTCATCCAATAGGATTTTGGCAGGTGTTAGGGTAACTTTATAATCTTACATTTATCCTTAATTACCCGATTTACCTTTAACTACGGTAAATAAAATTTACCGTAGTTACTATTCATAATGCCCAAAAATAAAAATTATCCTATTAACATAATTTAGACCCACTGATTATGAATATGGAATCCATTTTTAAAAATTCAAAACATTTAATTTTCAGTAATTAATTTAAAATAAATCTCGTTGTTAAGAAAACGGGTTTTAGAAGTTAAAACATTTCCAAAGATTGAAATGTTTTTAACTTTGAATTCAATGTGAAATTAATACTAATGACATACATTATATTAAATGGTAAAAATATATTCTATTTATACTTTAAAACCATTCAATATTATAATATATCTATATAAATTATCTCAATGAAAAAAGTTGTTTTTAATTAAAAATTAGCGTATTTTTACTATTCATCAAAATATGAAAGTTATCAGAAAAATTTCAAAAATTTATCCAAAGTAAATTTTTATTCCCTGATTCAAAATAAGAATTTTATTTTGTCAAATTGAACTTATAAACATGTCAAAAACTAGATTTAATGTGGGTGCGCCATCAAAAGGTGGCAAAACTGCATTTTTTGAAAAATACTTCTTTTATAGAAAAAACTGATTTTGCTTTTATACCTCATTCTAGAAAATGTATAAGTTGAATTAAAATGTTATAAAATTCAAATTTCAGTTAATACTATTCATAATGGCTAGTTTTAATAATATTTTAATAGAATATCATTGTTTAGTGAAACTCGGTATTGCGTACGACGCAAGTTATCGAGGAAGGCCGCGGTTGCGTGTAAAGCAAGCCAAGCTAGTTTTGTGTGTAGTGAAAGATTACTTTGATGATTTATATAACATAAAAACAAAATATTTCCCATAAAAGTCTTGGGTTTTACATTATGCACTCACTATCCACTTTTATCGCAAACCGTGATGGACTTATCTTGTAATTTTTTCTTTTATATTAATAAAAATCTCACTATACTTGAAAAATAATCCTCTATTTTAGTGTATTAAATGACAAGGCCTCCCCCCACCAAAACCAACATTTTATGTTTGTATTAATTATAATATTCTATGATTTATTGAAAAAAATCCTGCTTCTTATTTTTAAGGGAAATTTTGTACTGAAAAATGGGTTTTAATGAAAACAAATAAATAAATATCTGAAAATTCATTCTTAGGGGTTAAAATAATTTATTTATAATGAGATATTTTATATTTCATAGGAATTATGTATAATAAAAGTTGTTTATATGAAAAACCAATGCCTTGTGTGACTACTATAGCTCATAAATGCATTTGGTAAAGGGATAAAGTTAAATTATTAGGTTTATCCTAATATATTATGAGAACATATTGAGACATATATTCCAAATACAATAGTGATGGTTATTTCAAGTGTAACTATGATGGTTAATCCAAGTTAAACCATGATGGTTAATTTATGTGTAAGTAAAAATGATATGAAAATGATTCCTCAGGTTACCAACATGATTTATTTATTATTGTTATATGTTTTTATGGAAAACTTATGTACCCACATGGTAATGGAAAGTATATTCTATTTTGTAAGTTTGAAAATTATAATTTTGTAAAAAAGTTGTTAAATGTTTTTCATTAATTAAAAGAAAAATTTATGAGTTTTATTTTTCTTTTAATATTTTTATGAAATTTGGTAAGGAAATATTTGGAAAGATAATGGTAATTCTTGGGTAAGATAATGTTTATTTTGAGCCCAAATTTTAATTTTGATAAAGTAAAAATTTTAAAATATTCATGGAATAATGATTACTTTCTTTCTTTTTTATGACCCTTACAGAGTTTTTTTATGATCATCCCATATTATAAAATGATGATCAAATGGTTAATGGTTTGGTAAAATAAATGAAGAATTCAATTTAATGTTGTGAATATTTTTCATGAAAATAAAACATGTTTTATTTTAAAAGTTTAGTTTGGTGGAAAAAATGGACACTTAATAGATGTGACCAATTTTAAATATATGGTTTTCTTATGTAAGAGTTACGACCTAACTATCTAAAAATATAAACCTAAAAAATCTTTTGGAATGTAATAATGTGAATTATGGTTTAATTTAAGTAGAATATATTTTTTTAAGGGAAATTCCATATATATAATATTTTTGAAAGTGATTGGATAACGTATATTATCATGTGAGGCTTTAAAAGATGAGATAATTCACAAGATATTATTTTTCCTAAATTTTAATTAGGTTGTGCCAAGTTGTGAATATGTGACTAAATTTTATGGTTTTACTACATTAATTATTATACATAGTTGGTATTTACATGGTTGTTCATTATTTAAGAAAAGTTCAGATGACCTAATATAAACTTTCATATATTTTAAATCATTTTTTGATTCTAAATATTACATGTCAAAAATAATCTCACAATTTTAAAACAAAAATGTTTGTTGTATTTGTAGATCATATAATTAAAAAACATACTAAAAATTATTTCTATAATATATCAGTTAAACATATATATATAAAATATACTTATATAAATAGTTATTTATATAATTTCTATGGAACATGTAAAATAAATGTAGTGATCTCAAATTCATAGTGAGGGAAAATTTATTAACAATTTACAAGGCTTAGATCATAATCATTAACATGGGAGAAATGTCTATTTAAAAGAAACATGAAATTATAATAGATAATAATAAGCAATGATAGAACATCATAAATCATTGAATGAGATCAAGATCATAAAATAGTCATCTTAGAAAAATAAAACATATTCCATGGATTGGAAATATTTGAAAATGGTCATAAACTATTGAAAAATAACATTAGAATATAGAATAACATGGAAATGTTGAATAGAAAATGTGACACTAGAATAATTATAGGAAATAATGACATAGTGGATAAGGATAATAACAAACAGGTTGACACATAGGGTTGTGAATATAAATAATGACTATTTATCATGATGGGATCATAAAAAAACTCCCACCCATAAACTCATAAAGATAAAAAATTCCCATAGATAAAAATATTATCCCATTAAAAATAAAATTTCAAATAATGAATTAGAGGGAAATATTAGAAACCACCCATCATGTAATGATTTATCATATATATTTTTACCATATTAAATCAATAATTCATCAAAACATGAAAAAAACCATGGAAGGAAAATGGTTTTCTTATAATTTTTAAACGGTATCAAATAACAAAAATTAAAGGTAGATTAGTTGATATCAAAAAATAAATCTCTAAAAAAAGTATATTATAAAATTCTTTGAGGATGATCATGAACATTATATCATATGAGGTATATCCTTTAGAGGTAGAGAGAAAAATAGAAGCAAAATAATTTTCAAAATGATTTTGTAGAATGGTTGTAAAACATAATTTTAAGTAAATTAAAAAAATTCATTATAAGGTAATAGAAGTTAAAAATTGAAATAATTAATTTTAAAATAATTTTAAATATTAAACCCTTGAAATGAAATGCTGTGAAAGATATGAAATGTGGACTGAAATATTAAAATATACATAAGTGGAATGAAATCCATTTATCTATTATTCTAAATGTTTAATCCTTATTTTAAAACAAAAAAACAAAAGGCTAATAAATTTATTTAAAAAAACATAAAAACATGCATATGATACTTTATTAATGAAAACAATTATAAAATGTGGAATAAGTACCCATGTAGTAAATGTTAAAAATTATATTCTTTTTATACTTTTCTAAATGAAGTTAAAAATGATATGCGTGGAAAACATTGATAATATAACTTCTAACATTTTGAATGAATGAAAAATATAGTGTAAAATTGGCATTAAAAATCATTAAAGTGTACATAATATAACTATTAAATCAATATAAATAATATGTACATGGAATATTAATATCAATTATAAATATTAGAATCATTGTAAAGTATATTATATTTTATTCAGAGTGAAATTCATTAAAGAATAAGATTCTGATGTAAAAATTTAAATTCTAATGCGTTAATGAGAGAATAAAATATTGAAAGTATAAATGAAATAATAAAAGAAACTTATAATATAACAGTCAATGAAGAATGTATTAAACCCTATGAAAATAAAATTGAGTTGAAAAATCCCATATAACTTTTATATCATTTGAATCTAAATTAATTGAAATAGAGAACTTGATATGGAACTATAAATATCTTTAATAAAGAGATAAAAATGAAATAATATTTTAAGAGGTATTATATACACCATATAATAGAAAAATATGTGAATAATATGAAACATGTCTCAATGAATGAAATTTGAGATGAGAAAACCTTACCTCAAGTCCTGACTCACTTGGAGCATGAGGATAACTTTCTATAAAACCAAATATAACTTATTAAATACTTTATTTGAAAAAATTTACTATATATTTAATTTTTTAGGATCAATTTATCATTATATTCCATTCATTTATTTTATTGTTTTCATTCTCCTCATCCACTTATGGTTGTTTGGTCAATTCCACCAAAACTACTTTGGTATATTTATCACAGTCAACTGGGTTATATAATTGTTTCATTAAATTAAAAAATGAATAGATACATGTTACTTTTCATCCCAGTATCACAAAATTTATGTAGTTTAGTAGGTTTTCATAAATATATTCAAATTATCATAATATACTCAGTATGCTCATTTTTGGCGGTTAAAATTACCATGTCCATTTAATGTAAATTTTATTGATAAAATGAATATTTTAACTTTAATTAATATTTATAATGTCATAAATATCATATTTAATCATTGGATGCTTTTTTTAGAACCATACTTGTAAGGAGGTTATGAAATATTATATATGTTATGTATGGAGGTGGTGAATTGACCATTTCATGAGCAACATTCTCATTTTTTAATGGATGAGAGGAAGGTAGGTAATGGTTATTGTATCGATTTAATAACATTTTAATATGATAATTACACTAGTATAATTATATTTGGATATGTATAATATCTTTTGGGGATGTCTAAAAAATTTAATCATGAAAGTAATTAGTTAAAACAAGTACATATTTATTGGATATCCTCATTTAGACTACACATTAAGAATTATTAGATTGGTCTTTTGGTGATGCGAGAACTTATTAGATGTGTTAAAGATATTTGGGGAAGGGTTTTAATTGATATTGGTCAACATAATAGTATTTTTATGTAAGAATATGTGGGGGTGGTGATGGGGTCTTTTTATAGGTGGAGAGGGGTGACATTTTTGTAAATATTAATTCATTAATATAAAAAGGATATCATAATTAAGGCAAGGGAATCAAAAATTGATAATTATATATGAATATATAAATTAATTTTATGAGAACTCTCATCCATTCATTTAGAGAGGTGTTTGTTTTGATATTTTTAGACTTAACCTCTTGATTTAACATTTTGAACACACTTTAACCCTTATAATGGTGACAATTTTTTTATTTTGGTAATTTAATTTGATGGATAAAAAGGAAATTGAACTAATTGAATAATTTGGGCATTATTATTACAAGTATTAAATCTTATTTAACTTATTGAATATTTAAAAGTGATGAAAAATAATTTTAATATAATTATGCATGACATAAAAACATTTTTTAGAAAACATGTATTTTTAAGAATAAAAATGAAATTATACTTATTTAGGGAAAATTTTATTAAATTTAAAGATTATGATTAAATTTATTATAGTATTAATAAATAAATTAGGGTTATATTATTTTAATACCAATAAAAATGGAATGGAAACATGTGATTAGTTAATTAAGTGAAATTGGTAAAATATTTTTATATTAGAACAAAATAAAACTTTTGTTCCAAAATGCCAAACATATGATTCGAAATAAAACATAAAATCTTTATAGTAATTATTTTAATCCAAAAATATATCATAGGTCAAAAAAATCTTTCAAATATTTTGTATGCCATTATTAAATAAACATGATATCTGGAAATTTTCATTTTTGTTAAAAAATTGCATTTTCACTATTCACTAAAAAATCATCCTTTTATAAAATATTCATAAAATTCACATAAAAATAATATTATATTTATTAATCATAAAAATTATTTAATTTCATAAAATAATTTTGTTATAAGTTTATGATTAAAATGAATACATAATATGTAATGAAAAACTATTTTGAAAAAATTACTTTTAAACATTAAGTGTTCTTAATGTTATTTATTATATGTTTATAATTAAAGGAGTTTTTATTTTTTTGTTTAATGAAAAATTTTATTATATTAATCCTTTAAAATATTTATATTTAGTTTATTGAGGTAAAAATAATATTCTTCATAAAATGGTCCATCTTTAACATTAATAAACCCAATTATTCTAAACACAACCTTTTATTTTTTAATGAAAATTTATAAAAATTAAAAACACAAGAAAATGAGAACCTATAAAAATTTATTACATCACATGGTCATATCATCCTAAATTATACTTACACAACCCCTCCAGACCTCCTTATAAGATTTAAGGGTAATATAAGCAATGGTGGTAGTAATGGGTGATGATCCAGCTAGTATAGTTCTCGAAGTAATTTATATAAGCATGAACTAATCCCATAGAAAATTTAAATCAATATTTACTTATTAAATTTTATGATGAAATTTTATTGGGGAAAAAATGTAATTATGCTGCTTCTATTCCATGCATAAATAATGATCTTTGCAAGGAAAAGGCCCACATCTTGATTCCATTACTCCTCTAGTATACATAGACTTCATAATGCAATTAATTTTATTTATACCCAATAATTAAACATCTATTTTATAATTTTCACATGTACTAATTTGATTAATATATTTTGGTTTGGTTTAGTTTGGCATTACATGTGAAATAATCTATCAATAATAAAAAATTTATTTAATGTGATATATATAGTAAGATTAAGGGTTTTTACTTTATACATCCCTTAAAAA
Source organism: Viscum album (assembly GCA_963277665.1). Classification (NCBI taxonomy): domain Eukaryota; kingdom Viridiplantae; phylum Streptophyta; class Magnoliopsida; order Santalales; family Viscaceae; genus Viscum; species Viscum album. Next base: position 1,732,024,207 of record OY728142.1, read on the forward strand.
GAATTTCTACCTTGAAATAAAATTACATAGATTAACAAGAGAGGTTAATATTATATAATTACATCTTTAGGTTCCCACATATGTTCCACAAACTTATGATTTCTCCTTAGAACATTGACTTGGGGGGTAGTCTTATACTGTAGTAATTTATTTTTTTTGTTCTAGATCTCTACAGGTTGTTCCTAATAAGATAAAATGTATTTTAATTTTAAGGATTTTTAGTTTAGTAGATTTTTTTGATATGTCATTTACTTCCTTAATAAGTATATAAAAAATAAATCTTTTACCAGAAATAGGTTTGGTGGAAGCTCCAAGTGATAAGCTATAGTCCATACATGATAGATAATCTCTAATAGATTGATGTATCAATGGATATGATATCCCTTCTTCCGAAAACTCATCTCCATCTTTCAAGTGGTAATGTAAAGAAATTCATTATCACTAAATTCAAATTCTAGATCTAATTGATTAATATCAATACAACACTTTTATAAAAAATTGTTCTACATTCATATGTTTGAGAATGATTTGAACCTTCTCTATCATTTCATGGACATGATCATGATAAATTTTTTTCAATTCTCCAACTTTATCCCATTATTTTGAATTTATATATCTATTCCAGAATAGATAATCATATGGAATCATTTATATTCTCAGATGGAAACTATTATTAAATAATTACTAAATAAGAGGATGATGTTGATCTTAACTTCCTTTGAATTATTTAAATAATGATATCAATAAATCATATAGAGTTTTCTTGGTTATTATATATTTAATATCAGTACAAGGATGTTAATATATGATCAAGATATAATTTTATCAAATTATACTTCTCTATAATTTTGTTTTGAACCCTGAATCATTATCAGATATAATTGAAAGTGGTATTCCAGGTATCCTTACCACTTTTTTATGTAAAATTTAGAAAAATTTTCAAGTGAAAAATCCTATCGAATAACAATTAAGTTTTTTGAATTTATCAGTTGATCTATCAACACACATACTACATTATTACATTTTTTATTATTATTAATACTGATGAATAAATCTATGGTGATGTTTTCCCATTTCCATCAGAGAATAGGTAATGGATGCATCATCCCCTTAAACTTTTTCCGTTCCACCTTAACTTGAGGACATACCAAGTATCGAGATACATTCTATATAATATTCCTATTTATTTTTCCCTACCATATTTTTAATAGACCCATTTTATTTATGTTCAACATGAACAATGACCTTATTAATTCTTGTTACCATGGTAATAGGTAAATCAGGTAATTAAAGTTAAAAATAAAATGATAAAGAATATAAAATGGCCCTAAAAGTTACCTTAATTTTACTTGATGAGTCAATTTCATCTATAATCATCCACGATTCAGTTATACAACTTTTTTTCAACATTTTTATGTGATTATAAGCTTTATGATATTTAATATTAAGAAAAGTAAAATATATAACACTAGTATATTTAATAACTGTAATATTTTTAACATGAGAATAAGAAAAGTATATGTTTGATTATACATATAATATTTAAATATAAATTATTCATACTAATCATGTTAGTTTTTTTTATTTTTTTAATAAAGAAACATTTACCTTAAATTCTTACATAATATAGATGTATTAATTATTAAATTAAGAGAAAAATATAATAAATGATACTAAAATAATAATATAAATAAAATATTAGATAATTAATGTGAAAACAATTTATAGATAAATATAACATGGAAGGTATATTATAATTGGCTATATTTTAATTCCTTAGTTGTATTGAAATTATAAAAAAATCTAGGTAAATGAATAGTTCTAAAATTGATATTATTGATATTTTATAAACAATAATAGTTTACTAAATTTAAAAAAATTTCTAAAAAATTAAATTCAGATTAATGAATGGTATATGTTTAATTTAAAAAGTAAAAATCAATTTATGGGTCGTTTTTCATTTTATTCTAACATTATTAACCCTTAAAGTGTAGAACATTAAAATTTTGCGGTAATTGCCAAAAAGGAAAACAAAGGGTTAAAACAACAAATAAGGGTAAATATATGATATTAAATGTTCAAATTTTTTTAAATTTGAATATCTAGACTTATAATATTATTATATTATAATATTTACAATCTTGAGTCATTTTGACATCAAAATTTGAATATATTTATTTAATATTTTTAGAGTTCCAAAAGTGTGCCTCCCCTCTCTTATAAATAGAAACCACTTATTATTATTTATTCATAGAAAAAAACCAATTTGTTTTAGATAATACCTACAAAAATACCCTTTTATTATCCCAATTCTAATTATAGAGGTATTTTTTATCAATAATATCATCCTTATAGGGATTAATGTTTTAATCCAAGGAGACTTTCCAAAGAAGATGTATAATTTTTGATAACATGTTTTAGTTTTTTATATTATTCCACATCCATAAAATATTTTTCAACAATGATAAATAATGAAAATAGTATCTTAAATATAATAATTTGTTATTATTTTGATATAATTACATTTATCAATCTTTAATTCCATCTAAACAAACAAATGTTTGTGTGTACGAAGGACCATCACCTTGTGAACTGGTTCAATTCATTTTCCATCACAGTATGTCATAATTATATTATAATTATGGAATTAATAAATAATTTTTTATTCATGTAATATTTATCATTATTAAAATATAATACAATATTTATCTTTTCCCTTTCCATTCATTGAAAAATGATAACATCGCTCGTGCATACATGAAGACTACCACCTCCATGAAGCAATGTGATTCATTTTTCATAACCAAATCATATGGATGACATATAAAATTATATTGTAAGAAATAAAATTATATTTATGATATTATGAAAAAAAAATTAAAGAAAAAAAGATACTTCCCTTCTTTCTATAATGATCATTAAAAATGAAAATGCTACTCATGTGTATGTAAGACATATATTCTTCTGGATTGTAATGTAATGCATTTTTCAAAAAAATATTATAGGATTAGTTTTAAAAGTATAATTGGTTTTAAAAAATGATAATTATATCATTATTATTATTTTTTATGCGATGTAATAATAAAATCTTTGACTATATTCAACTTACCTAAGTCATTTTTGTCTTATGAACCTAATATCATTACATCATCTGATGTAAACATAAATGTTTAAGTAATTGCATAAAAATGGTAATAAGAAAAATAAAGGGACTAATAACCTATAAAAATATTATCTTGATATTAAATAATTAAAATAAATTTATTATTCATTAAGATAAAGATCACACATGATGGGTCGAAGTCAAGGTAAGGGTATTTTTAAAAAACAAATCTTTTTTAAAGTTTCCCTTAAAACTCTTTTTCTTCTGGGTCAAAATTGTTAAAATTATTTTATAGATATATTTATATAGATATAAAATAATTATAAAGTCTGTTTTTTTTTCTATTTTTAATTTCATTCAATGGTTTTCAAAAGTATAATTTAGGAGTTATATTTTTTTCTTTAGTATTACTTATGATATTTTTATGAAAATATTGGGGCTGAGAATGTGATTGTATTGGTAAGAAAATTTTTATTTGGATCCCAAATTATAATTTTAATAAATGAAAATTGTTATATGTATTTATGGATTAATTATTCCTTTGTTTCTTTATATATATTATAATAAGCTACTTTTTCTCATTCCATGTTTTAAAATGATATTCACAGGGTTAAAGGATGGGAAATGGAAAGGAGTAAATAAAGTTCAAATTTTGTAATATTTTTCATTAAGAGAAAAATGTTATATTTTAAAAAATTTGTTTTGTATGAAAAATTAATACTGAATAGAAGTGTCCACTTTGTTATATATAGGTTTTTTATAGAAGATATATGACTTAAATCTATAGAACGTTTAACCTTCAAGATCTTTGGGAAATTAATAAAGTGAATTATAGTTTAAAATCACAAGAATATATAATTTTTAAGGCCTTTTACTTATATAAAAACATTTTAAATGTGATAGGATAGTGTACAATATCATGTGATAATTTGAGGATGATATAATTAGCTAGATATTGTTTTTCAAAAATTTCCCCTCAGTCATTTCAAGATGTGAATATAGGAGAATTTTTTATGCTTTTAGTAATTTAATTAGTATACTTACATAGTAATCACATGGTTGTTTATTATTTAAAGATAATTTGAGAATCCCAAATCTAAACATGTATATATTTTACATAATTGTCATAATTTAAACATTATATCTCACAAAAAATATCATAATTACATAAATCAAATGTTTAGTGTATTTTGATATTATAAATATGAAAAAACATTTATACATTATTTCATCAACATATCCAATAAGAATATTTTCATAATTATTCCTTCTATATATGTTTTTCATGTAATCTACTAGGTAAGTGTAAAATAAAACGAGTTATCTCAAAGGAATAGTAAGGGAAAACATTTTAACTTATCAAAGGGTTTTTATCGTAAGAATTAACATGGGGGAGATATTTAATAAAAAGGACCATAAAATTATAACTGAAAATCACGACCAATGATAGAAAATCATAGATCATTCCAAGATACCAGGATTATAAAAGGATCATCTTAGATGAATAAAATATGTGAAATGTATTGGAAATATGTGAAAATAATCATAAACTATGGAAACATAACATTAGAATATGGAATAACATAGAAATGTGGCATAAAAAAATTGAAACCAGAGTAATCATGTGAAATTATAACATAATCGGCCAGAATAACCACAAATTAGTCTACACATAACATTATGAAATTAATAATAATTTTTACACATCATACCATGAAGACAACAAATTCTCACCCATAAATTTATAAATCTACCAAAACATTTCATTCATAATAACATTATTTCATGTGTCCTAAAACATAAAATTATGAATTGGAGGATAAACATTAGAACCCACACATCGCATAATGAAATACCATTCATATGTTATCCATATTAAATTAATCATTCATCATTTCATTAAAAATTCATAGTCATAAAATGGGTTACTTATCATTTCCCAAATATATCACATAACATTTTATTAAATTTTGATTAGTTTATATCCAAAGTTAAATACCACCCCAAAATAATATCATAAAAATACATAGAGTTTGATCATAAAAATTACTTTATATGAGGTAGATTCTTTTTAGGTAGAGAGAAAAATAGAAGTGAAATAATTTTTACAATGCTTTTGTAACATGGTTGTAAAAAAATATTAGTAAATTAAATACTATTTTTTTGTAATGGAAATAAAATATTGAAAAAATTAATTTTAAAATAATTAAAAATATTAATCCCTTGAAAATAAATGTAGTGAATGATATAAAATGTGGACAGAACGATTAAAATATACATAATTGGAATAAAATCCCATTTTTTATATTTATAAAGGTTTAAAATCTATTTTAAAATGAAAAAAATTAATAAATAACGGGATTATAAATTTCTTTGTAAACCCATAAAAAATTAATAGGAATATTTATTTATAAAAATAGATATAAAAATAGGAAAAGAGACCATGTAGTAAATGTTAAAAATGATATTATTTTTTCTCTTTTCTAAATAAAGTAAAAATGATCTCTATAGAAAACATTGATAATATTCCTTCTAAATATTTTTAATAAATATAAAATATTATTGAAAATGGAATCAAACAATCATTTAATTATAGATAGGGGTATTATTAAAGTAATATAAATAATATTTACATATAAAATAACGTTATATTAGAATGGATTAAAATGATTTTTATCTATATAAATGTTTTTTGAGAATGAAATTCATTAAAGAAGAAGATTTTGGTGTAAACATTTTATTTTTACTATGTTAATTTGAAAGAAAAATATATGTATGAGAAATGGTATAATAATATAAACATAGTAGAGAATAGTCAAGAAATAATGTTTTTGTCCCAATAAAAAATAAATTCATTCAATATAACCCTTAAAAATTTTATAACATTTAAATCAAAATTTATTTATAATATATACCATTAAATGAAACTTTAAATACCAGTAATAAAGATATAATAATTATATAATATTTACAATAGGTCTTATATACACAATATAAGTTAAAAATAGGTGCATAATATGAACCTTGTCTCAATGAAGGTAATTTTAGATGAGAAACACATACCTCAAGTCCTGACTCACTTGGTGCATGAGAATAACCTCTAGAATAACCAAATTAAACTTATTAAATACCAAATTTAGAAAATTTTCTATTATATTTATTTTTTAAGGTCAATTTATAATTATATGCCATTAATTTATTATATATTTGTCTCTCTTCTCAGCCACTGAGGGTTTTTTGGTAAATTCCTCCAAAACAGCTTTGGTATATTGATCATGATCATAAGTGAAATATAATAGTTTAATGATATAAAAAATTTAATAGATAAATTTAATTTAAAATTATAGTAATAGAAAACAAATATAGATTAATCAGTTGTCAGAAAATAGATTCAAATTATGAAATGTATTTCAGTATGCTTGTTTTAGGTGGACAAATTTACAATGAACATTTATTGTAAAAAATATTAATAAAATGAATATTTTAACTTTTTATAATGTTAATCGTTTCATAAATATTTTATTTATTCATTAAAACTATTTTAATAACTATACATTTAATAAGGTGTTTAAATATTAATTGATGAGAGGAAGGTAGGTAATGGTTATTTCATAAACATAATAAAATTTAAATTTTAAAATTATAATGACCATAACATGAGTGAAATTTTCATTTTATAATTGATGAGAGGAAGGTAGGTAATGGTTATTAAATAAACATAATAAAATTTTAATATTAAAATTATAATGATATCACCATATTTTTATGTGTACAATATATTTTTAGGATGTGTAAAAATAAATAAACTTCAAATGACTCTATTAAAATAATTACTTATTTCTTAGATATCCTTCTTTAGGCTACTCCAAAAGAATTATTAAATTGGTGTTTTTGTGAGAATATACCATGTGGGATGTGTTAAAGAGATTTTGGGAAGGGTTTTTACAGATCTTGGTCTAGAGAAAAGGATTTATGTGTTAGAATAAGTGGGGTTATAAAGTGGTAATTTTATAGGTGAGAGGGGTGATATTTTTGTAAATATTAATTTATTAATATAAAAAGATATGTCATAATTGAAGAAATTTGATCAAAATCAATAATTATAGCTGAATATATATATTTTTTGGTAAATAAATACCTCATAAAACCATTTTGATAATAGTTTTTTTTTTATATTTTGAGACTTCACCACTTGATTTAACATTTTTACCTCATTCTAACCTTTACCGTGGTGACTATTTTTTTTACTTTAGTGACTTATTTTTATAAATGAAATTGAAATTGAACATATTTACTAATTTTTAAATTATATTTACTTGTATGAAATCTATTTTAATTTATTCATTTTCTATAATTAATAAAAATTTATTTTAATATAAGAATTCCTAACTCAAAAAAAAACAGTTTCTAGAAAACAAGTATTTTTTAGCATAAAAATTAATTAATAATTATTTTTTACAATGAATATGAATATTATTGATTAAGATGAAATTTATTGGAGTACTATTAAATAAAATGGGGTTATTTTATTTTCAAACCAATAAAAACTGAATGGAATCATGTGAGTACTTAGTTAAGTGAAGACGACTAAATATATTTTTATATTATAAAAAATATATAACATTAGTTCTAAAATGTCAAAAATTAGTTTCTAAATTAATATTTTTATTTTCATATATATTATTTTACTCGTAAAATATATCATTGTTAAAAAATATTAAATATGTTTTTAAGACGTCCTTATATAACGATAATGTCATAAATTTATGTTTTTTGTCAGAAACTATATTTTCCCTATTCATTAAAAAATAAAACTTTTCATAAAAATCCAAATAAATCACTAATAGATAATATTGAATTTATAAATAAAAATACGAATTTAATTTTATCAAATTATAAATCTAATATTTATAAATTTAGCTTTTAAATGAAAACATAACAAATAAATAAAAACTTTTTAAAGAAAATGAATTTTTAAACCTTAAATGTTCTTAATATTATTTATTATCAATTTATAATTAAATTAATGCTATTTTTTTGTATAATGAAACATTTTATTATAATAATAATTAAATAAATAACTTTAGTTGTTGAAGGTGAAATTATTATTCTTTAGAAAATAGGACATTTATAAAACTAATCGACTCATTTTTTAAAGAAAACAAATTAAATTTATTTTAGAGACAAATTTTATAAAATATAAAAATTAAATAATGAGTACATAAAAAAATATTTCATTAAATTTTAATATAAACTTAAATTATACTTACAAAAATCCTTAATAACTCTACATAATATCTAAGTGTATGATATGAAATCCTAGTTGTCATGGGTGGTGATTCAGCTAATATAGACCTCAATGTATTTCTTACGAGCACTAACTTCTCCCATTGAATATTTCCCTGAATAATTACTTATTAAAGTTTATATTGGGAATATTATAGGTGGAACCACAATTATGATACTTCTCTTACATGCTAAAAATGATATTTACAATGAAGACACCTACTTCTTGATTCCATTGCTTCTCTATTATACATAGATTTCACAATGAAGTAACTTTCATTTATACACACTAATTCAAAGTCTATATTATAATGTTCTTATTTATCAATATAATTAATATATTATGGTTTGTTATAGATTTGATTTTTTATTTGGAATAATCTATCGATCACAATAAATTTTTTTAATGAGATATATACTAATATATTTTTTTTAACATTCTACAACCCTTAAAAATAATTTCTCCCCAAAAATTACATTAAATTAATGATTGTGTGAGAATAATATTATCTAATTAATTATTTAGGTTCCCACATATCTTCATCAATCTTATTATTTCCCTATACAATAATGACTGAGTGGGTGGTCATGCTCGCTGGTACTTTATCTTGTTGATCCACAATCTCTACTAGTTGTTTCTCATAATAGAGATCATGTTTTAGTTTTATAGATTTAGATTTTAGTAAATGTGATATGTCATGACCCGTCCTTGGGGCCCGTGCTGTGACTACCCCTAGCCTGCCTTCCATAGGCCAGGGGCTGGCGACTAGCACCAAAGGCGTAAATCCCGAAACGAGGGAAGGAATTTCCTTTAAAAAAGAAAACAAACACCACATAGCAAGAAAGTAGAAGTAAACACTAAGTAAAACTGGGTACAATAGTAAGTGTTGAAAAGTATGTGAGCCAGAATACAAACCCAAACTAAATGTAAAGTATAACTAGAAAGAATGTACAGCAACTGAAAAGCAAAGCAGTAATGATGAGTTGTCCACTGGAAATCCCACGTGAAGGGTGGGTACATATAGCCTCCTCATCTCCTCGGGTCTAGCCATCCGCTCCGTGTACATCCCGCCCAGTGGTCCACCTCTAGGTATTGACTTTCGCCACAAGCCTCAACCATGATCAAAACTATCTGCCATCTGCATCCAACACAACGTAGTGCGGGCATAGCCCGTGCAGGGGTGAGTATACGAAACTCAGTAGGGACCCCGAGACCCCCGAAGGTCTCCCAGAATCCACAAAGGATAACCCACAAAGGAAAGATAAAATCACAAGGTAACAACTAACTCTTCTTAGGTATATGCCCATACATATACCTAAGTCATCAATTCTAATTCATCTTCAACATCCGAGCCCAAGTTTGATCTAGTCCACACAGGATAGCACAATCCAATCCACACAGGATATCACAACCCAATCCACACAGGATAGAAAAAAAATCATATCGAGGTCAATGATTGAAAGTCAAGACTCAGCTCACACATTATATATTTCTTCGTAAGGTGAGAGATATGATTAGATGTAGCGACTGATTCATCTAAGCTGGGACCCACGTAGGAAACAAGACTAGCTAAGTTGTCGGTCCCACAAAGGATACAAGACCAGCCACTCCGTCGGACCCACGTAGGATATAAGTACAAAGTCAAATACTAACGGACCCACGTAGGATATCAGAACAGTAGTCACGTACTTCCGAACCCACATAGAATACAAGAAGAGTAGTCATTCCCCTCGAACCCATGGACGATTTCAGTACGGTCGTTGTCGCTGCTGAACCCACAGAGGATCCAAGTACAGTCGTCATCGTCGTCGCAGTCGCAGCCAGCTCCAGGGTTCCCGCACAAAACATTCTCGTTTTTGGGAGGGTCCGCTCCATGAGCAAAGGGGTCGATACATCAAATGACACGTATTAAAAAGTTGATGTATCAAAAAGTTCTGTATCATCGATAGGAACTCAACATGACAGATGACACGTCAATCGGACACCCAGTCTGAGAGTTATTGGCTTTTTCGTCCCAGGGGCCCGGTTTGTTTTTAAGTCAAAACCAACCCGAACACACTCCAACTACGTCCAAACCTCGAGCGGAGTAATCCAAAATGTCCATCTCACGAAGAGGAAACCAACAAAGTCAACGGCACGTCAATCGGACGTCCGGAGCTCAAGTTATAAGCGTTTCTGCTCCGAGGCCCCGGTTGGTTTCGTGTTCAAACCAGTCCGGCCATACACAATGTTCTTCAAAACCTTGAGTGTAATATACCTAAATGACCATCTCGATCCAAGGATCACATCGCAACTGATGGTGCATCGATCAGAGGTCCGTAGCCCATGTTACGGGCGTTTTAACGAACCTGTCTGTTTTTAGGGGGTTTTGGGCCCGGACCGACCCGACCCGAGACCCCCCTGGGTTAGCCTGAACTGGGTCGAACCGACCCCAGTCCGAGTCCAGCCCCTCAGGGCACGGCCCGACCCAGCATGGCCGGTCAGCCTGGTGCGGGCACCGCGTGTCGCGTGAGTGTGAAGGGGGGGGGGGGGGGGGGGGGGGGCGACCGCCACCCCCTTCGAACCGGATGACGGACCCTCGGGGGGGGGGGGGGGGTCCGCCCTGCTGCATTGACCAGGGGTTAAAATCCCCAGTTTTGTAGATCTGTCCGGCTGTAAAGTCAGGCCAGTGTGCCGCACGGGACCAGCCGGTCCCGCCTACTGAACACCTGCGGCCGGCAGAGCCGGCCGCCCTCCCCTACTCTGCCGCGGCCTTGGTCCGACCTGCGCGGTGTGACGGCGTCATGCCCCTCCACTGTGGACCGACTCTAGCCACGGCTTCTTTCGGCCTCAACGGCACAACGCGACGGCTTCACACTTCTTCACCACATTCCTCCTTGTTTCCGCGTAGTGTCGTTGCCCTGTGCCGCCTTCGCTCGAGCCGCAACGAATACAATGACAAAGGGGGAGTAGGATCAGCCATGTTTGGGCGATCCGACCTCCTCTCATTAAATTGATAATAGGTGGCCCAAATATTTAATGAAGAACACATAGAATTAACACTTCATAAAAACACACCCCTACCTCAAAGAAGTTGTCGAACGAGGATCATCGTGAGAAGAATGACCTCACGGAAGTCGGTGTCGCGGAACGAGGCTCCGTAAACATCATCGGTGTTTGCCCGATGAAGGATACGGTGCGTCGTCATTATCCAAAGAAGGCGTCTCTCACCAGCTACAGAGAGGAGAGGAGACAGAACGATGATTTATCCTTGTAGTGATGGAGTTCTTCATCGTAGACTCGGCATTCTTCACGAAGAAGATGATGTTCTTCAAGACCAGAGCTCTCCTCTCCAAAAATCTCCACACAACGATTCAACAATAATAAAATAAGGCTTTGCCTTATTTTATTACTCATTCCAACTCTATTCAAAATATGAATTCACCAAATTAATTAACGTGTGTTGTCCAATTAATGAGGCATTTTATTGGCATGTATTTAATGTGGAGGAGATACAAATTAATGGGGGGGGGGGTTTCCAACATTAAGGGAGGTTGAGGAAATTGAAAAGGGGGGATCATGTGGGGCCCACCTCACTAATATCCTATCAAGAGGAGTTAGGATTTAGTGGGTCCCACCTCAACTTTCATACATAGGTTGTAATTACATAGACTAGAAATAAAATTGAAGCACTTATTTTATTTCAATCTTTCATTAAACCACTTCATTTTTAACATCACCTCCCGAGAAAACCCAACTCCAGAAAAGGTGTTCCTATGAAATTACTGGCACTGTGGTTTCATCGGTGCCCGCAGATTTCGATTTCGAGCACCAGTTTAAAAGTTAGGAAAACCCGCTCGTTCGTTCACTGAACGTACCCGAGCTAAACTTCGAAAATTGATTCTGGCCACACCGGGCCTCGGAATCAGGTGCCGTTAGAAACTGCGTACTCGTAAGATCCCAAAGAAAATTAAGAAAAAATTTCCCTTGAAATTTACGGGTCTTTAAATTACTACCACCTCAGGACTTTACGTCCCCGTAAAGATACATCACAAACTAGGGGAACAAATGAGGGTACTGAGCACATATCTGAGCCTCCCGTTCCAAAGTGCTCTCCTAGAGTTTCCCGTGATGCCACCTGATGCGCACTAGAGGAATCGACTGCCCATGTAGGACCCTCTCCTGTCGGTCCTCAATATCCACCGAGACCTCTGCAAAAGTCACCCCATCGTCAATGTCCAGCTCCCCATGTTCTATGATATGCGTCGGGTCGTGCACATATCTCCTCAACTGAGGTACGTGGAAGACGTCGTGCACCCAGTGCAACTGAGGTCGTAGAGCCAGGCGATAAGCCACCTCACCTATCCTGCTTAGAACCTGGAATGGTCCTATGAAGCGCGGAGATAACTTGCCGCCCCGGCCAAATCTCCATAATCCACGTCGAGTTGAGACCCGCAAGAAAACGTGGTCACCATTCTCGAACTCCAGTGGTCTCCGCCTCCTATCAGCATAAGAATTCTGTTGGCTCTGAGCTGTCCACATCCACTCCAGGATGACCTGGACCTTCTCTGTCATGGCCTGGAAAATCTCTGGTCCCACAAGTGCTGACTCCCCAGGGTCAGTACAACATAGAGGTGATCTTCAAGGTCGGCCATATAATGCCTCGTATGGCTCCATCCCAATGGTGGAGTGGTAGCTGTTGTTTTACGCAAACTCCACTAATGACAGGTGGTCCTCCCAGTTGCGACCAATGTTGAGGACATATGCACAGAGGATGTCCTCAAGAGTCTGAATGGTCCTCTCCGTGTGACCATCTGTCTGAGGGTGAAAGGCGGTGGTCAGACATAGTTGTGTCCCGAATGCCTCCTGCAACCCCTTCCAAAGCCAGAAAGTAAAGCTCTCATCTCGATCGGAGACGATAGATGATGGAACACCATGAAGTTGTATGATCTCATGAACTTAGAGGCGTCCTAATATCTCTACTGAGCCCTGCTCTCTGTTGGGTAGAAAGTGGGCCGACTTGGTGAGTCGGTCGACAATCACCGAAATGGAGTCATGACCTCTGGAAGTACGTGGAAGTACAGTCACAAAATCCAGTGATATCCCATACCACTTCCACTCTAGGACCTCCAAGGGCTGTACCAAGCCTGCTGGCACCTAGTGCTCCGCCTTCACCTGCTGGAAGGTGAGGCATCGAGAAACAAACTCTGCTACATCCTTCTTCATACCCAGCCACCAGTGTTGATGTCTCAGGTCCTGGCACATCTTCTCTACTCCTGGATGTACCGCTAAAGGGGAAGTGTGAAACTCTCTCAGCACCTCCTCCTATAATGAAACCAGTACCATGGTACGCCCTATGAAAAGGACGATATGCTTTCCTCCCACAAAGAATCCATCAAGTGCCTATCCTGAGGATATCTGTGCACGCCGTGTCTCACAATCAACATCCCCACGCTGTGCCTCTCTGACCCGATGTAGTAATGGAGGAGTGACTATGAGTGATTGAAGAAAGGATGCTCCATCTCTATCCACGAAGGATATCTGCAAAGCAGTTAGCTAATCTGTCACCTCTCCAAGTAGCTGAATTCCCATCCTCCTGCTGAGAGCATCGGCTACTATGTTCCCCTTTCTAGGACTATATACTATCTCAAAGTCATATTCCTAGAGGAAATTGAGCTATCGCCACTTTCTTAGGTTCATTTCCTTCTTCAAAAAAGATGTAACTTAGACTATGGTGGTCAGAATAGAATATAAAGCGCTATACCATCAGATAGTTCCACCACATTTTCAGAGAAAAGACCACTACTGCTAACTCTATGTCATAGGTAGCAGAGTTCTTCTCGTACTGCCTCAAATGTCATGATCCATAGGCGATCACTGCCTGCTCCTGCATCAGGATACACCTGAGTCCGGTCTCTGATGCATCACAATAGACTATGTACCCTACCCCCTCCTCTAGTAGCCCCAAGATGGGTGTGCTGGTCAATCTCTGTCTCATCTCCTGGAAGCTCTTCTGAAATCTATCTGACAACATGGAGGGCTTCCCCTTCTTCATCAAATATGAAAGTGGTTCCGCAACTCTAGAGAAGTCTGACACGAACCTCCGGTAGTATATAGCCAAACCAAGGAAACTATGTACCTCCTTCATGCTCCTGGGTGTCTCCCAAGCTAGCACTACCTCAATATTCGTAGGATCCACCGCAAATCCTGCCTTAGAGATGAAGTTTCCTAATAAGTGGACCTCATGTATCCAGAACTGACAGTTTGAGAGCTTACCATAAAGCTGGTGCTCTCAGAGTGTGTCCAGTACAACCGGCAAGTGGTAGGTGTGCTCCTCCTCAGTGTTCGAGTATATCAAAATGTTGTCAATGAAGACCACAAAAAATTGATCAAGGTAAGGCTGAAAGATCATGTTCATGAGGTTCATAAAAACTGCTAGCGCATTGGTTATACCGAAATGCATAACCAAGAACTCATAGTGGCTATACCGACATCTGAAGGCTGTCTTCTGCATGTCCTCATCTCAAACTCTGAGCTGATGACAGCCTGACCTGAGGTATATCTTCGAGAACCACCGTGCTCCCTTGAGATGATCGAAGAGGTCGTCAATACTCAGTAGCGGATACTTGTTCCTCACGGTCACCTGGTTCAGGCGACGATAGTTGACACACAGTCGCAATCTCCCGTCCTCCTTCTTGGAAAACAATATCGGGAAGCCCAGGGTGAAACACTGGGTCAGATGAATCCTTTTCCTTACAAGTCCTCCAGTTGTACCTGTAGCTCTCGAAGCTCAATGTGAGCCATCCGATATGCTGGAGTGGATATCGGTGTTGTCCTAAGGTACGTTTCAATATAAAAGGCTACCTCTCTGCAAGGAGGTAGTCCTGGAACATCGTCAGGAAAAACGTCAGCATACTGATCCACCACTATAGGAAAACTCGGACTCTGCACGTCAACTGCTCCTAGGATGAGGCTAGCCAACTGATGAGTGATTGGTTTTCCTCTCCTCTGCGTGAGTCCATCCAGGGATTTAAAGGCTCCCTTCTCACCGGTGAAGGTGAACCCGCTCCCATCGGTGCGAACACACCGCACCTTGCGCCTAATATAGTCAATCTGAGCATGGACTGTAGATAACCTATCCATGCCCAAGATGACATTGTAAGGCCTAGACGCCACTACAAGAAGATCCCAGCCAAAGCTCTCACCTCTTAGGGAAAGATCACACTGCCAGCACCAGGGTGTAATCATCGATTCTACTCCAATAGGAGTCTTTAGCTGCAAGGATCAAGCCAACATCTTCGTCGGAATCTCCGAGCTCCGAACAAGGGCAGTGGCAATGGAAAATGACTAACTCATGTGTCTATAAGAACTGAATCAAGGGTGCAGTAGACAAAAATAATACCTCAAATCATATCTGGAGCACCGTGGTCGTAGGCCTCCGCTGCCTGAAGTTGAGCCTACCTCTGCCCGCCAGCTCCCTGTGGTCTGGGTGGACCTCCTGGTGGTGGTGGTGGTAAAGCCTCAAAGCATCTCCCACCACCTGCTACTCAGCCAGCTCCTCTTCCTTGTCCGTCTGCTCTCTGCGGATCGCCACGGTCAACCCTCTACCTCTGCCTGGGTGGCCCCTCAACCGTCTGCTGCTCC
Source organism: Viscum album (assembly GCA_963277665.1). Classification (NCBI taxonomy): domain Eukaryota; kingdom Viridiplantae; phylum Streptophyta; class Magnoliopsida; order Santalales; family Viscaceae; genus Viscum; species Viscum album. Next base: position 1,732,040,220 of record OY728142.1, read on the forward strand.
TCTGCATGGTGGGTTAGGCAGTCACGAGCCATGGGGCCCTACCCGCCGCATGCGTAGCACTGTCTGCTCCTCGTAAGACTATCTCTACGCCATGTGCCCCGCACCTCTAAGCCAGTGTCCTGAGGTCATCCGCCTGTTGGTATGGTCCGCCTGGACCCCTGTGACGTCTGTCTACTACCATCTACAGAAGACTCTGCTACGTGCCGCCCTGCGGTAGGTCTCGCTACTGGTGTAGGATTAGCAAGAAAGATCTCTATGAAAAGGGCTTGCTCCAGTACTCCTGCCTGCATCAGAATGATGAGGGAGATCATCGATGCCCTGATCTCATGCCTCAGTCCCTGCTCGAAGGTCTGAGCCCAGAAGAATAGGTCCCATACCATGTCCATGGAATAACACGAGAGATCAGTAAATCTCGCCGAGTACTAGGCTACTGTCATGCTGCCCTACCGCAGGTGTAGTAGCTCCTGAATGCGCACCACACGTAGGGTGGATAGGACGAACTCTGAGATGAAGAGGCTCTCAAAGTCCGTCCAGAGGAGAGATGCCTCGTCGTGCTCCTGGAGCAACAAGATTTACCATCTGCCTGCTGCCGCGTGCAGGAGACTCGCTGCAAGGATCACCATGAGGTCAATTGGTGCCCCTACTAACTTAAAAACTCGTACAATAGCCTCCAGCCAATCCTCGACTGCCTGGGTGTCCGTATCCCCATGGAACCTGGGTGGGCTTAGACACTGAAACTCATGCAGCGCACTAAGGTGACCTGCACTCTCAGCGGCTGGGGCTGGTGGCATCGATTGCTCGGTGGGTAGAGGTACCGCCGGTGCCTCCGCTGAAAAAGGGCCCTGCACATAGGCCTCATCGCTCGGTGGGATGTCATCTCGCACCAAGCTCGAAACCCTAGCTGGCTGCAATCGTGGGGCCATCCTGAAAAGAAACAGGTGTGCCACGGTCAAAACAGTATACCTGGTGAGCTGACACAAAGTAATCACAAAGAAAACATTTGAAACACACATGCAATCAATGTTTTCGTGCATTGAGTCATAAATCAGAAGTCAGGGTCCTGGTGTATGGATACGTCGGCTACCGCATCAACACTGGACTCCCTGGACTGATAACCACACTCAATACCCTTAACAATATTACTTTACATAAGAAGAAAGATCAGAGTCTTGAGTTCTGCGGTAGAACCAAACTCCTCTGATACCAATTTGTCACGACCCATCCTCGGGGACCATGCCGTGACTACCCAAATCCCGCCTTCCATAGGCCAGGGGCTGGCGACTAGCACCAAATGTGTAAATACCGAAACGAGGGAAGGAATTGTCTTTATAAAAGAAAACAAACACCACATGGCAAGCAAGCAGAAGTAAACACTAAGTAAAACTGGGTACAATAGTAAGTGCAGAAAGGTAAGTGGGACAGAATACAAACCCAAACTGAAAGTAGAGTACAACTGGAAAGAAAGTACATCAACTGAAAAGCAAAGCAGAAACGCCGAGCCGTCCACTGGAAATCCCACCTGAAGGGTGGGTACAGATAGCCTCCTCATCTCCTAGGGTCCAGCCGTCCACTCCGTGTACGTCCTGCCCAGTGGTCCTCCTCCAGGTACCGACTTGCTCCACAAGCCTCAACCACAATCAGAGCTGTCCGTCATCTGCATCCAACACAATGTAGAGCGGGCATAGCCCGTGTAGGGGAGAGTATACGCTACTCAGTAGGGACCTCGAGACCCTCGAAGGTCTCCCAGAATCCATAAAGGATAATCCACAAAGGAAATATACAATCACAAGTTAACAACCAACTCTACTTAGGTATATGATCATACATATACCTAAGTCATCAATTCCAATTCGACTTCAACATCCGAGCCCAAGTTCGATCTAGTCCACACAGGATAGCACAATCCAATCCACATAGGATAACACAACCCAATCCACATAGGATAGAAAAACAATCATATCGAGGTCAATGATTGAATGTCAAGACTCATCTCAGACAGGATATACTTCTTCGTAAGGTGATAGATATGATCAGATGTAGCCACTGATTCATCTAATATGGGACCCAAATAGGATACAAGACCAACTAAGCTGTCGGACCCACAAATGATACAAGACCATTCACTCTATCGGACCCACGTAGGATACAAGTACAGAGTCAAATACTGCCAGACCCACGTAGGATACAAGAACAGTAGTCACGTACTGCCGGACCCACATAGGATACAGGAACAGAAGTCATCGTCGTCGAACCCATGAAGGATTTCAGTACAGTCATAGTCGCTGCCAAACCCACAGAGGATCCCAGTACAATCGTCATCGTCGTCGCAGTCGTACCCAGCTCTAGGGTTCCCGCACACAACATGCTCATTTCCAGGAGGGTCCGCTACACAAGCCAAGGGGTCGATACATCAACTGACACATAGTCTGGTGTTTATGTATCCCAAAGTTTCGTCTCGTCGATAGGGACTCAACACGACAGAAGACGCGTCAATCGGACTCCCGATCTGAGAGTTATTGGCTTTTTCGTCCTAGGGGCCCGGTTGGCTTTTAAGTCAAAACCAACCCGACCGTACTCCAACTACATCCAAACCTCAAGTGGAGTAAGCCAAAAGGTCCATATCATTAAGAGGAAACCAACCAAGTCGACGACACGTCAATCGGTCATCCGGAGGTCAAATTATAAGTGTTTCCGCTCCGAGGGGCCGGTTGGTTTCGTGTTCGAACCAACTCGGTCGTACCCAAAGTTCTCCAAAACCTTGAGTGTAATATACCAAAACGAACGTCTTGATCCAAGGATCACATCACAACTGACAGTTCGTCGATAAGAGGTCTGCATCCCTAGTTACGGGCGTTTTAATGATCATGTCAGTTTTAGGGGGTTTTGGGCCCAGACCGACCTAGCCCGAGACCCCCTGGGTCGACCCGAATCGGGTCCGGGTCTAGCCCATCAGGACGCGGCCCAGCCCGGTTGGCGCGGCCTGGCCCAGCCGGCGCGGCCCGGCCTCACGCGGGCAGCCCGGCCTGGTCGGCCCGGCCTAGTGCGGGCAGCCCGGTCGGCCCAGCCTGTTCCTGGTGGCCTGGTCGGCCCGGTGCGGGTGACACGTGCCGCGTGAGCGCAGAAGGGGGGAACCACCACTCCCTTCGAACCGGACGGTGGACCCACAAGGGGGGTCCACCTTGCTACGTTGACCTGGGGTTCAAACCCCAAGTTTTCTGGATCTGGCTGGCTCTAACTGCCAGCTAGTGTGCCTTGTGGTACCAGCCGGTCCCGCCTCCTGAGCACCGGTGGCCAGCGGCTCTAACTTCCCTCCCCTGCTGCGCAGCGGCCATAGGCCAGGGCCTTGGTCCGACCGGCACGGCGCGATGGCGCCGCGCCCTTCCACCACCGCCCCGCTCCAGCTGCAGCCTCTTCGTGGTCCTCCGGCAGGGCGCGCAAGCGCCGCGCCCCTCCACCACAGCCCGACTCCGGCCACAGCTTATTTCGGCCTCAATGGCGCAGCGCGACGGTGCCACGCTTCTTCGCCGCGTTCCACCTTGTTTCCGCGCGGTTCCGTTGTACCATGCCGCCTTCGGTCAAGCCGCAACAAATACAACCACAAAGGGGGAGGAGGATCGGCAGTGTTCAGGCGGTCCGACCTCCTCCCGTTAAATTGATAACAGGCATCACAAATATTTAATGAAGAACAAAAAGAATTAACACTTTGTAAAAACACACCCCTACCTCGAAGAAGTCGTCAAACAAGGATCGTCACAGGAAAAATGACGTTGCGGAAGACAGAATCGCAGAATGAGGCTCCATAAGCGTCATTGGTGTTCGCCCAATGAAGGATGCAGTGTATCGTCATTTTCTGAAGAAGGCATCTCTCACCGGCTACGGAGAGGAGAGGAAATGGCACGATGATTTCTCCTTGCGGTGATGGAGTTCTTCATCGTAGAGTCGGCATTCTTCGCGAAGAAGATGAAGTTCTTCAAGACTAGAGCTCTCCTCTCCAAAAATCTTCACACAACGGTTCAACAATAATAAAATAAGTCTTTGCCTTATTTTACTACTCATGCAAACTCTATTCAAAATTCAAAATGAATTAACCAAATTAATTAACGTGCGTTGTCCAATTAATGAGGCATTTTACTGGCATGTATTTTAATGTGGAGGAGATACAAATTAATGGGGGGGGGGGGGGTTGCCAACTTTAAGGGAGGTTGAGGAAATTGAAAAGTTGGGGCTCGTGTGGGGCCCACCTCACTAATATCCTACCAAGAGAAGTTATCATTTAGTGGGTCCCACCTCAACTTCCTTACTTAGGTTATAATTACATAGAGTAGAAATAAAATTGCAGCATGTATTTTATTTCACTCTTTAAATAAACCACTTCATTTTCAACATCACCTCCCAATCAAACGCAACTCCATAAAAGGTGTTATTAATCAATTACTGGCGTTGCAGTTCCATTGGTTCCCTCAGATTTCGATTCTGAGCATCGGTTCAAAATACAGGAAAACCCGCTCATTCGTTCACTGAACGTACCCGAGATAAACTTCAGAAATTGATTCTGGGCACATCGGGCCTCAGAATCAGATACCGTCAGAAACTACATACCCGTAAATCCCAAAGAAAATTAAGAAAAAATTTCCATTGAAATTTACAGGGTTTTATATGATTGATATAGGATTTAATTAATCAATATTGATACATGGATCAAATAATTTACCAAATAGTGTTTTGGGGGAAGTTCCAAGTGATAATCAACAATCTCTATATGATCAAGAATCTCTAGTCGATCGATATATCTATGGACCCAATTTAACTTCTTCTCATACATAATTTCATTAATCCAATGATATATTTTAATAAATTTGTTATCACCAACATTAAATTCTTTATATCATAAATGATTATCAAAAAAACACTTTTATTGAATTTGTTCTACATTTATATTTTTCTGAATGATTTGTATCTTCTATACAATTTCATGCAAAAGATCATGATCAACATATTTATTTTCTAATAATAACTCATTATATTTAATTTATATTTTTATTCCCACATAGAGCCCCATATTTCACCATTAAGATTATATGGTTTAAAATATTATTAAATGAGGACTTAAGTTGAGGATTGTATTGATATTAACTTCCTTTGAATTTTATTGAGAAAGATATCATCATATCCTCTAGAATTTTAATTGTTATTTCATATTAATTGTCACTTTCAGGGTGATTATATATGCCCAAGATCAGATTTGTAACCAATTCATATTGAATACTTCTCCATTTTTCTATTAACCCTGAATCACAGTCAGATATAATTGAATGTGGTATTCTATGCAGCCTTATCACTTCCTTTATGTAAAACATAGAAATTTGTTCAAGTGATAAGTCTTATGAAATAATAATTGTCTAAGTTGATTTTATTTGTAAATAAAAAACCAAAAATATAAAATTACATCCTATCGAATTCTTTTTATTACTGATGAAGAAATCATGATGATGTTTTTCCATTTCAATACTAATCTAGGCAATGGTTGTATCACTCCCTAGGAATTTTTCCACAAAACTATAACATGGAAAAATACCATGAATCAAGATATACACTCTATAATTATAAGGCCCTAGCCTTAAACCTTACTTAATCTTGAGTTATTACAAGATTACACATTGAGGATCTTTTCGGGTTTAGAGTTTTAGAGAATTAGATCATAAAACATGCATTACATTCCACATATAAACAATGTGGTTACATAAAGATAGTATTATTCTTTCCCATCAATGGAAACATATTTAAAATAAAACATGGATTCTTTCTTGACACTTCCTTGACACTATCATCATATCATGTACCTTTCCCTTGACCTGTGAAAAACATTTCAAAAAAACTTGGGATGAGCATAAAAAGATCAGTATGGGTTATATAAAAAAATATGGAAATGAAACATGAGTTCATATATACATAAGAATGAAATCATACTTTACCCATAAAACATAAGCACTTTAACATACCTCATCAAATCATGAATAAATCATAGAAATCATAAGACATAAAGGTAACTTGAGGCATTCATAACATTCTTACGTAGGGAGTAACCCTCTTGGTTACGTTTGGAATACCCATCACAGTATATTCCCTAAATCACTTTGGAGAAACATTAACGTTTCACTCCTTCGAGTTACCCAATGCATTAGAGAGCTATATCGGGCTCACCCGCCCTTAGTTTATCACGGAACCACCCATCTTCATAATAATGCCCAAGAACCTCAACATAATCGTACCACATAAAACATGCATAAAGGAAACATAACATTTCCACCTTTCAATCACAAGATATCAATACAACACATTGATATAAAAACATTATGAAAACCATTTTCAATACCGAAATAAAAGAAAAGTAAAACATGGTATTTATTTTTCTTTTAAAAAGAAGGTATGGCTTGTAGAGGAAGCCGAAACTCAAATAATGGTCACGGCGGTGGAGAAGTCGTTGTCACCGCATACATACGACAAAACATTCCCTTTTGTCATTTAGTAATGTGCTTCGTATAAAAAATATTCCTTTTGGATAAACGTAAAAGTCAAAGGGGTTTACACACCGTATAAAAGAAGGTTGAGTATAAAACAAAATATGCCTCAATGAAAGGAGATTGATACGAAGTCCCATACCTCGAGTCCGACTTGACTCGATCGTTCTTTAATGTCCTGAATAATAAACTTGAGTTAATTTCTACTTGCTTAAGAACCTTTTTTTAAAGTTCATTATTCCTTTTATATCACTTATTTCCATGTCATGAACACTATGTAATTATTTAAGTTAATAACGGTCGTTTTAACGATCAATGATACTTGAGTAAAAAATAAACCCTTTATAATTACAAGTTTTTTATGTATCCATTATATCAAGAATTATAATCATGATGTATATATCATATATATCCAGTATATACATGCATTTATAATATTACATAATCATTTAGCGGTAAGAAATGAAATGCACCGTTCATGGAGACGTTAAGTCGTACGTACGCATGAACGCTACTTTCATTTATATTTCATATTTTATAGAATGGAATCATAATGATATAAAGGTATATTATAATTCTAGTATAATATCATAGTTCCATCCTTTATACGTCCCACATATGGTATTTAACGAATCAAATCACTTTGAGGGGGCGGTAGTCCGCACTTCCTTAAATGAAGATATCACGTTTACCCATAATGGAAACCATAAAGGTATGCCCAAAATGAAAAATATATAAGCTTAAGGAAAACATAAACATATTATATATCATATATAAATATAGTGACATCTTAATGGCCACCTTTGATGGTGTTAAAAGAATGTTGAACAATCATCGTTTCAGGAGGCATAAATTCACCATCCACGGAAACAGTACGTTCTTTAACCATTATATGTAGGTGTGTGTAAGTGTAGCTAGAATAATTCTTATAAAAAAAATCCTAGTATATTGAAGATACTGGAGTTGTTACAAAAGAAATTAATAAAAAGAGTTTAGGGGGTTGGAGAAGCAAAATAAAACAAAACGACTCAAGTGAAGACATTACCTTAAAATCGGGTAACTCCCTTTGGGTTGAGCTCAAAGGCTTCCTTGGGAAGACTTCTGCCCAAAGTGAGGCTTCAAGGAGTAAGAGATAGAAGTGGAGAGAACAAATGGGTAGTGGTTGGCCGAGCCAAAGGCTTTGGAAGTGTGGGTAAGGAGGTAGAGGTGGGGGCCTTTTATAAGAGGAGAGGAGGGGCACTCTTGGAAGGTAAAGAAATGTTACTTTATTTGAAAATGATTTTAGGATTCAAAAGGTCCCACATTGATATAATTCGAGGATAAGGTGATAAGGGTTTGAAATATACCCACCCAATAGGTTTTGGACATGTGTAGGTCTTAGATTTAACATTATCTTTCCATTTTATTTAAATCGTCAAATAATGTGGCCATCGCTGCATCATTATGATGTCATAAATAATTTAATAAATTTAATGACTAAAAATTATAACAAAAATACTATGATGTAGAAAATATTTTTAGATTTCCAATGACTATTAATAGTCCAAAATATCATTTATGTAGACAAAATTAAAAATATTTTACTTAGGTGATACATTCTTTGTTACATTTAAAATATTTTAAAAATAAAAAGATAAAAAGTCACTTTCTCACAAAAGTGATTCCATGGGGCCTCCAAGTTTGGCACAAGGCATCCCATGGTCGGCCATGAGACAACCAGTAGCCTTAGAAAACATTTTAGTGTCATTTTTTATTATTATGATACCATTTTATTATCTTTAACTACCTGATTACTCATTAATCAAGATAATTAGAGATAATTACCATCGTTACTATTCATAATGTCCAAAAATAAAAGAGTCATAATTACATAATTTGGACCTTCTGATTCCAAATATGTAATACATTTTACCAAATTCTAAACACAGAAATTGCAATAATTAACTTAAATAATCCCCGTTGTCAAAACAAATAGCGGGTTTTTTGAAACAATATCTATGAAAAGTTTGGCATTAGTTTATGACCAATTACAAAGTAAAATTAATCATAATGACCACCATTGGATTAAATGGTAAAAATATTTTATAATTTAACTTTAAAACCAATTTAAATGATAATCTAATCATATAAATAAATTAGATTAGAAAGCAGTTTTGTTGTAAAATGCAGTATTTTCACTATTCATTAAAAAATGAACATTGTCAGAAAAATACCAAAAATTTATCCAATGTAAATTTCAATGTCCCAATAATAATGAATATGTTTATTTGGAAAAATATAGATTATAAAATTGTCAAAAGTTTTATTTAAAAAGGTTTTTCCATCAAAAGGAAGTAAAACAATCTTTTAAGAATATTAGTGTATTCCATGCTTAAGATTTGATTTATTTTCATTTTAAGCCTCTAAAACACTATCTAATTCATTTATAGAAATAGATAAAAATATCAATTATTCATTACTTACTTGGGATGTTACATCCTTTCCCCCTTTAGAAAATTGCGTCCCCGCAATTTATTTACTTATCAAATAAATGGGGGTACTTATCCCTCATTGCATTTTCAGATTACCATGTTGCCTCTTCCATCTTGTGGTTTCTCCACAAAACCATTACCTGATTAGTCACCTTATTCCGTAACACTTGCTCCCTGTGGTTAAGAATCTGGACCGGTTGTTCCTCATAAGATAGGTTCTCTTCCAGCTGAACTACCTATGGACTCAAAACATGAGATGGATCTGGCATGTACTTTCTCAACATCGAAACATGAAAAACATTGTGTACCTGAGATAAACTCGGAGGTAAAGACACACGGTATGAAACTGATCCAACTCTCTCCAGAATTTCATATGGTCCAATGTACCTTGGACTCAGATTTCCTTTCTTACCAAATCGCATCACACTTTTCCATGGTGAGACTTTGAGAAAAACATGATCACCTATCTCAAAAGTCAGATCCTTCTTCCTGTTGTCTGCATAACTATTCTGCCCACTCTGAGCTATTCTCATGTGTTTCTGAATCAGCTGAACTTTTTCTGCCATCTCTTCTACCATTTCTGGTCCCATCAACTTCCTTTCACCCACTTCATCCCAGAAAGCTGGAGTTCGACACCACTTCCCATATACTGCATGAAATGGTGCCATCTGTACACTAGAATGAAAACTGTTATTATATGAAAATACAACAAAAGAAATATGTTGGTCCCAACTTCCCTGATAATCCATCGAACAAGCTCGTAGCATATCCTCCATGGTCTGAATTGGTCGTTTCGACTGCCCATCTGATTGAGGATGAAAAGCTGTACTAAAATTTAATTCAGTACCCAATGACTTCTGAAGGACTTTTCAAAAGTTAGAAGTAAACCTAGGATCACGATCAGACATAATGGAGAGATGAACTCCATGTAACCTGACTATCTCTTTAAGATACAAATGGGAAAGTTGATCTAGGGAAAAAGTATCTCGTATAGCAAGGAAATGAGTAGATTTAGTCAAGCGATCAACAATAACCCAGATTGCATTATTACCTCAAGATGTCATCGGTAATCCCACAACAAAGTCCATGGATATATTCTCCCATTTCCACTCTGGCACTGGTAAAGGCTGAAGCATCCCTTTCGGTAACGGCCGCTCTGCTTTAACCTATTGACAAGTCAAACAATTCATAGTAAAATCAGCAATATCTCTTTTCATTCCATCCCACCAGTAATACTCCCGAAGATCTCTATACATCTTAGTACTGCCTGGATGAACTGAAAAAAGAGAACTATGAGCTTCACATAACAAATCTCTCTTCAACTGTGAATCACAAGGCACACACAATCTCTTCCCAAATCTCAAAATGAAATCATTATCAATGTTGAATTCAGACAACTTACCTTTCTGAACCAGCTCTACCTTTTTCTGAAACTCAATGTCTTGCTTCTGTGCTTGCTTGATTCTGTCTGATAGAGATGATCTCTCTGATACCTGAAACAAAATAGCAGAACATCCTGCACCAAAAAATTCTGTGCCAAAGTTCATCAAATCCTTAACCAAAGGATCATATTCCAAACGCAACATTGCTAATGAAGCATTACTTTTTCGACTCAAAGAATCAGCCACTTTATTTGCTTTTCCCGGATGGTAATGAATTGTACAATCACAATACTTGATTAATTCTAGCCATCTCCTTTATCTCATGTTCAATTATTTCTGAGTGAATATATACTTTAAACTTTTGTGATCAGTATATATTTCACACTTTACTCTATACAAATGATGCCTCCAAATTTTTAAAGCAAAAACAACAGCAGCTAATTCCAAATCATGTGTAGGGTAATTTACCTCATGAGTTTTCAACTGATGTGAAGCATAAGCAATTACCTGATCATTCTGCATTAGGACAAAACCAAGTACTTTCAATGAAGCATCACTGTATATAACAAACTCACCATTCCTGGTAGGTAGTGCCAAAACTGGAGCATTCACCAATCTTCTTTTCAATTCTTGAAAACAATCATCACATTCTTTTGTCCAGATAAACTTAACACCATTCCGAGTTAGCTTAGTCATTGGACTAGATAACCATGAAAAATTTCTAACAAACCTTTGGTAATAGACTACCAAACCAAGGAAACTATGAATCTCTGTTACATTTGTGGGTCTTGGCCATTCTTCAATAACCTTTGTTTTGGCTGGATCAATAGTTATCCCATCTTTAGAAACAATATGACCAAGGAAAGAAATTTGTTTCAACCAAAACTCACATTTACTGAATTTCCCATACAATTTCTTTTCATTCAAGGTTTTCAAAATAACACTTAAATGTATTTCATGCTCTTCTTTACTTTTAGAAAACACCAAAATATCATCAATGAAAACCACCACAAACTTATCCAAGAACTCATGGAAACTTCTATTCATTAAGTACATGAATACAACAGGTGCATTGGTTAGCCCAAAAGGCATTACTACAAATTCATAATGGCCATATCTTATACGGAACGCGGTCTTCGGAACATCTTCTTCCTTTACCTTCAACTGATGGTACCCCGATCTCAGGTCAATCTTTGAAAAAAACTGATCTCCCTGGAGCTGATCAAACAAATCATCGATATAAGGCAAAGGATATTTGTTCTTAACAGTGATATTATTCAAGGCCCTATAATCAATTCAAAGTCTCATTGAGCCATCTTTCTTTTTAACAAACAAGAAAGGAGCACCCCATGGTGATGTGCTAGGTCGAATGAAACCTTTATCTAATAACTCCTGCAATTGTTTCTTTAACTATAAAATTTCAACTTGAGCCATTCGATAAGGGGGTTTTGAAATTGTCTTACCATCAGGAACTAAGTCAACATTAAATTTAACTTCCCGATCTGGTATTATTCTAGGCAACTCATCAGGAAAAACATCAGGATAGTCATTTACCATTGGAACATCATTAATCTGAACATTTCCCTTGTTTTCAACAGTATGTGAAAGGTAACATTCATTTCCATCTTTTACAAGTTTATCGGCCTCTTGATATGTTATCAACAGTAAGGGTTCATTCTTGTACACAAACTGAAAGTCTTTCTGAAAAGAAACTTCTTTATCTCTACAATCAATCTTAGCATGGTAAATAGAGAGCCAATCCATACCCAGGATAACATCAAACTCTACTAGAGGTAGAACAATAAGGTTTGCAAGTAGGTTCCTTCCACAGATAAGGATAAGAAGATTATTTTAAATTCTTTTTACCTCAACATTTCCCCCATGTGTTTTTACCCCAAGTTCAGGAGTCATTTCTTGAGATGGTATTCCCATTTTACTAGAAAAGGTTTTAGAGATGAAAGAATGTGTAGACCCCGAATCAAACAACACACTGACATAATCTGAAAAAACAAACAAAGTACCTGATACAACTTCATTTGATGGCCCGACATCTGCTGAAGTAGTTGCAAAGGATTTCACCACCCCTTTCTTCTTGTAGTCTAACTTCTTCCCATCACTCAAGCTCTTTGTCGGACACTCGTTTGCATAGTGACCCATCTCATTGCACTTAAAAAATTTCACTAACTGTAAACCAACATTGGTATTACCTTCACCTTGATCATTTTTAGTGCAATCACGAGCCTTATGTCCCATCTTACCACATTGGGAGCACTTTCCAGAATTCAGAAGACATTCCCCAGCATACCTTTTGCCACATTTATCACAAACTAGAAACTTAGTTTTCTTACCATCAGACTTTTTTGAAGAATTCTTACCTTTCTCCTATCACCTCGGTCTCTTCTTCTGTTGGTTGTTATTGAACACTTGATCATTGGGAAACTCCATTTCCACCTTCTCAGCACATTGAACAAGCTTTTCATAGCTTTTAAACTCACGAGAAGCTAATGCCCTTCGATATTTTGGCTTTAATCCTGAGTAAAAACAATTGATTTTACTATCAAGGTCTCAGATAAAATTTGGAGCATACCTTTCCAATCAAGTGGACCTTTCTTCATAGGAATCCACTGAGTCTTCCTCTTGCCTCAATTCCAAGAATTTATTTTCCATCCTAAGTCGAACAGCCTTAGGAAAATACTTCTCAAGAAAAATACCTTTGAATTCATCCCAGTCAAGAGAATCAATCTTATCGGCATCCCTGATATTTTTAACCATAGACCACCACTGATCTGCCTCACCCTCCAAACGGTAAATAGCAAGACTAAAATTTTGATTTTCTGAACACCCCATGACATCGAAAATCTTCTCCAGTGCTTTAATCCACCCTTCAGCTAACACAGGGTCAGATGATCCTCTGAATGATGGGGGATGTTGCCTCATGAAATGTTCCACCACTGACATGTTCCTCTGTGGTTGATCTGGCTGATCTCGTGTATGGATACCACCCCCATTTATCGCTTGAGTCAACTGCGCCATTACTGTAACAAACTGTTCAGTTCCAATTCTGACCATCTCGGGATGCTGATTCAGAAGGTTATTTCCTTCTGCATGCCTTCCTAGCACTACTTCCCTATTTCCTCTACGGAAAACCATTCTGAACAAACATGTCTTAGATGAAGCAACATGGTAATCTTCAAATGATATACCATTTCAAAAAAAATATCTTTGGATAATCATTTAATATAATTCTAACTCCTAAAGTTATCTAAACCGACCTCTGATACCAACTATAAGTCCCCAGCCTTAAACCTTACTTAATCTTGAGTTATTACAAGATTACACATTGAGGATCTTTTTGGGTTTAGAGTTTTAGAGAATTAGATCATAAAACTTGCATTACATTCCACATATAAACAAAGTGGTTACATAAAGATAGTATTCTTCTTTCCCATCAATGGAATCATATTTAAAATAAAACATGGATCCTTTCTTGACAATTACCTGACACTATCATCATATCATGTACCTTTCCCTTGACCTGTGAAAAACATTTGAAAAAAAACATGGGATGAGCATAAAAAGCTCAGTGTGGGTTATATAAAAAAAATATGGAAAGGAAACATGAGTTCATATATACATAAGAATGAAATCATACTTTACCCATAAAACATAAGCACTTTAACATACCTCATCAAATCATAAATAAATCATAGAAATAATAAGACATGAAGGTAACTTGAGGCATTCATAACCTTCTTACGTAGGGAGTAACCCTCTTGGTTACGTTTGGAATACCCATCACACTATATTCCCTAAATCTCTTCAGAGAAACCTTAACGTTTCACTCCTTCGTGTTACCCAATGCATTGGAGAGATATATCGGGCTCACCCGCCCTTATTTTATCACGGAACCACCCGTCTTCATAATAATTCCCAAGAACCTCAACATAATCAGATCACATAAAATATGCATAAAGGAAACATAACATTACCACCTTTCAATCACAATATATCAATACAAAACATTGATATAAAAACATTATGAAAACCATTTTCAATACAAAAAAAAAGTAAAACATGGTATTTATTTTTCTTTTAAAAAGAAGGTATGGCTTGTAGAGGAAGCCGAAACTCAAATAATGGTCACAGCGGCGGAGAAGTCATTGTCGCTGCCTACGTACGACAAAACATTCCCTTTTGTCATTTAGTAAAACGCTTTGTATAAAAAATATTCCTTTTGGATAAACGTAAAATTCAAAGGGGTTTATACACCGTATAAAAGAATGTTGAGTATAAAACAAAATATGCCTCAATGAAAGGAGATTGAGACGAAGTCCCATACCTCGGGTCCGACTTGACTCGATCGTTCTTTAATGTCCTGAATAATAAACTTGAGTTAATTTCTACTTGCATAATAACCTTTTTTTAAGTTCATTATTCCTTTTATATCACTTATTTCCATGTCATGAACACTATGTAATTATTTAAGTTAATAACGGTCGTTTTAACGATCATTGGTACTTGAGTCAAAAATAAACCCTTTATAATTACAAGTTGTTCATTTATCCATTATATCCAGAATTATAATAATGATGTATATATCATATATATCCAGTATATACATGCATTTGTAGAATTACATAATCATTTAGAGGTAACAAATGAAATGCACCGTTCATGGAGACGGTAAGCCGTACGTACGCATGAACACTACTTTCATTTCTATTTCGTATTTTATAGAATGGAATCATAATGATATAAAGGTATATTTTAATTCTAGTATAATATTATGTATAATATCATAGTTCCATCCTTTATACGTCCGACATATGGTATTTAACGAATCAAATCACTTTGAGGGGGCGGTAGTCTGCACTTCCTTAAATGAAGATATCACGTTTACCCATAATGGAAACCATAAAGGTATGCCCAAAATGAAAAATACTGAAGCTTAAGGAAAAAATAAAAATATTATATATCATATATAAATATAGTGACATCTTAATGGCCACCTTTGAAGGTGTTAAAATAATGTTGAACAATCACCGTTTCAGGAGGCATAAACTCACCATCCACGGAAACAGTATGTTCCATAACCATTAGATGTAGGTGTGTGTAAGTGTAGCTCGAATCCTTCTTATAACAACATACTAGTATATTTAAGATACTAGAGTTGTTACAAAAGAAATGAATAAAAAGTGTTTAGGGGGTTGGAGAAGAAAAATAAAATAAAAGGACTCAAGTGAAGACATTACCTTAAAATCGGGTAACTCCCTTTGGTTTGAGCTCAAAGGTTTCCTTGGGAAGACTTCTGCCCTAAGTGAGGCTTAAAGGAGTAATAGAGGGAAGTTTAGAGATAAAATGGGCAGGGTTTGGCCGAGCCAAAGTCTTTGGAAGTGTGGGTAAGGAGGTAGAGGTGGGGGCCTTTTATAAGGGGAGAGGAGGGGCACTCTTGGAAAGTAAAGAAATGTTACTTTATTTGAAAATCATTTTCGGATTAAAAAGGTCCCACATTGATATAAGTCGAGGATAAGGTGATAAGGGTTCGAAATATACCCACCCAATAGGTTTTTTACATGTGTAGGTCTTAGATTTTACATTATCTTTCCATTTTATTTAAATCGTCAAATAATGAGGTCATCACTGCATCATTATGATGTCATAAATAATTTAATAAATTTAATGTCTAAAAATTATAAAAAAATACTATGATGTAGAAAATATTTTTAGCTTTAAAATGACTATTTATAGTCCAAAATATCATTTATGTAGACAAAATGAAAAATATTTTACTTAGGTGATACATTATTGGTTACATTTAACATTCTTTAAAAATAAAAAGATAAAAAGTCACTTTCTCACAAAAGTGATTCTATGGGGCCCCCAATTTTGGAACAAGGCATCCCATGGTCAGCCATGAGAAAACGAGTAGACTTATGACACATTTTGGTGTCATTTTGTATTATTATGATATCATTTTATTAACTTTAACTACCTGATTACTCATTAATCAAGATAATTAGAGATAATTACCATCGTTACTATTCATAATGTCAAAAAATAAAAGAGTCTTAATTACATAATTTGGACCTTATTATTCCAAATATGTAATCCATTTTTCAAAATTCCAAACACAGAAATTGCCATAATTGATTTAAAAATAATTCCAGTTGTCAAAACAAATAGCGGGTTTTTTGAAACAATATCTATGAAAAGTTTGGCATTAGTTTATGCCCAATTACAAAGTGAAATTAATACTAATGACCACCATTGGATTAAATGGTAAAAATATATTCTAATTTAATTTTAAAACCAAATAAAAAGATAATCTAATCATATAAATAAATTAGATTAAAAAGTAGTTTTGATGTAAAATGCAGTATTTTTCACTATTCATTAAAAAACGAACATTGTGAGAAAAATACCAAAAATTTATCCAATTTAAATTTCAATGTCCCAATCATAATGAATACATTTATTTGGACAAATATAGATTATGAAATTGTCAAAAGGTTGATTTAAAAAGGGTTTTCCATCAAAAGGCAGTAAAACAATCTTTTAAGAGTATTAGTGTATTCCATGCATAAGATTTGATTTATTTTCATTTTAATCCACTAAAACACTATCTAATTCATTAATAGACATAGATAAAAATATCTATTATTCATTACTTACTTGGGATGTTACAATAATATTTCTATTGATATTGTTCCACTTCAAATATATCTTTGGATCTCTATACATCTTTATGCTTCCTATATGAATAGTTAAGGATGAGCTTTCTTTAGTTCTATTGTTGAAAGGACATACATATTTTTTCCAAAGTCTTATAATTACACCACTATAAATGTAGAACTCTGGAATACTTTTTAACATAATAAATAGCTACATATCATATTTGATGGCCTCTTTATCTTTATAAGGATGGATGGTTGATTAATAATTTGTAAAAGGAAGGATTTCGTCCTTTTTTTATGATTTCAATATCCATCCGTTAAATATATATAGAGATCAGGCCCCTTTAAATCCTTACCAAGTATAAGGTACCATTATATTTTTGTATTAGATCATCTTCTACCATGTTTTACTTTATACAATTCTAAAGTATTGAATAATAATAGCCTTTGATTATCTCCAACCATATTTTTGGTGCATATTTATCTCCTTATATTTCAATATATACTTTAATATCTTATGATAATTATATATATCATAATTTATCACCAAAGAGGTTTTGATATTATTATTAATATAAATATAACTTTATCCTTCTATAGATTATTTTTCAGGTAGTTTTATTCATAGATCATTAATTTATATGATACAGAAGTAATTAACTTGTAATTATGCATTAGAAAAAATGAAAATACTCTGATTGAAGAATTAATATTTATGAAAAACCATTATCCATTATCATGTAATGTGATGAAAAATTTAGTGATTAATCACTATTTTTTATTGATTCATAGTTATCATAATTTTACCAAATGAACTTTAGTCATTTCTGAGTTAACTCGATTATAGGACTCGAAAATCATTAGAAATTTCTTACGAGGAATCAATAGAATCTATCCAACCTATGAAAAATATGTTTTCTTACACCATGGTTAGACTAGGATATTTTTTAATGACCACTTTATTTGATTAATTTATAGGTATAACTTAACTTGTGATAACATGACCCACTAAGGATCTTTTTATGAAAAATCCATAGATTTTGAATTGGAATATAATCTTCCATTTGATAAAGTATTTTTCACAATCATTAAATTCTCTTTATATCACTTCACGCTCGTAGAATATATGAGAATATCATCAATAATGAATACCATTAATGTTTTAATGAAATCACTAAAGAAAATATTAATCAGATCCATGATGATTTATGGGGAATTGGTATATCCAAAAGTAGTCACTATGAATTCATAGTGTTCATATATTTTATATAAAGCTGTCTTGGGTAAATCTTCTCTATTTTCTATTTGTTAAAGGTATCTAGATCAATAATTTACATATGAGAAGTACTAATATTATCGATGTTGATCAAATATATAATCAATTTCTATTAGATGATACATATTTTCGGTCATTATTTTGTTAAGTTCATTATTTTTAATGAAATGATTCATTTATATACCCCTCTTCTTAAAAGAGATGACCAGTGCACCCCATGGTGAATCACATAGGTGTATGAAACCTTGTTCAAGTTTATCTGAATGTTAATTCTTTAATTCATCCAATTCAATGAGGTTTATTCTATAAGGACTATATATTATTCTTGAAGAGCCTTCATTAGGTTGAATTGAAAACACAACCTCACATTGTGGCACAAAACCAGGAAACCATTTAAGAAATAAATCTATATACTCCCATAAAATCTGAATATATCTAATGTTATGTCCCTCCACAAAAATTACACCTAAGTTCCCCTTGTTATTATGTATCAAGAACCATATTAGAGAATTATCTTTCAAATAGAGTTTATAATCATCCTTGTATTGATATTTTTTAATGGTAATATTTTTCATATGAAATGTGATATCATTATCCCATTAATTAATATAAGCTCTATATAGGGTGAGGTAATACTAGACCAATATCACATTAGATTCTACTAATGAAAAAAATATATGGAATAAGTATCTTCCCACAAAACATGATTAGGTAATATCTATATAATTTTGATAAAATCATTTCATCAACATGTGTTTTCACTAATAATTCAATATTCAATGTTTTAGGTGGTGAATTAATATTCTAAGAAAACTTGCATGATATTAAATAATGTAATGAAATATAATCAAATAAGACACTTGCTGATATGGAGTGGGGTCTAAGTGTACCTTTTACCACTTCAATAACATGTTCTACTTCTATAGTAGTGATTTCATATTCTCTTTATTTCTCCCTTGGTCTAGGATGTTCATACTTCTTATTATCCTCATTAGATATTTGATTAGGGAATTGATTTTTATAATTTACAAACATCTTGAATTTGAAATATTAAAGTGTTGTGGGTACATTAGGTAGGACATTTTTATATTATAATAGACTGAACAACCTATTCATATATTTTTAAAAATTATGATATATAAGGCCAATCCATGCATACTTGAAACATTTTCACATTTATTTCAAGAAAATTCAAAGTGATTATTCTGAAATATTTGGAATGTTGGTTGTTGTGTCTTCTTTAATGTGATTTATCATTAAAGTTCATATGAAATTCATTATACCTTTCATTATTACTAAATAATTGAGAATATTTAAATACCCATGTTTCTAATTCTTCCTTATATGCACATAAAACGATTTATTTGTAGCTATCAAAAACTGTTATAGAAAATTACTTTCAATTAATTGGATTTAAGACACCAAATAAATTGTTGATCATTATTTGTTAGTAAATAATAAAAAAAGAAGCCTACCTTATAAATCCCTCGAACCAAGTAGTCTATTTTAAATGGATACATTATTACATTTGTTATAGATACATGTTATCACATCCCAAATGGATGGATATTTTATTAGTATTGAAAAATTAGATACATAATTGAATTTCACAATACATTTGAAATAATAATATACAACATAGTATTTCTAGTGAGAATAACATTATTATCTTAAGAATATCCTTATATATCAGTCATAATACCCTTACTAGAATCTAGGGGAAATGAAACATAAGAAGGGGGTGAGATCGGATACTTAGTAAGGGTATTCGTACTATTAAATATATCATTAATAAA
Organism: Viscum album; assembly: GCA_963277665.1. Taxonomy (NCBI): domain Eukaryota; kingdom Viridiplantae; phylum Streptophyta; class Magnoliopsida; order Santalales; family Viscaceae; genus Viscum; species Viscum album. The sequence goes on from OY728142.1 coordinate 1,732,060,337, forward strand.
AAAGTCTCAACCAAAATGGAAAAGTAATTAACTGAAAAAACATGCCATTTACTTAATAACATGGGCACAATGAATAATATGGTAGGAATAAATGATGATTAAAAAATTTCATATAAATAATCACATGATCTAGAAACATATCTGTTGATATCATAACTAGAAAATAATCAAATGGAGATTAATAACTAATCTCATTATAATTTAACTCATAATTCTAGAAATCATAAAAAAACTGTCAAGCCCACGTGATAATAAATATTACACAAATTGGTATTCCCACAATAAAATACCGATGCTAGTTTGTCTCATGAGACCTACTGATGCATCAAGGGGCTATAACTGGTACTTCCCTTCAGTTACTAACTCTAATTCATTCCACATATGAAAGTGTAGACTCATAATAAATATAAAAATTCATATTAAATAATCAGAATATCAATTTTTAATAATTTTCCTAATTATCTAACATGGTTAATATAAACATTTTTATTAGAAAACTAGTATATTATTATAAATTCATTTTCAAGAAAATCTTATCATAATCCATCCATAAAAAGAATAATTCTGGAATAATTTTAACATATACCCAATGAATAATAAATAAAAAAGGTTTTTGACATTGATGAAAATAAATACCATAAAAATTGTCATTAAAAAATTCATAGCTAAAATACCAATTTCACATTGAAAAATTAGTTTAGAAAACTAAAAATTTGGAAAATATTAGAAATTAATATTATTTTAATATAATAATGGAAATATTTAAAGTAATCTTCAAATAATTTATTGGTCCTGATGGTAAAAAATTCCACTCATGTTAAGTACATTAAATCAAACATCCCATTCAAATTTTAAATAAATTTTTTTTCCTATTTGGAAAATGATATGACGATTCATATAAAAACATTTATTAAAATTAAAAAAACTATTAAAAATTAATTTAAACATAATATTGATAATATTAAGAATTTTTTTAAAATAAATAAATAAGGAAGAGAAAGTATTGTCAACTGAAGAGGGAAAAAAAATTCAATTTTCCCTTAATGTTTTTGGACACCTGAGTACATAAAGAGCAGAAAATTGTAGGAAAAAATATATTTTTCGAAAATAACCTAATGATAATAAAATATAATTGGTTTAATATAGGATGATCAAATAATTCCCCTGATAGAAGCAATCCTGAACAATGATGAAATTGTGAATAAAACTTTAATACTTTTGTAACTTTTTAATTATAACCCCCAAGAAATAAATAAATTAAAATCAATCTTTATATACCATCAATATTAATAGATTCATTTTATATCATATCAATGTGGCAGTATGTATACAACACAAAAGAAATAAGTGGTGAATGTGGAATATATTAGACGAAAGTAAAAGTGGGATGAGAAACCCTGACCTCATGTTATATTTCCTTCATATGTGCTCAAAACATATATAAAATTTCTCATATATATAATAAGATATATTATTTGAATTATTCCTTTTTATCACATGTTTACCAACAATTCTTTGTTAAAATCACTATTCCTAAAGATAATAGCTTTGTTTTCATGTATATTTTAATTCAATAGTCTCAATCAATATACCATGATCATGGTTCCATAATCTGTAGAATTTTAATCATGATATAAAATCATATATATCAATTATATATTTTCATGTAATAGTCCATACAATTTATGGATAGAAAAATTGGTTACACAATTAATGGATTCGGTAGGCCGTACGTACGAATGAAAGCTATTTTCACTTTTTGATGAATGGAATGAAAGAAAGGTAAATAATAATTCTACCTTATCAAAAAATTATTATATAATAGACATAATATATGTACATAAAATATATCTTTGTTACCATCCATGTAAAAATAAAATGAAAAATGAATCAGATAACTTCAGGGAGGCAATACTCTACCCATACGCACTAGAAACATTATTGTTTTCCAATAGATTGGGAGGAATGATAGTATAAGTGATATTACAAATATGGAAATATAATCATGTATTATATATCATATATAAATATATATATTAAATCCATAATTATATACATTAATGAGTGTTGGTTATGAAAAATGAATTATATTAGTTTGTGAGGCGATGGTCCACCATATAAATGAATGTTAATATATCTCCAATTTGATAGAAGAGGATATAGATATATGTTATCAAATTAACATAATAAAATTTTAGTGTATCGAATATACTAAGGATATAATTTTATCATATTTGGATAATATTTTAATGGTATAGTGTAATAAATAAAACAAAGACACATGGGTAAGAACTATACCCCTTCTTTGAAGAAACCCTTTAGATTAATACTTAAATCCAACCATGATTGGTTTTGTGGTCAAGAAAAATACTACAGGTCATGGGTAGAGATATAATGAAGGTTCGTTTTAGGTATTAGGTAAACAAGTAGTATTTTTATGTTTGAATAGGGGAGGACATGGGTTCCCTTTTATAAGTGAGAGAGGATACACTTGGAATTTTTGAAAATGATAAATTATCACCATGTTTTTCACATTCTAAAAGGATCCAAAATGGATCATTATAAATAATTATATTATATAAGATATAAATATGGCCATAAAATTGTAATTATTAATGTTTTTAGGACATTTTGACTCATATAATTTTAGTTTTACCCCTGGTAAACCCGTTCTAACCTTAATTATAGTAATTATTATTTATTATTATTATTATTAATTTTGAAAAAAAACAAATTTTACAGAAGAAACTAATGTAAATTATTATTATTTGAAATATAAAATTAATTTATTTAAATTCAAATCATATAAGTGGCATAATTTAATTTAAAATTAATGATGTAGACGCGATGGAAAAATGGTTTTCCCATGAAAAAGTCTTCATATTAATAGTATTTATATAAAAAATCAACACAAATTTGACTAAAATTAAATAAAATAGGTTAATAATAATATAATTTAGTTAATTTTTATTTTATTTTTTTAAATATAAATTGTAAATGATTAAAACAAAAATATGGTTTTCAATAAAAATCAGTATTTTCATTATTCGTTGAAAAAAATTAGTCTTTTCATAAATTTATCCAAAATTCACTATAATATAAATTTTCCATGGTGATTTAAAAATTATGTTCATTTTTAAATAAATTTTATGGAAGTGCCAAAATTATTTTTAAAATAAGTGTGAAAATGTGATTAAACTATTTTTTAGAAAAATAATATTTTTAAACATTAAATTTGATTCATTCATATCCCATCACTAGAAAATATATTTATTAAAATTAATTTTTTATTGAAAATATAACATATAAATTTAATTAAGATCATTCACCAATATGGATTAACTTAACTTAGTTAGATAATAATAACACATTATTCTAATAAATGTAGTTTTTCATAAGAACATTTATTTAACTTATGATTTTAATTTTAATTTTTAATAAATTGATAAAAAATGAATTTATGTATACATGTATAAAATGTATAATTTCCACAATTTCAGTATTTCTATTCATAAACATCAATTTAACAACTAGTTTTTAACAATAATATTTAAATAATATATTTTATAGGTCATTTAATCTTGGTGATGTGTGTCATATATGTTGGATCTGGTTATACCAAATCTACACAAGGGGGGGGGGGGTGAATTGTGTGTATTACAATATCTTCACAAGATTACAATATATGCTTTTAACTTTGTCAAAATTATTATGGAGCAGAAAATAAATTTCAAAGGACAGACGATGTATAGTGGTTCGTGGAATAGAAGGCCCCTAGTCGACTCTACCAATGCTCTACTCCACAAGCTTGGTGATTTTCACTATATGGTCCTGTTATCAATAGTCCATTCCACAACTGAGTGTAGGAATTTGACACCTTTATAAATTTAAGGTAAAATAGAGCCTTCTAGTTCAAACATACAATTGAACACGCTGCATAATAAGAGAAGCCGATCACTCAAATAAAAATAGTATTTATTCTTTGAAATATTCCAGTTGTTCCTCACAATTTCAACAACACGCAATTGACATTCGAAGTATCATCAATTTTCAGAAATGATTTTATTCAGTTAAGAGTAGTTCTGAGTCAATCCGACTATAGTATATCTTGAAATATAATTCATAACAATAACAAAAGTTGATTCACAAAAGATATTTGATGTAGAATCGGTGAATCTTCAATCGTGTTACTTCATCTTAAAAAAATATGGCTTTTTTTGCTCTTTGTAATAGATGATCTATAAGTCTCAATTGTCTCTGTAAACTATTGCAGTGAAAAACTCAAGAGATTGATATGTATTTTTCTACTTTTCGATTATTCGCCTCTATATCTGCAATAAAAAACAATAATGGTATATAAAGAATAAATACGATCGTTCTCTTTTAAATTTGGATCCACAAAAGTCACCTATAGAATCACAATATGCAAATATTTCAGTAACAGAGCAGCCATAACTCCCCTAAAAATTTTCCATGAAAATATCCTCTTAAATGGATCATTTTAATCATAAATAAATGGGTTTGAATCAATCAAATATGTGCTTTAGATTCGGGATTTTTATCTGGCTTGAAATAAGCCTGATAAACCGCATAAATACCGTTGCTTTAATAAAGTCTCAATTTAAATATCCTATGCCAAATGCAGTGTTTAACTACATAGCATTCAATTTAGGAACATAAGGATCACAACGTAATGTCGATCAAAACATAATGTTGATAAAAAAAATATGGTTGATCATCCATACTTTTCTCTTTAACTCTCAAATGACGATATATAAACTAGACTTTTAACAGCTTCAAAATGAAAGGTAACTGATCCAACGTAAGGATGTTTACAAATGTAAGGTTGACGAAAGATACTTTTGAGAAACAATCATGATGTTCCAAATTTACATAGGATTCATCTTCCATACTTTTCTGATATTCCAAACACAAGGTTCCTTCCAAACATAAGGTTCTTCTTCCATAATTTTTTGATAACACATAGTTACTTATCCAAACTTTTCTGATAACCCGTAAGTGATAGTTCTCATCCTTATGCTACAATACACAATGTAGGGTATGAAAAGTGTTTCTCGAACCTACTAAGGTGATATTCAAACACATTGAGTATGAATAGTGTTTCCAGAAAATGTTAAAGTTATTTTCAAACACGTTGAGAAATGTTCCACGTGGATTAAAATGCTTAAATATTATTTCAAAATAGAGAAATTAATAATATTAATTTCTTGAAATATACTCAATGTAAAATCATTATAATAAAAAATAAGGGTATTTTTGAACATCAAAATCATCATAAAAAGACAGAGTATTGTTGAAAACAACACTTTCTTAACAATCCCTCCCTTTTTGATGATCACAAAACCCAGGAAATAACAAATTAAATTATCTTAAAAAACTAAGTGGATATAAATTAAAATTTTGAAAAGATAAAAACAATATTTTTATCAAATTTATTTCCTAATTTTTACATTTTCTCCCCCTTTATAATGTAAAATAATATATCCTCCTTTATAAATAAATAGTTTTGAGTTTCTGCAAAAAATTTCCCCACCAGAAAATATGTTGTCTTTATCTATATCTCTCCCCATTTTATGATATCAAAAAGAATGATAGAGGAAGGAATATAACAAATTTTAATGTAGCACCGAACATAAGTAAATTCTAGGGTAAAATATTTATCAATATTTGAATATAGATTTCTGGAATTTTAATATAGACAGTATAATAAAACAATGTAATGACACATAAAAATGTTATTCAAATAAAGGTTATTGAAAATATAATTACAAGTAAAAAAAGGATAATAAGAATCATGTTTGGGCTATAATGGTTTGATGAACGAGTTTCATTTCCCCTGAATGATTTCATTGATCTCTGATATCCATAGTATCAACATTTTCATCAGTCCATCTGCTAACTGGACTATGAGATCTCTTCCTTCCTTAGTCAGATGAATGCCTTCAATCAAATTGACTCTGAAAACTCCTGTAACGAATCTTCCTTTTCCATAAAAAGAGTTATGTTATCCTTGAACTCATTTAGAAAAAATCTAATTCCAGGTTCATTCGAATTGAACTGGTTAATAGGAAACATCTGATTGTCCAAAAACACAGGTAAAGGAGCACTATTGCATTGAAGGTCTTGTAGTATGTCATTCATATTTCTCATAGCTACTGTAATGTCTTGAAATCTTCTGATCATATTTGGTGAAGTACCTGGTTTACTGGCTTCCCTATTTCTAGTAGTTGCAAATTGTTACTCCATGAAATATTTAAACACTAGTAAATCTGAATTCATCACCATATCAAATTTATTATTTGTAACTTCATCCAATATTTCATTTTTGTAATTTTTAACTTCTTGCTTAGAAAAAGAACTGGATTTCAGTATTTTAAATTTCAGGTTCTCTTTTTCTAATGCTCTTCTTAAAGAATCATTTTCAGCTTGAACTTTATTAATCTTTCGGATCAACTCTTCCACATAAACATTATCAAAATCAGAGGAAAATATTTCTTGATTCTTAGTCTGAGCTTTCATTGGATTTATCAGAGCAAGATGTAGGGATTTAGCATCTAATTTCTCATCATCGTTCCTCTATATTGGCTTCTCCACTAATTTTTTTCCTTCGAATCCTTTCTTGACCCATCCACCGAAAAATACTCACCAGTAATTTGAGGGTGAATTTCAGAAGGGGTCTCTGTTGGGATAGGTTATTTCTTGTTTTCAGCATCTTCTTCATTTATTTCCTCTAAGATAGTTTCCTTTAATATAGGTTCCTCATGAGCTATTTATTATTGGAAAATTTCAGTAGATTGTATATTTTCAGATCTAGCCACTTTACCTTCTCTAGGATTTTGAATATTTAGATTCATAATTTCTTTTTCTACTTGAGGAGTCACCTCTATGTGAGAAACTGTTTGTTGATCAACTTTCTATACAAAAGATTCTCTAATAAATTTTTAGCTTAAGAGAGGATCAGTTGTTACAATATTTTCTTGAACATGATCCTCATTATCTTGTGATACTCTTGGCCTTCTCCACTAAAGTCCTTCTAAACTTTCCTCAATAGTAGGTGTATCTACTGTCTCAATCCGTATCCTCTATGATACTCCACTAGTTATAGATTCAGCTACTATTTCCATTGATTTTGTAGGTAGCTCTTGAGAACTCTCTTGTTCTTCTTATACTCCAACATGAAGGATTTATCCTTTTAATGTTCTCCAAAAGAAACCATTTTTCCTTAGTGTTCCAGCATTGAAAATGTTGCTATGGTGACATTTCACCCGAGAATCCAGCAACCTTATCATATCTGACATAAAGAAGATCCTAGAATTGAACCTTCCAAAGGGATAGAAGGTCATCCACGCTTCTGGTTTGAAGCTGTAGTTGATATATCTGATCACAAATCTCTAAAAATTCAACTTTATATCACTCATAAACCGAAACATTATGTACATATTAGGGTACAATATTTTCTCCATCTCTCACATTCTTGGTGAAATACCTGTTTGCACAAATTTAAATATAATCTTCTAGTCAGGATTTTGATATTTCACTAACATCTTCCTTATATTTGTAGAGGCAAAAAGAAAAGACATAATATCCTCAGACTTATGAACATTATCACTAATATTCTTTAAATTAAAATAGAAAACTCCCTCATGAGGGCAATGAAGAATTTTGGCTATCTCTACCGACAAAATAAAAAAATCTATGTCTTTGATCTTAGATATGATTGAATCTTCATCTTCTCCTAGACAGAAATGAAATGATTAAAAAAAGTAACAAAGTTATACCTCATATAGAAATTCTGTAGAGTCCCCATTGATAATTTTCTCAAGTTTCTGAAATGCTAGGGCTTGCCTCAACATCAGATCTTCCTGGTATAACCATTCCATATCGATCACTTTTCCATGCCAAATCTTTCGTCCTACCGAGCGTTTTCGCATGGCGTTGCTGGTTTTTGGATTATCAGACCGTTTGATTTTGGTCATTGATTTCACAAATTTCCGAAGGTTCGAAAGGCTAGGGTTTCAAAGGTTCAAGTGAGGATATAGAAGAGCAGTAAATGTTCTCTGGGTTTCAAAGGGTTTTGAAAAAATGAACGGTTTTGGAATATGAAACAGTTTTTGAAATCCTTGATATTCATGTAATTACACAATAGTAATTACAAATTTTTTTAAAAGTAAAAACTTACGTGACAAAAGTTTAAAGAAGAACTGACAAAATTTAAAAATTAATAAAGATAAGAAAAAAACAATTAAAAAAAATTAAAATAAAAAATAATAATTTAAAAATAAATAAACCTAGCTCTCCCTTAATAAAATAGAACCCTATAGTAAGATGCGGTTTAGTAAAAATATCAGCTAACTGAATTTCAGTGCTGAAAAATTCTAGGAATATATTCTTTTTAAGAACATGATCTCTTAGAAAGTGATGTCTGATATCAATATAATTATTTCTAGAATTATTAATAGGGTTTATTGAAATTTTTATAGCACTGGTATTATCACATAAAATTGATGTATTATTAAAATATATTCCAAAATCCATAAAAGTGTTTTTCATCCACAAAACATGTGCACAAAAACTGCCAGTAGATACATATTCCGCTTCAGCTGTTGATAGAGCAACTGAGTGTTGTTTTTTAATAGACCATGACACTAAGGATTATTCATAAAAAGTGACAAGTCCCTGAGGTTATTTTTATATCTATTATAAAACTTCTAATGTCTGAATATTAATATGAAATTAAATTAAAATCAGAAGTTTTTAGATACAGATGTGATTGAAAAATAGTTCTTTTTAAATATCTAAGGATTTTTTTGACAACACTAAAGTTAGATTCTTTTAGATGAGATTGAAATCTTGCACAAAGACAAACTGAGTAAATTATATCTGGCCTACTAGCAGTAAGATATAATAAACTACAAATCATACCTCTATATAACTTGTTGTCAACCGATTTTCCAGTTTCATCCAAATCATGTTTTATATTATTACACATAGGAGTTGAATATGTCTTGCTATTTTCAAAAACAATTTTTTTTAGTAAATCAGTAATGTATTTTCATTGATTTAAAACATTTCCAAAACATTTTTGATTAATTTGAAGTTTTAAAAAGAAATTTAATTCTCCCATAATACTCATTTAAATTTCATTTTTTATTAAATTTGAAAACTCATGACAAAGATTTTTTTGGTAAAACAAAAAATTACATCATCAACAAAAATTTGAACCAAGAAAATATTAAAGTTGACAGTTTTCTTAAACAATGTTGGATATGACATCCCAACTGTAAAATCTATTTTTAAAAGAAAATAACATAATCTTTCATACCAACATATAGGTGCATGTTTAATTCCATAAATATCTTTAGTAAGTTTTAAAATAGAATATGGTTTTTAGCAATTTTCAAGACCAGGAGGTTATTCAACATAAACTTCCTTTAATAAGTAACCATTAAAAACGGAAAGACTTAACATCCATTTGAAATAATTTAAAGTTAATTTGAGATGCATAGGCTAAAAAGATCCTAATGGATTCTAATCTAGCTACAGGTGAAAAGTTCTCATCATAATCTATAACTTCTTCATGATTATAACCTTTAGCTACAAGTCTTGATTTATTTCTAGTTATTACTCCTTGATCATCTTGTTTTTTTCTAAAGAACTATTTGGTTCCTATAACTGGATAGTTCTGAGGTCTTTCAACTAAATTCCAAACTTTATTTCTCTTGAAATGGTTTAGATCTTCATGCATTTCTATTATCCATCTTCCATGAATTAGGGTTTCCTCTAATGTCTTAGGTTCTAATTGGGATAGAAAGGTAGATAATTAAACAATATTTCTTACATTTCTTCTGGTTTTATTCCAGTGTCTAGGTTTCCTGTAACAGTTTCTAAAGGACGATTATTTAGGGTTCTAGATTGTCTAGGTAGTATACTATTAGGTTCTTTAATGTCATATTTTTCTTAACTAGACTAAATTTCATTTATATATTTTCAAACTCATCTCTTAAGTTCTCATATATCATGTTATCATTAGAGTCAGATTCATCAATTTTGTTTTTCCTTTTCAAAAAGGGATTAGATTCATCAAATTTCACATGAACTGATTCTTCATCAATCCTTGAATTTTTATTAAAAACACTATTAGCTTTGGATGTTGTAGAATATACTAAAAAACAACTTCATTAAATTTTGGATCAAACATACCAAGATTTTACTTGGTGTTTAATGTGTAACCCTTGCATCCAAAAACATTAAAGTAATTTACTTTAGGTGTTTTGTCATTCTAGATTTCATAGGGTGTCTTTTTAGAAATTGGTCCAATTAAAACTCTATTCATTATATAACATGCTATGCTTATAGCTTCTTCCCAGAAATAGGTAGGAAGAAAATATTTATTTAGTATAGTCCTAGCCATTTTTTGAATAGTCTTATTTCTTCTTTAAAAATTTCCATTTTGTTAACGTGTTCTTGGTGTAGAGAAAGTGTGTTTAATACCCATATTTGAGCAGAAGGAATTAAATTCCAGATTCTCAAACTCTCCACCATGATAACTTCTTAATGAAATTATTTTAGAATCTTTTCCATTTTTAACATCATTAAAAATACATTCAAATATAGTAAAATCTTTATTTTTATATTTTAGAAAATAAATACAAGTAATTATAGAATAGTCATCAACTGAAACATATACATATAATTTACCAGCCAAGCTTTCTATTATTTAAGGTCTAAATAAATACACATGGATAAGTTCTAGAGTATTAGATAAAGTAAATTCGTTAACAGATTTGAAGGATGATTTGTGCTTCTTGCCATGTTGAAATGCATCACAGAATCTACGACTTTCAAATTTGAGACTAGGAAAACTAGAAACTAAGTTTTTATTAGATAACTTATGTAAAGAATATATATTGAAATGTCCAAGTCTTATATGACAAATCCAAGATTCATTTGTCTTTGCAGTTAATCATTTTAATTTTTTATAGAAGAAATTTAATTCTAGGGTGTAAACATTATCAATTCTCAGTGCTCTAAATTTAAGAAATTTATCTTTAAAAATAGAACAATAGTTTTTAGAAAAATCAACTAAATAACCATCATCATAGAGTTGAGTGATACTTATTAGGTTGTGTTTCAATCCTTTTACATAAATTACTTTATTGATTGAGACTGCTTCGGGATCTCCAACATTTATAATGCCAATAATCTTTCCTTTGGCATCGTCACCAAACGTGACTAGACCAACATCCTTTTGGGATAGTGTTCTGAAATTTGATAAATTTCCACTAATATGCATGGATATTCCACTGTCCATATAACATATTTCAGTTTGGATTATGTGACCTAGCTCCTACAATGGAATTTAAATAAGGATTTGTTTTGGTACCCATATTCTGTTTGGTCAATTATTGTTAGTTAGTAGAGATCTGGGAATACAAACTTGCATTGTTTTTCTATAATAAAAAGAATCATATAAACTGCTTGAAAAAAAGTCTTTCTTAATCCCAATTATTTTCAGTTTCCTTAAATACCAATTTTTAGATATGTGTCCTCATGTTCCACCATAATTACAGATAACTTTTCTAGTACAAGGAATAAAGTTATATTTATATAGTTTAGGATTTTCACCTTTACTCCATATTCCATATCTTTTCTTTTTAATCACATTATTTACAAGTATTTATTTTAGTTTATTTTCTCATTTTGTAAAAATAAGAGTTGCACTTTTTTATGTTTCTACTTCTATTTGTACTCTTTTTATTTTATTTTCATTATCTGTACAGTTTGTGTTTGATGAGTTATATTTTTCAATTAACTCTGGATGTTGTTTTAACAGAGTTTATCTTTATCCTAAAATAACAGTATGAATATTTTTCTAATATTTATGTTTCTTAAATAAGGAATCACATTTCTCTTCTAGAATATTACAGTAGGCTACAAGCTTATTATTTGAATAGCTAGAACTAGAATCAGATGAGTAGTACAATTGTACCTCATCAGATTCTTCCATAAAGCACATGTTTGATTTCAAGTTTGATTCTTCTTTTTCCGAGTAAGACTTTGATGAGATATTAGAGTCTTCCAAAAGACTCCATGTATCTTTCATTTATTTCTTTTATTTCTTCTTGTAGTAACTTCTCTTAAAGAATTTATTTTTCTTGTCTTCCTTTAATTAAAGGGAGTTTGGCCTGAAGTGACCCATCATTTTTGTATTCATAGCATCTTACTTTATTTGGTTCTTTTTCATCCTTTTTGAAGGATTTTTTAAATCCTTTCCTTTTTTTCTGTAGAATTTACTGAAATTTCTATCCAGAAGATCCATTTATACATCTGAATTAGATGAATTAGACTTCTCTAATTTCAATTTGATTTCATTCTTCAATTTTTTTATTTTCTTTTGAGATGTTACCTTCAGAGAAGTATCTTCATCTTTGTTTAAAAATTTATGCTCATTTTCTTCACATATTATCTCAGCATCATACATTATAAGAGTTCCAATTAACTCTCTCATTGTAAATTTTTTGACTGGAAATGATTTCATAATAGAAGCTGAAATTCCATTCCATCTTGGTGGTAGTACTCTTAGGACTTTCAGGGCCTGATCTGCATGTTTGATAGGAGCTCCCAAGGCAGTGATGTTATTGATAATTTTTAAAATCCTCTAATTCATCAGGGTGATACTATCTCCTACAAACATTTTGAATGTGTAAAATTTTAATTTAGCAGTGGCATACCTTATTTGTCTGACATTGTCAGTTCCTTCATAATAATTTTCATTGGTATGCCACATTTTATAAGCCATTGGGCACTAAGATAATCTGTTGAATTCATATGGTCTAAGACAACAGATGATAGCATTCATAGCATTCGAGGTTATGTCATAATCTACTTCTGTATCATCACTCTATGTTTTAGGTTTCTCTAGAATCACATTGGGAGTTAGAATTTTCGAGTAGACTATTTAACCAAGGTTCTTTAAATAAAATCACATTCTTGATTTCCAACATCCAAAGTTTTCACCATCGAAGTAGGGAGATCGAAACATTGACATACCCTATCGTATACTAGCCATTGTGCTTTGTATTATCCAAAACCTTTCATCTTTTTATTATTTTATCAAAAGAACCACCTCTGATACCAATTGTTGGATCGTGTTATACCAAATATACACAAAAGGGGGGTAAATTGTGTGTATTAAAATTTATTCATAAGATTGTAATCTCTTTTTTTAACATTATTAGAATGATTAAGAAGTGGAAAATAAATAGCAAAGGATGCACAATGTATATTGGTTTGGGGAAAAGAATTCCCCTACTCTACTTCACATACACTCTACTCCACAAGATTAGTTATTTTCACTATCTGGTCCTCTTATCAATAGATTGTTCCCCAAATGAGTGAATGAAGTTGACACCTTTACAAATTTAAGGTAAAACAGAGCCTTCTAGTTCATATAAAGAACCTAACACACATCTTAGTATGAGAATCTGGTCACTCAAAGTAAAATAGTATTTGTTCTTTGAAATAATTTCGTGTTGTTATTCACAATAGTAACAACACGTAATTGACAGTCAATGGATAGTTGATTTTTAAAAATGATGTTTTTCAGGTAAGAGTAGTTCTTAGTCGATCCAGTTGCAGTAGATCTTGAAATATAATTCACATCTTTCACAACAGTCAATTCACAAAATATTTTCTTTGTAGAATCGGTGAATCTTCAATTGTGTTTTTTCATCATCAGAAAATAGAGCAATGCCGCTCTTTGTAACAGAAGATATGTAAGTCTTGATTGTCTCTGTAAACTGTAGCAGTGAGAAACTCAAGAGAATGATATATATTTTTCTTCTTTTCAATGATTCGACTCTATATCTGTAGTATAATATAATACATGTATATAATGAATAAAGACGAGCGTTCTACTTTTAAATTTGGATCCACAAAATTTTCCTTTAGATTTGCGATGTTAAAATATTTGAATAACAGAGTAGATGTAAATCCCCTAAAAATTTCCCATGAAATTATCCTCTTAAATATATCATTTGAATCATAAATAAACATCTTTGAATCAGCAAAAGACGTGCATTAGATTTGGGATTTTCATATGGCTTGAAATAAGCCTAATAATTCGTATAATGATCGTTGCTTTAATAAAGTCGCAATTTAATTCTCTGATGCCAAATGTAGGGTTAAACTGCATAGCACACATTCTCTTAACGTAAGGCTCACAATGTATGGCTGATCACAAATGTAAGGTTGACCATACATACTTTTCTCTTAAACTCTCAAATGAAGATATATAAACCATACTTTTAATAGCTTCTAAATGAAAGGTAACTGATCCAACGTAAGGTTGTTTACAAAAGTAAGGTTGATGAAAAATAATTTTGAGAAATAAACCTGAGGTTCCAAATTTACATAGGATTCTTCTTCCACGCTTTTCAGATATTCCAAATGCAAGGTTCCTTCTAAATGTAGAGTTATTCCATACTATTTTGATAACGTATGGTTACTTTACCATAATTTTCTGATAACCCATAAGCGACAGTTCTCATCCTTACACAACACTCCTTAACATAGGGTATGGACAGTTTTTCTAGAACACACTAAAGTGATTTCCAAACACATTGAGTATGAATAGTGTTTCTAGAACATGAAAAAGTGATTTCCGAACATGTTGACAAATATTCCACATGGATTAAAATGCTTAAAGATAATTTCAAAATAGAGAAATAAATAATATTAATTCCTAAAATTTTCTCAATGTAAAATCATTAGAATAAAAAATTAGGGTATTTGTGAACTTCAAAACCATCCTTATAAGACATAGTATTGTTGAAAACTACACTTTCTCAACAATATACACTATTGAACACATTGTTATTATTTTTTAAATAATGTGTAATTACATTCTTCCCACCTTCAATAAATTATATTCTCATAATTTTATCATGCACTAGAAATACAAGTGTTTACTATCTAATAATACATTTTCTGAAACCCCTTATTGTAAAAATGGATATTAAAACCTCATCTTGATAAGAGATAAAGGGATATAAGAAGGTAATCTAGAATAAAACATAAATAATTATTAAATATAGAAAACATTAGTGAGAATTGAATATATTGAAATGTAAGAAATGAATAAATAATTATAAAGTGTTATATAGATCATTGATCCTAAGAAATTTAATGATCAAGATAATGTTAATGACCACAAAACTAAAAATAGATGATGTGTGGAAAACACAATTTGATTCATCATAAATGGAGATAAATTTAAATATTTTTTATTTCAAGATATTATTCTTAAAGTTGTGGGATTATTTGACTATCAAGAAAGAGAACGCCAAATAATATACTTGATGTATTTTTATTTAATAATCACAATTTCATCCATTAGTCATGCTTCAATAAATTTATACTTCATTTCATATTCCATGAAATTAATATTCAAGATATGTTTTTTAGTTTCTATGTCAGAAGCACTGAAATTAACATCTAATGGATCATAAGACCCATAAAGTGTGAAAATTACTTCCTCAAGTATCTAAATATTTACCAAAATCAAAATGATTAGAAAAAGTTATCTAAGACAACAAATTAATCTACAATTCTCATCAATAAAAACCAATGTTCAACATAATTTATTCTATAAGTGTTTATCTCTAAAGCACTTCTAAAATACATCTAACAAATCTAAAAATTCAAAAATTAAGATAAAGGGTCACTAAATTTACAAAATCATCTTAACATTAACTCCTCAAATAACATAAAGTAGCTTAATGTCACATAACAAGTATGGGAATACCCTGATAATATATTCTAATGAAAATATGATAATTATAAAAATTCATTAATGAAAACATACATGATTACAAAAATAATCTCTCTCCATATTCTTAAAATAAAATATTTGATTATAAAATATATTATATAAATCCAAATATATTGTAAAATTTAGGAAACATACCATCAAACAACTAATAAGTTCTATGGTCACCCATATCACTCATCCATTTATATCAATTAATATTGTTTCAGCATTGGCTACTTAATAGGGGTTATATTTCCCTAAACCATCTTTTATTCCATGGAATATCACCTTAACCTTAAATCAATATCCTCGGTCATTAGTTCCATTTTATATATTCATTAAATTCAATAAAGAAAATTACCTCAAAACAATTCTTAGATATTTTATTATTATTTTTAAACATAACATCGTTTATATAACACTTCTAAAACAATATTCTCAAATCAAAAAACATTAACACTTCAATCCTTACACTTTAATGATTGACATGGCATAGGTACTTTCTTAGGCTAGGTTTTAAATATTAGATTAGGGAATTTACTCAGAAAATTCCAATGTTTCACACATATAATTCATCAAAATCCATGTAAATTAATTACAATACAAAATTCTTTTCCACACATAAAACATTTTACTATTACTTTGATACATCATCCTTACATTATATTTTAAAATTTTATCAGGATGTAAATTGATCCTTCTTTCCTATATGTTCGTTACAACATGAACTTTGATAAAATTCCATTATCCTCTTATTTGTGCATTATGAATCTCACTGATATTCATGTTATTAATCATTATCATGAGGGATAATTTGGAATAATCACAATATCTTTCTCTCTATACATCATCAAATTTTTTTCTCATAATCACAAAAATATCCATCACATTCGAGGTTAACAAGATTCCACCTAGTTCCATCAATTGATCAAAATGAAATAACATAGTATGAGCTAAAATAATCATAGTGTAATACCATATAATCATTAAAAATCAATTATAGGATGTCTAAAACATGAAACTATAATTTCAATATATGAATCCTTAGGTTTAAGCTAGTTTAACCATGGTAATCATCTATTCAAATATTTTATGATGGTTTATAAAGAAAATGTGAATTAAGAGAGGCATATATCCTTGAAGGGTCAAAGTAGGTGTGCATCAAGATCCATTTTTATGCACAAGGTGACAATCGATAAAAATCCCAATACACCATTTTAAGAGTTATTAATGTTAGGTATAACTATTCTATATCCACTTCCACTTATAGTATCTAGACCTAGATTCATTCGTAGGAAATCCATATAATCTCTAACTTACTAAAACTGTAGGATGCCATCTTATACATTGAATTATCCTCAAATTCAGTCATATGGCTATATCTCATCATCACTGTTTTCCTAAATCTAAATTCCATGTATTTTAGTAATCTTTCCTTAAT
Source organism: Viscum album (assembly GCA_963277665.1). Lineage (NCBI taxonomy): Eukaryota > Viridiplantae > Streptophyta > Magnoliopsida > Santalales > Viscaceae > Viscum > Viscum album. The sequence goes on from OY728142.1 coordinate 1,732,077,610, forward strand.
ACAAACTATAATGAACCTGACCCTAGTAGCCCATAGTAGGTGGTTACTTTATTACATTTTTTTGGATATAATTGATTACATCCCAAAGTACTGAATAAATTAGTAGTATTAGAAAAAATATTTACATACATGATTTTTAAATTATATTGGACAACATAAAACACAACATAGTATTTTATTTGAGAAAACCAGTATTCCCTTAATAATATCCATGCATATTAGTCATTATACACATACTGACATCATAGGTAAAGGGGACATAAGAAGGGGTGAGCCGAGATGCTCAGTAAGGGTATGTATACAACGTAGGATATTTTTAATACATAAGACATAATGAATATGGAAATATAAATAACTAAAATCAAATTATATTTAGTTAATAACATGATAATGAAGAATAATATGGTAGGAATAAATGATGATCATATAATTCCATAAAAACAATCATGTAATCTTGAAACGTATCCATGGATATCATAACTAATTGTATAATCACATGGAAATCAATAAATAATCTAATAATGAGGTAATGTATAATTCTAAATATCGTAAACATACATTCAAGGAATCAAGTAAAAATATATTATATAAATGGGCTAGGACTTGGAAAAATAACCAAGCTAGATTATCTCATGAGACCTACTGATGCATCAAGGGGATATAACAGGCCCCAACCATCAACTAATATATTTAATTCATTCATCACATGAATGTGGAAAATTATAATCAATGTAAAAAATCATTTTGAAAAATTAGAATTTGAAATTCTAATAATTTCCCCAAAAAATCAACACACACATGTGTATTTAAAATTTAGAATATGAATGTTAATAAATTCCACAATAAAACATATCATAAACTGTATAGAGGAATCCTAAGGATGATCATTAGAATATATCCCCTTTAATCATAAGTAAAATATGTTTTATTGATGATGATGTAAAGAAATACCATAAAAATGTAATTACAAAATTATTGAGGAAAATAACCTTTCTATTTTGAAAAATCACTTTTATAAAAAAGAAATTTATTGAATACTAAGGAGAAAATTTATTTGTAAAGAATAATGTTAAATTTAAAAGTATTCTTAAAATATTTGAGTGTTAATGATGAAAGACAATTATTTTCATGTCATGTATATTAAAAAAAATTCCTTTCACATTTTAGTAAAAATGAAAAGTACCTCTTTCAAAAAATGTCAAAAAAATTTTAATCAAATTTTTACTTTTAAAATAAAAAATTTCTAAAAATGTACTTAAGAATTATTTGGATAATATTTATTCTATTTTTCAAATAATTTTTTTGAACACACGCATCTGAAAGAGAAAGTATTTTCTACCAAAAAAATCAATAAAGTAATTTTTTTATTAAAAACATTATTTTTGGAATCTTGAGTTCATAAAGTGGGGAAAATAAAGAAAAAATTATAATTTTAAAAAATAAATATATAATAATAAAATATATTAGGTTTATCATAAAGAGATAAAATAATTTCCCTAATGGAGTCTTAAATACAAACAATCATAATTGATAATGAGATTGTGAAAAAAAACCCTTACCACTTTGGTATCTTTTGAATCATAACCTCCCATGAATTAAATAACATAAAATATAAATTTAAATAAAATTGTGATAAAATAATTCATGATATAACTTATCTAATTGTAATTATATGAGTGACACCAATAAAACACGTTGTGAATATGACATATGTCTCATGAAAGTGAAAGTGAGAAGAGAAACCATAACTACAGGTCTGATTTCCACATTACTTGTTAAAAAATAATATAAAATAAATATAAATTTATAATAAATATATTAAAGAAAAATAATCATAAATAACATACCATATATTATTTACGTAATAACTTTTTATCAAATTTTTTATCATTTTTTTTGTTAGAGTCACTATTTTGGGAGATAACTACATTGTTTTTCATGTCTCCTTAATTTAAATAGTTTTGGTCCTTAAACATCAATCATGGTTACATAATATAATTAATTTTAATCATGATATAAATATAATATATATTTATTATAAATGTTCTTATAATATTCCATAATATTTTTAGATAGAAAAATGAGTTACACCACTCATGGAGATGCTAGACCGTATGCACACGTGAACATTGTTTCCATTTTTTTGATTGATGGAACAAAAGAAAGGTAAATAATAATTAAAACGTAAATAATAATTATTATATCATATAAATCATATATTTTCATAAAATCCTTCTTTATTATTATCGATATCAAAATAAAATGAAAAACTACTCACATCACCTCATAGGGGCGGTATACCACATATACACATGAGAAACGTTGTCATTTTATAATGGATTGGAAGGTAAGAATTTAGATGTGATATTATAATTAAAAATTTATTATTATTTCATAAATATAATATTTAGACATTAAATGAAACATTACTTCCAATTGTGGGAGGTGTTAATGGAAAACAAATTACATCGGTTTGCAGTGTGGTAGTCTGATTTACAAATGATATACGGTTTCATTTCCCATTTCATTTTAGAGGTGATAAATATAATTTACACCAATAAAATAATAAAATATAAGTATATTTAATATAAATTTGTTTTTATTTTATCATATTTGTATAATATTTTATGTTTATTGAGGAAGAAATGAAATGAAGATGCATGTTTAAGATTTTTACATATTCTTTAGAGAAAATCTATAACTTTATACCTAAAGAATTCATAGGATCAATTTTTGATAAAAAAAGTACTATAGGTAATGGATAGGGATATAATTAATTAATTTAGGTAAGTATTTTCTAAACCAAATGTATTTTGAAGTGTGAATAAGAGATGATTGGGGATGCCTTTTTAAAAGTAGTGGATAAGACACACTTATAATTTTTTAAATGATAGATTTATACCAATATTTTTAATATGAAAAAGGGATAAAATATGGGTAATTATAAAACTAAAGATGAGATAAGGTCTAAATATGGGCATAAAATATTAACTAGACAAGATTTGAGGTTATTTTAACCATTATCTTTTTGGTTTATTCATCGATAAACATGTTTTAACCTTAACAATTGTGATTAATTTTTACATCTTTTTCTATTAATTATGAAAAAAATTAACTTGAACTTATTAAATAATATAAATTACGGTGATTAAAAATAATTAAGTCATTTTTTAAAATAACAACCCAATAAATGGAATAATTTAAATAAAAAATTATCCTAAAGATATGATGAAAAAAATAATTATCCAAAGAAACTTTTTTCATAAGTATAAAAAAAAATTTACAAAAAAATTTACAAAAAAATTGATTTAAATAAACTAAATTTTGTTATTATTATTATTATTATTATTATATATATTATTTTACTTTTAAAAAAATTAAAAAATAATACAACTTTTAAATGAGTTAAACTAAAATGCAGTTTTCAATAAAAATATTTATTTTTCATTATTCATTGAAAAAAGATATCCATTTGAGAAAATTAAAAAACATTCACACTAAGATAATTTTTACATTATGATTTAAAAAATCAAATTCATTTTAATAATACAATTTTATAAAATTGATAAAAATTAGTCTTTAAATAAGTGTATTGTAAGCGATGAAACTCTTTGTTTGAAAAATATACTTTTTAATAATAAAATTGGATTTATTAATATCCTTTGACTATAAAAAATATGATATGAATGATAAAACATTATATTTAATATATAATATATAAATTAAATTAAAATCATACACATATAGTAGTTAATTTAATTTATTATGTTTATAAAAACCAATCGTGTGCAAAAAACCCTTTTTCAGAAAAAAATTTATTTTACTTTTAAATGAATTTTATTTTTATTTATAATAAATTTATAAAAAATGAGTTTATTTATACGTGTGTAAAAAAAATTATTTTCATAATTTTTTTATTCCATTTGATACACACCGATTTAATGACTATGTTATAGCATTCGTATTTAAATAATATATATCAGGTGTCATTTAAGCTCGATGTTGCATATCGTATATGCTATGAAACACAATGTTATTCATTTAAAATGTCAGGGTGTTACATAAATTGTTATTGTTATGAATATATCTTGATAGGTTCTAATGGATTCATTATATATTTATTTTAAATACTCTATCCATTTTAATGTGAAGAGTTTGAAGAAAATATTTCATGAATATTTTTTCTTAAACTCATCCCATTGCATAAAGTTAACTTCCTCCTTTTCGTCATATTATTAATGATGTTAAACCATTGGTAAAACCTATATTTAAAATGATAAATGGATAAAAGAAACATCTCATGGTCTGAGTACTTTAGGAAATAAAATATCTTCCCTATTTAATTGATTTATGGCTCTATAATTAGTCTAACGAAATACCCACTAAAGAGGGTGGATATTATCTCATGAATGACTTGGTAAAAAGTTAATACTTCATTGGTAAATTCATGGTACACACATGTTTTGTGTTATTGTTCATCACTTGATATAATTTCATGAAAACTATTATGATATTCTTCACTCTAGATCCAATATCATATGGTGGTTCATTGGGACTGCCACCATATTGTCCTTAAAAACCATCAATAACTTGGTTCCTTATGGTTCAAACCAATTACAAATTCCAAAATTGATTAATATGAGTAATGAAAAATTATATAAAAAATAATTATAGTGAACAACTATATAAATTTAAATAGACTAGATTATGAATTTCGTAATCTAGTAGGTCATTATTTTAGACTAGGATACCTTTGGTTCAACCTATATCACTTTTGGTTCAACTTAGGTTGCATTAAGTTGGGTTCTTTTTTCATTACCAAAATATAACTAAACCCTGATTTGATTCCAATTGTGATGAACCAATATAAAAATACATATTTTTTACATCCTTTTCTTAATTTAATCATTATATATGACAAATAATATCATAATTCTTGAACCCAAAAATTTAGTGTCTTTGGAGATTAGAAACATAAACATATTAGTACACACTATTTCTTCAATGTATCCCACACACATTTAAACAAAATAATTCCATCTATACACAGTCTTAATTTTAATTTCATAAGAAAAATAAAAATACAATATGTGACCTCAAATTCCTAGTAAGGGAGATCATATTAATGAGTTAATAGATTTTTATCATAAGAGAGATGATGGAAGAAATATCTGATTAAAAGAACCATGGAATCATAATATATATTCACATGTAATGAAAAAAATTATATCTCATTTAATGAGATCATAATATAATAAAAATACCATCATAGAATCACAAAACCAATACTTTGGATTGTAAACATGTGAAAATAACCATAAACCATGGGATAATAAAACATTAGAATATGGGATAACATTTAAATGTTATTAGAAAATGTCACACTGGCATAATCATGAAAAATAATAACATCATGTGGATAAGTATAACTATAAATATGTCTATACATATGGCTATATACATAAAAATATTGTCCATGCATTAGTCTATGAAAATAAAAGAACAACCACATATAAACATGTGAACATAAAAAAACATCCATGCATAAAAAAATAATCTCATGATACATAAAAAATCAGCCTTTGTTTTGAAGGGATATATAAAACCCCACCCATGATATATTGAATAACCATACATATTTCTATGACATGAGATATATGATTCATCATATCATGATAAAACCATAGAAATAAAACGTTTCTCATAAACGGTATCACATAACATGAAATCAAAGGTGGATATAATGATACCAAAAATTAAATTTCATAAAATAATTATATCATAAAATATCTTAGAGGATGATCAAGAACATTAATTCATTAAAGGAATATCCTTTGGTGGTAGAGAGGAAAATAAAAGTGAAAGAGTTTTGATAAATATTTTTTAATGTGGTTGTAAAAAAAATTATGAGTGACTTAAAAGTCCATTTTATGGGAATGAAAAGAAAACATTTATAGCTATAATTTTAAATAATTAAAATAAATAACTCGTCATATTATGTTGAGTGAAAGATGATAAATATGGAGTGAAAGATGAAAATATTCATAAAAGGAATGAATTACCATTATTTATTCTATTAAATGTTTAACTCTTATTTTGAAAATGGAAATAATTCACTATCAATGTGATTAGAAATTTATCTTTTAAAATTGAAAAAATGAAAAAAAGAATCATTAATTAAAATGGTTATAAAATACAAAAAATTCACTCATGTGATAAACATTAAAAAATGAGATTATTTTTAAACTTTTGTATAGAAATTAAAAAATGACTCATGTGGTATATTATAGTAAAATTAAATATAATTTTTTTAATTAAAGTAAAATATAGTGTAAAATAACCTCAAATAAATGTTCAAATATAGGGAAGAAATTCTTGAAAAAATTTAGGGAGAATAGAAATGGAAGAGAAACAGTCCTTATAAAGGATATAGATTATTCATAATAACATCATATTTTCAAAGAGAGTTAAATTCACTAAGGAATAATATTTTCTGATAAATATGTAATTTACCAAAATAAAAATATAAAATAACATAAATAATAGGGAACTTTTTTAAAAAATAAACATAGAATATTATATCCAAAGAATATTTTTTAACCCAATGGGAAGGAAATTGAGTCATAAAAAACATTTCATATTTTATAACATTGGAATTAAAATTTATTAATATAGATAAATTTAACTAGTAATTTCAATAATATTAATAATTATCTAATCATGAAATTTATTTTCAAATAGGTAGTATATACACCATATAAATTAAAATTGGTGAAAAATATAAAACATGTCTCAAAGAAGGAAATTTTTGATGAGAAGCCCTTGCATCAAGTATAGACTCACTTGGTGAGTGAATATAATCTCATGAATATACAAATTATATTTATTTAATTCTTGAATCAGAAAATATTTCATGTATATTTCATTTTATAAGTTCCATTTATTATAATATTTCATTCACTTATTGTATACTTTTCACTCTCCTCAGCCACTTAGGGTTGTTTAGTCAATTCCTCCAAAAATATTTTAGTATATTAACCAAGTTAAAATGGGTTATTGAATAGTTTTTTCATATCCAAAATTATATATATATTTTTTCTTTACCATTATAGTAATACAAGAATTTATAAATTCAATAGTATTTCAAAAAATAGATTCAAATTAAGAAAAGTTTTTTAATATTATTGTTTTAGGCGATTAAATTTATAATGACCATTTATATTAAATTTTATTAATATAATTCCAATTTTATAATTCAATAATATTAATAATTTCAATAATACAATATTTATTCATTAAATACATTTTTTAACCACCCATGTAAGGTTGTGATGAAAAATGAATTACATAATTCTTGGAGACAGTTAACTGACAGTAACTGAGTGATGTTTTCATTTTAAAATTGATTAGGGAAGGTAGATACTGGTTATTATATAAAAATACAAAAATTTATGTTTAATAATTATAATAATTCAATTATAGCAATATTTTTATAGTTAATTTAGAGGTGGTATAAGAATAAAGAAACATGAAAGGACTCAATTGAAACAATTAACTCTTCTTTGGATATCCTCCTTCTGATTACCTTTAAGCCTTCATATAGTGGTCTATTTGTGAGGAAACAACTTGTTGTAATTGGTAATAAGGTTTGGGGAATGGGTTAAAATATATTAATTTACTTATTAGTATTTAGGTGTGAATATACATAGGGTTTTATCGTGTCCTTTAATAGATGGGAGGGGTGAAATTTTTGTAAATACTAATTTCCTAATATAAAAAGAGATGTCATATTTGAAGAAATTGGATAAAAAATTAACAATTAGACATAAAAACATAGTTTAATTTCAATAATTACCTCATAAAACAATTTATAGATGAGTTTCTTTAAATTTTGAGACTATACCTCTTGATTTAACATTTTAACCCAATTTTAACCCTTACAATAGTGACTAAATTTTACCTTGGAAAATTATTTTAAAAATTAACGATTAAATTAAAATTAATAAATAATTTTTAAATTAGGATTCAAAATATTTCATCAATTTTACTTTATTTAATTTATAAATTTGATAAAAATTATTTTTTATATAATCCCTAATAATGAGAAAAATAGTTTTCAGAAAACATATATTTTGAATCATAAAATTGGATTTATAATTAATTTTGAAATAGAATATGAAAATGACTAATTACAATTAAATTTATTATTGTAATATTAATTAATTGAGGGTTATTTTATTTTCAAAATATGATAAATCCAAATAGAATCGTGTTATTAAGTAACTAATGGAAAATGACTAAAAATAGTTTTCTATTAGAACAAAATAATACTCAATTTGTAAAATGTCAAACATAGGCTTATAAATTTATAATATTATTATTTAAATTAATCATTATACTCCTTAATAAATAATTGTTTCTGAAAAAGTTTTTTATAATTGTTAAATGTCATTATTAGTCCTTGATAATGTAATAAACGTTACTATAAAAAAACATAATTTCTGTTATTCACTAAAAAAACCCCTTTCAGAAAATACCCCAAAATACACCAAATGATAATATAGAATTTATAATTATATATATCGATTTTATTTATCATGTTAAAATTTTAAAATTTAGTAATTTAACATTTCAATGAAAACATAAAATATAATTAAAAACTTGTTTAATTAAATGAGTGTTTATATATTTTTTTTTATATTTAAACGTTATATTATAATAATAATTAATAAAATTTTAATTTAACCTATTAATTTAACAATACATACTATATAGAAAAATAAAATTCTTTAGAAAATCATCCCTTCTCAGCATTAATGAACATATTTATTTTAATGAAAAACTTTTAAATATATTTTCACATTAAATATTATAAAAAAGAAAAATAAAAATTAGAAACATATATAATTTTTTTAACATTAAAATAAATTATTATAACATCCAATATTATACTTAACAAACCCCTCCAGACCTGAACACATGATCTAAGGCTATGATATGTAATGGTAGTTGTTTTGGGTGGTTACTTAGCTAGCATAGATCCCACAGTGATTTCTAAATGGTTGAAATTCTCCCATACGTGGTTTCTATTAATTAATATTTATTTAATTTCATATTGGTGTTAGTATAGGGAATCCCTAGTGATGCCAATTCCTTTATAAGCTCAGAAAAATGAGATTTATAAGGAAGAATCGTACTTCTTGATGCCATTTATTCTCATTTATACACAGATTTCATAATGAAATGACATCTATTTACAAGAATTAATTTAATTTCTATGTTATAAAAAACACATTTAATATTTTATTACTATATCACTTTTTTAGTTATGAGTTTCATGTGAAAACATATATCAATCACAAAAAAATATTTAAAGAGATATATATTCTGAAATCATAGATTATTTCATAATTTACTTAGTATTTGGAAATATGCGCACTTACTTTTACATGCTGTCTTTTAGGATATTGTTGGTAGAAGTTTCAAGTGATATTTTTTGATGAACAATAGTGATTGAAAGAGATTGGCGTTCATGGAAATTTTCTCACCCTAATGAGGCATATAAGGTTCTTGAGTTTTTTTAATACTGAGGGCCAGCAATTTTTATTTTAAAAAGTGTAATTATCATGATTTATGGTTATGTTGTATGTCAATAATTTAGTTAGTATATTGAACATTATGGACTGAGGTTATTCCTTTTCTCATGGTAGTGGTATTAATTTTATTATATATTCTAATATTGTCTTTTCTGGAGGGTAATGCCTCTCATTTGAAGGATTTATTTCCTCAATGATAGTTACTAACCTCTTTCACATTAGAGGAATCCTCTGACTATTTATATCATTATAATCACCTATTAAGGGAGTGGTATCCACAATAATGGTTTATAATAAAATGTTCACAAATATTTTTGTTATGATATAGTTTTTGGTTCGTAGTTAGATACATGTGAGGTTTTGTTTTGCTTCGGAACACTAGGGTGATAGTGCAAGATTCATTTTTGTTAAAATAGAGAGTCTAGAGAAACTAGTCATTTTATAGAAGCCAACACATCCCAATACAAGAAATTTGATTATTTTTTATCTGAATTGCATACGTAGTGATGAATTCTATAGAAACATGTTATCCTCATAAGAGTAGAAGAAACCTAACAAAATTCATGATCTATCATTATCATATAAACATGTAATAAAGAATATAACTGAAAATATGGATACCTCAAGTCAATTACACTCTATCAATAAGGAATATTTATGTAGTCTATTTGATAGATATCACTTAGAATCATGTAAAGGACTCCATACTTTATATATAGTACACCAACCAATTGAATGCTCACATGCTATTAAGTGATCCCTTGATCTCCATAGGTGTTTTGGAACCTTCTTTGTAAAGAAAAATATGGAATAAGGAATTGAAATCTTTTGATTCATCTTGAAATAATCAACACAACACCTAATAAGAAGATATAATTAATATATAAGATCCCTTAATTTTATGATGGGAAATGAGTATTATATTCCAGTGAATAACAAAAAAAATTAATTTCATAAAAAATGTTAATTAGAGTTTCTAGATCATTGAATATTTTAATGATTATAATAAGTTTATGATTCCATAAAAAATCATATTTATAATTATTAACTAATGTAATGACCTAGACCCTAGTATCCTGGAGTTGGTGCCTTACTTTATTACATTGGCATAGATACAAGACTCAAATCATAAATAAATGAAAAGATTATCAATTTTTTAGAACTAGATTGCATACATGATACCAATATTATATTGGTAATAGAAACAAAACAAAATACTTAAAAATCCAAAAAAATACATCCTTAAGAACTCATTTAAAAATATCTTTATCATAAGTTGGAGGAAAACAAAGGGTGATGTAAAATTCTTAGTAATGGTAATTTATATTGGAAGATATCATAAATCAATAATTATAATCAATATATCATGGTTGATAACTATATAAACATTCCATTTAAATAATTGGATAAGGCGTAATCAATATGGAAACGTAAATAAATGAAACACATGCCATTTAATCAATAAACAGAGAATGAAATAAACCCATGGATAATTATAAAGAGAAAATAGTAATGGATATATAATAATAATAAATTAATTATAAATGAAGTAAATCCTTAATTATTGGATTTTATGTCTGAGGCACATGAAAACCAATATCATCAAGACATTTCACAAGATGGTTTAAAATTATTGTTAAAAAACTATTTAATTTGGCCAACTAATTTTTCTCACGAGACCTTCTATTTCCTCAAGGGAATATATAATGTCTAGTACCACCCATCACTTATAGTCCAAAACTATTCTCATAAATTGAATAATATATTTAATTCATGACCAATATTACTTATCAAATATCCGTACTGAGTTAAAGATACTGATTTATAAATATTTCCCCAGCTAATCAAACATCTTTAAAAGTAAATATTGTATAAAAAAATGGTATATGATTTTGAAAAAAATATTATAAATCACGCAATAATATAATGGTTTTAAAGATGATATTGAATTAGTAAAGAACCATATAAATATTAATAATACCATATATGATCCATTTATAACATATTATCACATGTTTGTTAATAATCATTCATTATTTTAATTGTTCTGTGTGTTAATTTCTTTATCTTTCGAGTATGTTTTGGAAAATTATTTTTTGTTAATACTAATTAGATCATGATTTAATCATATAAATATACTGAAACACGATGTAACTATCATATATAATTATTATATATTTCATTATAGTGATCTTTAAAATTTAGTGAAATGAAAAAAATACACTGTTCAGGGAGACGGTAGGTCATATGTATGCATGAACAATGTTTCAATTTTCTTATGTATTGAAATAAAAAAGGAAATTATTTATATATTATCATTAAAATGTAATTATTATACAATATATATCATATATTATTATTAAAACCATCCTTAATACATTCCATGTAAAGTCTTAACGAATTACATTTTTTTATGAGGTGGTAGTCTGCCGTACACACAAACAACGTTATTGTATTCCAACCAATAGGTATGTATGAATGTATGTATTAAATAATAATTAAATAAATATAATTAATTCACAAATATCTTTTATAAAATATATAAATAGTATTTCCATATTTATTACCTTCCCTAAAATTTGGTAACGGAAAAACAAACAACATCGGTTCGTGTGATGGTAGTCCGTCGTACACACGAATAAGATTTTATAACCCATTTTATGGAGGTTTGTGAAATTTTTTCTCATACCCAAAACATAATAAAATATCAATATATTTGATATGATTATGTTATTATATAATAATTATAAGAAAATTTATGTAGGTGGATAAGGAAACAAAATAATAACACTTTAAGAAAAACATTTCCTCTTCTTCAGGTATCCCGTATAGGTTTACACTAATAACATCCCATGAAAGATTTATATCCACAATAATGATTCTAGGATCAGGGGAGGGAATATGGTGAGTGATTAAGGTTGGGATTTTCTGATCCAATGTGGTTTGAGAGTTTTATATACGGGGGAGTGGGGGTGGCCTTTTATAAGTGGGGGACTGGCAAACATGTAAATCATTGAAAGAGGGAATTACACCCAATTTATTTTCATGTAAAGTGGATAAAATAATTAAAAAATATGATAATATAAGGTATAAGGTCAAAATAGCCCTATAAAATCAGTTTTAAACAAGTTTCAATGTCATTTATACTCTTAAGTAGAAAGATTAGTTCCCTCATAAACTTATTTTTCTCTTAATCATTATAATTAAATTTGATTTCATTCACTAATAATTTTGGTAAAAAATTATGATGAAATTAGAAGTTATATATTTTACTAATTACAAGTTTGGAATACATTTTTTCAAATTAAAATAATATAGTTGGTATAAATTAATTAAAAATTAATCCCACAGGCGTGTTGAGAAAAATAAGTTTTTAACGTGAAAATGATCAGAGGTTTACAAAACTTTTATATCTAAATTCAATAAAAAATGATTAAAATTAACTATATTATACTAATATATTTATTATGGATCTATTTTTAATTTAAACCTATTAAAAATTTAATTTATCATTATAAATTATCAATATGAAAATGTATTTTTCAAATAAAATCCTGTATTTTTCTCTATTCATCAAAAAATGAAACATCTCATAAAAATACCAAAGGGTAACCCTATGATAATTTTTAAATTCATATTTAAAAAATGAAGTTTATTTTTTGAATTTTCTTTTATAAAAGTGTCAAAATTTAGTTGTAAAAAAAGTATGCCTTCAAAATATGGAAAAACTACCTTTAGAAAAATCTACCTTTGTTTTATGCATAAAATCTAGTTTTTTCTTACCTTATTCTAAAAAAATATTTTGGATATGAATCCAAAAAATTATCTAATATAATATTATATATATATATATTTCATTATGTTCATCCACTAATAATAAATAATTTAATTTATTAATATAAAACACATTTGGGGCAAAACAAATGTTTTTTTGTAAAACAATTTCTTTTATATTCAACTGGTTTTTAAAATGAACATGGAACATTGAAATATGATAAAAGTTCAATGGTTACTGTAGTATATGTTCATCACTCATATGTTAATTTTTTTTGAGAAAAATCATGTAGTGTGTTTCTCTAGTACTTCCATTCCAAGAAAGGAATAATATGATGGCCTTAATGAAAGAAAATAACTGAATTATTAAATTACTTCTATGAGAATTGTTTAATTAAATAGTTGTGTTTTTATATAAAATAAATATTCCACTTCATAAGATAAAAATACATAGTAGATAATTATAATTGAACATGATTACACTATGAAAATGACTCTAGGTTACCTTGAAAAAATAAAGAAGGAATTATTTTTTTAAAATAAAGCATATGATAATTAGAATCAGGATACCAATTTTACTATTCTCCCTCATATTTAAAAAAAATAAATTGTTTGATAATTTTTTTTAGAAAAATCACTCAAGTTTTCACTAACTTTCCTACTGCTATAAGTACAATACTAAATGATGAAAAAGTGGGATGTAGTGAAACATAGGACACCACACCAATATTTAAACAAAATAACTCTACTATGGTAACTAAAAATGAACATGGAACTTCAATATCTAATGACAGCTCCATGTTTATTCTAGTATAAGTTCATCAATCCTCTATGAACATTATTTCTAAGAAAAATCTTCCATTTTTCTTATCTAGTACTATGATTCAAGGAAATAAAAAATCTAATAACCCTAGTTATAATGAGAAAAATTATAAAGGCATTAGGAAATAATCTATAAATAAAAACTCTATTGGTAATAAAAGAGGTGTATTTGTATCCCAACATACGTTTAAATGATGATTCCTTATTGTAATTATAAGGGATTGGAAAACCCAAAAACAATCAGTTCCCTTAGGTGTTTTATAAATCAATATAAACCTTGTCTTCTTAGTTTTTCAAAACCTAAGAGATTTTTTAATGGGAGGATTTATTACCTATATAATTTGGCCTATATAATCATCAACACAAATCAGTCCAATGAATGCAACAAAAGATTTGGGGTCCTTTATCACTTGGGTATGGATGGTATATCATGAATTATTTCTATTGAGAAGATAGTCACCCTCAGACTCAATTATATGGGTATGAAACATTTCTGCTCCTTTATAAATTCTTATATTGGTTATAGAGAGAGAAGATACTTATGGAACATATTTAATATTTGAGTAGATCAATTCAAAATCCACAAAATCTTTTTGGGAACTTCAATGATATTCTTAATCTGGATGAGAGTATTGGTATGTCAAAAATACCCACCTCATCTAGAGAGTACAAGTATTGTATTGGGAACTATATCTATCATTAGTTGAACTTGGTGGGTTCCAATTACACTTGGTATAAGAAACATCTTAATAAAATTTTGGTTGGAAAATTTGATATACTTTTTTTAATGATTCTGCACTAGAAACCTTGGCCTTCATTTTCTACACTACTCTTGGGCAAGTAAACTCATATTATAAACCTATTTTGGGAAATCATTCCAGTATTGAGTGGAAAAATTCCTTTCAATTTTGATTTAACAAATCTTGGGTTTTACATCCATAATGTAAGTTGGTGGTACATGACACAAGGGATTCATAAAATACAAGGATAACTATCTTACCTTTGTTTTGAACTTAAAATTGCTTAAAACAAAGCTGAACATTTGGATTCATGAGTGTTTCAGGTACGTGGATGAAAATATTGTTCAGTTGGAATATTTTCTTCACACCACTATATAATTTAGCACTGGATGGGATTTTTATATACTTATTAAGTAAGAAAATTAGATCACACATGATCTCAACACTCTACTTATTATCAAAGAAGGAATTATAATGGAGATATAGAAAGATAAATGTGTCAAAGAGGGTAATCAGATTACCATGTTGATTAATACTCATAAAAGGTTAGAAAAATTAGTAGACCCTTGGTTATTCTAAATGATAATGGGGATTTTTTTTAGAATAGAGTGGATTTGACAGCTCATGTTTCCTCTTATTATATGAACCACTTTCATGGTCCAAAAACTTTCATGTTATCTAAGGTAAGACATCATTAATTGGATGGTGAATCATGAGTATAACAAGAGTATTATTACAATTTCCCTTGATTAGAAGATTAAAGAAGAAATTTTTGGGCTATATTATGACAGCTCCTGTAAACTAGATGGATTTAGAAACACATTCTTCCAAACCCCTAAAGAGATCATAGATTGTGATATATGAAAACTTATCAGTCTTTTTTGAAAAGGTTCTCATTTAAGTCAATTAATTAATGCTCAATTTCTTTAATTTATTACAAAAGAGGAAATGCGAATGAGATTCACCTTTTTATACCTGTGGCCCTTGTTAACACTATTTATTAAATCATTGGTAAAATAAATTATAACATGTTGTTTATTATATCCAACAAGATTTTATTCACAAATAAGTTTGGTTTCATTAAATAAATAACAATTTAATTCTTCCTTCTCACCACTTTTGAATATATCAATCTTCTCGGGAAACCCATAATGGTAGGTAATATTGCTCTAAATCTTGATGTCTAAAAGCTTTTGATACTCTAGATTGGTATTTCATTTATAAGGTTTTAAAAAAATTTGTATTTGATTTGGTTTTTCTTAAATGGATCAAAATACTTCTTGGCTTATCACATATTTCAGTTCTCATTAATCGACCCCTATAAGGCTATTTCAAATTCCAGGGGTGTATGCAAAGGTGATCCTCTATTAGCCATTCATTTCTCTATCAGTAAAGATTATATAAGATGAATTTTTCTCAACATGGGTGATATAAAGAACACAAAAACATTTGATATGGAAGAGGACTTTATACTCCCGTCCATTATCTATATACTAATGATATTATTCTTCATACTCAATGGGATAAAAGAAATGTAAATAGAATAAAAAATGAAATTATTCATTATGAAAATGACTTAGGGTAGAATATTAGTTAGAATAAATCATATGTCTAATTTAGAAAAAATATCCTTGAAGATAGAATAGTGGACATAATTAATGAGTGGAGATTCAGAGGAGTGCTTTCTTTCACTGTTCTTGGTGTGCATAAGTTTTAGGGAAAGCCTCATGTTTTCCATTCATATAAAATTCTAAGTCAAATTACAAATCAGCTCAATTCCTATAAGGTAAGTACTCTCTCAATGGAAGGTACAATGAACCGTGTGAAGGGTATTATTATGTCAAAATTTCATTATTTATTCCAGGTTTATAAATGAACATATTCCCTCATCAAGGATGTAAACATATCAATTAGAATCTTTTTATAGAGTGGAAGAATCCTGTAGGGAAAAAATTCTACAATCTCATAGATAAAATGTTTCCAACCTATTAACTATAGGGGTCTTCACATTAAAACCTTCTAAAAATTTAATCAATCCTTACAGTACAACTTCATATTGAGGACTATCAATGGGATGTTGGTGGGACTTACCTTTACGAGGTTTAGATTATTGAGAAGGCTTAAATCAGGAAATTTTATTTATATGGAGTCTTCCATATATCATTTATACAATGATTCATATGTTATAATTGTAGTGAATTATCACTATCTTTTCAACATTAAATCATCTTTGAATCTTTGGTAAGAAAACGAGTTAGGTAAGCCTCTTATTAATATCTTAACATCTGATGATCCATCACGTGACTAGAATTGTTCAATCAAATAGAATATGGAAAACTCAATGTATATGTTTCTTACTAAAATTAGGGAAGTGGTTATGCATTAAAAATTTATAAATGCTGATTAATTATTGGTTTTATAACCTTTATTTAATGGATATATCCATTATAAATAATTATACTAAGAGGATCTATATGGGTTTAATAATAGTATGGTTGTAGATTTGAATAAAATATTGATTCTCCCATCCAGACTCTCTCTTATTTGGAGGGTGATATATTTCAAAATACCCACTGATGATTTTCTTTAACCTATTGGCTTCAGTTTTTATTTGTGATGCATTTTTTGCAATATACATTGGGATAATATTAATCATTTGTTTCATTTTCATTCCACCACTGCATCTCTATGGAAATTTTCTACTGCTATATACTAAGTGATTATCCCTTATGAGGAAAACATAAAACATCACCTCATATCTTGTATTAACCCTCCCCTTTCATAGAAATTTCTAAATATTTTCATAGTGGCCTATTTTAAAATTATACACATTCTCTAGGCTAACTAGAAAAATATTATCATGAAAATGTAACTTTCTAATTACAACTGATCCTCTCTCAAATCATTATCTATGTTAAAATTTCTAACAGCCTCTAAATTTTTTTATGTGATAAATCTATTCATGATCTTAATATTCTTATGAATATTGGAATTATAGGTAATCATTGGGCTCCTTTCGGGGCCTTATAATGAATGTGGATCCCCCTTTCCGTGGATGGATCAAATGAAATATATATAGATCCCATAGTGGGAATACATTCCCCTATAGATATGGCTCAATTTTCATAAATCATAGTAGTGATGCTATGATATGGTACTATGATACAGGTGTTAATTATTACATATTTTGATGCTGAAATGATTTCTATAATTTTCGTGGTTGAAATGGAAAAGTAGCAGGGATGACAAAATTTATAGATTGAATGTGATTCTAATACTATGGTGCAATCTACCAGGAATGGTACAATTCATATCTCATGTATGTTGACTTCCAAATGGATAAAATTCATGGAATCTCTTATAACCATGAATGTTTTCATCACACATACATACCATGAACCAAACCATATAGAAATTCGGCTAGAAAACAAGGGGGTTAATGATCTAGAGTTTACATGCCTCAATGATGTTCTTGATCAACTATCCTCTTTTTTCCATAGATAATTTTGTAAACTACCTTTCCTCATAATTCAATAATTTTGAATTTATCTAATAAAGGAGGCTTGTCCTTTTGGGGAAAGTTCTCAAATCTTTTTTTAAAAAATATCATTTATATTATTTTTAAATTAATTTGTAACCAATGAATTAAACCATATATTTTTATAATTTATTTAATACTATTCATAACTAACAATTTATTTTTAATTTTAAATGATAATATTAATTGTATTAGATAAAAATAGGTCTTACATGTGGTGAAAGGCCTTAAAGAATGTCACTGTTGCATATATTGCAAGATATCAATAACATTAAATATATTCTGAGTGTAATATATTGTAATGACTTTGTTAATTAAAACTGATGATTAATTCATTTAGAATATGTGGTAATACTCATTCACTTGACATGTCATATCATCATCCATTCAGTATACTATACAATACGATACGAGCATCTCTAGGCCTTTTAAAATATTTTTAAATAATAACCTCAGATGTCCACCATATGTATATATAAGATTAGGATATAGATGAATTTTATAATATGATTAATCTAATTTAGTCCAAGTCCATAAATCTACCCCTTTTCCTAAACTGGAATATATAATTTATGAGAAACTTTACAACTCTTTGTAAATATATTCAAACTCTTTTGGATACAGTTATACTAACCTCTCTTAATTTTAATCAAATAAATTTTATAATATTTTATCCTTATAATAAGGCATAATTTGTGTAACATTAATGGATTTAGTTCCATTAAAAAAAACATAAATTCTTTAATTCATAGATATAGGAAAAGAGAAACCTCTAGTAAAACACTAGTGTTAGTCAAGCTATAAAGGGGCCAGGAGTGATCTTGATCGAATGAAACCATATCCCCATTTGAATATATCCACAAAATGATATATCATATATATTTTATACATGATTATACAATTCATTTTTATAGTACATAGAGCTAACACTAGACTTGGTACCTGTAAATATAGTACATCCATCACATACGGCCCTGATTCTCTAAAATTGAATAACAAGTTTGAATCGATATATAACATTTCATTCATCTATGTACTAGACCACATAATATTCCACTCAACTAAGAATGGCCATATATTCCATTATTATAATGAAATAATGGGTTCATATGTCTTTTCATGTAATAAAAGCTAAAAAATACTTCGTGGTTGAACTCAGTTGATGACATGATCAATAATATACCAAACCTATCCATAATTAGCTTAGCCTCAAAGCTGGTGTAAGAATTTTATCAAATTATAATGCTCTAAATGCTAATTATTTTTTTCCAACCTCAGAAAATGGGGATTAATAATAAGTATACACCCTTAAGTATATCAATAACAATTTGACTTTCTATGTGATATACATTCATGGGTTATTCCAAATAATAAGTTTCTACTTATCATCTTCTACTTTGTGTATCTCATATAAGTATTCATATCACATAAAATATTATACTCACATTAATCCTAATATATCATCATGAATCATAATATTCCATGATTATCATTTATTAGGGATAACTCAAAGACATACATTGAGAGATATTATCATTCCACTATTATTTCAATTTATAAAGAAAACATGAATGAATGATAAATGGAGATTTAATTTATTATAAACCCATTATAATTTTTACAACCATTAAATACAATCCCATATGTATAAAATCCCAAGAGACATAACATGGAACTTATTATTTTGTTTTTAATGGTTTTTTCAAATGAAATGTTAAATTTTCACCTACATCCACCCAATATGTCATTATATCATCCTACACAATGATATCTCTATTGATATGGAATTTTCCAGGAATATGTTTCATTACTTGGTGATACATATGTTCCTTTTCCAGATAAAAATATTAATTATTTTCAAAATAAATCTCAATAGTTCTCCAATGTTAGGAATCACCTAATGTTTCGGGATAAACATATTGATCCAAATAGATTCAGTCATAACATTTAATCTAATGGTATACTCTTTCTCTATTATCATGTATTATATAGTTGATTATTTAAAATTGTTCCAAATTATTGATCCTTCATTTTGGAAAATATTGAATCCAAATTGAGATATCATCTCATTTATCTAGAATAGAAAGAATCATCAAAGTAACCCCTTAAAATGAATTAATAATTAACTCTAAAAAAATAACATATCCTCACATCTTCTTAAGTACTTAAGGGTATTTATGATAGTAATCCAATAATTCTCACTAAGATTTTATAGGTATCTACTTATTAGGATCAAAGCATAAGAGACATTGGGTTGAGTACATAACATAGAATACATGATAGATCCTATGGGGGATGCATAAAGAATATTATCCTTCTAATATTAATATTTATAAGGATCTATAATATTAAAATAAATATTCTATGAAACATTGGTAAATACCCCTGCTTGGAGTTATCCATGATAATACACATAATCACTTTACTAATACATGTGTTTTCACTCAGTCCAAGAAACCTATTTGATCTATCAGTTTATATATTCATACAAAAAATGTAGGCGAATGTACCCTTTATATTGTTTATAATCACTTCCTAACAACACCTTTATAGAATGTAAATAAAATATATTATTTTTGATAATTAGTTTGTCATCTACATACAATACTTGAAATTTAAAAAAACTCCCACTAACTAACTTTTATACACAAGAATAATTTTCACTATTGATAAAACCAAAATTTTTGATTAGAATATCAATCCAGATGTTACAACATTGTTTGTATTGATTTAAACCAAAAATGGAGCATTGAAACTTGAAAACATTAACAAGCTCATTTTTTACATCAAAAAGTTCTAATTTATTATATAAAACCCTATACTAATTACCCATCAAGGAAAGCATACTTGGTATCCATATGGCATATCTAAAAATCATAATTAGTTCTTATGTCTAGTAGTATTTTAATGGATCCTATCATCACAACTAGGGAAGTTGTATGTCCATAGTAAATACAATGAAATATCTTATAACAATTTTCTAGTAGATAATATTTATAGGTAGGAAATTTACCATACATATTAGTTTTCGTATATAAAAACCACTTTTACCCTATGGGAATTACCCCTTTAGGTGTATTCACCAAGTTCAGTGCTTGGTTAGTGTACATGGAATCTATTTCATATTTCATTTCACTCATCCATTTACTAGAATTAGAACTCTCAATAGACTCTTGATAGGTATTTGGTTAATAATTTATGGATATGAATTCATTATCATTCTGTATAATAAATCCATATCTCTGTAGATATCAATGAAACTTATAGAACTTTGAGATTCTTGTGTAACCCAAGTCAGTTCTTATTATAAGACACATTGTGGGAAAACCTCAACCTCTATCTCAGTAACACTTCATAGTTTATTTCTTATCCAAGTGTAATTTCCCTCCCATTTTGTCCTTAATTTATGCATTTACTATCAATGATAACAACATATCAGGACACAAAAAAAATTTTGTTTAGATGAATTATATAAAT